>CM038673.1:485435610-486685610 GCA_021605145.1 Aegilops bicornis
TGATCCTTCTTGAACAACCCTTGGGTGGACGGTGGCGGTGGCAACTATGCTCAATGAGCCTTGACGAGGACATGTTGGATGCTAAAACCTGCATCTCGATCTCTTTAGCCATTTGGAACCGGCTGGAGCGGAGGGCTATGGTTTGGAGAATTAGGATTAGATGGCTAGTCTAACTGAAGTAGTAGATGATTATTTAAAGAAGTTAAAACAATGTGAACGCTTGATGGGGTTTGGATGCAAATGAAGGCGAAGGGAGGTGAAGAAGCCGAGGAAAATCGGTTCCCGATGGAGAAGTAAATGGGAGAAGTGGCGTGTAGGCAGTTGATTAGACGGCTAGGTAGACTAAACGAAAAGGCTATGCGGGTAGACTGAGGAGTCGTACCTATTCATGTACGTGCCCATCCTTCCTGATTGGTGGGACCTATGCAAACAGATTAAAAAAGGTGTCGTAGCTGGTTCAGATGGATATTGGCGCGTGAGTGGGAGACACAACATTCTCTGGTTAAAGAATACTCCCTCCGTCTAGGTGAGTAAGTCACCTTATGAAAATCAGGTTTTCCCAAAACCTTTAGGCGTGGAGCATTAACTTCCTGCCCGATCCCCTCCCATTCTCGTTAGCCAGCGTTCTGTTCCTCTGCTGCCGCGTTCTACCTTTCCATTTTTCCTCTTCTCAAGTGTGGAACGATCTGCATGCCGTCCTTGATGCACCAGAACGACCACTGCATGCATCACGGCAGGGTGTTGATGCTTGGAGAGCTGAAAAGGCATCCTTATAACTACGTATTAATTACTGATTTTGCTTCCATTTGTAATAGTGCAGTGGTTGGAAGTTTTGCTCATCTAGTGCTCTTTCTTGTCCAATCTACAGCCACCTAGGTTGCGCTCGCCTAGACGGAGGGAGTACACGGTTATCCTCATCAAAGGCCCATCTTCGCGCTTCCGCATGCACGAGAATTTGGTTACGCTACTTAATATGGATGATACCTGGAGGATGAAGTGAACAGGCATGCTAGCACGGGAGACCTATTTCTGCTATACAATACTAGAGTACTCACGTTCCTACTAGTAGTAGTAGTAGTAGTAGTAGTAGTAGTAGTAGTAGTAGTAGTAGTAGTAGTAGTAGTAGTAGTAGTAGTAGTAGTAGTAGTAGTAGTAGTAGTAGTAGTAGTACAACTGTGGTACACTTGATGGTCAAAATACTATTCATCCGGTCCTGATAGTGAAGTGACAACACCCTGCGCCTGACACTAGTCCAGGAAGTGTGTTCGGGTTACCAAAGTCAGCCTCACCCTGTGCACTGTGCAGTCAGTCACCGCCGCTGTACAGCACATTGGCATGCCTCGCCTCGTCTCCCTCTCCCCTTCCATAGCACCACTCCATCTCCATCTCCATCTCCGTCTCCGTCTCCATCTCACTGTGCCCCGTGTGCCGTCGCCTCGCTTACCTCCCCAGTACCACTATTCCCTCGCTAGCCGCTCCAGCACCGACAACCTTCTCCCCCGTGAATCAAGCCCCCCAAAACCCCCACCTCCCAAACTCCACCATGGTCGAATGCGAACCGCGCAGCATCCATATGAGCCGCGATTGGAGCAATCTCCCGAGTGACATCCTCGACCTCTATTGTTCGTGTATGGATATGTTGAGCGCCCTGCGGCTGGCTGCATGCTCAAGGGACATGCACACGGCCATCGTTGAAGTGAGGCCTAAGCTTTTCAAGACACCCTGCTTGCTGCTATCTAGTCTTGCAAGATTGGCTCACCATGATACGGAGGCGTACATGAGGCCCCTCGACTTCAATCCGATCTCCATTAGCCGAAACTTCTTGGCAGGTATGTAGTGGGTCACCGTACATCATTTCCCTCGACTTCGATTCGATCACCATCGCCCGAAACTTCTTGGCAGGTATGTACTGGGTCGACATGAACTCCCACTAGATGGCTGCCTTCAGAGAAGACGGTAAAAAGTTGGTGCTCGTGAACTTCAAGATCTCCCACAAGATTATCCTTCCTCCGTTGGATTATATAGAGTTTTACCATCGCGGTCCAAGTCATCTAGATTACAACGTCAGTTGGACAGACTTTGTTTTGCAGAAGATTGTAATCTGCCAAGTTCCCACACGACATGTGAATTATGCAGACTTCAAGCTAATTGCCTTGTTCGACCGCGGACTCGCCTATCTTTACACCGGTGCCTTCTTGAGCTGGAGACAACTACACACTTCTGTGATGCTATTGAACACAATGGCATCATCTACGCGATCGACAAAGCAGATGGCACCACGTATTGCTGGGACGGCGCGTGTATGTTGTTTCTATCTCATGTTAATGATGACACCATGACACGGTTTGAACTTTTTGTGATGATTGGCATATCCCTGTTTGAGCAGAATTTGAGTAGAACTATGGCAATGTATTAGAGACACCGTAAATCAGCTATATTTGGAATGATTTAATTCATGCGATTGTGACCATGTCATTACAACCAATTTTTACACATGAATAATCAAACGGTTAGGAATATATGGATATTCTCCTTATTTTATAGTAATCTATATACTACTACTAAATATGAGTGTGTATCAATGGCCATGTTAGTTTCCTAATTTTCATGATGTAGAAACATGCACCACCTCGTTGGTTTCATCTAACCATACATTAGGGAAGTAAATGTGCATATGAAGAACTCTATATTTGGAAGTAGTGAAATCCTGTAATGCTTACCATGTATACATACCTATATTAAGCCCTTCAAAGAATCAATGGCTAGAATAATATCCTCACAAAAAATTTGCCCACAGAACACGAGTATATAACAATGCATGGTCTGTTAGTTACCTTGAAGAATTTGTTTGTGAGGACATAACATGATTACATAACATGCATGACATGGTAGTTTCCTGTGAAGAATCGATTGCGAGATAACTGTCGGCGTTCTGGGAATGGGGGTCCCCAGACTTGCATGCCTGCGGCCTGCGGCGTGGCTCAGCATTGGCCCAGTACGACCCGTCTTCATCGACCCAAGTTCAAGACCCTCGCGGGGCGGACGACACAAGGATTCCTCAGGGGCGGCCTCACCAGGCAGGCTCGCGAGGAGGCGGAGAGATCAAGGCAAGGGATACCTCGTGAGGTGCTCCTGACGCAAGCCATGACGATCAAGATCAGGCGGGCACCAGGCTGGCGCCAGCCCGCGCAGTGTCCTCGTTTCCTCTTTGGTGCAAAGGGGGCAAGCGCAGGCGCGGAGTACCGAGGCATCAAGAAAAGGTTTCCATATCGGTGCAACGAGACCAAGACCAGCAGGACGGCAGGTCAGAGGTCACCATGGAGCCCAAGAAGGCATCATCGCCAGTGCCTTTGGCAGCCGAAGACCACCTTTAGTCAGGATAGCTTGTAACACCCCAAAAAAAATTAACCTTGTTTTCTTAATTAAAATCTTGCCAGGAGATTTAACTTTCCTTTTTCTTGGTTTTTCTTGATTTCAGAACCATTCTTTTCTTGGTTATCTTGGAGTTGTTCCCTAAGATGAAAACCTTTCACTTATGATATTGGACTTGTTTACCCTCTCAAGAAAATCTTTTCTTTTACCAGAAGAATTAATTATATAATATTCTTCCTGATCCTTATTTTCTTGAAAAATGGTTTCCCATAGTTTTATGGTCCCATTTGTACTATAACCCTTTTATAAATTCATTCAAAAACCCCACCAAAATTTGAAGATGTCATATGGAGTATTTGAACCACTTTTGTCCAAAAATATCTTCTACCCATTGAATATTTTGAGGATCATCGCGCACAGGAGCACGGAGAGCCCCAGCACCGCTGCCAGCCCTCCGCACAACAGGATCACGTATCAGTCCGGCACCACCGCTGCCATTAGAGCCTCGCCTCGAGCTTCGGCAAACGGAAACAGAGGAGAAGGAAGGAGGAGGAGAAGCAAGGCCAGGTGTGAGGAAAAGAGAAGAGATCCTCGGCCGTTTTATAGCTCGAGCTTGGTTTACAGTGGGCGAGGTCCACCAGCGCCGCTCGTCGCCCGAGCACCGGTGTTCGGAGGTGAATCCCCGAGCAGTGCCGACAGCACACTGGCCCGCGAAGTGAGTGCACGCTGCACCGGCAGCTAGCACGCCGCGCACTACATGATGCAGTCTAGATGCCCTATCGCTAGGCGTCGCCCGGTGGAGAAAGCAGGAAAGCACACGGAGAGAGGAAGAAGAAAGATGGGAGGGAGAAGAAGAGGTGGCGGTGGGCCGGGTTCACTGTCACCGAGAGAGAGCTCTGTGCTCTCGGGTGCGACCAGCATATTTTGAGATTTAGAATTTATTCTAAATCTATATCCAGCATAGAAATCTCTCGTTTTTGCTCCTAACCTTAGATTTTTCCACGCAGCACCAGTGACCCCACACTGTATTTTTTTCACCACATATTGCCCTCTCACTGTAGCCGCTTTTGTTTTGATGAAATTTTGCTATAGAGATAACTCTTAGCAAATCTCGAGGACGAGATTTTCCTTAAGGGGGGTAGTGTTGTAACACCCCAAAAAAATTTAACCTTGTTTTGTTAATTAAAATCTTGCCAGGAGATTTAACTTTCCTTTTTCTTGGTTTTTCTTGATTTCAGAACCATTCTTTTCTTGGTTATCTTGGAGTTGTTCCCTAAGATGAAAACCTTTTACTTATGATATTGGACTTGTTTACCCTCTCAAGAAAATCTTTTCTTTTACCAGAAGAATTAATTATATAATATTCTTCTGATCCTTATTTTCTTGAAAAATGGTTTCCCATAGTTTTATGGTCCCATTTGTACTACAACCCTTTTATAAATTCATTCAAAAATCCCACCAAAATTTGGAGATGTCATATGGAGTATTTGAACCATTTTTGTGCAAAAATATCTTCTGCCCATTGAATATTTTGAGCTCTACACCATATTTTCAAATCTGGTCCAGAGAGCATTTTTACACTACAACCTATTCGAATATTTCTTTAAAACTTCTACCAAAATTTTGGGATGTCAACAGGAGTATATTAATCAACTTTGTGCAAAAACCCAGTGAGGTTCTTTGGAAAATTTGAGTGAACCATCCTCATCTTCATTCTGGTCCAACTGGATGGATTGTACTACAGCTATGTTTTAACTTGCTCCTTTTGTTGTGATTCCTTTTCCTACTTGTAGCCCCTCCTGCTAGAACCTTAAGTCCAAGAGGTTGGACTCATTTTAGCAATTCTAGTACATGCAACCATGCCCTGTTCTTTCTGTCCAGAATTGAAGTTTTGCAAAACTTGCACTAGCAAGTTTCTTCATTTGGCAAAGTAACCTCACCACCCTTTCTTTCATCTAAAGAGACCCCACTCTGGGAGATTTGGCCACTCCAACAACTGCCTAGGAGATTTTGGCATTTTGTCAAACACCTTGAGAGCGTGGACAGATTTGGCATGAGTTTTTGTTTACTTTATGAACTTGACCCCCTGACCAGACCAGCATGTCCCATGGTTTTGCCCTAGCCTATAACCCCACCCTGCTAACCCTCTTGTGGTTTAGAGCCCCCACTACTAGGAAAAGGGCTATAGATAGGACTGATTCTAATGGCGCACCAGGTAAGTAGTGCGCCACTACTATATACTAATGGCGCACCGGTTGCTCGTGCGCCATTAGTGTGAAGACACTAATGGCGCACCGTGCTCACGGTGCGCCACTACTATTGATTTTTTTCCCATTTTTCCATACAAACTAATGGCGCATGGATGGCAAAGTGCGCCATTACTAGTTAGAACTAGTAATGGCGCACGACTAAGACAGTGCACCATTAGTATATAATTATTTTTTTACTTTTTTCCAAACCTACTAATGGCGCACTATGCCAAAGTGCACCATTAGTAGTTTAAACTACTAATGGCGCACTGTGCCACGGTGCGCCATTATCATAAAAATTATTATTTTTTACTTTTTTGCAAAACTACTAATGGCGCATGTCTCCGTGGTGCGCCATTAGTATGTTGGGTTACTAATGGCGCATGGCGTAGTGGTGCGCCATTAGTAACCTGGGACCAGCTAGATATTTTTGGACAGCCACACCTACACGCTCACTTTCCCCACTTCATTCCCCCCACCTCCTTCTCTAAGCTTGTCGGCTGCCTCCTCCTCCTCACCTCATTTGCACCATAGATTCATCAAAATTAAGTGGTGAAATTGCCTTTTTTTGATAGGTAAGTAAGGGGAAAGCTATCTTCGTGTTGTAGATCTACTTTTTTCTCCCTAGCTCGCTCCAACAACGTGCACATGCACTTTTTGTGGCCTAGCTAGATCTATGTATGTTTGTGGTGTTGCTTGTGTTTGTGGTGTTGCATATATGTTTGTGTTTGCAGGTACTGGTATTTGAAATGCGATAGTTGCCAATATTTTGCCGGAATGTTGATTCATTTCCATTTCGGCGAGAATTTTTGGCACTATGCATTCTTTTTGGTCCTATTTTTAGGGAAGGTCATGCCAAATTTTTTCTTGGTTCTAAAATATCGTTTTGCTCTACCTCAGCGACCATGGTCCGCCTACGATGACCGAAGGCATCGTGAATAGGTTTTTGAGCTCCGCCAAGGCCGAGATGCTTCAAAAGAACGAGGCGGAGATAAGATGTCCCCGTCGAAGATGCAAGCTGAAGAGCCTTGTGCGGATCCGGATTCCGGGCAGGTGCGGGACCACCTGCTCTTGCGTGGTTTCATGGATGGCTATCGGTGGCAAGGTGATGAAGATGACTATGAAGTTGTCCATGGGGGCCGGGCAAGAAATGAGGAAGGGCAACAAGACAACCACCACGGCGAGGGCGGGCGAGAAGACGAAGAATCTCCAGGACATGATCACGACGGTGATGATGTACACAATCATCATGTAGAAGATGTCATACATGATGATGAGGAAGATCTTGGGAAGCGGAGCGACGATGGAGGCTGGGTGCAGGACCCTCATATTCAAGAGTTGCTTCGCAAGCAGACGGATAACGCAAGAGCTGCCGCCCGAGAGAAAGCCAAGCTGGATCAACTGGAGATAGATGTGGTTACTCCATTGTATGAAGGATGCAGGCCCGAGGATACCCGCCTGAAAGTAACGCTCATGGCTCTGGAGATGAAGGTAAAACACAAAATGACTGACGCATGCTTCGGCGAGAACATGTCATTCTGGCACGAACGTCTTCCCAAGGGGAACAAGTGCCCAACCAGTTTCGAGGACGCGAAGAAAATCGTGTGTCCTCTGGATTTACGCACGTGAAATACCATGTGTGCATGAACAATTGCATCATTTATCGGGACAAGCACCCGGAGTCTACCATATGTCCGGTGTCGGCGTCACTCGATACAAGAAGAGGAAGAAAGCTCCTCGAAAATCGGTGTGGTACTTTCCGATCACTCCTCGTCTGCGGCGGTATTTGGGGACCCTAAGGCAGCAGCAAAAGCTCATGCGTTGGCAGCGGATAGGGAGGAGAAGAAGCGGGAAGATGACGGAAATGATCCGGAGATAAATAAAAAGACAAGATGCTGAGTCACCCTAAGGATGCGAGCCGCTGGCAAGCGTTGAACTTGAATACCCAGAATTTGGGAAGGATCCAAGGAACATCGTCTTTGGCGCGAGCACCGATGGAGTCAATCAGTTTGGCAGCCGGAGAAGCACACATAGCACTGGCCTTTGTTTGTGTGGATGTACAACCTTCCCCCTGGTTGTGCATGAAGAGGAAGTACATTCACATAAGTATGCTAATTGAGGGGCGAAACAACTGAGGAACGACATCAATCTGTATCCGGGCTGTCAAGGAGGAGCTAGACATCGCTGTGGAAAACGCCGACCAATACATGGGACGCCGCAGAGAAAGAATATTTCCCTATGAGAGCCGCCTTTGCTCACGGCGGTGTAACGGCTATCTCGATTCTGAATATCTCGCGGGGCATGTAGTCCACGGATTTTCTGGATGTGTAAGATGCATGGATGACACAACGTATCGCCAGCTAGATAGAGATCCCGGGTCTTCGAAAACTATGTTCATGGGACATCGAAGGTGGCTTCACGACGATGACCCGTGGAGGAAACGCAAGGATCTGTTCGATGGTGAAACCGAACCCCGAAAACGCCTGCACTGAGGAGCGGCGAGGAAATAGACGAGCTGTTGAAAAATTGGAAAGAGCGCCCAACGCTTGGGAAAAAAAAAGGCGCCAGAGCCGGAAAAAGCGAAAAGGCGCCAGAGTCTTGAAGGTATGGAAAGCGAGGTATGTTTTACGGGACTTGCCGTCTTTGGAAGATCCACCGTGTGCCTCACAGCCTTGATGTCATGCATATCACGAAGAACGTGTGCGAGAGTCTGCTTGGTACCACTGCTCAACATGCCGAGAGGACCAAAGATGGGCGAAAGCAAGGATGAACTTGAATGGGCATCGGTAGGAGCTTCATGCTAATGATGATGATGATGATAATGATCATGATGATGATGAGGCGGCAGGACCACGTAAAGTCGCCAAAGGCAAAAAGGCCAAGAAGACCGGAAATGACTACCCTCCCGCATGCTTCACTCTAAGTCGAGGAGATCGAGCAGTTTTCACCTGCCTCCTAGGAGTAAAACTTCCTTACGGTTACACGGGAAGATAAGCGGATACCTAGACCCAATGAAGCGAAGTTCAGCGGGATGTAGTCTCACGACCGCCACGCGGCCGATGACGCAGATACTTCCAGTTGCAATCCGTGGGATCATGGACGCACACGTCCGTGAAACGCTATTTGGCCCTATGCAACTTTTTCGACGTCATCTCTTGGAAGTCGATTGGCGTGAGGCAACTCAGAAGGCTACAGGAAGAGATCGTGGTGATACTATGCGAGCTTGAGATGTACTTCCCGCCCGCATTCTTCGACGTTATGGTGCATCTGCTGGTCCATATCGTGGAGGATATCATCCAACTTAGGCCGACGTTCCTGCACAGCATGATGCCGTTTGAAAGGATGAATGGTGTCATCAAAGGATATGTTCGGAACATGTCACGCCCAGAGGGAAGTATAGCGAGGGCTTTCGACCGAAGAGTGCATCTCCCATCGCACGAATTATCTAGGCATCGAGAACCCGTTGGTGCGTCTGTCAACAGGCACCTCGGCAGGCTCGGCTGGATGGGGTCACCATGAGGGTCGCCGCGAAATGCATATCGACTACGAGGGTCGACTTCGCCCGACTTTGAAAGAGCAAACCTAGTCGGCGCTACAACACATAGACGTGGTCGATCCTTGGGTGGTAGAGCACAAAACCTTTATTGAGAAGACGTACAATGACCAAGACCAGCGAGAGGATGGGCGGAGATATACTCAAAGAGCACAACTCATGTTTCACGCGTTAGTTCAAGCGAAGCTTCGTACACTTTTACATGAGGATTCTTCCGCGGAAGAACAACTCATATTCGCCTTTGTCACGAGGCACCGAGCACAACTGATGACCTATGAGGTGTGCGATATCAACGGCTACACATTCTACATCGAGGACAAGGACATGAAGAGCGATGGTTATCGAACTCCGGTAACGATGGAATCCTACACCGGCAACGACAAGGACAGATACTACGGAAGGATCGAGGAGATTCGGGAGCTGAGCTTCTGGAGAGAGAAGGTCCGATGTTCCGTGGTCGATGGGCCAAGAGCGTCCTAAAAGAAGACCGGTATTTCACCACCATGGTTATACCCAAATCCAAGATCAAGGGCTAAAGCGTCACCGCGAAAAATGAGCCATGAGTCTTGGCTTCCCAAGTGGACCAATGCTTCTTCATTACCGAATTCACAAAGCCCGGTCGTTTTGGCGTGAGGAGAGGCAAAAGGAAGATCATCGGAATGGATGGAGTAGCCAATGAGCAAGACTTCGACAAGCACTGACGACCAAGATCGAACATGACGACGACGATGAAGTAGCAGCACACACCACAAGAAGAAGCAGGACCACCCTACCTAAAGGACGTCTGCTCCACAGAAGAACTCCATTTGCAATAAAGAAGGGCAAAATGATTGTGAACAGATAACTAGCTAAGATCGATTGTATTTAAATCGTAGTCTTCATTTCTCGATTGTATTTCATAGGAACTTTTTGATATCATGAATATTTTTAAATTTCATGGGCACTTGAATTCATGAGGACACTTGATCTCGATCCCCCTCCATCTCGATCTCGATTCCCCCTCCATCGCGATCTCGATCCCACCCGCACCCTCCCCCGCTAGCTCCACCGCCGCCGACGACCCACCCCAACCCTCCCCCGCTCCACCGCCGCCGACGAGCACCCGGCCCCCCGCACCTTCCCCCGCTCCACCGCCGCCAACGGGCACCCCCCGCACCCTCCCCCGCTCCACCGCCGCCGCCGATGATATTTTCAAGTAACAAATTTGAACATATTTTTTAAAAAATTATTACTGTTTTTATAAAAAAATATTACTGTTATTATTTAAAAAAGTTTGAACATATTTAAACACGAATAAATATCAATCAGCATTTAAAATGCTTATATTGGGAGCACAGGAATCGAACCCAGACCTCTGGTGTGTGTGCTGCGTCTTGACGGTCGGGCTAGTGGGCGGGTTACGATGTAGATAGGGTTAGGTGGTATATAACCTGACAAGTCGGGCTAGATTAAAACAAAATTCTAATGGCGCACCGAGGGAGGTGCGCCATTAGAATAGTCAGATTTATGGCGCACGAGGGGTGGTGCGCCATTAGAACCCTCCCCCCACTCCACCTACGGCCCTCGCACTGTGTCCTCCCTCCCTCCCTCGCCAGATTCCCCTCGATCGACCCCAACTGTACGCCGCCGCTGCAACCGCCGCCTCCGTCCGCTGCAGTCGCCCACGCGCCCCCGCCACCTCCCTCTCCCCTTCCTCCCCCTCGAGCACTGCCTCCCCCCGAGCCTCGCCTCCCCCGCAAGCGCCGCCCCCTCCGTCCCCTCCGTCCAGCCAAGGCTTTGCACGCCCCTAGGGTTGGGCTCCAAGGTGGGTGGCAAGCTCGACTGCCCGCCTCCTCCTCGGCCGCGCCGCCTCCTCCTCGGCGCTTTACCTTCTCCTCGACGCCGCCTCCTCCTCGGCGTGCCGCCTCCTCCTCGGCCAGCGCCGCCGCCCGCCGCCTCCTCGGCCTTGGCGCCCTCCTCTGACAGGCTGCAGTTATCCCACAGGTGATTCCTCACCTCTCCCCCCTACCCCTCCTCCCCCCTAGGCTACCTCCAGCAAGTACCACAGCCCTCTTCCCCCGTGTTCTAGGGTTAGCAAATTTGTCATTTTATATGGCAATATTATATAGTGGTGAAAGGCTCAGCTCTGTCTGACTAATGCTATGCAATGTTATAAAATGGCTAACAGCCACACATGTGAATCTGTTCTTGATACACCTTTTCCCTTTTCTTAGAATCATCATATACATCTGCATATTTCAGGTTTCCAAGGAGGTAAAGGAATTGAAGTTCGAGATAGTGCAGCAGTTAACACCTCCAAGGTGAGAAATATGTTCGATTAGGGTACGCTTAGCATCATGTAAGAAAATTTCCATAATGTGCCCTGATAATGATGTATTTTTTCATAAAAATATATAGTGGACTGCCATGATAATGACATGGTCCTGTGTTTGCAAGCTGTCATAATCTTCAGTTTACTTGACTTTTGAGCCTGCTAGTAGTTTACTTCCATGAGTTGTTTTATTGACATGGCACATTTGCAATGGAGTTTTATATATCTTTAGCCACTGTTCATTAACAGCAAGTCAGTTTTGTTTATAGTTGAAAGTAAGTGTGTGGTTTGAAATTTTTTGTTGGGGGCGTAGTATTGTAACTAGAAGACCATGTATTTTCAGAATTGAGCTAAAGATTTGGGGGTAGTATTTCTGATTTTAGAGCACCTTTGCTAGATGTATTTTACAAATTGTTGGAATCAAAACAATGCTTGTGGGCTGTCTGTTAAGTTGAGTGAGTCATTAGAGGGCATATGGAGTGACCCACACCAATTAATGTTTATGAAGAAGAAGAATAAACCTGTTCTTTGCTGTTATGCAACACAGGAGGTTACAGTTTCTTTGTATCTCCACCAGTTTGGGTTGGTGAATGTGGATGATATTTTTATCCTGTGAACTCATTGTCTTGCTACGAGAATTTGGTATCATCATGGTGTAATTTTGTTAACATTCTGGTTTTGTTAGATAGTGGCTACACTAATCTAGAGTGATACAATTTTCCTTCCCATTTGGTATCATCATGTTCAGTGTATACAGTTATAACATCATGTGGTTTTTTAAGTCTGTTTACAGCTCATGTGGGTTTTAACATCATGTGGGTTGGTGAATGTGGATGATTTTTCTATCCTATGAACTCGAATGTTGCAATGTTGTTTTCTTCAGAGGCTACTGTCAAAAACTTGAGCAAAGATAGGCCCTTGAGTTTGCCGGAATGTCGATTAACTTCCGTTCCGGCAAATTGGTATTTGATCCATATGTCCTATTTTCAGCAAAGGTCATGGTAAAATTTTCCGTGAATTTTAGCATGACTTTGCTAAAAATAGGACATATGGGGTACTTATGACTAATGCATGGGCCGGGTATCTTAGTACTTAGTTAAGTAGGATCAATCGCCTCGCCATTCTTGTTGCATTAAACCATAGGTGGCAATAGAGCCAAGTGATTAGGCCCAACTTAGAATTCAACTTAGCATCGATAAACCCTAGATGATAAACCCAACATAGGTGGCAATAGAGCCAAGTGATTAGTGCCAAGTGATTAGGCCCAACCTAGGGTGCCTCGGCATCGATAAACCCTAAATGATGAGACCATGATCTTGTTCCTTGACAATAACTAACTTTTTGACCAAACTTTTTTCCTATTTAGAGCGAAACATGGCCCACAACGATGAGGCCGGTGGTTCGGGCGGCAAGCAATTCTGGGAGCTGTCCCAAGAGATGGAGGAACAACCTCACCGCTATGAGGACGCCGCGGAAGACACCGAACCTGATTACACAACCCCTAGTGGCGTCGGGGATGACACCACTGATGGTGCCGCCAAGGATGCCACCACTGATGATGGCGGCGCACACACAGATGGCAGCCAATCGAAGAAGCAAAGGAAGTACCGGCGTCCGAATGCGCTCCGCACCGTCAAGGAGGAATTCACTCAAGTGGACTCCGACGGGAATCCAACGGAGCCCAAACATATAGTCAGGGGTACTCGGTTCAGCTCGGGTGCATTCTCCGGAGCACCGTCTCGATCAACACCGAGAACCTTAGGCATAAGGACCGAGGGAATTTGCGCAACCTCCTCTTCACGAAGCTGCACGAACGATACAAGTTCCCCGCCGAATTTGAAAACACACGCCTCTCAGGGAATAAAGTGAACAGTGCCGCCCTCACAAAGATGAGCACGGCCCTGTCTACTTGGAGAAGCGCGGTGAAGAAAATGATTGATAAAGGTGATAGTTATGAGAAGATCAAGTTGAAATATCCTTTGATGAGCGAAGATGAGTACAAGGAGTTCAAGATCAAGTGCTCGACCAGTGCAACCTCCGAATCAAGTCAGTGGGGAAAAGAAATGCGGGAGTTGAACTTAGGGGAACACAAACTCGGTCCCGGCGGTTACAGAGTGGCGGAGCCTATATGGGACAAGGAGGACGCGGAGCGTGCCGAGCAAGGCCTACCGCCCGCCCGAGAAATACATCGGTAACAAGCAGACCAGGAACTATGTCGGGGCCGGTACAAGGAGGACCCGATAACAAAGGAGCTTACCACGGATCCAAGACCAGGGCGCTTGAGATTGTTACAGTAAGGAATACACCCCGCATAATTAGCTCCATATGGTTGCACTCTAACTAATCCCCAATATTTCTAAATGGTTCACATTCCTTTCGCAGAAACTGAAAGCAAGAGCTGGGTCGTCTCGAGCTCCCCTTCGACAGCCCTTTAAATAGGGCGTTGAACATAATGAAAAGCAAGGATAAGCTCACTAAGCCGACGTCACCGGTCGTGGTGGCTGGCAAAGGCTTGTCCACAAAATGGGGTCATACTATTCCGCTGGTGTGCGGAAGGAGAAAAAGGCCAGCTCGGAAAGCCAGACGCATGAGGTTGAAGCACTCAAGGCACAAGTGGCGCGGATTGCGGAGCTTGTCCAAGAGCAAGTGGAACAACAACTGGGAACGAAGCTCAACGCCATGGTGCCTACGTTGATTCATGGGCTGACGACGTGGATTGCGGGCGGCCAACAGGGGCCTCCCCCGATTCCCAGCTTCACGGCCAGCAACTCGCACAGCGCGCAGGCGTCGCCATTGGTGTCTCCGGCGGCGGCGCCATTGGTATCTCCGGCGGAGGCGGTATTCGTGTCTCCGGCGCCGACACGAGCATTGGAGCTTAATGCACCCGGGTGTACGCCGGCCGGCACCTCGCCAGCAAGCTCCCCCTTCGTCAGTTGCATGCCCGTCGTTGGCGTTGCCTCGACATTAGCCGAGCTCGACGGCATCACGGTAACTAAGCCTCTCGGCCGATGACTTCATCTCCTTGCCTTTGACTGGGCATCCACAGCGCCATGCATGTTTTCGCAGGGCACCGCCGACGTTCCTTGCACTCTTCTACACTTCGTGGGCGGCGAGTTGGTCGATGTCGCCAAGGGCAGAATCATTCAACCGGGAAACCGCATGGTCCACGGTAATCCGATGCCACCCATTGTGTATAGGGTTGAAGTGGTTCGGGTGCTGCCAGGCTGCGACGAGCTGTTACCTCCGGTTCGACCCGCTGGGGCCGACGAAGAAGACGAGATGACCCTCAGCGCCTGCGTAAACTGGGCGCTGCTTTGGCCGAAGAGCCAGATTCGTTTGGGGGCGGGGGACACCACCCACGACAAGACAGCCAACCCGTGCGGCGCCAAGCCATGGCAAGAACGCCGTTAACGCTACGGACCTGCCGGACATCCCTATGGCACAGGATCCGGACTGCCCTATGGCACAGGATCCGGACGACGACGACAATGACGACGGTACATTTACCAAAGTCGATAAGTACTTTGCCGAACATGGGTACGCTGACGAGTTCTGCGGGCCTCTTTCTCAAGAACCCAACCAAGACGACCGCGATCTAGCTGGTACGGCGGAGAAATCCAATTGCAGAGGTGTAAATGCGGCGTTCGGTTCTCGGAGACGCCTCCGGCTCCGCCTTCACCGAGCCTCAGATAGCTGAGGTGCGAAATATTATCAGCCCCAACACGCTCAAGAAAGCGGTCTGTGAGCAGAACTCGGTCCCATTATAGGAGATCAAGAAGAAGGGACGGAAACGAAAGACTAACAAGGGCGCTGCGAGCCAGCCCGGCACCGAAGTTCGATCCATGCTCGGGGCGGACCACCTTCACCTAAGGATATCTCGAGGAGGGTGCATGTGGCGGTAGGGCGATGCTACCGCCAAATATGCTGAATCTTTGCAACCGGTGCTATGCGGAGTCTGCACGACGGTGTTCTTTCTTTGGAGAAGCGGCGTCTGAGAGAGAATGATGTGGCATACCCGGTTTTCGTGGCCAAGGTGCCATAGGGAAAGGGCTTTGCGGATGGTGACATCGGGGGTACGATCGTCCTACGGTTTGATGACATCTTTGCTATGTTTAACCTTCATCCACTGCACTACACCTTCGTTCGGCTGTTTTCGCTGAGTATGGAGATGCGGATCATTAGAGACAAGACCGGGACATCGTGGATAGTCGACCCCTTCTACATGAATGCCAAGCACTTGAACAGCGCTGGGACCGCCAAGTTGCGAAGTTCACACCTCGAAGGCGTCATTACGGCAAACCCAGATAAGGATAACTTCCTTGTGGCTTACTTTCCCGAGTAAGTCATCCCTTAACCGCCCGTAACATATGATTTCTTAGATTTTGATCATTCTTTTTTCTAACATTCCGTGTTACGTGCGGTGACACACATTGCACACTCATCCTCTTAAGCCGAAATATTCCATGGCCACATATTTCGACCTGAATCAGAACTCCAAGATAGACTACACAAATGTCAAGAAAGTTCTTGATGATGTTCTCCTGCCACGCCAAATCTGGAGGCACCTTCACGGGGCAGTTCGTAAGCACGACAAGCACATGTTCTCACACAATCTGAAGTTCTGCTGTGTCAAGCAGTCACTGGAGGTCAGAAGGATGCCTACTACGCCCTCCATCACATGCGGGCGATCGTAAGGTACCATCATCAACTTCTGCTACCAGATAATCTCAAAGATTGGGCCGCGAGCTTGTCGGCAGTCCAGGACGTGGACCTCGGACAAGAATTCTTTCGCATCCAGTCGGAGTTTGCGGACATCATCCATCAAGATGTCATTCATACCTCGGGCAGTTCTTCGTCGATATCAACCGTCCAACGGTGAGATAGATGAAATGCTACAAATGCAGGGTGACAACGACCGCGATTTCATGACCATCACGACAGCATGACGACTTCATCCACGCTCTGTCCGATGAGTCAAGTCGAAAGTAGTGATGTGTAGTTACGAATCGTGCTATTTATTAGTAGGACCATGAATCGTGCTATTAATGTCTTGCTTTTTCTCTTCGATCCTTTTGTTGCATACTTACATATTGCTTATGTATTGTCTGTTGTTTGGCTTGTGCATAGAGATGCCGTGCGTATGTCGTGGTACAAGGGTAAGGTTCCTGAGTCTACGGCGATCGGGATGAGTGTCGGAGACAGGTTCACCATTTCAGTGATATGATTACAAAGGGTACACCACTAGGCGGAGGCGAATCTAGATATGCCCGCTATCTAGCGGAGAGAGGAGGGAGCGTTGGAGGAACCGGATGAGGACCAGTTTGATCGCGATGATGCTCATCGTGATGACCACAACTCTCTTTTATGTGATGGTAGTTTAGATGATCGATATCGACTTGTAATGTGAAGACAAACTCGATACTCGCGGTCTTGAGACTTGTAAAGTTTTATCTTTGTTCGGTCTTTTGAGTTCGGAGACTAATATGATGAATTGTATTCGGAGACTAATCTTCTATTGTATTCGATGAATCTGATGTTGCTGTGTGCTGCTGTCTATATTCTGTCAAATAATATATTTTGTAACCTGTTAAAAAATCAGAAAAGCAAAAAAAACCAAATATTCATACTAATGGCGCATCAAGGCAGAGTGCGCCATTAGTATGCCAAAGGATACTAATGGCGCATCAAGGCGAGTCGCCATTAGTGTGACAAAGCACATGGTTACATATGGCCCTCGGAGGCATACTAATGGCGCATGGAGTTACATACTAATGGCGCCTTTGCCAGTGCGCCATTTATCTCAGAATACTAATGGCGCACGGTGGTGCGCCATTAGTAAAAAATTTAATGGCGTGCTACTAATGGCGCACCGGTAGTGCGCCATTAGTAGGCAAAACTGATGCGCCATTAGGAGGCCTTTTCTAGTAGTGCCCTAACATGCCTTAGCATTACGCCGAGCACGTTCGTGCGTGCTTCGGCACGCGCCAGGCGCGGCGAGCACGTGTTTTGCACGTGCCAAGACCGAGTCGTCGCGTCTCGCCCCACACTCACTCTGGTTCGTGGCCGACCGCAGCCAGCACACCACGTCCCCTGCTGCTCCCCACGAGCACCACAGCCCTCGCCACGTCTCCGGCAGGCCAGCAGCTAGCCGCCAATGCCGCCCGACAGCCCCTGCAATGGCCAGCGCCGCCCGAGCCACGCCCGCTCGCCAGCTCGCCCTTGGAGCAGTACCCACTCGTCCGCTAGCTCCTGCCGCCATCCCCAACCTCGCCACGATGCCTGCAAGCTTCTGAGCGTCGGTGTTGGACGAGCTCATCCATCGCCGCGCGAACCGACGTGGGAGCGTTATAAAAGAAGCCCCTCGAGCCCTCCGAGCACGGAAGCAGCCTCAAAATCACCCCCTCGTTTCCCCGTGGCAGCCAGTCGACCCGGGGAGGTTTTCTTCCCCGTCTCCGGCAACTCCTGCCGCCGCCACAGCCCCGGCCATTCCGGCGCCACCAGGACCTCCCCCTCTCCACCCTCTCCACCAGAAGCTCTCTCTTCCTCCCGTGAACCCTTCCCCCTGCTCGATTTTGATCGGGAACCACCGCATGACCCCAAAACCACTTTGCTCGAAGTCTCCTCCGCCCTTGAAACTCACCGTCGGCGACTCCTCCACCCCGCCGACCAATCGACCACCGGAGGACCGCCCAGTCTTGCGGATCCATCCCGACCCTCTGGAGCCATGAGGGAGCAGCCATTCGCCCGGCGTTGATCGCCGTCGCCTCGCCTCCGTTAAGGCAGAGGAAGAGGAGGAGAGATGGACTGGTCAGCGACCAGTGGGCCCCTTGGACCCACTGTCAGTGACCCCGCCCCAGTCCACGTGGGCTAAGTGAAGACGTAAATCTCAAAGTACGTCTTCGACGTGTACCGGTTCGGAACGTTTTCTTTTCTTTTCTGTTTTATTTAAAAACCAGGAATTTGACTAAACTTTGACTGGCTATAACTTTTTAAATATAACTCCAAATGAATTGATTCTTTTTCCTACCTCTCTCAACTTTAGTCTAGTTTATTGTAAGATTTATGTGAAAAAATTTCAGACAACTTTTTTGTGCTGTTTTTAAAGTATGTGTTGTTTGAATATTTTTTGAAAATAGGACTTTTGGAGAGAAGCAAACTTTCAAAAGTTTTGGAGTGCACCCTGCCTTTCCACACCTTGAAGGCAAGCATTCTGAACCCCGGCATAATACTTTTGGTGTGTTAGCCGACACGTTTATAACACCACCTCATTTCGTAGAGCTAGTTATTTCATGTGATTTGATCATTTGCATGAATTCATATTAGTGATATCCTTGTTGTTGGTTATGAATATACTTGTGATGGTAACCATTCTCATGTGCCTTGCATGCATGCCGGAAAGGAATCATTGAAAGCCTCTGCCTTGGGTAGGCGTGTGCTTGTCGCCGGTCCCCGTCGGGACGGTTATGTCCGGTATGGCATGGTAAGGTATAGTGAGTGGTGACTTTGTTGGTTGAAATATATTTGTTATATATATCATGCAGGGAATTTATAAACCTCCTGAGTCGACCGTAGATCGAGTCTTGTTCCAGTAACCCCCGTACTTGTTTCGTACTACCACTTGTCCCTACAACAAGTAGGGTGCAGTTCAAGAAGTCGTCAACCCCTTTCTAGCATACACCGCATGTGAGAGGCCATGGTGGAAGATACGGTTGTAGCTGGTAGGCAGGCCACCTGGTCCGGGGGCATGGGTGTTTCCGGTTGAGACCGAAAGGGGAGGCCACCCCTTAGAGCGCGCAATATAAATTTGATCCCATGCTACGCGAGGTTGTAGCCTCCCCCACTTAGAGTTTTGCTTGACAAGTGTCGTGGGTGATTCCAGACACCGGTAAGTTAAGCTGGTGTGCAAGTTAGGTGTGTTTTCAACTAAAAGGCCGTAGACGGAATTAGTCCCGATGGACTAAGGAAATCCGTTGCTCGTGGGTAAAGAGTACACCCTCTGCAGAGTTTAAACCTATTCGAATAGCCGTGTCCGTGGTTAAGGATTACAGTCTGGTATGGGTCAAGTGTCGGTCTTAGTGTCGGTCTTCGGGGGAGAAACTGTTAAAACCAGAACATGAATCGTGACTTGTGACTTATGATGATTATGATTATTATTTTTATGGACTAACCCCTGTCATTATTTGAAGTATTGAGTATCCCTAGGATGGTTTTACCCTTGGATATTCACTGTGATTATTTATAAGCCCTTTATGTGGTGTCGCTCAGACGCCCGACTGTGGCATGCTTGTTATTTATTTTATAAGCCTTTTATGTGGTGTCGCTCGACGCCTTATCGTGGCATGCTTGTTATTTATTTTATAAGCCCTTTATGTGGTGTCGCTCGGGGCCTTGATCGTGGCATGCTTGTTATTTATTTTATAAGCCCTTTATGTGGTGTCACGCAGACGCCCGACTGTGGCATGCTTGTTATTTATTTTATAAGCCCTTTATGTGGTGTCGCTCAGACGCCCGACTGAGGCATTTCTCTCTGTTTACTAACCTTTCGAGGCGTCGCTTCAAACACCCGATCGGTGCATTTTATTACTGCTATGATATTGCATATTCAAAAATAACCTGCGTGCATACATCAGAGTCTTTATTATCTTTTGTGACTGACGTCATGAGCTTAAATATTTCAGAGCATCGTTGTTATATTATACCCGTGTTCATAATGTTTGTGAGTACATTCAAAGTACTCACTGGCTTGTCCCTAGCTATTGTCTTGGCCAGATTTCTTGCGCGGAGAGGGGCGACCATAATGACAGCCCCGGAATCCTAAGCAATGGAGATAGCAGCCTCGCGAAGATAGGAGTTATCCTGGTCAGCTGTTCCTGTGGGAAATGGAGTCCCATAGACGCTGATGGTCCCCAAAACCACTTCCGTCGTCAACCACTAGAAACCATTTGTTGTACTCTCAGACCAGAATGGTCTTGTACTGCATTCTTTGTGTTTGCTTGGAATTTTCTGTATCAAGTTGGTGCCTCATCAGCTAACAGTAAATCCTGGGGCTGGTGAGCACGACGGCCATTTTTCTGGAAGTCAATACCCGGAAAAACCGGTCGCCACATAGCTTGTACTAGCTGCCCCCTTCAAAATGGTCTTTGATGGCTCCCTTCCTGCTCAATATTTGGGAAGAGGACCAGGGCCTTTATATATAGGGAGATAGCCACCACAGTAGAGAGGCATCTCGCCTAGATCTGATCCAGACCTCACCAAAAACCAGAACAAGTAGAACACAACTCCAGCTCAAGAACACCTCTCGCGAGGCTTTTCTTCCCTTGTATTGTTCATCATCAGCCCAAGATGCAATCCACCACACCACACACAGGAGTAGGGTATTACACCACAACGGTGGCCCGAACCTGTAGAAATCTTGTGTCTCTTGTGTTGTTCATCGTGCTAGCTTAGATCTGCGGCGAGGTTTTGGGGCGTGAATCGGTAGGGAGAAGATCTTCGAGCGCACCCTAGAGTTCAAACCTTAAGGGTTTTGCCGGAACCCGATATCCGACATTTGGCGCGCCATGTAGGGGTGCACCGGAGCTCTCCCTTCCGTCGACCCGCTCTCCACCAACACCGCGCTTCGCCCTCATGGCGGACAACGCGCCACCGGCTCCGATGGTCGACGCTATTTGGGGCCAAGGCTCCGAGCCTTGGCCCCGCCTTGCGACAGTGCGATGGTCGCCTGAAGTTCAAGCGGAGATGCCGCCGCTAACGGCGATGCGACGGATCCGCTGGCTTTCCTGCTGGCATACGAGGATGATGTCCTCAAGGTCGGAGGCGAAAACAAGGTCATTGCCAACTGGTTTGCCATGGCCGTAACCGGCGTCCCGCGTGTTTGGCTGCTCCACCTGCCAACATCTTATGTGGCCTCCTGGGAGGAGCTACGCAACCTCTTCCTCACCCGCTACGCTGCGCCAGCGCCCCCGGTCGTCGTAGCTCTCCTAGGCGGCTCGCAAGCGCCACCCTCAGGCCGCCACGTCAAGCCGCTCGTCTGTCGGATCGGTGCCGCCCTCACGCGGCAGGGAGCTCCTCCGGGTTGGGCGGCACCCAAGGCCGACCTGACCTTCAGCTCGGACGATCACCTCGTCAACACCGCCTGCTAGGGTGCGCTCCCTATGCTTTGCACGCCCACCATCTTCCAGGTGGCCATCACCAGGACCCTCATCGACGGCGGCGCCGGCCTCAACGTGCTCTCGGTGGAGGCCTTCAGCCTCCTCCATGTACCGCTAGAGCGGCTCCGACCTAGCAAGCCCTTTTTGGGCGTCGGGGGCGGCTCCTCTGGCTGCCTGGGGCAGATCCGCCTTCCTGTGACCTTCGGCACCCACGACAACTTCCGCACGGAGCTGGTCGACTTCGACATCGCCCTCCCATACAACGCCATCCTCGGCTACTGATACGTCTCCAATGTATCTATAATTTTTGATTGTTCCATGCTATTATATTACCCGTTTTGGATGTTTATGGGCTTTACTTTACACTTTTATATCATTTTTGGGACTAACCTACTAACCGGAGGACTAGCCCGTATTGCTGCTTTTTTTCCCATTTCAGTGTTTCGAAGAAAAGGAATATCAAACGGAGTCCAAACATGATGAAACCTTCGAGAGCGTGATTTTTGGAATGAACGTGACCCAGAGGACTTGGAGTGGAAGTCAAGCAACAGTCGAGGCGGCCACGAGGGTGGAGGGCGCCCCCCTACTGGGCGTACCCCCAATCTCGTGGCCCCTCGGGCGTCCACCGACCTACTTCCTCCTCCTATATATACCTACATACCCCGAGAACATCATAACAGACCACAAAAACCTAATTCCACCGCCGCAACCTTCTGTATCCGCGAGATCCCATCTTGGAGCCTTCGTCGGTGCTCCGCCGGAGGGGGAATCGATCACAGAGGGCCTCTACATCATCTCCATGGCCTCTCCGATGAGTTGTGAGTAGTTTACCACAGACCCTCGGGTCCATAGTTATTAGCTAGATGGCTTCTTCTCTCTCTTTGGATCTCAATACCATGTTCTCCTTGATCTTCTTGGAGATCTATTCGATGTAACTCTTTTTGCGGTGTGTTTGTCGAGATCCGATGAATTGTGGGTTTATGATCAAGTTTATCTATGGGAAATATTTGAATCTCCTCTGAATTCTTTTATGTGTGATTAAGTTATCTTTGCAAGTCTCTTCGAATTATCAGTTTGGTTTGGCCTACTAGATTGATCTTTTTTTTTTGACTATACATAGTAGGGCAAAACCCCACTGCAATTTTTATTTATTAAAAAAACAGAGACAACAAAGGTTCCACTATACAAAAGGCTTGAGATAAGCCAAAGAGCAAAGAAAAAGAAAGAAAAGAAAAAACTATGGTCTAGGATTACAGCACAAGATTGTCAAGCCAGGTACAATAAACTCCCGCATATCTCTTCTTAATTCTAAATCTTAGAAGATTGAGCTCCTCCAGGAAAATAGCTTTCCACTTCTGAATACTAGGTTGTACTGCTTGGAAGATCAAATTGTTCCTTGAGATCCAGATAGCCCAGGAAGCAAGGATGATTATTTCCATGAAAAAAGGTACATGTAGCTTACATTTGAGATCAAGAAAAGCTTCCAAGATTGAAGCATTTTCCTGTCTTGAAGGGCAAATCAGGTCCCAACATTGAGCTGCAAAAGGATAGGTCCAGAAAAGATGGTGAAGTGTTTCTTCCTGTGGACAATTGTTGATAGCACAGTTGTAATTGGCCAAAAGGAAAGATTTCCTTCTCAAAAGGTTTCTGGTATTTGGTCTGTCATGCAGTAATCTCCAAAAAAACACCTTATGTTTTGGTTGACTAGATTGATCTTTCTTGCAATGGGAGAAGTGCTTAGCTTTGGGTTCTATCTTGCGGTGTCCTTTCCCAGTGACAACAGGGGCAGCAAGGCATGTATTGTATTGTTGCCATCGAGGATAAAAAGATGGGGTTTATATCATATTGCATGAGTTTATCCCTCTACATCATGTCATCTTTCTTAATGCATTACCCTATTGTTTATGAACTTAATACTCTATATGCATGCTGGATAGCGGTCGATGTGTAGAGTAATAGTAGTAGACGCAGGCAGGAGTCGGTCTACTTGTCACGGACGTGATGCCTATATACATGATCATGCCTAGATAATCTCATAATTATTCGCTTTTCTATCAATTGCTCGACAGTAATTTGTTCACCCACCGTAATACTTATGCTATCTTGAGAGAAGCCACTAGTGAAACCTATGGCCCCCAGGTCTATCTTTTATCATATAAGCTTTCAATCTAGTTTTATTTGCTTCTTTACTTTTCCAATCTATATTATAAAATACCAAAAAATATTTATCTTATCATACTATCTCTATCAGATCTCACTTTCGCAAGTGGCCGTGAAGGGATTGACAACCCCTTTATTGCGTTGGTTGCGAGTTCTTGTTTGGTTGTGTAGGTGTGTGGGACTTTTGAGGAGCCTCCCTACTGGATTGATACCTTGGTTCTAAAAAACTAAGGGAAATACTTACGCTACTATTGCTGCATCACCCTTTCCTCTTCAAGGAAAACCAACACAAGCTCAAGACGTAGGAAGAAGGATTTCTGGCACCGTTGCCGGGGAGGGCTTCGCTCAAGTCAAGACATACCAAGTACCCATCACAAACTCATATCCCTCGCATTTACATTATTTGCCATTTGCCTCTCGTTTTACTCTCCCCAAACTTCACCCTTGTTGTTTTATTCGCCCTCTCTTTCCCAATCTCCTCTCTCTCTCTTTCACTTGCCTTTTTCTGTTTGCTTGTGTGTTGGATTACTTGTCGCGATGGCACAAGATAATACCAAATTGTGTGATTTCTCCAATACCAATAATAATGATTTCCTTAGTACTCCGATTGCTCCTCTTATGATGTTGAGTCTTGTGAAATCAATACTGCTTTGCTGAATCTTGTTATGAAATATCAATTCTCCGGCCTTCCTAGTGAAGATGCCGCTACCCATCTAAACAATGTTGTTGATTTGTGTGAGATGCAAAAGAAGAAAGATACGGATAATGATATTGTTAAATTGAAGTTATTTCCGTTTTCACTTAGAGATCGTGCTAAAGTTTGGTTTTCGTCTTTGCCTAAGAATAGTATTGATTCATGGAACAACTGCAAAGATGCTTTTATCTCGAAGTATTTTCCTCCCGCTAAGATCATCACTCTTAGGAACGATATTATGAATTTTAAAGAACTTGATCATGAGCATGTTGCCCAATCTTGGGAAAGAATGAAATTCATGATTCACAATTGCCCTACTCATGGTTTGAATTTATGGATGATCATACAAAAATTGAATGCCAGATTGAATTTTGCTCCTAGAAATCTTTTAGATTCGGCCGCGAGAGGCACGTTTATGGAAATCACCTTAGGATAAGCTACAAAACTCCTTGATAATATTATGGCTAATTATTCTCAATGGCACACCGAAAGATCTACTAGTAAAAAAGTGCATGCTATAGAAGAAATTAATGTTTTGAGTGGAAAGATGGATGAACTTATGAAATTGTTTGCTACTAAGAGTGCTCCTATTGATCCAAATGATATTCCATTGTCTACTTTGTTTGAGAATAATAATGAATCTATGGATGTGAATTTTGTTGGTAGGAATAATTTTGGAAACAATGCTTATAGAGGAAACTTTAATCCTAGACCGTTCCCTAGTAATTCTCTAATAATAATGGAAATTCCTACAATAATTCTTATGGTAATTTTAATAAGATTCCCCCTGATTTTGAGAATAGTGTGAAAGAATTTATGATCTCTCAAAAGAATTTTAATGCCTTGCTTGAAGAAAAATTGCTTAAAGTTGATGATTTGGCTAGGAACGTTGATAGACTCTCGCTTGATGTTGATTCTTTGAAACTTAGATCTACTCCTCCTAAGCATGATATCAATGAGTCTCTCAAAGCTATGAGAATTTCCATTGACGAGTGCAAAGAAAGAACCGCTAGATTGCGTGCTAAGAAAGATTGATTTTATAAAAGCATGTTCTTCTAGTTTCCATGAGAATAATGATGAAGATCTTAAAGTTATTGATGTGTCCCCTATTAGATCTTTGTTTTAAAATATGAATCTTAATAATGATAGGACTGGAGATGAGTCAACTTTAGTTAAAAGGCGTCCCAATGATTCCGAGTTTTTAGATCTTGATGCTAAGTTTGGTAAAAGTTGGATTGGAGAGGTCAAGACTTTAAATAGCATCGAACCCACTATCTTGGATTTCAAGAAATTTAATTATGATAATTGTTCTTTAGAAGATTGTATTTCCTTGTTTCAATCCGTTGTGAATTCTCCTCATGCTTATAGTCAAAATAAAGCTTTTACCAAACATATTGTTGATGCCTTGATGCAATCTTTTGATGAAAAACTTAATTTGGAAGTTTCTATACCTAGAAAACTTAATGATGAGTGCGAACCTACTATAAAGATTAAAATTAAAGATCATGAGTGTTATGCTTTGTGTGATTTGGGTGCTAGTGTTTCCACGATTCCGAAAACTTTATGTGATATTCTAGGGTTCCATTATCTTGATGATTGCTCTTTAAATTTGCACCTTGCAGGTTCCACCATTAAAAAGCCAATGGGAAGGATCAAAGATGTTCTCATTGTTGCAAATAGAAATTTGGTGCCCGTAGATTTTATCGTTCTTGATATAGATTGCAATCTTTCTTGCCCTATTATTCTTGGTAGACCTTTCCTTAGAACGATTGGTGCGATTATTGCTATGAAGGAAGGGAATATTATATTACAATTCCCATTAAGGAAAGGCATGGAGCACTTTCCAAGAAAGAAAGTTAAATTACCTTATGAATCTATCATGCGAGCTACTTATGAATTGAGTGCCAAAGATGGCACTATTTAGATCTATCCTCGCTTTTATGCCTAGCTAGGGGCGTTAAACGATAGCGCTAGTTGGGAGGCAACCCAATTTTATTTGTGTTTTTTGTTTTTGCTTCTGTTTAGTAATAAATTTTGCATCTACATTCTGTTTAGATGTGTTTTTATGTTTTAGTTAGTGTTTGTGCCAAGTAGAACCTATAGGATAACCTATTGTGATAGTTAATTTGATTCTGCTAAAAAATAGAAACTTTGCACGCACGAAAATAATTTTAGTAATTCACAAAAACGTGCTTTTTCGTTGATTCTTTTTGCTGTAGATCAACAGACAAATTTCCCAGGACTTCCTATTTTGGTAGGATTTTTAAAGTTCCAGAAGTATTCGAGAGTTACAGATTGCTACAGACTGTTCTGTTTTTGATAGATTCTGTTTTTCATGTGTTGTTTGCTTATTTTGATGCATCTATGGCTAGTATGTAAGGGTATGAACCATAGAAAAGTTGAAATATAGTAAGTTTAACACCAATATAAATAAATAATGAGTTCCTTACAGCACTGTCGGGGGGATGAACCTCGGGCAGGCAACAAACCCGGATCCTCTTCAAAAACAACAGGGCTGGCACCACCCCTCAAACCGGCACGTGCTTGGCCGGACCCGGCCAAGCCCCGCAACCCGGCCAAACTCTCCGACCCGGCAAAGACACGTTGACTCGGCCTCAACAACTAGCGCAAGAAAGCCAAACCCGGCACAACCAAAGCTTCCCCGACAAGCCTGCTCTACCCGTGGCGTGATCCGCAATCCAGCCACGGGTTAGCTCCCGTCCCATCCAGGCCGTATGATGGGACGAGTCTTCAATCTACGATGACCAAGGAAACAGTGCCCCGCCCATGCCTCTGGTCAGGCGGAGCATGGCAACAGTGCCCCTCACCTACCCGCTGACCAGGGCCGGCGTGGCTACAGTGCGCCTGCCCTCACCGCTGACGACAACAAGCGGCAACCTAACGGAATGCCACTGTACGCGACTTGACTCGGCCACGCCCTAACGATTGACAAGATGGTAAACAGTCCCCCTAGGCACGTGAGGCCCGCGCCTAGGGGAACTCGGCGAACCGCAGGCCCTCAGCGGGACCCAGCCCGGGTCTCCGGACACCGACAATCCGGACCCACTGACTTGTAACATTTCCATTGTACCCCTGGGGGTTGGTCTATAAAACCCCCCAGGAGCCCACGCTCATACGGGCATGTAACGAAATAAAGGCAAGTAAGCACAGAACTAGCCACCGAAACAGCGACACCAGAGAGAAGGAGCAGCCCAAGCCTTGGCCAGCTTCCTTCATCCCCCATACAGCTCCAGGAGCAACATTGTACTATCGAACATCCAACTACACTTGGCAGGACTAGGGGTGTTATCTCTCCGGAGAGCCCCGAACCTGGGTATGTACGGCGTCCCGCGCCCGCTCATGCCAACTCGCCTGAGCCCACGGCGCCCTCGAGCCTCCTCCTCTCTTTAGCCATCCCTTGGCATCTGTCGTGCACCCACCACGAAAGTTGGCGCCCACCGTGGGGCAGCTCGAGTAGCTGTCCGGGAGCGTGCTTCAGACGGGGCTCTTCTCCTACCCCGACGAGTCCGTCGCGCTGGCGGACAACGTCATCGGCGCGCTCGCCGCCTCCTTCGCCGCGTTGCACATCGCCGATGCGTTCACGACCGACGAGTACCCCAACGAGGTGCTCAGCTACTCTGACTCCCCCCCTCTCCCTCGGCGGCGGCATTTCCGCCGGGGCAATGGACGTCCATGTGGAGGTCTTCGAGCAAGACGAGGAAGGTTGCCGAAGCCAGGGACGCAGCAGAACGGACCGAGCCATCTGATCCGTTGCGCGCCGCGATACAGAGCCTCCGCATCCCCATCGGCACCGACATCGACGCCACCAACGTCGCTGAGGCCCGAACCCAGCTCGAGGAAAGGCGCCAGCAGATGCTGGACCTGTCCGAGACGCTCGCCGCCACTCAACATCGCCTGGACGCCGCTCAGCTGGAGCGCAATGCCGCCTACGGATTAACGCCCGCCGCGGCCGAGCCAAGCCGGGTGGCCGATGTGCGTGCCCGGGGAGGAGCGATCGGCCGGGATCTTGGCACCGTCCCGACCGTCTACGAGACCCCAATGAAGAACATGTGCGCTGTCTAGGCAGCCGCAGTCGGCCTGGACCAGGTCACGGGTGAGGAGCTGAAGGAGCGCATCGGGTGGATACGCGAACTCCTCAACGCGGCCAACACCCAGCAGGACCGCCTCAACCAGCTCGCCAAGCCGGCGGGATCCGGCTCCGCCCGCCTTGGCGGACCCGGCGAACTTCTACACACATCTTCCTCGCCACCCGGGGAGGCGCACTTCGGCCGAGTTCGGACTCGGCGCGATCCGGCCGCCACAGCCGCCGGCATATTGGGCGACAAGCCCGTCCCAGAGATCCAGCGCGGACCCGGCCAGCATGGCGGCGCCCGGCTCCAACCGACCTGCCCCCCGTGGTTCTGGCCGCCAAGATTTACTCGGGCGCCATCGACGACGCCAACGCTCGCCACCGCCTCGATCAGCTCGCTCGCTCCCTGGAGGTGGAGGAGAGCGACGCTATCGGGCCGGCGTGCTTCAGCCCACGCATCCGGGAAGAGCCCTTCCCCAAAGGGTTCATGCTCCCCCGCGACACCCCCAAGTACAACGGGACCGTGAAGCCAGAAAACTGGCTCACCGACTACACCACGACCATTGGCATCACCGGTGCCAATCGTCATCTCACCGTGTGCTACGCACCGCTTATGCTCCAAGGGTCGGCCTGCACGTGGTTGAACAGCCTGCCGATGGGCAGCATCAACACGTGGGTCGATTCCGAGGAAGCCTTCGCCCACAACTTCACAGGGACCTACAAGCGACCCGGTCACCCTAGCCAGCTCGCCATGTGCGTGCAAGGGCCTACGGAGACCGGCCGCGAGTACCTCGCGTGCTGGACCGAGCTCCGGAACAGCTGCGAGGGCGTCCATGAAGTCCAGGCGATCCAGTACTTCGTCAGCGGGTGCCGAGACGGCACCCTCTTCAGGCAGAAGCTCTTACACTCCGATCCGGCCACCATGGTCGCGCTCATGGTGATGGCGGACAAATACGCCTACGCCGACTCCGCCATGAAGATCCAGGTGGCGCTGGATAAAGCTGGCAAGGCAAAGCCGGTTCCTCCTCCAAAGCCAGCCGACGGCAGCATCACCAGAACAACAAGCGCAAGGCCGACCAGCCGGCACAGCGCCACGACAACCGACTCGTCGTGGCCACCGAGCCCGTGGTGGACCCAACAGCGAAGCACCGGCAGACCGCCAAGTCGGCATGGCAACCCGCCATGAGTTTTGAAGAGACGATCGATGCCCCCTGCAAGCACCACAGCGGCACAAGACCCTCCACGCACACGCTTCGGCAGTGCGCCATCACCAAGCGCATCACGAGGGGCGACGTCCCGCCTCCTCCGACTCCGGCTCCAGGCGCGGGGCTGCCGCCTCCACCTCCACTGCCGCCTCCAGCTGGCGGTGTGATGCGCGACGACGCCTACCCGGACCAGAACGTGGCCTACATCGTCTTCACCAGCCTCGGTGACGACAAGCGCAGTGAGCGCCTCCTTCGGCAGGAGGTGAACACCATCATCCCGGCCAAGCCAGAGTTCATGCACTGGTCGGAGCACCCGATCACCTGGACCCGGGAGGATCACCCGGCGGTCATGCCGAGTCCGGGTGGTTACACCCTCATCCTCAACCCCACCATCATCGCACGGCGCACACACAGGTATAATATGTCAGATGATAATCATGTTCAGAATTATTCTGTAATCACAATGTAAATAAAATCCATGATGCACACCGACAGGTTATTCATAATGGTAATAGAGTAGGGATAGAATGCACCGATCGGGTGTCTGAAGCAACGCCACGAAAGGATAATAATTTAAAGCATTGCCACAGTCGGGCGTCTGAGCGACACCGCATAAAGGGCTTATAAGTGAATTAAATAACAAGCATGCCACAGTCGGGCGTCTGAGCGACACCACATAAAGGGCTTATAAGAGAATTAAATAACAAGCATGCCACAGTCGGGGGTCTGAGCGACACCACATAAAGGGCTTATAAGTGATTTAAATGACAAGCATGCCGCAGTCGGGCGTCTGAGCGACACCACATAAAGGGCTTATAAGAGAATAATTACAGTGAATATCTAGGAGGTAGAACCGTCCCAGGGATACTCAATAATTCAAACAATATATAACCTGTTAGTCCACAATAGTAATAATCATAATCATAATATGTCACAGGTCATAATCAAAGTTCTGGCTAGTAGTTTTTCCTCCGAAGACCGACACTAAGACTGACACTTGACCCATCACAGACTGTAGTCCTTAACCATGGACACGGCTATTTGAATAGATATAATCTCTACAGAGGGTGTACTCTTTACCCACGAGTAACGGATTCCTTCAGTCCATCGGGACTAATTCCGTCTACGGTCTTTTAATTGAAAACACACTGACCAAGACACACCAGTTTAACCTACCGGTGTCTGGAATCACCCACGACACCTGTCAAGCAAAACTCTAAGTGGGGAGGCTACAACCTCGATTAGCATGGGATCAAATTTATACCGCGCGCTACTAAGGGGTGCCCTCCTCTCGGTCCCAACCGGAAACACCCATGCCCCCGGACCAAGTGGCCTGCCTACCGGATGCATCCGGTTTCTTCCATCGTGGCCTCTCTGTACGGTGTGTGTGCCAAGAAAGGGATTGACAACTTACTGAACCGTACCCTACCTGTTGCAGGGACAAGTGGTAGTACGAAACAAGTATGGGGGTTACTGGAACAAGACTCAATCTATGGTCGACTCGGGAGGTTTAAGTATTCCCTGCATGATTAGCATAACAAATATATATCATCCAACAGACAGAATCACCACTCATCATACCCCATCATGCCATACCGGACACACTCGTCTCAACGAGGAACTAGGGACAAGCTCAGGTCTACCCAAGAGATAGAGACTTTCCCGGCTTCCTTTCGGTAGGCAAGAAAAGCATACGACGATGATTACAGTCACAAGCATGACCATTTCCAACAGCAAGGAAATCTCCAATATGCATCCATGCAAATGATCGTATCACCACATAAAATAATGAGTTCTCCGTATTAAGGTGGTGTTATAATCGTGTTAAACAACACATACAAATATTATGCCGGGGTTCAGAATGCTTGCCTTCAAGCTGCGTAGAGGCAGGGTGCATCCTAAAACTTTTGAAAGTTTTCTTCTTCTCCAAAAATCCTATTTTTGAAAATATTGAATTAAAACATAGTTTCCAAAATAGTACAAAAAAGTTTTCTGCAAAATTTCCAAATAAATCTGAAGTTATACTTAAAAAGTTATAGCCAGTCAAAGTTTCAGTCAAACCCTGTTTTAAAAAATACAGGAAAAGAAAAAAAATGTTTTGAATTAAACACGTCGAAGACGTACTCTGGTATTTACGCCTTCACTTATCCAGCGTGGACCGGCTCGTGGTCGATGACAGTGGGTCTAGGGGGCCCACTGGTCAGGTTTGACCGGTCGCCTCTCCCTCCTTTTCCTCTGCCTGAACGGAGGCGGGACTCCGGCGATCGTAGCCGGTGATTGGCGGCTCCTCGCGGGGCTCCGAGGGCGGGGATGGATCCGCCAGTACAGGGCGTTCCTCCCGGTGGTCGCTAGGCAGGTGGGGACGGAGGGAGTCGCCGGCGGCGAGCTCCGCGGCGGAGGTGGCCTCGGGAGGTTTGGGGGCTTCTGGCTATGGTGGTTCCCGATCGCGCTTGAGGGTTTGAGTAGCTCCGCAAGGTTGAGGGGAAGGGAATGGTGGCACTGGGGGGGCTAGGGGGCTCCTGCTACGGCGAATTTAGTCGAGGGACGGCGACAGACGGAGTTGCCGGAGGCGGAGAAGACGGTGTTTTCAGATGATTTTGAGTGAGGTCTGGGGCCATTTATAGCTGGGGAAGGTCGGTTCCGCCGCTACTGGGGATAAGATCGCCGGTCGACCACTTTTATTGCGGCAGGGCGACGTGGCGATGGCCGGAGCAGGGTCTGTGCTAGCGGACGGGCTTGGGGATAAGGACGGCCTGCTAACGAGGGCAGCTGGCGAGAAGTTGTGGCTCGGGCGGCGCCGTCCATGGCAGAGGCGTACTGCGGACGCCGGTGTGCCGCCAAGAGGGCCCTGACGGTGGCGCTGTAGGGCGCCAGGGCGGCTTGGAGTGTTTTGGCAAGTGGTCGAGGGCGGGGCGTGGCTCTGCAGGTGAGCAAGGGCCAGGGGCCAGACGAGGCGACCCGTGCGCACGCACGTGCAAAATGCGCGCTCTGGGCGCGTCCAGAGCACGCACGTGACATGCTCGACAGAATGCCAGGGTGGGCTAGAGTGCTTGAACGAGGCTGGCAAATAACAGGACTAGGTTAGAGTTTGCAAGGAGGTTAATGGACATGGGGGTTAGGTCAGGGGATCAAGGTTATAATGCAAACTCAAAACCATGTCAAAATTGACCATGCACCCAAGGTGTTTGACAGAATGCCAAGGGCAGCTAGGCAACTCTTGGGGTGGCCAAAATCTTCAGACTAATGTCTCTCTAGGTGTAGGTGATGGTGGCAAGGTCATTTGGGCAAAGCCAGAAACGTGCTAGTGCAAGTTTTGCAAAACTTCGGACAGAGGTAAATGGCATTATTGCTTGTACTAAAAATCCTCCAATGGGTCCACTCTCCTGGACTTAAGGGTTTTGTAGGGTGGTCTACAAGCAGGAAAATGAATCATAGCTAAAAGGGCAAGTTGAAACATGGTTGCAGTACAATTCAACAAGCTGGACCAGAATGAAGATGAGGATGATTTACTCAAATATTTCAAAGAACATCACTGGGGTTTTGCATAAAAATGAGTTATATAAATCTACTAACATCTCCAAATTTTATGTAATTTTTAAAGAAATATTTAAATAGGTTGTAGTGAAATCTTACCAACTGGACCAGTTTTGAAAACTAGGGATAGAGCTTAAAAACTCCAATGAATAAAAGATATTTTCGCATCAGAGTGATTTAAAAACATCACATGACATCCCCAATTTTTGGTGAAAATTTTAAATGCATTTATCAAATGGTTGCAGTGCAAAAGAGGCCCTAAAACCTTTGAAAATTATTTTAAAAGGATAAAGCTCAGGAAAACAATTTATGCAAATAAATCCACTTATAAAAGAATTGTTTTATTGAGAGAGTATACAAGTCCAATAATATTTTTGGAAAGTTTTCACTTGAGGTAAAAACTCTACAAAAATCAAAGATAAGAGAGGTTTCTGAAATCAAAAGAAAAACCAGAAAATACAATTTTAATCTCCTGGCAAATTTTAACAGACAAGTCATGGTTAAATTTTTGGGGTGTTACACGAGGTGTATGCTCTAACTTGGCAGGGTTATGTTGCTCATATCATGTGTATGGTGTATTGCATTGCTATGTCATTTGATTAGTTTAGACATGCTTTGTGTGAATGCCAATTGCTCAAAGGTCTAATTACCATATATGTGAATTATGCATTGCCATCTTGTTGCAAGACATTATATATGTGAATTATGAAATGCTATCTTGTTGCAAAGGCATTATATATGTGAATTATGTAATGCCATGCTGTTTAGCCAATCATCATGTATGTGAATTATATCATGCTATCAATTTTTTGTATTACGTGTTCCATTTGTCGACACCATTTGTATATTCAACTACTCTTCCTGTGCATCAGCCTTTTGAAGCGGCGATGGAAGTATCTGGAGTGAAAACAAGGTATTCAGAGAAGACAATGCTACCTGCTGAAGCATACATCTTGCTGGTTACAGAGAGATCCTCAGAGGAGGATTCAGAGACTGATGACCAGTCCTATTCCCCCCCTAAGGTCTATGCTCAAACTTGGCAGGGTTATATTACCCATGTCATGCATGTTGTCTTGCATTGCTTAGTTTTTACATCATATATGGATTGTCATCTGTTTACTTGCTTACTATGTAAATCATATATTTGAATTATACCATGCCATCATGTTTACATAGTACATACGCAGCATCTATCCGAATTATGGCAGGGCAACCCATTTAATAAAGACATCATATAGTTATATCATCTCATCGTGTTTAGTGTTTACCGTCATCATATTTTGAATTATGGCATTCTATCTGTGAATGTATGTGAATTATTGCATGCCAACGTATTTAATAAACACATTATATAGTTATATCATGTCATCCTGTTTACATAGTCATCATATTTTGAACTATGTCTTTCCATCTTTTTTAGTTAGCCATCATAATGTGAAATCGTGTCATGCTATCCTGTTTAGTTAGCCATCATATATGTGAAATTGTGTCATGCTATCCTGTTTGGTTAGACAACATAAATGTGAATTATTTCATGCCCTCTTTTATTCCCTACTATCCATTGCACCTGTCTATCATACAACGTCTGTACTTTCAATTACTTTTCTTGTTTATAAGCCATTTGAATTGGAGAGGGTGATGGAAGTATCTAAGGGAGTAACAACACCGTCTTTAGAAACGATAGTGCTACCAGTTGATGCAGATAGAACCACGGTTGTACTTGCCCAAGAACCAGCTCCACCACACATAACCCAGACTATCACAGATTGTACCCCTACCCAGTTAGACAGAGAACCAGCTACACTCCTTCTAACCCCAACCCCGGCAGATAGTAACCCAGTTCCAGTTGACACAGCACCATCTCCACCACAGAGCACCCAAACACGAGCAGTTAGTAAGGGAACTGCAGTGCCCAAAGCATGAGGACGGAATTTGAAGGATGGAACTGAAACTCCAATGGCGCAACATGTATGTTTTAAACCTGTTTCTTTAACTGGTTTGCTATTGTAACCTGCTCTATGTTGATTCCAGTTTCAATTGAATAAACAGTTATGTTCTCATGTCATGCACATTACAAGTGTTGTTATTGCTCTATAGTTTCCCACACTTATATTCTGTCTATTCTTCTTTTCCTTAAACAAATATTATTTGAACTGTGTCTCTATCTTGATTCGGCAACAAAAACTAGAATGACATAGACCATACAGTGACCATGGTATATAGATATATGTTTGTTTCATGTTGTTATCCTGTCCACTTTACTACTGAACTCATTTACCAAAATGAGTTCCATATACAACATGGTAAACATGTGATGTGTCTGCTTGTTTCTCTTTTAGAATGCGGACAAAATATTGGAGAACAGGACCCCGTTATTCAATGGTAAAGGAAGTAATGCAGATAAGGTTCAAGATAGAGAGACATCCCTGTTGGTCTCCAAGAAAGCTAATAAAAACTATCTTGACGACAGTGAGAGAACCCAAAAGTCCTATCTTGATGTAGTGTTCGAGTTACTAGCCACTACTGCTGGCACAAGCTCTTCGAACTCGCTGCTTGAATCAGTTCGTCTTCTTGAGTCTCAGCTTCAAGTTGAAAGACATCGATCAGATGTGCGACAGAAGTCAAGGACTGAGGAAGTCCTCGCAGAATTCAGATGCATACTTTCGGTGCAACAAAGAAGTTACCGGAGGATTTGAGCGCCAAACAAGAGAAAGTTAATAAGCTTGCTAAGCATCTTGCCAGCATTATGGGTACCCAGGATATTGTTTCTTGAGATCTTCTGAAGTGGTTTCAGTTCTGGACTTTGTTTTGCTGCGGCATTTATTTGCGCTGGTCGCCAACTTTGACAACGAGTGTATATGATATGCTTCTTTGTTCCCTATATTTGCACTGATGGCGAACTTTGATGCCCAGTGGGTGTAATATGTGTAATAGCCATGATAGCCTAGCGTAAGTTGCTTGCTTATTTATTTCCTTGTTGCCGTGTTTATTTGTTTGCTTGTAGTCAGTGCAGTTCTTTTTCCGCGGTTTGCTAGTGGCCGCAATAACCTATTTTTTTAAACTAGGCCACAATAAGCATGGGCTACATATTTACTGTAGTGACACTGGGCCTCCTACCGGTCATAGAAACAATGGGCCTTCTATGGGCCGTAGACACAATGGGCCTTCTACGGGCCGTATCATCAATGAGCCTTATATGGGTCGTACGATCGATTGGCCAAACATGGGCCAATAACAGACCACATTATGGCCATAAACGGGCTAGAGTTGGAATTGTCCATTCATGGGCCGACCATAACGGGCCGTCGTTAATAGGCCGTATTTGATGCCGCTATGAAAATGGCCCAACGTATTAACGGGCCACAAATGGGCCGACTGTAACAATCGTGTGAATTTGGCCCACAAGCAGAAAATGACAGTAACGGGCCATAAGTAACCGAATGCTAGAAATGAGCCCAAGAATAAATGGGCCCTGAGAAGGCCAAAAGATAACATGGGCTGGAAACGGCCCACTGGAATAATGGGCCGTTAATGGGTATAAAGTGATACACTATTCATTACGGGCCAGTTTCACCACGGGCTGTTAATTTACCAAGAGTTACAAAGGGCCTCATATGGGCCGAAAGACGTCATGGGACATACATGGGCCGGAAGTTAAAACAGGCTAGAATCATATTGGACGGCCCATATGACGCTACTGGGCCTAATTTGGATAGGTCGTAACAGACCCTGGAGTAGCGGGCTGTAAATGGACTATATGCGAACAAGCAGTTAACAGGCTTTTAGTGGGCCAGCCCGCCACCTTTTAACCAAGTCAAACGGGCCGGCCTTTTCACAGGAATGGGCCTCTGTTGGGTCGTGCCACGTGTCGACGTATCATAGGCGGCTTCCGTCCAATGAGTGGATGACATCTGTCCCGACGGTGAGCCGACACGTGTTTCCTCCAGCCAATGATAATTTTACACGTGGAAAATCTCCATTGGTCGGGGCTATTAATGGGTTATCGGATCCAAAACCGGACCCGATAGCTTAACGGTGTTCCGTTACGGTGGATGCCACGTGTCGGTCACCCTTGACGAAAACACTTCTATGATGCGTGATTTATCGTCATGGAAGTGGACACTTCCGTGATGATAGTTTTGGTAATGTCATCGAATACTTCTACGACAGCGCAGGTATGACTATCTTGATTCCGTCATAAAATCATCATGGATGTACATGCATGACAAAAAACGCGACCTACTGTGACAAACACGTATCTTCACGGAAGTGTATTTTTTGTAGTGATGCTAGATCGGTGTGACTTAGGATCGGGGTCCTGAATGCTTTGGTATCAGAGCCTGATTTCCTGTAGGATTACCAAGCCAAACTGGTCGAAGTTGAGTCTAGAAATTCTTTAGTTATATAAAGGAATTGATTGTGGATGGGAACGTAAGGCTCTTTTTACTCCTTTACCTTATGCCTTCTGATCTGAGTCATCTTATCTTTCCTACGGGGTTAAGGAACTAGGCTTTCTCTTCTTTCTATCAGGATCACGTGTTGCTAATCCGTAGATTTATAAGATTGTTGGACTTAAGCCTCAGTTCAGTTCCTACTACTTTCGTGTGTTCATAGCCGGTCTCAGAACTTTGATATTGTGCTGTTGAGTGGTTAGGCCACTAATTTGCAGGATGTCTCAAATCTTTTTGAGCATTTACAATCGTTATGTTGACTGAGTCATCCCAGGTTTCTAAATAGTCTGATGCACTTGCAAATCTTTCCTCCATGTTCCCGATGTCCTTTTGGGCCAGATTAAGCACACTAATTGGTGTGTTGAGGTATTCCATTGCCTCGACATATATTTTGGAGCTATTATTATGACCCTAGGTGTCTTAGTTGATCACCTAGCAATCTAGCCATGTTTTGTGTTTCCAGTGTGATGATTCTAGCCATTACCCTCGAAAGCATCCCGTGATGCCATTAGTTAGTAGGCATTCTACCCCTGGGTTCTTGAACCCGAGATTCACCCTACTTACCTCTTGTTGATAGTGTTTGCTAGTTCCTTTAGGATATTAGTAACCTTTGCGATAGTCCTCGAGGTTCATGGTATATCCTTCTCCCAAATACCATGAACTGCTTATGGCAGAAGTTCCTCGCTGAACCGAAAGATCACAACTAGAGTACTCTTGATGAGTTCTCGATTCTATGTTGTTACTCTTCCAGTTCTACCTTTCTGCATGGGTTGTCCGGAAAAAAATATGTTGAACTCGTTCGACATGCTAATCCATGCATCCACTACTTAGAAAATCATATGTTCTTTTGGGTTGTCCTTCTTTAGTTGTTTTCTGGCCCTCGTCTATCAATTGATAGTCAAGAGTAGTTATGCATTCGTTTTCATTGATGCCTACTACTCGAAAGTATCACCGGGTCGTCACCTGACCGCTATGTTGAGTTCGTGATCAAGTTGGTTTTCTTGTAAACCACCCTTTCTCCAAGAATTTGTGTTGGATACCCTGAGCTAGTTGGTTAAGCTAAACAACAACTTGGAGAGTTGGAAGATAAAAGCTTGTCCGACTTAGTTCATTCCAAGGGATATCCTTGTGCGTGTGTGTTGTAGAGAGATGATATCTTCATCAATTGGTCCTCGTGATCAGTTGTTGAATCTATTGTCTTGTCAAACCCTTGATTTGAGTGTGGGCTATCATCAAATCAAATCAGAACCAACAATGTTTTTAATGTTGTCTTACTCATGGTTGATCCCTCGAGCATACACCATTATATCCTTTGGTCTGACCAATGCTATCACTTGTTCACATAATTATGGAATTCCATCTTTATGGAAATTCTAATGATTGTTGTTGGGCCCATCAGTAACAATTTTATCTCCTCCATGATTCGTGTTGAACATCCAACTAGTGTTGGAAACTTTGTAAACAATGTCTTCATGTTCTGTTCAAGAAGCATATGTCCGGATGAAAGAAGTGACTTCCTCTAACTCATGTGCATTTGATGCAAGTTGCCGCCGTGAATTCGGGAAAGTAAGTTTTGCTTCCTCTGGAATCATCCCAAGTCAGTCATGCATATGTGCAAAGTATTCTTTGGTCTGGAGACTTGCAACCTTCATTCTATATGTATCCCTAGCACACCAAGCCACTGATTGACTTGTTCAAGATAAAGGAGTCTGTTCTAAGGTGAAATCTTTGGACATCCACGCGTGGAGACTCCGATGTCATTGATGATGGTTCCCTACCAGAACTCGGTAGTGTTTTATTATAAGACTACTACGTGGTCCTGCTTGTCTGGGACAGCATGTTCACATGTGTGTAGCAGAACCAGCTCATGTTTTGGAGCTTGCTATCGTAGTTCATTCCTCGAGAATCTCGCAACGCCAGCTCATCGATTTGTGTTGCAAACTTTCATTTTCCCTTCCAGACTTGATGAGTATGGAATATTCTGACACCAACCATATCTGAATCTCAGGAAGATAAGATGGTTGGAACGTTTCCCAAGAACTATAATATTGGTCTCTTTGTAACCCGGTAAAGTGGATGCCGTGGCTAACCCACCCAGCCGAAAGACCTATTATTGCATTATCTTGATTGAGGAAGTTGGCCACCTCCCCATAAGGATTTCGTAGGATTTACTTTAGTAGTTATTCCTTATGGATTCTTGAGCTCCCGAAGCCCGACCTTTTACTCAATGTTCTAGATATCAAACCATATCTATGAATGGGTTATGCTAGCACATCAAGGAGAACATTAGAAGCGGAGTGCTAAATCTCTCTTGGTCGATCATCCAGAATTTGGTCCCTTGGCTTCGCTAAGGTGAAATCTGAGAAGGTGTTATCTTCCTTTGCATCTGCATCGTCCATCACTATTCATCATGGTAGTATGTTGTGTTACCAGGATCCTTGACACGGATATTGGTAAAACCTTGATGAATATGGAAATGCTCAAGTTCTTGAGAGCACGCGCAAGCCCTACGTTTTATCGACGACATTAATTGAATAGTGATCTCAGTTTCCTCGGTTATGCTATAACCTTTCAAACAGTGGATTCACTATCTACTGTTGGGTTTCTTCCCAATTACTAGAATCATTCCCAGCATTTGCATTTTGTTCCCAGCTTGCACCGCCATGGTGGCAATGTTCCATAGGCTGCCCTCTTAGTAATTGTTGTTCAGGATCATCTTTAGAAGTGGTCCTACCATGGGTCCCATCCATTTTCGATGATAAGAAAAAATCATCCATTGCATTGTCTTCAACAAGGTAGTCCCCATCATCCATTCTAGTCTGAGTATGCCATTCTTTCAGACTCCTTCAAATGATCGATTGTGATTTGCCTTAAGCTGGTATAAAGAGCTTCAATGATCTATGTATCAAAAGTAATTCCTTTTGCCACTTAAGGTAATGATTGCACGAGTCACCTTCCCTGAGGTGCCCCGTTATGGAATCATGGCAATGAACTCCTCGCTATTTTGACCTCATCCGCCATTTTCTTAAATGTGGAATTGTTGCCTACCTAGTGAATCTTCGTCATCTGTTTTACTCCATCCCTCTAGATGCATGCTTCGTGTCTCAGCTCGAAAGATGTTGCTATGTCTCGTTCTGTGAGTTGATCATCGGTTGCTCGATCTTCGAGAAGATTAATTCTTCTAGAGTTTCCTTTCTTCCCGTTATCGTGTTGGATGGAGTTCTCAGAGCAAGACATCGAGACAAAGGTGATGACCGAATCAACGCTCTTATGAATTACAACCTGGATCGTGAAGATTGTGCTAGCTTTGTGTTCCCTTCTATCTGCTTACCCTACGTCTTGAATCTTGGGATGAGATTCTTGTTTAGTGGGGGTGAGTTGCCACATACCTAGTTCTGGTATGCTCTGGGCTAGCTAGTCATGTGTGCATCATGTCTAAGTTTTCAAATGAACTTGAAATGGGGTTTGATAAACCCTAGCACCAAATGAAATTTAAATAGGTTAAACTAAAAATATTTTTCAGTGACCCCAAACTGGCTTTCAAAAATGTTCATCATTTTTGGAAAATTGTTGGAAACAGTAACCAGAGATGATACACATTTTTCATGAGAGTTTTGGACTCTGAATTAATTCATTATGTATTTGAATTGGAGCAAATATATTCCATAAATATTTGTAATGCTCCAATTATTCTGGGAAGTTGTGAGGGGCTCTGGCATAATCCACATAGTCCTTACAAAAATGATCAGAATAAAAGAAATTGATTTAGTATTTTTACTAAATCGGGAACAAATTACAGAAAACAAAATAGAACAGAAAATAGAAAAGTAGGAAAACCCACCTGGCAGCCCACTTACCTGGCGCCCTGCAGCCAGCCTAGACGGCCACCCACTGTGGCAGCTGTCTTCTTCCTCCCGCCAGAGGAGAAAGCCAGTGCCCGGCAGACAATCGGTCAAGGCCATGTCTCCTCGCCACCTCCTGCTTCCTATCTTCACCCTGACGACGCCACGACACCCCAGACCTCTCTCACTTCTCCGCCCTGGTGCTCATCCCCTCCTCTGCTGCTCTCTCTCTCTCTCGTGCGCCCGAGCGCTGCCGTCGCCGCAGTCGCAAAGCACCGCGCCCACCGCCGTCCCTCTACCCCGCTAACGGTGTCCTGGACTAGGGGGTACTCACCACGTCGTCTCCCGATCAGTTAGATTGGGTCGAGGACCCCATGGTCAGATACTCATGGGCCGCCTGCATAGCTGTCGATACAAGGAAGATTCCACAAGACTTGGTGATCAAGACAAGGACTCCTCCCCACCGGCGTATTCGGCTAGGACTCTTGTTATCCTAGGCCTCTGGTACATTATATAAACCAAGTCCAGCCTAGTCGATAGATTATGACATTACTCATCATACCTCTAGGGTTTAGACCACAACATATGATCTCGGAGTAGATCAACTCTTGTAACCCCTATACTCATTATAGTCAATCAAGCAGCATGTAAGGTATTATCTCATCAAGAGAGCCCGAAGCTGGGTAAAATCCTGTGTTCATGTTACCATCGATCCTAAGACGCACAGCTTGGGACCCCCTACTCGAGATCCACCGGTTTTGACACCGACATTGGTGCTTTCATTGAGAGTTCCGCTGTGTGATCGGCAAAAGGATCAATGGCTCGACTGCAGGTCAACTGCGATGTCGGCTTCTTCGTCACCAGCTCGACTGGCCACCTTGGCTTGACCGAGGACTGCGCCCTACCTCCGATCGTCATGGTCGGATGAGGGCCTTCATCAACATCAACTCCGATCTCTATCAAGATCTTGGAGGAGTCGTCCATGGAACTCGGGGGCTCAATGTCAACATTGCCCTCGGGCGATCGTGCTGTTTTTCAGGATAGCAAACTCGTAACCACCGCCACCGCCTCCTTGAATGTCACCTAAATGATTGCTTCGGTGGAATTATGCAGAATTAAGTCTACAACAACCTCCGGCAATCTCTGATATACCAGAGCCCTGTTGAATCTGGACGAGAATCCGGACGAGTTTGGGGCGTGGTGTAAAGCATCTAGCTCGGACGTCCTTTGGAAGATCCAACCGTTGATCGGCTGCGGAATTCCCATATCTACCACCTGCCAAAAATTCAGCTTGATCCAACCGTCCAAAGTCCGGGAACCTTCCGATCAGTGCATCACTTTTCGGATCTATTTTCTGCGTGAGAACGAATCCGACCCGAGTTCATCTTCTTTATGAACGAGATTTCGGACATCCTTTTTTAAGGAAGTTTTCGTATGGCGTATTGTATTTTATACTCAAACACATCCCATTAATATTAAAAGTATTTTCACAATATGATCTTCACCATCGCGCTGGTGTCAAACCGGCCCGACAACATCACTCCACGACGGCCGACCTGCGCTAGACACGTCGTCGCTTTGTTGAGCCGAGCTGAACTTCTCCAGATCATCATCTCGGCCAGCCGAACAATAGTTCAGCTTCACGGAGGATAAGTCGTCACCAACATCACCGCCCCATAGATTACACGGAGCGGGCACACCGACATCGCCACATGGTCACTTCATCAAGCCAGCATTGACCAAGTCACAAGCTACGACCTGCATCGGCATTGCCGAACCGTTGCTTCATCGAGCCGATGTCCATCACGCCGAACTACTTCAACACCTAGACTGACACATCTCCTCACCGACCTGCTCCGTCTCCTCGCCTAGACTGGGGGCTTCGTCATCCCTTCATCAACTTATTTCGGAGACTTCGGCGTCACCGGCCGACCATCTTCATTACATTAGCTGGACCACGGGCTTTGCCTCGGCGAGCCAGCCTTTGCCAGCATCGTCATGCCTTCGCTTCACCACCCATCATACAATGGGTGTGCGGATCGAGTCCCAATTTTGGGCGTAACGTTTCTTCGGACCGCTACAACAAATAAGCCAGGTGTTATTAATCCCAGCAATTTTTGCTTGTTTGGTTTATTTTTCCCAAGGAATTATTACTCTGCTTTGTTCCATCATCTATACACAGGCCTATCAAATGGTGGCCTGATACGTCTCCAACGTATCTACTTTTCCAAACACTTTTGCCCTTGTTTTGGACTCTAACTTGCATGATTCGAATGAAACTAACCCGAACTGACTCTGTTTTCAGTAGAACTGCCATGATGTTGTTTTATGTGTAGAAAATAAAAGTTCTCAGAATGTCCTGAAAATCTACGGAGGCACTTTTTGGAATTAATAAGAATTTCTGGGCGAAAGAAATACACCAGGGGGCCCACACCCTGTCCACGAGATAGGGGGTGCGCCCCCCTATCTCGTGGGCCCCCTGGACCTCCACCGACCTCAACTCCAACTCCACATCTTTCGTCTCGGGGAGAAAAAAATGGGGAGAAAGTTTCATCGCGTTTTACGACACGGAGCCGCCGCCAAGCCCTGATCTCTCTCGGGAGGGCTGATCTGGAGTCCGTTCGGGGCTCTGGATAGGGGGATTCATAGCCGTCGTCATCATCAACCATCCTCCATTACCAATTTCATGATGCTCATCGCCGTGCGTGAGTAATTCCATCGTAGGCTTGCTGGACAGTGATGGATTGGATGAGATTTACCATGTAATCAAGTTAGTTTTGTTAGGGTTTGATCCCTAGTATCCACTATGTTCTGAGATTGATGTTGCTATGACTTTGATATGCTTAATGCTTGTCACTAGGGCCCGAGTGCCATGATTTCATATCTGAACCTATTATGTTTTCATCAATATATGTGTGTTCTTGATCCTATCTTGCAAGCCTATAGTCACCTATTATGTGTTATGATCCGACAACCCCGAAGTGACAATAATCGGGATACTTCTCGATGATGACCGTAGTTTGAGGAGTTCATGTATTCACTATGTGCTAATGCTTTGTTCCGGTTCTTTATTAAAAGGAGGCCTTAATATCCCTTAGTTTCCACTAGGACCCGCTGCCACGGGAGGAAGGACAAAAGATGTCATGCAAGTTCTTTTCCATAAGCACGTATGACTATTTACGGAATACATGCCTACATTACATTGATGAACTGGAGCTAGTTCCGTGTCACCATATGTTATAGCTATTACATGAGGAATCGCATCCGGCATAATTATCCATCACTGATCCATTGCCTACGAGCTTTTCACATATTTTTCTTCGCTTATTTACTTTTCCGTTCTCTTGTTACAACTACTACAAAAACCCAAAACTATTATCTTTACTTTTGCCACCGCTACCTTTTATTATCATACTACTTTGCTACTAAATACTTTGCTGCAGATACTAAGTTATCCAGGTGTGGTTGAATTGACAACTCAACTGCTAATACTCAAGAATATTCTTTGGCTCCCCTTGTGTCGAATCAATAAATTTGGATTGAATACTTTACCCACAAAAGTCGCTATGATCCCCTACACTTGTGGGTTATCAAGACTAATTTCTGGCGCCGTTGCTGGGGAGCATAGCTCTATTCTCTGAGTCACTTGGGATTTATATCTGTTGATCACTATGAAGAAATTGAAAGACGCTAAAACCAAGATTTATCCCTCAACTACGAGGGGAGGTAAGGAACTGCCATCTAGCTCTGCACTAGATTCTCCTTCTGTTATGAGTAACTTGCGACACCTAAACCTGCTACTGCTATGAATTCTGATATGTCGCATATTATTGATGATGCTACTTCTGCTATGCATGATTAAACTACTTTTGTGCGTGATACTACTTTGCCATTAGGTGAATTTCTTGATGAACAACTTGCTAGAGTTAGAGAGAATGAAATTATTGAAGATGCTATTATTGATGATAGTGATGATGAAAGTTCTCCCAATGATTATGTATTGCCTGTTGTTCCTGAGGGTTATGTTATTAATGAAGAAGCTGCTAGAGCTATCTTTGCTTGCAATGATAGATATGATCTTAAGAAATTATTAGCTAAATGGAAACAACAGTCTCTTAATGCTAGAATGAAACCTGACCCTGCTTTTGCTACTTCACCTATCTGTGTTACTAATAAGGATTATGAATTCTCGGTTGATCCTGAGATTATTACTCTAGTTGAATCTGATCCTTTTTATGGCCTTGAATCTGAAACTGTTGTGGCACATCTTACCAAGTTGAATGATATAGCTACCCTGTTCACTCCTGATGAAAGATCTCGCTATTCTTATATCCTTAAGATATTTCCGTTCTCGTTAAAGGGTGATGCTAAGACTTGGTATAATTCTCTTGCTCCTAGTTGTGTGCGTAGTCCCTAGGATATGATTTATTACTTCTCTGCAAAATATTTCCTTGCTCATAAGAAGCAAGCTGCCTTGGGGAAATATACAATTTTGTGCAAATCAAAGAAGAGAGTCTCCCACAAGCTTGGGGGAGGCTTCTCCAGTTACTTAATGATTTTCCTGATCATCCTCTCAAGAAAAATGAAATACTTGATATCTTGTATAATGGACTAACCGATGCTTCCAAGGACTACTAGGATAGTTGTGCTGGTTGTGTTTTCAGGGAAAGAACAATACTTAAGCTGAATTACTATTGAATAATATGTTGACTAATGAAAATAATTGGACTCTTCCCGAGCCAATTCACGAGGCAATTCTGAACCAATTGAGCCAACTCCTGAGCCTATTCCTAAACCCAATTCAAGAAGAGAGGTGTTTTATTTCTCGATCCTGAAGATATGCAAGAGGCAAAGAAATCAATGAAAGAAAAAGGTATTAAAGCTGAAGATGTTAAGAATTTACCACCTATTGAAGAAATACATGGTCTTAATATACCTACCGATGAAGAACCACATTGTCTTGATAACCCGACACGTAGTAAAGGTAAATTCTCTATAGATATGATAAAGTTGAAATCCCCTCTACTAAATTTCATAGCCCTTGCTTAGATGAATTTGATGACTTTATGGCTAGACAAGAAAGTTTTAATGCTTATGTTGGTAGAGAGTTAAAGAATAATGCTTTCAAGATAGGACGCGTGAGCGATAACTTGGCTAGAGTTAAAGGTGAACTCCAACTCATTAGCAAATACGCGTCTATGGTTGCTACTCAAGCTGAGCAAGTACTTAAAGCTCAAAATGATTTGCTTGAGGAATTAAATAATAAAAATGACTTTGCTGTTAGAGTGGCTACTAGAACTGGTAGAATGACTAAGGAACCTTTGTATCCTGAAGGCCACCCTAAGAGAATCGAGCAAGATTCTCAGAGAAATAATTTAGAGGCACCTAGTCCTTCTAAAAAGAAGAAAAAGAAAAATGATAGGACTTTGCATGCTTCTAGTGAACCCATCAGTAGACACACCTGAGAATCCCAATGATATTTCTATCTCTGATGTTGAAACACAATCAGGTGATGAACATGAACCTAGTGATAATGTTAATGATAATGTTCATGTTGATGCTCAACCTAGCAAAAACAATGAAGTAGAGGTTGAACCTGCTGTTGATCTTGATAACCCACAATCAAAGAATCAATGTTATGATAAGAGTGATTTTGTTGCTAGGAAGCACGGTAGAGAAAGAGAACCATGGGTTCAGAAACCCATGCCCTTTCCTCCTAAACCATCCAAGACAAAGGATGATGAGGATTTTGAGCGCTTTGCTGAAATGATTAGACCTATTTTCTTATGTATGCGCTTAATTGATATGCTTAAAGTAAATCCTTATGCTAAGTATATGAAGGATATCATTACAAAAAAAAGAAAGATATCGGAAGCTGAAATTTCCACCATGCTTGCTAACTACACCTTTAAGGGTGGAATACCAAAGAAACTTGGAGATCCAGGGGTACCGACTATACCATGCTCCATTAAACGAAACTATGTTAGAACTGCTTTATGTGATCTTGGAGCCGGTGTTAGTGTTATGCCTCTCTATTTATATCGTAGACTTGAATTGAATAAGTTGACACCTACTAAAATATCTTTGCAAATGGCTGATAAATCAACTGCTATACCTGTCGGTATTTGTGAGGATGTGCATGTTGTGGTTGCAAATGTCACTATCTTAACGGGCTTTGTTATTCTTGATATTCCCGAGGATGATAGTATGTCTATTATCCTTGGTAGACCCTTTTTGAATACTGCAGGGGCTGTTATTGATTGCAACAAAGGCAATGTCACTTTTCATGTTAATGGTAATGAGCATACGTTACACTTTCCGAGGAAACAATCTCAAGTTCATAGCATCAATTCTATTGGAAAAGTTCCAACTATCATTATTGGAGGTTTTGAATTTCATCTCCCTACTGTCAAGAAAAAGTATGATATTCTTATTGTTGGGGATTTTCATATCCCCGTTGAGGTAACTTAGTGTTATTCGAAATTTCTCTGGTTCCATGTTATTCAAAATGATTTTGTTAACAAGACTTGATCAACCTTGTTAGTGGATTCATTTTGATGATCATGAGATGGATGAAACTAGCAGGCACAACCTTTTGTACCCTCTTTTTAATTTCTGTTATTTAAAATAAATAAAGCAAAAATAGTATTATCCGTCTGTTTTCTGAGTTTTTCGTGCAACAAAAAAATATCCGGAAAATAAAAGTGCTCCAAATGCCCTGGAAATTTAGTATGATTTTTTATGGAATATTTGAGGATTTTAGGCACTGAAATCACTACAGGAGGGGCAAGCACCAGGCCATGAGAGTGGAGGGCGCCCCCCCTATAGGGCGCGCCCCCCTGTCTCGTGGGCCCCTAGTGGCCCCCTCCACTTATGCCAGCACCCACACACTTCATCTTCTACCCAAAAAAATCCCCATCCAGCTCAAGCACGAGTTCTAGCTTATTTTGCTGTGATTTTTGATCTCCTTGCTCAAAGCTCCATTCACAAAACTACTTTGGGAGATTGTTGCTTGGTATGTGACTCCTCCATTGGTCCAATTAGTTTTTGTTCTAGTGCTTTATTCATTGCAAATCCTTGCTGCCTTGGTGACCCTGTTCTTGAGCTTGCATGTTAAATTTATGAGGTTCCAAGTAGTTCTGATGCATGATATAGGCTCTAGGCACTTGTAGGAGTAGTTTCTGCCATTCTTGTTAAGTTTTATTCACTTTTATTTTGAAGTTACTAAAATTTCAGAAAATGTTAAGGAAATTTTTGAGGGGCTCTTCTAGCCAAGGCTTTCAGGAAAAACAAGCCAAAGAGAAGGAAAAGCCAAGTATAATCTTCCTCGCTTAGCGGAAGTGCGGTCGTGTGAATGGCCATGTGATAATTTCTTGAAAGAAGCCGGAATTCATGAAGATTTTTATTCTTTGATCGAGATTGCAGGCCTCAACGGTTTCATCAACGACCGGATTGATCAGTATCTCTTACTCACTAATACTTTCGTGCAAAACTTTTATTATTATCCTAAGAAGTCACCGTGCAAGATCATTTCATTTATATGATGAATTCAGAGAAATGTTTTTACGTAATTTTTGCGTGGTGTGTAGGATACCTTATGAGGGAGAATTAGAGGAACCCCATCGTAAAGATGTGGATGGCTTTGTTAACACTATAGTTGTAGAGGAGCCAAAGAAGGGTTCCGAGGCAAAAGTCTCTAGCATACACTTTCCTATTTTACGCTACTTTGCCATATTTGCTAGTAGATGCTTGATTGGTCATGGAAATAGTGGAAACTTAAGTGTTCCTGATATTATCATTCTTCAACATGCCTTGCTTGGAGAAAATACTTTTAGTATGGGTGCCGTCGTTTCTAAACGGCTAGCCCTGAATCATACAAAAGGCCCCATATTTGGAGGTATATATGCTGCACGCCTTGCTAGACATTTTCAGATACCCATTAGGCATCTTGAGAAAGAGGAGACAATATTTCCTCCTCACATTTTAGATTACAAGAGCTTGGTAGCACACAAGTTTATTGTCGACAACGAAGAGAGGATGCTCTGTATAAACTTAGATTCAATAAGAAACACATTGAGATTATTATTTTTCCTGCGCCTCTGTTGTTTGATTTGCTTGCAGAAAATTTTCGCGTCACACCGGAAGCGGTGAACAATCATCGAGCCCAAGCTTTTACTCCGTAACTCGAACTCGAGCGGAACCTGAACTGGACCCTTATCGTGCATCATCTGTCCAGTTGGATCCGGAGATGACCAGCCAGTGGTATCCTGATTACACCTCTCATCACACCGAGGAGAGTAGCGGCGGTCCCTGGTATTAGACCAACTTAGGCCAAAATCCTAAGCTTGGGGGAGTACGTATTTCTCACCGACTTTACATTCATGTTCACACACTAGTTGTCGGTGCTCATACTCTTTCATTGTATTATCCTTGTTAGTTTAAATCCCTTTTCTAGTTTTCTTCTTGTGTGTTTGATAAACCTTGAGAAAAAACAAAAAAATTAGTTAGTTTAATTTCCATGCTTGTAGTAGAAATTAAAATGAAAACCCAAAAAAAATTCTAGTTCTTCGTCTTTCTTGCTGGGAGCTTTCCCGTGTAAATAGTTTTATTTTCTTTTCTTTCTTTTGGGAGTCAAGAAGACCATATTGAAAATGTTTAGTGGCTCTCATATGCATGATTATTTATTTAACTTAGAGCCCATATTACTTGTCTTCTCTTTTGAGTTGAATGCTTGCAGATTCCAGCTTAGTCCAATGCACGTGCACGCTTATTATTATACACATCGTTCGGTCGTGCAAGTGAAAGGCAATAATGACGACATATGATGGACTTATTGGGATGAGAGGAGCTGGTATGAACTCGACCTCTCTTGTTTTTGTAAATATGATGAGTTCATCGTTCCTAAGTCAGCTTATTATGAAGTAAACATATTTGCAATGACATTTAGAGATTATAGTTGCTTGTGCCATACTTGATTAGCTTTGAGTTATAATGGTTTACCTTGCATGCCAACATGTTATTAGAATGATTATGATGTGGTATGATGGGATGGTATCCTCCTTTGAATGAATTGAGTGACTCGACTTGGCACATGATCACGCATGTAGTTGAATCAAATCAACATAGCCTTCACGATATTTATGTTCATGGTGGATTATATCCTACTCATGCTTGTATTCGGTGTGAATTAATTTTAATGAATGTTTATGACTGTTGTCGCTATATTAGTTGGTCGCTTTCCAGTCTTTTGCTAGCCTTCACCTGTACTAAGCGGGAATATTGCTTGTGCATCCAAAATCCTTAAACCCCAAAGTTGTTCCATATGAGTCCACTATACCTTCCTATATGCGGTATTTACCTGCCGTTCCAAGTAAATGTGTACGTGCCAAACTCCAAACCTTCAAATGAAATTTTGTTTTGTATGCTCGAGCAGCTCATGTTACAACTAGGGCTGCCTATATCTTCCATGCTAGGTGGGTTATTCTCAAGAGGAGTGGACTCCGCTCCTCATTCACGAGAAAGGGCTGGTAACCGGAATGCCCAGTCCCATGATCCAAAAAGATCAAAGCAAATCAAAATAATTAAACAAAACTCCCCCAGGGTTGTTGTTAGTTGGAGGCACTCGTCGTTTTGAGCAAGCCATGGATTGATGCTTGTTGGTGGTTGGGGAGTATAAACCTTTAACATTCTGTTTGGGAACTACCTATAATGCATGTAGTATGGAAGATACAACCATCTCATAGTTGTTGCGTTGACAGCGAAAGTATGCTGCTCAAAATGTTATTCAATCTCTGTTTTAAAATCGAGCTCGCACCTCTACAAATCCCTCGCTTCCCTCTGCGAAGGGCCTATCTATTTACTTTTATGTTGAGTCATCACCCTTCTTATTAAAAAGCACCAGCTGGAGAGCACACTGTCATTTGCATTCATTACTATTGGTTTATATTGGGTATGACTTGACTGGATCTGTTTTACCATGAATTACAATGTTTAGTCAGTCCTTGATCTTTAAAGGTTCTCTGTATTTATGTTTTGCGGTCTCAGAAAGGGCTAGCGAGATACCATTTTGTTATATCTTGTTATGATTGTTTTGAGAAAGTGTTGTCATCCGAGTTTTATTATTATGGCTTGCTAGCTGATTATGTTATTGATATGAGTAATTGTGAGACCTAAGTGCTATTGTGAGTATGGTTAGTTCATAATAATTGCTGAAACTTGAATGATGGCTTTGCATGTTTACAACAACAAGAGCAAACCGAGTTTCTAAAAGTTTTTCTTTATCACTTTCAGTCTATCAATTGAATTGCTTGAGGACAAGAAAAGGTTTAAGCTTGGGGGAGTTGATACGTCTCCAACGTATCTACTTTTCCAAACACTTTTGCCCTTGTTTTGGACTCTAACTTTCATGATTTGAATGAAACTAACCCGGACTGACGATGTTTTCAGCAGAACTGCCATGATGTTGTTTTATGTGTAGAAAAGAAAAGTTCTTGGAATGTCCTGAAAATCCACGGAGGCACTTTTTGGAATTAATAAGAATTTCTGGGCGAAAGAAATACACCAGAGGGCCCACACTGCCCACGAGATGGGGCGCCCTATAGGGCGCGCCCCCCTATCTCGTGGCCCCCCTGGACCTCCACCGACCTCAACTCCAACTCCATATCTTCCGTCTCGGGGAGAAAAAAATCAGGGAGAAAGTTCCATCGCGTTTTACGACACGGAGCCGCCGCCAAACCCTAATCTCTCTCGGGAGGGCTGATCTGGAGTCCGTTCGGGGCTCCGGAGAGGGGGATTCGTCGTTGTTGTCATCATCAACCATCCCCCATCACCAATTTCATGATGCTCACTACCGTGCGTGAGTAATTCCATCGTAGGCTTGCTGGACGGTGATGGGTTGGATGAGATTTACCATGTAATCAAGTTAGTTTTGTTAGGGTTTGATCCCTAGTATCCACTATGTTCTGAGATTGATGTTGCTATGACTTTGCTATGCTTAATGCTTGTCACTAGGGCCCGAGTGCCATGATTTCATATCTGAACCTATTATGTTTTCATCAATATATGTGTGTTCTTGATCCTATCTTGCAAGTCTATAGTCACCTATTATGTGTTATGATCCAACAACCCCGAAGTGACAATAATCGGGATACTTCTCGGTGATGACTGTAGTTTGAGGAGTTCATGTATTCACTATGTGCTAATGCTTTGTTCCGGTTCTCTATTAAAAGGAGGCCTTAATATCCCTTAGTTTCCACTAGGACCCCGCTGCCACGGGAGGGTAGGACAAAAGATGTCATGCAAGTTCTTTTCCATAAGCACGTATGACTATTTACGGAATACATGCCTACATTACATTGATGAACTGGAGCTAGTTCTGTGTCACCCTATGTTATAGCTATTACATGAGGAATCGCATCCGGCATAATTATCCATCACTGATCCATTGCCTACGAGCTTTTCACATATTGTTCTTCGCTTATTTACTTTTCCGTTGCTGCTGTTACAACTAGTACAAAAACCCAAAAACTATTATCTTTACTTTTGCCACCGTTAGCATTATTATCATACTACTTTGCTACTAAATACTTTGCTGCAGATACTAAGTCATCCAGGTGTGGTTTAATTGACAACTCAACTGCTAATACTCAATAATATTCTTTGGCTCCCCTTGTGTCGAATCAATAAATTTTGGTTGAATACTTTACCATCGAAAGCTGTTGTGATCCCCAACACTTGTGGGTTATCATGGCTGCATTAACGATGGTCGCGTGGTGGTTCAGTCAGTTTCCTTACATAGTTCGGCGAATGCCGTATCTGGACCTTGGTCCGACCTGTGAATTCGGGCTTTGCCACGCCTTTACCACATCACGCCCTGCATCGACATTGACCTCGACGCTCAGGCCATATCTATTTCATTATTTACTTCACTTGTATTAAATAAGTAGAAGAATGTTTTTATATATATTATTATCTTTATTTGTCATTTCTTTTGGTTTGCACTATTTTATCTGTGCAGCCAATCGACTCAGACTGAGCCGTGTTGTCGCCTCCGTCGACCGAATTGTGTTGTCGCCTTGGCGTGCTGACCTGCTCCATTACCGCGGCTGGACTAGGGGCTTCATCTTCTCGGAGTGCCGAACTCTCTGCTCGGTCACCTGGGACCAGACTGGAGGCTGGAACCTTGTCCCACATCAAGCTCGGACCGCGTCATCAATGCCAAACACATTAACTAGCTAAGTCGCTTTCATGCTCAGAAACTTTCAATTTTAAATTTTGTTCGGTCCGACCAAGCATTATACTTTTTTGGCAAAAAATTGTTTGTGAAAAACTTCCCTGTCCAAACTTTGTTTGTGACACACAAATTCAAATACCCCATTTACTTGGGGGCTTCCCTTATGAAGCCCTTCCTCTTGCAAATGATTATACTTGTACGGCTTCGTTCCTTGTTCATGTATTACGCCACAATATGCACCATGTTGACTTAAGCGATTTGCAAGCTGGGTTGCCTGGCTCCTGTGCTTACCCCTACGTTCCCGATTGTTCGGCTAGGGAGTAAAGGGAGCACCTCTGCGATTGTCACGACCGGTTCATCCGAGCTCGGACCTCAGACTGGGTGAAGCCGAAAGCTAGCACTCTTATTGTTTTCAATCATGGTCGGCACACAACGGAACTCATGAGTACAAAAAACCTATTGCACAAGTCTCATAATAACAATGAGCAACCAAAGAAAGGTATCGGTGGAGGTACTATTTTCTTCGAAGATGCTTCTTACACTTTGTTAGTAATATAGCATAAGTTCCCTGAGCGCACTTTATGTCTCATTGGCCTTATGGCCTGATTGCCTGGTTATCGGAAACACCGTCAATATTCTCGACAGGTGGAGTACATAACACTTTTCGGTCCTTGACTGAAGAGGGAGAAGCCGACAGTCGGTTAAGACGCATATAAAGTTCAGGCGAACACTGATATGATACAAGTACTCCGGTACATACAATCATTATACATAAAATTCTTTTACCCAAGTCACTCGGGGGCTCTTAAATTTATGTGAGCTGTTTTATAATAAGTGTTCTTCTTCCTAGTCGTTGCAAAGTCTTTTTTCTATCACTCCTTTTTTCGACGCGAGTGTGTGGTCAATAGCCGGGGAGCCTAATTTCCCTATCAAAGCTGCTAAAGTTTACTAAACTGGCCTAACGAGAAGTACTCCACCTTCGGGATAGGAGGTTGAAGCCGTAGGCTGGCCCGCTTGAAGTCTTGAGATAGGACGTGTCATGTTAAAGCATGACAGAAGCACAACTTTTTTTCTAAGACCAATTTTCTGATTGGCACCGAACAATTGATCTAGTTCGGACGTCGAGTTCTTACTGACGTTTTTTGGTTTTCCAATCTTCTGGCACTTTTCAACTATTTGTGTGTTTTTCGCATAAGTCTCGCAGTGCAACGCCGGACACCTTTAGAGATTCGGCAAAAATTCTCGGGTATTGCTATATATGCATCGGTTTCAAATTGTGTCTTCGGTCGATAGTTGGGTTGCCCGGCTCCTGTGCTTGCCTCCTACATTCCGCTTTGTTCGGTTAGTTGTGCAAAAGGAGAACCACTGCGATTGTGCTTCCAGCTCGGATGGTTAAGCACCTCGGTGGAGAAAGCCGAAAACTGACTGTCACAATAAGCATAAACTGGTCAGCGATCTGATGACTATGTTAAATGACGGGCCGTTCATAACATTGGCTGAAGTGTTTACGGCTTGACCTCGGCTGTAGCCAAACACTAAGCGGGGGCTACTTGCTGGCCTCCCAACTTTAAGCTCCTATGACTAAGTGAAAGTTATAAAGCCCGCATATCTGATTGCCTCGTTTCCGCCAAACACAACCGCCTTCGGGCACCGAGACGTCGGCTAAGGGTTGTTTTGTTATTTCGGAAACACCCTCTGTAGCATCTACAAGGGGGTAGAATCCGACGATGGGCCACTTTCAGATTATAAACGGTCGCAATGGAAGTGAAAATTTGGGTTCATCTAGACCACAGAGTTTTGAAGCTTTCCCCGAACTAAATCCTCAGTATTTTCCTCCCACATTGATCGGAGCCGAGGTTTCATGATCATGCTTAGCATGACAACCCAAAGAAAGGAACCGATAGCGGGACTATTTTCTTTGGACGATGTTTCTTATGTTAAACAATAATATAACATGTCTCTCTGCATACCTTTGTTTATAAAACCATATGGCTGGATTGCCTTGTTTGTCGTAAATCTTTGCCCTCATAAAGGCTTTATAAAGTAGGAAAAACACTCCCCGGCTACTGGCCGAGGAGGTTGAAGCCGATGGTCGGTCAACAAAGTTTTGTACAATGCGGGTTTGAGTATTAATGATGTAGAGTACTCGGGTACGTAGAATCATTCAACATAATTTGTGATTTTACTTCAGACATCAATCCTTAATTCGGCCACCCGTGCCCGCATTAAGGCTCAGGGGCTACTGGGCTTCGGGCTTATTATTTACAAACATTAAAGGGGCACATCGATCCCCTGATCTGGTGTTGCCACCCGACGAGTGTCTCGGGGGCTACTGCATTGCCTATTCAATGCAGAAAATTCAAAGTGCTCAGTGTTCGGCTTGACCAAACTATGCGCAAACGCGTCTTCGGAAAACAATAGGTACCATATGGACCTATCCGACATCAACCTAATATATTATGGCAACTTCTCAAGACCCTCTCTCAAGGGCCTGTTCGCCGATCACTATTATCTTTAGTATATTACACCGCGTTTCTATTCCTATGTATGATGCCAGCTAGGAGTTGATCCTCAGGCCGATTTCGCGCATCGACCTGAGTCTCAGGGGCAACTAGGATCAGCGGTTTCATGTTTTCCTTCAGGTGCATCTCGGGTTTTAGACCGACACACACACCTTGAGGGCTATTGGCTATATATCTCGGCAGACAATAAACTGCACCAATCAAAAAATCAGCCCGCAGTTAGGGGTGGTGCACCACCTCGGAAGCAGTCCGACATAAAGCTCGGGTGCCAATGGCTGGCTCCATAGAGGGCATTTCCGGCATTAAGCTCGGCTAAACTCCTTCAACTTTTTGAACCCAGATGATCTATGACATCTCGGATACAGTCCGGCGTTGGAGCTCGGATACAGTCCGGCGTTGGAGCTTGGATACATTCCGGCGTTGGAGCTCGGAAGCAGTCCGGTGTTGGTTCTTGGCTGCAAAAGATACCTCGAATGCAATCCGGCGTTGGAGCTCGGACGCAAGAGGACACTGCCGCCCGGGAATAACTTCAAACCTGAGGCGTGGCATAATAATAACAAGGCATTGATAAAGGACGGAAACTTAAAGGGGCTCCTCGGATACCCGACATGTAAACTCTTCGGATTTACTCCATGATCCTCAAGATCGAAGATGAGAAGATTTGTTGAAGCAGTTTTCAAGACCGATGACCGAAGATGAAGAACAGTTTGGAAGAATCAAGGAGCATCCCCAACTTGAAGACCGGTTCAGGGGGCTACTGACGGTGTCCTGGACTAGGGGGTACTCACCATGTCGTCTCCCAATCAGTTAGATTGGGCCGAGGACCCCCATGGCCGTATACTCATGGGCCAGTTCGGACAGTTGCCAGACACAAGGAAGATTCCACAAGACTTGGTGATCAAGACAAGGACTCCTCCCCACCGGCGTATTCGGCTAGGATTCTTGTTATCCTAGGCCTCTGGTACATTATATAAACCAAGGCCAGGCTAGTCGATAGATTATGACATTACTCATCATACCTCTAGGGTTTAGACCACAACATATGATCTCGGGGTAGATCAACTCTTGTAACCCCTATACTCATTATAGTCAATCAAGTAGCATGTAGGGTATTATCTCATAAAGAGAGCCCGAAGCTGGGTAAAATCATGTGTTCATGTTACCATCGATCCTAAGACGCACAGCTTGGGACCCCCTACCCAAGATCCACCGGTTTTGACACCGACACCCGCGGTCGTGTCCTATAGCTCCGCCTCGACGCCGTGAAGCTCCAAGCCAAAGATCACGACCTCAGATGCCTAGAGCCGTCGCCCTCAAGCTCGTCACCGCCGCATCTGGCCACCGGAGGTCGTCGATACATGTGCTGGAGGTCGTCCTCGAGCCTGTTGTTCTGCTCTGCGTGTGCGCTGTGAGCTCCTCTCTGTTTCCCTCCTCCCCTTGCTCTAGTCCATGTTGCATCTGCTGTCCGCGAGCTCCCGCACCGTCGTCCACCATTGTCGTTGCACGCGTAGCCCACGAGCTCCTCCGCTCGTAGACATGCCCTTGGCGTGTTCCTGGTGCTCCCAGGAACCTATGGATCCCCTCGGCTACTCTCGCTATGCCCCATAGCACCGCGATGATCGAACCCATGCTTCGGCCGCCGCCAAACCTCGATGTCGGCATAGTTCCCAGCGACACCAGGTCCAGCCAGTGGCACCACTAGATGCGGCGCACTTCCATGAGTAGAGCAAGCCTAGCCGTGCGTAGAAGCATCACCAGACAACGATTTCCGAAGATCTCCGCCGCGGTTTCGGTCACCGGCGGTTAAACGCCGGCGGGCTGACGTTTCTGAGTCATTAGCTGCTAATTACCCCACTAATCAACCCCTTGAGGCACTGACACATGGGCCCATGCGCCTGTTTAGGTTAGACTAATTTTATGTTTAGATTAGTGATAAATCTGTGGCCCCACATGTCGGCTTTGACTTTGACCTAGTCAACTGTTGGGGAACATAGTAATTTCAAAAAAAATTCCTACGCACACTCAAGATCATGGTGATGCATAGCAACGAGAGGGCAGAGTGTATCTTCATACCCTTGAAGATCGCTAAGCGGAAGCGTTTATCAGCGCAGTTGATGTAGTCGTACACCTTCATGATCCACCCCGATCAACTATTGAACGTATGGCACCTCCACGTTCAGCACACGTACAGCTTGATGACGTCCTCGCCTTCTCGATCCAGCAAGACGGGCGAAGTAATAGATCAGTTCCGGCAGCACGACAGCGTGGTGACGGTGTTGGTGAAGAACAATCTCCGCAGGGCTTCGCCTAAGCACTACAGAAACTATGACGGAGGATAAACTAGAGGGGACGGGCTTGCCGGCACACGGCTTGGTGTTTCCTGATGTGTTTTTGGTGCTAGCCCTGCCCCTCTATTTCTATGTTGAGCCTTGGGGTCGAAACTTGGAGTAAAAGCCTCCACAAAGTCGGTTTCACCCGAAAGGCAAGAGTCCTTCTCGGACTTCCAGGCGACGCCAGGTTCCGGCGTCTCGACCTGCACGCCATGGACTCGGCATCTGCCTGGACTCCATAAAACTTCCTTTTGCGCTTTCCAAAACCTTGTGGGCTTTCCCTTTGGCCCAAATAACGTGTTCTCATACCCAAACATTTCGGGAAACATCCGGAACCCCTTCCGGTGAATTCCGGAACCCTTCCGGAGACCAAACAACATTATCTCATATATTAAACTTTATCTCCGGACCATTCTGGAGTTCCTCGTCATGTCCGTGATCTCATCCGGGACTCCGAACAACATTCGGTCACCAACATACATAACTCATATAATACTATATTGTCAACGAACGTTAAGCGTGCGGACCCTACGGGTTCGAGAACTATGTAGACATGACCGAGACATTTCTCTGCTCAATAACCAATAGCGGAACCTGGATGCCCATATTGGCTCCTACATATTCTACGAAGATCTTTATCGGTCGAACCACATAACAACATACGTTGTTCCCTTTGTCATCGGTATGTTACTTGCCCGAGATTCGATCGTCGGTATCTCAATACCTAGTTCAATCTCATTACCGGCAAGTCTCTTTACTCGTTATGTAATGCATCACCCCGCAACTAACTCATTAGCTACATTTGCTCGCAATGCTTTTAGTGATGTGCATTACCGAGAGGGCCCAGAGATACCTCTCCGACAATCGGAGTGACAAAACCTAATCTCGAAATACGCCAACTCAACATGTACCTTTGGAGACACCTGTAGAGCTCCTTTATAATCACCCAGTTACGTTGTGACGTTTGGTAGCACATAAAGTGTTCCTCCGGTAAACGGGAGTTGCATAATCTCATAGTTGTAGGAACATGTATAAGTCATCAAGAAAGCAATAGCAACATACTAAACGATCAAGTGCTGAGCTAACGGAATTGGTCAAGTCAACACATCATTCTCCTAATGATGTGATCCCGTTAATCAAATGACAACTCATGTCTATGGCTAGGAAACTCAACCATCTTTGATCAACGAGCTAGTCAAGTAGAGGCATACTAGTGACATTATGTTTGTCTATGTATTCACACATGTATTATGTTTCCGGTCAATACAATTCTAGCATGAATAATAAACATTTATCATGAAATAAGGAAATAAATAATAACTTTATTATTGCCTCTAGGGCATATTTCCTTCAGTCTCCCACTTGCACTAGAGTCAATAATTTAGTTCACATCACCATGTGATTTAACACCAATATTCACATCTGTATGTGATTAACATCCATAGTTCACATCGTCATGTGACCAACACCCAAAGGGTTTACTAGAGTAAATAATCTAGTTCACATCGCTATGTGATTAACACCCAAAGAGTACTAAGGTATGATCATGTTTTGCTTGTGAGAGAAGTTTAGTCAATGGGTGCATCACATTCGTGAGCCATATGTATTTTGCAAATATTCTATGTCTACAATGCTCTGCACGGATCTACTCTAGATAATTGCTCCCACTTTCAATATGTATCCAGATTGAGACTTAGAGTCATCTGGATCAGTGTAAAAGCTTGCATCGATGTAATTTTTTACGACGAACTCTTTTATCACCTCCATAATCGACAAATATTCCCTTAGTCCTTACTAAGGATATTCTTGACCGCTGTCCAGAGGTCTACTCCTAGATCAAAAATTGTACTCCCTTGCCAAACTCAGAGCAAGGTATACAATAGGTCCGGTACACAGCATAGCATACTTTATAGAACCAATGTCTCAGGCATAGGGAATGAATTTTCATTCTCTTTCTATTTTCTGCCATGGTCGGGTTTTGAGTCTTACTCAACTTCACACATTGCAACATAGGCAAGAACTCCTTCTTTGACTGTTCCATTATGAATTACTTCAAAATCTTACCAAGGTATGTACTTATTGAAAAATCTTATCAAGCGTCTTGATCTATCTCTATAGATCTTGATGCTCAATGTGTAAGCAGCTTCACTGAGGTCTTTCTTTGAAAAACTCCTTTCAAACACTCCTTTATGCTTTTCAGAAAATTCTACATCATTTCCGATCAATAATATGTCATTCACGTATACTTATCAGAAAGGCTGTAGTGCTCCCACTCACTTTCTTGTAAATACAGGCCTTTCCAAAAGTCTGTATAAAAACATATGCTTTGATCAACTCATCAAAGCGTATATTCCAACTCCGAGATGCTTGCACCAGTCCATTAATCGATCGCTGGAGCTTGCACATTTTACTAGCACCTTTAGGATTGACAAAACCTTCTGGTTGCATCATATACAACTCTTCTTTAAAAAATCCATTAAGGAATGTAGTTTTGACATCCATTTGCCAGATTTCATAAAATGTGGCAATTGCTAACACGATTTGGACAGACTTAAGCATCGATACTACTGAGAAAATCTCATCGTATTCAACACCTTGAACTTGTCGGAAACCTTTCGCAACAAGTCGAGCTTAGTAGATAGTAAAACTACTATCAGTGTTCGTCTTCCTCTTGAAGATCCATTTATTTAACATGGCTTGCTGATCATCGAGCAAGTCAACCAAAGTCCATACTTTGTTCTCATACATGGATCCTATCTCAGATTTTATGGCCTCAAGCCATTTCGCGGAATTTGGGCTCATCATCGCTTCCTCATAGTTCATAGGCTCATCATGGTCTAGTAACATGACTTCCAGAACTGGATTGGCGTACCACTCTGGTGCGGATCTTACTCTGGAAGACCTACGAGGTTTTGGTAGCAACTTGATCTGAAGTTTCATGATCATCATCATTAACTTCCTCACTAATTGGTGTAGGAATCACTGGAACTGATTTCTGTGATGAACTACTTTCCAATAAGGGAGAAGGTACAATTACCTCATCAAGTTCTACTTTCCTCCCAATCACTTCTTTCAAGAGAAACTTCTTCTCTAGAAAGGATCCATTCTTAGCAACGAATCTTGCTTTTTGGATCTGTGATAGAAGGTGTACCCAACAGTTTCCTTTGGGTATCCTATGAAGACGCACTTCTTCGATTTGGGTTCGAGCTTATCAGGTTGAATTTTTTTCACATAAGCATCGCAGCCCCAAACTTTAAGAAACGACAACTTTGGTTTCTTGCCAAACCACAGTTCATAAGGCGTCGTCTCAACGGATTTTGATGGTGCCCTGTTTAAGGTGAATGCAACTGTCTCTAATGCATAACCCCATAACGGTAGTGGTAAATTGATAAGAGACATCATAGATCGCACCATATCCAATAAAGTGCGGTTACGACGTTTGGACACACCATAACGTTGTGGTGTTCCAGGTGGCGTGAGCTATGAAACTATTCCACATTGTTTTATATGAAGGCCAAACTCGTAACTCAAATATTCTTCTCCACGATCAGAACGTAGAAACTTTATTTTCTTGTTACGATCATTCTCCACTTCACTCTGAAATTCTTTGAACTTTTCAAATGTTTCAGACTTGTGCTTCATTAAGTAGATGTACTCATATATGCTCAAATCATCTTGTGAAGGTCAGAAAATAATGATACCCGCCACGAGCATCAACACTCATTGGACCGCGTACATCAGTATGTATTATTTCCAATAAGTCACTAGCTCATTCCATTGTTCCGAAGAACAGAGTTTTTGTCATCTTGCCCAAAAGGCACGATTCACAAGCATGAAATGATTCATAACCAAGTGATTCCAAAAGTCCATCTTAATGGAGTTTCTTCATGCGCTTTACACCGATATGACCCAAATGGCAGTGCCACAAATAAGTTGCACTATCATTATCAACTTTGCATCTTTTGGCATCAATATTATGAATATGTGTATCACTACAATCAAGATCCAACAAACTATTTTCATTGGGTGTATGACCATCGAAGGTTTTATTCATGTAAACAGAACAGCAATTATTCTCTTGATTTTAAATGAATAACTGTATTGCAATAAACATGATCAATCGTATTTATGCTCAACGCAGACGCCAAATAACATTTATTTAGGTTTAACACTAATCCTGAAAGTATACATGTGTGCGATGATGATCATATCAATCTTGGAACCACTTCCAACACACATCGTCACTTCACCCTCAACTAGTCTCTGTTTATTCTGTAACTCCTGTTTCGAGTTACTAATATTAGCAACTGAACAAGTATCAAATACTCAGGGGCTACTATAAACACTAGTAAGGTACACATCAATAACATGTATATCAAATATACCCTTGTTCACTTTGCCATCCTTCTTATCCACCAAATATTCAGGGTATTTCCGCTTCTAGTGACCATTTCTTTTGCAGTAGAAGCACTCAGTTTCAGGCTTTGGTCCAGCTTTGGGCTCCTTCACGGGAGTGACAACTTGATTGCCATTCTGCTTGAAGTTTCCTTTCTTTCCCTTTGCCCTTTTCTTGAAACTAGTGGTCTTGTCAATCATCAACACTTGATGCTCTTTTCTTGATTTCTACCTTCGTCGATTTCAGCATCAAGAAGAGCTCGGGAATCGTTTTCGTCATCCCTTGCATTATAGTTCATCACGAAGTTCAAGTAACTTGGTGATGGTGACTAGAGAACTCTGCCAATCACTATCTTATCTGGAAGATTAACTCCCACTTGATTCAAGCGATTGTAGTACTCAGACAATCTAAGCACTTGCTCACTAGTTGAGAAATTCTCCTCCATCTTTTAGGCGAAGTGTTTGTCGGAGGTCTCATACCTCTTGACACGGGCATGAGGTCTGAAATATCAATTTCATCTCATGGAACATATCATATGTTCCGTGACGTTTCAAAAACGTTTTTGTAGTCCCGGTTCTAAGCCATAAATCATGGTGCACAAAACTATCAAGTAGTCATCATATTGAGCTAGCCAAATGTTCATAACGTCTGCATCTGCTCCTGCAATAGGTCCGTCACCTAGCGGTGCATCAAGGACATAATTCTTATGTGCAACAATGAGGATAAACCTCAAGTCAAGGACCAAGTCCGCATCATTGCTACTAACATCTTTCAAAATAGTTTTTCTCTAGGAACATATAAAAAACATAGGGAAGCTATAACGCGAGCTATTGATCTACAACATAATTTGCAAAATACTATCAGGACTAAGTTCATGATAAATTAAAGTTCAATTAATCATATTACTTAAGAACTCCCACTTAGATAGACATCCCTCTAATCGTCTAAGTGATCACGTGATCCAAATCAACTAAACCATGTCCGATCATCACGTATGATGGAGTAGTTTCCAATGGTGAACATCACTATGTTGATCATATCTACTATATGATTCACGCTCGACCTTTCGGTCTCTAGTGTTCCGAGGCCATATCTGTATATGCTAGTCTCATCAAGTTTAACCTGAGTATTCCGCGTGTGCAACTGTTTTGCACCTGTTGTATTTGAACACAGAGCCTATCACACCCGATCATCACGTGGTGTCTCAGCACGAAGAACTTTCGCAACGGTGCATACTCAGGGAGAACACTTATACCTTGAAATTTAGTGAGAATCATCTTATAATGCTACCGCCGAACTAAGCAAAATAAGATGTATAAAAGCTAAACATCACATGCAATAAAAAAAATATGTGACATGATATGGCCATGATCATCTTGCGCCTTTGATCTCCATCTCCAAAGCATCATCATGATCTCTATTGTCACCGGCACGACACCATGATCTCCATCATCTTGATCTATATCAATGTGTCGTCACATGGTCGTCTCGCCAACTATTGCTCTTGCAACTATTGCTATCGCATAGCGATAAAGTAAAGCAATTACTTGGCGCTTGCATCTTATGCAATAAAGAGACAACCATAAGGCTTTTGCCAGCTGCCGATAACTTCAGTAAAACATGATCGTCTCATACAACAACTTATGTCTCATCACGTCTTAACCATATCACATCACAACATGCCCAGCAAAAACAAGTTAGACGTCCTCTACTTTGTTGTTGCAAATTTTACGTGGCTGCTACAGGTTGAGCAAGAACCGTTCTTACCTACGCATCAAAACCACAACGATAGTTCATCAAGTTAGTGATGTTTTAACCTTCTCAAGGACCGAGCGTAGCCACACTCGGTTCAACTAAAGTTGAGAACCGACACCCGCCAGCCACACGTGTGCAAAAGCACGTCGGTAGAACTAGTCTCGGCGTAAGCGTCTGGCGTAATGTCGGTCTGGGCCGCTTCATCCAACAATACCGCCGAACCAAAGTATGACATGCTGGTAAGCAGTATGACTTGTATCGCCCACAACTCACTTGTGTTCTACTCGTGCACATAACATCTACGCATAAAACCAGGCTCGGATGCCACTGTTGAGGAACGTAGTAATTTCAAAAAAAATCCTACGCACACGCAAGATCATGGTGATACATAGCGACGAAAGGGGAGCGTGTATCTTCATACCCTTGAAGATCGCTAAGTGGAAGCGTTTATCAACGCGGTTGATGTAGTCGTACACCTTCACGATCCGCCCCGATCAAGTACCGAATGTACGACACCTCCGCGTTCAGCACATGTTCAGCTCGATGACGTCCTCGCCTTCTCGATCCAGCAAGATGGGCGAAGTAGTAGATGAGTTCCGGCAGCACGACGGCGTGGTGACGGTGTTGTTGAAGAACAATCTCCGCAGGGCTTCGCCTAAGCACTACGGAAACTATGACAGAGGATAAACTAGAGGGGACGGGGTTGCCGGCACACGGCTTGGTGTTTCTTGATGTGTCTTTGGTGCTAGCCCTACCCCTCTATTTATATGTTGAGCCTTGGGGTCGAAACTTGGAGTAAAAGCCTCCTCAAAGTCAGTTTCACCCGTAAGGCAAGAGTCCTTCTCGGACTCCAGGGCCAGACGCTTGAGGTTCGGCGTCTGGACCCGAATGCCATGGACCACAAGCGTCTGCCCTAGACTCCATAAAACTTCCTTTTGCGCTTTCCAAAACCTTGTGGGCTTTCCCTTTGGCCCAAATAACGTGTTCTCGCACCCAAACATTTCGGAAACATCCGGAACCCCTTCCGTGAATTTCGAACCCTTCCGGAGACCAAAAACATTATCTCATATATTAAACTTTATCTCGAACCATTCGAGTTCCTCGTCATGTCCGTGATCTCATCCGGACTCAACAACATTCGGTCACCAACATACATAACTCATATAATACTATATCATCAGCGAGCGTTAAGCGTGCGGGACCCTACGGGTTCGAGAACTATGTAGACATGACCTAGAACTATTCTCGGTCAATAACCAATAGCGGAACACGGATGCCCATATTGGCTCCTACATATTCTATGAAGATCTTTATCGGTCGAACCGCATAACAACATACGTTGTTCCCTTTGTCATCGGTATGTTACTTGCCCGAGATTCGATCGTCGGTATCTCAATACCTAGTTCAATCTCGTTACCGGCAAGTATCTTTACTCGTTATGTAATGCATCATTCCGCAACTAACTCATTAGCTACATTTGCTTGTAAGGCTTATAATTATGTGCATTACCGAGAGGGCCCAGAGATACCTCTGCGACAATCGGAGTGACAAAACCTAATCTCGAAATACGCCAACTCAACATGTACCTTTGGAGACACCTGTAGAACTCCATTAGAATCACCCACTGACGATGTGACGTTTGGGAGCACCCAAAGTCTTCCTCCGGGAAACGGGAGTTGCATAATCTCATAGTTGTAGGAACATGTATAAGTCATGAAGAAAGCAATAGCAACATACTAAACGATCAAGTGCTAAGCTAACGGAATGGGTTAAGTCACTACATCATTCTCCTCATGATGTGATCACGTTAATCAAATGACAACTCATGTCTATGTCTAGGAAACGCAACCATCTTTGATCAACGAGCTAGTCAAGTAGAGGCATACTAGTGACGTTATGTTTGTCTATGTATTCACACATGTATTATGTTTCCGGTTAATACAATTCTAGCATGAATAATAAGCATTTATCATGAAATAAGGAAATAAATAAATAACTTTATTATTGCCTCTAGGGCATATTTCCTTCATCACCATTGACTGGGCCCACATGTGTGTGACGCTAACCAGCCCTGAGTCACTGGCCAGTGGGCCCCACATGTCAAGTTTGACCTGGACAGAGTCTGTGGACCTGCTGAGGTCAGCATGAGCAATGCTAACGCTGTAATTGATTTTATGGATTTAAAATAATTCAGGAAATTTAAGAAAAATGCCCAAAACTTCAAAAATCCATAGAAAATAATATATAACTCCAAATGAAATAACTTAAATGATCAGAAAAGTCCAATATATCCATCTGTACCATTTTCATGCATGTTTGAACAACTTAAAGCTATTGTATACAATAATTTGAATAAATGGCATTTGAAATGCCTTATGTGGATTGTGAATTTGAACCTAGGGTTCAAACCAACTCCATTTAAATCGTTGCTAGCTGCATTAGCTCAAACCACATCATATTGCCATGTTACAATCATGCATCATATTGTCGCATTGCATTGATTGTGTTCTTTCTCTGTTGCCGGTGTTTGTCCCTCTCAGTAAACGTGGTACCGACGATGAGTTCGATGACACTGATGAAGAGCTAAACTATCTTCAGAAGTGCGAGGCAAGCAAAACCCCCTTGTTCATTCCGATACAATCCCACTCTCTCGCTCCTGCACTCTTTTACCGCATTAGGGCAACAATGATTCAATTGTTACATGTTGCGGTAGTTGAATCCCTTTCCTCTGCATGACCTGTCATTGCCACAGTAAATAGATGAAACCCACTAGCATGAGTAGGAGTAGTTTGAGCCCTGATGTGCCTACTCATTCATGCTTGTTTGTCATGCACTCTTTGCTTAGAGTTGAGTCAGGTCTGATTCATTGGGGATGATTTGGAATGTTGTGTAACATGTCCTACTGTGTGTGAGCTAAGTGTGTGAATACGATTTGGTAAAGGTAGCAGTGAGAGGCCACGTAGGAGTACATGGTGGGTTGTATCATTGAAACCGTCCTCGAGGCCCGAGTTACGTGTCTGTGATCCATGAACAGTTGCTACCACACATTGGGTTCCAGTAACTTGACCCCTCTCGACTTATTAATCAGCCTGATCTGTGTCCAGGAGTTGCAACTAGTTTCTGGTGTTTGTAGGTAGCGCTAGTAGTCTACCAAGTGGCACCCGGTACAGGTGGGCTTGGGACAGACTAGGTGCAGTGGCACGGTGTACCAAGTGGCACTCGGATGGTGGGCTTGGGACAGACTAGGTGCAGTGGCACGGTGTACCAAGTGGCACCCGGATGGTGGGCTTGGGAACCCTGCTCACATCGTTTGGGGCTGTGAGCGACACCCCGGCCGGATCTCCTTGCGGATGGAACCCAAATAGGCGATAAACCTGGACTAGAGACTTGCGTGGTTAGTCAGGTCGTGGCTGACACCCTCGCCAGGCTTCCGCTTGAAGGTTGCCGAGATACATGACGTGTACATGGTGGTAAGTGGCAAGATCATGTGTGAAGAAGTACACCCCTGCAGGGTTAATATGATCTATTCAAATAGCCGCGTACGCGGTAAAGGACCTCTGAGTTGCCTATACAGTTCATAGACAAGTGAAAGTGGATACTCTAAAATGCGCAAGATAAGCGTGAGTGCTACGGATGGCGTTCTCGTAGGGAGATAAAAGCGGATCCATAATGGTGTATTGATATGGTGAATATGTGGACTCGTGTGCGCCACCTCAAAAGAGTTATTTGCAATCGTAGATAGGATAGCCACTGAGTCAAAGCTGGCTTGCTGCAGTTAAACCCCACACCCCTTTTGATGATAATGATGCATATGTAGTTAGCTCTGATGTAAGTCTTGTTGGGTACATTTGTACTCACGTTTGCTTAATTTATGTTTTTGCAGAGAGACTTCAGTCTCGCTAGTAGTTTCGCGTGGACTTCAACGTTAGCTTGTTACCTCAGCTACGATCTTGTTCCCTCAGCAGGATCTTGTAGATAGTCAGGCTTCTCAGCCCTTTTCATTTGTAGTTGTCTGTACTCAGACATGTTGTGCTTCCGTTGTTTATATGCTCTGAAGGTTGGGTCATGATACCCATGATTGTAATACTTGGCTCCTCAGAGCCTATTGAATAAATACTTTGAGTTGTAGAGTCATGTTGTGATGCCATGTTGTATTTGCACATATCGAGCATATTCTGTGTATGTTATTGAAATGCTTGGTATGTGTGGGATCCGACAACCTAGTTGTTTATTCTTGGTAGCCTCTCTTACCGGGAAATGTCTCCTAGTGCTTCCACTGAGCCATGGTAGCTTGCTACTGGTCCGAAACACTTAGGCTAGCCGGCATGTGTCCTTGTTCATTCTTGTGTCTGTCCCTTCGGGAAAATGTCGCGCGTTGTTCCTTCAAGTCCATGTAGCTTGCTACGACTTGGGTTCATACATTGTTAATCGGCACATTCGTTGCTGGGTCATGTATGCATGTCCCTGTAAGTTAGTACCACCCTGGGTTTACGACCAGTCATGTCGGCCCGAGTTCTTTGTCATATGTATTCTAGCAGCACAGTCATATACGTGAGCCAAAAGGCGCAAACAGTCCCGGGCCAGGTAAGGTGGCACCCGTGGGAATACCGTGCATGAGGCCGCAAAGTGATATGATGTGTTACATGCTAGATCGGTGTGACTTAGGATCGGGGTCCTGACACAACGATAGACAGTCGTCAACACCTAACGCATATAAAGATCAGAGCGTAAAGATCGAAACAATCCCTCTCGTGTGGATCGTACAACTGAGTGGGCAGATGATTTTCGAGAGATTCCTAGCACGCGCCATAATCTAAATCTGAATGTAATGACAAACATTAATTAAAGACAATTAATACCTGATTATTTACGACTGAGGTTATATTCCAAATATATATATTAGCAGTCTCATGCACGGATTGGATATATTGCAACACATTAAAGACATACCCGAAAATGATGAGAATTAATACCTGTAGATTCTCTTATGGGATTATATTCCAGAAATAGGCAACCTTATATAAGTAATAATATAATGTCCTCAAATTACATTAATTATATGCCTATAGTGACATTCACTACCTTCATATATAAAGTGTCCTCCTTCCATCCATATTTCTACCAGGTAGTACAACACAAAGAACCGAAAAGCGTCTTTCAAGCATATGTCAATGGGAAGACTTGCACAAGTGCCTATCACCCTCATTATCGTCCTTCTTTACACCGGCCTCCTAGCCGAAGGTATGTGTTCATATCTAAAATGCAAGTAGTATATGAAGAAACAAAATTGTAGTGGAGGCTTTGCTTGCTCAAAATTCACACAAACTTGCCAGTACACATGACACAATGTTGTAATAGTATACTCATGTAGCGTGAAAGATATATATTTCTATATATTTTTTTCACTTTTGAACCAACTTGCAACATGTAAATTTACCGTGGTATAAATAATAATATAATATACATGTGAAGCAGGAGCAATGGGAACCAACAATACCGAGCAAGTCCGTCTACAATCCTTGAAGCTGATGGGCTTAACGCAGGAAAGCGACCTCAAGTTATGCAGGCCATGCCATTGTTCCTGCAAGGGCGATAAATGTGATGCAACGAAATGTTGCTATCTAGCAAAGTGTACCACGCAACGACCTCTCACTTGTGTGCTAGACTTGATTCAGTGCGGCGGTTGTGATAATTGCAAGTGATCACTGCATGTACATGATGGATTGGTGGATGACATCATGACAATAAAGATTTCCGAAAAAACTTTTACCTTTTTTTGAGTGGACAAACAGATTTGACTTTCGGCAATTGAGGGGGGTTAAATTTTTGTGAGTAGTAGTTAGATGTATATAAGCAAACCATCAAAACGGTGTCGTCAATAGTCAACACGCCCAACAATCGACAAAAAAGCTACTCCCGTGGCATTAGGTACTCAAGTGCTTGTGTCTGCCATTAGCTACACATAGCAAAAGAGCCCTGCGTTGCAAGAAAAATATCACATTTAGCATCGACACAGCTTACTTCTTCTCATCGTTTATTAGGTCTCCCTTTTATTTCTTGTTGTCATTTATTTCTTTTATGACGCACATCCCATCCTTTACCGGATCTCTTTAGGTTTTTCTGCCATGCGCCCTTTCTTTTAGGACACTGATATCTGTCGAACGTCCCCCATCGTTTCGTTGGGTATGAGCGATCCCTCCGCCCGAATGAAATCGTTCGGTACGAGCGATCCCTCCGCCCAAACGGATGGGGATCCTCCTAGCCCGAACCAACAGCGCGACCAGTTTGCTCGGCTTTCTTCGGCTTGGCTACCTGGCCCAACCAATAGCGTATGAATTTTACCATGTAAAAACGTTACCACTAATTATTATCTAAAACCCCTATTTTTTGATACAAAAAAGAGAGAAACCATACAATACATAAAATCACCCATTGAATATATGGCAAATGAATGAAAACTTTGTAGGTCAAAGGCAAGTCTATAGAAAACTACTTATATCAAGAAAATATGTACACAAAAAATGGCAATTTTTTGCATATATGGCAAATCACGATTATACTGTGAAAACTAGGAAAAGCTTAATTTGCTGATGAAAAGAATAAATTGCCATGATTATGGAAATAAATTTGCCATGGGTGCATGAAAAACTAAAGTAGCCATGCGTAAGAAAATAAAATTGCAATCACTTTTAAAATAAATTTGCCATGATAGTAGGAAAAACAAAAATTTTCATTGTCCATTAAGAAGCTAAATTGCCGCGGAACTGAAAATAAGTTGCCATGTGTATGAAAATTAAATTGCCATGTCTTTGAATATAAATATGCCATGTTCGAGCGATTGAGTTTGCCATGGCCTAAGAAATTAAGCAAACTCTCATTGATGGCAATATAGAAAATTTTGTGACATGGCAATTTTTGATTTATTTTCTTTAGCCGATGGCAAATTCGGAAAAGATAAAAACTACATTGACATGGCAATTTTTTTTTAAAATCGTGTTATGAACATAGTTCATTGACATCATAAAGCAATCTCTAAATCATTACAAACGATCTAAAAACAATCTATAAATCTTACAGTCTCTAAATATGTAAGGTGCCATGGCAACAAAAAAGAAAAACTGCCATGTGCCTCGTATATGAATTTGCCATGTGCTCATGTTTGAATTTGCCATGCTACAAAACAAAAGCCTAAAGAAAGAAAAATATTATGAATGTGCCATGTGACCATATGAGAATTTGCCATGTGATTTTTGTAATTTGCCATGTTATGAAGCCCATAGGAATATTTACCATTATCCATGGCAAACATGTATAAAAATCCTATGCAAAAATCGAGGCAATAATTACCATGTGTGAAAAACCTAGAAGGAGCGCACAATTTGCCATGGAAAAAGTCATTGTTGGCTTGATGTTGTGTCATTACATAAAATATTGATTAATAATTCTGCTTGAATCTTTTTGATAAAAGTGATGGCAACTATATGTCTGCTAAAAATTGTCATGATCCATAATGTGAATTTTCCATGTGCTCATATATGAATTTTCCATGTGCTCATGTATGAATTTGCCGTGCTACGAAACAAAAGCCTAAAGAAAGAATTTTTTTATGAATGTGCCATGTGAGCATAAGAGAATTTTCCATGTGAACAAAAATTAATTTGCCATGTTATGAAGCCCATAGGAATATTTACCATTATCCATGGCAAACATGTATAAAAATCCTATGAAAAAATCGAGGCAATAATTAGCATGTATGAAAAAACCTAAAAGGAGCACACAATTTGCCATCGAAAAAGTTGGCGTTGCCTTGATGTTGTGTCATTACAGAAAATAATTGATTAATAATTCTTCTTGAAACTTTTTGATAAAAGTGATGGAAACTATATGTTCGCTAAAAATTGCCATGCTCAATAAAGTGAATCTACCATGTGCTCATATATGAATTTACCATGTGCTCATATATGAATTTGCCGTGCTATGAAACAAAGTCCAAAAGAAAGAAAAATGTTATGAATGTTCCATGTGACCATAAGCCAATTTGCCATGTCAACAAAAATTAATTTGCCATGTGATGAAGCCAATAGGAATATTTACCATTATCAATGGCAAACATGTATAAAAATCTATTTGTCTCAAAAATGTATAAAATACTATGCAAAATCAAGGCAATAATTGCCATGTGTGAAAAACCTACAATAGCGCACAATTTACCATGCAAAAATCATCATTGGCAATGCATATTAAGAAAATGTCATGTTTTTTATCAAATTTGCCATGCTTTATGAAGAAAATTTGCCAATAATGTGAAACAATACAAAAAATGAGAAAACATTGCCATGGCAAATGCATGCTCAATTTTGTCATGGTGTCTTTTTACCAAAATCACCATCGTGTGTGTAATAAAATTGTCGTCTATGTGAAAATAACACAAAACAAATGATCAAGAAAATTGCCATGGAAAAATTCATAAACAAAATTGTTGTGTCTTTTTTATCAAAATTAGCCATGAAAGAAATTTGCCAAGAATGTGAAGTAATAGAAAATGATCAAAAATTGCCATGGAAAATGCATGTTATATTTTGCCATGGTAGTTTCACAAAAATTGCCATCTTTTGCATAACAAAATTGCTGTGTATGTGAAATAACACAAACAAAACGACCACAAAAATTGCCATGGCAAATGCATAGTCAAAATGACATGGCACATGAATTAATAATGCCATGGTACATAAAAAATGATAGATTTGTCATGTTCTATGAATTAAATTTGCCACGATAGTAACATTGAAATTGCCATGGTGAACTAGAAAATGATGTCAAAAATAGAACTAGCTAGCAAAAAGCATAAACTATGATTTGTAGTATCGGGCATGGTGAATTGAAAATGACATGGTGAATTTTTGTTGGCATGGGTAAAACAATTTCAATATCACATGGCAAAAAAAGGATCTCAAAGTAGCCATGGCAACTTTCTTCGAATATACATGGCAAAGACACATCAAAAAGTTGACATCATAGCAAAAATATGCTTAAAAACAAAAAAATGCTTTACTTGCCATGAAAACACATCAAAAGCCACATGTGCTTTTAGTTGCCATACATTTGCTGATGAATTAACAACAAGGATTACAGTGAGAGGGCAATCACAAAAATCTGTTATCTCTCATAGGACATTACATGGCATTTTTAGGAAAACTGAACTGGAAAATTGAACAAAGTGGGGTATGCAGACATATGAAGCAGAAAAGGAGTGTTATCATACAGATTCATTATTGGATTGGCAACAAACTAGTGGATAAAAAAGACAATATGGGGTTCATGGTGCAAGAAATTAACATAGAATCAATGTGAAAAAGGGGGGGAATAGGTGCAACCTGCAGGGGAGGGAGCCAATGCCCACAGCGGCTTTGTGTAGTATGTGTTGTGCAGGGCGAGCTCGAACTCAGGATCCGGTCCTTCGACCTCCTCCGACGCGGTGGGAAGGGTGGGGTTGAGAGGTGGGAGATGATGGCGAATCCTCTCAAGGATGCGTCCTTGCTGACCTGGTCGTCATGGTCTACTTTCACCTATGGCGCGACGGCCTGGTGCTCGTGGCGGTGGCGAGGTATGATACGTCTCCAACGTATCTATAATTTTTTATTGTTCCATCCTATTATTCAATCTTGGATGTTTTATATGCCATTGTATATCATTTTTTGGGACTAACATATTAGCTTAGTGCCAAGTGCCAGTTGTTATTTTTTGTTTGTTTTTTGTTTTCCAGGATATGAGTACCAAATGAAGTCCAAATGCCACGAAACTATTTAACAATTTTTTTTCTAGACATAAGAGACACTAAAAGATTTGGGGGGATGTCAGAAGACGAAAGAGTGGCCCACAAGCCACCAGGGTGCGCCTAGGGGGTAGGTGCGTCCTGGTGCCCCGTGGGCCCCCTTTGCTCTGTTGACCTAATTTCACCTCTATAAATTCTCTAAAATCGGGAAACCACTATGGAGCCACCCAAAACACTTTTTCCGCCACCGCAAGTCTTTGTTCTCACAAGATCCCATCTGGAGGCCTTTTTCGGCACTTTGCCGGAGGGGAAATCTATCACGGAGGGCTTCTACATCAATTTTACTTCTTCTCCAATGATGTGTGAGTAGTTTACCATAGACCTACGCATCCATAGCTAGTAGATAGATGGCTTCTTTTCTCTCTTTGATCTTTAATAGCACATATGCCCGTGCGTTGCAATGGAAAAAATTAATGTTTTGTGCAAGTATAATGTCCCACAGTACCGGATTCACTATGAAGAATATTCTGCAACGCACCATCTTTCTATAAAATGAACATAAAAAATACAATGCAATTTAGCTATGTTCATATTTTCTTTGCCGGACATAATGTCCCACTGATTTCATTTAGTTATAACCCTAAACATGAGGACTACCATTCGTTTATTTAGATCGAGTTGGGATTCGTAAATGTGAATGGTGTATAGGTCGTTGGTTGTTACATGAAAGATCCAAACAAGAGGCCCTGTGTTCAGTTTCGACAATGTTGATTTATTTTGACCCAATTATTTTTCACGGTCTCTGTAAAGCTCATAAAAGGCCCATCAACATACAAGTACCTGGCCCAGATCGCTTAGTACGAAATTTTAGCGTGCACTCAAACCAAACAAAAAGGACTAAACCAAACCAAGAATACCTATTCCTTTTAATAGTAGATATAGATATAATGTTTTCTTGATGTTCTTGGAGAACTATTCGATGTAATCTTTTTACGGTGTGTTTGTTGGGATCCGATGAATTGTGAATTTATGATTAGATTATCTGTGAATATTATTTTAGTCTTTTCTGAATTCTTTTATGCATAATTGTTATAGTTCTGTATTTCTCCATAATTTATTGATTTGGTTTGGCGCGCGAGGAAAAGCTGCGTGAAAAAGCAAATTAGGCCCGATCACACAAGGAATGATTGATGGACGCGTCGGCTTAAGATGTTTTGCTTAGTCACAAAGGAAACCAGAGCCGAGATGCCGAAGTGAGTTTGAACGGTGTGGATGCATGCGTCGGAAACAAACTTGGAATAGATGAGATCTTGCTTATACGGCATCATTACCCGTACAGACCAAATTATTGAATAAAATCACGGACACTTTAATTGCTGCTGACATTTCAAACGAAATCGAAATCAAATTCCCAAAGCAAACCTGCCACAGATGTGATCTGATAATACAACCAAAAGTTGGCGATTCTTCTGATCGGGCCCCTCTGCTCTTCTCGTCCCCCACCAACTCCGGCGGCCCGGCCTCAGGTTCTTCTCGCTCTCGCCGTCGCTGCTCTGCTACCACCGGTACCCGAGGACCCGACCAATGGAGTTCTCCCGCCGCGGCCGAGCCACCGACGACGCCGGCGACGGCCAACGCTTCCCTGACCCTCCGCCGCATGGTAACCGTCAAGTCACTGTCACTCGTACCTTCTCCTCGCTGTCTGCCGATCGTTTATCACCTTTTGGTTGTTTTAGTTTTCCTGGGTTCAGATGCAGGCCACTGGTTCGATTCCAAGCCAAGAACTCAGGAACCTCCACCGCTGGGAGTGGGATACCTTACAATTTATACTAGAGAGCTATATTTCGGATCTGTTTGTGAGGCACAAGATAAAAGAATCGGACATAGTTTGTGCAATCTTACCGCCAAAAGAATAAAAAACACTTGCAAATGTAGTACAACTCTTCCATCGGCAGATCATATGTAGTAGAGCGGTTGTCCAAAGGGACGCGCTGGTGTAGAATTCTTGTCACGCTGACACATCTAATGGCCGCACAATGCTGCTGATGCACGCAGGAGACCCGATGCTGGTGATGAGGGACGCGCTGCTGTCACAGCTCCAGAAGGACCGCCTTCGCCAGGAGATCATCGTGGCCGAGCTGGCCAAGATAGAGCGTGCCATGGCCCTGCGCGCCGCCACTGGCGGCCAGCAGGCCACACCGGCACCAGCCGGCGAATGCTTGACGACGTACGATGGTAACGCGGCTCGACAGAATGCAGCGTCTGATGAGCAGAGGCTGCCGGGCTCCAATGAGGTGAGGACATTGTCCATTTTGTACTCTTTACATATGTCCTCTGTTTTGTCTCGATATATTACAGGGTGCTGTTTACAGCCCTGAATCACCTCAAACTCCAACAGGTTATCTTGTGATCATAATTCACAATACCTGAGAATTTCTTTAACTGTGCATACCTGAGATTTGGTAGTAGTATTACCGAAAAAAGTTTTCGCCCTGCTTTATATTATAATAAAGCAAACCGCCCAAACCAAGCATCTAACAAGGTTCAACATAGCACACACTCACACGCACACGGAAGTCCACAAGAACATAAAGTAGTCAGAAGGGTCATTGCTGAGGGCACATCACAACAAGCCCTGAGCACAAAACACACACGCCACAGAGCCACCAGGCGACCTAATCTGCCCGGGGTGCAAGAGGGAGCCACGCGGAGCGGCATCGAGCGGAGGTCGGAGAGGAGGGTGGTGATGACGTCCCTGTCCTAGGGGCGGCTAAGCGGCCGCCAAAGCTGCAAGTAACCACACATTTTGAAGATTGCGCCAGTCGCACGTCGGAGGGGCACCTTCTGAATAACAAGCTTATTGGAAATGTTCCAAAGCGTCCAGGCGAGAACCCCAACGCACAACCATCTAATATGGCGGTAGCGTGCAGGGGAAGCATTGAGCTCGGCAAGTAAGTCGGGGAAGTTGGTATTGCACCACTGTCCACCAACCGTTTCGCGGAAGCAAGCCCAGAGAAACTGGGCAGTGTAGCACGAGAAGAAGATGTGGTTAGCATCCTCGATCATGCCACAGATGGGACACATCCCATCGCCCGGGCCGTTACGCTTGAGGACTTCGACCCCAGAAGGGAGGCGTCCACGGATCCATTGCCACAGGAAAATTCCGATCTTCAGCAGTAAGCGGATGTCCCAGATCAGGCTAAAGGGTTCCGGGGCCGCCGAGGGCATAATGGCGGCATACAGGGACTTCGTGGAGAAACGGCCAGACGGCTCAAGGCACCAGGAAAGGGCATCCTGGTCCTCGACGTTCATCGGCATAAGGGTGATGTCTTGGAGGAGGGAGTCTCAAGTAGCCACCTCGAGGAGGCCAAATGGGCGCCGGAAAGCGAGATGCCCTAAGTCAATAAGGGACATCTCGACAGAGACCCGAGGGTCGGCCGCAATGGCAAAGAGTTCTGGGAATCGCAGCTGTGGGGAGTCACGACCAACGGTCGAACTGCAATGTGGTCGAGGACCCGGAGCCAACTGAGATGGATGTGCCAATGCGGAGTACGGGCATAAGTTGAATCACGGAGCCAGAACTGGGATCCACCCGTACGCTGGCAAAAGGCTAGAGGTTGTCCTCGAAGGTACTTATTACGGATGATGGTGAGCCAGAGGCCTCCCTCCTCATTGGCAATACGCCACAGCCAGCGGGTCAGGAGAGCAATGTTCATGCGACGGGATGACAAGATCCCAAGGCCGCCCTGGTCTTTGGGTTTGCATATGTCGGGCCAGCTCACCATATGGTACTTCTGCTTGTCGCCCTCACGAGCCCAAAAAAACCTCGACTGGTATTTGGCAACCTCCTGATGGAGGGTCTCATGGAGGCTGTAGAAGCTCATGAGAAACCAGAGAAGGCTAGCAAGCCAAGAGTTGATTAGGATCACCCTGGCAGCTTTCGACAACCAGCGCCCCCCCAGGGTTCAACCCGGTGCTGCATCCTAGTCACTGCCGGACGGAGATCTGCAACGGTGAGTCTGGAGTCACTAATGGGCACCCCCAAGTAAGTCGTGGGGAAGGAGCCCAGGCGGCAGTTCAGCTGGTCCGCAATGGACAAAGCCTCGTCTGGGGGATAGCCGAGGACCATCACTTTGCTCTTATCGAAGTTGATGGTGAGCCCTGACATCTGTTGGAAGCACAGGAGGAGGAACTTCAGGTTGACGATGTCGGACGCGGAGCCCTCCACCATAACTATGGTGTCGTCCGCATATTGGAGGAGGGAGACCCCTCCCCCGCCCACTAGGTGGGGGAAAACACCCCGGATATGGCCACAAGCTTTGGCCTTAACGAGGATGACCGTGAGGGCATCGACAACCATGTTGAAAAGAAACAGGGAGAACGGGTCACCCTGGCGAACCCCACATAAGGTGGGGAAGTAGGGCCCGATCTCACCGTCGATGTTGATCGCCGTCCGACCGCAGGTGACGAGTTGCATAACGCGGGTCACCCAGCAGTCGTCGAAGCCCTTTTGAAGTAAAACTTCCCGAAGGAAGGGCCACTGGACAGTGTCGTAAGCTTTGTGGAAGTCGAGCTTTAGGAAAACCGCACGGTGGTGTTTGGATCGGACTTCATGGAGGACTTCGTGAAAGACCAACACCCCATCCAAAATAAACCGGCTTTGTATGAAGGCGGATTGGTTGGGGTGGGTGATAGAGTCCGCTAGAAGGGTCACCATATTGGCGTACTCTTTAGCCAGGATCCTGAAGATCACGTTGATCACCGTGATCGGGCGGAACTGGCGAATGTCCGAGGCCCCCGAGACCTTGGGGATGAGGGTAATGATCCCATAGTTCAGGCTCCCAAGGTCCATGGTCCCAGAGAAGAACTCGTCGAAGAGGGCCATGACTTCCAGTTTGATGGTTTGCCAGAACGTTTTGAAAAACGAGACTGGCAATCCATCCGGGCCTGGAGCGAGGAGGGGTTCATTCCTTTGATCGCCGCAAGGACCTCCTCCTCCGAGAAGGGCGCCACCAAGGCGGTGTTGGCCTCGTCGGAGACAAGCTGGGCACCCGACCATGTATCGGGGGCCAGCGCAGCCCCACCCCGAGGGGTGGGGGTGAAAAGGGGCGAACAAGTTGAGTATCGCCGTCCCACAAGGAGTGGATGGATTTCCAAGGACGCCGCCCATTGGCGATCGCCTGGAAGTAGGCTGTCGTGGAATTGTCATGGCAGATGTCCTCTTGCAAGGACTTAATCTTGGAGCCATCGCAGCTAGGAAGCTTAAAGGGGTTAATCGAGACAAAGGACACGAGAGGGTTTATACTAGTTCGGCTCCTTACGGTGAAGGTAAGCCTACGTCTAGTTGGGTTGGTATTGCTTGAGGTTTCGATGACCAGGGAGCGAGATACGCTATGCCCGGTTCTCGAAGGGTTGTTTCTTGCCCTAAGCCGCCGGCGGGTCGTCCCCTTATATAAACGGGTTGACGCCCTGCGGCTTACAAAACAGTGTCCGGCTCGGTGACTAGTCAAGTCTATATTATGATACAAGTCATGCCATTATGGCGGTTTACTACAACGGGCCTTAAGTCGCCTGTGGGCCTTAGGCTCCTTGTTGAGTCGCCATCTTCATGCTTGGACTTGGGCTTCTGTCTGGTAACTCTTTACGTAACCCGGCCCCTCCTGGGCGGCTTACAAAAATAGTTATATCCCCAACATTAGGCCCCATATTGATTTGAACCTGCTCATGTCAATCTTAAAATAACTTGAAACATAAATCTTCAGTCTTTGGACTGCGCAAAAAGACTTTCTTTAACCCAGCGTGACGTCACTCTTTGGATCCGTGTTAACCCGTCATGACGTCATCTTTCCTTTTATCCCGCCGAATCGGCCCAACGGATCTTTGTCTTTATTGCCCGTTCCGAGAATCGAGGCGTCGGGGTCGCTGGATAGTAATTCTTATCTCCTCGTTTCCCGCGCCATCTCAGTTATGCTTCTCCCTATAAATAGGCGCGACTTCAGGTCTTTCATTCTTCTCCTTCTAGTCGTCTTCTTCCTCTCTTCTCTGTCACTCAAGCTTCGCCGCCGCCGCCGTCAAACCCCTCGTCTTCATCGACTCAGGCCGCAAGATCATCGGCTGACTCGGACCAGAAATCGACGGCGAACCTCCGCAGCTCGAGTTCATCCGTGAGTTCATCTCCTTTCCATTCTTTAGATCTGCATCGGAACTTTCATGAGTTAGACGGCGCTCATCACGGCCCGACGCAAACCTTTGCCAGCTTGCACCTCCGTAACTGTTTAGATCGTAAAGCGTGCGAGCTAATGCGGTAATTGTTTGTGTTGATCTTGCACAAAAACAGATCTCATCTCCCTTGCTTGGGAACTTTCTTCGAGTGCGTGAACTTTCCTGCTCTGTTTTAGGTCTAGAAAAAATTTCTTTCAGAACAATAATTTGATCCAAAATAATAGCTGTCATCTGTGGAACTTGTTTCTATCACCCGGAAAGCTTCTTCTGGTAAATGCCCTTAAACACAACTGTCTAGGTGTCCGGTTTAAATAAGTGATGTTGAGCTGTAATCCTTGCCGTCTTCTCATGACTTTAATTTTTTTGAATCGCTCTTGATGTTTGTAGCGGCTTAAGTATTGTTGCACAATCACCCTTATATCATTAGGCCCCTTTAAGTCGCTACCTTCAGCAATTTGAATATTTTCGTTCGGGTTAAAATTTAAGCCGGAACTTCTTATTTTGCAATAGGCCAACTTGTTGTCATGGCGCCTAAGTCGACCAAAGCTCCTGTAACCTGCAACTGGGTCCCATCCACAGTCACTAAGAGTAAACTGGCGAATTTGTGAAGTCGGCCATCTGCCAAAAAAGGAGGTCATGTCTTATCGTGTTCTGACCCATCCGAAGAAAAGCCTCAACCAAAAGACGGGAAGTGATAGTTTTCACGGATCACATGAACTGGGATTTGCCCTCCGGCTCAAAATTTTTCAGAGAAGTTCTGAATTTCTTTGACCTTAGACCTCAACACATCGGGCCCAATTCCGTGTCAAATCTACGCAATTTTCAAGTTTTACGCAAAGTGTACCGGAGAAGAACCAAATCTGCTCTTGTTCAGAGAACTTTTTATTTGAACCGGCAAACGAGCGTGCTAACGGGCCTAGTCTTGAACTTGGCGGCATCTCCATCCAACGGCGAAGAGATTGTCTTTTCCCTTATCTTTGAGCTGCCAAGTCACCCGAAAGACTAGAACCAGACGTGGTTCTCTTGCCAAGATACATCACCGGTGATGAGAAGCCCTTTGCCGGCTTTCGCGCCCTGCATCTCGAATCCAATCATCTGCTGGCAGATAAGTTATCCGGTGTTGAACGCCTGCCTCTCAACCCCACCATCAAGAAGATCAAAGCTCTTCTAGGGAACGGTTTAAATGGCATCTATCTGGTTCGAGTCTGGGTCACCTGGCGGATACTACCATTAAGCCGTCGCTCCGGCTTAATGTGTACTTATACAGGCGAAAAGGATGACTCGATGCGTCATAGCTCTGATGATTTATCCGACGATGCGGTAGATGCTATAGTCCAATCTTTGTTGAAGGAAGGCACTGTAACCAGTAATGCCTTCGGCTTACTTCCCTTCTGCAAGAAGAACCCGGCTCCTGCGGTAAGTTACTAGTCTTCACAAATACTCTTTTATATGTTACCTTCTTATACTTATGATTCTTTATCTGTTTCCACAGGCCGGTGATGATTTCTGGAAGGTCAAGTATGATCATGAGGCTGCTAAACAGGCCGTATGCCAAGAAGGCGAAAAGAAAAACCGCCGGGGCCAGGCACCTCTAAGAAGAAGAAACCCAGCGCCTCTGATATGTTTAAATTAAATGACTCTTCTTCGGATGAGGAAGAGGTAATATTTTTCAATTTTCTTTAACTCCTTTGCCATTACTTTACTGACATTTGATCCTTTCAGAGGATCTGGAAACAGATCAAGCGGTGGCGAAGAGGTAACTATAATTTCCTCGGACTCGAGCCTTTGCCAACACAAAAATCCGAAGGGTGACCCGGAAAGTAAGGTTTTCACACCCTCTAGCTTACCAAGATCCTCAATTTCTTTTGAAGCAACAACAACTTGAGAACCGGAGGCAAACTCAGGCCACTCAAGACGCAGAACTCTCCTCTGACTTACCCGATATAACCAGGAACCATCGAACTGAGGTCATCTCCGCTTTGCGTTTTGTTTATCCTTTGGCGGGTTTATTTCGTCGACCCCTCAATTCATCTGACTCCAATTATCAGGATACCTCTCCGTCTTTCAGCGAGTCGATGCAATCAAACATGCCGACTTTTAAAACAGCCCCCGGGTAATGCCACCTTTCTTACTTTAAGTTTTTCCATACTTATTCGTTGGTACTCATCCTTCCACTTTGATTGACAGCCTGCAAGTGAAGCCTAGCAAGAAGGCCAAAAAGAATAATTTGTCCCGAGACCCGGTGGTCACCGAATCGGCAATTGACTCATCCGTTCTCGATAGCTCCACTCGTCGACCACCGCTGAACCGGCTTTTGATATTCGGTGTCAACCTCTCGACTACCGCTGCGAAGACGTTGTCCATGATTCTGATAGGCCGGAAATTCCTAGCCTGGTCAAGACGACTGAACCAGAAGTTGAATTTCTGAAAAGCCAATATGTTGAACCGGGCCGGCCTACTGTCCTTGCTCGATGCACGGAGGAGTTTGCCCAACGTCGGAAAACCAAACAGGACATCACTGATTATACTCACCTAAGCATTGGTGATATAGTCTCGGGCTATTTGAACCAAGTGCACAATAGCCGTGACCTGGAAATTGACATGGTGAAGCAAATACAACATAAATCGAGGTATACCTTTAACCTTACTTTCATCAGCCCCCTCAAGTCTATTGCTTATGAATGAATATGTCAGTAGACTTAGAAATCTACTTACTGTTAGTTTTGTCCGGCTTAAATTGAATATATTTAACTCGGTGATAGCATGAAACTTTGAATTTGGGTAACACATTAGCCCCCAAGTGTCAAGTGCCTTTACTTGTAAAGTGCTTGAGACTTAATATACATGACTCGGCAAAATAGGTTAAGAATTCTTTAAGCATACATTAGCCCCCAAGTGCCAAGTATCTTTACTTGTAAAGTGTTTGGGACTTGAATGTAATCTTACCGTAATTCTTACCATAACCTGATGTCGAATGCAGGCCGCCATAAGTCAATTTGAGGCGGAGATTGCTGATCTGAAGAGTCAGTTGAAAACCCAAGAGCTTGAAACTCAGAAAGCCAACTCCAAGTTTGAATTCAGTGTCTCCGAACAAGAGAAACTGAAGAAAAATTTTGAATCGGAGAAGAAAACTTGGGTTGAGGAGAGGGCTTCACTGGTGACTCGGGCTGAAACAAAGAGAGGCATCTCTTGCCGAGGCAACCGCTGAGCTGTCCGGCTTTAAAGCGCCGGATATCTCAAATGGTCTCAGCAATCTTGATGAGATTACGATGTATAACTCTGAATATCACAATGGTTTCTTTGATGTCTAGTTTAATTGTTAACTCCGGCTCACCTTATATGTATAAACATAGGCCCCAGGAGCACGAACCTCAAGCAAAATATGCTGGTCAAGCTTAAGGCGGTGTACACTCTGGTGGAACAACTATACACTGGGTCACAACGTGCTTTAGCCGTTGTGGCTTTATCAAATGATGCTCCTTATCTCCTGCAAGATGTACTCAAGCGGCTTGCCGTGTTACCTCAACGGATTCAGGAGTTAAGGCGAGCATCTGGGAGAGCCGGGGCCATAGCAGCATTAAGCCGTTCCAAAACATTGGCTCGAGCTAGACTTAAACGATGTTGCTCTTGGATACCCGGCTTAAAGGAGGACGGCTCTCATTCGATCAATCAGACTTCACCACATGTGAGAGTCGTGCGTCCTGTGGCCACCATCATTGGCAACGATATTGATCTTACAAAGTACCAGCCGGGTTATGACAACGAGAACCGGAGGATTCCAACTCCGCATTATGATGACGTCAGCCTGATCCCTCCAACTCGTAAGCATACCTTTGCTCCTGAAGTTGACCCGGCTAGTTTAATAGATGATGAGGCTGAATTTGAAGCCTTAAGCGGCATTGACTGGACCTCGTCAACCTTCCAGGACAAAACAGCCAAAGGAGAGGCGGGGAAGGATAACCCGGAGTCATCAAGCCAGCCGGAGGAATGAGCCGCCAGATGTGTTACGAATTTTACAAAACAAAGCTTCACTTACTTTAGACTCGGGGAGTCTTGTAATAGGATAGAAAAAAAACTCCTTAACTCTGTCATGCCTTCGCGCATGTTTTGCGGTGCTTAACAATGTCTCAAGCCGCCAGCAATGTGCACTGCCGGCTTGCTTGAATCATCCAAAAGCTTTCTGCTTTACTCTATGTATAAAACAAAAACTTCCTTTGGCATCTCACCACATCCGGGGTCATGTAAGATAACGTTAATCCGGAGTAGAAACCAAAACATCAGTAGTATCAGCCGGTTTAAGGCGTACCTTACCGGCTTACTTGATCCCAAAAAAGCAGACAATTATATTTAACTTCTGAAATTTGGCACATATAATGTTTACCTGGCCCTTAGTATTATTTACTCTTATAGAATAAAGTGAACCTGCTTTTCAAAGGCCTCTGATTCGAATAAGATCAGTAGAACCATTTCAGAGGGGTTAAGCTAAGATTCGGATACGATCATATAGCCCCCAATGGCTTTGGCGATGCCGATCAAATGGGTATCGACAGCTATGTTCTCTTTGGTTGAATCGACCTATGTTTGAACAGAAACCCCCAAGTGACCATGAGAGTTGTTTAATGACGCTGATTCGAATACGATCCATGTCGGGCCCAAAGAGGTTAAGCTTATGATTCAAATATGATCAAGAAGCCCCCAAGTGGGTTCGGCGGTGCCAATCAATTGGGTATCGATGACTATGTTCTCTTTGGTTCGAATACGACCTATGTTTGAACAAGAAGCCTCCAAATTACCATGGCTTGATTCAGATATGATCATAAGCCGGACCAAAGGGAAAACCAGATTCAGATATGATCTGCTCCCTGTTAGTCGTTTCCATCACCTGGTAAAGAAGACACGTAAACCTTGTAGGATGGAAAAGAAAGAGGTCCTGCTTTATTGCCTTATGATATATACATTGCTTAAAAAATAAAAGATAAATATACTCTGAAAGCCAGCGGCTTAAGTATAGTAGGGCCGGAGATGCGCTATGTTCCACGGCCGGCGGGTCTCCTCCTCCGACTTACGTGAGTCTTTGTGCTCTCGAACATCGATGAGGTAATATGACCCATTGTTGAGATTCTTGCTGACCATGAAAGGTCCTTCCCAAGGAGGGACAGCTTGTGCATATCGGTTTGATCTGGATGAGTCGGAGCACTAAATCACCTTCTGGAAAGTTCTCGCCCGACCCGGGCCGTGTGATAACGGCGCAGGTCTTGCTGGTAAATCGCCGAGCGGGCTATAGCAAAGTCTCGCTCTTCATCCAACAAGTCAAGTGCATCCTGACGAGCTTTTTTGCTATCAGCCTCAACGTAAGCCGCCACCCGGGGTGAATCATGCCGGATGTCACTTGGCAGAACCGCCTCTGCTCCGTACACCATGAAGAAAGGTGTATAATCAGTAGACCTGTTGGGCGTTGTGTTGATGCTCCATAGCACAGAAGGTAATTCCTCCACCCAACAACCCGGAGTTCGCTGTAAAGGAACTAAGAGCCGGGGTTTGATACCTTTCAAGATCCCTCGATTAGCTCTTTCTGCCTGACCGTTAGACTGGGGGTGAGCAACAGCCGAAACATCAAGCCGGATGTGCTCTTGTTGACAGAACTCTTCCATGGCACCCTTGGAGAGATTAGTGCCATTATCAGTTATAATACTATGCGGAAAACCAAAACGAAAGATCACCTTTTGATGAACTGAACCGCCGTGGCTGCATCACCCTTCTTGACCGCTCGCTTCAACCCACTTGGTGAATTTATCCACCGTCACCAACAGGTGTGTCTTCTTATCTTTAGACCTTTTGAAAGGTCCTACCATATCAAGCCCCCTGCATCGCAAACGGCCAAGTAATTGGAATCATCCTCAATTCTTGAGCCGGCACATGAGCTCGTCTTGAGAATTTTTGACATCCGTCACATTTGCTGACCAGATCCTCCGCATCAGCATGAGCCGTCAGCCAATAAAAACCATGACAAAAAGCTTTGGCTACCAGAGACTTTGAACCGGCATGATGACCACAATCACCTTCATGAATCTCACGAAGTATCTCCTGACCCTCCGTAGGTGATACACAACGCTGAAACGCCCAAAGGACGCCATGCGGTGATGCAACTCGCCGTGAACAATCGTCATGGATTTGGACCGCTCGATGATTTGTCTTGCCAAGGTCTCGCCCTCGTGTAACTCTCCCGGGTCATATAGGCTAAGTATGGAACCGTCCGGTCCGGGATGGCTTGGAGAGCCGCCACCACCGCGCCCGGTCTGCATCGCAAGCTCTTCCTCTATAGGCACTCTGACAGAAGGGTTATGCAAAACGTCAAGGAAAGTATTCGGTGGCACTGGCTTACGCTGAGACCCAGCCGGCTTAAAGCATCACCGCCTCGTTCTTCCTTCGATCAATGTGCTCTACTTGATAACCCTTGAAGTGCCCAGCAACCGCATCAACTTCACGACGATAAGCCGCCATAAGGGGATCCTTAGAATCCCACGTGCCTGACACCTGTTGAGCAACGAGGTCTGAATCGCCCAAGCATCTTACCCGGCTTAAATTCATCTCCTTGGCCATCCGGAGGCCATGGAGTAAGGCCTCATATTCAGTGCATTGTTAGTACAGGAAACATAAGCCGGAGCACATAACAAAATTTGTCACCTCGAGGGAAGTTAAAACAACCCCACCCCGAGCTTTCCAACCGTCTGGACCCATCAAAGTGAATAGTCCAATACGTGTTATCCCGGCTTCTCCTCTCGGTGCTCGCAACTCCGTCCAATCATTAATAAAGTCCACTAGGGCTTGAGACTTGATAGCTGTGTGTGGCATATACTTCAAACCGTGAGGCCCAAGCTTGATGGCCCACTTGGCAACTCGTCCTGTGGCTTCCCTATTCTGGATGATGTCTCCCAAGGGGGCTGAACTTACCACAGTTATAGGATGACCCAGAAATCTTGTTTAGCTTCCGCTCGCCATGAACACCCCATAAACCAGTTTCGCCAATGCGGATACCTTTGCTTGGACTCTATGAGCACCTCATCGATGTAATAAACCGGCCGCTGAACCGGATGCTCCTTGCCAATCTCCTTACGCTTCCACCACAATAGCCACACTAACAAAGACGTGAGTTAGCAAAGAACATACAATAGCAATGACTCTTTATCAATCGGATCTGCGAGTACCGGCGGCTCAGCCAATTGTCTCTTTAAATCTTCAAAAGCTGCATCAGAATCCTCACTCCAGACATAGGTGTCTGCTTTCTTAATCATATGATACAACGGTAAAGTCTTCTCCCCTAGCCGGCTTATGAATCGGCTTAAACCAAAGAACGCGACCATGATCGTTGAACATCATTGATGCACACCGCTTAGCCAGTAGAGGTAATCGCCTTTGATCTTCTCCGGTTAGCTTCAATCCTCGCTTGAGACCAGGAATCCCAAAAGTTTGCTGCAGGTACACCAAATATGCACTTATACAGGTTAAGCATCTTCTTGTAGTCCCAGAGATTATCAATGGTTTCCTTTAAATCGGAGATCAAGGTTTCCTTCTCTCTGGACTTCACCACAATGTCATCCACATAAGCATGAACATTGCGCCTAATCTGATTGTGGAGACACCGCACACACGGCGATAAGTCGCCTGGGCACTCTTGAGCCCAAACGGCATAGACACATAGCAGAAGGCTCCAAATGGAGTAATGAAAGCCGTCTTCTCCTGGTCCTTAACTGCCATCTTGATCTGATGATGTGGCGACCGATTCTCCGGGTGTAAATCCCAGAAAATGGCGCTTGTGCTTACCAGCCCCAGGATAACTGTTAGCTGATAAGGCACTAGCTTGATACAAAAAATCCAAGCAAAATAAAATATATGTAGTACAAGACCATTCTGGCCTGTGAGTACAATCAAAGGGTTTCTAGCGGTTGATGGCGGAAGCGGGTTGTAAAACATCGGTGTCTCGGGACTCCATTTCCCACGGGAACAGCTGACCAGGTTAACTCCTATCTTCGCGAGGCTGCTATCACCGTTGCTTAGGTTCCGGGGCTGTCATCACGGTCGCTCCTTTCCGCGCAGGAAATTTGGCCAAGACAATAGCCAGGGACAAGCCAGTGAGTACTTGGAATGTACTCGCAAACATTATGAACACGGGAATAATATAACAATAATATGCCGAAAATATCTTATGCTCATGACGTCAGTCACAAAAGGTATATGAATCTCTGATGCATGTAAGCAGGTTATTTGTAAAAATGCAATAACATAGCAATAATAAAAGGCACCGATCGGGCGTCTGAAGCAACGCCACATAAAGGGCTTTAAAAGAAATGCCACAGTCGGGCGTCTGAGCGACACCACATAAAGGGCTTTAAAAGAAATGCCACGGTCGGGCGTCTGAGCGACGCCACATAAAGGGCTTTAAAAGAAATGCCACAGTCGGGCGTCTTAGCGACACCGCTTAAAGGGCTTTAAAAGAAATGCCACAGTCAGGCGTCTTAGCGACACCACATAAAGGGCTTTAAAAGAAATGCCACGGTCGGGCGTCTTAGCGACACCGCTTAAAGGGATTTAAAAGAAATGCCACAGTCGGGCATCTTAGCGACACCGCATAAAGGGCTTTAAAAGAAATGCCACAGTCGGGCATCTTAGCGACACCGCATAAAGGGCTTTAAAAGAAATGCCACAGTCGGGCATCTTACCGACACCACATAAAGGGCTTTAAAAGAAATGCCATAGTCGGGCGTCCTAGCGACACCGCATAAAGGGCTTTAAAAGAAATGCAGTGAATATCCAGGAGGTAGAACCATCCCAGGGATATTCGATGATACCAAAAATAATATCACGGGTTAGTCCACATCGAAAATAATAATCATAATTTATCACAAGTCACAATCGTGATTCCAGTTTTAACAGTTTCACCTCCGAAGACCGACACTAAGACCGACACCTGACCCATCCTAGACTGTAATCCCTAACCATGGACACGCTATTCGAATAGGTTTAATCTCTGCAGAGGATGTACTCTTTACCCACGAGTAATGGATTCCTTTAGTCTATCGGGACTAATTCCGACTACGGCCTTTTTGTTGAAAACACACCTAACTTGCACACACCAGCTTAAATCACACGTGTCTGGAATCACCCACGACACATGTCAAGCAAACTCTAAGTGGGGAGGCTACAACCTCGCGTAGCATGGGATCAAATTTATATTGCGGCGCCTAAGGGGTGGCCTCCCTCTCGGTCTCAACCGGAAACACCCATGCCCCGGACGGGTGGCTCGCCTACCAGCTACAACCGGTATCTTCCACCTCGGCCTCTCTGCACGGTGTGTGCTAGAAAGAGGTTGACAACTTCTTGAACCGTACTCTACTTGTCAGTAGAGACGAGTGGTAGTCTGAAACAAGTATGGGGGTTACTGGAACAAGACTCGATCTAGGGTCGACTCAGGAGGTTTATAAATTTCCCTGCATGACATGTATAGAGAAAATAATTCAACCAACAGAATCACCGCTCACTATACCTTACCATGCCAGACCGGACATAACCGTCCTGACGGAGACCGGTGACAAACTCATGCCTACCCAAGGCAGAGGTTTTTCCCGGACTTCTTCCGGCATGCATGCAAGGCACATGAGGATGATTATCATCACAAGTGTGTTCATTCCCAACAGCATGGAAATCATTAATATGCATCCATGCACATGATCCTATCACATGAAATAACGAGTCCTCCGAAATGAGGTGATGTTATAAACGTGTCAACGAACTCACAAAAATATTATGCCGGGGTTCAGAATGCTTGCCTTCAGGTCACGCGGGAAGGCGGGGTGCATTTCAAACTCTTGAAATAATTCTCCTCTCTTCAAAAATCCTAATTTGAAAATATACAAGAATTAACACACAAAAATAAAAACTGCACAAAAGTTGTTTTGAAATTTTTTTCAAATAAATCTTAAAATAAACTAGACAATATTTGAAAGAGGTAGGAAAAAGAATCAGTTTAATTGCAGTTGTATTTTAAAAGATACAGCAGGTCAAAGTTTGGTCAAAATCTGTTTTTAAAATAAAACAGAAAAGAAAACATTTTAAAAAAACACGTCGAAGGCGTATTTGGAAAAGGCGCTTCCACTTACTCCTGCGTGGATAGGCGCTGGGTCACTGACGGTGGGCCTGCCTGGCCCACTAGTCAGGTTTGACCAGCCACGCGCGCGTCGTTTCCCCTCTGACCGAATGGAGGCGGAGCTCCGGCGAGGTTTTGCCGGCGAACGGGGGCCTCTCTTGGTGATCTGAGGATATGGGTGTGCTCAGGGGGTCGAGACGAGTCTGTGGGTACCCGTCATGGTCGCCGACGTGGACGGAGTTGCCGGCGACGAGCTTCAAGGGCGGAGCAAAGCGCTCGGGTGGATAGTGGGTTTGGGGCTACGGTGGTCTCCGACCAAAATTGAGCGCGGGGTTGCACTCATGAGAGGGAGGGGGAGTTCTTGGTAGAGAGAATGGAGAGGGAGGGGCACTGGTGGCGACGGAATCGGCTGGAACGAGGCGGCGACCGAACCGACCGGACTCGGGGAAGAAGGCCTTCCCCTCCTCGACTACTGGCCGTGGTAGCTCTAGGGGGATCAGAAGAGGTTGCCCGAGAACTCGATTGGTCTCCGGGGCCCTTATATACGCGGTGGAGGTCGGTTCCGAGGCAGCCGGCGATAAGGATGGCGGCGAACCGTCATTCTGTAGCAATGGCGATGTGGCGGCGACGCTGCTTAGAGGACGGTTACGCTGAGCCGGAGATGCTTAAGGGGCAGTGGCGGCGGAGGAGGTTTGGGTGGCGCCGTCCATGGATGCGTCGCAAGCGTGCCGCCAAGAAGCTTGCCGCAAGGCGCCACCAGAAGCGAGCCAGGCGGTCGGGGTTCTTGGGCGACGCGCGAGGGGGAAAGGATCAGGATGAGCTCGGGAAGTTTATCAGGTAGCGCGCTTGCTCGGGCGGGCACGCGTGCAGAACGTGTGTTTCGCTCGCGCCCGGGCGTGCACGGCGTCTGCCGATTTAAATGCCGTGGATGGCCAAAACTGCTAGAGATCAAATGCAAATCCACATGTCTAGGTTAGAGACCATTAGCGTGCTACTAGACAACTTGGTTTGGACAGATGGGAAAGTTCACAACACAAACTTACAATCATGCCAAAACTGTTCATGCCCATTGTGGTGTTTGACAAAATGCCAGAGGCACTTAGGCATTTCTTGGAGTGACCAAAACTTCCAGAGTGGGGTCTCTTTAGGTGAAAGAGAGGGTGGTGAGGTTAGTTTGTGAAAAGCACAAAATTGCTAGTGCAAGTTTTGCGTAACTTCAAATCTGGACAGGAGGTGGGTGGCATTATAACTTGAACCAAAAATGATCAAATGAGTGCAAGCTCCTGGACTTTGGGGTTTTGCATGGAGGACTACAAGTAGGAGAAAGAATCTAGGGCCAAAGAGCAAGCAAGACTATGGTTGTCAGACAAATCATCATGTTGGACCAGAATGGAGATGAAGTTGATTCACTCAAAAATTTCAAATAACACCACTGGGTTTTTGCATAAAGTTGAATAATATGATACTACCAACATCCCATAATTTTGGTGGAAGCTAGAAAGAAATATTTAAAAGGGTTGTAGTGTAAAATTGTCCCCTGGACCAGAGAAGAAAAACAGTTGTAGCACTCAAAATATGCAATGAATGAAATATATTATTGCACAAAAGTGATTTAGAGACATCACATGACATCTCCAAATTTTGGTTGGATTTTTAGTTAAGTTTATCAACTGGTTGTAGTACAAAAGGAGCTCCAAAACTTAAAACAAGTCATTTTAATGGATAAAGCTCAGCGTGAAATAATTTAATAAAAACAATCTACTGATTGAGAGATGTTTTTTAAAGAGAGGGCATATAAGTCCAAGATGTTTTGGAAGGACCCACTTGGGAAAAACTCCTTAATATAAAAAGAAAGTTTTGAAATCAACAGAGATATTCTTGCAGGCAAAAAAAAATTAAACTCTTGGCAAAAATTTTAGTAACTAAAACCTGGTTAAATTTTTGGGGTGTTACAGTTACTACCCCCCTTCAGAAAAATCTCGTCCTCGAGATTTGCTAAGAGCCGTTGAGGAAAACAAATACTCCATACGCGTTCGAGCGGTTGTGAGTCTGCTGCCTTGGTGCTGCGTGAATGAAAATAAACTATGTAGTGAGGGGATAAACGATGCAGCAACTCGGGGAAAGGAAATCTCATTCTAGGATTTTCGCGGTTACACAAGTTAATCGCGAAGAGAACTACTCATACTAGTGGAAACTAAATACTCGACTCGACGCACAAATTTAAGGCACTAAGCATAAGTTACAACGTAATATTAAATGTTGAACTACCAACACGGTAGCGACGTCTAAAATGAAGATGGTAATCGGACAGGTCCCGGTAAAATGTCTCTGGTAAAGGGATACACTCTTCTTCTATCGGAGGAAGTGGATTGACCAGTCGATGTATGCGTCTCTCCGGGTCGGGCCTCAGTGGTCTGCCGATGGCAATCTGAGGGTTCAAATCAGCAAGACTCTGGAGATAATCCATTACTCGTTGGTTCAAATGTTCTTGAGCGATGATGTACTGGATAAGGTTGGCTAGCACTGGGTCTCTCTCAATCCGCCCACCAGGAAAAGATACTACTCCTCCGGGGGCTGCACGGCTCGGAAAGTAATAATACCCTCGCTCGCGGGCATAGGGTTCTGCGGATCGAAGACGAGCAGTCGCTTCTTTTGCAGCAGCTTCTATGGCCAAGCGTGGGGTTGGCATAGATTTCCCCACGAAGGAAACTTCCGTTGGATCTTGGTTGGGGTCCACGGGAGGGATGTGTACTGCTGCCCAATATTCCGAAGTGGAAGGCGTGATTCTTGATTTGAACAGCTCGTACTGGGGTGGCTGGGTAGAACCCATGGTACTGCACGTAAAGTCCCGCAATATTTTGACAAAACTACCCGGGGTTGCATCTGGGGTTCTCAGATAAATACTAGGGCTCGACATGGTAGGTAAAAGGTTGTGAGAGTGGTGCACAAGGTGTGGGGTGCTTGGTAAGGTCACGAGGTGGCCTTTTTATAGCACTGGAGCTGGGTCATTTTACCGTGGTGAAAGGTAATAATTTTTGCCAGCTTAGCTCCAAGGGTCGAGGTCAAAGTCACATGTACATACTTTACTCAAGTGACGTATCACTGTGGGGTTGCCGGAGTTGGTCTTGGTAGCTGTGCCTGGAAAAACATGCAAGCTACGATTTAAAAAAAATAAGCAAGGCTACTATTTAAAACTAGGGCATAACAACAGGCTGTGTTAATTCGCAAGGTCACATGATTACAAATCGAGAATACACCGAGACTCGGTACTACTCGGGCGACTTAGTCTACCTCATTTACATCTAAACGAGCCTGCCTTGAGGATGCTGAGGCTTCTCCATGGGTCTCACCGTCGGGATTAGCCGGAGATGGTGGAGGAACTACAGGGTCGGGGTAGCTATGATGACCATCGCGGGGATTGTTGGCCACAATCCCGTTGGAGTGTGTTCCCAAAAGGCGACGAAGCACTTCTGGGGTCATCACAGTATCTTGGATGATGGCTGGGGCTGACCTCAGGGTATCAATTGGGTGTCCGAACAGCACGACTGGGTTGTCGGTGTCGGCCTCGGTTTCTCTGCTTACCGGGGCTCGGTGAGCCAGCTCTCCTCGAGCTGTGATCAGATCAATAGTGATTTGATCGAACAATGCCTCTAGTGCACTTACATAGTGCACTAGATGCAACAATGAGGGATCCATCTCGTGATTTCCGTTGGCAACTTGGGGTGGTCTACCATACCCTTCACGCCTGGGGTAGTAGTAGAACGGCGACGCTTAACTCTGGCGACAACCGCCGGAGTTGAACTATAGCCTCTCGAGCAGCTAGTTGGATGGCTTGTGGCTCAAAGGAAGTTGTTCTTCCGGTGAACCTTGTAGGGGCGTTTCGCTGCAGACCCCTATCGTAGATGTGCACAGTGGCCCAAAACTGACGGCTTTCACCGCCCATGGGTCCTTGGTACACAACATATTCTGGGGGTTCTTCTAACGCGTAGGCACGATGGGTGAGGTTTGCAAGTATGGTCACGAAACCTCCAGATTGGTTGCTGTGGTCTCATTGTGCACTACGGGGCCAGGCATTATGGCTCGGTTTGGGGGTAGAGGCTGTGCTGAGCTGGGTTGAGGCTAGCGTGCCCTTTTATAGAAAAGGGAACGGAGTCTTCCTTCGCACTCTTGCGAATGAGACATTTCTGCCATCGGTCACTGGTGTGCGATCAACAGGCTAGGCGGATAGGTTGGGCACCGACTGCCAAATGTGTCGGGGTCACTATGTGGCTATCTTGCACGGGAAGCTTGGCTGGGGTTTGGTTAGGTCTGGTAGGTCGGTTTGCCTAAGTTTATCGACCTGGCTGGGATAGGTTTAGCCAATGGTCAGCCTGCCTCTGATACCAAGTCTGTGGCGACCGATTCTCCGGGTGTTAATCCCAGAAAATGGCCCTTGTGCTTACCAACCCCAGGATAACTGTTAGCTGATAAGGCACTAGCTTGATACAGAAAATCCAAGCAAAATACAATATATGTAGTACAAGACCATTCTGGCCTGTGAGTACAATCAAAGGGTTTCTAGCAGTTGATGGCGGAAGCGGGTTGTAAAACATCAGTGTCTCTGGGACTCCATTTCCCACGGAACGGTGACCAGGTTAACTCCTATCTTCGCGAGGATGCTATCACCGTTGCTTAGGTTCCGGGGCTGTCAACACGGTCGCTCCTTTCCGCGCAGGAAATCTGGCCAAGACAATAGCCAGGGACAAGCCAGTGAGTACTTGGAATGTACTCGCAAACATTATGAACACGGGAATAATATAACAATAATAGGCCGACAATATCTTATGCTCATGACGTCAGTCACAAAAGGTATATGAATCTCTGATGCATGTAAGCAGGTTATTTGTAAAAATGAAGGGCTTTAAAAGAAATGCCACGGTCGGGCGTCTGAGCGACACCACATAAAGGGCTTTAAAAGAAATGCCACAGTCGGGCGTCTTAGCGACACCGCTTAAAGGGCTTTAAAAGAAATGCCACAGTCAAGGCCTTAGCGACACCACATAAAGGGCTTTAAAAGAAACGCCATAGTCGGGCGTCTTAGCGACACCGCTTAAAGGGCTTTAAAAGAAATGCCACAGTCGGGCATCTTAGCGACACCGCCTAAAGGGCTTTAAAAGAAATGCCACAGTCGGGCATCTTAGCGACACCGCATAAAGGGCTTTAAAAGAAATGCCACAGTCGGGCATCTTAGCGACACCGCATAAAGGGCTTTAAAAGAAATGCCACAGTCGGGCGTCTTAGCGACACCGCATAAAGGGCTTTAGAAGAAATGCAGTGAATATCCAGGAGGTAGAACCATCCCAGGGATATTCGATGATACCAAAAATAATATCACGGGTTAGTCCACATCAAAAATAATAATCATAATTTATCACAAGTCACAATCGTGATTCCAGTTTTAACAGCTTTCACCTCAAGACCGACACCGACCCATCCTGCATGTAATCCTTAACCATGGACACGGCTATTCGAATAGGTTTAATCTCTGCAGAGGGTGTACTCTTTACCCACGAGTAACGGATTCCTTTAGTCTATCGGGACTAATTCCGTCTGCGGACTTTTTGTTGAAAACACACCTAACTTGCACACACCAGCTTAAATCACACGTGTCTGGAATCACCCACTACACCTGTCAAGCAAACTCTAAGTGGGGAGGCTACAACCTCGCGTAGCATGGGATCAAATTTATATTGCGCGCTCTAAGGGGTGGCCTCCTCTCGGTCTCAACCGAAACACCCATGCCCCGGACTGGTGGCACCGCCTACCAGCTACAACCGTATCTTCCACCTCGCCTCTACAGACGGTGTGTGCTAGAAAGAGGTTGACAACTTCATCGAACCGTACTCTTCTTCTTGTAGAGACGAGTGGTAGTACGAAACAAGTATGGGGGTTGCTGGCACAAGACTCGATCTATGGTCAACTCAGGAGGTTTATAAATTTCCCTGCATGACATGTATAGAGAAAATAATTCAACCAACAGAATCACCGCTCACTATACCTTACCATGCCATACCGGACATAACCGTCTCCGACGGAGACCGGTGACAAACTCATGCCTACCCAAGGCAGAGGTTTTCCGGACTTCTTCCGCATGCATGCAAGGCACATGAGGATGATTATCATCACAAGTGTGTTCATTCCCAACATCATGGAAATCATTAATATGCATCCATGCACATGATCCTATCACATGAAATAACGAGTCCTCCGAAATGAGGTGATGTTATAAACGTGTCAACAAACTCACAAAAATATTATGCCGGGGTTCAGAATGCTTGCCTTCGTGTCACGGAAGGCAGGGTGCATTTTAAACTCTTGAAATAATTCTCCTCTCTTCAAAAATCCTAATTTGAAAATATAAAAGAATTAACACACAAAAATAAAAACTGCACAAAAGTTGTTTTGAAATTTTTTCAAATAAATCTTAAAATAAACTAGACAATATTTGAAAGAGGTAGGAAAAAGAATCAGTTTAATTGGAGTTGTATTTTAAAAGATACAGCAGGTCAAAGTTTGGTCAAAATCTGTTTTTAAAATAAAATGTAAAAGAAAACGTTTTAAAAGAAAAACACGTCGAAGGCGATTTGGAAAAAGGCGCTTCCACTTACTCCTGTGGACAGGCGCTGGTCACCGACGGTGGGCCTGCACGCCCATCGGTCAGTTTGACCAGCCACGCTGTCGTTTCCCCTCGAATCGAGCAGGCGGAGCTCCGTGAGGTTTTGCTTAACGTGACAGGCGTCTCTTGGCGATCTGAGGATATGGGTGTGCTCAGGGGTTCGAGACGAGTTTGTGGGTACCCGCCATGGTCGCCCGGCGTGGACGGAGTTGCGCTGACGAAGCCAGGGCGGAAGCGAGGCATTCGGGTGGATAGTGGGTTTGGGGCTACTGTGGTCTCCGACCAAAATTGAGCGCGGGGTTGCACTCATGAGAGGGAGGGGGAGTTCTTGGTAGAGAGAATGGACAGGGAGGGGCACTGGTGGCGACGGAATCGGCTGGAACGAGGCGGCGACCGAACCGACCGGACTCGGGGAAGAAGGCCTTCCCGTCCTCGACTGCTGGCCGTGGTAGCTCTAGGGGGATCAGAAGAGGTTGCCCGAGAACTCGATTGGTCTCCGGGGCCCTTATATACGCGGTGGAGGTCGGTTCCGAGGCGGCTGGCTATAAGGATGGCGGCGAACCGTCATTCTGTAGCAATGGCGATGTGGCGGCGACGCGCGCTAGAGGACGAAGCTGCGGCTGAGATGGAGATGCTTAAGGGGGCAGCTGGCGAGCGGAGGAGGTTTGGGCGGCGCCGTCCATGGATGCGCCGCAAGCGTGCCGCCAAGAAGCTTGCCGCGGCGCCAGAAGCGAGCAGTGATCGGGGCTCTTGGCGCGACGCTGCTAGGGGGAAAGGATCAGGATGAGCTCGGGAAGTTTATCCGGTAGCGCTTGCTCTTCTTGCGCGCTGGCACGCAGAACGCGTGCTCTGCTCGCGCTCGGGCGTGCACGGGTCTGCCGACGAAATGCCGGGATGGCCAAAACTGCTAGAGATCAAATGCAAATCCACAGTGTCTGGTTAGAGACCATTAGCAGGCTACTAGACAACTTGGTTTGGACAGATGGGAAAGTTCACAACACAAACTTACAATCATGCCAAAACTCTTCATGCCCATTGTGGTGTTTGACAAAATGCCAGAGGCACTTAGGCATTTCTTGGAGTGACCAAAACTTCCAGAGTGGGGTCTCTTTAGGTGAAAGAGAGGGTGGTGAGGTTAGTTTGTGAAAAGCACAAACTTGCTAGTGCAAGTTTTGCAGAACTTCAAATCTGGACAGGAGGTGGGTGGCATTATAACTTGAACCAAAAATGATCGAATGAGTGCAAGCTCCTGGACTTAGGGGTTTTGCATGGAGGACTACAAGTAGGAGAAAGAATCTAGGGCCAAAGAGCAAGCAAGACTATGGTTGCTGTACAAATCATCATGTTGGACCAGAATGGAGATGAAGTTGATTCACTCAAAAATTTCAAATAACACCACTGGGTTTTTGCATAAAGTTGAATAATATGATACTACCAACATCCCATAATTTTGGTGGAAGCTAGAAAGAAATATTTAAAAGGGTTGTAGTGTAAAATTGTCCCTGGACCGAGAGAAGAAAAACAGTTGTAGCACTCAAAATATGCAATGAATGAAATATATTATTGCACAAAAGTGATTTAGAGACATCACATGACATCTCCAAATTTTGGTTGGATTTTTAGTTAAGTTTATCAACTGGTTGTAGTACAAAAGGAGCTCCAAAACTTAAAACAAGTCATTTTAATGGATAAAGCTCAGGGTGAAATAATTTAATAAAAACAATCTACTGATTGAGAGATGTTTTTAAAGAGAGGGCATATAAGTCCAAGATGTTTTGGAAGGACCCACTTGGGAAAAACTCCTCAATATAAAAAGAAAGTTTTGAAATCAACAGAGATATTCTTGCAGGCAAAAAAAAATTAAACTCTTGGCAAAAATTTTAATAACTAAAACCTGGTTAAATTTTTGGGGTGTTACAGATGATAACCAGAGTAAGCATCCAAAAACCTCAACCGCTCGCAACCCGCAGTGGCATCGATGATTTGATCAATGCGGCGCAAAGCAAAGGGATCGTGGACAAGCTTTATTTAGGTCCGTAATCGACACACACCCGCCAGTGCTGTTTTTCTTGAGCACAAGCACCGGGTTAGCCAACCACCTGTGTGAAAAACTTCCACGATGAACCCTGCTGCTAAGAGCCGAGCGACCTCTTCCCCTATAGCCTTTCGCCTTTCCTCATTGAATCGTCGGAGAAACTGTCTGACCGGCTTATACTTTGGATCAATATTAAGAGTGTGCTCAGCGAGTTCTCTCGGGACACCCGGCATGTCGAAGGTTTCCATGCAAAGATGTCCCGGTTCTCATGGATGAACTCGATGAGCGCTTTCCTATTTGGGGTCCAAATTGGTGCGATCTTTGAACTGCTTGGAAGAGTCACCTGGAGTGAAGTCAACCAGTTTTGTCTCGGCGACCGACTTAAATCTCAAAGCCGAGTCTTGCTCTGTGGTTGGCTTCTTCAAAGAGGTCATATCGGCCGGGTCAACATTAGTTTGATAAAACTTCAGCTCCTCTTCAGCACAAACAGATTCAGCATAAGCCGCATCTCCTTCCTCGCACTCCAAGGCCACCTTTCGACTCCCATGCATAGTGATGGTGCCCTTGTAACCCGACATCTTGAGCTGTAGATAAACATAACACGGCCGTGCCATAAACTTGGCATAAGCCGGCCGTCCAAACAGAGCATGATATGGGCTTCTGATTTTTACTACCTCAATCGTCAGCTTCTCGGCCCTGGAATCGTATTCGTCTCCAAAAGCCACTTCTAGCTCGATCTTTCCAACAGGATACGCCGACTTACCAGGTACCACCCCATGGAAAACATTGTTAGATGTCCTCAAGTCTTTATCAGTCAGACCCATACGGCGAAAGGTCTCATAATAGAGAATATTGATGCTACTTCCGCCGTCCATGAGCACCTTAGTGAATTTATATCCACCAACCTGAGGGGCCACCACCAAGGCTAACTGACCCGGGTTATCAACCCGGGGGGGGGGGAGGTGATCTTCTCTACTCCAAATGATAGGTTGTTCTGACCACCTCAGATAACGGGGAACCGCCGGTTCAACCGAATTCACAGCCCTTTTATGAACCTTTTATGAACCTGCTCTCCTCCTTGACCGGACTGCTGCTGATTATAGCCACCTTGACCACCTTGAAAACCGGAACTTGAGCCGTCACCCGGGCCATGGAAACCACCTGCTCCTGAACCGCCGCCTGACCCATGATTGCCATCAAACATGTTTGAATTCTTGAAAGCCTTCATGATCGCGCAGTCCTTCCATAAGTGGGTGGCAGGATTTTCTCGAGTACCGTGTCTTGGACAAGGCTCATTCAAAAGCTGCTCAAGAGATGGACCTGAACCACCAGATCGAGGAGGTCCTCTCCCCTTATGCTTCTTGTTATTACCTTGAGTATTAGCATTGGCCACAAACGCCGGGTTACCGTCTGGCTTACGCTTATTACCACCTTGACTTGCCGGTTGTTGCTGCTGACCCTTTCCGTTGCCGTTCTTCTTTCCCTTCCCTGTCTTTTCCTCCTCAGACACGGGATCTTCAGTAGTATCAGAATCGACATATGTAACCAAAGCCGCCATCGCGTACTCCATGTCATTGCAATCACGCTTAAGGTGCCCCAAATTTTCTACTTCAGCGGCACAAAACGACAATTCTGATGGAGCATAAGTACCGCAGAGACGGCATCCATCTTATCAGATGAATGTATTATTTATTTGACCTGGCGCACCCAATGAGTTGTGGACTCACCCTCCTCCTGCTTACAATTGGTCAAGTCCACAATGGACATAGATTGCTTGCAAGTATCTTTAAAGTTCGGATAAACCGGCCTTTAACTCGGCCCATGAACTGATGGAATTGGGAGGCAAGCTTTTCAACCAAGTTCGGGCCGTTCCATCTAACATCATGGTGAAATACTTAGCCATTGCCGCGTCACTGACTTCCAATAATTGCATGGCCATCTCGTAACTTTCAATCCACGCCCCTGATTGTAAGTCGGCCGTGTAATTCGGCACCTTTCGAGGACCCTTGAAATCCTTGGGCAGACGCACATCTCGAAGAGCCGGCACCAGACAAGGGACATCGCCGGTTCTAGTGGCCACCCCGGCTCCAACAGAAGTCATTGGGTACTCTGGGAAACCATCATACGCCGTCTGAGCCGCTAATTGAGCCGCCCGTTCATCCTCCCCGACGCAATCGATCCTGCACCGGGTTATAGCCGCGGGTTGGTTGCGACGCTGGGCATTACTTGATAAGGCCTGACTCCATGTGTCTGTGAATCGGGACTCTGTTTGGTCGAGGTGCTACCCAAGGCCGAGGACTGGAATGAATCCTGTCCCTCTTTGTAAGAATAGGCCTCTTGCCGTGCCAAGGCCGTCTGAAGAAAACTCCTAACCCTCCGGGTTTCCACCGTTGTCGGGTCGTCACCATCCACCGGAAGAGCCGCCATTCTTGCCGATCTTGCTATCGGAGTTCTCCATGGGGTTGGAAAAGTGGCCCGAGGTGTTGGTATGTATCGGGCGGGCCATGCTCCCGATGAAGAGGTCTTGTCTCTCGAGGCTGAACCGACCCTCCCGCCCGGTGTCATAAATTGATTGGCTTCGGCGGATTGCTAGGACCCGGCTCCGGTGTCGTGGAAAAGATTACGAGGATCGTAAACCGGAGGCGACGGACTGGGTTTTCGATGTCTCCTTCTCATCACCTCATTGGATGCATTCAGACTCATGTTAAGCTAGAAAGCCTCTAATCGGAGTCGCCGCGCCTGCGGCATCTAAAGCCGCCCGCTCCGCAGCTAGCTCGGTGTCGCCACCGCCAAGGCCTCCTTGGCTGGCTATCTCCTCACGCACCTTTGCCACCTCCGTTATGCTCATCTGGATTTGCAGGAATAACCGTGGAGGTTAACAAGGCCGTCGACTTGTCCATAAGATCTATCAAGACTGAGCCGGGCGGCGCCATAGGCCTCCCGCCCGGCCGCTCCTAACCCGGACGTTATTCTTTGCCGCAGACCGCCGAAGTTTTAGCGAGGTTGGGTACCAGCCATGAAGACTCCTGCCCAGCTTTGGCGGCTCATAACAATCCGAACGCTAGAGCCGTTAGAACAGCCCCTAGCATGCCTTCTTGGACCCGACATGAGAATCTGTTGAGCCGGAGGAGCGAATCATCATCCGACGGGACGACCGTCTCTTCGCCATCTTTAGATCCTTCCGAAAGTGCCTCTCCATGAACACAGCCCACAAAGGCACGCTTCATCACAAAGTTGAATCTGGCGGGTCTCGACGCCGAGCCGTCTCAATGAGGTCGGTACAGCTTTGTCGGCTCTGGGCCAGCTCACCAATCCGGCCGATAAAGGCGTGAATTCCGCTAAAGGGGACCCGTACCCGTACTCAATTGAGTCGGCCTCGGGGCCCCAGCCTTCATGTCGATGTAGATCTTGCCGCGATGACTCTTGGTCATCCGCCCATCACAGATCCTTGAGCCCTTGAAGCTTCCTTCAAGAACTCAAATCCACCGTCTGGCCCCCCACGGTGGGCGCCTAACCGTCGTGGAATTGTCACGGCAGATGTCCTCTTGCAAGGACTTAATCGTGGAGCCATCGCAGCTAGGAAGCTTAAAGGGGTTAATCGGGACAAAGGACACGAGAAGGTTTATACTAGTTCGGCTCCTTACGGTGAAGGTAAGCCTACGTCTAGTTGGGTTGGTATTGCTTGAGGTTTCGATGACCAGGGAGCGAGATACGCTATGCCCGGTTCTCGAAGGGTTGTTTCTTGCCCTAAGCCGCGTGGTCGCCTCCTTATATACACGGGTTGACGCCTCATGCTTACAGAGTCCCGGCTCATAAACAAAGGTCCGCTCGGTGACTAGTCAAGTCTATATTATGATACAAGTCATGCCATTATGGCGGTTTACTACAACGGGCCTTAAGTCGCCTGTGGGCCTTAGGCTCATTGTTGAGTCGCCATCTTCATGCTTGGACTTGGGCTTCTGTCTGGTAACTCTTTACGTAACCCGGCCCCTCCTGGGCGGCTTACACAAATAGTTATATCCCCAACATAGGCCGTGTTAGCGTCACCCCGGAGCACCCACCATTGGGTGCTGTGCAGCCGCTAGTAGGCCTCCTCGTCAGCGTAGATGACCGAGAGCCGGTCCTCGAGATCATATCTCAGCATCCACTCGTCCGGAGAGATCCCTGATGAGTCAGCTTGGGCGTCCAGGACTTGGATGGCGCTCAGGAGGGCCTTCTTGCGGTCACGGAGATCATGACCGAGGTTCGCGCCCCACCCCTTCATAAATTGGTGGGCCAGCTTGGCACAAAACTGCCAGGAGTCTACAGCAGACATGGCGCGATGAGGAGATTCGCGTGTGGCGGTCCACTTAGCCGCAACGGCCTCACGGAATCCGTCCTAGTTGAGCCAGAAGAGCTCAAACCAGAACCGAGGAGGGATAGGGGGCGTTCATCTGCGGAGGAGAGAAGGAGGGGGACATGGTCGGAACCGATCCGGATGATAGCCTGCACCGAGGCCAGGGGACATCTGAGTTCCCAATCCGAAGAGACTAAGACGTGGTCTAGAACGAACTGCGTCGGGTTCACCTGGCAGTTAGTCCAGGTGAACCTGGCCCCCGTTCGCTCGAGCTCACGGAGGCCAAGCTCTGCGATGCAGTCGTTAAACATCTGCATCCGGGGATGGTTAACCCGGTCATTGTTGTTCTCATCCGGGGAGCGGATGAGGTTAAAGTCACCTCCCACGACTACTGGGAGGGAGGAAGCGGAGATCTTCTGTTGCAGCTCGGCGAGGAAGGTCGAGGAGCGGCAGTGGTCCGCCGGTCCGTATACAATGATGACCTCCCACTTAAAGTTGAGCGCTCGCTCGAAGATCTCCATACTAACGAAGAACTCGCCCCGGTCCATACCGCCCACCTCGAAGGTGGCATCCTTCACACCTAACAGGATGCCACCCGAGTTGCCATTGTTCCCACTAGAAGGGAGCCAATGCGAGGCAAACAGGTGGACGCTAAGGCTGTCGAGTTCGGGGAGGTAGAACTCCGTGCGCATGGTTTCTTGAATGGCAATGATGTCGATGTGTTCGTCACGGAAGTACTCAACTAGCTGGCGGCGGCGGCCGTCATGGCCAAAGCCGCAGATGTTCCAGAAGAGGGCCCGCATCTAAACTGCCATTGAGGGGCTGCTTGACCCCAGGACGATGGAAGCGTTGTGGGCTCTGAGAGCGGCAGTGCGGGAGTGAGTGCGGCCACAGATTTCCTCGACTGGCGTCCCTGAGGGCTGGGGCACCGGAGTGCGGAGGAGACGGGCCCGGGTCTCGGCGAGTTTCCCGTCAAGGATCTCGCGGGCCTGGATAGCCGCAATCTGCTCTAAGGGGAGACCAACGTCCCCCCTGAAAACTATTGACGAGTCTAAGGCCACCTTGGCAAGGCGGCCGAGCAGGATAGCTTCGAGTGCAGAAAATGAGAAGCTGGAAGAACTGAAGGGGATGTCGGTCGCACCTGTCTCGAGGTTCCGGGCCGCAACCCGGTTCTCAGCCTGCTCGAAGATGGACGGTGCCGGGAAGCCGGCCGGGCCGTCCGCGTTGAGCCGGGCGCTGCGGCGGGAGGCCGTCACCGGGGTCGACGAGGCCCGAGCCCGACGGACGTAGGACACCGACCGAGGCGGGTGGGAGGCGACGGGGTGACCATGGCCGGGCGGCCACCAGAGTGCATAAGTCGGGGACGCAGCGCCGGAGGCTCCAAAGAGGCACCGACTACCGAGGAGGGGAGGGCGGGTTCAGGGCCGGCGCGTCGTCGTCCAGGACAGGGGAGGGAGCCGGGGGGAGACGGGGGACGACGGAGCATCCACCCCAGAGGGATCTGCCGGGGGAGATCAGAGGGGGGAGGCGTCGACGTCGGTGAGGCCGACTGCAGCGGTGACGGCACCGGCGGGGATGGAGGTGCCGGGGCAGCCACTGGGGAGGAGCGGGGCGAACGCGGCGAAGATGCCGGAAGGACGAGGAGGCTGACGCTGGAGATGTCGCTGAGCTCGGCCGAAGAGGAGGGGGAGGAGACGGGCATCGCGGCGGGGGCGGCCTCAGCGGAGGAGGCCAACCCACGCGACCGGCCCGCACCCGCACCCCCACGCCCCGAAGGTGGTCGGAGGGGTCTCGTGAGGGGGAGCGGCTGCGGCCAGAACGCTCGTCATTGTCCTCCGGGTCCTCGTGGCGGGAGGGGCGCGGACAACGGTAGTGGGAGTCATCACGGTTGTCCGCGCCGCCCCCACCAAAGTGGCCATCAGCGAGGTGTCAAGGGCGGCCGATGTGGTTGGGAGGCGCGGGGTAGATCTTGAGGTCGAATCCCTGGTCATTGAAGAAAAATCGGACGGTGGCACGGAGAGTGGAGGAGTCAAGGCACTTGACCTTGACACGGACCTCCTCCTCTTTGCGGAGGGAGAGCTCGTCCACCACCACCACCTTGCCCAGGAGCTTGGACATACTGCGGATCACTTTCTCAGAGCGGGCGATGTCGGCGAGGCCAGCTATGAGGATCCATGCAGTGTCCAGCACGACAACAGCCTTAGGGTCCATCAGGGGCTCAGAGATGTTGACGACGAGCTTGTTGAGGGCGAGGGTGATGTCGTCGCTACGGGTGCAGAGGCCCAGGCTGAGGGCGTCGGGGAAGACCATGGTGAAGGAGCTATCCGAGGTCGGGGTCACCTGCCAATCCCAAACGCGATGGCAGAGGTGGTTAAGCTCCGCCTCGATCATCTTCGGCGAAGCGACCCCGGCCCCAACAATGGTCACGACTGCAAGAAGCGACGGAGATGGGAGGGAGGGGACGTCCTCCACCTCGATGTGGAAGAAGCCGAGACCCTCAATGCCGTGGTCGTACATCATGAGCTCCTCCGTCATCGGGCGGTCCGGGCAGAGAGCCGCGGGGTGGCCTGATTCCTTGCAGAGGTAGCACATCGACGGGTTGGGGCACTCAACCTGATAGTGGCTGACAAGTTCACAGTTGAAGCACGAAGGTGGATCACGGGGAGCACCGGAGTTGGGCGCGGCCGAGGACGTGGGAGCTTGAGCCGAGGCAGAGGGGGTTCGGGCGGGGCCCCACTTCTTCTTCTTCTTGGTGCCCGCAAGCCCTGGGGCCACCATTGCCCGGAGGCAGGCTCGGTTGGTTCTTGGGGGGCTGGTACCGACGAGTGGTGGCGGCGTCAGAGGGCATGGGCCGAGGGGGCGACGGGGACCGACCACGCCGATACACGGGGGAGAAGGAGTGGGGGCGGTTGTGGGGGCTCTCTCGGCGGGGAGTTGGCCATCACCAACGGGAGGCAACCATCTGCTGACGTGGCGATCGAGGCCAGGCGGCGCATGAATCCATGGCAATGGCCAGCAAGGCGTCACGGGTGGGTGGGGGCGGAGCGAGAGTCACGTGATGGGAGTGGCGGGCCTCGGCAGGGAAGCGGCGGCATCGCGATCCTCGCGCGGCGGTGGCGGCGTGAGGTCGGCCTCATGGCGCTTCGCCCTCCGGGCAGGCTAGCCGGGGATCTCCAGGGCCGCTTGGGGCGGCAGTGCATGCCGTCGCCCGATCGGTAACGTTGTAGGGGAGGGAGGGCCGACGACGTGGTGGGAGGAGGGGAGCGAGGGAACGGGCGACCAAGATGGAGGCGGGTGGGAATTGCGGATGGAGGGGAAACCCTCGCGGAAGCCAAATCCCACCCCGACCGGGGGGGGGGGGGGGGGGAGGGGGAGGGAGCTGGGCCGAGGCCGAGGCGTTGCGGCCAGGTGGCTGGGCCGGCCCACACAGCCCAGGTCGCCCAGATGGGCCGGCCACCTGGGGGTGGGGAGCAGGCCCAAGAGCCTCCCAGGGCCCGAAACGGCCAGGCCCAACCCAGGAGCTGGAGCCCCGCAATCGGCTAGGGTTCCTTTGGCGCCGCCGGCGAGGCGAGCGCGGCGGGCGACCGGCTCGGCGGGCAAGGCGCGGCTAGACGGCGGGGATAAGGGGTGCAGCAGATCCGGGACGAGCCGAAAAACACTATGAATGGGCGAAAGGGGGCGCACTAGGAGAGCAATGGGACGCCGCTACCGACAGCGGCGGAGAGGCAGCCGAACGAGCCGGGGCGGGCCAACCGAAGGGCCTCCAGGATGCATGGGCAGGACCGAGTTCCGCCCGGCCGGCCACACCCCAGCCGGTGGAGCGCCGGCGGCGGCGGCCAGCCCCCGCCCTGAAGGCCGCGCCTTTCCCCGCGGTCACCAGCGAGGAACGCGGCAACCGGCGGAGAGGCCGAGCCCGCGCCCGGGCAGCCGAACTCCCACCCCCGGGAGTAAGGCCGCCGGTGGAGCAGGGCAGCGGTGGGCGAGCCGTGGCGGGCGGGGGGACGCGGTCGCGGCACTCCAGCGGCCGGCCCGCGGCGCGGTCATCATCTTCCACCAGGTCCACCCAGACCACCCTGCCACGGGGTCCAGGGGACGAGGGGAAGGGGCAGGCGGGGAGGGGGAGGGGGGTGGCGGCGGGGACGCCGGAGGCCACGGCGAGGAGGGCAGCCGGCGGCAAGGCAGGCGCGCTGGGCGAATCGCCCCGCGGGGCGTCGCAATCGCCCGAGTCGCCCAAGCCAGCCATCATCAACCCGTGTGGAACATAGCAAGTTTACTGGCATGTTTGCGAAACCACTCTAGGCCTCCAGACCAAGTCAATGCCTTGATTGGTTAGCTTAGGTGTATACTTCTTGATTTTAGTTCATGTTGTTCGTTCTGTTTTTGATTAGTTTTCTCTTTGGTTTTTCTGTTTGTTGCTGCAAGGCTGGTGCACGTTTTAGAATTTTCTTTTCAAAATAATTTACTACTGGTCTGATCAAACTTCATGTAACTTAGTATAATAGCTTATCTGCAAGTCAACTAGCCAATGGCCTATTAGAACTGCATATAACTCAGTAACAAGTCTGTTCTCCTTGTTTTCATAGATTCACTTACTAATGATCATAGTTAAATTATCAAACAGGCTGTTCCGCAGAGTAAGACGTCGGTCACGGAGAAGTGGGAACTAACAGGAATAACCATACCAGTTAAGAAGCCCAAAACACCCATGAAATGGTGTTGCGCCGTCTGTGAGGTGCAAGCAACCAGTGTGCAGAACTTGCAGCAGCATTATGCTGGGCAGAAGCACTTGTCAAATGTAGCAACACTGGACCCAAGAGCTACAGCAAGTGGTCAGAAGGCGACAACGGCGGCAGAACCTTCTCTTGGTACAGAGCAGAAGAAAATCTCCTCAATAAAATCGCTTGGCATCAATGTGCCGAAGCGTGCAGGGAAGCCACCATCACCCTGGAGCTGTAGCATTTGCGAAGCTATATGTACCAGCGAATCAGACTTGAACAGCCACCTGAGGGGCATAAGACACCAAGCAAAGGTTCAGTCCTTGCTTGAAAGCAAGAACATGGCAAGGAAAGAAAAACTGAATCCAGATTCAAGATGGGCCTGCAGAATTTGCCAAGCTCACTGTACTTGTGAATCAGACTTGGAGAACCATCTTGCAGGCAAGAGACACCAACTAAACATTCAGGTTTTAAGCGCGAGAACCAAGCAAGAAAAAAACAATGCACCACGAGTGGCCAAGAACCAAAAACCTCCCTCGGAATGGAATTGCACAATGTGCGAGGCCGAATGTAACTCCAAATCTCAATTTGAGGATCATTGCAGAAGCAGCAGGCACCAACAGAAGATAAAGAAGGTACTCGGAAAAGGAAAGATCATGAAAGCGAGCAGTCGTAAGGCTGCAAATGAACTACTTTCAGATTGCTCTAACAAGAAGAATGCGAACTCAGAAAAGTTTTTTTTTGAACCGGGCTAATCCCCTTTCCATTATAGAAATAACGGAAATACAGCCATGTCCGAGAGTACACAAAAAGGGAAAGGAAAAAAGCGAGTTCAAGCACTCCAGGGAAACCCACTGTAGACGTTCGCAATCGAGACGCCCACTGTGAGACGAAAACCCTGGAGCACAATCATCTCAACACTAAAGTAAATGAAGTCTAAAAATGACATCACAGCCTACACAGAGGCAGAACAACAGGAGAATAAGACGGACGCCAAACACTAACAGGACCCGCAAGCAAGTTCGACCAGTTCCAAAAGAAAGAGCTCCCAGGAGACACAGCGCCTTGATCATCCCAGGGTGGTTCTTGTGTATGCAGTTGCGCAGAGGCTCGTCAACTCCTTAGAATTCCTCTTCAGAAGCGCCGCGCCATGCTCCAGCTCCGCTCGTTCTTCGCCTTTCAGCAGACCTGCCCAGTAAGATAAATGTGTGCAAGCCGTGAAGACAATTTCAAAAGGAGATGACAATTTCTTGAATTCAAAAGTAGCCTGATTTCTACGGTTCCAAATAGCCCAGCAGACAGCCGCTAGCCCCACAGTAAAATGTTTCTCTCCATGAGGAAGAAAAGCGTAACACCAAGAGTAAAATTGACATAAATTGTTGGGGCATAGGTCAGTTCCAAGCATCGCACCCACTGTGCGCCAAACTATCCTAGCAACAGGGCAGAGGAAAAACAAGTGCAAATAGGTTTCCCTGCAGTTGCAGAAGGAACATCGTGGGTTGCCAGCCCAGTTTCGACGTCTCATCACATCCCTGGTGAGAATAGCATCTTGAAAGAGCTGCCACAAAAAAATTGGATTTTAACAGGCAATTTGGCTTTCCAGATCCATCTATAATCGCACCCATCAAGATCTTTTCCCAAGTAAGCGTACACTGATTTGGTAGTATATCTGCCTTTAGGACCAAAGCCCCATTCGAAACCATCACATTCGTCAGAGGGTTTGACAGTGTCAACAACCCCTTGTAGCCCCTCAAACTGGCGAGTCAGGTCAACATTCAACCTTCGCATGAACAAGCCCCTACCAGCCCTAGTCTTATACTGGGCAATCGTGTCATTCAGATAATTAGCAATGCTAAAAAGGTCCGGATATAAGTCACAAAGCGGGGGGTGAGACCCAATGGGGTCAAACCACAGACGAGCAACATTGCCAGAATTGATAGTCACTTTTCTTCCAGCCATATATACATCCTTAATTTTTAAAGTGATTTCCAGACTGGGGAGTCATTGAATTTGGGTTTGACAGTAGCAACCGAGCAATTCTTGAGGTATTTAGCCCGTACGACATCTTGCCACAGACCCTTCCCCGTATCCAGTCTCCACCACCATTTCACCAGAAGAGAAACATTTTGTTTGTGAAGATCTTTGATGCCCAAACCCCCTTTACACTTAGATCTGCACACTCTGGCCCATTTGACCAAGTAATAGCGTTTCTTCCCCATACCTCCACACCAAAAAAATTTGCAACGGTATTTTTCTAATCTTTCGATGAAAGTCTTGTTGAGGAGGAACATTGACATATAGTAGTAAGCAATACTAGAAAGAGAGGAATTCAACAGTGTCAGTCGCCCTCCGGAAGAAGCAGCATTGCCAATCCAGGAATCACAGCATTTAAGAAATCAAATTGCGATGAACTCCCAATCTGAGTTTCTCAGAGAGGAATAGCTGACTGGCACTCCTAAGTATTTCATAGGAAAGTGACCGATCTGGCAGCCAAAAAGTTCAGCATATTTCTGGAGGACCGAGTCATCCCGCCCCACACACAACACCTCACTCTTTAAGAAATTGATCTTAAGACCAGACATCAGTTCGAAAAGGTACAAAAGGAGCTTAAGATTGATTGCTTTGTCAATATCATCTTCGATACAGATAACCGTATCGTCTGCATATTGCAGCACTGCCACCCCATTGGGAACCAAATCAGATGCCAACCCCTTAAATAGGTTGTTTTTCTGGGCGTTCAAAATCATCTTGGTTAAACATTCAGCCGCAAGATTGAAGAGAAAATGAGACATTGGGTCTCCTTGTCGAACCCCTTTGTGGCTCTGAAAGTAAGGCCCCATGGTATTGATAATTTTGACACTAACTGTGCCGTTATGGAGGATTCTCTCCACCCACTCGCACCATTTGGGGTTGAAACCCCTCATTTTATGGCATTCAAGCAAAAAATCCCAGTTAACCTTATCGTAAGCTTTCTCGAAGTCAAGTTTCAAGACAATCCCTGTTTTTTTCTTGACTTGAGTATGATGAAGAATTTCATGCAAGGTCAAGATCCCATCCATAATGTTTCGTTTCTTGATAAAGGCATTTTGGTGGCGACTAAAAGGTTTGTCAGCAAACACCGCAAGCCTGTTGTCCAAGACCTTTGTAATAAGTTTGTAGGGACATCTGAAAAGACAAATAGGCCGGAACTCCTGGATTTTTTTTGCCCCATTGACTTTAGGAATCAGGGTAATAGTCCCATAATTCAGTCTCTCCACGTCCAATGTCCCTTCATGAAAGGCCTTAAACAGGTTCATGATATCCTCTTTAACAATATCCCAACAGAATCTATAGAATTCCGCTGGTATGTTATCTGGCCCAGGAGCTCTATTGCTATCCATAGAGAAAAGGGCTTTTTTACCTCTTCCTCGCTAAATGTCCTGGTCAGGAACTCATTTTCTTCGGCCGTAAGCTTTTCACTTTCCCCCCAAGTATCAGGATCTAAATGAAAAAGATTCCCTGGGGACGGGCCAAATAGCTCTTTATAAAAGTTTGTGGCGTGTTTAAGTAAATTATCAGTCCCCTCAATAGTGGTATCGCCACAAGAGAAGGAGTGAATGGTATTTTTCCGCTTTTCCCCTTTTGCAATTCTATGGTAGAAAGTGGTGTTTTGGTCTCCTTTCAGCAGCCACGTTTCATGAGATTGTTGGAGCCAATATAGTTCCTCATTCACCACAAGCTGCTGAAGCTCACCACTAAGGGTAGCTCTTTTATCTAGGATATCAGGGTCAAGAGGGACTTGTTCTTCCATAGACTCTACGAAAGCAAGTTCATCCTTGATCCCTTTCTTCCTTTTCTTAACATGTCCAAACTTATCCAAGGCCCAACCTTTAATTTTTTTTAAAGCGTTTTAATTTGATATTAAGGACATCAATAGGGTCTGAGGACCTAACTGGCCTCTGCCAAATTTTACTAACTAAAGGGAGGAATTCCTCATTGGCCATCCAGCTCATCTCGAACCTAAACTCCTTGGTCTTAGGTGACTCGGGTTGAAGGCTGTTCGTGGACATGAGGAGGGGGTTATGGTCGGACACATCTCTAACCAATTTCCTGGCCGTGACCAAGGGGAATAGATCTTCCCAGTCATAACTCATAAGAATCCTGTCCAGCTTTTCTAAAGTGGGGTGTGCTTGGTTATTGGACCACGTAAACATACCCCCCTCCACAAAGATCTCGCGGAGACACATAGTGTTAATGATGGCATTAAACATGTCAACATACTGGGAGGCCATCATCTTTTTGTTTTTCTCTCCACAATGTCTGAGGACGTTGAAGTCACCACCCACAATGTAAGGCATGGATAAATGACTACAAAAACTAGCCAACTCCACAAGAAATTCTTCTTTCTGCTCATCGTGAGCCGCACCATAAACATTTAATAGATCCCGAACACACTGTTTAGCTACGTCAAAATAGTAACTTGGAGGATAAATTTCCCTAGGGACCAAGAGACAATCTCTAGTTTCTCCTTCTTGACCCCACAAAGTAAGCCCCCAATCTTACCAATAGAAGGGATCCAATTCCACTCAAAAGTACTATAAGGATCAATTTTCCTAAAGAAACTAGGGGAAAACTTTCTTTTCATAGTCTCCTATAGACACAAAAAGTCTAGGGAATGATCCTTAATCAGATCAGAGAAGCAGGTGATCATCCCTTTTTTACCTGCCCCTCTGCAGTTCCAGAATATTCCATTCATTTGGATTTCCCCTCCCCCTCCCCCTAGTCGATCTGCTAGGGGGTCTGACTCCATTACCAGAGTTGGCAGTGGGCTCCACTGCTTTTTGGCTTCTAGTTCTAGGTCTAGAAATATATATTTGGACTCTCCTCGTACTTTCGTTCTTCTTTCTAGACCCCACCACAGTAAAGTCAGAGCTATCATATTCTTGCTCATCCCCCCCAACTCAGGTTGATGGGGATATCCTCACCCTTTCCATTAGTAATAAGCATCACCTCATCAGGAGGTGCAGGCTTTTCTACAGCACAGTTTCTAACATTTTCTAACTCCCTAAGAATGTCAATTTTAGAGAAATCAGAATCAGGAATCATAACACCCATGCTCCTAGCTCTAAGCATCAATTCAGGATTAGATAAAACTTCAAAGGAGTTGATGGAGTTTTTAGTACCTTCCAAATCTCTTTTCTTGCTGGTTGCTTTGGCTCTGTCCTCCACATTCCCCAAGTTGGTCGGCATGGTTCTGGCACTGAACCTGAGAGCATTTTCATGTAAGAGGGGAGGTGTAGGGATCACCTCACCATAGCATTCATGAGCAGATTCAGGTGATTGTACACTGTACTCAACTGTATCATCCTCAACAGCACTGAACAGGCCCTCCAGCTCGGTCACCTTGATAGAGCTTTTGACACTCTCAGCATATGTTTTCCTTATGTTTTTATCACCATCCTCAGTAGTTGTAACCTGCTTACGCACATCGTAAGGCAGGGAAAGGGTTTTGGAATTCTCCTAGGCAGCTAAGGCCTCTTGCTCCATAGTATGAATCAAGAGTGTATCATGGTTGGAACTGTCAGAGTTCATCGAGGCAGGCGAGTCCAAAACATTATTACATTGCTTCCCCACAGATTTCTTCTCCCCCACATCTTGCACTCCACCAGAAGAACTGCCCCTCATGTTATCATTCATACCCTCTCTTTTCTGCTTTTTAGGTGAAGGCTCTCCCTGTTCAGCAGAGATTTTAGTATGAACAATTTCTCTATAAGGGTTTCTCACCAGCACCCTCTCTACCTCAAAGGTGAAATCATAGAAACGATCTCCCAGGACTGACTCAGCCACTGGGATGATTTCATCAACATTATGACATCCTCGTTTAATTCTCACAGAATCAGGGCGGTGTAGGGTAGCCAAATCAATCTCAAGCGGCACTCCAGCAAGAGAGGCTACAAAGGCCACATTTGTCTCACATATTTTGTCAGTAGGGATTCCTCCCACCTTAACCCGTGCTTTCTCCAGCAGCCCTTTGGCCCCATCGTCTTGCTCCCATCTAGTAACCCTCACAACTGTTCCACAGGGTTTCATGGTCATGCGGTCGCTGTAGCATGCTTTCTCTACCTCTCTGATATTAGGAAATCTCAGGAAAAACACCCCAGGCTCAATAAATTTGGTGGAGCATCTCCAGGTCTTGCCCAGATACAGGAAGAACGCGTCGTTCATCTGTTTAACAGTGGGATTTCTTTTAAGAACCGTAATCATGACATTACAAGATCTCTCTCTAGCCTGATCAGCGGAGCAGTAATCATGAATATAGAAGAAACACTGCCCCCTAGCTTGAAAGGTACACATCAGAGAGATACGCTCCCAAGGTAAAAACTCCACGCAAACAGAGGTCGGGTGTCCCAGCTTGTTGCACCTCTCACAGAACGCAAGCGGGCAGCGCGCAGGAACGTGACCAGCAGCATTGCAAATAGGACAGAGATCACCAGTATTGGAAGGGGCACCTGATTTTTGGCCGCAGCCCTCGATGCAGAAGGAGCAGCCGCAGTCGGGGTTGGATCCGTGACCTGGCAGGAGCTGCTTCCTCCACCAGAGCCCGCCGAGGTCTTGCTCCTCTCCACCCAAACGCCTCCCGAGCTGGAGCTCTGTCGCTCCGTTGCCGCCACCGCGGCATCCCAGCGCTGGGTCTCGGAAGCATCAGATGTGCCAGACTTGTCGACGTTGTTGTTGATGTCGTCCCTCCGCCACGAGAAACGACCACCACCGCGGTCGAATCTGCCCACGCCGCGGTCGAAACGTCCGCCACCGTGTCCGAATGGACCCGCTCCGCGGTCCGCGCGCCCAGCGCCGAACCCCTCGCGGCGGTCGCTGCGGTAGCTGTGCTCTGTCTTGTCCATCGGATCCGGTGGGCAAGGAGGGTTTGAAGCGACCTCGGCGAAGGATCAGTGATCTCCACCAATTTTCCCTCGCCACCAGGAGAAGGAAGAAGGGGAGTCAGATCTGGATGTAGGGTTTTGCGGCGCCGCCCACAGATGAGCCAGAGCGGCGTCTAGGTCAAGGGGAGCGTGGGATACAGATTTTATACTCCCCCTCGAGCCGGTTCGATGCGGATGAGGCCCAGGATTACCGTCCACGTGGTCACTAGCCACCATTGGTGGCCTCTCTCCCCTGCTGGGTCCCTCACGCAGCGGGTCAGGGGTGACGTGGTGTGTCCCGCCCGTGCCGTGTACCGCAGGACCGAATTCATGCACCGCCGCAAGCGCCTTGACCGGACTATCACCATCACGTCGGGGAGCCGCAACCCCCTATGTCGACAATCCTCGCAAAATAAAACAGGAACGAGACGATACCCCCTATGTCGACAGACTCGTGCTCCCGAAGAGCCTTGGCGTCGAGCACGACGCCCTTGTCGTCGAAGAGCACGAGGCGGAGAGCGTCGCCGCGCAGGAGGAGCTCGCCATTGCGGAGATGGATGGTGCGGAAGGTCGTCACGTTCACCTCATATCGCACGCGCCAGCGAGCATCCGTCGCGTCCGATGACAGCATCTCAAAACGAAATCCTCAGCCGAAACGTAGCGACACTAGCTGAACTCAGAAAAGTTGGAGAAATGGCAGATAGTATATTTCTGTGAGCAATGCAATTAGCAGTGTAATAGTGGTACAATGCTGGCACATCATCGTGCTGGGAAGAAGCACCTGGAAAAGCTCGACGAAAAGAAATAAAAAATATCTATCGATCTGGGCATCTATGGCACTTGTAAAGGAGGTTGCAAAGCCATGAAAACATAGATAACAGCCTATAGATGACACCGTGAGGAAGTGGTCCCAATTCACCATCAGGGTTCAAGTCCTCGGGGATTAGATTTCTGGTTTATACTTTAGGGGCTTCCCTTACAATTTTCATTAAATTTTTTTTGAGAGTACGCAATCGCGTACCTTAGCTTTATAGAAGGCAGAAATATGTACAAGAAGTTATTACAATTGGGGGGTTTGATCTAGCACACGACACACCGATGTTGCCAGAGACCCCCACGTCCACTCCTATATGCTAACACTACTACTCACAAAAGATGTTAACTCCACACGCTCCTGCCAACGCCCAAGTGCGTAGTATCTCGAAAGTCTTGACGGTGAAATGCTGCACCGTGTCGATCGATGCACTAGGACCAAAGACGAGTCCATTTCTATGCTTTCACAACTGCCAAGAGAACAACATCACCAATGAGTGAAACCCTTCACGTGAGCAGCTGGTATTTGTATTCGACAAGCCATCCACCAGGCCTCCAAAGAGTCATTCACTGTTGGGACCAAAGAGATATCCAGCCGGGCTTGCTGAAAACAATTTTGCCAAACTTGGCGAGCGAAAACGCATTGAACTAGAATGTGATCCACCGTATCCTCTTCCTAGGCGCAAATGTAGCATGGTGGCCGATGTTCCTGAAGCCCATGTCTGAATCTCCTGTCGGCCGTCCAGAGGCGATAATGTATGGCTAGCCACATGAACAGCTTGCACGAGAGAGGCGTCCAACACTTCCATATGGCCCGAGCTGGGGCGAAGTCAACACTTCCTTTCCATAGAATTGCATAAGCCGATGCCGAGGAGTACACGCCCTGATTGTTCACTTCCAAACTAGGGTATCAACTTGCTCCAGGTCAAGCTGTATAGTAATCATGATCTCCCATAGTCGAACGAGTTGCACCAAAACCTCAGCCGACAAGTTACCCGTCACATCGTTCGCCCAGCGGTGCAAGTGTAGATCTTCCAAGACTGTCCTCCTATTTGCCACTTGCGTGCGCACACATGCACGAACCAGCGGCGCGATCTCGACGATAGTGGATCCATTGAGCCATCTATCATTCCAGAAGAAGATACGCTGCCCATCTCCCACGTTCCATTGCACGAGGCTAGAGAAGGCAGCCTGTGTTTGTTTATCCATCACCAGCGAGAGGCCCTGCCATGGTCTGCCTTGATCAGTGCGCTTCAGCCATTCCTAGCGAAGCCTAAGGGCAAGCCCCTGCCTATTGAGGTCTAGCACTCCGAGCCCTCCGAGATGTTTGGGACGACAAACTTTCAGCCAAGCCACCAAACACTTGCCTCCATGAATCTGCTCCGATCCCGCCCAAAAGAAAGCACGGCAGGCTTTGTCCACTTGATTCAGAGCCCACTTGGGAGCCTCTGCAATCAGTAAGTGATGCATGGGTCTAGCTCGCACCACATTGTTAACAAGGATCAGTCTGCCTGGCTTCGTCACCATTCCTCTTTGCCAGCCCGGAAGGAAATTGAGCACTTGATCCACAATTGGTTGCCATTCCGCTCTCGTAAGTTGTTTGATCGAGTGCTGCAGTCCAAGATATTTACATGGGAAGGACTCCATACGCCAGGGCAAAGCTTGAGAAACACGCTGTCGATCTGCATCGTCCGATTGGATCATAATCGCCGAAGATTTGGCGAAGTTAACATGAATTCCCGATGCGGCTGACAAAAATCTGCAGAGATTCCCTGATAAAGCACAAGTCACTGATCGTAGGTCTGATGAAGAGGATGACATCGTCAGCATAGATCGACAGTCTCTGAAGGGGGGTGCAACCTGGCATCGTACTGATAGCATCCATCTGTTGCACTTTGATCATCATGGAAGAGAGAGTGTCCATGGCAATGACAAATAGAAGAGGGGACACCGGGTCCACTTGGCGCAAACCCTTAGCATGTCTGAATTTCTTCCCCGACGACCATTGACAATCACTCTAGAGCTCGCATGTGGTGAGGAGTACAGCCACCGTGAACACCAAGTATCTGAAAAGCCTTTCGCTGCAAAGACCTCAAATAAGAAAGACCAATAGATGGAGTCAAAAGCTCGTGAGATATCTAAATTAAGCATCACACCTTTAGCTTTCCTTTTGTGAAGATTCAGACCAATTGTCTCACAATCAAGAAGTTGCCGTGTATGTTTCTCCCTCGGATGTAAGTTGATTGATTCATCTTAACCAATTCTCCCATACGCGGGCAAAACCTAGTCGCCATCAGCTTGGAGTTAATCTTGGGAATGCTATGAAGTAGGCTGATTGGCTGAAATCTCCGATCTAACAGGCATCAGGTTTTTTGGGGATGAGGGTGATGATCGCCTGGTTAAGTCTGCCAAAACCTCCGTTGTTACCCAGTTGGAATTTGTGAATTGCCGCCATAATATCACCTTTGATGATCCTCCACGCCTTACTGAAAAAGAGCCCGATGAACCCATCCGGACCGGGTGCGCATTCAGCTGGCATTTATTTGATAACCGACCACACCTCCTCCTCAGTAAAGATGTTATCCAGCTCATGTAGGTCAAGGGGCTCCACATCTAGGAAGGCCATGTCCATTGTCTGATCTCTGGAGTGATATGTGCCTAGCAGCTCCTTGTACGCATCGTAGAACGCGTTTTCCTTGCCTTCCTGCTCCGTAATAATTTTATCACCATGATGCAACGCCGGGATAAAGTTCCTGAGTTTCCTGCCGTTGGCAATAAGATGAAAAAGCTTCGTGTTGGCATCTCCCTCACTGAGCCAACGTATCCTGGAACGCTGCCTGGCAATAGTGCGTTCGAGCGAGGCCAAACCAAGAGAGGTGAGTTTTAGAGTGCTGCGTAGCCACACCGCTCTCCCGCTGACAGCAGTCTATGATCCAGCGCCTTGTCAAGGTGCAGAATTATCCAGTTCGCAACTGCAATTTGTAGCTTGACATTCCCCGCTTTCTTCTGACCCAATGTAGTAAGATACTGCGCCGTGTTCCTTAGTAGCACGTCAAGCCAGTGAAACGGCTCTGTGATATCAGGATCACATTGCCAAGCATCCTCCACGGCCTCCTCAAACCCCTCCAATCTAGTCCAGAATGATTCAAAACGGAATCATCTCTGCGGGTGAAGATGATCATCCAAAGCCAAATGGAGTGGGCAGTGATCAGATGTTGCAGTCGACAACGCCTGTAACAAACAGTCCAGGTGATCTAGTTCCCAATCCACCGAGACAAATGCTCGATCAATTTTTGTCAAGGTGGGCACCTCTCTTTCATTGCTCCAAGTGAACAGCCGGGCATGGAGGAAGAGTTCTTTAAGACCATTGTCGTAAATAAACCTCCTGAAGGTGCTCATCATACGCCTATCTAACAGCGAGTTGCTCTTGTCCGAGGTCTGTAGGATTAGGTTAAAGTCACCAATCACTAGCCAATGGCCCGGACAAAACAGTCTCCTTGCCTTAAGTTCCTCCAAGAAAAGAAGTTTCTCGCTATCCTCCTAGGGCCCGTAAATGACAGAGAGCCACCACGGCGCCCCATCTAACAGTGTAACATATGCCGTGAGAAAGTTGGTGTCCCGCACACCGTTAGAAATACCGATGACCGAAGAGTCCCAGACCAGGATGATGCCCCCTCGAGTACCAACAGCCGGCACGTACGCAAACCCATCATAGGATGGGCCACAACATTGCAAAATAAAAAACTGGTGTACAACTTCTGGTTTAGACTCCTGGATACAAAGTATACTAGGCCTACTGGTATCAACAAAATCTCTCAACACCTTCCGTTTAGCCGGACTGTTCAAACCGCGAACATTCCAGCTAACCAACTCCACTTTAACGCGCGACATTGGGTGCGATGAGCACTCCAAGTACCGCACAACCTAGGCCATGGCGATGGCCTCCGTAGCACCCTCCGTCCCGAACTCCAACGGCAAGGACTTCCCAAAGATAGCCGCAATGGTGCGGAGATGCTTTTCTTGCAGAGGTGAGTTGAATAATCCACGCAGTTGGTCAAGTGAATCCTCCGAGATTGCCAACTCGTCCGGGGCAATGCCCAAAGCCTTTAGCAAAACAGTTTCTGCCGTTGAGGCCTTTGATCTCCTCGTGCTGGATGAACTGATAGATCGTGTGTTCCCGCGTGGCGTGAAAGGGTCTTGAACGAGACGTATACCATTTGCAACTTCAATCTCCCTTAACAGAGGTGGAGGAAGCTTCTTCAGTAAACCCGAGCAAAAAGACTTGATATTGGTGATCGCTGCAAGCTCTATGGAGGAGAGGTTGGTGGCTACAGCAGAACAACCCGGGTTTAGGCCTTCCACCCTCCCATCCCCCTCTGTGGACGTGGGCATCAGGTCGGCATGCACATGCAACGTAGTCACATCTCCACACCTATCAGCAATAGGCCTAGACCCCACCAGAGCCGCATCCAAAGTAGGTCCCACCAAAACGGCATCCACAGCGGGCCTTGGAGCCATGTGAGTGGCCAGCATCTCCGCCACTGGGTCCCAGCCTGCCGAAAGTGACAACGGGTCCATAGTGGGTGGGGGATCAACTATGCCTGCGTAAGCGCCATACCTTGGTTTGGAGATGAGCGCACTGGCTCAGCCAGCCGCATCGGATCCGGGCTGCTATCCACCACGAACTTCGTGCCCTGCCCCTCGGCAGGCTCTGCCACCGATTCATCCTGGGGGACAGCGACAAGCTGAACCACAGAAGGAGCCAGGATTACCTCGGGATTCTGCGGAGCCTGATCCTGTCGGTCCATCTCGGGATCCGAAACCATGTCCATCCTCACCTCAACCACCTTATGTGGCCCCTCAGACCCGATCTTCTTGCCGCCAGACCGGCCAGGGGCGTCCTCCTTCCCAGCTATCACGAGCCAAATTTTAAATCCGGGCCACGACTTCCACACACGTCGGCCCACCGCAGTCCTCCTGGACCCCATGTGTACCCACATCCATCACCAGGCCAGGGGCCCCATTTGTGACCGCATCCACGACCAACCCAGAGCTACTCATTGGTGGGATGCGCTAGTTGGAGGGCCCCACCCATCCTTCCAAAACCTGCAGATAGGATCTGCCGACACCGCCGTTACCCGCCGGACCAGAAGGATTCTGGCCAAACCCATGGTTATCACAGACGCCACGTGTCCAGTGCATCACCGACCACTCGCCGCCCTGTGAAGCCGCCGCACTGTCTGGTAAGCCGCTCTGGCCACTACCACCGTCGGAGCTAGGCGAGCGACGCCAGAGCTCAGGGGGGAGAAATCCCTCAACCTGCCAATGTGGATCAAAACCGGATACTCCAACAGCTGACGAAACGACGGGCGGCGCTCTGCCGAGTTGCCCACGGTCGCCGGCTCCGGCACCCATAATCTCCGACATGCGGGGATCACGTCCGGGTCAACGCACCAGGCACGAAGCTTGAACAGAGAGAGGTCTTCCCTACTTTCCGTCTCCGGCGCCAAACTATCAATCAGACAAGAACTGCCCAGCAACTCCGCCGCCGTAGATCTGGCCCAAGCATGAGAAGGCACACCCTCAATCATCAGATCAACTTGAACACGCATGAGCCTGGATTTGGCCTGAGCCTGCCTCAACCACGGCTTGACGAAGAGCTTGAAACCCTGGTGCTCCACAAACGGACTGGCCAAGACCCTGTTACGGAGGTCATGTGCGGCGAACACGATGAGAAAATCTTCTGGGTGGTACTTGTGCACTGAGAAGCGGTGGCGCGGGATGTTGAACTGCTCCGAGATGGCGATAGCCGCGTCCACGCAGGAAACCGGCGGTCTTGGCCCGCCGACATAAGCCACCACGGTCAGCTACAGCTGGCGCTCTAGATCATCCATCCCCACAGAGCACGGCAAGATGCCGACCTCCGTCGCCGCTGGGACGAGGGAGTGAAGGCGGGCACCATGGGAAGGGAGCTGGGCGCAACTGGCGAAGACAGCACACGCGGTGCGTCCTGCCTAGGCTCCATCAGCACCCCACCCATACCTTGCAGCGGCACCGGCACCGGCTCGGTCCTAGCAACCTTAGAGATCACCGCACGGTGAAGCTCTTCTGTCGAGACGGGACTGCGCGGTCTCATGCACTGGGAGGAGACGTGTCCAGGGAGCCCGCAGCGAATGCACATGGGGACGTTCGTGCAATCTTGCCTCCGGTGACCATCCTCGAAGCACCTGAAGTAGAGACCCCAAAGGTCCGGCGGGATCTGCGGACGCTCCGACGAGGAGGGCGAACCCCGACCTTCCTGCGCGCCAACGCCCTGCTGGCACCGCAGAGCACGTCGGCGCCACCACATGGCCTTGCGGGAAGGCCCCGTCTTACGCCACCCCGCCTCGAGCGCAGGGGCCGCCTGAGCCGCAGGACCGACCACAGCGGCACCGACCGAGGAGGAACCAGCCGACCCCGGCGAGCCCGAGAGGCCGAGGCCGGACACCATCGGCCTGCCACACGGAAAAGCCGACGATACCGAAGGGGGGCTGCGCGAACCGAAATCCATCGCCGTCAGCCAGAGAGAGAGGAGGATAGGGGAAGGAGGAAGGCCCGCGGGGACGAAGGTTAGCGGCGTGGACGCCGAGGCCGGAGTGGCCGCCAGCGGGAGGCGTGGACGCTGGGGCTGGAGTGGCCGCTGACGATAGCAGGGAGGGAGGGCTATCGGGGAGGGAGGGCTAGGGGGGACTGTTGAGAGCACAACTACTTCATTAAAAAAATGACACCATGATACGAGTCTCAAAAGACAGTGTAAATAATCATAATTTTTTGTGGTGATAGAATATATTATGATGAGCTACTTTGCAAGTTCAGCACGGTCATCCGATTACATGTTTTGTGTTTTATTTGTAGTACTGCCATATGTTCAACATAATGCCTTTCTAGATGTCCTATGCAGGCCATTGAGAAAGGGAGAGGGGGGAAGGGATGGAATTATGAGTGTCCTATAGAAGCAACAATAGTATTTGGGGGTGTAAATTGATAAAACAAATCTCATCTAAGCCCTTCCTCAAAAATTTCCTTCAGAGTTCGGTCCAAGGCTGGGCCCCCTCGGTCTCAACATAGCTCCGCCAGTGGTGTCCACCCAGACAGAATACAAGCACAGTGTCACAACTGCATGATTGACACATTGAAATTCAAAGTGTGGTCCGGGAGCGGATGAAAGGGGATTGTGAGACGAATGTACCTCTGGTATAGGTGGTGAGCTTCAGTTTGTATGGTGGAGAAGCGAGCGTAGTGGGTTGATGAACAAAACAAGAGGAAGAAGCACAATGGTTGAACACCAGTAATACAAGTCGAAATGTGGTTTAATAACAATAACAACAGTTGAAATGCCGGTTGATTAACAGTAATAAAACTCCAACAATACCAGCACAGGAATTGGGAAGGTATATTTAGACATGATTAGTGACAAGCCATTAGAACATATGCCCACGCACCAGCATTTATCTAGCAATACATAAAGTAAAATATGACCATTGTTTAGGCTCTTCTTACAAAGGGTGGATTTCATTGGCTTAAAATGAAGCATCAAGAGGATACAAACACAATGAGTACATATCTGGCCTCTGCATAATTGGGATGCACACAGCCAAACTGGTTAGACTTTTACTCCCTCCATTCCTTTATATAAGGTGTATTTGTTTTTCCTAAATATTCCATAATGTAAGGTGTATTTCGCTTTTCCTATCATATTTCCATGTGTGCCCTACCACCATCCAGTACATGCCTTCTATAAAAAGTATTACATACTCCTCAATAGGAAGGTAGTAAAAAAATCTCTCTCCCTGATTGCATGCATTCACATTTCTCTCTCTGTCTCTCTTCCCACTGACTGATTTTATTCTGGTGCAGCGAGTATGTTAGATGCTTCGTATGGACATATAATTTCTTAAAGTTGCTAACTTTTGATACAGATAGATACGCTTCCACATATGTATTTCTTCTAAAATTTGGTACCAAATTTATATTTGTAAAGTGAGATTGGATATTTCTCATATCCACTTCCATTTTTGTTCTGATGCAGATGTTGACTTGCCATAGGCATTTTATCGAGGGACATTTACATTTATGCCCCCAATTTGCGCCCACTCTCAGATTTACCCCTAAATTTTTGATTTTCTCAAATTTGCCCCTAAAAAGCATTTTAAGTCGCAGGAATGCCCTTCCATCTAGTCAAAGTTGTTTGACCAAAACTTTGAAAATTCATAACAAATTCATACGAAGTTAGAAAAATGCAAATAAGATATCCAAATGTTCATACAAACATCACCTATACATGCATGCCATTTACTTTCCTCACCTACATGTCCATTTATTTGCATTCACTCTAATTTTTTTAAATGTTATAAACCCTAAAAAGCTTTAAAAAGAGTGCTTTTGTCATGAACGTAAATGACATGTGCATATAGGTGTTGTTTTTATGAGCATTTTGATATCTTATTTTGCATTCTTATAAGTTCATATGAATTTGTTATGAATTTCCAAAGTTTTAGTCAAACAACTTTGACCAGATGGAAGGGCATTCCTGTGACTTAAAATGCTTTTTAGGGGCAAGATTGAGCACATCAAAAAGTTAGGGGTAAATTTGAGTAGTGGGTTTGAGTTAGGGGCACAAATGTAAACGAATATCAAATATATTAAATTATCTCCCGCCACTTCCCACGCTTATATACATCTAACTCCCACTTAAAAAGGGAAACGTTTGGGTACGGGCGACTGGTCGATGAAAGCACAAAGTGCTCCCTGGGTGATTTTGGTAATTAATGTCAACATATCTCTTGTTGGACTAACACTTTTACCTAGTATGTTTCAGATAAGTTCAACAATGAAGTGGCAAGGACTAGAGGATGTGGAACCCCTTCAAGATGCTAAGGACAAAGGATTGGCTCAAGCACAAAGCTTAAGACTCTACATTTTCTATTTTAGCGATCCAACGTCACATTGAGTCTATAGGAAAAGCCAATACTATCAAGAGGGGATGAGGTGTTGCTTAATGGCTTACTTGCTCAAGGTGCTTAGTGATATGCTCCAAAGCCCTCAACTACCTTCTCACATCCACATATGACCTAAACCAAAAGTCAAATTCAGCCCCACCAACTCTTCCTATTCGGCGCCACCGAGTTCAGATGTCACAGCCACTGCCACAAACCCTAGGCAAATCGGTCTCACTGATAGGTATCTCGGTCTCACCGAGATGGTATTGAAATCTCTCTGTGTATGTCCATTACCAAAATCGGTCCTACCGAGTTTGTGTAATCGGTCCTACCGAGATTACAATGCAAACTCTTTGTTCCTCTTCGTAACGTTTCGGTCCAACCGAGATGAGCGAATCGGTCCCACCGAGTTTGCCTGACCAACTCTCTGGTTAGCTTATTACCAAAATCGGTCCCACCGAGTTTGGGTAATCGGTCTCACCGAGATAACGTTATGCTCTAACCCTAACCATATCGGTCCTACCGAGTTGCATGTCGGTCCCACCAAAAATCCTAACGGTCACATTATTTGCTGAGTCGGTCCGACCGAGTTTAACGATTCGGTCCCACCGAGATTGGTAAGTTGTGTGTAACGGTTAGATTTTGTGTGTAGGCTATATATACCCCTCCACCCACTCTTCATTTATGGAGAGAGCCATCAGAACGTGCCTACACTTCCAGCCTACATTTTCTGAGAGAGAACCACCTACTCATGTGTTGAGACCAAGATATTCCATTCCTACCATATGAATCTTGATCTCTAGCCTTCCCCAAGTTGCTTTCCACTCAAATCTTCTTTCCATCAAATCCAAATCCTGTGAGAGAGAGTTGAGTGTTGGGGAGACTATCATTTGAAGCACAAGAGCAAGGAGTTCATCATCAACACACCATTTGTTACTTCTTGGAGAGTGGTGTCTCCTAGATTGGCTAGGTGTCACTTGGGAGTCTCCGACAAGATTGTGGAGTTGAACCAAGGAGTTTGTAAGGGCAAGGAGATCACCTACTTCGTGAAGATCTACCCTAGTGAGGCAAGTCCTTCATGGGCGATGACCATGGTGGGATAGACAAGGTTGCTTCTTCGTGGACCCTTCGTGGGTGGAGCCCTCCGTGGACTCGCGCAGTCGATACCCTTCGTGGGTTGAAGTCTCCATAAACGTGGATGTACGACAGCACCACCTATCGGAACCACGTCTCAAAAATCTCCGTGTCTCCAAATTGCACTGCACACTCCAATCCCATCCCTTTACATTCTTGCAAGTTGCATGCTTTACTTTTCGCTGCTCATATACTCTTTGCATGCTTGCTTGATATGTATTGTGATTGTTAAACTTGTGCCAAAACTCCACTTCAACTTAAAGATATTAAAAAAATGCACCTTTTCTCACTTAGTGTCTAATCACCCCCCTCTAGACACCTCTTCTCGATTTTTTCAATTGGTATCAGAGCTTTGGTCTCCATTGCTTTGGTTTAATCACCATTGGAGGAAGATGGATGAGTCTACTTTGGGGAGTCTTAGACATAGAGTGCCTATACTTGATGGAGAGTACTTTCATGAGTGGAAAAATGAAATGCTTGTGATTTTCAATGAATATCATTTGAACAAGTACATTGCTAGCCCTTGTGCACCTCATGTTAATCCTATGCATCCTACCCTTGACGAGTCAATTGATATGATTCGCAATCTTAGAACGGTTAACCTTATCACTAGAGGCTTGCCTAGAAACTTGATTGGATGTTTGCCTACTCTTAAGTGTGCCTACACTATATGGAAATTTCTTGAGGAACGTTTTCCAAATTATTCCTTGAAAAATCTAGATGAAATTCTCCATAAGTCTATTGCCTTGAGTAAGATGAATTCCAATGATCCTATGTTTGGAGATTGTCTATTTGAGCTTACAAACCTTATGCGTGCCAAAGGAGATGTTGGAATTATTAGTGATATTATTTCCGAAGCTATTAAAATTCATAAAGAAGATCATTGTCAAACTCACTCTAACGAATCACCCTCTCTAGGATTTGATCCACCACATGAAGATGTTGAACATGGATACTATGATGAGGATGATGATAGTGACTTTGATCTTGACGATGCAATGAGACATTTTTGTCTTATGGAAAATCTTCGGGGATATATGGCAGGAGGAAAGGAATGGGTTATTGATAGTGGATGTACCGATCACATGACCGGAGATAAAGATGTTTCATGAGCTTGATGAAAATGACGGCCCTCGAAAGTATGTCACTTTTGGTGATAACTCAAAGGGTAAGGTGGTTGGCCTCGGTAAGGTGGCCATATCACATGGTAGCTCCATACAAAATGTCATGCTCGTTGAATCTCTTGGCTATAATTTACTTTCAGTATCTAGACTTGCTGATTTAGGTTTGAATGTCCTATTTACTGAAGTAGATTGCCAAGTGTTCCGTAGAGATAATCATAAAATGTGTCGGTGGGAAATGAAACCTATGGGATCACTGGAATCCATTCTACGGTTGTGGGGCGCGGGGTCGTGAGAAGAGCGGGACTAGCGGATGGCACAAAGAGGATTTACCCAGGTTCGGGCCGCAAAGATGCGTAAAACCCTACGATCCTGCTTTGGTGGTTGTATTAGTGTTCTTGAGCTCTCGAACTAGCTCTGGGTGCTGGGAGGTTCAAAAGAGCCGAATCCCCTCTCGTTATGCCATGGGCCTCCTTTTATCGGCGAAAGGGGCTACCACAGTGGCACACAAGAGGTGGAAAGTGCTACAGCGTTGCGTGGTTATCGCTAGCATTACCGGACAAGACGCATTAAATGCGAGGCTTAGGTGTCCTTCACTTTATTGGGGGACGGGGGTGAGGCCCGTCCCGTCTGTCGCCGCCCTTCCTCGGCCGACACGCCCGGCCAAAGAACGCATGCAAAGTGCCATGTAGGCGTGCCTTGGTGAGGTGGCGCTGCCGGAGCCTCCACAAAGGTTTGCATCTTGCCACGCAGTGCCCGCCACTTGGTTGGGTGGGCGGCCGCGTCATTTAACGGCGGTAGGAACTTGGCTGGTGCGGGCCTGGCAGTGGCCTTGCCGGTGCGCTTGGCGATGGTCTTGCCGGGGGGCCCGGCAAGGGTCTTGCCGTGGCGCGCTGGCCTCCCCGGCAAGGGTCTTGCCGGGGGGGGGGGGCGTGGGTTTCTTTGGTGAGGATGGTTGCCTTCCTATCCTCTTTTGATCTTGATTACTCTTTGTCTTCACAAAGATCTGCATGCCACCACGGAGGTGCCTCCCGAACCCTGTCCCAACGTGTCTGATCAGTGTTGGTGGGCTCGAAGGTGGCTCGCTCGAATGGTGTGGACGAACTGCCCTGGCAAGGATCTTGCCGGGGCTGCTTTGGCTGCCCCCGGCAAGGGTCCTTGCCGGGGCAACCTGCATTGCCCGTGTGACCTTTGTGGTCTTGGTCCTTTGTCGTTTGCTTTGCTTGTCCCTGTGGCTTTGGCTTTTCTTCGGCTTCCATCTCTTGCCTTGCCCATGCGTGGTCGTGGCAGGTGGCTCCGACTGCCCGTGCACAAGTAAAGGGGTCAAAAGCTAGGCCCCTACTTTTGTACACTGACAGGAGCCCCCGGGCCTGGGTCACACATAAGCGCAGCATGTTGTTGGGCCAGGCCCAGAACGGTGCGCGGGCAGTCAAGGCGGATTTTACCGCGGCCACTGTTCCGCCCGCTGCGCTTCCCCACGACCCGCGTTGAACGCGCGATGTGGGGGTCGCGCGCGTGCGTGACGTGGGAGGCATGTGTGGGATGGCGACCGCACGCATGCATTGCGTCGCAGTTAATGGCAAAGGAGGCGGCCCGCGTCTTCCCCATAAAAAAGGATAACCGCGGGCGCGCTGATCACTTTTCCCCTTTCCTGCACCTCCCTCCATCTTGAAACCGACGCCCCCTTTCTTCTTCCTGGAGCCCCCTGCTTCTGTTCATCACCGACGCGCTTCCGCCATCCCCTGCTTTCTGCGACCGCAATGGCGCCCAAATCCTCCAAAGGAAAGGGGGCAGCCAAGGATGCCGGCGCGGCAGAGCCGTCGGAGAGCGAGCTCGTGGCGCGACGGGCGCAGTTCGCCCTCTTTTCCTCGATGGTCGACGTGCCCATGCTCCGGGAGTACTACATGGTCCTGTGGGGCGTGAAGACGGGGGGAGAGACGACGGGGCATCCGGCCACACGTGTTGTCCCCGCCAGCGCCGGGCCTTCCCCAAATCGGTACCCTTTCTTCGTCGACTACTTCTCCTGCGGGCTCTGTCCCCCTTTCTCTGATTTCTTCAAGGATATCATGTACACCTTCGGCTTCCGCCTCCTGGACTTCACCCCAAATGCCGTGGCGTGTATGGCCCTTTTCACGCAACTTTGCGAGGGCTTCGTCGGGGTGCATCCCAGCACGGCGCTCTTCCGCCATTATTTCTCCCCTTAGATCCAAAAGGGAGGCGCCATCACTAGCAGCGTCAGTTGGATCCCAAGGGCCAAAGGAGCATACCCAGACGGCGCCATGAAGGAGAGGTGGGAAGAGTGGCGGGGCCAGTGGTGCTTTATCGAGGAGGAGAAACCGCCGGCGTTCTGTGAGGTCCGTCAGGTGGCGCCGGTCCGTGGAAAGGACTGGGGCGACGTCGACGTCAACGACGAGAAGCTCACGATTGCCACCACCAGGATCCTCAGGCTTACCCGGGCCGGGCTCACCCTCGAGATGATCGGTGCGGACTTCATCCGCCTCCGGATTGCCCCTCTGCACGACAAGAGGAGGCCGGCCTGGCTTTTTGTGAATGCTGCTGATATCATGCGGCTCCGCCCCGGCCTCGACCATAATCTGACAGTGTTAAGGCATGCTCATCTCTGCCAGTGAATCTTCCAGCTCGAGGTTAATGGAGAGGGCGAGGTGGAGCGGTCCGGCAAGGTGGCAAGGGCTGCCGCAAAGGCCGGCAACACTACAAAAAAAAAGACACATCCGTGACATTTTGGGCCGAAAGATTTTTTTTTCTGTCATACATATGACACTTCTATGACGATAATTGCGACAAAACCCGGTATCATCATAGATGTGGTGGGCTCCTACTTCTATGACAAAAAATCATGATAGAAAATGGGCTTTTCGTCTGGGGCGGGCGGAGACGCACTGTATGACATTCTTTGGGCCGTCCATGATGGAAAAAACCATGGTAGAAGCGAGGCGAGGAAAATTTCGGGAGTTCCAGTTACGGTGGGAGGTCGGGGCCGAAGCGATGCTGCTTTCTCTCGTACACGACGCTGGCGTGTGCGTAGGCGTTGGCCCTAATCGAACCCGAAGCGAGGCGTTGGGCTCTAATCGAACCCGGCGACAGACCGCAGGCTACGCTGCATCGAACCCGGCGATCGATCGATGGTCGTTAATCGAACCCGATCGGCGATTCCTTCACTACCGCTAATCGAAGCCGATCGATTGGATGAACAAAGTGAGCGCTATGAGGGGGGGGGTTGGATGAAAAGTGAGCGGCGGCGTTGCCTCTGGATGAACAGGACCCTGTGGTGTGGAGGGCTGGATGAACAGTAGACGGTGGAGGGGTGCCCGTGGAGGGGTGGATGAATAGGACCCCGTGGTGTGGAGGGGTTGATGAACAGTAGACGGTGGAGGGGTTCCCGTGGAGGGGTGGATGAACAGGACCCCGTGGTGTGTAGGGCTGGATGAACAGTAGATAGTGGTTGAACAGTAGCCGGTGGAGTAGCACGCAGTGGAGGCTGGATGAACAGGAGCCCGTGGAGGCTGGAGGAGGTCGACGGTAGCCCGTGGAGGCTGGAGGAGGTCGACGGTGGAGATGAATAGTATCCCGTGGAGTCCCATTTTGCGGTACGCCACACCCCTCAATGAACAGGACCCCCGTTTCGACCGCAGCGCTCCAACTTAAGTCCGTTTCGTCCGTTTTGCGGTACGCCACACCCCTCCCGATCAACAGGACCCCCGTTTCGACCGTAGGAGGTCCGTTTCCTCTGCTTTATAAGACGCCACACCCTCCCGATCAACATGACCCCGTTTCGACCGTAGGGAGGTCCGCTTCCTCCGTTTTCGCGATGCAGACCCCTCCGATGAACAGGATCCGTTTCAAACGTGGCGGTCGAACACAAGGCCGTTTCCTCCGTTCTGCGGTACGCCAGGCCTCGTTTCCATCGCCTGTTCCATCCAAGCCCTCCCGATGAACTCGACCACGCATTCCGTTCCGACCCAGCCGGTTGGCTCCCCATGAACACGGCAACGACGCTGTTTCTTCGTTCTGACCCAGCCAATGTACACGAGCCCTGGCCGTACGTATATATGCGCGAGTAGGCGTTTGAGACGCCGCCCGTATTTACACATACGTGGCCGTATTTTCTTTCTTGCACCACGGCGTGTAATGCGACGTGTACATGCTACGTCGGCGCCTCTACTATGACACGCGTGCGGCGCCTCTACATCCACCAAAGATATATGTACGTACATGTTCGCGACAAGAATGACAACGCCACGACGCTTCGACCTGTGAGTCCCGACCGTCGAGCACTTCCTTGCGTGCGAAGATGTAGCTGGTGGGTCCCAGCGATCACGGGCGAATCGTTTTTTTGTTGCCGGACGCACTTCCTTGCTTGTGAAGGTGTAGGCTGGTGGGTTCCAGCGATGTGGGGAAAGCGTTTTTCGCGAAATAGGGTGGCCCGTCTGGTGGGTCCCTATTTGTCCGTGGAGGAATCATTATTTTCCGCGTAATAAGGAGGCACTTCCTTCTGCGGCCGTGGACGGTTGTCGACCTCTCCACGTCTGATCCACGTCCGATGGAAGTCGTTCCTTGACCACGTTGACCACGCCGCGCCAAGAGCACCCGGGCGATGGACGACGGTGAGGCCTAGGAAGGGGACGACGCGGAGCCGGTGAAGACGCGGCAGTGGATGCCCACGCGGAGAGGAGTATGAGGGTTCACTTGTTCGGCTGCGGTGTGAGGTTGCCATCGCCGCAGGCTCGCCAATGATTGGAATAGTAGGGAGGTGAGGCCTCATGGCAAAGACATCCCGGCCACGGGAGGCGGGAGGCAAGACGACCGGCCCGCTTGGGCGGCTGGAGCAAGAAGACCAGAGGTTGAAGAAGCACTACGGTAGTTGGATGGACATCGCAGTCCTTTGGAGCTAGAATCGTTCATATTGACTAAATTGACAAAGCCCTCGCCCCGTCACAACTTAGTAGGCCCATTAAGTCGACCTCCCACCAAGGTGGGTCCCAGCTAGCAGGGGAGTATTCATTTTTTGTGCATAATAAGGAGGCACTTCCGGTGGGTCCGAAATGAGCAGTGGGGGAACGTTTTTTCGCGAAATACGGTCGCCCGTCCGCTGGTCCCAAAGATCGGGGGAAAACCTTTTTCGCGAAATAAGGTGGCCCGTCCGGTGGTGCTATTTGTCAGTGGAGGAATAATTATTTTCAGCGTAATAAGGAGGCACTTCCTTGCGGTGGCGTGGACCCAAATTGTGAGCCTCTCCACATCTGATACTCTTCCGATGGAAGTCTTGATTGACCATGTTGACCATCTATGCCGCGACGAGAGCACCAGGCGATGGACGCAGCGAGGCCTAGGAAGGGGACGACGGAGCCGGGAAGACGCAGCAGTGAAAGCAGCGGAGAGAACGAGGGTTCACCGGTTCACTGCGGTGTGAGGTCATCATCTCCGCAGAGAATAACGGGTGTGGGTCGATGGAGGGATGGCTTTGGCCACGTGGGGAGTAGTATGGGGCCGTGGGGCCTCATGGCGGCCTGAGCAGACCCGCAGGGAGGCGGGAGGCGAGCGACCTGACCGTATTTGCTGGTATTTGGACCAAGAAGACCAGAGGTTCACTACAAGAAATATGTCAACTTCTGACCTTGACTATTGGTCACTGAAAGGTCATTGTTTTTCATTTGCGACCTTTTTGTGATAAAAATGTAAGGTCAAAACCGACGGTCAGAATCGAATTAACGACCTTCTCTGTGAGAAGGTCTTAGACGCTTACAACCAAAACAGAAAGTCGTTGAACCCATGACCTTTTGTTTTGGTCACTGGCTGTCTGCCCAGGCCACGTCGGATCCGATGTGGCAAAACTACGACCAATTCAAAAGGTCACTGACAAGATTCAGCCCGGTCTGATTAGGTGTTTTAGATGGGCCGAGCCCAACAATTCAGCCTATTTGTTTTTTTTCCTGTGAATTTTTGGTCAGCTTCACGGGCCAAGCCCAACATTTCAGCGACTTATTTTCTAGGCCGCACCCTTTTACAGTCCAATTCTTGTTCGGGCCTCGGCCTTTTTTCAGTCCAATTCTTGTTCAGGCCTCAGCCTTTTTGTGGTCCTTTTAAATTTTGGAACTCGGCCCTCTTACAGTCCATTTTATTTATTTTCTAAAATTAATATACTGGCATTGCTGAAACAGACCCCAACAATGTTTGGGCTATGGCCTTTTTAAGGTCCAGTAGTGTTTGGGCCAAGGACTATTTCAGTATTATGTTCACATCCAACTAAATACATTTATCACAAATTCAAATTCCCAGCATTAGAATAACAAGTACACTCAACATTAAATAACAGGTACAACAAGTAAATCTACACCCAATTCCTAGCAGGATCAGCATTACATCAAAATTCCAAGCAAATTCTGCATTACAAGTTCAATAACATATAAAGCGAGCCGCTGATTGGGGCTTCGAGCTTCTTCAAATATCTTTGGCCAAGGAACTCCTATAAATGAGAGGGAAAACAGATTAGTCACAAGTACACAAGCACTGTTTGCATCAGTACATCGACACTCTCAAGTAATACATCATTCACTTAAAACATTTAAAGTGAAATAGATACATGACATGACACAGGAGGCAGATGTTGCCAGACAAAGATGGCACTTGTATAGACCTTGAAAAAAACCATACAAGTCAGTGATGCTCCAACACATCACTCATGGACTAAAATAACAAGATAAAGCATCACTAGGGATGCATACTGATTTTACTAATATGTTTTAATTGTCTACTTTGGAGTTGCAGTATCTCTTAACAGCATGCTACACTCTGAACTTAGTGTTGATAGCAAGATATGAAGTGAGGAGATTTGAATAGATTTTTCAAATACATGTGCTGGTATGGGAATGCTTCTCTAAAATGATGTACATGTGCACATATTTTCAAATAAATACGAGGACTCCTAGAACCTCTAGAATGATGTACATGTGCATAGATTTTCAAATAAATATGAGGACTCCTAGAACAGTCAGAGAATGAATGAATGCGAAAGGCAGAGCATCATCTATGATGAAGACATCACCAGAATTCGTACTTACACGGGGAGACACTAACATGCAGGAATATGTACGGATTGTCAAAACTTGCATTATCCTACTATCACTAGCACAACAAGCTGCAGGTTGGCATATCCATGAACCATGTACCTCATGACAGATACAATATATCATCCAATGCTCGACTATGAGAAAAATTAAACAATTACACCTCACAAAGGCAAAGCAAAGAATCATGGAGCGAGTAGGAGGGGTAGAAGGGGACCTGAGGAGCTCATCGGAAGTGGTTGTAGCCTAGGCTGAGCTTCACGATCGCAGCGAGAGCCAAGGGAGGCAGCCAAGCCTACCAATGCGTAGCCATCATAGGAGCAGTAGCAGTGTAGCACCACCACTGCAAGTAGCAGTGTAGCACCACCACTGCCGAAACCAGAACTGCTGGAGCGAATCACCATCACATGGGTCACCTCCACCGAAGGATCTAGCAAGGGGTAAAGTCTGCACTTTTCAGTACAAGCTAGTGACGTCAAAAACAAAACAGTAGCAAGAAGAAGAGAAACTCTAGTACATGATGATTAGTTGAAGAAATAGGAACTACATTCATTAGTGATGTTTCCATCATCCTAATATCACCAGTAGAGCAAACTACGGGTTACCATAGTTCTGGAACCATGTACTTCACGACAGATGTATGTAGTAACACAAGACTCATGACACCTAAAGAAAAATTATTCATTCAAGTACTGATGGCCTAAAAATCAATCTACAGACGATAGATAATAATAAACAAACGACAACAGCATATTTTCTTCATTATATAAAGAGAAACTAACAGACTGTTATGTGCACGCAGATGCACCAAAAGAAACTAAAGACCATTTATCTTAAGGATTCCACATAGCTGCCGAACATGCTTATCATCCAAGGAAAGAAGAATAGCTTTTTCAGGGGAAATCAATCTACAACTCTATGGATATTAGGACTATCTCGGTACAGAATATGACATGAGCGATACATCAGGCAGTATACGCGTCTGCAGAGAAAGAATTACGACCCACAAAGCAGCAGCGATACCTTCTACCTTCACATATATTTCAATACCCACTGCTATTGTCATGTATATTAAATATGCAAGAGGTAAAAATGACAGTTATATACATCCATTGCAATCATACTTGTGAAGAAGAAGATAAACCGCTAATGCACTTCAATCATTAATCCAACAGTGCACATTTTCGCTCTTATAGTCAAGCAGCAGCCTCTTGTACTCAAAGGCCTATAAAATGAAATGGATAAGTTAGATTGATTACTGTAGGTGCAGCACATTTTCTGGAAGAGTTATAAACATGAAATGAAATAGATGTAGTATCATCACTACATGAAAGGAGCATTATACTTGGAAGGAAAAAACAACATCCTGTCACCAAGCAAACACTACTTGACAGGAAACACTAGTAGCAGGAAGAGCTAGTTATGCATGATGTCTCAGGTTTAACAAAAGATCAAGACCATAATTTTAACAAGAGATATATAGTCAGTCCAATTGAACAAAATCTAAATAGTATCATTATGAGTATTTAAGTGGAGATGTAGCAGGCAATCAAATGAATATATTCTGGAGACGATGAGTGAAATTAGGCAATCAACAGCTTAGGCATGGGGTCCCGATCGTCGATGGAGAGCATCTAATGCTCCAAATCAAACAAACTGATATGTTTAGCCAACCAAGAAGGGAAGCACTAACCAAACTGAGAAGCAGCAGCAGCATAATCAATTTGATTTGCAAAAGCAGCAGTACAAAAGTTTCAGTTAAAGAAAAAGTTTCATTTGGTTTCATTTGTTTCTGGAATTGGAGTGAAAGGGAAGCACTAATAATCATACACTACTGCTGTTGTTGCTGCTGCTTGTTTCATATGGAGGGCAGCGAAGAGAGCAAGAATACTCCTACACTACTGCTGCTGCACTTGCTAACAAGAGCAGTGCACTACACTACTCCTACACTACAGAAAATTAAACCAAACAGCAAGCAGAAAATTAAACCAAATAGCAAACACTACTACCTGCAAGTCCTCCAGTAAAATGGTTTCAGTTAATTAACAAAAAATGTTTCATATAATTTTAATTAACATAAAGAAGAGAGAAGAGAAGAGAAAAGAAGAAGTTTCATTTATTTTTGATTAACAGTAAAAGGTTGCAGTTCAAGTACTCCAGCAAGAAAGCAAGCAAAATGTTTTAGTTAAATTCACAGAAAAAAGAGTACTACTGCTATAGTAGGTGTGTGTGTGTGTGTGTGCTTTCATTTACTTTAAACTGAGACTATGAAAATTAATCCATATGTTTGGAAAGGAGGATATGTGAAATTAATCCATATTTTTGTAAATGCATTTGTACTCCTTTCATTTACTTTATTTGTAAATGCATTTGTACTCCTTTCATTTACTTTAAAATGAGACTGCTGAAAACTCCTTTCATTTAATTTACTTTAAACTGAGAATACTAAAAAGGAGTACTCCTCTCTTGAGAAGTTGATGTAAATGAAATCCAGGAGTATGTGAGAACATTGCCATTTGTATGATCATTTTTGTATTCATACTCCTCCACTACTACTCCTGTACTACTGCTGCCGCACTTACTAACAAGAGCAGTGCACTACTGCTGCACTTGCTACACTACTGCTGCACTTGAAAAAGTTTCAGTTATGGAAGCAATATTCAGAAGAGTATAACAAAGAGATGGTACCCTGTTCATTCCATCAGTTTATTAACATCATGAACAGGAGTACAGTAGATGCATATGTTAACATCAGTATATTAACATCATGCCAAAGAAAGGCCACCTCAAGATCTTTTTTTCTTTCTGTAAGCTTTATCTTCAGTGCCCTGTAATCACCAAAAGGCAATATCAGAAATTAACTGGTAGACTAACAATATCACAAAGCTTGGCAGCGACTGCACATACCTGTAGTGTCCGGTCTTCCAGGCCTTCTTGTTGTCGCCGATACTGCACAAACATTAAGTGACAAACTGATCAGCATACAAAGAGTGTAAATTTGACCTCGTAAATGAAATGTTCTGACATCAAATAGCTCCATTCTACAACTACACAGACCCTGGACTAACAGTCTTAAACACAACACCGTCCAGATTAAACAAAACCAGCGCCAGTCTACACTGTTATGGTCTCGAGCTCGTTGATAAATCACTATACACACATGAGCCAAAGACATGCACATCTCGGACAAGAGGAAACTAAAGTCCAACGACAAATAGGATCTAGAGCTGTTCCATGGCAGGCCCGACTCAATCCCCTATGCCCCACGATCTGCAATGGTTCCCCTCCTAAGCTGTAAGATAAGCCTCATCATACATATAGATGTAGCACAAATGCAGTAGTACCAGACCAAAAAGGGACGGCAACACTCGAATTAGGAAGCCTGATACATTGAAGGAACGATTAGTATAGAGTCCTAATACAGTAAAGTGGATCAGCCTACTATTATTAGCAAGCAAAAAGGCTCAGCGTCGGATTTGCAAAACTGAAACTGACCAAGTGTCTAGACGGGTGCTGCCATCAACAGCAAACAGCTGCAGCCGGGGGGAAAAGGAGCAGCGAGAACAGAGGACATGGGCTTACCAGCCAGGAAGCCTCGTTGTTGAGGACCTTGGGTATGTCGAGGTGATGGGGCCTGACAAAGCGCTGCAGGAGGCCGATCTTGTCCGAGACCTCGGCGTTGGCGGCCGCGTCCTCCGGCGAGGCTGCGAAAGTGCGGTCAAATAGCTTGGTCATGATGTACTTCTCGAGGCCCTGCTCGGCGCGCAGGGGCAAATCAAGCAGAGGCGTTCAACGCGAGGATCCGGAAAATAAAAATTTATGACAGGAAATTGATTCTGAGACCTCGAGCGCGTGGTCGATTTCCTGGTGGGTGGCGTCGGCCCAGAGCAGGTGCCCCGGATGGCCGCCTCCATCTCCGCGAAGAAGGCCTGGACCCTGGCGCCATCCGCCTCGGCGCTGGGCTCGTCGAGGGAGATGGAGGTGAGGAAGCTACGGGGGTAAAGCTCCCGGTTTTAGATCAGATCCACGCAGGGGGAGCGGGGAGGGAGGGACTGACCTCTTGATGGAGCGGAAGAGGCCGGCGGCCTCCGGGCGGCGCATGCGGTCGAGGAAGCCGTAGAAGTCCACCCTCGACGCCGTCGATGTGGGGCTCTCCATCCCCGCCCGCCCGCCCGCAGCGAGAGAGATTTGGAAGTTTGTCTCTTTGTCGGAGCTGGCAAGAGAGAGAAGACGAAGATGTGGATGCGGTTGAGGATCTGGGCCCCGACGGCGCGGACCCCCTCCGCCAACGGCACCCTTCCGCCGGCCGCCATCGAGGAGGAAGGGGTCTCAGGCTAGGGTTTCGTCTGGGAGTGCGGAGTGTCGCTCGGCTCGGCGTGGAGGAGGCCGGGATTGGGTCGATCCAGAGAGGAGGAGGAGGAGTCGTGGAGTCGGAGGGTTGGAGGGGATCGATCCATATGGATCTCGCCGGACAGAGGGCGCCGGAGGTGCCGGCGGACAGAGGGCGCCAGAGGTGGCGGCGGCCAGGGAGGAATGGAGCGCTAGGGTTCGAGAGAGAGAGAGAGAGAGAGAGAGAGGAGGGCACGAGGGGTTGGGTTGGGTTGGGTGCGTGGGAGGAGTGCGCGTTGTGGGTTGGGCGACGTGGGTGAGACAGGCGGGCCGTTGGATCCAGGAGCATCCGACGGTGATTAGGCACGATCCGCGTGACATGCTTCTGACCAATCGTAACGCAGATACAAGATCTACATTTCGAATTATCTAAATTGGTCAGAATCATTAAAAAGTAAGTCTTAAATCATATTACCTATTTTATAATCTAAAAAATAAAAATAAAAATAAAATACCTTCTCATGTGTCATCAAATTTGACCTTAGTTTTCAAGAATAATGACAAATAGAAATAAGACAAATATCTTTTAAAAGAGTTAGGAGAAATTAGTTTTTTATATCATTTTCCATTTTTAAAGTGTCCAAAATGAGTTTTTTTGAAGGACATATTATATATTTGTTGTAATTGTACTAAATCAATTTTCTAAAATAATAGGCAATATATAATGCACAACTAACCAAATGGTTGAGTGTCCAAAGCTTTTATCCACCTCTCGTGAAAAAGACAAATATCCGCCGATTCAGTTGGAAGCGAGTCAAATTTGAACTGTAGCTGCCTTGTAGTTTGCTTTTTATTTTTTCCAAAAATTATTTCTAGGTACGTAAGTATCTATTTAATCAGAGAAACACCAAAAATATTCCAAGATTCAACCACCAGCTAGGAACGGTCATTCCCTCTGTTTTGACCGCATTTTGAAACGGGCATAAAAAATTCAAAAAAAATCAAAAAATTGGGAGACCTTCGCATTGTGTCATTATATGTGGCCAAGTTCCCAGGAAAAATAATAAACTTGTAATACGACAATTATTTTAAAAAAGTGTTCTCAGAAACGAGCTATCACGTGTGGAAATCAATGGCTTTCAAGCCAAATGATCAATCTTATGGCCACATTCATGGCATAGTTTGGTCAAATGATCTCATATTATGCACAATGGTGCATATTGGAATGGCAAACAATATTGCCAAAGGAAGTTTTCATTTTCTTTGGACGAACAAATCATTTTCCATTTTTCGAGTGCCCAAAAGGAGGTTTTTTTGTGAAGAACCTACCAAATAATTGTTGCAAAATTGGACCAAATCATTTTTCTAAAATACTAGGACATATTTAATGCACAATTGACCAAATGGTTGTGTGTGAAAAGTTTGGATCCACCTCTCATGAAAAAGACAAATTTCCGCCGATTCAGTTGGAAACGGGTCAAATTTGAACTGTAGTTGCCTTGTAGTTTGCTCTTTATTTTTTCCAAAAATTATTTCTAGGTACATAAGTATCTATTTAATCAGAGAAACACCAAAAAAATTCCAGGATTCAACCACTAGCTAGGAACGGTCATTCCCATGGTTTGTAGCATTTTAAAACGCATAAAAATTCAAAAAAATCACAAAATTAGGAGACCTTCGCATTGTGTCGTTATATGTGGCCAAGTTCCCAGGAAAAATAATAAACTTGTAATACGGCAATTATTTTAAAAAAAGTGTTCTCAGAAACGAGCTATCACGTGTGGAGATCAATGGCTTTCAAGCCAAATGATCAATCTTATGGCCACATTCATGGCATAGTTTGTTCAAATGATATCATATTATGCACAATGGTGCATATTGGAAGTTTTCACAATGGTGCATATTGTAATGTCAAACAATATTGTCAAAGGAAGTTTTCATTTTCTTTGGACGAAAAAATCATTTTCCATTTTTCGAGTGCCCAAAAGGAGTTTTTTTGTGAAGAACCTACCAAATAATTGTTGCAAAATTGGACCAAATCATTTTTCTAAAATACTAGAACATATTTAATGCACAATTGACCAAATGGTTGTGTGTAAAAAGTTTGAATCCACCTCTTGTGAAAAAGACAAATTTCCGTCGATTTAGGTGGAAGCGGGTCAAATTTGAACTGTAGCTGCCATGTAGTTTGCTCTTTAGTTTTTCCAAAAATCATTTCTAGGTACATACGTATCTATTTAATCAGAGAAACACCAAAAAAATTCCAAGATTCAACCACTAGCTAGGAACGGTCATTCCCGCGGTTTCGTAGCATTTTGAACAGCATAAACAATTCAAAAAAATCAAAAATTGGGAGACCTTCGCATTGTGTCATTATATGTGGCCAAGTTCCCAGGAAAAATAATAAACTTGTAATAATGACAATTATTTTTAAAAAGTGTTCTCGTAAACGAGCTATCACGTGTGGAGATCAATGGCTTTCAAGCCAAATGATCAATCTTATGGCCACATTCATGGCATAGTTTGTTCAAACGATCTCATATTGTGCACAAGGGTGCATATTGGAATGCCAAACAATATTTACTAAGGGAGTTTTCATTTTCTTTGGACGAAAAAATCATTTTCCATTTTTTGAGTGCCCGAAATGAGGTTTTTTTGTGAAGGACCTCCTAAATATTTGTTGCAAAATTGGACCAAATCATTTTTCTAAAATACTAGGACATATTTAATGCACAATTGACAAAATTGTTGGGTGTAAAAAGTTTTGATCCACCTCTCGTGAAAAAGACAAATTTCCGCCGATTTAGTTGGAAGCAGGTCAAATTTGAACTGCAGCTGCCTCATAGTTTAATATTTATTTTTTCCAAAAATCATTTCTAGGTACATAAGTACCTATTTAATCATAAATACATGGTTTGGTGGCGATACGTCGAGGTTTGGACGGTGGCTGAGGGCCCCAACTCTAGAGCTGCCAGAACTCAAGCATGCTCGCCAAGCGTGGTCACCGCGTGACCGTGGCGTTGCCATGTGTTCTGGGCGGCCTAGGCATGTCTAGTGGGTTGGGCACTCCCTAGGTAGGTGCTAGGAAGAAAATCACAACATAAGATTCTCATGAGGAGACCGATCAATTCTCAAACATGAATAAGCAGCCAAGTGTTTGATTTGCGGTACGAGAAATGCACATGGCTAATGGGCGTGAGTTTTGGCTGAGGATGATCAGTTACTAAGAAGACCGTCTTCACAAATTTTCACCTCAAAAGGAGGAGCCTAGGTGGTACTTGCTTTGCAAAGTACCACACCGACATAAATACGAATGTTGAAGCTGGGCTCAAAATAATGAATGGATTGAGCTGGCATTTGGTGGAGGATGGTTATTTGGGCATAGGTAAGCACTGTAGAAAATGGATACCATTTGGATATGCCAAAGTGGTACTTACTTCACAAAGTATTGCTCTGAATAGAATAGGAAAATGAATATTGTTGAGTTATTTTTGAACTAGGCAAGGAAGGTTTTTGACATATTTGATGAAGATATGATCCAAACAATTTATCGGAATTTTTAGGGAATTTTTGGAATAACAGAAATATAGGTTGCTTCACAACCTAGGGCAAAAATTGACACATGGACATGACACATAGGCAAAATTGATGAGATGGCGCCTAGTCATTACAACCCACCACAATGTACAAGGATATGACCATCTATATTGGTCGTTAACAACTAGAAATAAGGCAGCGGACCAACACTGTTTGTTTTATGACCATTTCGTGTAAGGAAATTATGACCTTTCTGACCAAAATGTTCGCAATGGTTTAGGGTTTGGAGCCCCCCGAACAGCTTTTGACCAATTGGTCTCAAATGGTCATAAATCTATGACCAATTCTTCCAGGGTCACTGACAGAAGGTCACTAGTTGACATATTTCTCGTAGTGGTTGAAGAAGCACTACGGCCGTTGGATGGACATCGTACGGTCGCTTAAGCTAGAATCATTTATTATTGACTAAGTTGACAAAGTCCTTGGTACGCTCCAACTTAGTAGGCCCACAAGTCAGCCTCCAAAACGGTGCGCCCCAGATGTCAGGGGGAGGAATCATTTTTTGGGCGGTCGAAGCTAAGAATATCCGAGATTGAAGAAGAAGCACGACACCCTTTGGATAGACATCCAACGGCCACTGCTGCTAGAACCGTGTGTTGACTATAATAAGTTGACAAAGCCTTGCATACGCGTCAACTTACTTTTTAGGGGACGCGTCACTTAGTAGGCCCACAAGTGTGTGGCGAGGAACTTATAGCCCATTTATGCTTTTGTAAGAATGTACAACCCATTCTTGAATTCTAATGGAATTTACAATGACCCATTTATAGTTTGTTAAAAGTACAGCCCATTTTCTAGCTAGGACAACGATTAATAATTTCAACCAACCGTTGAAGATGTAATTCAATAAAATTTCCCACATTTTGATGGGATCCAAAATATTTTTATCCCGAAATTTCTAGTCACATTAAATATAAATTGTATTTCGTAAAAATCCGATTTAAACATTCTTGTACAAGAACAATGAAAATTTAAGATTTTCAAAATCCATAAATAATATTTTATAAACTAATTTCATGTTTGGTGCATTTTTTTAATAGTTCTTGCCTAGTTTTTATAATTACATCCCATTTATTATTTTTTAAAGCCCATTTTCTGTTAAGCCTATTGCATCCCTCATAGGAAAGATTTGCACCGATTGGGGCGGAGAATAACAAGTTGACCTTGCTGGTATTCCTCAAAAGACGATATAGCTGGGCTAGCCATTTTCATCTGGAAAAAATTAGTATCTGGGCTAGATATCCGGCCTGGGCTAGACAGCCACGGCTCGCCATTAATACCCTTCTCCTCCTCGACAACAACGAAATCATCGCCAAGAAAAAACTCTACAGTTCTCATGCCTCAAAAACACAAATATCGCCGATTTGCTTGGTCCCGGTTTACCGCACCTTGTGCAATTCTCTCGCTTTATATTGACTACATATGTTGACAATGGTGTGGGACCGTGATGTCGTGAAACCGGGAGAAATCAAAAAAATAGTTGCACATAATAAGGAGGCACTTGCCTACGTACGGCTATGGCCCTAGTGGGTCCCTAGTGTCATCCAGTCAAAATAAAGTCATCTCCTGAATCCTCATGTTCGTTGACGATGTTAACAATGCTCAACACCACGGCGAGCGCAACAACTCGAAGGACAACGGAGAGGGCCTTGCGGGCCCTACGGATGGTTGATACAGCACCCGCTGCTCATTCAGGAAGCCAGGATCATCGGACATCTATGAGCACCTTCGAGAAACTGAGACGGCATAAAACGGTAAGGCCGCGCTTGGGAGCTCTGGTTTATTTCAAACCTGTATTAACATACACAAGTGTAATTTACTCGTCATCGGAAACAACGCGTAAAATACAGGCGTAATGAAACCGAGGGACCGAGGTCTGTAAGTAAAACCGGTAGGTTACGCGTGTAATTTGAGAGACCGGTGTATATTTTACGAGCACTTCTATATGGACGACATTACCATACGATACATGCACGGCGTGTGTATCATGCCATCCATAGGCAAGGCTGAAATAGCAGCTAACGGCTGGATTAGCAATCGTCCGAGTGTCGTTCAACGTTTTTATCGTGTGTGAAGTACTTCCAATATTTTACTAGTCGAAATCGACCAACCAAGCGCCTTCGCCCGAGACCATCTGCTTTAATTTACAAGTGTTAGTTTTACAAGTGGTATTGGATGGAAAACGACGATCCAATCACGGCCTAATATCATGAGTTGGTCGGAAGTGAAGGAAATATGCCCTAGAGGCAATAATAAAGTTATTATTTATTTCCTTATATCATGATAAATGTTTATTATTCATGCTAGAATTGTATTAACCTAAAACATAATACATGTGTGAATATATAGACAAACATTTTGTCACTAGTATGCCTCTACTTGACTAGCTTGTTAATCAAAGATGGTTATGTTTCCTAACCATGAACAAGGAGTTGTTATTTGATTAACAAGGTCACATCATTAGTTGAATGATCTGATTGACATGACCCATTCCGTTAGCTTAACACTTGATCGCTTAGTATGTTAATGCTTTCTTCATGACCCATACATGTTCCTGTAACTATGAGATTATGCAACTCCGTTCTGGGAGGAACACTTTGGGTACTACCAAACGTCACAACGTAATCGGGTGATTATAAAGGAGTACTACAGGTGTCTCCAAAGGTACTTGTTGGGTTGGCGTATTTCGAGATTAGGTTTTGTCACTCCGATTGCTCTGGAGAGGTATCTCTAGGCCTTCTCGGTAATACACATCACTTAAGCCTTGCAAGCATTACAACTAATGAGTTAGTTGTGAGATGATGTATTATGAGCAGTAAAGAGACTTACCGGTAATCTAGATTGAACTAGGTATTGGATACCGACGATCGAACCTCGGGTAAGTAACATACCGATGACAAAGGGAACAACGATGTCGTTATGCGGTTTGACCGATAAAGATCTTCGTAGAATATGTAGGAACCAATATGGGCATCCGTGTTCCGCTATTGGTTATCGACCGAGAATGGTTCTAGGTCATGTCTACATAGTTCTCGAACCCGTAGGGTCCGCACGCTTAACGTTTCGATGACAGTTCATTATGAGTTTATAAGTATTGATGCAAGAAGTTTGTTCGAGTCCGGATGTGATCACGGACATGACGAGGAGTCTCGAAATGGTCGAGACATAAAGATTGATATATTGGAAGCCTATGTTTGGACTTGGAAGGGTTAGAGTGAAAACAGAAGTTCTTAGGAACAGGGGTTACTGGAACCCCGGGGTATATGGGCCTTCATGGGCCACAAGGGAGAAGAGGAAGGGCCGGCCGGGTGGGCTGCGCGCCCCCTCCCCTCTAGTCCGAATAGGACAGGAGAGAGGCGGCGCCTTCCTCTTTCCTCCCCAATCCTACTCCAACTAGGACAGGGGAGTCCTACTCGGTGGGAGTAGGACTCCTCCAGCGCGCCTCCCCTAGGCTGGCCGCACCCCTTGACTCCTTTATATCTGAGGCGGGGGCACCCAAAACACACAAGTTGATCTACGGATCTTTCCTTAGCCGTGCGGTGCCCCTTCCACCATATTCCACTTCGGTCATATCGTCGCGGAGCTTAGGCGAAGCCCCTTGTACGGAGAAGTCATATCGTCATGAGCTTAGGCGAAGCCTGCGTCGGTGGAGCATCAACATCGTCACCACGCCGTCGTCTTGACGGAACTCATCTGACACTTTGCTGGATCGGAGTCCGGGATCGTCATCGAAATTTGAACGTGTGCGAGAACTCGGAGGTGCCGTGACGTTCGGTGCTTGGATCGGTCGGATCGTGAAGACGCATTTGACTACATCAACCGCGTTGTTATAACGCTTCGCTTTCGGTCTCACGAGTGCGTGGACGGACACTCTTCCTCTCGTTGCTATGCCATCACCATGGTCTTGCGTGATCGTAGGAGAATTTTTTGAAATTACTACGTTCCCCAACAAAGGGCATCCGAGCCTGGTTTTATGCGTTGATGTCATATGCACGAGTAGAACACAAGTGAGTTGTGGATGATACAAGTCATACCGCCTACCGACATGTCATACTTTGGTTCAGCGGTATTGTGAGATGAAGCGCCCGGACCGACATTACGCCAGACGCTTACGCTGAGATCGGTTTCACCGCCCGAGCACTCGTTGCTTAAAGGTGACCGGCGGTGTCATCTCTCTCACTTTAGTTGAACCGAGTGTGGCTACGCCTTGGTCCTTGAGAAGGTTAAACGGAGTCTATTTGACGAAGTATCGTTGTGGTTTTGATGCGTAGGTAAGAACGGTTCTTGCTCAGCCCGTAGCAGCCACGTAAAACTTGCAACAACAAAGTAGAGGACGTCTAACTTGTTTTTGCAGGGCATGTTGTGATGTGATATGGTCAAGACGTGATGCTATATTGTATTGTATGAGATGATCATGTTTTGTAACCGAGTTATCGGCAACTGGCAGGAGCCATATGGTTGTCGCTTTATTGTATGAAATGCAAACGCCATGTAATTGCTTTACTTTATCACTAAGGAGTAGCGATAGTCGTAGAAGCAATAGTTGGCGAGACGACAACGATGCTACGATGGAGATCAAGGTGTCGCGCCGGTGACGATGATGATCATGACGGTGCTTCGGCGATGGAGATCACAAGCACAAGATGATGATGACCATATCATATCACTTATATTGATTGCATGTGATGTTTATCCTTTATGCATCTTATCTTGCTTTGATTGACGGTAGCATTATAAGATGATCTCTCACTAAAAATTATCAAGAAGTGTTCTCCACGAGTATGCACCGTTGCCAAAGTTCGTAGTACCCGGACACCACGTGATGATCGGGTGTGATAAGTTCTACGTCCATCTACAACGGTGCAAAACAGTTGCACACGCGGAATACTCGAGTTAAACTTGACGAGCCTAGCATATAGCAGATATGGCCTCGGAGCACGGAGACCGAAAGGTCGAACGTGAATCATATAGTAGATATGATCAACATAGTGATGTTCACCATTGAAACTACTCCGTCTCACGTGATGATCGGACATGGTTTAGTTGATTTGGATCACGTGATCACTTAGATGACTAGAGAGATGTCTGTCTAAGTGGGAGTTTAAGTAATATGATTAATTAAACTTAAATTTATCATGAACTTAGTCCTGGTAGTATTTTGCAAATTATGTTGTAGATCAATAGCTCGCGTTGTTGCTTCCCTATGTTTTTATATGTGTTCCTAGAGAAAATTGTATTGAATAATGTTAGTAGCAATGATACGGATTGGATCCGTGATCCGAGGTTTATCCTCATTCTTTGCCTGAAGAATTATGTCCTTAATGCACCGCTAGGTGACGGACCTATTGCAGGAGCAAATGCGCACGTTATGAACGTTTGGCTAGCTCAATATGATGACTACTTGATAGTTTAGTGCACCATACTTAACGGCTTAGAATCGGGACTTCAAAGGCGTTTTGAACGTCATGGACCATATGAGATGTTCCAGGAATTGAAGTTAATATTTCAAGCAAATACGAGTTGAGAGATATGAAGTCTCCAACAAGTTCTATAGCTAAAAGATGGAAGAGAATTGCTCAACTAGTGAGCATGTTCTCGGATTGTCCGGGTACTTCAATCGCTTGAATCAAGTGGGAGTTAATCTTCCGGATAAGATAGTGATTGATGTAATTCTCTAGTCACCATCACTAAGTTACTAGAACTTCGTGATGAACTATAGTATGCAAGGGATGACGAAAACGATTCCCGAGCTCTTCGTGATGTTGAAATCGACGAAGGTAGAAATCAAGAAAGAGCATCAAGTGTTGATGATTGACAAGACCACTAGTCTCAAAGAAAAGGGCAAAGGGAAGAAGGGGAACTTCAAGAAGACCGGCAAGCAAGTTCTTTGCCGAGTGAAGAAGCCCAAGTCTGGACCTAAACACGAGACTAAGTGCTTTTGCTGCAATGGAACCGGTCACTAGAAGCGGAACTACCCCAAGTATTTGGAGGATAAGAAGGATGGCAAAGTGAACAAAGGTATATTTGATATACAGATTATTGATGTGTATTTTACTAGTGTTCGCAGACAACCCTCGGTATTTGATCTTGGTTCGAGTTACTAAGAGTAGTAACTTGAAACGGGAGTTACAGAATGAAAAGAAACTAGTTGAAGGGGAAGTGACGATGAGTGTTGGAAGTAGTTCCAAGATTGATATGATCATCATCGCACACTCCCTATACTTTCGGGATTAGTGTGGAACCTAAATAAGTGTTATTTGGTGTTGAGCATAAATATGATTTGATCATGTTTATTGCAATACTGATTATTCATTTAAGTAAGAGAATAAATTGTTGTTACATTTACATGAATAAAACCTTATATGGTTTCACACCCAATGAAAATGATTCATTGGATCTCGATCATAGTGATACACATATTCATAATATTGAAACCAAAAGATGCAAAGTTAATAATGATAGTGCAACTTATTTGTGGCACTTGCCGTTTAGGTCATATTGGTGTAAAGCGCATGAAGAAAACTCCATCCGATGGACTTTTGGAATCACTTGATTATGAATCATTTGATGCTTGCGAACCGTGCCGTTTGGGCAAGATGACTAAAACTCCGTTCTCGGAACAATGGAACAAGCTCTTGACTTATTGGAAATAATACATACCGATGTATGCGATCCAATGAGTGTTGATGCTCGTGGCAAGTATCGTTATTTTCGACTTTCACAAGATGATTTGAGCGAGATATGGGTATATCTACTTGATGAAACATAAGTGCAGAAATAGTTGAAAGGTTCAAAGAATTTGAGTGAAGTGGAAAAATCATCGTAACAAGAAAATAAAGTTTCTGCGATCTAATCGCAAAGACGAATAATTGAGTTACGAAGTTTGGTCTTCAATTAAAATTATGTGGAATAGTTTCATGACTCACGCCACTGGAACACCACAATGTTATGGTGTGTCCGAACGTCAGAATCGCACTTTATTTGATATGGTGCGATCTATGATGTCTCTTATCGGTTTACCACTATCATTTTGGGGTTATGCATTAGAGACAGCTGCATTCACGTTTAATAGGGCACCATCTAAATCCGTTGAGGCAACACCGTATGAACTATGGTTTAAACAGTAAACCTAAGTCATCGTTTCTTAAAGTTTGGAGTTGTGATGCTTATGTGAAAAAGGTTTCACCGATAAGCTCGAACCCAAATCGGAGAAGTGTGTCTTCATAGAATACCCAAAGGCAACTATTGGGTACACCTTCTATCACAGATCCGAAGGCAAGTTATTCGTTGCTAAGGTGGATCCTTTCTAGAGAAGGAGTTTCTCTCAAAAGAAGTGAGTGGGAGGAAAGTAGAACTTGATGAGGTAATTGTACCTTCTCCCTTATTGGAAAGTAGTTCATCACAGTAAATCAGTTCGGTGATTCCTACACCAATTAGCGAGGAAGTTAATGATGATGATCATGAAACTTCAGATCAAGTTGCTACCAAACCTCAGAGGTCTTCCAGAGTAAAATCCGCACTGAGTGGTACGGTAATCGTGTTCGGAAGTCATGTTACTAGACCATGATGAACCTACGAACTATGAGGAAGCGATGATGAGCCCAGATTCCGCGAAATGGCTTGAGGCCATAAAATCGAGATAGGATCCATGTATGAGAACAAAGTATGGACTTTGATTGACTTGCTCGATGATCAGCAAGTCAAGTTAAATAAATGGATCTTCAAGAGGAAGACAGAATCTTTGATAGTAGTGTTACTATCTACAAAGCTCGACTTGTCGCATAAAAGGATTTTCGACAAATTCAAAGTGTTGACTACAATGAGATTTACTCAAGTAGCGATGCTTAAAGTCTGTCCGAATCATGTTAGCAATTGCCACATTTTATGAAATCTGGCAAATGGATGTCAAAACTACATTCTTTAATGGATTTATTAAAGAAGAGTTGTATATGATGCAAACCGGAAGGTTTTTCAATCCTAAGGGAGCTAACAAAATGTGCAAGCTTCAATGATCCATCTATGGACTGCAAGCATCTCGGAGTTGGAATAAACGCTTTGATAGTGTGATCAAAGCATATGGTTTTATCTGAGACTTTTGGAGAAGCCTGTATTTACAAGAAAGTGAGTGGGAGCACTACAAAGATTTCGATAAGTATATGTGAATGACATATTGTTGATCGGAAATAATGTAGAATTATTCGCAAAGCATAAAGGAGTATTTGAAAGGAGTTTTTCAAAGAAGGACCTCAGTGAAGCTGCTTACATATTGAGCATCAAGGTCTATAGAGATAGATCAAGACGCTTGATAAGTTTTTCAATAAGTACATACCTTGTCAAGATTTTGAAGTAGTTCAAAATGGAGCAGTCAAAGAAAAGTTCTTGCCTGTGTTGCAAAACGTATGAAATTGAGTAAGACTCAAATCCCGACCACGGCAGAAAATAGAAAAGAGAATGAAAGTCATTCCACGTGCCTCGATCATAGGTTCTATAAAGTATGCTATGCTATGTACCGGACCTATTGTATACCTTGCTCCGTATTTGGCAAGGGAGTACAATAGTGATCTAGGAGTAGATCACTGGACATTGGTCAAAGACATCCTTAGTGAGGACTAAGGAAATATTTCTCGATTATGGAGGTGATAAAAGAGCCCGTCGTAAAGGGTTACGTCGATGCAAGTTTTGACACCGATCTGGATGACTCTAAGTCACGATCTAGATACATATTGAAAGTGGGAGCAATTAGCTAAAGTAGCTCCGTGCGAGCATTGTAGACATAGAGATTTGCAAAATACTTACGGCTCACGAATGTGACAGACCCGTTGACTAAAATTATCTCACAAGCAAAACATGATCACACCTTAGTACTCTTTGGGTGTTAATCACATGGCGATGTGAACTAGATTATCGACTCTAGTAAACCCTTTGGGTGTTGGTCACATATCGATGTGAACTATGGGTGTTAACCACATATAGATGTGAACTATTGATGTTAAATCACATGGCGATGTGAACTAGATTATTGACTCTAGTGCAAGTGGGAGATCAAGGAAATATGCCCTAGAGGCAATAATAAAGTTATTATTTATTTCCTTATATCATGATAAATGTTTATTATTCATGCTAGAATTGTATTAACCGAAACATAATACATGTGTGAATATATAGACAAACGGTATGTCACTAGTATGCCTCTACTTGACTAGCTTGTTAATCAAAGATGGTTATGTTTCCTAACCATGAACAAGGAGTTGTTATTTGATTAACAAGGTCACATCATTAGTTGAATGATCGATTGACATGACCCATTCCATTAGCTTAACACTTGATCGTTTAGTATGTTAATGCTTTCTTCATGACCCATACATGTTCCTGTAACTATGAGATTATGCAACTCCAGTTTACCGGAGGAACACTTTGGGTGCTACCAAACGTCACAACGTAACTGGGTGATTATAAAGGAGTACTACAGGTGTCTCCAAAGGTACTTGTTGGGTTGGCGATTTCGAGATTAGGTTTTGTCACTCCGATTGTGGGAGAGGTATCTCTAGGCCTTCTCGGTAATACACATCACTTAAGCCTTGCAAGCATTACAACTAATGAGTTAGTTGTGAGATGATGTATTACGAACGAGTAAAGAGACTTACCGTGCTTGAGATAGAACGAGGTATTGGATCCCGACGATCGAACCTCGGGTAAGTAACATACCGATGACAAAGGGAACAACGTATGCCGTTAGGCGGATTGACCGATAAAGATCTTCGTAGAATATGTAGGAACCCATATGGGCATCCAGTTCCGCTATTGGTTATTGACCGAGAATGGTTCTAGGTCATGTCTACATAGTTCTCAAACCCGTAGGGTCCGCACGCTTAACGCTTCGATGACAGTTCATTATGAGTTTATAAGTATTGATGCAGAAGTTTGTTCGAGTCCGGATGTGATCACGGACATGACGAGGAGTCTCGAAATGGTCGAGACATAAAGATTGATATATTGGAAGCCTATGTTTGGACTTGGAAGGGTTAGAGTGAAAACAGAAGTTCTGAACACCGGGTTCTGGAACCCCGGGGTATATGGGCCTTCATGGGCCACAAGGAGAAGAGGAAGGGCCGGCCAGGTGGGCTGCGCGCCCCTCCCCTCTAGTCCGAATAGGACAAGGAGAGGGGGGGCGCCTTCCCTCTTTCCCTCCCCAATCCTACTCCAACTAGGACAGGGGGAGTCCTACTCCCTGGGAGTAGGACTCCTCCAGCGCGCCTCCCCTAGGGCTGGCCGCACCCCCTTGACTCCTTTATATCTGAGGCGGGGCACCCCAAACACACAAGTTGATCTACGGATCTTTCCTTAGCCGTGTGCGGTGCCCCTTCCACCATATTCCACTTCGGTCATATCGTCGCGGAGCTTAGGCGAAGCCTGCTACGGGAGAAGTCATATCGTCATGAGCTTAGGCGAAGCCTGCGTCGGTGGAGCATCAACATCGTCACCACGCCGTCGTCTTGACGGAACTCATCCCCGACACTTTGCCGGATCGGAGTCCGGGATCGTCATCGAGCTGAACGTGTGCGAGAACTTCGGAGGTGCCGACGTTCGGTGCTTGGATCGGTCGGATCGTGAAGACGTACGACTACATCAACCGCGTTGTTATAACGCTTCCGCTTTCGGTCTACGAGGGTACGTGGACGGACACTCTTCCCTCTCGTTGCTATGCCATCACCATGGTCTTGCGTGATCATAGGAGAAATTTTTTGAAATTACTACGTTCCCCAACAGGAAGATCATATGGTTTCACATCTAACCTACCCGATTTGTCGTATAGGCTATGAATGAAACATCATATGATGAACTTCTCAAGCACGGAAACAACAGAAGAGGATGATCTTCTTAACAAGCAAATCACTGGCATTAGATCGACATGCAAAACAATACAAAGCATTATTCTCAGGAGGCACGGTGAACAGCTCGTGATGCCACATGCCACAACATTCCAAGCTCAACTTTGCAATCAAACACAAGGCCTCGCATTACATAGACAATATTCAGAACAAACTCTTAACATAGGAATATCTCAGCAGAGTAACTATTTACTTCTAAACTAAACACATGAATAGGAAAAAAACACTCGACGCTGCTCACAGCAAGGGTGTCCTACTCAAAAATATCAAATGCATGTCTTCTAGCTAACATCAATGAGAAAATTTTGACAAGGTTTTCCAATTCCAATATATTAAACTAACTTCTTCTTGCTAACATCAATGATTAAACTTTGACAAGCTTTTCCCATTCAAAATATGTAATGCCTATGGTCGTGGAGTCCTATCATAGCTTCTTAAATTGCCAATGGTCTCTGCAGACTAGTCATGTCACCGGTGTCTAATAATACTCTGTAAAGCTTCTCGGTCATTCCTTTGTGTAATGTAGTGCCAATAAAGGATCGCTTTCTTTCTACAAAGTGGAGCGACCAAGCTGGACCCATAATGCTGTTGATTTGCCTTGGACACATTGGCTCCTTTTGTGCAGTTCAACTAAAATCGAAGTCGGAATAAAACCGAGCTTTAAATTTGATATCCCTATAAGCAACAATAGGTATAAGGGAAACAATTACTGAGAAATAATGGTTGATGACTTGTACTCACAGAAGAAAAGCATCTACTGATCTACTTTATCTTAATGGGAAACAAAGCAGTATAGTAGCAATACTCCATCAGTGTGAATCATTAATATTGGTGAGACATTATCTTAACAATGCCTTGTTTCAACATGTATAAAGAACGACAAAGCGTAAAAACTACCATTCCTAAAACAATGCAAGCTGATTCATTTTAACAGAGACATTATCTTAGCAATACCTTGGTTAAACATGTAGAAAGAAGCGCAAAGCGTGATAGTACCATTCTAACAAGTGTTGCAGTTTTGAACTAAGATTCAGTAGTTAATTAATTACGAGAGTGGCATTGCTTAATTTTACCAATGACATTAGATTAACGAAAAGCATAAAAGTTCCAGGGGAGAGTGGGCGCAACAACAATATGTGCTTCCATCTACTTATAAAGGGGGTGATGCAGAGTTTGTTGTAACAAAGCAACAAGCATCATGTCTGGGTTGGTCCCATTTTTGTTCAGTACTTAATGGGAAAAGACAACAATACAATAACTTCAATTCAACATTTATTTTAAAACAACACCAATACAAGTAGCACAACATCTCAAAGCACACTACACAATCATGTGGATGAAGGCATGTACTGACCTTTCATGAGAAGACCAGGATAAAATACGAATCTACCAACACAAATAGGAAATCCAATCTCGTTTTGTGCAGTTGCACTGAAATCAAGCAAAGTGTTTCGTGTAGCGAAGAAAAATGTCGCAACAGCAACAAGTTGAATAGATATCCCTATTTAAACAGAGGCAAAAAAGGAATCAATTACTGGCTAATAAAGGAGGATGAAACATGCGGCCACAAAAATGGTAATCCCGCCAATCCCTAACAAGTGTTGCGGTTTGAAATAAGATTGATGAGTTAATTCCGAGAGTTGCATCAATTCTTGGCTTATAAAGGGGTGGTCCCATTTTTGTTCCATTTTTGTTCACTACTTAATGGGAAAAGACAGCAATACAATAGCTTCAGTTCAACATTTATTTAAAATAGTACCAATACAAGTAGCACAACATCTCAAAGCACAATGCACAATCATGTGGATGAAGGCCTGTACTGACCTTTCATGAGACGACCATTATAAAATACGAATCTACCAAAGCGAATAGGAAATCCAATCTCGTTTTGTGCAGTTGCACTGAAATCAAGCAAAGTGTTTCACGTAGCGAAGCAAAATGTCTCAATAGCAACAAGTTGAATAGATACCCCTGTTTTAACAGAGGCAAAAAAGGAAACAATTACTTGCCGATAAAGGAGGACGAAACAAACGGTGACAGAAAGAAGCATCTAACTTATCTTGGATGGAAAACAAAGTAGGATAGTAGCATTTCTAAAACGGTTGCATTGATTCATATTAACAGAGACATTCTCTTGAAACAACATTCGTTAAAAAATGTAATTTACTTTTAGCAGTGGCATTGCTTCAATTTTCCGGTGGCATTCTTAGATTAACAACAGCAAAATGGCTGTATGGGACATGCCAGCACCATGTGCGTCCACACGTATAAATGGGTGATGCAGAGTATGTAGCCAAGCAACATATATGTGTTGGTCCCATATTTGTTCTCTTTGAACCTTTTTCCTATGTGAGGGAAGCAAATCTAGTCCTGCACAAACTACCTGACCCCCCAGTTTATTTCCCTTTTCAATAAAGAGATCGGTTCCTTACAGATGTGTGTACTGGGTTACCCCCCTTTTCCCTTTTCGACCTATAAAGCGGCTGGATAGCCAGTCTATACCACTTTCCGCCCCTCCTTTACTCATTGAACCATGTCCTAGATTCTTGTTCTAGCCCACCGCACCCTTCTTTCCTCTTTGAACCAAGCCCTAGATTCGACTACAGATCGAAAAAGATCCACATGCAGCTAGAGCAACGACGGTTTCAAAGAAACTTATACCTTAGGGTTGTCGGGATGTGGCAAGGCATGCGGCGGGAGGCCGTATCTGCCCACACTATGTACGGCAACGAGGAAGAAGGGGTTGGTGGCCCTCCCGCACAGGCACCGGGTGAAAGAGAATAGTGCAGCCAGCAGTGGATTGCCTCCCTTGCCGAAGGCGATAGATTGAACGCTGCACCTCCTCCCCTTCCCGGTGTGACGGGATACAGACGCCTCCTTCACCAGCTGTGAGGGGGGAGAGAGAGACAAGAGGCTAACCCAGTCTTGTTTATATCTGGTGAAGAGAAGGTGAGAGGCTGTGAATATAGCAAACCCTAGCAAATGAACACTCGAGCCTCCAGTGTAACATATATTTAGTCTGGCGGCGTGTGGAGAGTCTGAACCCTAGCGAACAAGCTGAGTCTCCCACTTATATATATACTCTTGTGAATGCAGACTAAGCTCGGTGCCTTCAAGCACTTTTGCTTTTGGCTGTATGACAGTGAGACAGCCAAAGGCAGGTGCACTAAGTCAATGAAGCTGCGTCCATATAGTACTCTCGTGTATACGACTAATATATAGTGGAGTGGTTTTCTTATTCTCTCCATAACAATCGTTTTAAATTGTGTAAGTATGAAATAGAACTCTTTTATTTAATGTACAGTGAAGAAAACTAGTACTACTACTTCCGATGAACTAACGATCCACGCCCACGCGTCCTGGTCGCACTTCCTGTCCTTCACGTGTGGTACACTACCCTCCCTTAAGTGAACAACCACACATGCGCCAAATTATCGGAAACGTGTGAGAGTGTGTACAAATAAATAATTTTAATTTCAATTATCGGAAAGGTTTGAGAGTATTACAAAGTTTGACTTCGCCAAATCTAATATGCGGAGTAAATAAAAATGGAGGGCTACTACGTCCATCCGGGTTTTTAGTCCACACCATTTTTTAAATCAAAGTTAATAGCTGGACAAATAAAATTACAGGGGAGCTGAAGACAAAGTTGTGAGAAGGCTTAGAAATCAATACAAAACTTATGCTCTTGGTACCAATGTCGATCCTTCTTCGAGGAAACATTTGGTTCATAGCCAATTGTGTGATAAAATTGCACCAACGTGAAAGACGACTGCGTCTCCAACGCAACCAAGGTGAACTGACGAAGGATATCATCTTTGTGCGTAACAAGCAAAGAGCACTGATGGGAGACATCTTGTTTTTCATTGAAAATCGATCAGCTTAACCAGCCGACGCAACCATGAGGCGCAACCATGAGCATCGATAGGTCATCGTGGTGATGCATCATCCATTTGGCATCAAGTTGGGGTGAGGCACCTATGAAGTTTGACAAATCCTCACTATGGTCTATTTCTTCTCAGTAATCAAGCTCGAGGAAAGAAGAACCACGTGGCAGAGGACAGTGGGGTGGAACAACAATGGCCATCCAATTTTGTGCAGTTCCACTAAAATTGAGGAAGACATGCCCGGGTATGGAGACACGCATCGCTGTTTCCAAAAATATAAAAAAGGGTTAGCAACGACATCTCAATTGTCAATAAGAATTAATGAAAAGTACACCAACAAACAAAAGCATCATAATTATCTTGATGGGAACTAAACCAGGATACCCGAGAAAAAAAGCATTTCTTCATTTAACCAGTGATAGTACTACCACCATATGGACAATGACCGCACAACCACCATGTACTTTTTTTCGAAACAACATGTATACCTCCACCGAGGCATAAATCAAGACAACTTTTTGAGTGGCATTTCCTCTATAATAGTACTACTAGTAGGTGACGTTGGACCAGCCAACGAACCCTAGCTACTATGCATGGGGAGCTGGGGAGTAGTCGCATAGAAGAAAACCCGCACGCAGCGACCTGGGGAGCTGGAACAGTACAAGAAGTTATACCTCAGGTGGGCGAGATGTCGTTTAGGCGGGCGGGCGGGATCTTCCCACACGACGGCAGCGAACAAGGGCGCGGAGGATCTTCGTCCGCGCCAGCGCTGACTCCGAGAGGATGGTGCGCATCGGCTTCCTTCGTCGCCGACGGCGACAACGTCAACGCTGCACCTCCTCACCTCCCGCAGCGGACGGGATTCGGCCGGATCTGTGACCACCGGTGAGGAGAGAGATAGAGTGGACACTGTCATCTTGTTTTGATATGGAGAGGGTGAGAGAGCGAGACGCGAGAAACTCTATCAAATAAGAGGGCCAATCGCTCTATATCTTTGACTTGCACACACACACAATTTCGATGGCTCTCTTCATCGATCTCGCACCCACCCACTTGATCCTCTCTTCGACTCTATCGATAGCTATGACCCCTCCCTCTCTTCTCTTGGATTGCCCGACCCTGTATATATGATATGGATAGGCCTCCATTTCACACACATTGCATGCAAAATTTTGTTTGAGATGTCATCGACACATATTCCCACAAATAATTCACGAAATCAACCCCCTACCCCACCCCCACCCCCACCCCAAAACAAAAACACTCCCGAACGCGGTTTGTATCTCTCACACACACCCACGTAGGTGGGGGACATGCACGAAGAGAAGAGGTGCATGCACGACGCACGTACTCCCGTCTCTTTCCCAACCACGCCCAGCTGGTACACGGTGGAGCTCATTTCTATATGAAAAAGGCAGCCCACGTGGTAATTTGGCACGATGTCTTGGTTGTCCACTTGGTGGAGGGAGGATCGTCTACCACGGGTGAACAAACAAAGCTGCGACTTGATGCGTTATGTTAAATTAAAAAGAGGCAAACCATGTGGGGCCTACCTTAGAGGCAAGGCTCTATACACTGAGTAATTTTGATGTGTCCCGTCAACTCATGAGAACAAGGAGAAGCTTGCTTAGTACGCCGTCTCCCCCGCCCACGGGCGTGGTGCCTCGCAGGATGAGGTGAAGCTTGCTCCGCCTTATTCCCGCTCCCTCGCCCATGCGCGTGGTGGCTCGTAGGACGAGGAGAAAAATTTACTACTCCCTCTGTTTACTCCTCATCCCTACTAGTAATACCTTGGTTATAGAGATTATATCATATTGTTTGGAATATATATGTCCTTTAGTAGATTTCATTATGAACTATTAGTAGTACGTACTCCAAACACTGATGTATATAGACGTATTTTAGAGTGTAGATTCACTCATTTTGCTCTGTATGTAGCACTCTCCCTTGCCCCTCGACCCTCGCCCACGTGGTGGACGTGCAACAATTCGTTCGGTCTCATATAGCCAGAACGATATATACTGCACTACCACTATTGCTCGACTTCTCGAAGAGGCGAAGAGCCAATCACAAGGTTAATATTTTGGAGATGCCAAGCGCAAGGTTATAGGAGAACGAGTAGTAGGTGCCGCGTCATTTATAAATAAAGTTTTTTTTCTTCAGCGGCACATACGCAATATGATAGGTTCATATGGAGAGAAATGGAAACCGCTCCACTATATAAATAGTCAGGACGGGCCAGCCTACACGGTTGCTTGCTGGGGTTGCTCTCTTCACACTATCTCGCACAAAACGACTGTGGCCACATCTCTAACATCCCGGCGGATCACGTCTGCTGGGGGAAGGGGTGGATGCTTAGTGTAGATGCGGTTGCCGTCGCCGACGGTGAAAACCCATTGTCGGAACATCCCGACAGGGGTCCCCGCCGTTCTCTCTCACAAAGCCGGTGAGGTTGCCTTCGTCCCTTGCTCACTGCCGCGACGTGGGCAGTTGCCGCCTCCCGCCGCCCTCCTCAAGGTTGAGCTACGTCCCTCAGGCTGGTCGTAATGGGAGTATCATAGCTAGTATCATGCATGCCAACTAGGCAATTTTGATGAGGTGTCCTAGAATTAAATGAAGAAAGAGAGGGTTGAGTATCATATCATGATACCGTATCATAATAAATGTTATGCTACTATGTGTCATGCATGGCAATAAATAAAGTACTACATGATACTAATATATGGTACTATCACTAGTAAAAAAAGGGCCTATTGTCCCGGTTGGTAAGGGCCTTTAGTCCCGGTTGGTGAACCGGGACTAAAGGGTCGGTACTAATGCCTCCCCCCTTTAGTCCCGGTTCAATCCAGAACCGGGACTAAAGGCCACGACCACGTGGAGCTCCACCTTTAGTCCCGGGACTAATGGAAATTTTATGATTTTTTTTTGAATTTTTTTTTTGAAATTTTTTTGCATAATTTTTTATTTTCAAATTTCTGAATTATTTTAACCCCTAATCTCTAATCAGCACCCCTCATCACTGCTCAATTTATCCTCTTCTCTAATCACCCTCATCATTCCAAATCACCTAACTTCCGAACGGTCACCCATCCTCCCACTCCCCAGTCTGAGCACGCTGAACTTCCGGTTCTATGCTCCCTCGTTTCCAAAGTCTGCACTTGTTGTTTTCCGACAATAGTAAGATATCAATCCTATTAACCCTCGTGAATTTTGCTTGAGCATGAATTGACACATTTCACTGTTTGAGTTTCAAACTATTGTTTTCAAAAACAATAATTATTTAGAAAACAATAGTTATTTTGAATAATTAGTTTGACCATGGTTTGACCATAGTTTGACCACAGTTTGACCATAGTTTGACCAGATTTGACCAAAATTCAAAATAACTGAACAAATTATTTATTAACACTAATATTCTAGAATAATTAGTTTGACCATGGTTTGACCATAGTTTGACCATTGTTTGACCATAGTTTGACCACAGTTTGACCAGATTTGACCAAAATTCAAAATAACTGAACAAATTATTTAGTAACACTAATATTCTAGAATAATTAGTTTGACCATGGTTTGACCATTGTTTGACCACAGTTTGAAATTTTTTCGATTTTTTCCACTCTAGATATTAAAAGCCCCGTAACTTTTTTCTGTTAGGTTTTTGAGGATTTTGAAAATGTTTAACGGGGTTCCCCCCGTTAAATTTGGATGTAACTTTTCGAGTAGATGATTTTTCATATAAAAAACTTTTTCATCTGAGTTAGTATGCAAAAGTTATGCCCATATTTACAAATTCGGAGAGATTTTGCAAATAAAGTCGAAATTCACATTTGCAAATTTTCCCAACAACTAGACCACATATCACATGGGAAATTTATTTTCTTTTATTTTTTGACATTTCCATCATTTTCTTTTATTTTTTAAAATTGAAAAGGCGATCCAGGGGGTAGAGTTTGAAAATGGGACCTTTAGTACCGGTTCGTGGCACGAACCAGGACTAAGAATCTCAACCCCATTAGTCCCGGTTCGTGCCTCAAACCGGGACTAAAGGTCTAATCTTTACTCCCAGTTTGAGGCATGAACCGGGACTAATGGGCATCGCACCCTTTAGTCCCGGTTTGAGGCACAAACCGGCACTAAAGGGCACAGGTGAACCGGGACTAATGCCTTAGCCGCATGAACCGGGATAAATGCTCACATTAGTCCCGGTTCGCGATTGAACCGGGACTAATGTGAAATTTGGCCCGGAACCATAGCCCTGTTTTCTACTAGTGTATGCATTAGAGAGGTAGTATCATACACTAGTATCATATGCATGATACTAGTACACGATACTCCCCATTACAACCAGCCTTAGGTACAACTCCCTTTACAGCCGGCTTGCACCACTGCTCCAGCTGCCCACATCACTCCCTGTGTATATTTCTCTACTTCTTTGCCCCACACATACCTCTACTGGCTTCTACGTACTGTAATTGTGAATCAACTAGTCCCAGTAATCTTATTCTAATCACGCTTCTTCAATTTCTTTGCCACAGGGATGCTCATCTCGATTTTGGTGAAACTGCACAAAATGATCCGATGGTCAAAAGGTTGCAAACTTCATTTCTTGGGTAGCTCCACGTTGCCAGCAAATTTAAGCCTGGTTAGGGTTTACGGTTCAAGGGCTAGGGACTGCATGGATCGTTTTATTTTCTTTAGCTGCCTCTTTTCCAAAATAAGTGTCAACTTTAGTAGTAGTACAACTTTGTACTAAAGTTTGCATAAAGTTGAGACACTTATTTTGGAACCGAGGGAGTACATATTGGCTATGATTTGTCAATCATTGAGATGCAATAGCATGCATGTTAGTCTCTTTTGTATTTGATGAAATGTTGCAACGGGCAACCTTGGACGCATAAGATACATGTAGCAATTTGGAAGCTTCATAGCATTGTACAAATTTATCTTGTCGATAAATTATAGTACGCATACTATACTAGTACTTCCTCCGTTCCTAAATATAAGTCTTTGTAGAGATTTGACCATGAACCACATGCGGATGTATATAGATGCATTTTAAGTGTAGATTCATTCATTTTGTTCCGTATGTAGTTCACCTAGTGGAATCTCTACAAAGACTTATCTACCTAGTGGAATCCCTCCGTCTAGGTGTGTAAGTCATCTTATGAAAACCAAATAATGCCAAAACACTTAGGCGCGGTGCATTAACTTCTACCTCGTTTCTTATTTCTTGACATATCAACCAATAAAAGATGAGGGGTGTGCATGCTTTTAATGAGTTGAGACTACAAACACGACATGCAGTGGTTAGTTCATTGCATGCAATGCTATTAATTAGCAAATAAACATTAATGTCTCTCATTTTACCCTCCTCCTTGGTCACGGTGCACAACCTAAGATGACTTACTCACCTAGACGGCAGTGGTTTTAAATAGAATACGCGCGTTCCCGGAAAAAAGAAACGAAAACTGGCGGAAAATTTTTTAAGGGTCTGTCTAGGACACATCTAAGTTGATGTCCACTCTGTTTGTGGTCTATTTTTTTGTCCTAGTTTTTTTTCTTGTTGCTGTACATTATATACTTGTGGGAGCTTAGATGTGATATCCTTAAATAACATCAGTAGATGTGAATTAGACAAACTGATTTTCTAACGTACCAAGAAAGAAAACTCGATCAAAAACACGCCCCCGCTTCCAGGTCGCGAGAGTCGTCGCGCACACACACATAGACATAGACATGCATATCCGTGTTTACTACATAAAATTCCATTTTCATGTCCATCTCCAATCATATTTGGCCAACTGGCACATTATTTACGTTGTTAATTATATACGCAGCAATATTAACATACAACGTCTCTTGTTTGCGCACGCGTCGATCGCTGCCACGCGGTCTGACCAACCCGAACCCTCTTCATCACTTGCGTGCTTCCTGCCCGAAACGGTCAGTGCCGCATTCATGCCCAGCCACAGCGGACGCGACCTCTCATTGGCGCCGGATTGAAGCGGCGCGCCGGCCGAGAGAGTGTCGCCCGTGCCGCTTCTGGGTGCACGCGGCTGCAACATGCATGTAAAAAGTTCTTGGGAGTCCGTGCTACATCTAGCTGTCCTCCCCCAACTCGTCAATCTCTTCCAGTAGTGCTAGTACTCCATGGCGCGGTCCATCGACAAGCAGGCGGGAAAGTTATCGTATACTACTCAGTTTGCGGTGAGTGGCATGCCGAGCGACCGTGTGGGGTCGAGCCATGGAGGAGGTTGAGACACAAACACGACAGACATGATTTAAACGTTGGTTTTGCTCGATGGCGCGATCGAACGAAACGAAACGTTGGCTTCTCTCCGTTTCCATTTTTTCTCTCGAAAAATGGAAACTTTCCACTCCATTTTCATTCCTATTCCAAGGTTGCCCCATTACAACATTCCATCAAATACAAAGGAAAACTAACATGCATGCTGATGCATCTCAATGATTCACAGATCATAGCCAATATTTACTTCACAACTAAAGAAAAAGTTGTGAGAGCGTGTCTGAAAAGAAAAACTACTGATGGGGTCACTACGACTTAAACCCTAAACCCTAAACATGATTTAATTTCCTAGCCAGGTAGAACCTGTCGGAGGAAAGACGGCTGGCACCCTCGAATCATATGATGCTTTTGTGCAGTTCCACTAAAATCGACATGAGCATCCCTGATGGCAAAGATGTTGAAGAAGTGTGATTAGAATAATAGTACTAGCACTAGTTCATGAGACATAAACTCATCACAAGTAGAAGCTGGTAGAAGTAGAGAAAGATCAACATGGAGATGGAGCTACGGCAGTGGAGCAAGCTGGCTCCATAAGGAAGATGGACTATACAGGGACGTCATTTGTAGCTAGAAGAGGCGGTTGGGACGCTGCATCGGCCCATACCGCGGTGACTCCGATTGGGACGCACCGATCGTGGGTTTTCTCCTCGTTGATGTCGACCGCGTCTACGTAGAACATTGTTCCTTCCCCAGTGCGGGATCGGGCCCGTCGTTCTATGCTTGTGAAGAGAGCAACCTAAGCAAGCAGGCTTGTAGCTTAGGCTCCTGCTAGTGTATATATAATGGTTTTCTTTTTCTCTCCATATCAACTATTTTATATTGCGTACGTCTCATTCAAGAGTGAAATGATGGTTGCTTCTTCCGACTAACTTACTGTGTGATTTGACTGCTCGTTAGTGGCCCCTACACGTACTCCCCCTACATGTATGCAACAGTCACACGTACACATGGACGCAAAAACGCGCGCGATGCCCTAATGCATGCATGTCCGAGCACACGATGAAACACGCACGGTCACGCTCAAGTGCTCAACCTACACGTGCATGCACACACATACTCAGTCAGGGTGAGCTAGTGACCGTATAAACACCGGAAAAAATATATATTGAGCGCAATGAGCGTATTATGAAGTCCAACGACCAGTATCAAAGCTCTCTCATTTACCCGCAAAAAAGATTAAGCCATATTAACCGGAAAGGAGGGAGTATGGACTAGCACTACTTTTTGGTGTGTCTCGTCAACTCGCAGAACAAGGAGAAGCTTGCAGGACAAGGTGAAGCTCGCTTACGCCTTTTGACTAATGCAACCTACCCTCAGTGGACATGCATTAGTCCATTCAGTGTCAGATTGTCAGAGGCATACACTGTAGTACCCAACATGGTGGAGCGTCTGTACTCTTATTTTTTTTATCTTTGATAAAGTGCACGTTTATTTCGGAGAAGGGCGGAAAACGGCAGCCCAACATGTAATGAATGATATCGATCAACCAACCATGCTCGAATATATCTTGGCCTCCGTGCAAGCCCGTCTGTGTGTTCTAGCTCCTCGTCTCTCTCAAGGAACGGCGGGTTGGCTCTTTGCCATCAATTGAGATCGGTTTGCTCACACTCCTGTCCCACATGTCAGTGATATGCCAAGAGGAGGTGCATTGACCGATCGCCATCTGGCGTACTTGGTTTTGCACCTTCATACTACTCCTCCCTCTGTCACAGTTTACCGGGCGCGCTTCATTATGATGCATTTCTCTCAATGCATTTCCAGCACCAGATAGACTTTAGATGCGTTTGGTTTAATGCTCAATTAATTAGGGCGTCGTAACCGCAATCAAGTCCACAATTTTCTCTCCATGTACTATGTACTACTCCGGAGTGGAGTACGTGCATGCATGTGTGTACCCAGGGTGGAAGCACTGCATGCATGTGTGTACGCATTATTCCTCTAGTAATAGACGCGGTACTATAACTACCAATGCTATTTTTCAGGCCGATCGCTAGTCGCCTTGGTCCCACAGATTTTTTTTCTTTTCAAGCGCTGTATAAACAAAGTGATTTGGATGGAGTAGTATGAGCGGATTCAAAGAAGAGCGTATTGGTGGTTTCTTCTTCAGAGCAACTTACAGTGGGAAAGGTGAGGCTTATGATTTGACTTCTCATTACTCACTATTAATGCGGCGCAATGACCGGGCTGAGTCTCCCATGCGGTTGTGCACTACCCCCCCGGTTCTTAAATATACTCCGGAGTATTTGTCTTTCTAGAGATTTCAACGAGTGACTACTCAAATATTTGTCTTTTTAGGAGTTCAAATGGACTGGCACATACGGATGTATATAGACATATTTTAGAGTGTAGATTCACTCATTTTGCTCCGTATGTAGTCACTTGTTGAAATCTCTAGAAAGACAAATAGAATATTTAGGAACGGAGGGAGTACACATACGAAGCAAAATGAGTGAATCTACGCTCTAAAATATGCCCGTTTGAAATTTGTAAAAAGACAAATATTTAGGAACGAAGGAGTATAATTTTGTGCATGGCACATGGACCCGGATGATGAAGAGGCTTCTGGCAATGCTATGAAGCTTCCATCATTTGTTTACATAATTGACGTACTATACAAATAATTTTCCAGCGACATGAAATTATACAATGGTGTGAGCTTTCAGCTTTTGTTTCGCGTGTCTTGCCATCGATGCTCTTTCGGAAACAATAAAAAATAACTCCTTGCTAATGCATGTCAATTATTAGCAGACCGAGCTAATAATTACATCACAACTGAAAAGCGAGTTGTGAGAAGATGTTAAATTAAAATTGATCCTTGCTTTCATTGGCGACAACGTCCCCAGCTCTGTCTAAATCAACAAGGCATGTTGGGAAAAAAGTAGCTGTCTGGAGCATGCAACATTCCGATCATTTTGTGCAGTTCCACTAAAATAGAAATTTGGCGTCCTGTTCCAAAGATATTAAGAGTGATTACGATAATAGAGGACTGCTGATGAAACAATAAACACACAAATATAAGCCAGTCACCTTTGCAGTCTCTCTTAAGACTAACTAGTTGGAGAAGATTAGGCTCGGAGTTGGATGAGGAGGATAGAGCAAAACCAATCTCCCTTTGTGAAGTCGCACAAAAATGTAGAGACGTTGCCCGTGTGATATTTTAGTACAACTGCACAAAACACTCTTAAGAAAATAGTGATTTGTGCAGTTCACCAAAAGGTCGCAATAGTAATGAGGTGAAATGGATAGCCGTGTTTGAAAAAAGAGGTAGAAAGGAAACAATTACTGGCCAATAACAGTTGATGACACATGCGACGACAAAAAAGAAGCATATTCATTGTCCTAAGGGAAGATAACAACACGGTTGTGTTTGTCTAAAACGGTTTGAGGACGAGAATGCAATATGGAAAGTACGCCGGTCGAGCTACGTTTTGGGCAAAGAACTATGGAAGATCCATATGCAGCGACGTGGGAAGACGGGCAGTGGAGCAAGGCCGGAGGGGATACCTGGAGGTCGTCGGGATGTAACTAGGTGAGCGGCGGCGGGCAGAATCTGCGGCGGTGGCGTAAACCTGCCGCGCCGGAGCTTGGTCAGAGAAAACGGCGTGTACCGCAGATCGGGACGTGCTGCCTCGGCGCCATAGAACGGAGAAATGATACACCTCCTCCCTTTCCCCCGGCGGACGGGATGCGGCCTGATTAGTGACCAACGGTGAGAGAGAGAGAGGCCACCGCACTCCCTTTCCCCCGGCGGACAGGATGCGGCTAGACCAGTGACCAACGGTGAGAGAAAGAGAGGCCACCGCAGCCTTGTGTGAGATACTCTGAAGAGCGACAAACCAAGCAGGCAGGCTCCATTGTATATAGTGAGCGGACTACCTTTTTCTCCATAAAAATCATTTTATATTCTGCATACGTGCCATTGAGCGTTATAACTTTATTTAAAAATAACGCGGCAACGTGTCAAGTCGAACTTTGTTTCGTGCACGCGTGGTACACGGCCTCCCTAGGTAAACAACCGCTACAGGCGTTCAAATTAGCACGTGGGCTGCCATTTCATAAAGAAATGAGCTCCACCGTGTACCAGCAGCTGGTGTGGCTGGGCACGAAGCGTGAAATGCGTGCACGGTGCACCTATTCTCTTCTTGTATACGTACACCACCTACGTGGGGTTGTGTGAGAGAGATACAAACCTAGAGAGATATAGTGTGTGGGTTCTTGAGAGTTTTTTTGGGGGGAGGGGGGGGTCAATCAAAAAATGTAACATATGAAATGTGTGTGAAATAGAGTCATGGATATAACACATATATATAGAGGGGGCGATCCATGAGAAGAGAGTGGAGGTATCATCGGCTTGAGGTGCCCATAGAATCGAAGAGAGGGATGATGTGTGTGTGTGTGCGTGCGCGATCGATAAAGAGTGCCATCGAATTTGTGTGTGCCCACGTCAAAGATATAGAGTGGTTGGCCTACTGGAACGTGAGAGGGGACATGTGCAGTTTGTCTCTATGGGATGGATACTTACCTACAGCGCTCGACTATTGGTGTGTGGTGGGGGAAGAGGGAGGCCCAATTAACTATAGAGGTACAATGGCTGGTATATATGTGTGGAGGAGGAGAGAGGCCTACCTCATGTATTAAGGAGATCGATCTGCCTCATGTATTAAGGGAGATCGATCGGCATCCATGCATATGTGCAGGAGAGGAATAAGGTTGGGAGAGAGACAGAGTTATAGTGTTGGAGGGGGTGGTAGTGGAGTTGCTTCTAACAAATGGTGGGATAGGCTTGCTAGGATGACGGGGCACACATAATATCAATAAGAGAGGAGATGGCTGCTTGTTGTGCATGCGTGCGTGTGAGAGACGGGTCAAGAGGCATGCACGAATGATGAGGGGGGACGATGTGGCTATGGTAAGCAGACGTAACTACATAGGAAGATCAATCGCCCTTTGTTAGGGAAAGGAGAGACATAACTTGTGAGGTACGTCAATCGATGGGGGGGGGGTAGTTAAAGTTGATCTAGGTATATGTTGGGAGATCGATCGGTATACATGCATGTGTGTGTTAGAAGCAAATGAGGCACGAGGAGAAGGATAGAGAGAGAGGTATTCATGTAGGAGGTGGTACGGAGGCATACTATATCGAGGGGAGGAGTGTGCAGTCACGAGAACGATGAAAAGAGTGGTGGGAGTGAGGCATGGACGGTGACAAGAGAACAGGGGAAGCTTGTGTTTGTGCTAGGCACACCTGGCTAGAGAGGCATATCGATTGATGTGTGCCGTAAAGAAGGAGTTGAGGGGCCTACACACACCGTGGGTGAACGACCTAAAGTGAAAAGACGAATTTGCGCGATGGAGCTAGAGAATCCGAGGGAGGGTGAGAGGGCTGCGGGCGTGTGCATGCATGAGAGAAAGTTAGCGCTAGCTACAAAGATAAGAGGGTTGTGTGGGTGTAAAAGATGAATAGAGATCATATATACTTCATTATAAAAAGCGAATTCGGATATTTGAAGAATTTATCATAGTGTTTTAAACTGACGCATGTGTGAATATATATAACGGTGATACACATGGTGTGGTTATGAACATGTTATACTACATTCAATATATTTTATCCTACTCTTATAAAAAACGGAGTTGTTGATGATAGTGTGCCTGCCATCCTGCATTATAGGACGTCCGATTTATATCTGGCGGATAGCAAGGAAACTACGATGGTTGAAGTTGGCAACAATCATGATTGTAGATTCTTATTGAAATAGAGAAACAAATTCAAATTTAGTTCGAATTGCAGCGGTAGTATAGACATTTGGAATGCACTAAAATGTTGGTATGAGTAGGTTACATGCATTATACAGCAAGTGAAAAAAATTAATCGGACATAACATGGATTCATACTCTCTCCTTCCATCTATATAGGGCGTAATGAGATTTTTAAGACCGCCTTTGACTATTGACAAGATTAATAGTACATGACATGCACAATGTGAAAATTATATCATTGAAAGAACCTTTCATGCATTTAATTTAACGGTGTGCTTTGTGTAGGTTGCATGTCATATATCATTGCTCTAATATTTGGTCAAAGTTAGCATCGAAAAATGCATTAGGCCCTATATAGATGGAAGGATGGAGTAGCTTTGAATAGCATTTGTATAGTAAAACGGGGCAAGACTCTCTCTTTGTGTGGTGTGAATAGTTTTATTTATTTTTGTTTTCTTTTTGGTTGAGGGAAGTGCGAATTGATTTGGTATGTACAAGTACAATATTACTACACGTTAGGCTTGTCCCTAAAATTCAACCCGTGTCTTGTTATATCCCGAAAATTCAGATATCATGCTCTCAAAACTGGCGCCTTCACAACCCGCGCCTTGCTATCCCGAAATTACAACGGCGAAAACTCCCTCCACCGCCAAATCCCGACATGCGAAATCCCCTTCTAACCTTGAGCCAAAAGGGCCGCTAGTTCAAATCGGTGGGGGGTACTTTTGTAACACACCCTACATTTTGGACAAGCGTGTCCCTAAGTCATGCTTCACCCCCTCCCATCGCCCCCTTTTCGCCATTCGAAATCCCAGGCCGCCATAACTTCTTTGCTCCAGCCGCGAAACCCCACCCTCCTCTGTCCGCCACGTCATCGCTGCCCAGCCGGAGCCTCTTCCCCGACGACGTCGTCCACCGCAACAGCTCGAAGTGCCTCGTCCACCTCCCCGGATGAGGATCTTTCGCCCATCTCGCCGTCCCGCCGGTTCAGCCGCCCCGTCCTCCACCTCCAAGGAGCTACTCCGACGATCACCTCGTCTATCGCGGATGCTCCATCCCCACAGCGCCGCCTTAACCTGCTCCACTGGAACCGCATCATCCTCACCGACTCCTCGGACGAAGCCGAGGCCTACTTGGCGCCACCAAAGAGGTTGTACAGTCATCGCATCACACCTTCTCCTTAACTCGACCTCCCGACATCGACGGTGCTCCATCCTGCACCCCCATGGAGCAGCTACCTTGAAGCCGGCGCCGCGGGCGACATCTCCACGACGGCTCTCCCCCAGTGCGAGGCCCCTTCGGCGACGGCGTCCATACCAGCCGGATCTGTTGCTGCTGCTCCGGCTCTCGCTCGCTCGCTTGCGCTGCTGCTTCTGCTCCGGCTCTCACTCCATCGCTTCGCCGCCCGGTACTCTGCTGCTCGCCCCTCGCTTCGTCTTCTGCTCTGCTCGATTAAGCCACACTTGATCGACTCAATCGACTTTTGGGTCACCGATTTTCAGGGGTTGGGGGGCTCGCGAGTTAAGGAAGAACCACCCAGCGAGGACGGGGGCTCGCCGGAGAGGTACCCCACTATCTATCTTAGGGTTCAGGGCAGGGGGGCGGGGGGCCTAGAGGGTTGGCCGGGGCGGCGGTGGCGAGTTGTTTCGGGGCGGCGAGGCGGTGCTGGGGCCCGCGGTTCAGCCGGTGATGGCTGGCGGCTCAGGGGGGGTGCAGGTTGAAGATGAACTGCAGGCCCTCCCTAAACTACATGTCAAGTGCCTCTCTGCTACCATTGCGTTCGGTTTGACGGTAGCATTCAGATTCCTGATAAATTTCAGTTTCGACAGTTTAGTTCAGAGTCAACAGTTTTTACCTCATTTGTTGTAGTCAGGTGGTTTTTGGTGATGTTAATTTTACATCCATTTTACATCATCTACTGGAGATGCTATTAGAATCCGACTTGAGATTGACGATGTCTGTCTTGTCTTTGCTTGACCTTGACGTCTTCTGACTCACGGAGCTGCTCCAATGACGTAACGATCCATCACAATAGAGCGATGCCACAGGCGCCGTCTTAATATTCCTCGAGATCTTCCTCCACACCTCCGATAGCCACCTCTTGCCTCAAGCGCTTGACCAACCAACCCAATGATGCTGAGGTCGACATGGCTATGGCAAAGAGGCTGTACACTTGTTGCATCACTTATTACTATACATTCACGTCGATCCATTAGGGCTATTTTGGTTCAACAGAAAAACATCGATCCACTGGTTGTTACCTCACTCTAAATTTCTGCATGCTCTCCTTACATAATCTCACCATATTTTTTCATTATGCATGTCGGATATTGTACACAGTCATCTTGAACATGTAGAGAAAAAGAAGAGTTTCTTGCAGCAATACAATGTCATGAATACATCGCTCCATGGTGGGTTCAATGGCAAACCCTCCCCACCCCTCTCAGTTGTAACCAGAGGAAGATATCTGTTCGAGGCGGTTTTGGGCCTTGTTGACCACTCCTATTTACTCCCAAGGTGTTTGCTCTACCTTGGCATGATTATGTTAGTCAAATCATGCATATGTTGCCTTCTTGAGTGCCTACTTTTGACATCATATATGTCATCTCGCTTACTTTAGACATGTCTGTAATGCCACTGTTTAGTTTCTATATCATATACAGAATTATGCAGTCTCATGTCTTTTAGCTAGCCATAATATATGTGAAATGTGCAATGCCATCTGTTTAACGAGGCATCATATATTTGAATGATATCTTGCCCATACTTTTCTTCATTACATTTCCATTTGTCGACAATGTTTGTACATTAAACTACTCTTCTGTGAATTAGCCATTTGGGTGGGAGATGGAAAAACTGGAGTGAAAACAAGGCCTTGAGCAGAGCGGTGCTACCGTCAAGGCAGATCTCTTGTTGGGTCCCGATAGCTCCTCAGAGATGGATTCAGGGGACATATGACCATCCTATTCCCCACCGAGGTGTATGCTCTAACTTGGCAGTTATCTTGCTCATATCATGCATACAAAGGTCTTGCATTGCATAGTTTAGACATCATATACACAATATTCAACACCATGTTCTTAGTTCATACATCATATCGAATGCCCTCTGTTTAGCATATAAATCACATATGTGAATTAAATGATGCGATCCCGATTACTTAGATAACATGTAGGTGAATTATGTCATGCGATCCTGTTTAGTTATTCATCATATCTTTGAATTATGTTATGCTATGCTATCCAGTTTAGATAGACATCATATATGTGAAATTATGTCATGCTATCCGTTTTAGTTAAACAACATACATGTCAATTATTTCATGCCCTCTTTTTTCCACAATATCTATTGCACCTGTCTCTCATACAATGTCTGTACATTCAACTATGTTTCCTGTTTATCAGTCATTTGAATTGGAGCGGGTGATGCCAGTATCTAGCGGACTAAAAACACAGTCTTCCAATAAAACAGTGCTACCTCTTGTTGTAGATAGCACCCCGGTTGTACATGCACAAGAACCAGCCCTACCACACATAACCCAAACTCTCGCAGATTGTACCCCTACTGCGATGGACAGAGAACCAGCTTCACCCAATCTAACCCCAACCCCAGCCGATAGTAACCCAGTTCCTATTGACACAACACCATATCCACCATAGAGCTCCCAAACAAGAGCAGTTAGTAAGGCAGCTCCAGTGCCCAAAGGGCAGTACTATCACGGCGAACCCCAACTCCACCAGTTAGTACGCCTATTCCTGTGGAGGAAGCACAACCAGCTAGTCATAGTTAAACATCTATCGCATCTGATGTTGTTAAATCATATGTGCGTATCTTCCCATCTTAGAAATATTATACTGAAGATGAAGGAAAATGCCAGTTGCAGGTGTTTTTCCAGGAGTTATGTGTAAGTAATGATATTCATGGCAATTACTTTGCTTCGTCCCATACGTCCTACCTCCATGATGGTTATAATACATCAAATTTTCCCATTTTTCTCTATAGAGAAGGACCGATTTGGAAACTCAGGATGAGGTAACCTGTGCTAATACCTCTGCTATCTTCAAGAATGTTTGGTGGCGATGTCGAATTACTCAAGAAGAAAGCGTGCTTCAGCGGCAAAGAAACTCATAAAATTCCCTTTACGTTCTCTGAGACACATTTATCGGACGATGACTGGGAACGCATTGTTCAGCATCTTGGTCCCAAACCAAGAATGTGGTAAGGTCTATGAGCTCATTTTCTATTTTTAAGTATTATATTCTTGCGTCTTCTTGTACTCTGTTCATGTAGAACAAGTGCCTAAACCTGAAGAACAAGCTGTTCTAATTTAAGATTCCATTTCTATCGTAGTTCAAAAAGCGCTAGGCGTTAATTGTGCGTTTGCCACCACCTTGCGCTTTTCTTGACCAAAGCGCATGCTTATGCGCACTATGCCTGATTATGCGTAGTTATGCGCATAATGCGTTTAATAACGCCTAGAGCCTAGGCGCGCTTAAGCGCTCGCTTAGGCACGCCTTTTTTAACTATGATTGCTTTGCTCTTGTATCACTGTATTTACTCATACAACCTTATTTTAAATTGAAGGATCCAATCGAAACTCCAATGGCACCGCAGGTATGTTCACGCATGTTTCTTTAACAGTTTCGCTCTTATCAATAGCTCTGTTGATTTCAATTTCAATTGTGTATCTGATTGACTTTCATATCATGCACATTACTAGCATCACAACAGAGCCAATAGTGTTGTTGTACATGTAGACCCGTGGTACCCATCTGAAATCTTGTTGTGCCGTGTAGTTTCCCACGCTTTGTATTCTTTCACTGCTGCTTTGTCTTGAACTGATATGATTTGAACTGTGTCTCTATTTTGATTTGGCAAGACAATGTAGTGACCATAGGACATAGATATATGTTTGTTTGATGCTTTTATTATGTACTAGTACTTGGCAATAGAAGACTTGGTAGTTTAATCCTGTCCACCTTACTACTGAACTGGTTCACCGAAATGAGTTTCATATACTAGTACATGATAAACCTGTTATGTGTCTCGCTTGTTTCTTCTTTTAGAATCTTGTGAATATTGGGGAAGAGTGCCTTATTAAGCAATGGTAAAGGAATTAATGCAGATAATGTTCAGGATAGTGACACATCCTTGTTGGTCTCCAACAAAGCTGATAAAACAGCTAAGGAAAACTATCTTGAAGACAGCGAGACAACCCCAAAGTCATGTCTTGGTTTAGTGTTCGAGTTACTGGCCACTACCGCTTGCACAAGCTATTCAAACTCACTGTCTAAATCAGTTCGGTTTCTTGAGTCTCAACTACAAGCTGAAAGACATCGATTAGCTATGCTGCCACAAGAAGCGGAATGACTGCGGAAGTCCCTGGAGCATTCAGATGCATACTTTCTGGTGCAATAGAAAGCGTTGGAGGATTTTAGCGCCAAACAGGACAAAGCTAATCAGCTTGTTAAGCTTATTGCCAGCATGGTGGATACCCAGGATAACGTTTCTTGAGCTCTTCTGAAGTTGTTTCAGTTATGCTCTTGTTTTGCTGCAGCGTTTATTTGCACTGGTGGCCAATTTTGACGGCCAGGGTATGTAATGTGCTTCTTTGTTCCCTATATTTGCACTGGTGGCGAACTTTGATGCCCAGTGGATGTAATATGTGTAATAGGGGTAATAGGCTAGCATTAATTGCTTGCTTATTTATTTCCTTATTGTCTTATTTAGTTGTTTGCTTGTAGTCACTGCAGTTCTTTTTCTGTTTTTTTCTAGTGGCGACAATAGCCTATTTTTGGTAACTAGGCCAAAATAATCATGGCAACACACGCATTGTTGTAACCATGGGCCTCCTGCAGTCCGTATGATCCATGGGCCTTCGTCCGTCAGTAGGATCCATTGGCCTTCTATACGGGCCGTAGGATCCATCGGCCTTCTATCACGGGCCTTAGGGTCCATGGGCCTTCTGAGCCGTAGGGTCCATGGGCCTTCTATGGGTCGTGACGATCCATGGGCCTTCTACAGTCAGAGATCCATGGGCCTCATACGGTAGTAGGATCCATGGGCCTTCTACGCGGCGTATCATCATTTCGCCAATCATGGGCCGTACTATTCGTGGACCATAACGGGCCGTTAATAGGCCGTGTTGATAACTCTCAAAAACAGCCCAACGGGTTTTTGACATGAAAATGGCCCAACGTATTAATGGTGCATAAGCGGGCCGATCGTAACGACGCTGAATTTGGCCCGAAGCGTAAAATAACGAAGAACGGGGTGTATGTAACCGAATGCTGCAAATGAGCCCAAGAATCAATGGGCCCTGAGAAGGCCGAAAGATAACTTGGGCTAGAAATGGCCCAATAGAATAACGGGCCGTTAATGGGTATAAAGTGATTCACTATTCATTACGAGCCACTTTCACCACGGGCCGTTAATGGGCCAAGAGTTACAAAGGTCCTCATATGGGCCGAACGAAGTCATGGGCCACACATGGGCCGAAGTTAAAACAGTTGAATCATATTGACGGCCCGGATGACGCCATCGGGCCTAATTTGGATAGGGCGTAACGGGCCCTGGGTTAGCGGGCTGTAAATGGGCTATATGCGAACAGGTCGTTAACAGGCTTTCGTTGGGCCGGCTCGCCACCTTTTGACCAAGTCAAACGGGCCAGCCTTTTCACAGGAATGGGCCTTTGTTGGGCCGTGCCACATGTCGCCATATCATAGGCGCCTTCGGTCCAATGAGAGGATGACATCTGTCCCAACGGTGAGCCGACACGTGTTTCCTCCAGCCAATGATGATTTTACACGTGGAAAATCCCCATTGGTCGGGGCTGTTAACGGGTTATCGGATCCAAAACCCGACCCGATAGCTTAACGGCGTTCCGTTACGGTGGATGCCACGTGTGGTCACCCTTGATGAAAGCACTTCTGTGACGCGCGATTTATCATCATGGAAGTGGCCACTTCGTGATGATAATTTTGGTAATGTCATGGAACACTTCTACGACAGCACAGGTATGACTATCTTGATTCTGTCATAAATTTGTCATGGAAGTACATGCATGAAAAAACGCGACCTACTATGACAAACACGTATCATCACGGAAGTGTATTTTTTTGTAGTGCAAGGTGGACAAGGAGCCCATCTTCAAGTTGCCCACGGGGGTGGTCCCGCTCAACAACAACTCTCGTCGGTCGGATATCATCGCCATGATGCCGGTCTTTAATGCGCATGGCCTCGACCCGAGCTGGGTCGAGCCTGACGAGCTCAGGGTGCAGGAGTTCTTCGACACCTTGCATGAGGCATATGTCGCGACGAGCCGCGGCTTGTTCAGGACACTTCTCAGGTGGAGTTGGACTACATCGCCCGTAGGTTGCGGGAGGCAAGGCTTGCTGAGGAGTCGGCAATGCTTGCCGTGGAGGCCGGCAGCACCGGCGGCACAGTGGACAGTGCCGCGGCAGAAGCGGAGGAGGAGGACCTCTCCCGGTGGGCGGCGGCCGCTGGGGAGGCCAGCTGTGCCAGCGCCGGGGCCCCCCTTGTCAAGGACGTCATTGACGGGGCTTCGGAGGAAGATGAGGAGGAGGAGATTGCGGCCTCCGTCCCTTCGGCCACCGGGAGGGGGCGAGTTTTGCGGCGGGCTGCCTCCGGCGAGCCGGTTCGCCCTGGATGGGCCGCGCAGCTGCGACTGGTGCAGGGAGCGGTGACGCACCAGACGAGGGCCGCGGTGATGAAGAAGGCGGCGGAGGCTGAGGCAGCGAGGAGGAAGACACCTGCTTCCTCGTCGTCCAGGCGTGCCTAGACGCCACCGCCCTCCACGCCGCTAGCAGATGCTGGCGCGGGGATTGCCTTCGACTTCGGGCCCCTCAGCCCGGACAGATACTCTGGGTCACCCAGCTCGGCGAGGAAAAGGAAGGAACCAGAGGAGGAGGAGGAGGAAGGAAATGACGAGTAAGCCTCTGCTTTCCTCCCTCATTCCTCGCACATCCCCCGACGATATTACTCACTTGCCCTCATTTTGCAGGGATGTGGAGACGCTGGCCCAGAGGATGAAGAGGGCCCGGTCGTCGGCGAGTAGCCAGCCCCCGGTAGGCACCTCCGGCACACCTCTGGTGGTATCAAGCAGCCCGGACAGCAGCCCCCGGCCCAGCCCCCAGCGTGAGTCCATCACCCGCCCTCCATCAGCGTGCGTTATGCATGATGCTTCAGTGCTAACCATGTCGTGGATGCAGGAGGGGAGCAGCACCAAGGGGAGCCACGAAGGGCTTCTCCTATCGTGCCTCCTTGGTCAACCACACCGCGCCGAGGGGCGTCCCCGGCAAGGGCACCAAGCCCCGAGGCCATGCACACGGAGGAGGAAGAGGAGAACGCAGGCACTGGTGGCTTTCTTTCGGAGCCAGATCTTGGCGGAGAAAGGGCTTCCGCCTCCCGGCCTGGCACAGGTAGGCTACCCGTCTTTTTTCTCTTTTCTTCTCTTTTCCTCACCAGCTTTCGATCTTGGCTCCACCTCGTCTCTTTCTTGGTGTCCAGGCCCTTCTTCGGAGGACGTCGACACCACCATCAAGGACATCGCCGCGGAGGCCGCGGCGGAGGCGGAGAATATTGTTGCCGAGGAGAGCGCAAGGGGCGCCGCCGAAGACGCCGCCAAGGGGCCCACTAAAGGCCCCGACAAGGAGCGTGCCGAGGAGCCCGGGAAGGGGCCCGCCGAGGGGATCGGCAAGGCCACCGCCGAGGAGGCGTTGGTCGACAACCAGCGCTCTTCCTCCACCGCCTCTGGCTCCAGCAAGTACCTGAAGGTGAGCGATGACCTCTTCGTCCACCTTCCAGGTGCGTCAAGCTCCAGAGCCCCCGTCGAGGGAGAATTGCTCGACAACGAGGTGCTCGCCACTGCCGGTTTTGACGTTGTTGATGAGCCGAGCGTCGACGGTGATGGCTCCCAGGAGGAGCGGCCGCTCCGGGCCATGGGCGCCAACTTCCGGAAACTCCAGGCTCTCCACCGCCCTTGCCTGGACAAGGCCAAGTCCAAGACGGCGGTGGTGGAGAAAGTGGAGGCAGATTTTGAGGAGCGCGTCGCCGAGGCACAAGGTTGGTGGCGCCAGGCTCAGGACGAGCTGAAGGCCGCTCAGGGCGATCTGGCTAGGCGCGACCTGGAGCTCACCATGAGGGTGGCCGACATCGAGAAGGCCCAGGAAACGGCGAAGAGGCTGGCCGACGAGGTCAAGACCATCCGGTCCCCAAAGACGAGGCCGCCACGAGGACCTGTGGAGGAGGACCTTGCAGCTGAGGAGAAGCTTGCCACCACTCTCCGCGGCAAGGATGAAGAAGTGGACAAGCTCGTCCTGCAGCGGATCCAAGAGCTGGAGCGGAGGCATCAGGAGGCACTCAACGCCCTGGCTCAGGCTCACGCCGGCAAGGTGAAGGAGCTGGAGGACCAAACTCTGAAGCTGTCCCAAGAGAAGGACACGCTCAACGGCGCCCTGACAGAGGCGCAGGGCAAGATCATTGGCAAGTCTGGAGGGCTCTCCGAGGCCAATGCCTCCATCAAAGATCTCAAGCGGAAGCTGGGAGAGCTCGAGGAGGTGCTGTCAGGGGCCTTGACCCTGGAGGGACTCCTGACAAGGGAGCTGGAGACGGAGAAGCAGCTGCTGAGGAACGAGACCGCCAACCTCAAGGATCACAAGGCGGACGAGAAATGCTGGCTTGGGCGCCTTGCCGCCGTCACGAACTCGGCTGCCGACCAGCTGGCCATCATGGGGGTGCCGGGCATGGAGTACGCCCCGGAAGTGAACCTGAGCCCCAACGCCAGCCTGACCATATACTTTGAGAAGGTCGTTGGTGCCTTGAAGCGGCTCCACTCCAATCGGACGGCCTCCTTGCCGAAGAGTCCTAGATTCTTTGCCAGGGGGCCATCACCAGGGTGCTCGTCAGATAGCGTATTGGCATCCTGACCTCGACTTCAAAGCGGTGCTGAAGAGCTTGGCGGAGGATGCTGACATCGCAGCGCTCAACGAGCGTATCCAGCCCATCCACAGCCGCATCGACAAAATCAAGAGGTTGGAGGGCCAGCGCCGGGACTGAGCTCCCTGTTTCTTATCGCCGCTGCAGGTTCATGACCAAGACAATGCTATCTTTAGTTAGAACCACGGCGGCAATTTATGTAATATGACTCTGCAGTACCTCTGAAACTATGCATGTTATTTTCCTGTCAGACTTTCCTTTGTATGTATGCCCCACGTCGACTGGGTAAGCTTGCCGGCACGTAAACCCAGGGCGGCGCTCTGGGGACGGATCCTCATTAGCCTGCCGGGTGTGCTTGCTGTCGGCGAAGCACCTTACCGCCGCCAGCGCGGCCGCTCGATCTGTCGAGCTTGACTCGAGTCAGAAACATGAGCGTAGGTGGTGGCGAAAGGCTACCCTGCCGCTCTCGACGCGGCCGCTCGAACTGTTGAGCGGGCTCGAAACAGAACAAGGGCGTTGCCAATCGCAGGAGGGCCCCTCCGCGTACAGGTTTTCCATACACAGGCAGAACCACCGAGGATAACAACCTTATATTTAAGGATAAAAACTTCAAGTTTAGCATGACTTAGCTATTTCGTCGCCGCCTCGGCGTCCTTCGCGCCAACGGGCAGCGCCGCCCTGTTGGCCGCTTTTTTCGTAGGAGCCATGGCGATGATGAACTTCTAGGCTTACCCCTAGGCCAGATTCTCACAATTGGCGCCCCCTACCTGGCGCGCCAAAGATGTCGATGGGAAACGACACCTATGGGATCACTGGAATCCCTTCTACGGTTGCGGGGCGCGGGATCGTGAGAAGAGCGGGACTAGCGGATGGCACAAAGAGGATTTAGCCAGGTTCGGGCCGCAAAGATGTGTAAAACCCTACAATCCTGCTTTGGTGGTTGTATTGGTGTTCTTGAGCTCTCAAACTAGGTCTGGGTGCTGCGAGGTTCAAAAGAGCCGAATCCCCTCTCGGTATGCCATGGGCCTCCTTTTATAGGCGAAAAGGGCTACCACAGTGGCACACAGGAGGTGGAAAGTGCTACAGTGTTGCGAGGTTATCGCTAGCATTACCGAACAAGACACATTAAATGCGAGGCTTAGGTGTCCTTCACTTTATTGGGGGACAGGGATGAGGCCCGTCCCGTCCGTCGCCGCCCTTCCTGGCTTCGACACGCGCCCCGGCCAGCAACGCATGCAACGCCATGTAGGCAGGCAGGCAGCTGAGGTGGCGCGGTGGTGGAGCCTCCACGAAGGTTTTCATGCTGCCACGCAGGTGCCTGCCCAGCTGGTTGGGTGGGCAGCTGCGTACGAACGGCGTTAGGCACTTGGCTGGTGCGGGCCTTGCAGTGGCCTTGCCGGTGCGCTTGGCGATGGTATTGCCGGTCTTGCCGCAGCGCGCTGGCCTCCCCGGCAAGGGTTTTGCCCGGGGGGGGGGGGTGTGGGTTTCTTTGGTGAGGATGGTTACCTTCCTATCCTCTTTTGATCTTGATTACTCTTTGTCTTCACAAAGATCTGCATGCCACCACGGAGGTGCCTCCCGAACCCTGTCCCAACGTGTCTGCTTAGTTTTGATGGGCTCGAAGGTGGCTCGCTTGGCTGGTGTGGACGAACTGCCCCAGCAAGGATCTTGCCGGGGCTTCTGAGGCTGCACCCGGCAAGGTCCTTGCCGGGGCAACCTGCATTGCCCGTGTGACCTTTGTGGTCTTGGTCATTTGTCGTTTGCTTTGCTTTTCCCTGTGGCTTTGGCTTTTCTCCGGCTTCCTCTTGCCTTGCCCATGTGTGGTCGTGGCAGGTGGCTCCGACTGCCCGTGCACAAGGGGTCAAAAGCTAGGCCCCTACTTTTGTACACCGACAAAATAGTCTTTACCGGTATACGTAGAGGTGATCTTTACATTGTTGATTTCACTAAAAAGGCTCAACCTAGAACTTGCTTTATTGCTAAATCCTCTAAAGGCTGGTTGTGGCATAGACGACTAGGTCATGTGGGCATGCGAAACCTTGACAAGCTTATTAAAGGAAATCATATCCTTGGCATTAACGATGTCATATTTGATAAGGATAGACTTTGCAGGCGCTTTGTCAAGGGTAAATAGGTTGGAGGAAGGCATCCGTGAAGAACATCATGACCACAAGGAGGCCGCTCGAGCTACTTCACATGGATCTTTTTGGTCCCAGCGCTTATAAAAGTCTTGGTGGAAATTCTTTTGGTCTAGTTATAGTTAATGATTTTCAAGATTTACGTGGGTGTTCTTTCTCAATGATAAATCGCAGGTCCAAAAGATCTTCAAAATTTTTGCTAGGAAGGCCCAAAATCAATTTGAAGTGAAGATCAAGAAGGTTCGTAGCAACAACGAAACGGAGTTCAAGAACGCAAATGTGGACACCTTTCTTGACGAAGAAGGGATTTCACATGAGTTCTCGGCTACGTACACACCTCAACAAAATGGAGTTGTTGAGAGGAAGAACCGGGCGCTCATCGAAATGGCGAGAACGATGCTTGATGAGTACAAGACAATCAAGCACTTTTGGGCGGAAGCGGTTGAGACAAAGATGTCATGCAACAAATCGCTTGTATCTTCACAAGCTACTTGGCAAGACGGCATACGAGCCCCTCACCGGTAACAAACCCCAAGTTGGATACTTTCAAGTATTTGGCTCAAAGTGCTACATTCTTGATAAGCATCGTCATTCTAAATTTGTTCCTAAGTCTCATGAAGGTTTCCTACTTGGTTATGGCTCAAACTCTCACACTTACCGTGTCTACAATAATTTCACCCGAAAGGTTGAAGAGACGGTAGATGTGAAGTTTGATGAATCTAACGGCTCGCAAGTAGAGCAATTGCCAATTGATGTAGGAGACAAGGACCCCTCGGAAGCAATCCAAGACTTCTCTATTGGCAAGATTCGTCCAACAGAGGTGAAGGAGAGTACCTCGTCCGTACAAGTGGAAGCTTCTACCTCACGACAAGGTGAACCAAGAGTTGATACGGAAGCATCCACAAGTGGGACACACCAAGACGAAGAAAACGAGGAAGTACACCAAGATGGACGTCAACAACCTCCTTCTCCACCACGACAAGAGAACGACAACGTCAACAATGAAGAAGGCCAAGAAGAAGAACAAGATGAAGAAGATGTTCCATTAAGATCCAAGCAAAAGCTTTCACGAGTTCGAGCAAGAATTGCTAAATACCATCCCGTCGAGCAAATCTACAATGATATCCAAACCGGGAGAATCACTCGCTCTAAAACTTGTTTAGATAACTATTGTGAACACTATTCATTCATCTGTAGCATTGAACCTATGAAGGTTTAAGAAGCATTGGAAGATCCGGTTTGGATAAATGCCATGCATGAAGAGCTACACAATTTTGAGAGAAATCAAGTTTGGGCATTGGTTGAGAAGCCCGACAACAACCACAACATCATCGGTATCAAATGGGTGTTACGCAACAAGCAAGATGAAGATGGACAAGTAGTTCACAACAAACCACTTCTCGTCGCCCAAGGCTACACTCAAGTCGAAGGTATGGACTATGGTGAGACTTATGCTCCCGTTGCTAGACTTGAGTCCATTCACATCTTACTTGCCTATGCTAATCACCATGATATCACCTTGTACCAAATGGACATTAAAAGTGCTTTTCTAAATGGTGAAATAGAGGAGGAAGTTTATGTTAAGCAACCTCCCGACTTTGTCAATACTAAGAAACCTAATCATGTTTAAAAACTTCACAAAGCTCTTTACGGTCTTAAACAAGCTCATAGAGCGTGGTATAAATGCTTGACCAAGTTCCTTATTGAAAAAGGATTTGAAATTGGAAAAAATGATTCTACTGTTTTTACTAAAAGGTTTAATGAAGAACTATTTGTGTGCCAAATCTATGTTGATGATATTATATTTGGTTCAACTAACCCTCACTAGTGAGAAGTTTGGAAAGCTAATGTCGGAGAAGTTTGAGATGTCGATGATGAGTGAACTCAAATTCTTTCTCAGTTTGCAAATCAAGCAAACTAAATAAGGTACCTGTTTCTCTCAAACAAAGTACACCAAGGACTTATTCAAGAAGTTCAATATGCAAGAATGCAAAGGTAGGACTACACCCATGCCTACTAGTGGACATCTTGATTTGACCAAAGATGGTGGAACAGTGGATCAAAAGGTTTATCGCTCCATGATTGGTTCATTGTTATATCTATGTGCTTCACGTCTCGATATTATGCTAAGTGTGTGTGCATGTGTGCACAATATCAAGCGGCTCCTAAAGAATGTCATCTTAAGGCCGTGAAAAGGATAGTGAGATACTTAATTCATACACCAAATTTTGGCATTTGGTATCCTAAGAGAGCCTCTTTTAATCTTGTTGGCTACTCCGACTCGTACTATGCCGGTGACAAGGTTGATAGGAAGTCCACTTCGGGTACTTGTTAATTTCTTGGTAGATCTCTTGTGTCTTGGTCTTCCAAGAAACAAAACTCGGTATCCTTATCCACCACCGAAGCGGAATACATTGCCGCTGATTCATATTGTGCTCAATTACTTTGGATGACCCAAACTCTTAAAGATTATTGGATATATGTGAAACATGTTCCTTTACTTTGCGACAATGAAAGTGCTATCAAGATTGCTCACAATCCCATGCAACATTCTCGAACTAAGCATATTGAAGTTCGTCAACATTTCATTCGAGATCATGTTGCCAAAGGGGACATTAATCTTAAGCATGTTCGCACCGAAAAGCAATTAGCAGATATATTCACTAAACCACTTGATGAGAAAGTGTTTTGCAGGTTAAGAGGTGAATTGAACATCATTGATGCTTCAAACTTGGAGTAGGAACTCCATTTGATACATGCAAGACATGAGCCTATGACTAATCCTTGATATTTCTCTTATAATGATAATCTTATGTCTTGGATATATTTGCACCTTGCATGTTATCTAACCCATGAAGGTACTTGGATGAATCTAAATCTATGAGATTGCAACTCACTCACATCTTGTGCAATCTCTACATCACCAAGTCTCTACACAACAGTGGTTGAAGACAAGGAAGCACGGAACCATTCAAACATATCCTTTCACAAATTTGTTATTGTTTATCATGATCGTCATTTTGGATACACAAGTGTCGTCCTTGCAAAACCTAACCCTTGTAGGTAGATGAACTCAAATTCCAAGTGGTGCTCCCAACCCTTGATGAGCTACATCAACCTTAAGCAACCCACATAAGTTCAACTACATGATCACGATCAATACCACCACCCAAGGTACGTTATTCCATCTTAGAGAAGCTTTACTCCAAGTCATGGGTCAAAGCAACTCGACAAGATGTGAATACATCAAGATGCTCAAAAGAAAAATGGTAACCCCATTTTGAGCTCAAACGATGAGTATGACCTATGATCAAGTGATCTCACTTGACTCCTAAGTCAATATACTCTAACATAGGTGACTTTGTCGCCGACCAATTCTAGATGAAGTTCTCGTGTGTTCTTTTCTGTGCTCTTGCATTTGTCTCATGCATACTTGTTTTCCCTTTCAAAAAAACTTCATCTAGATTTCTTTTCTGTTTCTTTCTGTTCTGCATTCTCTGCATCCAATTCATTGAAAATCTTTCAGTTAATTCCTTGCAAATCCTTGTGAGATCTTACTTGTCTAGTGAGCTGGGGTGACAAGTGTTTTATCTGTGATGAACTCGGTCACACCGGTCTGCTGTTTTCTGTCTAACCGAATCCTTTCGGTGCAACCAAAGCATAAATCTCGAAGCCACCGATTTCACTACAGGAAAGACACTTTGCCACTTGTTTCTGCATTCCCTTTGATCCAGCTCCACTCAATGAATCTTGTCCTCTACTAGCATCACCTACAACTTGCTGCTTTGTTCTGTGACTCAAGGACCAAACCCATCGTGACAAAATCCAGAAGAACCCTTCTTGGAAATTGATGTCAAAGGGGGAGATAGAGATCACATCAAAGCTTAATCATATCTATAGGGGGAGAGAATACTCAAGGGGAGAAAAGCCCAGATGCTTGGTGTTCAAGAGGAGAGAAGTCACATGTCTTCAAGAGGGGAAAGACATGTTCATATGTGCTTGTTGTTCATATGTGCTTGTTTGCATTAGCTCTGTTTATTTCTCTGAGCTCTGATTTTGCTCTGATTTTCAGTTCCCTATCTTCTCCCAGTATCCCATGCTAGATTCAGGGGGAGCAAGACATCTATGGGAAGGAAATCCTTAAAATTCATTGCACATGTTTACCTTTCGGGACATGTCTATATTCGATGTGGTACTTAGTACTCACTCTACGTGTCATCCCAGTCTTGGTACTCTTGTGGTGTCTTTTGTTTGCTCTGGCCAGTAGGTGTATCTGTGTTATCTAACCTTGTTTACGCAGGTTCATTCCATCCTAAGCCAACTCAAGACCACAAGGTAAGTATATGCATCACAGTCATGTGTATGAGGAATTCTTGCTGATGTAAATACTGTTTGCAAGAAGAACTCATGAGCATGAAGGTACATTTCCCATATTCACATCATTTGCACTGATGCATATAGCCAAGATACATGTAACACATTTCTTACTCTATCATGCTTGTGCATTCACATGCTCCTATATTCCATATTTACATGATTGCATACATGTAGGGGGAGCCTATGCATGTTACAGATCGTTCCAAAGCTTTACTTGTAATTTTCTATATCTTTATCTAAAGCTTTGATGTATGTTTTCATCAATTACCAAAAAGGGGGAGATTGAAAGCACAAAGTGCTCCCTGGGTGATTTTGGTAATTAATGTCAACATATCTCTTGTTGGACCAACACTTTTACCTAGTATGTTTCAGATAAGTTCAACAATGAAGTGGCAAGGACTAGAGGATGTGGAACCCCTTCAAGATGCTAAGGACAAAGGATTGGCTCAAGCTCAAAGCTCAAGACTCTACATTTTCTATTTTAGTGATCCAAGATCACATTGAGTCTATAGGAAAAGCCAATACTATCAAGAGGGGATGAGGTGTTGCTTAATGACTTGCTTGCTCAAAGTGGTTAGTGATATGCTCCAAAGCCCTCAACTACCTTCTCACATCCACATATGACCTAAACCAAAAGTCAAACTCGGCCCCACAGACTCTTCCTATCTGGCGCCACCGAGTTCAGATGTCATAGCCATTGCCACAAACCCTAGGCAAACCGGTCTCACCGATAGGGATCTCGGTCTCACAGAGATCAGATTGTATTCTCTCTGTGTATGCCCATTACCAAAATCGGTCCTACCGAGTTTGTGTAATCGGTCCTACCGAGATTACAATGCAAACTCTCTGTTCCTCTTTGTAACATTTTGGTCCAACCGAGATGAGCGAATCGGTCCCACCGAGTTTGCCTGACCAACTCTCTGGTTAGCTTATTACCAAAATCGGTCCCACCGAGTTTGGGTAATCGGTCTCACCGAGATTACGTTATGTCCTAACCCTAACCATATCGGTCCTACCGAGTTGCATGTCGGTCCCATCGAAAATCCTAACGGTCACATTATTTGCTGAATCGGTCCGACCGAGTTTAATGATTCGGTCCCACCGAGATTGGTAAGTTGTGTGTAACGGTTAGATTTTGTGTGGAGGCTATATATACCCCTCCACCCACTCTTCATTCGTGGAGAGAGCCATTAGAACGTGCCTACACTTCCAACCTACATTTTCTGAGAGAGAACCACCTACTCATGTGTTGAGACCAAGATATCCCATTCCTACCATATGAATCTTGATCTCTAGCCTTCCCCAAATTGCTTTCCACTCAAATCTTCTTTCCACCAAATCCAAATCCTGTGAGAGAGAATTGAGTGTTGGGGAGACTATCATTTGAAGCACAAGAGCAAGGAGTTCATCATCAACACACCATTTGTTACTTCTTGGAGAGTGGTGTCTCCTAGATTTGCTAGGTGTCACTTGGGAGCCTCCGACAAGATTGTGGAGTTGAACCAAGGAGTTTGTAAGGGCAAGGAGATCGCCTACTTCGTGAAGATCTACCATAGTGAGGCAAGTCCTTCGTGGGCGACGACCATGGTGGGATAGACAAGGTTGCTTCTTCATGGACCCTTCATGGGTGGAGCCCTCTGTGGACTCAAGGCAATTGCTACCCTTCGTGGGTTGAAGTTTCCATCAACGTGGATGTACGATAGCACCACCTATCGGAACCACGTCTCAAAAATCTACGTGTCTCCAAATTGCGTTTGCACACTCCAATCCCATCCCTTTACATTCTTGCAAGTTGCATGCTTTACTTTCCGCTGCTCATATACTCTTTGCATGCTTGCTTGATATGTATTGTGATTGTTAAACTTGTGCCAAAACTCCACTTCATCTTAAATAAATTAAAAATGCACCTTTTCTAACTTAGTGTCTAATTACCCCCCCCCCCTCTAGACACCTCTTCCTGATCCTTTCAGGCGAGCGCTCGGCTGGCCGCGCCATAAGTCAGCGCGCCACATCACCCTTCCATGCGCCCGCACGACTCATCACTATGGGCCCCACTCCACCGCTATTCCCCGTCGCTTCTCTTCTTATCCTCATCTCCTTTCTTCATTTTTCCCAATCGCCTCTGCTTCAGACCACCAAATCCACCATGGACGCACATCCCAGCTCTCTCTCATCTACTCTACGCCTCGTGGAAGCTGGACGCCTGCACCCAATGCCAACCCACAACCCCACCGTCCACCCCACAACGCGAGCGACCACGACAGGGGGCGCTCCTGCTGCTGTGACCGGTGGCGATGCGCAGGGGTCATGGCACAACGGTCTTGGAGGGTGCTCGTAGCCACCGTTGGGGGCAGTGCCGGAGCCCTTTGGGCGGTGTTGATGGTCGTCGTCCATCCCCTCTCCCCCCACCCCTCCAGCGCAACCAGCTAATAATTTTGCTGGAATCGGCCGGCGGAGAATGGAACCGGCAGGGCGATAAGCTACAACCAATATTGGCGGTGAGTCGAACATGCTGCAACCGACAGATCACTAAGCTACAACCGGCGTTTGTTTTTGCTGGGACCGGTGAAGCTTTGTACTGCCACCGGTGACGGCGAGCCTTTTTTTTCTGGAACTAGGCTTTTGTTTTGCTGGAACCATGTTTTCGTTTTGGTGGAATCAAACCATTTGTTTTGCTAGATTCATACCATCCAAGCTCACCGGTAGTGCGCGATTGCCTGCACGTCCATGGCTGCAATCGCCCCTGAAAAACCTGCCTCCAGCTAATAGGAAAGCTACCATGGGCGCTCACAGAAGCTGCGACGATGGTGACCCGCGAGATGGCAACGTGCTAGAACCGGGGCAGGAGGATGCTGGAACCAACGGAGTTTTTTGCTGCGACCGGTGTTATTTTTTGCTGGAACCGAATGGTGTTTTTGCTGGCACCGTGTGTTTTTGCTGCAACAACATCAAATTTTGCAGGATTTGATGTTTATTTTTGCTAGAACCAGTAATGTTGGGTGGTGGGATGTTGAGGTGCTGGGGGTTCGCTTGCGCTAGAAGCAGTTTTTGGTTCACCCACAACGTTTTTTGCTGGATCAACATTTTTGTTTTGCTGCATCCATCGCTAGAGGAGCCGCACACAAACGATGGTGGAGCGGATCCAACAATGGTGGACATGCGGCCAGCGGCGCCCTACAGCACACCGGCAGTGCTGCGATATTGCAGGAACAAAGGGGAGGGGGGCTGGGTGCGCTGCGAGATGCGTGGCACGGCAAGGGGATTTTTCCAGCGAGATGTGCGATGCGGCGGGGTATGCACGAGGTGGAAGACACTTGGAGGCGAATCCGACGGTTGAGAATAGCTGCATCATCCGGATGTAGGCCGACCTGCTGAAACATTCGGCCGGCGCGCCGACGCCTATCAGTCACCCTAAAAAAATGCCTAATTCTCCTCGGTTATTGGAAGGAAAATCAATTGCCCATTTGAAAAATGCAAATGGTTTTTTTGGAGGAAATATAATCTGTCATATACATGGAATAATCAGCTGGAGTCTTTATCATAGTTTTCGTATGAGAGCTTAGCTAGTGTACAACTGAAAGGTGGTTGCCCAGACTCATTACACTTTGTCTTGTAGCGACACTTTATGATGGAGACAAATCCGCATATCTAGAGGTAGGGATCCTAAGCTAGTCCCTAAGCTAGATGTCTTGGAACAAGGGTAACAAGGACATAGGGATTTTACCTAGGTTCAACTCTCTCAAAGAGATAGTACCTTACATCATGCTTGTGTTTATTATATTGGGATATAATACAGAGTACATGTGTCTACCACAAGATTGTTGTGTAATATTCTAATGACCTATCGACTAGCTAGCCTAGCCTCGGTTTATATAATGCACCGGCGACATAGGATAACAGGGGTCCTAGTCGGCTACGTCAGTGGAGAGGAGTCCTCGTCTTGTAACTACAAAAAAAACCACTTCCGTGATGATACATGTTTGTCACAGTAGGTCACGTTTTCTGTCATGCATGTACATCCATGAAGATTTTATGATAGAATCAAGATAGTCATACCAGTGCTGTCGTATAAGTGTTCCATGACAATACCAAAATTATCATCACGGAAGTGTCCACTTCCATGACAATAAATCGCGCGCCATGAAAGTGTTTCGTAAAGGGTAACCGACACGTGGCATCTACCGTAACGGTCGCCGTTAAACCATCGGGTTCTGGTTTGGATCCGATAACCCGTTAACAGCCTCGACCAATGGGGATTTCCCATGTGTAAAATTCTTATTTGCTGGAGGATCCACGTGTCGGCTCAGCGTTGGGATGGGACGCGCCTATGATACGTTGGCATGTGGCAAGGCCCAACAGTGGCCCATTTAGGTGAAAGAGGCCGGCCCAGTCAAAATTAGCAGACCGACCCATATAGGGCCTACTGGTGTTTGGTCTATTTAAGTCCACGACCCATACGAGATGTGCCAATTCGGCCCGTCAATAACCCGGTAACTATTTGACACCATTGCAGCCGATTGTCAGTTTGAGCCTGTTAACATCCCGCTATATATTCGGGCTCAATATCGGCCCCATGTGGTTTTGGCCTGTTAACGACCCATTCAAGGGATGGGCCAATTTTCTGGATGTATGTCTTTGGCCTTTTAGCGACCCATTTAAGTGTTGGGCCAATTTCCAGCCCGGTGTGTCTTTCAGCCTGTTAACAACCCATAAATGAGTCGGGCCATTTTTGCAGTCGGACCTGAGTTTTGGCCTCTTAATGGCCCATGCTCTTCATGACCAATACCAGCCCGGTTTCACTTCCGGCCTGCTAAAGGCCCACAACACAGTTGAGCCATATATACTCCGACCTGACTTTCGGCCTCTTAGCGGCCCATGCTCTTTATGGTCCAGTACCAGCCCGTTGTCACTCTCGGCCTGCTAAAGGCCAATAATACAGTTGGGTCATATATAGCCTGACCTTAGTATCGGCCTGTTAACGGCCCGTGAAATCAAATGGGCCCACTTATTGCCTGCTTCCATGTCGGCCTATTAACGACCCGGGAGGTAACAGGGCCGAGCATTAACTGTAGGATCGTTTCAGTTATAGAGACCCAACAGAGCTTTCGGCCTGGTTACGACCCATTAACATAATGAGCCCAGTAGAGTTCGAACATGTCTGTAGGCCCAATTAGATAATGTCGATGCCGTCCCAGTTATAATTTGAGCCCATTACGACGAGCAATCATGGACAAGACAAAAAATGATCAATCATTGGACTATGAGAATTTTGGCCCATGCGAGCCCATTAGGGAAGCCCATTAAGGGCAGTGGGCCACTTCCTTCATTTGGGCCACGACTGTTCATGCTAACTAATAATTTCACTGCTTTTTTTGCCTTCCTAGCGACCAGTTAGCTGGAATGCGGGGCGTGCTAAGCAAACGTACAACATACAAGGAAAAATGTTACACAACCATCATATATTACAGGAAATTACATCCACTGGGCAATCAAAGATTGATGCCAATGCAAATAAATGAACAGAACTTAACGATCTATAACCTCACAATCTGCAACCTCAGCACGGATGACGCCCATAAGCATGTGAGCAAGTTCTTCCTTCTTTGCTACACTTTCTATGAAAACATTGATCAGTTGTTGTTGCGCAATAATGTGCACCTATGATTCCTCCACGATATCCATGATTGCTTCAGCCAGTAATTCGTTCACAAACATACATTTTTTCCGTTGGATTCAAGACAGAGGAAACTCAACAGATACATATGGCGATTTTGGCAGGCTTGTATTATTGATAGTGGAGTGTCTCGACCACTACATCATAACATAAATTAGGAGGGAAACCGAACAGATTAATCAAGAGTTATTGCCATATTACCTGGCCTATATTTATTGGAAAGAAACAATGGGATTGCCTTGCTGTTTTCAGAGTTTGTCTTCTTATCTTTAGCAACCTGCACCAAATTAACACACTAGCATTGCTATCATTGGCTAGGTCAGATAATAGGAAAGCAACCTTTACACAATGAACGTTTGGGCAACCAGACCACGCCAGCCTACACCAAATTAACACAATATGGCAAAACTATCATCAGCTAGGTAAGGTAATAGGAAAGCAACATTGACACAATGAATGATTGGGCAACCATAGCAGCACTACAGTTTAGTAATGTGCATGATCTGAGATAGTACACTCATGCAGCTCAGTATGCAAAACTACTAGGCAGTTTTCCTTAAAAAATCCACATTGTCGCCTTTAATAATACATTTTTCTATTAGATCAGATAAAGGTTGGATTCACGCTGATTAACAAAATACATGCTGATGTAAAAATTTAGTGATATACAACAGGTACTTACATCAGCATTGGAGCACAGACAATTCCCGCAATATACTTTCCTCGAACATGATCCCAGTTTAGAAAGTCTTCTATCCTTTAAGCTTATTTTCTAAAAGAGAGATGGTTAATAAACATGTCGAAAATATGATCTGAATGCTATAAAATTTCATGATGTGAGATATGCACATGCTTTTTAGAATGGAGTTGACATATTTTTGCTGGACTGGAGCGGACTAGTTCTTTGGCCACTTGAATCCACTAATTGTCAGTAGGAATTGGGTTTCTCTGCGCCGGAGAAGTATCTATGAACACTAGAGTTGGTTTACTATCTCCTGGCGTTCCGATCTTTTGCAAAGACCTTGTTTGTAACCCTTTAGATTCTAAGATAGTTGTCTTCCCCTTGCATGCCTTATATAGAAGAATGGTGCTTCAGTTATAGAACATGCTACGGTAGAGAGATGGATATGTATTGAAGAATAGAAAGGCATGAAATATTGACATGTATTCCCTCCATCCGGAAATAAATGGATGTGTCTAGGCGTATTTCAGTTCTAGATACATCCATTTTTATTCATTTCCGCGACATGTAGTCCGGACCAAAGTTGTTAGAATCGAGATTCTGAATCGGATCGGAGCTCCGTAGGTAGGATCGCGAATCGTAGAATCATAACTACCAGGATCGTATAATCTTAGATTCTATGAGCAAAATCGTAGAATCGCAGGGGCTAGATTGGATCGTAAAGTCGTAAGATTCTAAGACTTGAGTCGCGATTCTGATGTCTTTGATCCGGATGGAGGGAGTATGATGTAAGAGCTAGGGATACGATGGGACAGCAGAGTAAAAAAACACTAGTTGAATGTAAAACTGTATGATAGAGGAATACATACAAAAAAACACTAAGGCAACATATGCTTGTACGATCGGGAAACTAAATGGCATTGCAACAAACCACTATAACATTACTTCAATGTAAAAAAACATGGTATGGTAGGCAGATGAAGTACATACTGATGAATAACAATGCATAAGATATTCAGAAGCATGATGTCCAAACTAACCAGATGGCATTGCGATAGAGTGGAGTGACAGTACTTGAATTTGAAAACATGTTATCATGAATGGAATAGGTACTGAAAAACAGGAAGGCATGGCATATCTACATGCATGATGAGCAGGCTAAGCACATGGCATTGCAACAGAGTAGATGCACTCCAGGACATTATATGCATGTTGTACCCATATCACAGGCCAATTTAGAGCAAGGACCTTGTGGGGGTGAATAGGATTCAACATCTTTCTGCAAGTCTTTTGAAGAACTGCCTTTACATGTTCCATCATATTGGGTATCATTGACGTCAAGTTTGTTGGCCGTTACATTGCTCCATGAGGTTTTTGTGGATATATCAGTGTGTGAAATTATATCTGACATGCATGGAAGACAACTAGTAGTTAGATTTATGTAATGAGTGCCTGTAGGAGACGGCATAAATAGTAGGACTAGCTTAACTAGCAGCAACATGTCTCAAAAACTAAAGGGGTAACACAGATGAAAGCTATAGAATATGTATTGTTTGTACTTGATATTAACTAGATGGCACACAGAAGTATTAAAGAACAACATAGGTAATACTAGAAGTGGTATAATCACCATCCTGTGGGATAACATTAGCTGATGGATGATAACTATGGAACAATGTTACCTAAAGAACAAGTCTCTTATCTGAACTATGGAACAACGTTAACTCCTGAACAAGACTCTTAAGAGATCAACATGAATATACAGTGTCGGGGAGGCTGATCGGACCCACGAACACCTATGGGACCGGCGGACCGAGTCCCTTTTGGTTCGGAGGGGGGCGGAGATCGCACGAAGAGCGGATCGAGGCGAAGCACACGAGCAGTTTACCCAGCTTCGGAGCTCTCCGGAGAGATAATACTCCTACTGCTGCTTGTATGATTTGTATTATGTTCTTCTAGGGAGTGATGAGAGCTACAAGACCTAGCGTGAGTGTTCTCTGGTTACGTTGGAATCCAACCCCCTCTACGTTGCGCATGGGCCTCCTTTTATATGCTCAAGGGGTCTCCGACAGGTGGCAACGTAGATGAGGGTACAAATGAAAAAACAGTAGTTGGTACACCTACTTGTACAAAGGTATGTTGTACTCTACCTAACCCCTAACGGCAAGGGACAAAGCATTAAATGCCCGCCTCGTCGCCTAAACAAAGGCAACAGGGATCGTCAGAGCGCCCACCGTTCGCCACGATGGCAAGCTTGTCAGCGCCGCTTATCGCTGCTCCCCGCTGGCTGCACAACCTCTTGACACGCGCGCATGGAATGGTCCCATGGCGACACGTTGGTGGATGAGTTGGAGCGGAGATGAAGAGAGGTTGCCTGCCGCGGCTGAATCCTTGTCGCGTCCGGAGGCTTGTCGCTCTCCGAGCCTTCTCGGCAAGCTCCTCTTGCCGGGGTCTCGTCTTCTGCGTGCCTTGAGTGGCCTTCCCGGCAAGCTCCTCTTGCCGGGGCCTTGTCTTCTTGGTTAAATACTTTGTTCTTGAATGGCTCCAAAGGAACCACGGAGGATCTTGGTGGTGACCAGCAAGCCTTGCCGCGAGGTCAGAATCGCCTGTGCACGAGTTCGGGATACTAGGGTACCCCTACTCTAGTACACCGACAGGAGCCCCCGGGCCTGGGCCACACATGGTGCCGAGCGCTGTTAGGCCAGGCCCAAAACAGTGCACGGTCACACGTGGCCCTGATCATGCCGTAACTTGCTCTGGACCCACCACGTCCCCCATGAACGGCACGCGTCGAACGTGGCGTAGTGGGAGAGATCGTGGGGGGTTTCTTTATTAGGAAAAGCGGAACGTCCGCCCCCTCTCCCTCCTTATAAACAGGGGAAACAGGGGCAGGTCGCCCACCTCGCCATTGCTGTCTCGTCTCGAAAACCACCGCCGCTCCCCTTGTTCTCTAGTGCGAAGAAGCGGCGCTCCGCTTCGCCACAGCGCCATCAACGCCGTCGGTCTCCTCCACCGCCCGCCATGGCTCAAAGCCGACAAGGAAGGGCGTTAAGTCGGCCGAGGCGCAGCTCATGGGCGCTACGCGAAGGAGCGGGCCATCTTCTCCCTCCAAATGACGCAAAGGAGCCGAGGGAGGGCTTCTACCTCTTCGGTCGACGGAGACGTTGCATCCACAAGACGAAGGTACTCCCCGCTACCGCTTCGGAACTAGCCCCAACTGGGTACCCTTTCTTTGCGCTTTTCTTCTATTGCGGGCTCTGCCCGCTCTTTTTTGAATTCTTTTGCGATGACATGAACACCTACGGGCTTCGCCTCCTTGATTTCACCCCCAGTGCTATCCTGACCATGGCAGTTTTCGCACACCTTTGCGAAAACTTTTTCGGGATCCACCCAAACGTAGCCCTCTTCCGCCACTTCTTCATGCCCCGCGTTGAGAGAGGGGAGCCGCTCGCCGGAGGGATTGCTTGGGTCTCCAGGATCGGCAAGAAAGAAGCTTATTTGGAAGGAGAGTTCCGTAGCAAATGGGAGGAGTGGAGAGCCAATTGGTGTTGGATCGTTGAGGAGAACCCGCAGCCCTTCACTGCCCTGCGCCAAACCCCAATAGTGCTTGGCGTCAACGATTGGAGCAACTTGGCGCCGAAGATGCTAGGTTGAAGATAGTGTGACCCGGATTTTGCGCCTCGGTCTTGCCGGACTCACCAGAGGTTAGCTTGGCGCAGATTTCCTTCGCCGATCGCTTCCCTTGCAGGAGAGGAGGAGACCTGCTTGGGAGTTCCAAAATGCGGCGGCATCATGAGGCTGCTTGGCCTCAATCGGAATTTCACCGTCTTGGAATTGGATGCGATCTTTGCTAGAGCTGTTCAAGCACGACCCGATCACCCCGAGTGGTTTAGGTTGCCGAGGGGTCGTCCCCATTGTGCAACAATTCTGCGCCGACCGCATCCGCGTGCCATGATGCCGCGCAGCGATTCTCATGGGATCGTTCCAACTCGGCAAGAGCTCATGACGACGTCAGGCGGCAATTCTTCGACAGCTTGGAAGAAATGCCGATCCGCCTCGACGAAAGCGTAGAAGAAGCTCACCCGCGACACCACCGACGCATTTAGATGCAGCCATTGCCACTGTGGAGGAGGAGGCGGCAAGATTGCCATTACCGGGCGTCTTCGGGTACACCGTGGAGGAGGCAGATGCAACAGAGGCGGCAAGCCTTGCCGAGCGAAGGGAGTTCGCCGGTGAGGAAGAGCTTGTCGAACCCGAGACCGAGTCGAGCGAACCAGCCGAGGGCGCTTCTTCCCCACCATCCAGCAGCTTGCCGCAAACGGAGCCCCCGGCTCATAAAGAAGCGCCTCTCGCAAGGCCGGAGACGAGACGGGCGGCAGACGGTTAACAGTCAAGAAGGCCACATGACGCTTACCTACCGCTGGCAAGCAATGTTGCCGCTGGAGCACCCCACACTGCTATGACAAGCTGGGCGGGATCCTCCTGTGCCACCGCCGACACCTCCGCCTAAGCGGCCAAGAGAGCCCACCTCCGCCTGTCAGACCGGGAGGCGAGCCGAGTTTGATCTCTCGCGCCAGCTCAAGACGAGGAAGAAGAAGAGTAAGCTTCAACATTGTGCTTGTATTTCTTCAATTTTGTTGCTTCATCTTGAATCTGATTTGCTTCTGCTCAACTCTTTCCTTTTCGTGACACCGCCCAGAGAGCGTCGAAGAGAGCCAAGACCCCGTGGTTGTCATGGAGGACGAGCCACCCGTGGCAACAGGAGGCGCTGCTTGAGACCCCCCTTGCCGGACCCGCAACCCTTCTTCTCAGCAGCCCTCAAAGACAGCCCCCAGAGTAAGTATGCGGTTTTCTCATCACTGTTAGGTGTGCATGGGTGCTCCTTCTTCATTGATATCATTTGTTGGTTTGTGTAGGAGCAGAGCAGCCTCATCAGAGGGCCCGAAGTCGCCCCGAGATCCTATCTGCTTGACCACGCCGCCAAGGGTGGATTCCCGGCAAGGGAGCCTTCTCCGCAAGGGAACCTTCTCCTAAGGGCAGCTCTCCAAGAAGGGGCGGCACCAATGATCCCTTGGCGGCGGAGACCATGACCGCAGCCCCGTGCAGTAACCTTCTCGCTGAGTACTTCCCTTTGTGCTTTTCTTCTTCGATTCTATCTTTGGATATTTGCTTGACTTTCTTCATCCGTCCGCCTCTGAGCCGATGGAGACCGAGGTCGCGGGCGAGGAGGACGCTACAAGGCAACACCGACAAGCCGCCGCTGGGGAGAAGAAGCCACCGACGAGCTCGCCGCAAAGAGGCCACCGAGGCTGCCGCCGCAGAAGCCGGGCGAGGAGTCCGGCGACGTGACCGACGGCCCCGAGGCCGCAGGAGCGCCAGCGCTACACCGACCGGCCGATTCCCCGCCGCTGCACACAGTCTGGAAGAGCCCCTACCGACGCCTACTTGAAGGCCGGGCGACGGTGTCTTCATCAAGCTCCCCGGGCGCCGAGCTCAGGCGCCGATCGAAGGAGAGACCTTCGACGGAGAGCTGCTCGCCTCCGCTGGGACGCTGTGGACGCGCCAAGCAGCAGCAGTGGCGAAGTCCGAGGAGGAGCAGTTGAAGAAGCTGCTTGTCGCTCTACCGCGCCTCGACAAGCCAAATTGGAGTCCCGGGAAGCACTTGTCGCGAGGGCGGGAGGCATATGGAGAAGCTGCCAGAAGAGCTCCGGGCGCCAACCAAGAAACTCTCCGGAACATAGCAGAAGAGCGGAGCAACTTGTCGAAGAGCGCATGACCTTCATCCTTGAGAAGGCTGAGGTCGAGGAGCAGCAAAGGCTTGCTGCCGAGAAGCTATCTGCGCAAGAAAGTGAGTTGGCGCAGCGGAAGATTAATCTTGACAGCTATGAGGAAGAGTTTGTCGCGCGCGAGAAGTCACTTGGCGGGGCTCTTAAGGAAGCGAAGGATGCTGCCATAGCTGCCGAGGCCACCAAGAAAGAGTTGGAGACGAAGGTGACGTAGCTGGAGGCCAGTCTCCAGAAGAGCGGCGAGGAGCTTGCTGCGCTCAAGCACGAGCGCGAGAAGGACGCCTCCACTCTTGGCGAGCTGCAGGCCGCCTCGCCGATAGGGGAGCAAGGAGCTCGACGCCGCCAAGGATTTCAAGGCAGATCTTGAGCTGAAGCCGACCACCACGATGCAGCCGGACGGCGCCAAGGAGCGGGAGGTGGGCCTGTTGGAGAAGATCAAGACCAACGAGGAGTCAGCCGGGCGAATGCTGTTGCTACCCAGAGCGCCTTTGAGGGAGAGTGTGGAGCATCGGACCAAGGTCTGGTGGATACTGCCGCCACCATCCACAACGAGCTGATGGAGCTGGGGATGGTGGATCTCGGATACTCCTCCGACGAGCACCTCCAACCCAGCGCCAAGCTTAGCTTATTCTTCAAGGGTGTGGTGACGGGTCTCCAGCGACTTCGGGAAGAGATCCCAAAGCAGCTAGCCGAGGAATCGCACCAGATCTGTGCAGGAGCCCTCCAGAAGGTGTTGATGAAGGTGGCCTTCCGCAATCCAGGCCTCAACCTCAATTGAGTCCTCAGATCCTTGCCGGCTGATTAAGATGTGGAGGCGCTCAAAGCGCTTGTCGAACCCATTGTTGACAAGGTGGGCAAGATCAAGTTGGTTGATGGCGCATCACAGAGACTAGGCCGCCAATTTTATCTTTCCTTGTCGCCTGCCGATCATGTTTAGAACAATTTATTAGATCTGCGACAAGCTATTTTGTAATATAACTCTATCTTAGGCGATGATTGCAATGTTATTTACTTTACTTGATTCCTTCCTTTGTAATGCTTTTTGCCCTACGCTTTTAGGGAACTTGTCGGTGCAGGCACCTTTGTCATAGCGCCGAATGCGGAACGTCAAGAGCCTTGGCGGTGCCGCCCGACAAGCAACCTTGTCGCGACTAGTCAAGAACTCACTTAAGTTGTTGAGCGGACTCAAACAAAGTAAGGGCGCGACTAGCTATGAGTTGGTTCCTCCGCCGCACAGGTTTTCCATACAAAGTACTATCGCTCGAGGAAGATAACTTAAAAATTTAAGAACTGATTGCTCAAACTTGGGCAACTTAGCTTTTCGTAGTTTGCTTCCCGATAAGGCTTAAACTTCCTTGAGCAAAGCTTGGTCCATAGTATTATCTTCTCCTTCCCCTGGTTAACTTGTGCGCTGGGGAACCTTCCTTTCTTTGAGAAAAGAGAAAGAAGAGAAAATAAAGTTATGGAGCCCAAATGACTCGATATTGCTTATCGGTGTGGGTGCTGCACAAAGTGTTAGCCAAAACATGCAATAAAATGATGAAAGCATGAATTTGACAAGTTGTGCGCAACACATGAGCTTTACTTATGCACGGGATCTGCGGCCGGCTTTGTACAAAGGATTACATGCAACATCGGCAAGACTTGTACAAAAGGTGGTTGCTGGAACAAGTTCCGGCAACCGCGCCCTACGGGTAAAACTTACGAAGATGCTCAATGTTCCGTGAGTTGCTCACCGGAATGCCATCTTCGGTCTCAAGGCATGACAGCTTGTGCCTAGTGACTCGCTTTCACCCGATAAGGGCCTTCCCACTTCGGTGTCAACTTGTTTGAATTCTTGGCGGACTGAACGCGCTGAAGAACAAGTTCGCCTTTCCTCGAGGCTTCGGCACTAACTTTGCGGCTATGGTAGCGACGCAAAAGCTGCTGGTAACGAGCAACAGACTGCTGCCTAAAGACGGTCCTCCTCAAGGAGCAGCGTCATCTTGTCGCAGCTGCTCTTGCTCAAGCTCATCATAAGCGAGTACTCGAGGTGACCCATTATACGAGTTCCGTGGGGAGAACTGCCTCGCTCCATAGACTAGAGCAAAAGGTGTCCGCCGATGGCTCGATTTGGCGTCGTCCCGATCGACCAAAGAACCACCGCAGCTCCTCAATCCAGTTTCTTCCGCACTTGTGTAGCCCGTCGAAAGTTCTGGTCTTGAGCCCGCCGCAGCACTTCAAGATTTGCCCTCTCGCTTGACCGCTGCTTCTCGGATGAGCAATGTATAAAGGCACCTTGGCGCCAAGATCTTGGACGTAATGCATGAAGGTGCGGTTAGAATTGTGTGCCGTTGTCGGTGATGATCCCGTTAGGGATTCAAACGGCAAACAATCGACCAAGAACTTGACTTCTTCTTGTCTTGTCACCTTCCTCATCGCTTCCACTTCCGGCCACTTTGTGAACTTGTCGATTGCGACGCATACAAGTACTCAAAGCCCCGACAACTTCGGGAAGGGGCCGAGGATGTCAAGCCCCGCACGAAAAAAATGGCCGTGATAAAGGGATCGCCCGGAGAGCTTGAGCTGGCCGTGTATCTGCTTGGAATGGAACCGCACGCCGCACACTTGGTTACTTGTGCGGTTGCATCCTCGGAGGGCTGTCGGGTTGAAGAAACCTTCTTAGGAAAGCTTTGCTTAGCAAGTGCTCTTGGCGCCAATGTGATGACCACATATGCCTCCATGTATCTCTCGCCAACAGCTTTTGTCCATCTTCCCGCAAATACACTTCAATTTCACACCGTTGAGTCTTCTTCATGACGGTGTCTTTGTCGACAAACCGATACATACTTGACTGCCGGGCTACTCTTTCGACTTCTTCTTGCTCTTCGGGAAGTTCTCCGTCTCAAGGAAATGGACAATCTGTTGTGCCCATCTTTGGAGCTTGCGGCTCGACAACAAGGACTAAAGGCACATCTGCTGCTGCGGGAACATCAGCTTCCACGGCAAGAACTCGCGGCTCACCGGAGCTTGACGTTCCCGGCAAGCTTGCCGGAGCAAAACTTGTCGGGAGCGCCCGCTTCAACGGCAAACCACAGGGCTCGTCGGAGCAGACCGCCTCAGCTCTGTTGGTGTCGATCTTGGGGACCTTCTTGGCGGCGGCTTCGAAGCTCACGGAAAGTAGTCACCAGAGATCAACTTCCTCTTCTTGTTCTGTCCAGTTGATGGTGTTACGGTTGGTTGAGTTAGCTTGAGCAAAAAATCCTGGTTCCACAGTGCAACTTAAGTGCGGCCGCACTTTGACAAAGCCATCGACAATATCATTCTCGAGCTCTTGGAACATGTTCCATTTGTAGGCCGTCAAAGTGTTCTTCTAGCTTTCTCACTTCATCAACGTAGGCTTCCATCAATGGACTCGATAATCTTTTGTTCACTTGTCGGACGACAAGTCGCTAATCACCCCTCGACAATAAGCTTCCTAATCCCAAGGTCTACTGCAATCTCGAGACCGCAAGCAAACCTTCATACTCTGCTGTATTGTTTGTTGCTTGCTCCTTGGGAAAATGCATTTGGACTATGTACTTGAGGTGCTCTCCGGTGGGTGCTATAAGCAAGACGCCAAAGACCGGGCGCCTTTGCAAATGAGAAGGCACCATCAAAGTACATCAGCCACTCTTTGCTCGCTTCCTTGACGGGGATGCTCGTCTCTCGAATTTCTTCATCTTATGTTGGGGTCCATTCCGCTATGAACTCGCCAATGCTCGCTTTGGATAGTTGATGTGCTTTCAAACTTAAGGCCAAAGCTTGACAGCCCAAAGGCCCACTCGACAATCCTGCTCGTCGCTTCGAATTTTGGCAAAGATCCTCTTAAGTGGAAAGCGAGTGACGATCGTTATCTCATGTGCTTGGAAGTAATGGCGCATGACTTTCTCGAGGAGCCATGAGGAGGCCGAAAGCAATTTCTGCACACCAGTACCTTGACCTAGCCCCCTGCAGGAGGGAACCGACAGTAAATCAAGGGCGCCTGCACCATCCTTTTCGTGATTCCGGCCACATGCTCAAGCAGATCCGTCCCTTGTCGGGACCAGAGCTTGTCGGTGAAGTGCCTTGCTTGTCGCTGGATGTATCTGCCATGGTTGCCGGCTCATCGTCCGCCTCCCTCTCCGCTACTAACGCAGCACTAACCACTTGATTGGTTGCCGCTATATATAGGAGCAACTTCTCTTGTGGCTTAGGTGCGACAAGTATTGGAGTGGAGGACAGGTACCTCTTTAAGTCTTGCAGCGCAGCCTCCGCTTCGGGAGTCCATTTCATTGGACCTGCCTTTTTCAAAATCTAGAAAAATGGCGGTATGCTGCTCAGCAGAACCTAGAGATAAACTCGCCGAGAGCAGCCACGCAACCGCAAGTCTTCGTACATCCTTGACGCGCTTTGGTGCTTCAATCTGCTCAATGGCCTTGATCTTGTCGGGATTGGCTTCAATTCCCCGCCGAGACACGAAGAACCCGAGAAGCTTGTTGAAGGGACCCGAACACACACTTCTCGGGGTTGAGCTTGAGGTTGATCTTGCGCAGATTTGCAAAGGTCTCATCCAAATCTTGAACCAGAGTTGCTTTGTCCTTGCTCTTGACCACTATGTCATCCATGTATGCTTCTACATTTCTATGCATTTGCGGCTCAAAAGCGTCATGGACTACTCTTGCAAACATTGAACCAGCATTCTTCAAACCGAAAGGCATCCGTATGAAATAAAGATGTGCCACATGGAGTAATGAATGCGGTTTCTCCTCATCCTCTTACGCCATGAAGATCTGATAATATCTCGAGTATGCATCAAGAAATGAAAGCAAATCACATCCACCGTGGAGTCAACAATCAGTCGATGCGCGGCAAAGGGAAACGGGTCTTCGGGACAAGCTTTATTAACATCCGTGAAGTCAATACAAAGTCTCCATTTCCCATTTGCCTTGGCGCACAACTACAGGATTGGCCAACCACGTAGGATGGAGCACTCCTCGACAAGGCCCGCCGCTTCCAATTTCTTGATCTCTTCGCGATGAATTCTTGGCGCTCCACCGTCGCTTCCTCGACTTTCGCTTTGACGGGCCGCGATGAGGACAAACGGCAAGACGGTGCTCAATTACTTTCACAGGAACACCGGGATATCATACGGTTGCCATGCAAACATCGCCGACGTTTCGCCCGCAGGAGCAACGAGCGCGCCTTCCTATTTAGGGTCGAGAGAGGCACCGATGGTGAAGGTACCACCAGTGCCGTCCTCCTTGGCGGACACCTTCTTGGTCTTTGGCGGAGCTGCCATCGCCTTTCTTGCACTTGCCGGTGGAGCTTGATGGTGCGTCCTCGACGGTAGCGCAGCACCAAGAGGCGCGCTTGTCGGAGTGGGCATCGAGCTCTTGCCGGACTTGGTCTTCTTCCCCGGGAGCTTCAAATGCAAGTGTTTTGCTTTCTGCTGCGCAATGCTGCCTCCCGGTAGATCTTGTCGGCGCAGATAAGAGCATCCTTCTTGTCGCCATGGTGAGATGATGCTTATCGGCCTGGCATCTTGAGTAAGTTGTATGCATAATGAGAGGCTGCCATGAACTTAGCGAAAGGCCGGACGGCCAAGTATCCCATTGTAAGGCAACGGGAAATCAGCAACATCGAATGTGACCCTCTCGGTCCTAAAGTTCAGCTCGGCGCAAATGTTACCGACAACGTGATCTTCCCTTTGGCTTGCTCCTTCCGGATTGATTCCTTGAATGTGCCAGTCTCTTCGAGCTCATTGTCCAGGATCTAAAGCTTCCGGAGCACCGCGGAGGAGATCAGGTTTAAGCCGCCCCACCGGCCAACTAGCATCTTGGTGACCTTGAGGTTGCGGATAGTTGGTGAGACCAACATTGGCAAACACCCGACCGCAGCTTATGCGATCAGGGTGGTCCTCAATATCAAAGATGATAGGCGTCTTGGACCACTTGCAGGCTTGCGTGGACTCTAAGGATGGTTTAGCTGCATTAACTTCCCGCATCCACCGCTTGAGTTGGCGGTGGAAGTATGCGTGGAAGCACCTCCGTCAACGCAGAGGACCTCTCGTAGCTTCAAACTCCTGCTCATAGGTCTCATCGCCCTCCATATCTTCATCGTTGCCGTCATCCTCATCCTTGTCGCGCCAGCTGGAGGTCTGTCTCCTTGCCGCTGCTTGGCCTTGCCAAGCGTCCTCCCCCGGCCGGACGCTTTCTTTGGCTCCCCAGCACCTTCCCTGGCCTTCTCCTTGTCGCTGGGCCAGACTCAGCCTTCGTCATTGTTCAACAAGCTGCTCGACCTTCTTGCAGCTCTGGAGGTCATGGCCCTTGGTGCGGTGGATCTTGCAAAGATCGCTTGCCGGAGCCAGCCCCGCTTGTCGGGCGCCGCCACAGTCGGTGGTTGGTGCCGGCAACCTCCTTGCCGGAGCTACCAGCCTTGGCGTTCTTGTCGCCACCTCCATTGCGGACTGCTCAACAGCTAGCACTTCTCCGCCTTTCTTTTTCTGTTGCCCGCGCTTGGCTCTTCTTTCTTGCCGGGCGGTTTCTCACTGTCGAGATCCATACGCATTCTCTCCCGAGTCTCCTCCCTTCCTCAAAGACGCGCACACTTGTCGGCCAAGGCATACAGCTCATCGACGCCCTTGACTTTGCACATCGCCATGTCCTCCCTCATCCTGCGGTTCCGCATGTTACGATGAAACGCTACCGATCGCTGCGGCAGGTGGACATCCGGGATGTTGTAGTGCACACGGCTGAATCTCTGAATGAACTTGGCGCAGGACTCTCCTTCCTTCCGGGTGAGCGGATGAAGGTCACTTTCTTGGCCATGAGGCTTGTGGCCGCCTGTGAAGGCGCCAACAAACTGATGGCATAGATCTGCCCAAGAAGATATGGAGTTGTCCGGCAAGTGCATGAGCCAGGACCTGACATTGGACTTGAGTACCAGCGGGAAGTAGTTGGCGAGTGTCTTGTTGTCTCGTCCCCCCGCATCTTGCACCGCGATGGTGTAGATGCTGAGGAACTCCGACGGATGCGTCCTGCCATCATACTTCTCTGGCACGTCTGGCTTGAAATTCTTCTTGCTAGGCCACTGGACTTGCCGCAGCTCACGAGTGAATGCAGGGCAACCTACCGCGTACGGCAAGTCGCCTGGTTCCCCTGGCGCATGCATATCGACAGAAGGCCCAGCACGCTGGTCTGACTGATGCCGCGCTTCTCTTCGGCGCTCGATGCGAGTTCGAGCGTCTTCTTGTTGTCATTCATGAAGAACTTGGCGCTGATAGCGGCGAGCTCGTGGATCTGATGACGCGGTGGAGTCGCTGTCGAGGTGGATCCGGCGAGTCGGCGATCTTGGCCTTCGGGGCGGAGAGTGCATGGTGGTTGCACCTCCACAAGTCTCGTCGCCACCGGCTCGCGTTTGGCGTTCCTTCGCAGCGGCAACGCTTTTCGGTTGCGCGAAAGGGTCGCCGTTAAGCGGCCGATGAGACTTCAGACGGTGGCCTCCACTCGTCGACCTTTTGTCGGCCGTTGAGGGTAATCGAGAGCAGCTTGAGCTCTCGCCAGAGCTTCTGCTGGAGTAATGGGTGGCGATGGCGAACGGCGAGGAGCGGATATGCTCGACTTCTATCTATGTTAGAAGGAAGCAGATATCTCGTCCGGAAATGACTCCTTCAGCCGCCAAAGATGTTGGCGCGCATGTCGGTCTTGAACGTCCCCGAGATCCCTCCAGCTCAATCTCGGTCCAACGAGCGTATGGCATTGTGAACGCCATGATGTTGTCGGGTCCCGCGCCTCCCCGAGACGGGCGCGGTGTACATGTACGGACGCCGAGGTCTGCGCGGCCTTGTCCTTGGCCTTGGCAAAGAGCGTGAGCGCCGTGTCGCCGTCCGTTCTCGCCGGCGTCTACCCCACCACTGTTTGCTCCGGTGGCGATGGGTTCGGACATGACGGGCTTCGCCAACAAGCCTTCTTCTTCGGTGGCATGTTGATGAAGATGTCGAAGATGATGAAGATGTTGCTCGTGTGAACGCCAGATCAGGTTCACACAGCCTCGACGCCTTTACTCGGGCGCGCCAAAGATGTCGGGAGGCTGATCGGACCCACGAACACCTATGGGACCGGGCGGACCGAGTCCCTTTTGGTTCGGAGGGGCGGAGATCGCCTGAAGAGCGGATCGAGGCGAGGCACACGAGCAGTTTACCCACTTCTGAGCTCTCCCAAGAGATAATACTCCTACCGCTGCTTGTATGATTTGTATTGTGTTCTTGCTAGGGAGCGATGAGAGCTACAAGACCCAGCGTGAGTGTTCTCCGTTACGTTGGAATCAACCCCCACGTTGCGCATGGGCCTCCTTTTATATGCTCAAGGGGTCTCCGGCGGTGGCAACGTAGATGAGGGTACAAATGGAAAAACAGAGTTGGTACACCTACTTGTACAAAGGTTATAAATGTACTCTACCTAACCCCCGACGGCAAGGGACAAAAGCATTAAATGCCCGTCCTCGTCAGCCCTAAACAAAGGCAACAAGGACCATCAGGGAGCGCCACCGTTCGCCACGATGGCAAGCTTGTCGGCCGCTTATCGCTGCTCCTCACTGGCTGCACAGCCTCTTGACACGCCGCCGCATGGAATGGTCCCATGGCAACACGCTGGTGGATGAGTGGAGCGGAGATGAAGAGATGTTGCTGCGCGGCAAGTGCCTTGCCGCTGCTGAATCCTTGTCGCGTCCAGGAGGCTTGTCGCTCCGAGCCTTCCCGGCAAGCTCCTCTTGCCGGGGTCTCGTCTTCTGCGTGCCTTGAGTGGCCTTCCCGGCAAGCTCCTCTTGCCGGGGCCTTGTCTTCTTGGTTAAATACTTTGTTCTTGAATGGCTCCAAAGGAACCACGGAGGATCTTGGCGGTGACCAGGCAAGCCTTGCAGCTGGTGTCAGAATCGCCCGTGCACGAGTTCGGGATACTAGGGTACCCCTACTCTAGTACACCGACATACAGTGAAATGTGATAATCTATTTTACGTGCTTAGATGAATAACAAAGCCATAAATGTTACACACAAGTAAGATGAGGGTACAACAATGTCGGATATCGGGTTCTGGCAAAACCCTTAAGGTTCGAACTCTGGGGTGCGCACGAAGATCTCTCCCTACCGAAACACGCCCTCAGCCTCGTCACGATCCCTAAGATAGATCAATGAACAACACAAGAGACACAAGATTTATACAGGTTCGGGCCACCGTTGTGGTGTAATACCCTACTCCTGTGTGTGGTGGTGGATTGCCTCTTGGGCTGATGATGAACAGTACAGAGGAAGAACAACCTTCCGAGGAGAGGTGTTCTTGGGCTGGTGTGGTGTGCGGATCAACTTAAATTGTCCCTTCTACTGTGGTGGCTAGCCCTATTTATAGAGGCCCTGGTCCTCTTCCCAAATATTGAGCGGGAAGGGATCCAACAACGGCCATTTCGAAAGGGGACTACTAGTACAGGCTATCCTGACTAAAGGTGGTCTTCGCCTGCCAAAGGTGTTGGTGATGACGCCACCTTGGGATCCACGGTGACCTCCGTCCTGCCGTCCTGCTGGTCTTGGTCTCGTTGCACCGATATGGAAACCTTTTCCTGATGCCTCGGTACTCCGCGCCTGCGCTTTCCCCCTTTGCACCAAAAAGGAAACGAGGACACTGCGCGGCTTGGCGCCTGCCTGTCGCCCGCCTGTCGCCCGCCTGGTCTTGATCGTCATGGCTTGCGTCATGGTCACCTCGTGAGGTACCCCTTGCCTTGATATCTCCGCCTCCTCGCGAGCCTGCCTGGTGAGGCCACTCCTGAGGAGGCCTTGCGTCCTCCGCCCCACGAGGCTTGGCCCCTCGCGAGGGTCTTGAGTGTTGGTTGATGAAGACGGGTCGTACTGGGCCACCGATTGAGCCACACTGCAGGCCGCAGACAGGCAAGTCTGGGGACCCCCGCTCCCAGAACACCTACAGTAGCCCCCGGGCCCATGGCATGCTCGGACTTGGCTTAGCAGTGACACTAAAGGGCAAGTGTGGAGTGCCGCGGGCCCCAACAGCCTGTGGCCTTGGTCGACGCGTGGCAACTGATTGGATGTGGGCATCTCCCCCCATGCTGCCCCAATATCCGCCTGGCTAGACGGCCACGGCGCCTTACACAGTTATTTCCTCCTCGCCGGCAGCGTGCTTCCTATTCCCCCTTCTTCCTCGAATCTCTGCTTCCGCTCCCAATCTGACTTGAGCCCTGCCCCCACCATTGGCATGGTGCCAACTAGCAAGGAGAAGGGGAAGAAGCCTCTGTCCTCAACCAGTTCGTCCCCGATAATCGAGCCCACCGTCGGCCGGTTGCTGGTGCTCAACCTGGAGGCCCTGGCAAGGTCTGCCCTGCGCTCGCTTCCAGCTTCAACCAGTGCAGAAAGACGATGGCATGGCCGGCGTCCCATGCCTCCATTGACAGGACAATCATTGAGGTTCGATTCTTTGTCGACGCCCTGCGGGCTGGCCTGGTTCCCCCTTTCTTCGCCTTCTTCAATGCAGTGCTTTCCCATTATCAGATCCATATGATGCATCTTGATCCCCAATATGTTACCCTTCTCGCCTTCTTCGCCTTTGTTTGCGAAGCCATGGTGGGCATTGCTCCTTCCGTCGCCCTCTTGCGCCACTTCTTCTCGCTGGGCCTGACCAACCCCTCGCAGTGGTCGGGGTGCGTGAGCTTCCAGGCCATGGCAGAGATGGCCACCTTGGGGATTGATTTTGACCTCCCATCGTCCACGAGCGGGTTCGGAACGTGGTGGCTGTATGTGGATGTCGGAGTGCTCAGCTCTCTGCTCTCGCCTCCGTCGTTACCCGCTGTCCGGCTCTCCTTTGGCCATGAGCGATTCGTGAGCCCCCGGCTCTCCTTTGTCTAGTACCGACTTAGGAGGTTGAGAGATCTCAGCGTGACTGCGCCCCGGGTGGTGAAGGAGTTCCTACAGTGTCGCATTGCTCCTCTCCAGCACCATTCCCACCTGATGTGGGCCCTGACCGGTGACCTGGACCGCATGAGGCTTCAGGAGACAGAACTTGCACCCGAAATGCTGAGGACGGTTCTTGAGGCCTTGACTGGCGACCCCTTGCCGGGCGATATTCGGCACAGGGGCAGCCTCATGTATCTCTGCTCGAACAGGGCTGAGATCGCGGGACAGATGCCTCTCTTCGACGAATGGGGGTTGCGTCCGGTCAGCCTTGCGGGGCCTCGCGAGAATCCTGTCGCCATGGCTCCCTTCCTCGCCGCCAGCACCGATCTTACCCCAAGAGTGTGAGCAGGGGGGCAAGCATCGCTTGAGGCTGGAGGCTCGGGTGTCGTGGCGCCGATGCTGCATGGGGTTCCTGAAGCGTCATCCTCCAGGCTTCGTGAAGCCCACCCTGAGGCGGTCGTCGATGGGGGGACGCAGCCTGCGGCTCCCGAGGCCGGAGCTCCTGAGGCCTCGGCAGGCCATCGGGGGGTGGTTCCCGATTGCTCCTCCCAGCTTGGCGCCCCTGAGGTCGGCCGCATGGGTGCTTCTCCACCCGCGCCACGCACTGGTCCTCACGTTGAACGCCTAGGTTGGTTCCGTGTGGACTTCGCCGCACTCCGCAAGAGGAAGGAGTCTTCGAGTTGCAGTGGTCATACCTTCCGACCGTTGAAGCATAGGAAGTACTTCACCATAGACGAGTAAGTACCTTATCCTTGTAATTCTTCAATCGATGCTCCCTTCCCTGACAGTGACTCTTCAGGATCCCTCCTATCAACTCTGCAGAGTCTCCCAAGAAGCAACCTCCTCCGGCCTTGCCTTCATCGCTGGCTTTGAGCGTCCCGAGACTGCGTGCTGCTCCTGACGCGGGGTCAGCCGTAGAAGCACGCCTGCCCGCAAGGTGTCCTGAGCCCGTGCCTTTGCCGCCTTTCCTTCGCAACCCTGCCTGGAGCGTGGCCAGCCTGCCCAGGGCTCCTCCTCCGATCGTGGATGGCAGCTGGTTGGCGTCCGTACTGGGCTCCTCTTGAAGGGGTGAGCCTACGCTGGTCTGGGTCCCGTGCGAGGCCCGGCTAGCGATCGTGGGGGCGCCAGCCCCCAGCCCCCTGCCGAGAGGGGGCGAACTGCTTCAGGGCCCACCGACAGCGCTAGCGACGGAGGACGACATCCGCAGTGTGCTCAAGATCGCGTGTGAACGAAGCGTTGTCTGCCATGAGTTCCTCCGGAAGGCGATGGACGCGATGGGCCAGCTTGGTGGAGAGCTTGCGGATGTGGACGCGCGCCTTGAAGCTGAGGGCGTGGGGCTGATTGAGGAGCGACGCAAGCTGAAGGTGGCCATCAACCTCGCACGCCACCAGCGTGAGCTTGACAACGCAAAGGCCAAGGCGTCCCTTGCGGCCTCGCGAGAGTCCTGCTCCCGGGCTCTGGAGGAGGCTCGGGAAGCAGACTATCGTCGCGAGATTGCGGAGAAGCGCACGTGGGAGCTCCAAGCCTGGAGTGCCTCGCTGGAGCAGCAAGTGGAGCCGCGTCAGGCCGCCCATGCAACGCTGAAAGGGACGCCTGTCAAGGAGGAGGAGCTCCGGAGGCATGAGGAAGCGCTGACGCTGGAGGCCGCTGAGCGCAATCTTGACCTTGAGCGGTTGAAGACGAGGGAGCACCAGGTCACCCAGGCGGAGGACGATGTTGGCGTGCACGAGGCTCGAATCCAGGAGGAGGTCGACCGCCGCGTGGCAGAGGCTTGCACAGATCTTGTGAGCAGGTATGACTTGAAGCTGGAGATGGTTGAGGCCGAAGTTGCGGGCAGGACTGCCGCCCTTAGGTCCAAGCTGACTGAAACGGAGCAGCGCGCGGAGGCCGCTGCAGTCGCCCTGGTCTCGGCGCAGACTGAGTTGGCCTCCACCTATGCCGAGCTGCTTCTTCCTCAACAATGAGTTGGCAACGCCGAGTCCATTGCGCAGCAGAACAAAGAGGAAATGCTTCAACGGCAGACGCTGGAGCACTTGCATGTCCCCATGCTCCAGGAACTTAGGAACAGGGTAACACGGCCCTGGGCAATATCTGTGATGAGGACGCCCCGCATCCTCATGTGACCAACTATGCTAGTCATCTCCGCTTCTTCACGGACGTGGTGACGCGCCTGGAGAACCGCTTCGAGAGAGCTCCCCAGCTTGTCGAGGAGAGGAGCCGTAGCCTGCTTGGGCGTGCATTTTCCCGCGTCTTCAGCCATCTTCAGAACACTAATCCCCACTTCGACTTTGATGTCGTCATCGCCCCGGTGCCCGAGGCCATCCGGGGTGACCTGGCACGGTGGGTGGAGGACAATGTGAATGCGCTTGTTAGAGCCTTTGCTTCTGACAACGACGGGGTGGTAGTCGCGGCGGATGGCGGCGACATGGTCGACGGTGGTGACGGTGGCGCCGGTGATGGTGATGTCAGCGACAACGACAGCGGCATCAGCGATGCGTGAGGAGGTGCCCAGGAGGATGCGGTGAGCGACATGTCTGACTGACCCCGTGTTTCCCTGCTATTTATCCTGCACACAAAAGCTCGGGCATGGACCCAAAGGTTGTAACAGCATTTTGGGAGGGAAGCCCCTCATGTAAAAAGATTGTCGTCCGTGCGCTTTTAGGAATGATGCTGAACATGCACCCACATGATTCTACGGGCCCTGCGGTGAGCTTGTTGTTGTGTTTTACCTTTAGCCAGGACAAATCTTGAATAGACTCGCGAGGCCGTGAGCCCCCGAGGGTCCCCTGAGGTGCCTGTTGTCCAGGTCATGAAGGCCTCGCGAGAGCGAGTGCCGACCGCGGTACGGCATGCGCGCAGCCCACGTGCGCTTCACCCAGCCCCGTCCGTGAGAGGGTCGCGAGGGAGAGGCAGCTAGTGCAAACTCCAAAGCAGGGCAGAAACCAGAACACATGAAATCACACGAGCGAGAAAAGACACCCCCCGCACATGCAAATGCAAATTCAATTTCAACTTAAATCCGAAGCAAGGAAGCTTGACCGCAGAAAGGGAGGCAAAAAGCAAAAGGCCGCGTCTGGCACCTAGTCTAGTCTTCGACGTCTTCTCACCAGCGCGGAGCTATGTGCTGCCACTCAGCGTGGGAGGGAGCCCCTGAGGCCCGAGGGTGGCTCTCCGGAGACTCCGGCGCGTGCATAGCCCCAACTCATTATTACGTGAGAGTGTCACGGGCGGCGAGCTTCATAGGCATTGGGCCTTCTTCACAGGCACCGGGCCTTGCTTAATATCGCCAGACGAGGACCCCTCCTCGCGCCACCCTCGACCACCATCGACGGTGGCCGAAGACCAAGGACGACGCGAATTGGGCAAAGGGGACGCCAGCGGCGCCCTCAGCAACCACGGGTCCTCTACCGGCGGTAGGCTTTTCAGCACCTCCCCGGCAGAGGGCCTATCTCCGGGGGATGCCTTGCTCCGTGCATCGTGGGGAGGGGCCTGGCTCCCGGCCCCTCTCCTGCAACCCCCAGTGCGCTCCTCCTAGCGGAAGGGTGGCTGCTGAGCTGGGGCAGCAGTCCGCTACAGCGACTTGAACCTCCTGCGACCCATGGTTAGCATAAGCTTGCTCTTGAGGTATTAGCAGTACCCGGTAGCTGCTGCTGCCAGTGCGGTTGGTGAGGCTGCCTTGAGGCTCCTGAAAGGGCTCGGCGTCTGGTCTCTCTTCCTCTGCCGCATGATCCGACCGGGGCCTGGGGTGGAAGCTGGAAACAGAAGGGTAGTGCCCCCGAGGCCGTGACATCCAGGAGCTCTGCAACGCGCTCCAGCAACATGTCTCGGCCGCTCTCCAGCAACCTGCACCGCAGCAGCTCCCGGGCCATAGTGAGGGCGGCACCCATGTTCGCTTGCTACCACGGGGTGTGCAGCGCCGTGGCCGCGGTGTAGCTTGAGGCCCTTGCGGCTGATCGCACCTGCCGCGGAGTAAGGGCAGGCAGTGCTTAACCGCGTCGCCTGCGCCCTGCAGCATTCTGCGGCGCGTGGGCTGCTTGGGGCGCGGGGTTGAGGTCACCCTGGGCAGGCAGCATGGCACGGGCTGGCCATGCCGCCAAGCGGTCGGCGTTGGTCGTCGGGTCGCCGGGCATGGATGCGACAAAGCAGTGGAACAAAGATAGGCGGAAGGAAGGCTCCGGCGCACCCCTACCTGGCGCGCCAAATGTCGGATATCGGGTTCCGGCAAAACCCTTAAGGTTCGAACTCGGGAGTGCGCATGAAGATCTCTCCCTACCGAAACACGCCCTCAGCCTCGCCGTGATCGATCCCTAAGCTAGATCAACGAACAACACAAGAGACACAAGATTTATACAGGTTCGGGCCACCGTTGTGGTGTAATACCCTACTCCTGTGTGTGGTGGTGGATTGCCACTTGGGCTAATGATGAACAGTACAGAGAAAGAACACCCTCTCGAGGAGAGGTGTTCTTGGGCCGGTGTGGTGTGCGGATCAACTTAACCTGTCCCTTCTACTGTGATGGCTCGCCCTATTTATAGAGGCCCTGGTCCTCTTCCCAAATATTGAACGGGAAGGGATCCAACAACGGCCATTTTGAAAGGGGACAACTAGTACAGGCTATCCTGACTAAAGGTGGTCTTCGCCTGCCAAAGGTGCTGGTGATGATGCCGCATTGGGCTCCACAGTGACCTCCGTCCTGCCATCTTGCTGGTCTTGGTCTCGTTGCACCGATATGGAAACCTTTGCCTGATGCCTCGGTACTCCGCGCCTGCGCTTGCCCCCTTTGCACCAAAGAGGAAACGAGGACACTGCGCGGGTTGGCGCTCGCCTGTCGCCCGCCTGGTCTTGATCATCATGGCTTGCATCATGGGCACCTCGCGAGGTACCCCTTGCCTTGATCTCTCCGCCTCCTCGTGAGCCTGCCTGGTGAGGCCACTCCTGAGGAGGCCTTGCATCGTCCGCCCCGCGAGGCTTGGCCCCTCGCGAGGGTCTTGAGTGTTGGTTGATGAAGACGGGTCGTACTGGGCCACTAATTGAGCCACGCTGCAGGCCGCAGGCAGGCAAGTCTAGGGACCCCCATTCCAAGAACGCTGACAAACAACCTATCTGGCCGCCATCCATAGGAGTGAGCATCATGTGCTGACCTGTCGATGGCCTTGCATTTGTTGTGGCTGTCCATGTCGGGCACGCACATTCGATGCAAGGAACTGTTGTGTGGGGACAATAGCTCCCTTATGGTGTATGCTTTCCTTGTTGGAGCAGCTACGGTGAGAAGGAAGATGGTTTGGCTGAAGATGCAGAAAATGCAAAATGTTAAGAATGGCACATATCTCTTATCTGAAGAAATATCCTAAGAGATCAACAGGAAGGTACAAGAGTGGTTACACGTCTGTTGACTACAAACTAAATTGGGGTCACACGATTTTATTTTATTTTGGTACTGTCCGATCTATGCCGAATGGCTTGATGGCCGTCTTGTGCCTCCCGGCTGACACTATTTAGAATCTTCCCAGAAGAGCCAGCGACCACCAGCAGAGCAGTCTGCCTCTGCCGTCCCTAGCCGTGAGAGATCTGACCAAAACCCCGCTCTCCGCCCCACCGCACTGTCGTGGTTGCGCCGCCCTAGGCTAATCCACGAAGACTCGTTGTCATCCAGATCCGGCGGCGGTAGTACCTTCAACCCACGCAACTCTAAGATAGCCATCTAAGCGCTGCTTCCTCGGCGAACTTGTGCCCCTGCACCCTTACGTTAGACACCAGCCAACCGGCAGCCTAGGAGCTCCTCCGCTTCGAGGGGTGCTTCTTCCCATTGGGAATCAATTGGCCCAAAATAAAAATTCTGAGAACTGACGCCTAAATAAAGTGATTTGAGATGAGTGTACGACCTACCTTGCGGCCCGATGAACTAGGCAGCTCCAGCTGCCGAGTCGGTGATGCCGGCATGGTGCGGTGGCTACCGGCGGCAGGAAAGCAGAGATGTCTCGATGGTCGACGGCTACGGGGAAGCAGCGCCGGGGCCCTGGACGCATCCGAAGTTGGAGCCGCTCCAGCACCATGCACAATTGCGGGGGTGACTCGGCTCCGCTATGGTTCACGCGGCCGTCGTCGAGGAAGCTCCGGCAGCACGGTGTAAGAGGCACACGGCCTAGTGCACAACGGCAAGCGGAAAGCGTCTCCAGTGTTGGGGAGGAGGGCGGCGGTGAATTTAGTGTGCTGGGGGGCGCCATGGAGGAGGGGCTGAGGTTTCACGGCTGGGGAGAAGGGAGCTTCCAGGAAGAAGGTGATTTGGCGCCCACGAGGTATGAATGGGGAATTGGGAGGGGGAACCATGTCTTACATACGCATTTGTCTGAAATGTGTCTGTGTGTATTGGGGGGAGTTACAGTTCTACCCCTGCCTTAGGCTTCTGGGCTTGGGTCTATATACTGAGGATCGGGGTTAGTAGAGTAACTTTGCTTCTCCCAAATAGTGGGCGCGGGCGATTTCGGGCGAGGAGGGCGTATTTTGAAATAGTGGGCGTGAGCGATTTCGGGCGTGTTTTGAAATAGTGGGCGCGAGCGATTTCGGGCGAGGAGAGCGTGTTTTGAAATAGTCGGCGCGAGCGATTTTGGGCGAGGAGAGGGTGTTTTGCCGCCCATGGTTTATGAATTATTCGGCACCTATAATTTCGGCCGACAAGAAGGCGCGCTTGGATGAAGTTACGAAACTACCGTCGATGTACAACGGGCCAATTGATGCGTGTCCCACATAGGCCGGTAATTTCACGTCTCCCATTTATTTGCTCGGGCGAATTCCACCGAGCAGAGGGAATTTAGCGGTTCATTCAAATTTTGGGAGTACGAGCATCCACGTCTACCTTACCAAGTCGTTTCGAATCAAATTTTGAAATATTAGCCTGCCACTTATTTTTTAGATGGTGAAATGATGCTCGGGACTAATGTGTTTTTACATGCTCGTTGCTAACGATTTACTATATGACAAATAGTTGACCCACTCAGAAAAAGGAATCAAACCCAAAATGAAATATCTCGATTCAATGAAATAGCTCCTTCACCAGGTCAAAATAGTGAACAAAATCCAAAATTGAACACCTCCAGCGAGTAGCATGTTGTATAGTATTATAGTACTCCATGAACATGTTGAATGTCAAATTAATGAACTTGTTTGATACGCATATATCCGTTCATGTGTGTATTGCAAGCAACAGGTTCTCCAATTCAAATATTTTAATGCAAATTTATATCGAAACATGGTTTATATCAGTCTTTGATGCATAAACGCGACCCCCCCTCTCCCGGACTCCTGTTCTCTCTCTCGCTGACAATCTTCAATTCTATCGCACGCATCCAAACACAAACCTTGTCGGTCCCTCCCCCCTCTCTCTCTATCTCTCTCTCTCTCTCTCTCTCTCTGTGTGTGTGTGTGTGTGTGTGGGGGGGGGTCTTTCTAGTTCGCATGCACACTCCATCTATAGGTCTCTCTGGCACACTATGTATGATTCTCTAGTCCAAGCTAAATATCTTGGGTGCACTCATCGTAAGCACACAAACTCCCTGGCTCGTTACCCGTAACTCTTTGACGCACCACTCTGCCATCTCGGAGCTCTTCCCTCTCTCTCTCTCAAACTCTACATCTCCCTGGGCACACATACACATTCATATCTCTCTCGCACTCGATAGACCCATCTAAAACTCTCTCTCTCTCCCTCGTTCTCTCTCCATCTCACATGCACACACACACACACAATCTCATGCCTAGCCAAGTATAATTGTCTCTCACTCAATTGTAGGCTCATGCAGTCCCCCTATATGTATATGACTAGCTAATTCTTAGTCTCCATCACAAACATGTTCATGGTCTATCTCGATTTCTCTCGGGGCATCTTTCTATCGCACACACACCTCGTCCCTCGATCTCCCACCCATATAGTCCCCTCACGATCTCGAGGGGATCTCTCTATCACAAAGACACCCTCTCTCCCTCCCCATGGATCCATCTTCTCCATGCGTCCCTCTCGACCATTGTCCCTTGTTGGCCAGACCTCTATTGGACATGTGCTATAGGGGTGTCTCTCACCGTTGCAAACAATCACACACTAGCTATCTTCGTGTATCTCCTCACCTTGCTTTTCTATCTCGGAGATGCATGCGTGATACGTTTGCATAAGAAACGAACACACTCTCTCTCTCTCTCTCTCTCTCTCTCGTTAATTTATCGTTTGTTGTCCCTTTCTCTTTCACACACACACTCTTTTTGCACACTCACTTCACACGCACTTGATCTCTCTCGACTTAGGCACTCTCTTCGGTCCATTGCATATAGATTTATTGAAAAGTCAAACATCACAAAGTTTGACCATGTACGTGGAAAAAAACATTTACATCTAGAACGACAAACATATATCATTAGATTCATCATGAGATGTAGTTTCATATGATGTATCTTTGGTATTGTAGATATAAATAATATTTGCGTAAACCTGGTCAAAGTTTCCAAAGTTTGACTTCTAAAAAAATTATATGCACTGTATTATCAAACATATGGAGTATCTCTTTCCCCCTCTCAGCTATCTGACGCACCACTCAGCCGTATCGGGGCTCCTCTATCTCTCTCAAACTTTATGTCTCCCTGGTTCACACATACACATATCTCGCTTGCGCTACATAGACCCATCTAACACTCTCTGCCCTTGTTCTCTCTATGTGGCACACACCCCCCCTTAGTACCATAATCCCTCACTCCATCACAGGAGCACGCACTCCCCCCCAGGGATGACTATTTCTCACTATCCATCAGGAACACATGTATTGTCTCTTCCATCCATACGTCTTATATATCTTGATATCTCTCGGGGTATCTTCTGTCGCGCACACACCTTGTCACTCGATCTCCCACCCATGTAGTCCCATCACGATCTCCAGGGGATCTCTCTATCACAAACATACACTCTCTGCTACCCATGTATGCATTTTCTCCATATGTCTCTCTTGACCTCTGTCCCTTGTTTGTTAGACCTCTCTTGGCCACGTGCTAGGGGTCTTTCTCTCTTGGTTGCAAAAAACCACACACTATCTCCTCACCTCGCTTCTGCTGTCGAAGATGCATGTGTGATATGTTTGCATAAGACACACACGCTTTTTCTCTACTTTATCGTGTGTTGTCCATGTCTCTTTCACACACACACACACTTTTTTGCTCACTCTTTCTATTTCACTCTCTCTCTCTTTCTCTCTATCTCTATCTCTCTCTCTCTCTCTTTCTCTGTGTGTGTGTGTCTAGTTAGGTACTCACTCACGTCCATAAACATATGGATGTTTTGAGTCAAACCTCAGAAAAGTTTGACCAGGTATATGTGGAGAAAAACATTTACATCTGGAACGATCATTAGATTCATCAAAACATGTACTTACTTCATACTATCATTTATCCTTGGTATTGTAGATATAAGTAATTTCTTTATAAACTTGGTCAAAGTTTCAAAAGTTTGACTTTAAAAAAATAGGCACTACATTATCGAACAGAGGGAGTAGCTCTTTCTCTCTCTCTCTCTACTATCTCTCAAGGGCCTCCCCTCTCACTCGAACTCTCTATATCGAGGGATTATATGGTCACTGTGTCAGCGTATAGCTCTGTATATTGTTTAGTTGACCGGTCAACTAGTCCACATGTTGCCTTTTTAGATCATGTTCTCCATCTTCGTGTGCTGGCACATGTGGCAGTGGGTGAAAATAAGTAAACTAGAGGCCCATCTAACACACGGTGAAGTAAACAAAGTTGAAGCCACTCGCGGCAGCACCCTGCATGCTAGTAAATTGAGGGCACACTTCTTCCGCGTGAAGGACGAACTCACACACACTTGACCATTGCGCGGTGGCGTGCACACAAGGACGCACTCGCGCACATCCAACACACAATACACACCAGCACATGTGTACACCGGTGGCGTCGGCGGTTGAGATGGACGGCGAGGTAGCCAACAAGCGGAGGCAACTCAAGCCAAAACCACATTCGACGAGCTTGGACTTTATCAGCAGCCTCCCCGATGACATGCTGCTCGTCATCATCGGCCGCCTCCCCACCAAATCTGCCGTGCGGACCACCCTGCTCTCTCGGTGGTGGCGCCCCCTCTGGCGCCGCGTCCCCCTCAAGCTCACCGTCGATAGCTGCCTCTATGACGAGGATTGCAAACCCATGGCCGCAGTCTCCAAGATCCTTTCATCGCACCCTGGGCCAGCCAGACGCCTTGACATCCGCATGTTCAGTACCAACTGCAAGGTCCAAGCCAAGTTCGGTGAGTGGTTCTTATCCCTCGCCCTAGATCAGCTCGAGGAGCTCAGGTGTGAAGCTGGACGATGTCGCTCTCTACCGCCGTCCACGCTCCGGCTTACGCCAACATTGCGCCGCGCCAGCTGCAGCTCCTGCTATTTCCCCTAGATTAGTGTCGCGCCCGCCCTTCTTCTCCCTCAACTCAAGCAGCTCGACCTCTTTGACGTTGGCATCTCGAAGAAGGCTATGGAGCACCTGCTCAGCAGCTGTACTGTGCTCGAGTACCTTCGTCTTCAGCAGATCCATGGGTTCATTAGCCTCCACATCGCCTCAACGAATCTCCGATGGATTTATGTGTCTTGCTGGCCCCGCAACAAGACATCAATTGGGAAGAGACCACTCCAGCTATTCTAGGTTATGGTCATTGAGAATGCACCTTTCCTTGAGAGATTTCTTGTATATGATCTAGAAGGTATAATAAAAATCAGGGTCATTGACGTGCCGAAATTGACAGCGTTGGTGTACTCGTCTGTCAAATTCTTTGAACTCTTTATTGGATCCGTTATCGTTCAGGTACAACACTCATCTTCTTCTCCGTCTTCTTGAAATTCACATTGTTAAATTTCTTCTTGATGTATTTACGACTATTATCCAGAAATTGATTCCCACAAGCTTGACCCAGTCTGTGCGCACAGTGAAGATCTTCGCAATAAAATCTATCGGCCCCAATCTGGATCAAGTTGTTGGATTCCTTACATGCTTTCCATGCACGAAGAAGCTACTCATCGAGGTGAAACTTCTTTCCTATTAGTAAATGGTAATCACAACGTAGCTCAATTTTTTCGTAATTTTCCTAAATTACGATGACAAGTGTATTGTTCAAAACTGCATCTACGCACTGCACCGAAAGAAATGTTTTCAGTATTTTTTCTCACGTGATCACCTGCATCATTTTTTTTGTTGTACTACTAGTAGCCTAGGCTAGTCATAGTGGCAAGTAACTTAGACTAGAAACTCTATGGTTAGCCTAAGAGAAAGTACTACCTCCGTCCTGGTTTACTCTTCCTATTTTGTAGTATCAAAATTTGACCATAGATTTAACTGACAAAATGTTAATGCATGTCACTAAAAATTATATCGCTAGATTCGTATTTGAACATAATTTCAAATGGTATAATTTTTGGTGACATGCATTGGCATTTTCTTAGGTAAATCTATGGTCAAAATTTTACACTAAATACGAGGTAGTACAAAAGTGGACTATAACGGCCCTCCACTATGTAGGCCAAAACACGTGCCAAATTCACTTGTGATGCATTTGGCATCGATGCCCCTCCATTGCTCACCTAGTGCCCCAATCTGGATCACCTACTTTGCTCTGGTGCCAAATTAACTCATGCAATGAAAAAACACTTGCGTCTGAGAGGGAGAGGACTGAGGCAATAGAAAAACACTTGTTTGGGAGAGGGAGAGGCTGGTGTAGTTTGTTTGATTGATTTGTTTATACATGTGGGTCTATGTGCACAGCGGTGCTAACTCTCACATTTCTAGAGCGGTGCCAAAATCTTTTCATTTGACATCGATACGTATTATGTGCCATACTTCCGAGAATTATGGCATCGGCCACATAGTGGAAGGCAACAAATGCCCAAACTCTTCACGTGCTCCTAGGTAAATGAGAGGAAAGAAAGAGAGAGAGAGAGAGAGAGAATATCACTAGCCTTAGAGCCAACCCTATCGTATGAGCGAATGATATTGGTACCTCTTGATGACATGGCAATCTTATACAACCAGTTGCTCTAATATGTTCTCTTCTTTTGCAGATAAAAAAGACCGAAAAGGGAAAAAATGTGCTGCACTATAACAATCTCATCGAATGCCTTGATCTCCATCTTACATAAATTGATTTGATCAACTACCGAGGCAGCACATCTGAGATTAAATTGGCCAGGTTCTTTGTTCTTGAGGCAAGTGTGCTCAAGGTAATGAGGTTTGGCGTTCTCTGGCGCAACAATGAATGGTGTGCTGATCACCGCAAGCATCTAAAACTAAATGACAAAGTCTCCCCAGAAGCTAAATTTGTTTTTGAGACATCAAGTCGCCAGAGACTCAAAAATTTATTTTCCCATTAGTGACTTGTCAGGGTGGTGGATTTTAGTTTGTACGATAATGCTGCATCCACCTAAAGTAACAAAAGTTCTTACATAAACTTCCTAATAATTCCCTCTTCGTAGGTGCATCATTACTCCTAGCATTTGTAATATCAGTTTGAAACTTGTAATATTACGACTATCCAGCACGAGGTAGTACTATGTTACGATAAATGTTCGCATGCATAGGTGCAGCAACGATATACCCATTACTCGAGTACAATATTTATTATTACCAGCAAGAGGACCATGCATTGCACGGAACATCAAGATGCATTTACGCGAGCTGTTTATCTTGTGGGAGACGAATATGAATGAGGGAAGGCCTTATCTGCAAATGTGGAGAGGGGTGCGGGTATCTTTTTGGAAAATTGCCATAGTTTGCTTTCTATCCGTTAGATATAGATCGGACGGTCTATAATGCAGGATGGCAGGCACACCATCATCACCAACTCGTTTTTTTATATGAAGTTTCTCCATATCTCTATACTACTCCTATAAAAACATGAGGGCTCCTTTGATTCAAGGGAATTCTATAGGATTTTTGGAGGATTGAAATCCTTGGATTTTTTTCCTACGTTTGTCCTTTGATTCATAGGATTGAATCCCATAGGAATTTTTCCAATGGAATCTTTTGTACTACATTTCTAACATCCACTCTAACCTCCTTTTACAATTCCTTTGCTTTTCCCGTGGAATCAAACGCTCCCTACTAATCCTATAGGATTCAAGTGGGCATGACACTCCAATCCTATACTTTTCCTATTCCTGCGTTTTCAAAATCCTGCGAATCAAGGAGGTCCTGAGTTGGTGATTGATGACCTACAAGTATAGGGGATCTATCTAGTCCTTTCGATAAGTAAGAGTGTCAAACCCAACGAGGAGCAGAAGGAAATGACAAGTGATTTTTAGCAAGGTATTCTCTGCAAGCACTAAAATTATCCATAACAAATAGTTGTGTCATAAGATAATTCATAACAGGTAACAAGTAACAAAAGTAACTAAGGTGCAGCAAGGTGGCCCAATCCTTTTTGTAGCAAAGGACAAGCCTGAACGAACTCTTATATAAAGCAAAGCGCTCTCGAGAACAAATGGGAATTACTGTCAAGCTAGTTTTCATCATGCTCATATGATTCGTGTTCGTTACATTGATAATTTGATACGTGGGTGGACCGGTGCTTGGGTGCTGCCCTTCCTTGGATAAGCCTCCCACTTATGATTACCCCCTCTCGCAAGCATCCACAATTGCGAAACAAGAATTAAGATAAATCTAACCATATCATGAAACATATGGATCCAAATCATCCCCTTACGAAGCAACACATAAACTAGGGTTTAAGCTTCTGTCACTCTAGCAACCCATCATCTACTTATTACTTCCCAATGCCTTCCCCTAGGCCCAAATCATGGTGAAGTGTCATGTAGTCTACGTTCACATAACACCACTAGTGGAAAGACAACATACATCTCATCGAAATATAGAACGGATACCAAATTCACATGATTACTTATAACAAGACTTGTACCATGTCCTCAGGAACAAACGTAACTACTCACAAAGCATATTCATGTTCATAATCAGAGGATTATTAATTATCATTAAGGATCTGAACATATGCTCTTCCATCGAATAAACCAACTAGCATCAACTACAAGGAATAATCAACACTACTAGCAACCCACAGTTACCAATCTGAGGTTTTGAGACAAAGATCGGATACAAGAGATGAACTAGGGTTTGAGAGGAGATGGTGCTGGTGAAGTGTTGACGGAGATTGAACCCCTCTCGATGAGAGGATTGTTGTTGATGATGATGGCTTCGATTTCCCCCTCCTGGAGGGAAGTTTCCCCAACAGAACAGCTCCATCGGAGCCCTAGTTGGTTCTGCCCAAGTTCCGCCTCGAGACGGCTGCGCTTCGTCCCGAAAGCTTCCTTCTGATTTTTTCCAGGTCAAAACACACCATATAACAGAAGATGGGCATCGGGGGCCTGCCAGGTGGCCCACAAGGTAGGGGCACGCCCAGGGGGGTAGGGCACGCCCCCACCCTTGTGGATGGCAGGTGGCCCCCCTCTGGTGCTTTCTTAGCCCAATTTTTTTATAAATTCCAAAACAATTCTCTGTGAAGTTTCAGTACTTTTGGAGTTGTGCAGAATAGGTCTCTAATATTTGCTCCATTTTCAGTCTAGAATTCCAACTGTTGGCATTCTCCCTCATCATGTAAACCTTGTAAAATAAGAGAGAAAATGCATAAGTATTGTGATATAATGTGTAATAACATCCCATAATACAATAAATATCAATATAAAAGCATGATGCAAAATGGACGTATCAACTCCCCCAAGCTTAGACCTCGCTTGTCCTCAAACGGAAGCAGAAATCAAAAAAATATGTCCACATGTTTAGAGATAGAGGTATCGATAAAAGAAAATACGAACATGAGGGCATCAAGATCATCTTTAGAACAGCAACATAAATTGTCATATAATTTATTATGCTAAAGTAACAATTTGTTCACAAGGTAAAGTATGAATCAGAAGCTTCATTGAAAACTAACAAACTATGATCTCAGTCATTGAAGCAATTGCAATTTATCATAACATCGGAAAGATTCAATATAAGAGCTTTTCAGCAAGTCTACACACTCAATTTTATTTAGTCTTTCACAATTGCTAACACTCACGCGATACTTATGGGTTCAAAGCTTCCATCGGACATAGAGAAAGATAGAGGCTTATAATTTCACCTCCCAACCTTTTACCTCAAGGGTAGTGTCAACAATAATACTTTATGATAACCTACATCCGAGTGGATATATATCTGGATCTCTCCAACACATAGTGCTTGCCAAAAGAAGAAGTGTAAAAAGGAAAGGTGAAGATCACTATGACTCTTGTATAAGGGTAGAAGGTAAAAATAAAAGATAGGCCCTTCGCAGAGGGAAGCACAGGTTGTCATGCACTTTTATGGTTGGATGCACAAAATCTTAATGCAAAAGAACGTCACTTTATATTGCCACTTGTGATAAAGAACTTTATTATCCAGTACGTCGCTTTTATTTCTTCCATATCACAAGTTCGTATAAAGCTTATTTTCTTCACACTAATAGATCATACATATTTCGAGAGCAATTTTTATTGCTTGCACCGATGACAACTTACTCGAAGGATCTTACTCAATCCATAGGTAGGTATGGTGGACTCTCATGGCAATACTGGTTTAAGGAATGTTTGGAAGCACAAGTAGTATCTCTACTTAGTGCAAAGGATTTGGCTAGCATGAGAGGGAAAAGCAAGCTCAACATGTTGGAGGATACATGACAATATAACTTCTATTCGAATATAAGAAAAACATAACCCATTATGTTGTCTTCCTTGTCCAACATCAACCTTTTAGCATGTCATATTTTAACGAGTGCTCACAATTACAAAAGATGTCCAAGATAGTATATTTATATGTGTAGCCTCTCTTTCTTTATTACTTCCTATTAATTGCAACAACGACCAAAACTATGTTTGTCAACTGTCAACAACTTTTATTCATCATACTCTTTATGTTTGAAGTCATTACGCTCCATAAGATCAATACATGATCTTTTTATTTCCTTTCTTTTATTTAATTCCCTTAAGGTCATAGCAAGAAAGCAAAGCCCTCAACTCAAAACTACTCTTTATTATATATAACTCACGGACTCGATTATATAGATAGATCTCGAAACAAAACTCAAAGCTAGATCATACTAAAACTTTATTCTACTAGATCAAGATATAACCAAAAGGATCGAACTAAGAAAAATGATAAAAGTAAAGGTGTAACGGTGATACAATACCGGGGCACCTCCCCCAAGCTTGGCAGTTGCTAATTAAGGGGAGTGCCCATACCCATGTATTTATGTGTCTTTCTTCAGAGGTGGCGATGATGGAGTTGTTGATGTTGTAGGCTTGTCATCCATCTTCCAAGGCATAGGTTCACCATCATAGAAAGATGAACGAGTCTCTGGGATCCTCAAATCTGCAGCCAAACTCATCCTCTTAAATCTGTATTCATACTCACAATTTTGGTTTTGCAGGTCATAGATCTGGGCTTGGAGATGCACGATTTTCTCATGAAGCTTGAAGATGGCCTCCTCAATGTTCTTGGCATCCAGCTTGTGATTGTTGCTGAACTCCGTGATCATCATGTGATTGGCGTTGAGTCCACGTTCCACCATCCCTTGGCACTTGAAAACTTGCTGCTCCATTGCTTCGAGTCTTGTCTCCACGCTTTCGGTCTTATTCGGCCCCTCAACATCGCGGATGTGCAGCACCCCCTCACGCATCTCAATGGCTTGAGGGTGTCACAGCACCTCCGCAAGGTAGGGGTTGATGACCTTCTCAAAAAACTTGTCCTTGGGGGTGCTTGGAGATATCATGGTGATCCAGATCTGTCACAAAAAATAGCTCGAAACAAAAAAAATGGCGTGGTACAATGGTCAAAACCTTCAGGAGATTATATAATGAATTTTTACCGACGAAAAGAAGTATTGTGCAAGAAAACAGACTCCAGAGGGCACACGGGGTGGCCACAAGGCAGGGGTGCGCCCAGGGGTGGGGCGCACCCTCCACCCTTGTGGTTGCCTCATGCGCTCTTCAGACTACTTTTAATTTTTCTAATTTTTTAAATATTCCAAAATGGAGAAAAATTTCCATTAGAACAGTTTTGGAGTCGGTTTACTCACCGTACCACATAACTATTCCATTTTAGAGTCTGAAACGTTCCGGAAAGTGTCCCTTATGTACTCCTCCGGTGTTACGGTGTCAATTATATTGGTCTCAACATTTATGGGAGTACCTGAGATATAATGTTTGATTCTTTGACCGTTTAACACCTTCGGATTTGTGCCTTTGGCGTTGTTGATCTTGATGGCACTGGAACGATAGAACTCCTCGATAATGTAAGGACCTTCCCATTTAGAGAGAAGCTTTTGAAGGAAATATGCCCTAGAGGCAATAATAAAGTTGTTATTTTATATTTCCTTATTCATGATAAAGGTTTATTATTCATGCTAGAATTGTATTGATCGGAAACTTTAATACATGTGTGAATACATAAACAAACACCATGTCCCTAGTGAGCCTCTACTAGACTAGCTCATTGATCAAAGATGGTTAACGTTTCCTAATCATTGACATGAGTTTTCATTTGATAACGGGATCACATCATTAGGAGAATGATGTGACGGACAAGACACATCTGTTAGCTTAGCATAATGATCGTTCAGTTTTATTGCTATTGCTTTCTTCATGTCAAATACATATTCCTTCGACTATGAGATTATGCAACTCCCGGATACTGAAGGAATGCCTAGTGTGCTAACAAACGTCACAACATAACTGGGTGATTATAAAGATGCTCTATAGGTATCTCCGAAGGTGTTTGTTGAGTTGGCATAAATCAAGATTAGGATTTGTCACTCTGAGTATCAGAGAGGTATCTTTGGGCCCTCTCGATAATACACATCATAAGCTTGCAAGCAAATGACTAAGGAGTTAGTCACATGGTGATGTATTATGGAACAAGTAAAGATACTTGCCGGTAACGAGATTGAACTAGGTATGAAGATACCGACGATCGAATCTCGGGCAATGGACAAAGGGAATTACTTATGTTGTCATAATGGTTCGACTGATTAAGATCTTCGTAGAATATGTAGGAGCCAATATGAGCATCCATGTTCCGCTATTGGTTATTGGCCGGAGCGGTGTCTCGGTCATGTCTACATAGTTCTCGAACCCATAGGGTCCGCACGCTTAACGTTCGATGACGATATTGTACTATATGAGTTATATGATTTGGTGACTGAATGTTGTTCCGAGTCTTGGATGAGATCACAGACATGACAAGGAGTCTCGAAATGGTTGATAGGTAAAGATTGATATATAGGATGATAGTTTTTGGACACCGGAAGTGTTCTGGAGTGTATAGGTTATTTATTGGAGTACTGGAACCCCCGGGGTGGATATATGGGCCATATGGGCCATGAGATGGGAGCACACCAGCCCACGAGGGGTGGCACGCCGCCCTATGACAGGATGCCGAATTGGGAGAAGGAAAAAGGGGGTTCAGCCTCCCCTTTCCTTTCTCTCTTCCCCCTTCCCTTTCTTCTTCGGTGAAATAAGGCAAGGGGCGCCACTTGGGGAAACCCCAATTAGGATTCAGATCCTACTTGGGCCGCACCTTGGCTGCCTCCCCTCTCCCTCCCATATATATATATATATATATATATATATATATATATATATATATATATATATATATATATATATATATATATATATATAATGTGTTTGTGTGTGGGGGGCACTACTAGAAAAACCACTACTAATGGCGCACCTAATTTGGCTATTAATGGCGCATCCGTGGTGCGCCATTAATAGCACGCCATTAGTAATTTTTACTAATGGCGCACTGGGTGGTGCGCCATTAGTATCTGACACTAATGGCGCACCACAGTGCGCCATTAGTATATCTTGAGGTGCGCCATTAGTATGCCTCCTGTGGGTATGTATACCAGGTGCTTTGGCATACTAATGGCGCACCACCTCAGGATGCGCCATTAGTAACCGCGGCATACTAATGGCGCACTACCAAGTGATGCGCCATTAGTAACCATGGCATACTAATGGCGCACTGACAAGTGATGCGCCATTAGTATGCTTTGTCATACTAATGGCGCCTTTATCATGTGATGCGCCATTAGTATGAATATTAGGGTTTTTTTATTTTTTATTTTCTGTTTTTGCACAGGTTACAAAATGTATAATTTGACAAAATATAGACAGCACACATCAACAATAGATTCATCGAGATACAATAGAAGATTAGTCTTTGAATACAATTCATCATATTAGTCTCGAATACAATTCATCATATTAGTCTCCGAATTGAAAAGACCGAACAAAGATAGAACATTATATTACAAGTCTCGAGACCGCTTGAGTAGCGAGTTTGTCTTCACATTACAAGTCGATATCGATCATCTAAACTACCATCACATAGAAGAGAGCTGCGGTCATCACGATGAGCATCATCACGATGAAACTCGTCTTCATCCGGTTCCTCCAGCGCTCCCTCCCCTCTCCCGCTAGATAGCGGGCGTATCTAGATTCGGCCTCGGCCCTAGTGGTGTACCCTTTGTAATCATTACGCTGAATCGGTGAACCTGTCTCCGACACTCCTCCCGGTCATCGTAGACTCCGGGAACCTTACCCTTGTACACGACATACGTCGGCATCGCTATGCACTAGCCAAACGAAACGTTAGTACCAATTCACAGACAATACATAAGCAATATATAAGTATGCAGCGAGCGATCGGAAGAGAAAAGCAAGACATTAATAGCATCGATTACATCTAAGTTGAGCGACTCTCGAAACCAAAGAGACATACTACAAGTTCATTAAAGTTTAATTACAACATGAGCCAATCGATGTTTGAGTACTAGACAACTAGACTCTAGGGACCGGAGCGTGGATGAAGCCGCCGTCTATCGTGGGAGTCATGAAAGATCGGTCGTTGTCATCCTGCATTTGTAGCATTGTGTCGATGTCACCGTTGGACGGTTGATTTACGAGGTAGAACTGCCCCGAGGTACGAAGGACATCTTGATGGATGATTTCCGCAAACTCCATTTGGATGCGAAAGAATTCTTGTCGGAGGTCCGCGTCTGGATTGCCGACACGTTCGCGGCCCAATCTTGGAGTTTACTCGGTGGCGAAGTTGATGATGGTCCCGCACGATCGCCCGCATGTGATGGATGGCGTAGTAGGCACCCTTCGACCGCCCGGTGACTGTGTTTGACGCAGAGCGTCGTATTGTGGGAGAACACGTGCTTGCCGTGACTTACGAATAGGCCTGGTGAAGGTGCCTCTAGATTTGGCGTGGCCGGGGAGAACATCATCAAGAACCTTCTTGACATTTGTGTAGTCTACGTTCAATCGACGGTCCGGGTCGAAATACGTGGCCATGGAATATTTGGGGCTTAGGAGGATGAGCGTGCAACGTGTGTCACCGCAGAAAACACAGAATGTTAAAAGAAAAACGATCGAAATGTAAGAATTCATATGTTACGGGCGGTTGAGGGAGGACTTACTCGGGAAAGTAAGGCACGAGGAAGTTATCCTTATCTTGGTTTGCGAATGGCGCCTTCGAGGTAAGAACTCGCGACTTGCGGTCCCCGCGCTGCCCAAGAACTTGGCACGCATGTAGAAGGGTCGACTATCGCGATGTCCGGGTCTTGTCGCGAATGATCCGCATCTCCATACTCAGCGAAAATAGCCGAACGAAGGTGTAGTGCAGCGGATGAAGGTTCAACATAAGCGTGGATGTCATCAAACGCAGGACGATCGTGACGCCCGATGGAGTTATCCATAAAGCCCTTGCCCTCTGGCACCTTGGCCGCGAAACCGGGTATGCCACATCCTTCTCCACGAGACGCAGCTTCTCCAAAGAAAGAACAACATCATGCAGACTCCGCATAGCACCGGTTGCAGCATTGAGCATATTTGTCGGTAGCATCGCCCTACCCGCCACATGCACCCTCCTCGAGATATCCTGCGGTGAAGGTGGCCCGTCCTGAGCACGGATCGTACTCTGTGCCGGCTGGCTCGCACCCTTCTTAGTCTTTCTTTTGCGTGCCTTCTTCTTCTCCTGTAATGGGGCCGAGTTTTGCTCACAGACCGCCTTCTTGAGTGTGTTGGGGCTGATAATATTTTGCACCTCGCCTATCTCGAGGCTCGGTGAAGTCGGCGGTGAGGCGTCTCGAGAGCTGAACGCCAGACGGCGCTGTTGCAACTTAGCTTCTCCATGATGCGAGCTAGATCGCACACGTCTTTTGTTGGGTTTGGTTCTTGAGAAGGAGGCCCCATGAAGTCGCCATCGTACCCATGCTCGGCAAAATCTTGATCGGCGTTGCCAAATGTATCATAGTAAATGCGTCGTCGTCGTTACGATCTGTGCCATATGCATGTTTGGATCGATGGCATAGGGATGTCCGGCACCGTTACGGCGGTCTTGCCATGGGGCCGACTTGGCGCCAACACGGCTGGCGGTGTTGTCTTTGGGGTGGTGTCCCCGCCCAAACGAATCTGGCTCTTCGCCAAAGCGAGGGCCAGCTCAGGCGCCGAGGGTCATCACGTCATCATCGTCGGCCCCGACGGGTCGATTCGGAGGTAACAAGTCGTCGCGGCACGGCAGCACACGAACCAGTTGAACCCTAAACAAGTTGCGTGGCATCCGGGTACCGTGGAACAAGGGGTTGCCGGTTGAGCGATTTTGCCCTTGGCGACATCGACCAACTCGTTGTTCACGTAGTGGAGGAGAGTGCAGGAACGTCGGCGGCGCCTGCGAAAACATGTAGGGCGTCGGGGATGCCCGATCAAAGGCAAGGAGATGAAGTCCTCGGCCGAGAGAGGCTTAATTAGTTACCGTGATGATGGCGTCGAGCTCGGCTAATGTAGAGGCACCGCCAACGGCGGCGTGCGATTGACCGGAGGGGCCGCTTCTGCGCAGAGGTGCTGCCGGCGTACACCGGGTGCATTAAGCTCCCGTCTTGCGTCGGAGACACCAATGCCGCCTCCGCCGAGGCACCAATGGCCCCGCCATCGCATTATGCGAAGTTGCTGGCCGTGAAGCTAGGAATCGGGCGGCCCTGTTGGCCGCCTGCAATCCACGCACTCAACCCCGAGATCAAGGTAGGCACAAGGGCGGTGATCGTCGCTTCGAGTCGTTGTTCCACTTGCTCTTGGACAATCTCCGGAATCCGCGCCACCTGTGCCTTGAGTTCTTGAACCTCTCGCGCCTGGCTTTCCGAGCTGGTCTTTTTCTCCTTCCGCACACCAACGGTATAGTATGACCCCATTTTGTCGACAAGCCTTTGCCGGCCACCACGACCGGTGACGCCGACTTCTTGAGCTTATCCTTGATCATCATTACATTCAACCCCCTATTTAGAGTGGTGTCCCAAGGGTTGCTCTGAGTCGACCCCGCGCTACTGCTTTCAGTCGTCTGTGGAAGGAATGTGAACCATTTAGAAATTCGGCTTCATTAATTAGAATGCAACCATATGGAGCTAATTACGCGGGGGTGTATTCCTTACGAGAACAATTTGAAGCTGCACTGGTCTTCGGATCCGTGGTAAGCTCCTTTGTTTTCGGGTCCTTCTTGTACCGGGCCACGACAAAGTTCTGGTCCGCTTGTCACCGTATGTATCGAAGAGGCGGTAGGCCTTGCTCGCACGCTCCGCCTCCTCCTTGTCCCATATAGGCTCCGCCACTCTGTAACGCACGGGACCGAGTGTGTGTTCCCCTATGTTCAGCTCCGCATTTGTTTCCCCACTCACTTGATTGGGAGCTTGCGGTGCTCGAGCAATTGATCTTGAAGTCGTTGTAGTCATCTTCGGTGATCGAAGGATTTTTCTCCTTGATCTTCCGATAACTCTCACCTTTCTCGATCATTCTCTTCACATTGCTTTTCCAAGTAGACAGGGCCTTGCTCATCTTCGTGAGGGCAGCATTGTTCACTTTATTCCCTTTGAGGCTTGTGTTTTCAAATTCAGCGGGAACTTGTATCGTTCGTGCAGCTTCGTGAAGAGGAGGTTGCGCAAATTCCCTCGGTCAGGATGCCTCGGGTTCTCGGTGTTGATCGAGGCGGTGCTCGGAGAATGCACCCGAGCTGAAGCGAGTACCCCTTGACTATTCGCTCGGGCGCCGTTGGATTCCCGTTGGAGTCCACTTGATAACTTCCTCCTTGAGGGTGCGGAGCACGATCAGGCGCCAGTCCTTCCGTTGCCTCTTCGGTTGGCTGCCATCGTAAATGCGTGCGCCGCCATCATCGATGGTGGCATCCTCGGCGGCACCATCGGTGGTGGCATCGGTGGGGTCATCCTCGGCGTACCATCAATGGTCTCGGGATCGGTGGGGAAGGCGGCGGCCTCATACAAGTGAGGTTGTTCCTCCATCTCTGGGACAGCTCGAGAATGCCTTGCCGCCCGAACCCCCGGCCTCATTGTTGTGGGCCATGTTTCTCTCTAAATAGAAACAAAGTTTGGTCAAAAAGTTGGTTATTGTCAAGGAACAAGATCATGGTCTCATCATTTAGGGTTTGTCGACACGAGGCATCCTAAAATCTGAGCTTTTATCATTGAGGGTTTTTCGACGCCAAGGCACCCTAAAAGCCTAACCTTTCATCATTTCGGTTTTTATCGACACCGAGGCACCCTAAAAGCCATGCATTAGTCACAAGTACGCCGGGGCACTTGATCCTACTTAATTAACTACTAAGATACCCCGGCCCATGCATTAGTCACAAGTACCCCATATGTCCTAGTTTTAGCAAAGTCATGCTAAAATTCACGGAAAATTTCAGCATGACCTTTGCTGAAAATAGGACATATGGAGTACCCGAATTTGCCGGAACGGAAGTTAATCGACATTCCGGCAAACTCAAGGGCCTCTCGGGTACCTGCAAAATCATCACGACATGATGGTCGGAGACAAAACCCAGCAAACTAGCACCACAATGTGCCTCTACTTTCATATGGATGAAAAGGCCACAGACCATATGGTCCTCTGCTTTCATATGAACAAAAATCAGCTCAACTTATGTGAGCTTCCATTCCAGATCTAATAGGTCACCCAACAAAAAATCATCAATAGTTTTAGCTGAAAAAAATCATGGATTGCTGTTAGCGAAAATTAGTGAAAGAAACTGTTGCTGATCATGGAGCAGTTGTACACTACACATGCTTAAACTCTGAGCAAGTGTACTATTATGGTCAAAACTGAATGTTGATTGCTTGCATCATCTACTCTGAATGATATTTTCTCTCACAACTCAGATTGCTCATTGTCTTGTTCTGCTACATATTAATATTCAAAATTAGTTGTTGCAAACAGAAATAATTCATGAGATCCTTTTTGTTCTTCTCTAATCCTTCAATTTCAGGTCTGTTCCCTATATCATACATTAATTCAAGATTACTTAAAAAGTCGCCGTGCGATCGGAGAATCTGCAGTACGAGAGAGAAAAAGGGTATAAAGTATGGAATTTGTGACTATTGTCAAGTGTGGTACTACCGAACACATACATATCAAGATTCAAGAGCACATGCACACTGTTACAGTAAACTTGTCTAATAAAAAGTGGATATAATATTATGAACCGCACAATGGCATAAAAGCAGTGAGGCAATCTGAAGCAAATGCCTAAATTTGTTAGTTAAACACTACAAGGCTAAGGGGCAATAGCACACTAGTAAGTGATAGGCAACCATCCTACATGGAAATGTGAAGAGTTACATGGATGAGTACCAGCTCTAAGTGAAGGCTCAATGGATTCAAGATCAACCGATTTGAAGTTGCCCAAACCTCGCAAGGAAAAGAGAGAATAATGATTTCGAACTGCTTACGATGGCATACATAAGCATAAGTTCAGTCCCCCAAATCAAGCATGGTTTCTTCGCCCACCTAAACAACCACCACCACAAGGAGCAGATGCAGATAACTCACTCAAAAAGACTAATAAACACGATTGCAGATGGATCACTTCCCTTTAACCTTACTAATGATATATATGTTCCCTTATTGCAACATTGCTAATAGAGGATGACATCAACATTGCTAATAGAGGATTTGCAACTAGTAGTACATTTTGGTGGGTGCAAAAGTCCAACACACTAGAACTGAGCTGATTGATCTATAAATGTGTAGGAGGAGCTAGATCATTTCCTTTACCAAATAAGCAATTGATCTAGCATCCACCTTTACCAAATGCAAGCAACTGAGATAATTTAATCAGAGGCGGTGGCGGTGGATTTGTGCACAAGCTAGCTAAGACAGTAGCTTCCTTGCAACCCACAAAAGACAAAGGAAAAGAGGGTGAAAAGGGGGAGATGGTTAGCTTTGATGAGCAGGCAGCATCTTCCTAACCCCCTTCTTCTTGTCTCCTCTCACTATCTCTCACACATGTACACATGGCAAACCACAAAGTGTGTGTCAAGAAATTACTAAACTAATAATCCAACAACAAAAGAACTAGATCACAATGTGTCTATAATCTATTTATAACTTTGTATATATGTATGGCTCCAATGGGTGCCCTTGCCATACATCCCTCTCCATCATTTAATCATGATTAGCCCATCATTTTGACCAAAGGTTAGTTAATTAATTAACTAGTGTATGCCACAATGAGCACAGATCGCCATCTAGCTAGTAGCTTTCTAAGGCCCCTCCTCCCTCTTGACTAATGGTTCTGGTTAGTAGTTGTACTCCACTATCACACATGATTTGCACCAGAAAAATCTTCACCACATGCATATATAATGTTGATCTCCTATATATGTTTTGCAAAAATTCTATATAATCCCACAAAAATATCAAAGACTAATGGTGAAGCTTCATAAAATTTGACTTAGGTCAAACTAATATGCAGAGTAAATAAAACAGAAAAGTAGTTAAGTTTATTTTGACAATCACCCAATAAACCACAGAAAGAACTGGCTCTACCCAACTTATATCCATCCAGAGGCCCAAAGAGAACTGACCCTTAATATATACTCCCTCCTTTAGTGATCTAAACATTCTCATATTTCTTGACGTGATCTAGCCCAAAGAGAACCGACCCTTAATTATATACTCCCTTTAGTGATCTAAATACTCTTATATTTCTTTACGTGATCTAAACATTCTAATATTTCTTTATGCAGGAGTACATGAACTAAAACCTGTCATGTGTCATCCCGTGGAAGAAGCAGAGAATTGCAGAGGGGTTAGCTAGGCGTGCAGCGGCAGACCTTGAGACGGGCTCGGCGTTGATGGTGCGGCACTCAGAGGCCGGAGAGGCAGCGGAGGGAGGACGGTGCCCGGCGACGGTGGTGTGGACGGGCGGGTCGAGGTGGGGCAGGCGTCGGTCAAGGGGTCGAGGCGGCGGGGCGGCGGGGCAGTGTCGAGGCGGAGTCGGGCGGCGTCCCGGGCGGGTCGGCCGAGGCGGGCGGGCGGCCCGGGCGGCGGGGTCGCCGAGGCGGGCGGGCAGCGCCGAGGTGGCGGGACGGTGGCGCCGAGGAAGGCGGGGCGAGGGAGAGGGAAGGCGAGGAGAGGGCGAGGGAGGGAGAGGGCGAGGGCGAGGGCGAGGGCAGCGGCGGCGGCGGCGGTGGATCGAGAGGGAGAGAACTGGCGAGGGGGAGAGGGAAGGGGGGATCGGGCGAAGGGGGGATCGGGCGAAGGGGGATCGGGCCACAATACTAATGGCGCACCTCACCGTGGTGCGCCATTAGCATGTCCACACTAATGGCGCACCTCACCGTGGTGCGCCATTAGTATTTTTTTATTTCAACTAGCCAACAGGTTATGTGCTACGGAACTTATCCACGTCAAGCCCACTCTACTAGGTCGGTGGTCGCAGCCAGTTCTCACACCAGAGGTCCTGGTTCGACTCGAGGCTCCACAAATTTTTTTAGCATTTAAAAAGCTGTTTGATACTTATTTATGTTTAAATATGTTCAAACTTGTTTAAATAATACTTGATAATATTTTTTATAAGACAGTAGCATTTAAAAGCTGTTTCATACTAATTTTTTATAAGACGGTGCTGGGTGCGGGGGGTCGGCGGGCGCGGTTGAGTAGGGGAATCGAGGTGCGGGGTTTGGCGGCGGTGGACTGGGGGTGCTTTCGGCGAGGGGGACGGATCTGGCGAGGTGGGATAGCGATCGAGATGGAGGGATCGAGATCGAGTGTCCATGAAATTTAAAAATATTCATGATATAGTTCAAAAAGTACCCATGAAATACAATCGAGAAATGAAGGCTGCGATTTAAATACAATCGATCTTAGCAAGCTATCTGTTCACAATCTTCTTGCCCTTCTTTTTCGCAAATGGAGTTCTTCCGTGGAGCAGACGTCCTTTAGGTAGGGTGGTCCTGCTTCTTCTTGTGGTGTATGCATGCTACTTCATCATCGTCGTCATGTTCGATCCTCGGGTCGCCGTACTTGTCGAAGTCTTGCTCATTGGCTACTCCATCCATTCTCGATGATCTTCCTTTGCCTCTCCTCACGACAACACGACCGGGCTTTGGCGGGTCGGTAATGAAGAAACATTGGTCCACTTGGGAAGCGGTACCCATGGCTCATTTTTGCGGTGACGTTTATACCATGGGTCTTGGATTTGGCTTCGGTATAACCATGGTGGTGAAATATCGGTCTTCTTTTATGACGTTCTTGGCCCATCCGACACGGAACATCGGGACCTTCTCTCCAATAGCTCAGCTCCCAGATCTCCTTGATCCTTCCGTAGTATCTATCCTTGTCGTTACGGTGTAGGATTCCATCGTTACCCGGAGTTCTTATAACCATCGCTCTTCATGTCCTTGGCCTCGGTGTAGAATGTGTAGCCGTTGATATCGTGACGCCTCATAGGTCATCGAGGTTGTGCTCGCGCCTGCGTGACAAGGCGAATATGAGTTGTTCTTCCGCGGAAGAATCCTCATGTAAAGGGTACGGCGAAGCTTCGCTTGAACCAACGCGTGAAACATGAGTTGTGCTCTTTGAGTGTATCTCCGTCCGTCCTCTGTTGGCCTCGGTCATTGTACGTCTTTTTAATAAAGGTTTTGTGCTCTACCACCCAAGGATCGACCACGTCTATGTGTTGTAGCGCGACTAGGTTTGCTCTTTCAAAGTCGGCGAGTCGACCCTCTAAGTCGACATGCATTTCGCGGGCGACCCTCACGGTGACCCCATCCAAATGAGCCTGCCGAGGTGCTGTTGACAGGCAGACCAACGGGGTTCTCGATGCCTAGATAATTCGATGCAAGAGGAGATGCACTCTTCGGTCGAAAAGCCCTGGCTATGCTTCCTTACGACGTGACATGTTGCGAACGTATCCTTTGATGACACCATTCATCCTTTCGAGCGGCATCATCTTTGTGCAGGAACGTCGGCCCGAGTTGGATGATATCATCCACTATATGGACCAGCAGATGCACCATAATGTCGAAGAATGCGGGCAGGAAGTACATCTCAAGCTCGCATAGTATCACCACGATCTCTTCCTGTAGCCTTCTGAGTTGCCTCACGCCAATCGACTTCCGAGAGATGACGTCGAAGAAGTTGCATAGGCCAAATAGCGTTTCACGGACGTGCGCGTCCATGATCCCACCGGATTGGCCCGGAAGTATGTCTGCGTCATCGACGCGTGGCGGTCGTGAGACTTCATCCCGCTGAACTTCGCTTCGCTGGGTCTAGGTATCTCGCTTATCTTCCCAGCGTAACCGTAAGGAAGTTTTACTCCTAGGAGGCGGTGAAAAACTGCTCGATCTCCTGACTTAGAGTGAAGCACACGGGAGGGTTGTCTTTTCCGGTCTTCTTGGCCTTTTTGCCTTTGCGACGACTTTATGTGTCCTACTTCGTCTCATCATCATCATCATCATCATCATCATCATCATCATCATCATCATCATCATATATAGCGTGAAGCTCCTGCACGATGCCCATTGATTTCAAGTCCGCCTTGCTTTCGGCCCATCTTTGGTCCTCTACGGCATGTTGAGCAGGGTACCAAGCAGACTCTCGCACACGTTCTTCGTGATATGCATGACATCAAGGCTGTGAGGCACACGGTGGATCTTCCAAGACGGCAAGTCCCGGAAAACAGACCTCGTTTTCCATACCTTCAATGAGCTCTGGCGCCTTCGCTTCTTTCCGGCTCTGGCGCCTTTTGCTTCTTTCTGGCGGTGGGCAGTCTATCCAATTTTTCAACAACTTGTCTATTTCCTCGCCACTCCTCGTACACAGGCGTTTCGGGTTCGGTTTCACCATCGAACAGATCCTTGCGTTTCCTCCACGGGTCATCGTCCGCGAAGCCACCTTGATGTCCCATGAACACGGTTTTCGAAGACCCAGGATCTCTATCTAGCTGGCGATACGTTGTGTCATCCATGCACCTTACGCATCCATAAAATCCGTGGACTACCTGCCCCGCGAGATATCCGTAACCGAGATAGTCGTGCACCGTCCGTGAGCAAAGGCGGCTCTCATAGGGAAATATTCTTTCTCTGCGGCGTCCCACGTATTGGCTGGCGTTTTCCACAGCGTGTCAAGCTCCTCTTTCAGCAGCCCTAGATACAGATTGATGTCGTTCCCTGGTTGTTTCGACCCTTCAATTAGCATACTCATGTGAATGTACTTCCTCTTCATGCACAACCAGGGGGGAAGGTTGTACATCCACACAAACACAGGCCAGGTGCTATGTGTGCTTCTCTAGCTGCCAAACGGATTGACTCCATCGGTGCTCGCGCCCAGCACGATGTTCCTTGGATCGTTCCCAAATTCCGAGTCTTGGAAGTTCAACGCTTGCCACTGGCTCGCATCCTTAGGGTGACTCAGCATCTTGTCTTTTTTATCTATCTCCGGATCATTTGCGTCATCTTCCGCTTCTTCTCCTCCCTATCCGGCGTGCCAACGCAGGAGCTTTGCTACCTTAGGGTCTCTGAAATAGCGCTGCAGACGAGGAGTGATCGGAAAGTACCACACCACTTTTCGAGGAGCTTTCTTCCTCTTCTTGTATCGAGTGACGCCGCAACCGGACATATGGTAGACTCCGCGTGCTCGTCCCGATAAATGATGCAATTGTTCATGCACACATGGTATTTCACGTGCGGTAAATCGAGAGGACACACGATTTTCTTCGCCTCCTCCAAACTGGTCGGGCACTTGTTCCCCTTGGGAAGACGTTCGTGCGAATGACATGTTCTCGTCGAAGCACGCGCCGGTCATTTTGTGTTTTACCTTCATCTCGAGCCATGAGCGTTACTTTCAGCGGGTATCCTCGGGCATGCATCCTTCATACAATGGAGTAACCGCGTCTAACTCAAGTTGATCCATCTTGGCTTTCTCTCGGGCGGCGGCTCTTGCGTTATCCGTGCGCTTGAGAAGCAGCTCTTGATTATGAGGGTCCTGCACCCAGCCCATCGATGGTCCAGCGTAAATGCGCTCCGCGGCATCATCATCTTCATGATCATGCCCGTCGCCTGCTCGGCATCTTCCTCATCATCATGTCCTGCATCTTCTACATGATGACTGTACAAAGCATCACGGTCGTGATCATCTCTGAGGATTCTTCGTCTTCTCGCCCGCTTGAGCCGCGGTGGTTGTCTTGCTGCCCTTCCTCATTTCTTGCCCGGCCCGCATGGGCGACTTCGTAGTCATCTTCATCACCTTGCCACCGATAGCCATCCATGAAACCACGCAACAGCAGGTGGTCCCGCACCTGCCGGAATCCGGGTCCGCAATAAGGCTCTTGACTTGCATCTTCGACACGGACATCTTATCTCCGTCTCGTTCTTTTGAAGCATCTCGGCCTTCGCGGACCTCAAAACCTATTCACGATGCCTTCGGTCATCGTATGGACCATGGTCGTCAAGGGGTAGAGCAAAACGATATTTTAGAACCAAATAAAATTTGGCATGACTTTCCCTAAAATAGGACCAAAAGAATGCTTAATGCCAAAATTCTCTTGAAACGGAAATGAATCAACATTCCGCAAAATATTGGCAACTATCGCATTTCAAATACCGGTACACCTCCAAACACAAACACATATGCAACACCACAAACATATGCAACACCAGAACATACATAGATCTAGCTAGGCCGTAAAAAGTGCATGTGCACATTGTTGTAGGGAGAACAACCTAAATATAGCTTCCCCTTACTTACCTATTAAAACAAGGTAATTTAACCACTTAATTTGAATGAATCTATGGTGGAAATGAGGTGAAAAGAGGAGGCACCCGAGACAAGGAGGAGGTGGAGAGAATGAAGTGGGGAGAAAGTGAGTGTGTGGGTAGGAGAGGCTGCCCCAAATATCTTGTTGCTGCCCACTTACTAATGGCGCACCTCTTGCAGTGCGCCATTAGTAGTTACAACTACTAATGGCGCACCTAAGGTGGATGCGCCATTAGTATGTTTGGATAGGCGCACTAGTTCAAAAAAAAGAATTTCTATACTAATGGCGCACTCCACCGCCTCGGTGCGCCATTAGTAATTACAACTACTAATGGCGCCTTGTGGCAGGATGCGCCATTAGTAAGTTTGAATAGGCGCTAGTTCAAAAAATTTATATACTAATGGCGCACCAACCGCCTGCAGTGCGCCATTAGTAATTACAACTACTAATGGCGCACCACGTCAGGGATGCGCCATTAGTATGTTTGAATAGGCGCTAGTTCAAAAAAAAAATTTCTATACTAATGGCGCACCCACGGCACAGTGCGCCATTAGTAGTTACAACTACTAATGGCGACTTGGGCAGGATGCGCCATTAGTATGTTTGAACAGCGCTTAGTTAAATTTTTTGATACTAATGGCGCACCTTTGCCCGGTGCGCCATTAGTAGTATAAACTCTAATGGCGCATCAGATTGTGGTGCGCCATTAGCATATACTAATGGCGCACCAGCTCTCTGGTGCGCCATTAGTGTCAATCCCATCTATAGCCCTTTTTCTAGTAGTGGGGGGAGGGGGGCTAGCACACCCAAGACAATTTCCTAGCCGTGTGCGGCGCCCCCCTCCACCATTTGCTCCCACGGTGATATCTTCATAGTGCTCCTGCACGGATCACTTCACCATCACCATGTCATCGTGCTGACGGAACTCATCCACTACCTCAACAACTTGCTGGATCAACAAGGCGAGGGATGTCACCGAGTTGAACGTGTGCTGAACTCAGAGGTGTCGTACGTTCAGTACTTGATCGGTCGGAGATAGAAGAAGTTCGACTACATGAACCGCCTTGTTAAACGCTTCCTCTTATGGTGTACGAGGGTACATAGACACACTCTCCCCCTCGTTGCTATGCATCTCCATGGATAGATCATTGCGTGTGCATAGAATTTTTTTTGTTTTGCATGCAACGATTCCCAACGGTGGCATCATGAACCAGGTCTATGTGTAGATGATATGCACGAGTAGAACACAAAGAGTTGTGGGCGGTTATAGTCATACTGCTTACCACCAACGTCTTATTTTGATTCAGCGGTATTATGGGATGAAGCGGCCCAGACCAACCTTACATGTCCACGCACATGAGACCGGTTCCACCGACTGACATGTAACTAGTTTTTCATAAAGGTGGCTGGCGGGTGTCTATTTCTCCTAGTTTAGTTGAATCAAATTTGACTATGTCTGGTCCTTGAAGAAGGTTAAAACAGCAAACTTGACGAATCACCGTCGTGGTTTTTGCCGTAGGTAAGAATGGTTCTTTCTATAAACCCGTAGCAGCCACATAAAACTTGCAACAACAAAGTAGAGGACGTCTAACTTGTTTTTGCAGGGTATGTTTTGATGTGATATGGTCAAGACATGATATGATATACATTATTGTATGAGAGGATCATGCTTTGTAAGTTATCGGCAACCGGCAGGAGCCTTATGGTTGTCTCTTTATTGTATGAAATGCAAACGCCATGTAATTACTTTACTTTATTGCTATGTGTTAGCAATAGTTGTAGAAGCCATAGTTGGCGAGACGACCACGATGCAACGATGGAGATCAAGGTGTCAAGCCGGTGGTTATGGAGATCATGACGATGCTTTGGAGATGGAGATCAAAAGCACAAGATGATGATGGCCATATCATGTCACATATTTTGATTGCATGTGATGTTTATCTTTTATGCATCTTATTTTGCTTAGTATGACGATAGCATTATAAGATGATCCCTTCACTAAATTTCAATGTAAAAGTGTTCTCCCTGAGTATGCACCATTGCTACAGTTCGTCATTTCGAGACACCACGTGATGATCGGGTGCGATAGACTCTACGTTCACAAACCACGGGTGTAAGCAAGATTTACACACGCGGAATACTTGGGTTAAACTTGACGAGCCTAACATGTACAGACATGACCTCGGAACACTAGAGACCGAAAGGTCGAACATGAGTCATATAGTAGATATGATCAACATAGAGATGTTCACCATTGATGACTACCCCATCTCACGTGATGATCGGACATGGGTTAGTCGATATGGATCATGTATCACTTAGAAAACTTGAGGGATGTTGATTTAAGTGGGAGTTCATTAGTAATTTGATTAATTGAACTTAATTTATCATGAACTTAGTCCAGATAGGATTTGCAAATCTATGTTGTAAATAATAGCTCGCGATATAGCTCCTTTATTTTTTGATATGTTCCTAGAGAAAAATAAGTTGAAAGATGATAGTAGCAATGATGCGGACTGGGTCCGTGATATGAGGATTATCCTCATTTATGCACAGAAGAATTATGTCCTTGATGCATCGCTAGGTGACAGGCCTATTGCAGGAGCAGATGTAGACATTATGAATGTTTGGCAAGCTCGGTAGGATGACTACTTAATAGTTTAGTGCGCCATTCTTTACGGCTTAGAATCGGGACTTCAAAAATGTTTCGAACGCCACGGAGCATATGAGATGTTCTAAGAGATGAAATTGGTATTTCAGACTCATGCCCGTTTTCAGAGGTATGAGACCCCTGACAAGTACTTTTCCTACAAGATGGACGAGAATAGCTCAACCAGTGAGCATGTGCTCAGAATATCTGGGTACTACAATCGCTTGAATCAAGTGGGAGTTAATGTTCCAGATAAGATATTGATTGACAAATTTCTCTAGTCACTATCACTAAGCTACTAGAACTTTGTGATGAACTATAATATGCAAGGGATAAAGAAAATGTTTCTCGAGCTCTTCGCGATGCTGAAATCGACAAAGGTAAAAAAAACAAGAAAGAGCATCAACTGTTGACAGTTAAGAAGACCACTAGTTTCAAGAAAAAGGGCAAGGGAAGGAAAGGGAACTTCAAGAAGAAAGGCAAGCAAGTTGCCACTCCCGTGAAGAAGCCCAAAGATGGACCCAAGCCTGGAACTGAGTGCCTCTACTATAAAGGAAATGGTCACTGAAAGAGGAACTGCCCCAAATACTTGGCGGATAAGAAGGATGGCATAGTGAATAAAGGTATATTTGATATACATGTTATTGATGTGTACCTTACTAGTATTCATAGGAGCCTCTGGGTATTTGATAACGGTTCAGTTGCTAAGATTAGTAACTTGAAACAGGAGTTGCAGAATAAACAGAGACTAATTAAGGGCGAGGTGACGATGTGTGTTGGAAGTGATTTGAAGGTTGATGCGATCACCAACGCACACTCCCTCCACCTTCAGGATTAGTGTTGAACCTAAATAAATGTTATTTGGTGTTTGCATTGAGCACGAATATGATTTGATCGTGTTTGTTGCAATATAGTTATTCATTTAAGTCAAAGAATAATTGTTGTTCTATTTACATGAATAAAACCTTCTATGGTCATACACCCAATGTGAAAGGTTTATTGAATCTCGGTCGTAGTAATACACATATTCATAACATTGATGCCAAAAGATGCAAAGTTGATAATGGTAGTGCAACATACTTGTGACAATGCCGTTTAAGTCATATCAGTGTAAAGCGCATAAAGAAACTCCATGCAGATGGGCTTTTGGAATCACTTGATTATGAATCATTTGATACGTACGAACCATGTCTCATGGGCAAGATGACTAAAACTCCGTTCTCCGGAACAATGAAGCGAGCTAATGACTCATTGGAAATAATACATATTGATGTATGCGGTCTGATGAGTATTGAAGCACGCGACGGGTATCATTATTTTCTGACCTTCACAGATTATTTGAGCAGATATGGGTATATCTATATAATGAAACACAAGTCTGAAACATTTGAGAAGTTCAAAGAATTTCAGAGTAAAGTGGAGAATCATCGTAACAAGAAAATAAAGTATCTACGATCTGATCATGGAGGCAAATATTTGAGTTACAAGTTTGGCCTTCATATAAAGCAATGTGGAATAGTTTCACAACTCACGCCACCTAGAACACCTCAGCGTAATGGTGTGTCCGAACGTCGTAACCGTACTTTATTCGATATGGTGCGATCTATGATGTCTCTGACCGATTTACCACTATCGTTTTGGGGTTATGCATTAGATACAACTGCATTCACGTTAAATAGGGCACCATCTAAATCTGTTGAGATGACACAATATGAACTGTGGTTTGGCAAGAAACCTAAGCTGTCGTTTCTTAAAGTTTGGGGTTGCGACACTTATGTCAAAAGGCTTTAGCCTGATAAGCTCGAACCCAAATCAGAGAAGTGCGTCTTCATAGGATACCCTAAGGAAACAATTGGGTACACCTTCTACCACAGATCCGAAGGCAAGATCTTTGTTGACAAGAATGAAACATTTCTAGAAAAGGAGTTTCTCTTGAAAGAGGTGAGTAGGAGGAAAGTAGAACTTGATGAGGTAATTGTACCTTCTCTCAATTCGAAAAGTAGCACATCAGAGAAATCCGTTCTCGTGATGCCTACACCAACTAGAGAGGAAACTAATGATGATGATCATGAAACTTTAGATCAAGTTACTACCGGACCTCATAGGTCGAACATAGCACATTCCGCACCAGAGTGGTATGGTAATCCTGTCCTGGAAGTAATGTTACTAGACCATGACGAACCTACGAACTATGAATAAGCAATGATGAGCCCAAATTCCAACCGATGGCTTCAGGCCCTGAAATCTGAGATAGGATCTATGTATCAGAATAAAGTATGGACTTTGGTGGACTTACCAGATGATCGGCAAGCCATAGAGAATAAATGGATCTTCAAGAAGAAGACTGACGCTGATGGTAATGTTACTGTCTACAAAGCTCAACTTATCGCAAAAGGTTTTCGACAAGTTCAAGGGGTTGACTACAATGAGACATTCTCACCCGTAGCGATGCTTAAGTACGTCCGAATCATGTTAGGAATTTACACATTTTATTATTATGTAATCTGGCAAATGGACATCAAAACTGCATTCCTTAATGGATATCTTAAAAGAAGATTTGTATATGATGCAATCAGAAGATTTTGTCGATCCTAAAGGTGCTAACAAAGAATGCAAGCTCTAGCGAACCATCTATGGACTGGTGCAAGCATCTCGGAGTTGGAATATATGCTTTGATGAGGTGATCAAAGCATTTGGTTTTATACAGACTTATGGTGAAGCCTGTATTTACAAGGAAGTGAGTGGGAGCTCTGTAGCATTTCTGATATTGTATGTAGATGACATATTGTTGATTGGAAATGATATATAATTTCTGGAAAGCATAAAAGGATACTTGAATAAGAGTTTTTCAATGAAAGACCTCGGTGGAGCTGCTTATATATTGGGCATCAAGATCTATAGAGATATATCAAGACGCTTAATAGGACTTCCACAAAGCACATACCTTGACAAAGTTTTGAAGAAGTTCAAAATGGATCAGTCAAAGAAAGGTCCTTGCCTGTTTTACAAGGTGTGAAGTTGAGTAAGACTCAAAACCCGACCACGGCAGAAGATAGAGAGATAATGAAAGTCATTCCCTATGCCTCAGCAATAGGTTCTATAAAGTATGTCATGATGTGTACCAGACCTATTGTGTAACTTGCCAAGAGTTTGACAAGGGGGTACAATAGTGATCCAGGAGTAGATCACTGGACAACAGTCAAAATTATCCTTAGGTACCTAAAGAGTACTAAGGAAATGTTTCTTGGTTATGGTGGTGACAAAGATATTGTCTTAAAGTGTTACGTCGATGCAAACTTTGACACTGATCCAGAGGACTCTGAGTCTCAACCTGGATACATATTGAAAGTGGGAGCAATTAGCTAGAAGAGCTTCGTGCAGAGCATTGTAGACATAGAAATTTGCAAAATACATACGGATCTAAAAATGGCAGACCCATTGACTAAACCTCTCACACAAGCAAAACATGATCACACCTTAATACTCTTTGGGTGTTAATCACATGGCGATGTGAACTAGATTATTGACTCTAGTAAACCCTTTGGGTGTTGGTCACATGGTGATGTGAACTATGGGTGTTAATCACATGTCGATTTGAACTATTGGTGTTAATCACATGGCGATGTGAACTAGATTATTGACTCTAGTGCAAGTGGTAGACTGAAGGAAATATGCCCTAGAGGCAATAATAAAGTTGTTATTTTATATTTCCTTATTCATGATAAAGGTTTATTATTCATGCTAGAATTGTATTGATCGGAAACCTTAATACATGTGTGAATACATAAACAAACACCGTGTCCCTAGTGAGCCTCTACTACACTAGCTCGTTGATCAAAGATGGTTAAGGTTTCCTAACTATTTACATGAGTTTTCATTTGATAAAGGGATCACATCATTAGGAGTATGATGTGATGGACAAGACCCATCCGTTAGCTTAGCATTGATCGTTCAGTTTTATTGCTATTGCTTTCTTCATGACAAATACATATTCCTTCGACTATGAGATTATGCAACTTCCGGATACCGGAGGAATGCCTTGTGTGCTGTCAAACGTCACAACATAACTGGGTGATTATAAAGATGCTCTATAGGTATCCCCGAAGGTGTTTGTTGAGTTGGCATAGATCGAGATTAGGATTTGTCAGTCCTAGTATCAGAGAGATATCTCTGGGCCCTCTCGGTAATACACATCATAAGCTTGCAAGAAAACGACTAAGGAGTTAGTCACAAGTTGATGTATTATGGAACGAGTAAAGAGACTTGCTGGTAACGAGATTGAACTAGGTATGAAGATACCGACGATCGAATCTCGGGCAAGTAACATACCGATGGACAAAGGGAATTATGTATGTTGTCATAACGGTTCGATCGATAAAGATCTTCGTAGAATATGTAGGAGCCAACGAGCATCCAAGTTCCGCTATTGGTATTGGCTAGAGAGGTGTCTCGGTCATGTCTACATAGTTCTCGAACCCGTAGGGTCCGCACGCTTAACGTTCGATGATGATATTGTATTATATGAGTTGTGTAATTTGGTGAATAAATGTTGTTTGGAGTCTCGGATGAGATCACGGACATGACAAGGAGTCTCGAAATGGTTGAGAGGTAAAGATTGATATATAAGACAATACTTATTCAGACGCCGGAAGTGTTCCGGAGTGTATCGGGTATTTATTGGAGTACCGAAACCGTCGGGGGGAATATATGGGCCATATGGGCCATCAGAGGGGAGCATACCAGCCCACAAGGGATAGAGCCCCGTGAGGGAGTCCTAGATAAGGGGGAATTTGGACAGCCGGGCAATATACTTGTGCCGGACTGTTGGACTATGAAGATACAAGATTGAAGACTTCGTCCCGTGTTCGGATGGGACTCTCCTTTGCATGGAAGGCAAGCTTGGCGATTCGGATGATAGATCTCCTTCTCTGTAACTGAATCTATGTAACCCTAGCCCCCTCTGGTGTTTATATAAACCGGAGGGTTTTAGTCCGTAGAACAACAATCATAATCATAGGCTAGCTTCTAGGGTTTAGCCTCTTTGATCTCGTGGTAGATCAACACTTGTAATACTCATATCGTCAAGATCAATCAAGCAGGAAGTAGGGTATTACCTCCATCGAGAGGGCCTGAACCTGGGTAAACATCGTGTCCCCAGTCTCCTGTTACCATTAGCCTTAGACGCACATTTCGGGACCCCCTACCCGAGATCCGCCGGTTTTGACACCGACATTGGTGCTTTCATTGAGAGTTCCTCTGTGTCGTCGCTGTAAGGCTCGATGGCTCCTTCAATCTTAAACAACAACGCAGTCCAGGTTGAGACCTTTCTCCCCGGACAAATCTTCATGTTCGGCAGCTTCGCACTGCGGGCCAACTCGCTTGGCCATCTGGAGCAGATCGATAGCTACGCCCCTGGCCATCAAGTCAGGTTCGGAAACTTGAACTATACGGCCGATACCTGGGGAGATTTGATCTTCGACGGATTCGGGCCTACATCAGGGGCGCCGAACAGTCACGACGAGCACGACTTAAATCTACTGTTGGACAGTATTCAGGATATCGCCCCTGCACCTGCCCTGGACTTAAATCCAAAGCGAATTGCGCCGTCCGAGGACGGGTGGATGGACCCCGCCACGGAGGCCGCATACTCTTCGGTGGTAGAGCCGAACACCGATTCCGCCGTTAAGGGAATCCGCATCACCGAACCCCCGAACTGGTGTCCGGATGTGGGTTCCGAACCGCGCGCGCCCGGGCCCATCAAGTCTGATTGGGCTCCAGTAATGGAGTTCACCGCCGCGGATATCTTTCAGCACTCCCCCTTTGGCGATGTGCTAAATTCATTAAGGTCTCTCTCTTTGTCAGAAGACTCCTGGCCGAACTATGCCTGGCCCAAGTGGGATACAGACAGCGAAGAAATTCATGACCCACCCACCACCCACTTCGTAGCCACTGTCGATGACCTAACAGACATGCTTGACTTCGACTGCGACAACATCGACGGTATGGACGTCGATGCAGGGGATGATTTGGAACCACTGCCCATGGGGCATTGGACTGCCACTTCCTCATATGACATATACATGGTGGACACGCCCAAGGAGGACAACATCGACAAGAAGGACACAATGGAGGATAAACCCCCCGGACAAAAGCCAAAACGACGGCGCAGGCGCCGATCTAAGTCCAGTCACAGTAAAAATAGCGATAACAATGCAAGAAAAATTGACACTCCGGTCGACTCCAAAGACAACAATGACCATATGGACCCAGCAATGAAGCAGGATAAGCCGGGTCACGACGAACACAGCCCGGAGCAGACGCCTGGTCACGACGATCCCTAGGGCCGAAATCATCAAACTGCCTACGGAGAGGAGGACAGTCCGGTTGACGATGCATTCATCATCCCGAAAAAATGTTTGGAACGGGATAGCCTCCGCAGAAGGTTTATTGCCACGGCGAGAAGCTTAAAGAAGCAGAAGCAAAGGCTTAATGCCGCACAGGATACGCTCAACCAAAGATGGAAGAAAGTGCTAGACACTGAAGAAAAATATGGCAACGATCGCCACACAAAGAGCTACCCAAAGCGCAAGCTACTACCCGAATTCGACAATGAAGCCATAGAGCATGTTCCGCCAAAGAATAACACGGCCAATCAACCTGACCGACCACCTCATGGCCGCGATAGAGCAGCCAACGGTGCCACACACAAGCCAGCCCATGATTTACGTAAGCTCTTGGAAAAAAAGTTGGTGCGACCAGGTCCATCTATGGATCTAGAGGGCGCGTTCCGACACAAGATTATGGTCACCAAAACGATCATATTGATCAAATACCAGTTCGGAATCAAACCCGGACACAACAACTGTCGACAGCATGCCACGACATGTCCAGGTACAGAGGGGATGCGCACCCCCTGTGTTTCACCGACGAGGTGCTGAATCACGAATTTCCACAGGGATTCAAACTCGTGAACATAGAGGCATACGACGAAACGACAGACCCTGGGGTCTGGATTGAGGATGTTATCCTTCACATACACATGGCTCGTGGGGACGACCTCCACGCCATCAAATACCTTCCCCTCAAGTTGAAAGGACCAGCTCGACATTGGTTGAAAAGCCTCCCCAAAAAATCAATTGGAAGTTGGGAGGAACTTGAGGATGCTTTCAGGGCCAATTTTCAAGGGACCTATGTCCGACCTCCGGATGTAGACGATTTAAGTCACATAATACAACAGCCCGGAGAGTCAGCCCGTAAGCTTTGGAACAGATTTCTCACTAAGAAGAATCAAATTGTTGATTGTCCGGATGTCGAAGCCTTAGCGGCCTTCAAGCATAGTATCTGGGACGAGTGGCTTGCCAGACACCTCGGACAATAAAAGCCAAGGACGATGGCGGCCTTAACAAGCCTTATGACCCGCTTTTGTGCGGGCGAAGACAGCTGGTTGGCCCGTAGAGGCACCAGTGACCCAGGCACATCCTAAATTCGAGATGGCAACGGGAAGCCATGGCGCATTAAGCACAAGCGCCGGAACAATGAAAAAAGTCTGGACAACACGGCGGTCAACGCCGGATTCAGGGGCTCTCGACCCGGTGAAAGAAAGAAGCCATTTAAAGGCAGCAAAGAGGGACCGTCCGGCCTGAATAAAGTCCTGGACAGATTGTGCCAAATCCATGGCACTCCCGAAAAACCTGCAAACCATATTCACAGAGAATGTTGGGTCTTCAAGCAGGCCGGCAAGTTAAACGCCGAACACAAGGGAAGGGAAACGCCAAGCGAAGACGAGGATGAGCCTCGCTAGACAAACACTGGGGGACAAAAAAAATTCCCACCAGAAGTCAAAACAGTAAACATGGTCCACGCAACTCACATAGAGTTCGTTGCCCCCAAATTCAACCCCTCGGCGGCCTGCCCGATCACTTTTGATCACAGGGACCACCCGGCCAGTATCCGGGACGGAGGATCGGCTGGCTTGGTGCTCGACCCAATAAATGATGGATACCATCTCACTCAAGTCCTAGTGGACGGCAGTAGTAGTCTTAATCTGATATATCAGGACACCGTCCGCAAGATGGGGATAGACCCATCCAGAATAAGCCAAAGTAACACCACCTTTAACGGAGTGATACCAGACGTTGAGGCCCGCTGCTGGGGCTCCCTCATATTAGAGGTGACATTCGGTTCTCCTGACAACTTAAGAAGCGAGGAACTGCTCTTCGACATCGCTCCCTTCAGCAGCGGTTATCATGCATTACTCGAAATAATGGCCTTCGCTTGCTTTAACGCAGTATCGAACTACGCCTGCCTTAAACTTAAGATGCCAGGTCCACGTGGCGTCATAACCGTTAGCAGAAACACAGAGCAGTATGCGGCGGCTCTTGTAGCCGGACACTAAGCGGCCTCTCCCACCAGAACGCATGATCGGTCGTCAAGACCACGGACACGGTTAGACGAGTCCAGTGCACCATCGTCAACAACAGCCTAGATAAACCTGAGCTGGGTGCTATACATATATCCCCATAAATGGTACCAGGGGCTGTAAACATGTAATAAAGCCCACAATTCGGCTTGCCTTATCAATAGGCCAATATCTCATATTTCTAACATCCATTAAGAATAACCAACTTCCCGCACTCTTACTCTTTTACACAATTTTTGTTTTTACAGACACTATTCGTGCGACACCCTTCCAGGATACGGCACAACGAAGACAAAGGCGCAGACGTGCAGCAGGGCCCCGCTCAAAGGTTTCTCTTTAGATTAAGCCCCTGTATAAACCTTCTTTACTGTCTTTTGTTGCTTGACATCCCATGGGTATTCAATACACCCACAGGGGATACTGGCGTTATAGGCATTTCGCCACGACAGATCAATGCATGTACCTGGAAATACAGGTTCAAGGGCGTTGCTCAGCCCAGTATATGTTATAAAGTCTGAATACCTTCGGGAGTGTTCGGCGTCGCGAGTTTGGCCTTATATGCATCAGCTCCGAATCATGTCTTTGGTCAAATGTTGGGTTTGCCCGGCTCCTGGGTTTGCTGCCTTACGTTCCGTTCTATCGGCTAAGGCGGCCAAAGGAGAACTACTGCAATTGTGCCCTGGTTATTCCAGATGAGCACCTCAGTAGAGAAAGCCAAAAACTGACTGTCATGATACAGCGAGAGACTGGTCAACCACTCGAGGACTCATCGGAATCTATAGGATTCCTCCGCATCAACGAAGGACCGGTTTCCCGGTCACGTTTGTACGCGCACCATATCCGGATGCACGCAGAAGTACCAGGGGCTACATAGTAGCCCCACCTTTAAACTCCTATGGCTAAGTGAAAGTGTTACACCTATATAGTCTGGTTGCCTGGTTCGACGTGCCATCACCTCCTTAATGGACCAAGACGTTGGATCAAGTGTGATTACACAAATTTTTTTGAACACCCCCGCATTATATGCATGGGGGCTAAAGCCAACGACTGCTAACTTTCAAGTTATATGAATACATAAACGGCCGCACAGGAGGCATTACAGCACTTTCAGGCAAAAGTATAAAAACAGCCTCTATAATTAACACATAATTGTTTACAATTAATAGACTTGTCACTTGAACATGAAATTCTTCGAGCACTGAGCCTTTATTATACGGGCACCTTCTATGACCTGCTCAAAATAGTGCTCGGCTGGGTCCTGGCTTCCTGCCAGACTCTGGGTTGCAATGCTAGTGGCCTCCATATCCGCCCAATACGTCTTGACACGGGCAAGAGCCATCCGCGCACCCTCTATGCAAGCTAACCTCCTCATGGCATCGATTCTTGATACAGCGCCAAGGAATTGTTGCACTAAACCAAAATAACTGCCCGGTCTTGGTCCCTTTGGCCATGGATGGTCTACTACCGACCTCATGGCAAGACTGGACAAACTGTGGAGCTCGGGCATGGCAGCCATCCTCTCACTCAATGGCAGCGGGCGCATCGGAGCATTAAATTGTGACCAAAACATCCTCTCTATGTCATTATCTTTTTGATCCTTGTAGAACTTGGTCGCATCAGCCACACTTTTCGCCAGATCCGCATACGCGTCCGCAGCGCTCATAAGCTGATCTAGAGGAGCATACTTGGGGTCTCCAAACTTCATCCGCAACAAATAGGGGCTTCCAGCCGCGATTTCTTTGGCCTGTCGAAGCACCTCCCGGCCAGCTCTAATCTCTGGGCGCATTTTCTTGGCCGCATCTAGGGCCTTCTTCAAATCAGCCGCCTTTGCCTGATTCTTCTTCTCGAGAAGCTCATACCGTCCGGCGTCGTCCCTCAGCTCCACAGTGATCTCGGCTATCTTTTCTTTGCTTCGGCGATGAGCAGCCTGTTCGGCTCTCAAGTCTTCGGCTGCCTTTAGGGCAGCCGCATTGCTAGCCCGAGCTTGTTCCTTGGCTAGGACAAGTTCCGCCCTCAGGGCCTCAATGGTAGCAGCGCCGCCTGCTGCCACATCATATCATGTTAATATTACAATCCTCTTAAAATTTCCTAAACAAATAAGGGAAAAATGAGCACATACTCTGTGACTCGTCAAGCCGCTTGTTTACAAGCATGATGTCGGCATCCACCACATCAATCTGCCGCCTCGGTTCAGCGACTTCAGAGGTCCGGTCTACAGCCGGACACTCAGCCACCTGCGCATGAATGATGTATGATTATTACCTGAGAGTGTGATCCTCTGTTTGCCGCCAAGGGCTGGCAACGAGAGTCTCAGGGGCTACTATCTATACAGAGCACACCTAGCGCGTGCGGTACAACCAAAAATTACGTATTTATCGCGTACCTCAAAGCCTTTGAGCAAGCTTCCAAAAGCTTCATTTAACCCGCTTGTGGCGGATGAAATCTTCTCCAACACTATACCCATTAGCATACGGTGATCCCCCGAGAGAGCAGCTTGCTCTAGGAGGCCCGTCAGTATGTTTGGCCGGGCACCGGATTGTCCCGGACCCTTCTCATTGCCCTCCATGGGAGCCGAATGCGCCGGGCTCGGGGCGGCCGAAGTGTTAGCTTCTGGCCTCAGCGGATCTGGACTCCTCCGTGAAGACACCTCAGGGTCGCCTGCCCCATGGGGTGGAGAGGCAGGTGGGGTTTCACTCTCCATCATCTTCGGAAGAAGATCCCCCGAAGACGAACCCTGTTGAGACGAGCTACTAGTCGGACTGCAAAAAATAGATCCTGGTTATTGTTCTTAGAGGAAATAGCAATAGCTTCTTGTTTATTGACTTACAACTCGGTGGAGGGCTGGCCCGTCTGCGGGCATGGTGCGTTTAGGACGCCCTTCGGGGCAGGGCCCCTGGTGAAGCTTTCTTCCCTTGCTTAGGCACCTCCGTCTCCAAATCTTCGAAGGCAACCCTTTTCTTCCTGTGAGGGGTGGGAACCTCGGAAAAACCTCCCCGATTATCCTCCTTCATGGAGACAGTAATTCCCCCGGTTTGGATGTGCAATTTGTGGAGTTCGGCTCCTCTATTCTTCTCTTCCCCTTTCCCCGAGGGCGCTTGGCTTAGTGCACGTCTAAGCATCCTGGATATTTCAGGGCTAGGCGAGCCTTCGGGAAGTGGGGCCGGGCACCTGATTCTCTCTGCCTTGCTGAGCCAATCCTGGCCGTGGACAGGTTTTCAGAACAATGTTTTATTAAACATAAGCGAAGTGTTCAATTACAGGGTTACTTACTTGGGTATCTGGGCGGTTGCAGCTGAGGCCCGCGTCCTCGGTGGCGTCCGGACACCTTACTCGTGGTCCGAAGAATAACTTATACATCCCTTCGAGCGTCACACCGAAGAAGTGCTGAATGGTTCGTGGACCTTCCGGATTGAACTCCCACATCCGGAGAGGACGACGTTTGCACGACAAGATCCACCGAACTAGCATTACCTGAATGATTTTGACAAGATTGATATCCCTCTCAAGAAGCTCCCGAATACGGCTCTGCAATGTCGGTACGTCATTACCAGGCCCCCAGTCCAGTCCCATGTTGGCCCACGACGCCAATTGAGACGGAGGACCCGAGCGGAAGGCAGGGGCAGCCGCCCACGTTGTGCCTCGGGGAGCTGTGACATAGAACCACCTCTGTTGCCACATATCCGACACCTCCGAAAGGAACCTTCTGGCCACGGAACATTGGCGTTTCTTATTATTGCGGCGCCTCCTCACTCCGTGTGTCGCCCCTCAATCACCTTCGGCTTCACATTGAAGGTGTTGAGCCATAGGCCGAAGTGTGGGGTGATGTGGAGGAAGGCTTCACACACGACGATAAACGACGAGATGTGGAGGATGGAGTCTGGAGCTAGATCGTGAAAATCTAGTCCGTAATAGAACATGAGCCCTCTCACGAAGGGATCAAGAGTCAAGACCAAGCCCTGGAGGAAGTGAGAAACAAATACGAAACTCTCTTTGTGTTTGGGAGTAGGGATGACCTGCTCAGGGGCGGGAAGCCTGTGCTTGACATCGGCGGTCAGATATCTGGCCTCCCTGAGCTTCGCAATGTCCTCCTTTATGACAGAGGAGGCCATCCACCGACCTTGAAGGTTGGATCCGGACATGATTAAAGATCCGAAGTGCCTAAGCTTGAGCCTCGGGTGTTGGAACTCGAGAGGCGGAAGGGTGCAAGCATGGTAAGAAAGGGATAGGCATCGACCCCTCTATAAAGGGGAAGAATATCAAGCGTCCCCAGCGCAACCGTTTGGGACTTGCCTAAAAACCAGAGTCATGCCAACAGGCGTGGTGGGGTTACCAATACCCGTATTGATGAGGATCACACGATAAGGGGGACACGATCTCTACTTCAACAAGACGTGCCAAGGAAACCGCCTCATAATGTGTGCGGTAGCTGGTTGTGAAAAATGGTTTGAATAGTGGCCGGGTCGTGGTGTGATGTCACGCTATGAAGAGTTATCAGCATATCAGATTTGTGGATTATTGTTCTCTCTACGGTGGCATGTGAAATTTGTCTTGCAGAGTCGGACACGACTTAAGTGTTCGAAATTTACCTTGGAAGTAGTCGGAGATGGAACCCGCCTTGCAATGCCAAAGACAATCTGCGCACCGGACTCATCGTCATTGAAGCCTGGTTCAGGAGACTCTTGAGGAGTCTGGATAAGGGGTATCCGGACAACCGGACTATATACTTGGGCCGGACTGTTGGACTATGAAGATACAAGATTGAAGACTTCGTCCCGTGTCCGGATGGGACTCTCCTTTGCGTGGAAGGAAAGCTTGGCGATTCGAATGATAGATCTCCTTCTCTGTAACCGACTCTGTGTAAGCTTATCCCCCTCCGGTGTCTATATAAACTGGAGGGTTTTAGTCCGTAGAACAATAATCATAATCATAGGCTAGCTCCTAGGGTTTAGCCTCTTGGATCTCGTGGTAGATCAACTCTTGTAATACTCATATCATTAAGATCAATCAAGCAGGAAGTAGGGTATTACCTCCATCTAGAGGGCCCAAACCTGGGTAAACATTGTGTCCCTAGTCTCCTGTTACCATTAGCCTTAGACGCACAGTTCGGGACCCCCTACCCGAGATCCGCCGGTTTTGACACTGACACCCCCCCTATGGCAGGAGGCCGAATTGGGAGAAGGAAAAAGGGGTTCGCCCCCCCCTTTCCTTTCTCTCTTCCCCTTCCATTTCTTCTTCGATGAAATAAGGCAGGGGGCGCCACTTGGGGAAACCCCAAGTAGGATTTGGATCCTACTTGGGGCGCACCCTGGCTGCCTCCCCTCTCCCTCCCATCTATCTATCTATATATATATATATATATATATATATATATATGTGTGTGTGTGTGTGTGTGTGTGGGGGGGGGGGGGGGCTAGCACATCCAAGAAAATTGCCTAGCCGTGTGCAGCGCCTCCTCCACCGTTTACTCCCACGGTCATATCTCCGTAGTGCTTAGGCGAAGCCCTGCGCGGATCACTGCACCATCACCGTCACCACGCCGTCATGCTGACGGAAATCATCTACTACCTCGACAACTTGCTGGATCAAGAAGGCGAGGGAGGTCACCGAGCTAAACGTGTGCAGAACTCAGAGGTGCCGTACATTCGATACTTAATCGGTCGGAGCTAGAAGAAGTTCGACTACATCAACCGCGTTGTCAAACGCTTCCACTTACGGTCTATGAGGGTACGTAGACACACTCTCCCCCTCGTTGCTATGCATCTCCATGGATAGATCATTGCGTGTGCGTAGAATTTTTTTTGTTTTCCATGCAACGATTCCCAACAGATTTCCTGCAAAAAAATCTTAAATGAGAGTTATATAAAAAACATGATCACCTACATTAAACTCATGCTTTTGTATCCTTTTTTCCTGCCATCTTTTAACCTTTTCTTTACACAACTAAGAATTCTCATAGGCTTGGGTTCTCCATTCATCAAGTGAGCTAATGTCAAATAACCTCTTCTTACCGGCAAGTTTGAAATCATAGTTGACCTCTTTGATTGCCCAATAAGCTTTGTTTTGTAGTTCGAGAGGTAAGTGACATGCTTTTCCATAGACCATTTTATAAGGAGACATACCCATAGGATTCTTATAAGCAGTTCTATATGCTCATAATGCATCTTCAAGTTTCTTAGACCAATTCTTTCTAGACCTACTAACAATCTTTTGCAAAATCAATTTAATCTCTCTATTGCTCAATTCTACTTGACCACTAGACTGAGGATGATATGGATATGCAATTCTATGGTTAACATCATATTTAGCAAGCATTTTATGGAAAGCACCATGAATAAAATGTGAACCACCATCAGTCATTAAATATCTAGGGACTCCAAACCTTGGAAAAATATCTTCTTTAAGCATCTTAATAGAAGTGTTATGATTAGCACTACTAGTTGGAATAGCTTCTACCCACTTAGTTATGTAATCAACAGCAACTAAAATATGTGTATACCCATTATAGGAAGGAAAAGATCCCATATAATCAAAGCCCCAAACATCAAATGCTTCAATAACAAGAGAATAATTCATAGGCATTTCTTGACGTCTACTAATATTTCCAATTCTCTGGCATTCATCACAAGACAAGACAAACTTACGAGCATCTTTGAAGAGAGTAGGCCAATAAAAACCGGATTGCAGTAGCTTGTGTGCAGTTCTATCTCCAGCGTGGTGTCCTCCATAAGACTCGGAGTGGCACTTGCGTAGGATCTATTCCTGTTCATGCTCAGGTACACAACATTTAATAACACCATCTACTCCTTCTTTATAAAGGTGTGGGTCATCCCAAAAGTAATGTCTGAAATCAGTGAAAACTTTCTCTTTTGCTAGTATGTGAAACTAGGTGGTATAAATTTAGCAACAATGTAATTAGCATAATCAGCATACCATGGAGTATTATGAGAAGCATTTATGAAAACTAATTGCTCATCAGGAAAGCTATCATCAATAGGCAGTGGGTCATCAAGAACATTTTCTAACCTAGACAAGTTGTCTGCAACGAGGTTCTCAGCTCCCATTCTATTAATAATATGCAAATCAAATTCTTGTAACAAGAGAACCCATCTAATAAGTCTAGGTTTAGCATCTTTCTATTCCATAAGATTTTTAATAGCAGCATGATCAATGTGAATAGTTACTTTGGAATCAACAATATAAGATCTGAACTTATCACAAGCAAATACAACTGCTAAAATTCTTTTTCAGTAGTAGCATAATTTCTCTAGGCACTATCTAGAGTTTTACTAGCATAATGAATAACATTTAATTTCTTATCAACTCTTTCTCCTAGAACGGCACCAACAACATAATCACTAGCATCACACATAATTTCAAAGGTAAATTCCAATCCGACGGTTGAACAATACGTGCAAAAATCAAGGCTTTCTAAGTATTTCAAATGCTTCTACACAATCATCATCAAAAACAAAAGTAACATATTTTTGCAAGAGATTAGTGAGAGGCCTAGAAATTTTAGAGAAGTCCTTAATAAACCTCCTATAGAAACCAGCATGACCAAGGAAACTTCTTATACCTTTGATATCTTTAGGACACAACATCTTTTCAATAGAATCTACTTTAGCTTTATCAACTTCAATACCTCTTTCAGAAATTTTATGCCCCAAGACTGTAGCGACCAGACCTCAAACATTCTAGTCTCTATGCATCAATGTCATCCCTGGAACGGTAATGCTAACACGCACAGTACTTGACGATTTATAACAGAGTTTCAATCACACACTTATTACATCGAATGTCTCCAAAAGAGAACTTATTACAATAATATGGCTTAAGGCCATCTAAAACGATAACAGCGGAAGGCTTGGAAGATAAAGTGAGTCCATCAACTCCAACGGCATAGCTGAGTGAACGACAACGACCTATGGCACCTTACTCGCTGTCTGAAAAGTCTGCAATATGAAATGTTGCAGCCTGAAACGGGTCAGCACATGGAATATGCTAGCAATGTAACACATAGAGTAATGAACAAAATAAATGCTATCACTACATGCATATATGGCTGGTGGAAAGCTCTATGGTTACAGTTTTGCATAAACCCAAATTTCCCCTACAACAAAGGAATAAATTTTATTTAACTATCATGGTGGTTGATAAACATTGAGAAGGTTCCTCCAACTCAATCCCAATTAAGCATCATCATTAAACCCAACAAATTAATTTAGAGTGATGAGATCAACATGATAATCCAAGAACTAGATACTCAAGATGTCCATAACCGGGGACACAGCTAACCATGATTAGTTTATACACTCTTCAGAGGTTTGTGCACTTTTTCCCACAAGACTCGAACACATCCATGATCGGAGATTCTAGACATAGTCTTTCTGAAGCATTAACTCTCTACTCTGGGTAGACAGTACCACGTACAACCCACTACATCTGCTAGTCTACCTCTTCAAGAGCTTAACGCAACTTACTCAACTATGCCAGAGCCCATATTGGCTTATGGCTGCACAAGGAAGTTTCTAGCATGAATAATCTTATGATCCCTTTGAGCCTGGGTAGTGAACTGTAGGATGATCACACGGGTACTCCGAGATATCCTAGGACAACACTGGATTCTCCAGGTTCCATGACAACCACCTGGTACTCCAGGGTGCCTCAACCAATCTACCCAGATGTGTATTTAAGTAGCCACCTTAAGTTAACCATTAATTAACAATACTCACATCTGTCATTGATTCACTCCACCAATCCACGTCTACGAGCATAGCATAGCAATATAAGCATAGCATAGAAGTAACTCCCAAAGGTTTGATAAATAAAAGGCAATAGGTTCTAACTCATCATCTACTTCCCAAACCCACATGTTATACAGATCCTAAACATGCAATTTTTGAGGGTTCATCTAATGCATAAAAACTGCGTAATAAAGAGGTATGATCAAAGTGTTACTTGCCTTGTTGATGATCTGTAAAACCTAGAGACTCGTAGTAGCACGCTTCGCACTCCGGGTACTCTATCGCAAACAAACAATAACATACATAAGCACTCAAGTAGAAGCACAGGTAAAACTCTAGTAAGAGATCTAACCAGAAAGTTCAACTGAAGAACTGCGGTTTGCAAAAAGAATCAAATCAAACAGAGCAACGAAACTCAAACTACGAAAGAAACAAGATCCATTTACTAATCTAGACTAAAGTCAAATTTTACAGTACCAAAATCTTGTTCAAGTTGGTTAAACAGAAAGAGGGCTTCGAGATGAAGATCTAGGCGCTTGAATCACCTGATTCAGATAAACAAGTGAAAAGATAAACTAAAACGAAGATCAGGGCAGAAATCCCGATCGAAAATAATCGCGGAAAAACCCTGGAAAAATAAAACGCGACGAACAGGATAATGAACGAACATTCACTGTCTGCGGCTAATGAGCGAACGACGTTCGTTAAAACGAACGTACGGACGGATATCCGGTATTTAACTAAACCAAAAAAAGCGGACCAAATCTAAAAAATGGATCTAGGGTTTCAAAAAAAACCGATCGGTTTTTCCCGAGAAAGTTGGCGGCGGCGGCTATACCTCCGGCGAGGTCGAGATCAGCGGCGGGGCGGCGGGATAGGCGGATCCGGCGGCGGGCTCGATGGCGGGCAGCGACGTGGATTTGGCGGCGGGCAAGACGGGCGGCTGGGGCGAGTGGCGGCGGCGGCTAAGGTTTCGGCAGGGCGGGGCTGGCGGGGTCGGCCCCCCGGCTTATAAGGTCGGCTGGGCGCGGAGTCCAGGTCGGACACGGCCCGGTAAGGTCGGTTCACTTTTTAAAATAAATCCCGACGCAGAAAAACTAACGAAAGAAATACTAAATGGAGTCCAAAAATCCTGAAATAAATTTTCACAGTCATGTAATAATATTGCAAAGTGAACATTTATTTGTGCCTCTAATGCAATTTTGAAAAACACATTTTTTTCTAATTCAAATAAAATAGCAATAAACCTCCGAATAAAATTCTTATTCGGTTTTAATATTTTTCCTCCAATATTTCTTTATTTTGGAGCAGTCAGTTTATCCCCTCTCTTTTATTTTCATGAAAGAAATATTTGAAGAGAATAACTAAAACCAAATGATCCTCTTTTCAAAATTTGAGAAAACTCAAATATGAAAATAACAAAATCCCCAACTCTCTCGTGGGTCCTTGAGTTGCTTAGAATTTCTAGGATCAACCAAAAATGCAATAAAATATGATATGCAATGATGACCTAATATATAACATTCCAACTTGAAAATTTGGGATGTTATAAACCTACCCCCCTTAAGATGAATCTCGCCCTCGAGATTCGGGTTGGCTAGAAAATAGGTGTGGGTGCTCCTTCAGTAGGTCTTCCTCTCGTTCCCAGGTGGCTTCATCCTCGGTGTGGTGGCTCCACTGAACTTTGTAAAACTTGATAACCTTACTGCATGTGACTCGGCTGGCAAATTCAAGAATCTTCATAGGTTTCTCCTCGTGGGTCAAATCGCTATCCAACTGAATCGCTTCCAGTGGCACTTTATCTCTCAGAGGGATATCAGCCATCTCTGCGTGGCACTTCTTCAACTGGGAAACATGGAACACATCGTGAACTCCTGACAATCCTTCTGGTAATTCCAGCTTGTAAGCAACTTCTCCCATACGTTCCAAAACTTTGTATGGTCCCACAAAATGGGGTGCTAACTTTCCCTTAACTCCAAAACGCTTAACTCCTCGAAGTGGGGACACACGAAGATACACTCTGACTCCAACTTCGTAAACTGTCTCATTGCGTTTAGAATCTGCATAGCTCTTCTGCCTGGACTAGGCTACCTTGAGTCTATCGCGAATCAGTTTAACCTTCTCTTCAGACTCCTTATTAGAATCTGGTCCAAACAACTGACGGTCTCCAACTTCATCCCACAACAACGGTGTCCTACACCTCCTTCCGTACAAAACTTCGAAAGGGGCCATCTTCAAACTAGCTTGATAACTGTTGTTGTAAGAGAACTCTGCATATGGCAAATTGTCGTCCCAACTAGATCCATAATCTAGCGCACAAGCTCTCAACATGTCCTCCAGAATGTGATTGACTCTCTCGGTCTGTCCATCTATCTGTGGATGAAAGCCTGTACTGAACTCTAGCCTGGTACCCAAAGTTTAATGCAAATGATTCCAAAACTTTGAGGTAAACTGGGTTCCTCTATCTGATACAATGGTCCTCGGAACTCCATGCAGACGTACGATCCTGGTCATGTATATCTTTGCCAACTTAGCACTGGTGTAAGTGGTCTTCACTGGGATGAAATGAGGTACCTTTGTCAACCGATCGACTACAACCCATATCGAGTCATAGCCTGAACGAGTCCTGGGCAAACTCGTGATAAAATCCATGCCTAACATATCCCACTTCCATTCGGGTATCGGCAATGGTTGTAGCAATCCTGCTGGCTTCTAATGCCTGCCTTCACTCTCTTACATACATCACATACTGCTACATACTCAGAAATATCTTTCTTCATTCCGGTCCACCAGAAATTGTCCTTCAAATCCAGATACATCTTGGTGTTTCCTGGGTGAATCGAATACGGCGAATCATGGGCCTCCTGCAGAATCAACTTCCTGATCTCGGGGTCATTAGGCACATATACGCGATCCTCAAACCATAAGGTATCGTGCTCATCCTCACAAAATCCTTTAGCCTTTCCTTTGCTCATCCTTTCCTTTATCTCGGCAATCTCCTTTCAGTCTTATGAGCTTCTCTGATCTTATCCATCAAGGTAGACTGAATTTCTAATGCTGCTACATAGCCTCTCGGAACTATTTCCAAACATAGCTCGCGAAGATCCTCTGCTAACTCCTTGGGTAATCCTCCGGTCATGAGTGTATTGACATGACTCTTGCGACTCAACGCATCGGCTACTACATTAGCCTTTCCGGGATGATAGTGTAACCTCATATAATAATCCCTGATGAGCTCCAACCATCTCTTCTGCCTGAGATTTAACTCCTTCTACGTGAAGATATACTTTAAACTCTTGTGGTTCGTGTACACTTCACAACGGTTTCCGATGAGAAAATGTCTCCATGTCTTCAACGCATGCACTACGGATGCTAACTCCAAATCATGTGTATCATAATTTAGCTCTTGGGGTTTGAGCTGTCGTGAGTCATATGAAACAACTCTTCCCTCCTGCATAAGCACTTCTCCAAGTCCTCGACGAGAAGCGTCGCAATACACTTGATAATCCTTGCGTTGATCTGGAAGAATCAACACTGGGGCTGTAACCAAACGTTTCCTCAACTCCTGAAAACTGGCCTCATATTCCTCCGTCCATTTGAACTTGGTGTCCTTCTTCAACAACTCCGTCATGGGCTTTGCAATCTTAGAGACATTCTCAATGAACGTCTAGTAGTATCCTGCGAGTCCAGAAAACTCCAGACCTCTCCAACTGATGTGGGTGATTTCCATTTAGTCACCGTGACAACCTTGGTGGGGTCTACTGCTATTCCTTCTCCGGATATAACATGTCCGAGGAATCCAACTTCCTTCAACCAAAACTCACACTTGCTGAACTTGGCATATAATTGATGTTCCCTGAGCTTCTCAAGAACCAAACACAAATGCTCCTTATGCTCCTATTCATTCTTCGAGTAGACAAATATATCATCAATGAACACTACGACGAACTTATCCAAAAACTCCGTAAACACCTTGTTAATCATGTTCATGAAATAGGCAGGCGCGTTAAGACCAAATGACATAACGGTATACTCATATAGCCCGTACCTTGTGGTAAAAGCTGTCTTAGGTATATCTTGCTCTCGAATCTTCAGCTGGTAGTATCCTGATCGCAGATCGATCTTGGAAAATACTGTAGCTCCTTACAACTGGTCAAACAAATCATTGATCATCGGCAGTGGGTACTTGTTCTTGATCGTCACTTCATTCCGCGCACGATAATCAACAACCATCCTTAATGATCCATCCTTCTTCTCCACTAGAAGTACTGGGGATCCCCAAGGTGACGAACTTGGGCGAATATAACCCTTATCCAGTAACTCCTTAATGCACTTCTTAATTTCCTCCAAATCCTTTGAGGGCATCCGATACGGTCTCTTAGATATTGGCCCTGTGCCTGACAAAAGCTCAATCAAAAACCCAATGTCTCTATCCAGTGGCATGCCTAGCAACTCCTCTGGAAATACATCGGGGAAATCCTTCACCACCGGTACTTCCTCTTGTACAAATCCTGATAAGGAATTTACTTGAGTCCTCTTCGGCACATGCCGGGATACATACTTGATCCTTCTTCCTTCTGGGGTGGTGAGAAAAATCGACTTACTGGCGCAGTCAATGTTCCGTCCATACTTTGATAACCAATCCATGCCTAATATTACATCTAGTCCTTGTGATTCCAATACTATTAGGTCTGAGGGAAACACGTAGTTACCAATCCTTAATGGTAACCGATCACACCATAGGCTAGCCATATATTCTGTTCCTTGCGAGGTTACTAACATGGGTGACCTAAGGGCTTGGGTTGGCAGGTTATACTTATCCACAAATCCCCTTGATATGTATGAATGTGATGCACCAGTATCAAAAAGAACGATTGCAGTAAATGACTTAACCAAAAACTTACCTATAACTGCATCGGGTTACCCTTCAACCTCCTCCACGCTAACGTGGTATACTTGTCCCCTGTTGAAAGGGTTGGGCTTCTTCCCAGAGCTTCCATTGCTATTTCCATTCTTTGCTTCAGAACACTCCGTGGCGTAATGTCCATTCTTCCCGCACTTGAAACAAGTAATGTGACTTAGATCCTTCTTGGCGGGCGTTGTTCGGTTGGAATGGTTCTGGCCATTTCTTCCTCCATTCCCATTCTCATTCTTGGGGCCACTATGGTTATGCGAACTTCCTCCATTGGAATTATGGCCTCCATGGTTATGGTGAATGTGTCCTCCCGAGTTCGGGGTAAAACGGGGCCTCTGCTGAGCTCCTGAATTGTACTTCCCTTGTCCATACTTCCTCTTGCGGTTGTCAATCTGCTGCTGCTTCCCTTCAATCATGATAGCTCTATCTACCAACTCCTGATAGTTATTGAATGTTGCCACCATCAACTGCATGCTCAGCTCATCATTCAGTCCTTCTAGAAACTTCTCCTGCTTAGGGGCATCTGTAGCGATGTCATCCGGGGCATAACATGCTAACTTACTAAAATCAACCACATACTGGCCCACTGTGCATCCTCCTTGGCGCAAATTGCGAAACTCGCGCTTCTTCATGGCCATAGCTCCTGCTGAAACATGGGCAGTGCGGAAAGCCTGCTGAAACTGATCCCATGTAACAGTGTCAATGGGGTAAGTGGCTGTGAAATTCTCCCACCATGATGTTGCGGGTCCATCAAGCTGATGTGCGGCAAAACACACTCTCTCCGCATCTATGCATCCTGCAGTGGTCAGCTCTCTTCCAATCTTGCGGAGCCAATCATCTGCAACAATCGGCTTGTTGCTACTAGAGAACACCGGCGGATTCAGCCTTAGAAAACGGGCTAAGTGATCAACAGGGGGTGGTGGTGGGGGGTTGTTGTTGTTGTTGTTCCCCTGGTTCTGATTCTGGACTAATAGCTACATCAGGGTATTCTGCTGCTGGATCAACTGAGTGAGCTCCGGTGGGAAAGCAAATCCATTGTCACGTCTCGGAGGCATCTGATGGGTAGAAAATATGAGAAAATAGAATAGAATGAGGTCTACAGGGAAAACACTACCCATATGCACATGAGACAAACACAATCATATCACTTCAATCAATTCAAACATGGGCATACAATCGGTCTATCTATCGTTACAAAAGTGCTCGGACTATACTATATACATGGGGGAATACTACTACTGATATGGTGGTCGACTAGAAGTTTTAATCGGTGGAAGACTCCATGATATCTGCTCCAGCTTCATCAACATAGTCATCTTCGCTATCGTCGGGGTCTGAGTCGGTGTCGTCAATGATGATATAGTCCTCTGAGCGAATGTCCTTGGAATCATCGCCATCTCCTCCTGGCGCTGGGTCTCCCATGAATACTCCTAGCTTCCTCGTGAGATCATCATTATTATCCATGAGTATCGTCATTTCCTCCTCACATCCATCGCGTGTAGACTTGAGTTCTTCCTCCAGCTTCGTGATCCTTATCATTGCCTTCTTCAGGTCTATCATGCCTGCGCACATCTGGTTCTCCTCGCGACGAATGTGCTGGTTTAACTCCAAGATGAAAGCTGCAATGGACCTGTCCCTCCTGGTGCTGATCATCTCACATTGCTCATCTCGGCACCCACAAATCTGGTAGATAGTATCCTTGAGATACTTGTGGTAAACTTCTCCAATGTGTCCCATGGTGATGTGGGCTGCCATGCTCTTTCCTAGACTCCAGGTTGGTGCATCAAAGGAAAACTCTATAGGCTCAGTGATTGGCATGAACGTCCTTCCTAGAACTTGAACTCGAATCATCCAAAACTCCTCTTCTGGTAAAGTGGCGATGTAGGTCCCGGTGAAGCTTGGTATTCCGATGTTCAGGTACCTAGTAACTTCCTTCAAGTGTCGTCTAGAAGGAGTGTCTTCATCCGGTTGTGTAAACTTATTCCTTGAGTCTGCCATCCTATAGAGTAGAAAAGGAGAGGTGTCAGAAAAGAGAAGAGAGTAGTGACCTATGGTTTTTAGCTTAGTGGTCATGTCCTACAGTTAGCGTGTGCTCTGATACCATCTTGTAGCGACTAGACCTCAAACAGTCTAGTCTACGTGCATCGATGTCATCCTCGGATCGATAATCTTTGACACGCACAGTACTTGACGATTTATAACAGAGTTTCAATCACACACTTATTACATCGAATGTCTCCAGAAGAGAACTTATTACAATAATATGGCTTAAGGCCATCTAAAACGATAACATCGAAAGGCTTGGAAGATAAAGTGAGTCCATCAACTCAAACGGCATAGCCGAGTGAACGACAACGACCTATGGCACCTTACTCGTCGTCTGAAAAGTCTGCAACATGAAATGTTGCTGCCTGAAACGGGTCAGCACATGGAATATGCTGGCAATGTAACACATAGAGTAATGAACAAAACGAATGCTATCACTACATGCATATATGTCTGGTGGAAAGCTCTATGGTTACAGTTTTGCATAAAGCCAATTTTTCCCTACAACAAAGAAATAAATTTTATTTAACTATCATGGTGGTTGATAAACATTGAGAAGGTTCCTCCAACTCAATCCCAATTAAGAATCATCATTAAACCCAACATATTAATTTAGAGTGATGATATCAACATGATAATCCAAGAACCAGATACTCAAGATGTCCATAACCGGGGACATGGCTAACCATGATTAGTTTATACACTCTTCAGAGGTTTGTGCACTTTTCCCCACAAGACTCGAACACATCCATGATCGGAGATTCGAGACATAGTATTTCTGAAGCATTAACTCTCTACTATGGGTAGATAGTACCACCCACAACCCACTACATCTTCTAGCCTACCTCTTCAAGAGCTTCACGCAACTTACTCAACTATGCCAGAGCCCATTTTGGCTTGTAGCTGCACACGGAAGTTTCTAGCATGAATAATCTTATGATCCCTTTGAGCCTGGGTGGCGAACTGTAGGATGAGCACACGGGTACTCTGGGATATCCTAGGACAACACTGGATTCTCCAGGTGCCCTGACAACCACTGGGTACTCCAGGGTGCCTCAACCAGTCCACCCAGATGTGTATTTAAGTAGCCACCTTAAGTTAACCATTAATTAACAATAATCACATCTTCATGGATTCACTCACCCAATCCACGTCTACGAGCATATCATAGCAATATAAGCATAACATAGAAGTAACTCCCAAAGGTTTGAAAAATAAAAGGCAATAGGTTCTACCTCATCATCTACTTCCCAAACCCACATGTTATACAGATCCTAACCATGCAATGTTTGAGGGTTGATCTAATGCATAAAAACTGGGTAATAAAGAGGTATGATCAAAGTGTTACTTTCCTTGATGATGATCGGCAAAACCTAGAGACTCGTAGTAGCACGCTTCGCACTCCGGGTACTCTATCACAAACAAACAATAACATACATAAGCACTCAACTAGAAGCACGAGTAAAACTCAAATAAGAGATATAACCAGAAAGTTCAATTGAAGAACTCCGGTTTGCAAAAAGAATCAAATCAAACGGAGCAACGAAACTCAAACAAGATCTGTTTACTAATCTGCTCTAAAGTCAAATTTTACAGTACAAAATTCTTGTTCAAGTTGGCTAAATAGAAAGAGGGCTTCGAGACAAAGATCTAGGCGCTTGAATCGCCTGATTTGGATAAACGAGCGAAAAGATAAACTAAAACGAAGATCAGGGTAGAAATCGCGATCGAAAATAATTGTGGAAAAACCCTGGAAAAATAAAACGCGACGAACAAGCTAACAAAAGAATGTTCGTTGTCTGCGGCTAACGGACGAATAACGTTCTTTAAAATGAATGTACGAATGGATGTCCGCTATTTAACTAAGTCGAAAGAAAATAGAACCGAATCTAAAAAAACGGATCTAGGGTTTCGAAAAAAAATCGATCGGTATTTCCTGAGAAAACCAACGACAGCGGCGGCTATACCTCCGGCGAGGTCGAGAGTAGTGGCGGGGAGAAGGGACGGAGGCTCGTAGTAGGGCGGGCGGCTGGGCGGGCGACGTATGACGGGCAAGTGTCATGGAAGGCATACAAGGCATGTAAGGCGGCCAAGGCGAAAGTGGCGTGGCTAAGGTTTCGGCAGTATGGGTCAAGGGGTCGGCCCGGCTTATAAGGTCAGGCTGAGTCCGTGTCGGACACGGCCCGATAAGGTCGGTTCACTTTTTTTTAAATAAATCTTAACACAGAAAAACTAATGAAAGAAATACTAAACAGAGTCCAAAAATCCTAAAATAAATCTTCACAGTCTTCTAATAATATTGCGGACAAAGTGAACATTTATTTGGGCCTCTAATGCAATTTTGAAAAACACATTTGTTTCCTAATTCATATAAAATAGCAATAAAACTCCGAATAAAATTCTTATTTGATTTTATATTTTTTCCTGCAATATTTCTTTATTTTGGAGAAGTCATTTTATCCCCTCTCTTTTATTTTCGTAAAAGAAATATTTGAAGAGAAAATAATCAAAACCAAATGATCCTCTTTTCAAAACTTGGGAAAACTCAAATATGAAAATAACGAAATCCCCAACTCTCTCCGTGGGTCCTTGAGTTGCTTAGAGTTTCTAGGATCAACCAAAAATGCAATAAAATATGATATGCAATGATGACCTGATGTATAACATTCCAAATTGAAAATTTGGGATGTTACAAAGACAATACCTTCATTAACCATAAAGTGGCACTTCTCCCAATTCAAGACAAGATTAGTTTCTTCACATCTCTACAAAACTCGATCAAGGTTGCTTAAGCAATCATCAAAAGAAGTTCCGTAAACGGAGAAATTATCCATGAAAGCCACAACAATCTTTTCACAAAAGTCAGAGAATATAGCAGTCATACATCTTTGAAAGGTAGCAGGTGCATTGCATAAACCAAAAGGCATACGTCTATAAGCAAAAGTACCGAAAGGGCAAGTAAAAGCGGTCTTTTCCAGATCATCTTTTGACACAGTTATTTGAGAGAAACCAGAATAACCATCCAGAAAGCAAAAATGTGTATGTTTGGACAATCTTTCTAGCATTTGATCAATAAAAGGTAGATGGTAATGATCTTTTGTAGTATCTTTGTTTAATTTGCGAAAATCAATCACCATTTTATAACCTGTAACAACTCTTTGTGGAATCAATTCATTCTTATCATTAGGAACAACAGTAATACATCCCTTCTTAGGGACACAATGAACAGGACTTACCCATCTACTATCAGCAATAGGATAAATTATACATGCCTCTAGAAGCATTAGTATATCATTTCTTACCACTTCTTTCATCTTAGGATTTAACCTTCGTTGGTGATCAACAACTGGTTTAGCATCAGGCTCCAAATTAATTTTGCGCTGACATAGAGTGGGACTAATACCCTTAAGATCATCAAGAGTATATCCAATAGCAGCACGGTGCTTCTTCAGAGTTTTCAATAATTTCTTTTCTTCATTCTCTGAAAGGTTAGCACTAATAATAACAGGATATATCTTCTTTTAATTGAGATAAGCATATTTCAATGTATCAGGTAATTTTTTAAGCTCAAACAAGGGATCACCCTTGGGTGGAGGAGGATCCCCAAGGATTTCAACAGGAAAATTGTATTTCAAAACAGGCCCTTGATTAAAGAATATTTCATCTATTTCCATTCTTTCATTCATAAACATACCATTTTCATGGTCTAGCAAATATTGTTCTAAAGGATCAGTAGGCGGTACGACAATAGAAGCGAGACCAATAATTTCATCCTTACTATGCAATTCTTTATCAAGGGGTTGTCTACGAAATTTAGAGAAATTAAAATCATGAGAATATCCACTAAACCGAAAGTAACAATATCTTTCTCGCAGTCTATCTTAGCATTAACAGTATTCAAGAAAGGTCTACCAAATATAACGGGACAAAAGTCATCTTGTCGGGAAGCAAGAACAAGAAAATCAGTAGGGTATTTTATTTTCCCATACAAGACTTGAACATCTCTAACAATCCCAATTGGTTATATAGTATCTCTATTGGCAAGCTTAATAGTAACATCAATATCTTCTATCTCAGCAGGTGCAATATCATTCATAATTTCTTTATATAAGGAAAAAGGAATTGCGCTCACACTGGCATCCACATCACATAAGCCATGATAACAATGATCTCCTATTTTAACAGAAACAACAGGCATGCCAACAACAAGTCTATGTTTATCTTTAATATCGGGTTTAGCAATTCTAGCAATTTCATCACAGAAATAAATAACATGCCCATCAATATTATCAACCAAGAGATCTTTAACCATAGCAATACTAGGTTCTAATTTAATTTGCTCAGGGGGTGTAGGTGTTCTAGTATAGCTCTTTCGAACCACAGTTGAAGCTTTAGCATGATCCTTTATTCTAACAGGAAAAGGTGGTTTCCCAATATAAGCAGTAGGAACAATAGGATCAACATTATAAGTAATGGTTTCTTCTTCAACTTTAGTAGGTTCTACTACTTTAACTTCAATGGGAGGATGATATTTAAACCACTTCAGAGTGAAGTCCATATTTAGTGCTAAAATCATGAAAAGCATCGGTATCCATCAAAGATTTAACAAAATCAAACTTAAGATTTATACCTGACTCATTACCTTCGTCGAGTTCCCAATCTTTAGGGTTGTGTTTAATTCTCTCCAATAAATCCCATTTGAATTCAATAGTCTTCTTCATAAAAGAACCAATACAAGAAGTATCGAGCATGGATCGATCATTATGAGAATGATGAGCATAAAAATTCTGAATAATAATTTATCTTGAAAGCTCATGGTTGGGGCATGAATATAACATTGACTTAAGCCTCCCCCAAGCTTGAGCTATACTTTCTCCTTCTCGAGGCCAAAAATTATATATATAATTCTGATCATGATGAACCAGATGCATAGGATAAAACTTCTGGTGAAATTCCAATTTCAATCGGTTGTAGTTCCATGATCCAATATCATCAGATAGCCTATACCATGTCAATGCCTTTCCCTTCTTAGATAAAGGGAAGACCTTCTTCTTGACAACATCCTCGGGTAAACCTGCAAGCTTAAATAATCCACAAACTTCATCCACATAGATTAGGTGCATATCAAGATGTAATGTTCCATCCCCTGCATAAGGATTAGCTTGAAGTTTCTCTATCATATTGTAGCGACCAGACCTCAAACGGTTAAGTCTCTGTGTATCAGTGTCATCCCTGGATCGGTAATGCTGACACGCACAGTACTCGAGGAATTATAACAAAGTTTCAATCACACACTTATTACATCGAGTCCTCATAATGGGTATGATTACATAAATAAATCATGGCTGAAGGCCATCTAAACTATATAACTCCGGAAGCTTCGAAGGTAAATGAGTCCATCAACTCCATCGGCATAGCTGAGTGCAAAAAAATGACCTATCACACATTATTTCTCATCTAAGTAGTCTGCAACATAAGATGTTGCAGCCCGAAAACGGGTCAGCACATGGAATATGTTGGCATAGTTACACTGTAAAGCAATTATAATGCAAGAACTATATCTACATGCAATATTTGGCTGGTGGAGGCTGTAAGTTTCATGGTTTTGCATATAGCTAGTTTTTTCCTACAACAAAGGAATAAATTTATTTAACTACTCCCAAGTTGCCCGTTATTTGAGAAGGTAACCCCAACTCAAATACCAATTAAAATATCATCTTTAACCCAACATCATAATTAACTAAAGTAACATGACGAGATCACAGCAATAGATTCAAGTATTAGATACTCAAGATGTCCATAACCGAGGACACGACTAACCATGATTAGTTTATACACTTTTCCCCACAAGACTCGACCGCATCCATGATCGTATGATCGAGACATAGCCTTTTTGAAGCATTAACTCTCTAATCCGGGTAGACAGTACAACCTACATCCCTCTACATCTGCTAGTCTACCTATTCAAAAGCTCACGCAACTTACTCAATTATGCCAGAGCCCATAATGGCTTGTGGCAGCATACAGAAGTTTCTAGCATGAATAATCTTATGATCCCTTTGAGCCTGGGTGGCATTCCATAGGAAAATCACGGGTACTGCAGGCTTTCAAAAAGCAGGCAACACCTTTGGGTTCCCCAGTGCCTCAACCAATCCACCCAGATGTATATTAAAGTTGCCATCTTAATGTTATCCATGATTAAATAACTCTCAAACTTCCATGTGTGAATCACGATCCAATCCCCATCTATGAGCATGGCTAAGCAATAATAAGCATAATGTATATTCCCAGGGTGATCAAAAGGTATTAGGTTCCTACCTCAAGCACTACAACCAAAACCACATGTTCCCAATCCTACCAATGCAATTATTTGTGAGGCAATACTAATGCATAGTAAAACTGGGTATAAAAGAGTATGATCAAAGTGTAACTTGCCTTGCTGACGATCTGCAAACTCTAGAGATTCGTAGTAACAAGCTTCGCACTCCGGGTAATCTAGCATAGACAAACAATGGCATACATCAGCAATCACTCAATCAAAACACGAGAAAAATCTGAGAAAAGATCCAAATCGAACACGGAACAAGCAAACGGCTTAAACTAACAAGAGTCCAAACCTAACAGCAATATTATCATGTGAATTAGATCTTAACCGTAGGTACATGTGATTAGCTACAATTCGTAAAAAGATTCAACTCAAACGGAGCAGCGAAACTCAAAATACGAACGAAACAAGATCGTCTACTAATCTAGACTAAATTCAAATTTTACAATACCGAAATCATGTTCAAGGTGGTTAACTGGAAAGAGGGGTTCAAGGCGAAGATTTTGGCGCTGGTTTCATCTAATTTGGATAAACAAGTAAAAAGTTATACTAGTTTAAAGATCAGGGGCTGGATCGTGATAAAAGTAATCGCAGATAAGTCCCTGGCCGAAAATAAAATAGAAAGAAAAAGACTAACGAACAAACGTTCGCCGTCTGAAATAATCTGACGAAAAGCGTTCGTTGAAATGAATGAACGGACGAACGTCCGCTAAATAACTTAACCGAACGAATAAAACTGATCTAAAAAAATAAACCAAACTAAAAAAATCGGGGTTAACCGAAGAAAACCGATCGGTCAACGGCCAGCGGCAAGGGCATCAATCTACAAGGCGGCGGCGGTGGGTATGGCGGCGCGAGTGGGCGGGCGGTGGCGCGAGGCGGCGCGGGTGAGGCCGGCTTGGGAGCTCCAGGTGGCGACGGCGGCTTTTAAAGGGGAGGAAGGCGGCTTGGAGGAGGGGCACGGCGGGCGGTGTCCGGCGACGGGACGCTCCCGCGCGGGGGAAGGCGGCGGCGGTCTGGCTCGGCTAGGCCTCGGCCCAGTCTGGCGGAAACTTATTTTATAAATAAATTTCGCCCGAAGAGAAAATCCTAATAAAATATAAAAAATTCTAAAAATACCAAAAACAATTTTCACCGTCTAAATAAAATATTTAGAACAAAGTGAATCTGGCATAAGAATGCAATTTTCAAAAATGCATATTTTTCTAATTCAAATAAAATAGCAAATAAATGCCACAAAAATTCATAATTTGATTTTAAATTTCTTTCTCCAATATTTCTCTTAATTTGAAGAAGTCATATTAGCTTCTCTCATTTATTTATTTTATATTGGAAATAAGTGGAGAGAAAAATAATGAAATCAAATTGATCCTTTTCTTCAAATTTGAAATAAATTCAAATATGATTTTTGTGAAACCTCCAACTCTCTCCTTGGGTCCTTGAGTTGCTTAAGATTTCTAGGATTTCTACCAAATGCAAGAATAAATTATGATATGCATATGATGATCTGTGTATAACATCCAAATGGAAAATTGGGATGTTACAAGCACCCGAAGGAATTTCAGTAGGTGAAGTAAGTTGAGGAGCAACTCTTTGCTCTTCCGGTCGAGGTGAAGATACCCCGAACAAGCGCCTCAAAGGATTATTTTCCATAGTAACAAGTGACAGTAAATTTCAGAACACTATATAAATGTTTCCTTACCAAATTCCACTTACCAAAGGCGCTTCACTCCCCGGCAACGACGCTAGAAAAGAGTCTTGATGACCCACAAGTACAGGGGATCTATCGTAGTCGTTTCGATAAGTAAGAGTGTCGAACCCAACAAGGAGCAAAAGGAAATGACAAGCGGTTTTCAGCAAGGTATTCTTTGCAAGCACTAAAATTATCAGTAACAGATAGTTGTGTGATAAGATAATTCGTAACGGGTAAAAAGTAACAAAAGTATATAAGGTGCAGCAAGGTGGACCAATCCTTTTTGTAGCAAAGGACAAGCCTAAACGAACTCCTATATAAAGCAAAGTGCTCCCAAGGACACATGGGAATTAATGTCAAGCTAGTTTTTATCATGCTCATATGATTCGCGTTTGTTACTTTGATAATTTGATATGTGGGTGGACCAGTGCTTGGGTGCTGCCCTTCCTTGGACAAGCCTCCCACTGATGATTAATCCCTCTCGCAAGCATCCGCAACTACGAAAGAAGAATTAAGATAAATCTAACCATAGCATGAAACATATGGATCCAAATCAGCCCTATACGAAGCAACACATAAACTAGGGTTTTAGCTTCATCACTCTAGCAATCCATCATCTACTTATTACTTCCCAATGCCTTCCTCTCGGCCCAAATAATGGTGAAGTGTCATGTAGTCGACGTTCACATAACACCACTAGAGGAGAGACAACATACATCTCATCAAAATATCAAACGAATACCAAATTCACATGCACTACTAATAGCAAGACTTCACCCATGTCCTCAGGAACAAATGTAACTACTCACAAAGCATATTCATGTTCATAATCAGAGGAGTATTAATTATCATTAAGGATTTGAACATATGATCTTCCACCGAATAAACTAACTAGCATCAACTACAAGGAGTAATCAACACTACTAGCAACCCACAGGTACCAATCTAAGGTTTTGAGACAAATATCGGATACAAGAGATGAACTAGGGTTTGAGAGCAGATGGTGCTGGTGAAGATGTTGATGGAGATTGACCCCCTCTCGATGAGAGGATCGTTGGTGATCAAGATGGTGATACGTCCATTTTGCATCATGCTTTTATATCAATATTTATTGCATTATGGGCTGTTATTACACATTATTTCTCAATACTTATGGCTATTCTCTCTTATTTTACAAGGTTTACCATGAAGAGGGGCAATCTTAGGCAAATTGGAATTCTGGTTGGAAAAGGAGCAAATATTGGAAACCTATTCTGCACAGCTCCAAAAATCTTGAAACTCCACGAAAGTTATTTTTGGAATTAATAAGAATTATTGAGCGAAGAAAACACAAGAGGGGGGCCACACCCTAGCCAGGAGGGGGGGGGGGGCGCCCACCCCTATTAGGTGCGCCTCTGTCTCCTGGGCCCATGGTGGCCCTCCGGTGCCCATCTTTTGCTATATGAAGGATTTTACCCTGGAAAAAATCATAAGCAAGCTTACGGGACGAGACTCCGCCGTCACGAGGTGGAACCTTGGCGGAACCAATTTAGGGCTCCGGCGGAGCTGTTCTGCCGGGAAAACTTCCCTCCGGGAGGGGGAAATCATCACCATCGTCATCAACAACGATCCTCTCATCGAGGATCTATCTCCATCAATATCTTCACCAGCATTGTAACGCCCCGAGACCGACGCTCCAGAAGACTTCCAGCTATTCCGAGTTTTGCCGTGTGTTTGTTTTGCTTGTTGCATTCATCATTGCATCATGTGCTTTGCATCATGTCATCATGCAACCCCTTTTTAAAAACTCACCTAAATAAATTGCATAGACCTTTGATCTATTTAAATCGAGGGAGTTCACATGGTGATTTCTCTTCATAACATATCCTCCCAATATTATTTAGGGAGCTAATAAATATTCCACTAATTTGGAATTCACCATAACACACTTGCAAAATATTCCATGCCTTTGTTATATCACTTCTTGACCTCAAACTTTGTCCATAAATTCTTTCATCACTTTCCGGAGCTCCACCAAAAATCTCAACATTTTGGCCACTCCTAAACCTTGTCCTAGTTCAAACCATTTGAATTAAATTCAAATGAGTTTGAATTTAAATCTTGCATTCATGCCAACTTTTATTTTCTTGGATTAAGCTCATTTTTATGAGTCCGGAAAATTAACCCTATGCTAAATTCTTCCCCTAACCCTCTCTTTCTTTCTCTTCTCTCTAATTCTTTTCGCTAAAGAATAGAAGGGAGGGAGAGAGTCCAGCCCACCAAGGCGTCCTAGCCCACAAAGACCCACCTCATTAGGCCCAGCCGGCCCCTGCCTATCTAACCCTAGCCAGCCTCGATCCCCAACACCCCTCCTCTCGATTCCCTTGCGCCACCAGAACCCAAGCACACTCGCACGCGAGCGTTCCTCTCCTCGATCCCGCATCGCGCCCGATCCCCTCACTCGCTCGCCCCCTCCATCCTTGTTCCAATCGGGAGAGGCTCCCGATCCGCCGCTACCGTGATCCGGCGCCCCAGCCTCGTCAGTGCCCATGCCTCCTCCTCCCTCCATTTGGCCTCAACCTCCAAGCCATCTCCGCCGTGACCCGTCCGGCCACCGCCCGCTCCGGTGACCCATCGCCACCCGCCGCCGTCGGCGACCACCAGGAGGGCCACCTCGCGCGCGGTCCCGCCGCTAGCATCCCTCGCGCCAGGCTCCTACCATGGCCACGCCTCGCTGTCCGAGCTGCTGCTCCCATCGGCCCTGCCATCGCGCCTCCTCGCCGAGGCCACCTGGTTCATCCTCCACGCCAAGGCCAACCCGACCCCAAGCTGCTGCTGCAGCCGCTTCTTCCCAGCTCCGCCCCTACTTATCCGGCTTCCTCCTCGACCGTACAGCATCGACCGGCCCCGCCTCCAACGCCCGCAACTCCGGCCTCTCCTGCAGAACTCTTACACGCAACCCTCGTTGGCCTTCGATCCCCTGCCGGACGCCAAGACCGCAGCACCATCTCCCCATGGACGCCAAGCGCTCTTTCGGGGACCTCATCAAGACTAGGAACGCCCTGACCGAGACCGACAAATACAACTACGCGGATTCGCCAAGTCCGACTACAAAGCGAAGACCATGCACCACTACTGTTCGTGTGGATTTTGGCAAGTAACCCTACGCACGGATAGACCAAGCTCGACTACGCCCGATGATGCGACAAGTACCTCTACCGATGACTCGAATGTCTAAGAATCGTGTACCACTACTTCCACTACCGTCGTGAGAATGACTACTTCCACTACGGCCCGTGTACCACTACTTCCTTCGTCGAACTCGACCTGCTCCGAACTGCACGCTTCGAAGGTATAACCGCCAAGACGTTGACCCGTGGATGAATGTATGTTGTATTAGATGGACCGTATGTTTGCACCATGTCCGAATTGATCCTTGCACGTTCCTCCTCATTTGCCATGCCGTTGACCCGTGGGAACCCGGTAACCGGGATCACCCCACCATCTTTTGCATGTTCCGCACATCCGCACACTGGCTCTTTTGCACCGGTATCTCAATGAGTTATCGGATCATCGGAATGTTGCCGTGGAACCATTTCCGTTGTCGTTGTCATGGCACCCCTTCCGTTCCACCACGGTGACAAATGCTTCATAACATGCTCATGTCAACATTTTCATAAAATTGCATAAAACTTGCATATGTCATCCGCATCATGATAACAACAATTAAAATGTTTAAAATTGTTGTTTGCGTTAAATTGCTAAATAACATATGGGGATTTCCGGAATTGTTGTTTGTTGTTTCCGGCCTCATTTAAACTTGCCTAAATAGTTAGTTTAATTATGCTTTACCTCTTGCCTTGTTTAACAATATTTAATATTGTTGGGTACATAAACGAGAGAGAACTAAATTATCGATGTGGTGTTTCGTCAATATGCAACTCGTTGCATATTAAGCTCCACTTAATTTGTAGTGTTGTTTGTTGCATTTTGTCATGCCATGCCTCTTTAAACCGGACATGCATCATACTTGATTGTGCATCATGCCATGTTTATGCTTGTGTGTTTACCATGTTGTTTGTTTCTTTCTCGTGTTGCTTCTTAGTTCCGGTAATGTTGTGATTGTGAGGACTCGTTCGACTACTCCCGTTCGTCTTCTTCATGGACTCGTTCTTATTCCTAGCGGGATTTCAGGCAAGATGACCGTCACCTTGGATCTCATTACTATCATTGCTTTGCTAGTTGCTTCGTTCTATCACTATGTTGCGCTACCTATCACTTGTTCTTCAAGCCTCCCAAATTGCCATGTCGGCCGCTAACCTTTGTCACCCTTCCTAGCAAACCATTGTTTGGCTATGTTACCGCTTTGCTCAGCCCCTCTTATAGCGTTGTTAGTTGCAGGTGAAGTTGAAGATTGCTCCATGATGGACAGGATTATGTTGGGATATCACAATATCTCTTATTTTAATTAGTGCATCTATATACTTGGTAAAGGGTGGAAGACTCGGCCTTATGCCTGGTGTTTTGTTCCACTCTTGCCTCCCTAGTTTCCGTCATATCGGTATTATGTTCCCGGATTTTGCGTCCCTAACGCGGTTGGGTGATTTATGGGACCCCCTTGACATTTTGTTTGAATAAAACTCGTCAAGCAAGGCCCAACCTTGGTTTTACCATTTGCCTTACCACCACCTACTCTTCCCTTGGGAGTCGCTCTCTCGAGGGTCATCTTTAGTTTAGCCCCCCCGGGCCTGTGCTTCTCTAAGTGCCGGTCCGAACCGAGTAGACTGCGGGGCCCCCTCGGGGAAACTCGAGGTCTGGTTTTACTCGTAGGATGTCTCATCCAGTGTTGCCCTGAGAACGAGATATGTGCAGCTCCTATCGGGATTGTTTCAAGATCGGGCGGCTTTGCTGGTCTTGTTTTACCATTGTCGAATTGTCTTGTAACCGGGATTCCGAGACTGATCGGGTCTTCCCGGGAGAAGGAATCTCCTTCGTTGATCGCGAGAGCTTATCATGGGCTAAGTTGGGACACCCCTGCAGGGTATAAACTTTCAAGAGTCGTGCCCGCGGTTATGTGGCAGATGGGAATTTGTTAATGTCCGGTTGTAGATAACTTGACACCATATCCGAATTAAAACGCATCAACCGCGTGTGTAGCCGTGATGGTCTCTTTTCGGTGGAGTCCGGGAAGTGAACACGGTTTTGGGTTATGCTTGCCGTAAGTAGGAGTTCAGGATCACTTCTTGATCATTGCTAGCTTCACGACCGTTCTGTTGTTTCTCTTCTCACTCTTATTTGTGTATGTTAGCCACCATATATGCTTAGTCGCTGCTGCAACCTCACCACTTATCCTTTCCATTCCCATTAAGCTTTGCTAGTCTTGATACCCATGGTAATGGGATTGCTGAGTCCTCGTGGCTCACAGATTACTACAACACCAGTTGCAGTGCAGGTTATGCGATGATCGTGACGCGAGAGCGATGCTTGCTTGTTTTGGAGTTCTTCTTCTGCTTCTTCTTCGATATGGGGATAGGTTCTAGGTCGGCAGCCTGGGCTAGCAGGGTGGATGTCGTTTGAGTTTCTGTTTATGTTTCATCCGTAGTCGGATGTTGCTCTTATGTAAGATGATGTTGTATTCGTGTGGCATTGTATACCTTTTGTATGTATCCCCATCTATTATGTAATGTTGATGTAATGATATCCACCTTGCAAAAGCGTATCAATATGCGGTTCTATCCTTGGTGGGACCTTCGAGTCTCTTTAGGATAGTATCGCATATTGGGCGTGACAAGTTGGTATCAGAGCCTCGACCGACCATACGAGCCCCCTTGATTGTTGGCTGTTGCTGAGTCTAGAAGAAAACCATTTTGAGTCTTAGGATTATATATATCGGAGAGTAGGATTCTTTTTACTCCTCAGTGTAACACCCCGGATGTAACTTTCCATATTTGTAACTCCAACTCTTGCCATTTTCGGCATTGTGATATGATATTCCCTCCGTGGTTGGGTTTTTCTTCATTTTTGCATTTTGTCCATGTCATGCATTTCATATCATGTCACCATGTGCATCTCATTTGCATACGTGTTCGTCTCATGATTCCGAGCATTTTCCCCGTTGTCCGTTTTGCAATCCGGCACTCCTATGTTCCCCGGCGTCCCCTTTTACGTTTTTCCGTGAGCCGGGTACTAAACTTTCTCGGAATGGACCGAGGTTTGTCAAGTGGCCTTGGTATACCACGGTAGACCACCTGTCAAGTTTCGGGTCATTTGGAGCTCGTTTGGTACTCCAACGGTTAACCGCACTCTCGCAAAGGCCTCTTTTGAGTTGCAGCTCAACACCCCTTCAAACAGCCCAATAACTCATCTAAGTCACTTCCATGCTCTCCGTCGTCGGATCACGATCGTGTGAGCGAAAACTACACCTCATTTGGAGCTTCCTAGCTCCTTCTACCTATAAATATGCATCTCCCCCTCCAAATCCCGGATCAATTCCACCCTAACCCTAGCAAAATCCCCCTCCGCGCCGCCGGACACGTCCGGATCGGACCGGACGCGTCCGCGCCGCCGCCCGCAGCCAACCGGATGCCGCCACGTGGCACCGCGCCCGCCGCGCCGCCCATGGCCCGGCCGCCGGGGCCAGGCGAAACCCCTCCCGGCCAGCGCGCCGCCACGGCCGTCGCCTCCGCCGCGCCCGACCGGCCGTCGCCTCCGCCCGCGCCCGACCTCGATCCGGCCGCGCCGCCATCCGGCAGCCGCCGTCGCCTCCGCCGCGCCCATGACCAGCCCGCCCGTCGCCGTCCGCCCGGCCGCGCCGCCGCCGCCCGCCGCCGCCCTCTCCAGCGTCTCCTGCGGCCGCCCGGCCTCGTCCCGTCTCCGGCGAGCCGCCGCCGCCCGCCTCGGAGACCGTGCGCCCGGATCCGATCCGATCGGACCGAGAGGGTTGACTTCTTCTCTTGCCCCCGATTCATCTAAGTCTTTATTTCTGGGATAATTTGTTGCATTTTCATTGTGCCATAACTTTGCACCCATGACTCCGTTTCGTGCGTGTAATATGTCAAATTGTTCGCCTCGAAGAGTAGATCGTTTCATCTCATTGCATTATTTTTATTTGAACTCATCTTGATGCCCGAAATTCTGTTAGAAGAGGGTTATGTGATGTTAGTTTCTGTTTCGTAACAGAACATGCACTTTTGTCATTTTTGCCATGATTGATGTGTGCATCCTATGAATTTGAGTCCTACATGTGTTTTGTAATATGCCATGCCATCTTTCCAGGGTTGTATTCCATGTATTTTTGTGATGTCTGTGGTGACTAGCACAAGCATGCAAACTAGGCTTCATGATGTTGCTGATTTCAGCCCCTGTTTTGCTGATATTTTTTATGCCATGTTAACTTGATGCTACCGAGAGATGCATGCATATTTTGAGACACTTCAGTAAGGATGTTTTGAATATATGGTTATGCTCTATCCATCCATGCCCTTGTTTGCAATTATGGTGTGCCTTAGCTTGAGTCAATCGAGCTCTACTTTTGCTATAAAATGTTTCCTGGCAGATTGTCTACATGTTATTCAATTTTGCCAAGGTTATTTTGGTTGATTCGTGTATGCTATGATGTTGCTCTTGCCATGTATGTCTTCTATGCCATGTCTTCTTGATGTATGAATGCTTAGTTTATCATGAGATGCTCTGTAGTGAGTGCATCAAGCTCTTAAACATGCCTACTTGTTATCTGTTTTTGTCATGCCCTGTGTGCTGAATCTGTAACGAAACTTGCTATGTTTACGTGGGTGCCATCATATTTTTTGTTCCTTTTTGGCTCATAGTCAGTACAAGACTTTTGTTCTATGCTTTGAGTAGATTCATTCCATGCCTTGTTTTGCTATTATAAGTTCCTGTAGCATGCTGTTTGCTTGCTCTGAACATTGCTTCCTGATGCTGATTTTGCCATGTTCAGTAATTTCACCAAGTCTGTGAAGCTGATATATTTTGCACTTTTGCCATGCTTGTTTGGACCTGTTATGATGTGAATTAGCCGTAGATCATTGTTCATCTTTTGTCAAGCATCTTGAGTAGATCACTGCCATATGCTTTGTTGATATGTTTGGGTGCAGTAGCTTAATTTCTTGTTGCTTGCTAAGTGGCATCATGCTGTTAATGGCAGATTTGTGCCATTCTTGTTTTGCTTGTCATTTGCAAACCGTGCATCCGATTCCGGTGATCATTATATCGATTTCAACCGAAATCATCTAATCTTTCCAGCAGCATACTTGGTTTGCCAAGTTGATGCCTGGTTCATCATTTTCCTTCCGGAGCACGCATACGCATTGCATATCACATCTCGCATATCATGTCATGTTTTGCATCATGTTGCTTGTGCATTGCACCGTGATTTATTGTGGTTCCTTTGTTTGTGTTCTTGCTTTGGGTAGAGCCGGGAGACGAGTACGTGAACAAGGAACCTGTTGAGAACGCTTACGAGGATCAAGCTTTCGACAACTCGAGAACTTTGCGGTGCAAGATGACCATACCCTCGAAATCACTTCTATCTTTGCTATGCTAGATGCTCGCTCTTTTGCTATGCCTATGCTATGATGCCTATCACTTGCTATATCATGCCACCCATTATTGCCATGTCAAACCTCTAACCATCCTTTCCTAGCAAACCGTTGTTTGGCTATGTTACCGCTTTGCTCACTCGGCCCTCTTATAAGCGTTGCTAGTTGCGGTGAAGATGAAGTTTGTTCCTTGTTGGAACATGGAGATGTTGTTCCTTATTGGAACATGTTTACTTGTTGGGGATATCACAATATATCGGCTATAATTAATGCATCTATATACTTGGTAAAGGGTGGAAGGCTCGGCCTTATGCACAGTGTTTTGTTCCACTCTTGCCACCCTAGTTTCCGTCATACCGGTGTTATGTTCCTTGATTTCGCGTTCCTTACGGTTGGGTGATTTATGGGACCCCTTGACAGTTCGCTCTGAATAAGACTCCTCCAAAGAAGGCCCAACTTTGGTTTTACCATTTGCCACCTAAGCCTTTTTCCCCGGGTTTTCGCGAGCCCGAGGGTCATCTTTATTTTAACCCCGGACCAGTGCTCCTTCGAGTCTTGGCCCAACTGAAGCGATGTCCGGCGCCCTGGGCAATCCAGGTCTATGCCAACCCGACGTCTTGCCCATCCGGTGTGCCACGAGAACGAGATATGTGCAGCTCCTATCGGGATTTGCCGGCACATTCGGGCGGCTTTCTTGGTCTTGTTTTATTCTTTGTCGAAATGTCTTGTAGTCCGGGATTCCGAGGGTGATCGGGTCTTCGGTAGAAGGAATATCCTTCGTTGACCGTGAGAGCTTATTATGGGCTAAGTTGGGACACCCCTGCAGGTATTATCTTTCGAAAGCCGTGCACTGCGGTTATGAGGCAGATGGGAATTTGTTAATGTCGGTTGTAGAAAACCCGAAGTTGACCTTAATTAAAATACACATCAACTGCGTGTGTAACCGTGATGGTCTCTTCTCGGCGGAGTCCGGGAAGTGAACACGGTGTTGAAGTTATGTTTGACGTAAGTAGTTCAGGATCACTTCTTGATCGCTACTAGCTTCACGACCGTGCCTTGCTTCTCTTCTCGCTCTCTTTTGCGAATGTAGTCACCATATATGCTAGACGATTGTTGCAGCTCCACCTCACAACTCTGTCCTTCCTATAAGCTTAAATAGTCTTGATCTACATGGGTGTGAGATTGCCGAGTCCCGTGACTCACAGATTCTACCAAAACAGTTGCAGTGCCGGCGATGCGGTGCAGTGACGCAACCGAGCTCAAGTGGGAGTTCGATGAGGAACGTGGTCGTTACTATGTGTCTTTTCACGATGATCGGTAGTGGAGCCAGTTGGGACGATCGGGGATCTGTGTAGCTTTTGGGGTATCTTCTTTTATTTTGGTTCCGTAGTCGGACCTTGAGTGTAATCTGAATGATGGATGTTTATTTATGTATTGTGTGAAGTGGCATTTGTAAGCCAACTATGTATCTCTTTCCCTTATGTATTACATGGGTTGTGTGAAGATTACCTCACTTGCGACATTGCTTTCAATGCGGTTATGCCTCTAAGTCGTGCTTCGACACGTGGGAGATATAGCCGCATCGAGGGTGTTACACTCAGCCCCCTTCATCGCTCTGGTGAGGTCTCTTGACGTAGATGTTTTGTCTCTCCTCTCCCCAAATTTCACTAATTTTTTTTAGGATTACGCGGGTATCTTGGGATCATTTCGATATTCTTATGACGAGAACATTGTTCTTGGTGCCTCCTGACATTTAGGGGTTGTGGCAGTGTCCCGGGGAGTTGAGCTCCGAGGTGTTGTCGTCATAATTTTATCGTTGCAGTTCTGGAATACCTGAGTTTTGCCGACATCGAAATTCTCTTTTATGCAGTTGTTGGTGAGATAACCTCGACGCCACCCAGTACTGGGGAGTTCGGGAGTATTGACATAGCTCGTATAACGGATGCTTTTCGAAGGTTGAGGTACACGATTTCCGAAGGTTTCTTGGTTATGTGTTGACGGATGGATACAGCTTGGATGTAGGTATTGTTAGTTTGGGTGAGATATTTATTGCTTTCCCTGTATCCCCAACACCAGATTGCATAACCAGAAAGTTTCGGGAGTTTATAGGTGGGAATTCTAGTAGCTCCTAGAATATCTTTCCGACAGATGCATGATATGGGATTGGGTAAATCTCTATCATATGTGTTTGTTCCGGCTTATTCTGCAAGCCAAATCCTTTGTTTTGTTTTATTTGTGGTATTCGAGTTGCTTCGAAGTCAAATGTTGAATCCATACCTTTCCTAAACGGTGTTCTCATATTTCTATGGGAGTACTAATCCTTTTGATCATCGAGATTGTCATGTCAATTCTTTCCAACCGGTGTGCTTCTCTTCAAATGGATCCGATCATTTCAACATTTGTGAGATCAATTATAAGTTTTCTCAACGCTATCCGTTTCATCCGCCCCCAAGTTGCCTTTGTTTTCCCGCCCTCCCATCCTTTTCTGCAAGGACTCAGATATCTTAATCAAGTATCCATCTTATGGATGTGAAGTCTCTTCATTCTTTTCTTTCAATGTTCTTATCCGGTGATTTCCCATGAAGATGCTCAATAGTTTCAAGTTCATCATCCTTCATTGTTGTTTCTTCTCGGGTGGATCCAATTCAAGCTTTTGATATTCATCATATTCCTTTCCTCGTTTCTAATGCTTTCTCATGCCGATGCACCTCTTAGTCATTCACCTCTCACTATTTTCATTGGTTCCGGAGTGTACAAGATATCTCAGAAGATTCACATTTCCATTCCCAATCCGTTCAAACTATCTCAAGGTTGTTATCTCTTTTGAGCCATTTAATTCAACCGGCGCAATCTTTCTTTTAATCATTCAACGGTGTATCTTTTGAGTGGGCCCTAACCCACAGGTCTTTTCCCAGGATCTTACCTGACTCTTTTATTTTTTCGGAGCTATTCTCATATTCTTTTCGAAGTTTGACGTAAGAATGAACCTTCATCAGTCACATGCCTTCTCCAAGGTCGTTTTCAAATTATTTTCATCTTTGGCTCAACCTTTCCTCTTTTAATCCTTCCGGGGTGTCTCAACAATTCATGGTCGTTCTCATCATCATTCTCAACATTTGAAGACCGAAGAAGAGTTTCTCTTAAATCTTATCCGTTCTCTCAAAGATTCATGATTCTAGCTTGATGCCATCCTCTCATAATTATTTTCGATTGTGAGAATTCTTTTCACCCATCCGGATATATTCACGAGTCTTTTTCAGTTTGATTCTCCGGAGCACTTCATCTCAAAATCATTCATTCCAGCCTTCAGCTCTCGTTATCCAAATCTTACCGGTGCATCGTTCAAGTTTACTCTAGTTAGCTCATGATCTCTTTGTGTTCTTGTATCTAAATCCCCTTAAGTATCTTCATTCGGTTTCTAATTATCCCCGGTGAGTTGTGCCTTTGCTAATCTCATTTTCAATTCTTACGGTGGTTCGTTCAAGATTTCTCTTCCTTCATTATCGTATCAATTCGTTCATTCATTCGTTGTTTTCAAATCCCACCGGTGGTTCCATCAATACCTTCTCAAGTTTGCGCTATATCTCTCTTAATCCTTTCTACGGGAATAAGTAGTATGCCAAATCCATTACTTGTCATCAATTTAATTTGATGAAGGATAAGCATACAATAAATCTTATTCTTATTTCCTTGAGGTGATTCAATTCTTTTCTTCCAAAGATTGTTCATGATGAAGTAATTCTCGGTTCTAGTGTTCATCTTTTCTTTCTGAAGTTCCAAGTTCTTTCGGTTATATCATCGCGAAGCTCCATCTAAATCATTGCAAGGCTTCACCTTGTGTTTTCAACCTCTCTTTCTTTCTATCATCCTTTTATTACCGGAGTTCTTCATTGAGGCTCTACATAATGGTTCGTCAAGGATTCTTTTCATTCTTCAATTGTTCTTCAAGAATTCCCTTGGATTTATGACCCGCCAAGCTATACTCTAAAATAAACATGATGTTAAACACATGTTTTGTTTTGAGGAGTTCAAGTAATCTTCATCTTGCATTCCAAAGTGCAATTCTTCCCACCTCATCTTTTCAGGTGGTGTTATGTCATTCTGGATAATTTCCCTTCGAGTTTCATGATTCACAAAGTTTTCAAGAGTGACATATTAAAATCCATCATTTTATCTTCGTCCAAAAAAAATCTTTTCAACCAATCTATCTCTTCGTTGGAGTTATCTTGTGTCATATTTCACCTAAAGCCTTCCCTAAGGAATGTTGCTATTGTGGTGCTTATCAATGATCCAAGTTATCTCTCTATCATCTTGGTGAAGAAGTTTTCATCTTCTTGTTGATCTCAATCCAATCAACTATTTCCGTTAGCGGCGGGTTGTCTCATAATTTTGAGATGTGTTCCATAAGCCCACAAAAAGCTTGTTCTTTTCGTTGTTGGTTTTCCAACAACTCCGTTCTAACCATCTTGGAAGGGTGCTTTCCCAGATCATTTGTGGCGGAAGTTGCATTTTCTTCTCCATTCTTTTATTCCAATGATCTATCTTCTATTCTTTCTTCCGGAGGCATGGTGATGTTGCTCTCTTCACTCATCATCTCGAATTGTGAGGATCATGTTCTTTTCATGCTTATCCATTTAATCGGAGTGTTGTGTCATCTCTTCAAGTGCTTTTCATCTTATCAAGTTTTCCTTCTTCTTTCAGTCGGAGTGCTGCCCAAATTATATCAATCTTATTCCTTCTCTATCTAGTTTTAACCGGAGTGGTTTCAATATCTATCTTATCACTAAACCTCTTGGTTCTCGTCGTATCCGTTGTTCCTCTTTTCTAACGAAGTGTTTTCAATTTTGTTCATCTTCGTTGTTTTCTTTTTTTCATTTTGCTCAACCTCTCAAGGTTCATGGTTTCACTCGTTTGTCGAACAAGCAACTTAGTTTACCTCTTATCTTGCTCTTCCTTTTCCCTCCGGTGCCATCCCAGATCTCGGGACGAGATCCTCTTGTAGTGGTGGAGTGTTGTAACGCCCCGAGACCGATGCTCCAGAAGACTTCCAGATATTCCAAGTTTCGCCGTGTGTATGTTTTGCTTGTTGCATTTATCATTGCATCATGTCATCATGCAACCCCTTTTTAAAAACTCACCTAAATAAATTGCATAGATCTTTGATCTATTTAAATCAAGGGAGTTCACATGGTGATTTCTCTTCATAACATATCCTCCCAATATTATTTAGGGAGCTAATAAATATTCCACTAATTTGGAATTCACCATAACACACTTGCAAAATATTCCATGCCTTTGTTATATCACTTCTTGACCTCAAACTTTGTCCATAAATTCTTTCATCACTTTAGGAGCTCCACCAAAAATCTCAACATTTTGGCCACTCCTAAACCTTGTCCTAGTTCAAACCATTTGAATTAAATTCAAATGAGTTTGAATTTAAATCTTGCATTCATGCCAACTTTTATTTTCTTGGATTAAGCTCATTTTTTATGAGTCCGGGAAAATTAACCCTATGCGCAAATTCTTCCCCTAACCCTCTCTTTCTTTCTCTTCTCTCTAATTCTTTTCGCTAAAGAATAGAAGGGAGGGAGAGAGAGTCCAGCCCAGCTGGGCGTCCTAGCCCACAGCACCAGCCCACCTCATTAGGCCCAGCCGGCCCCTGCCTATCTAACCCTAGCCAGCCTCGATCCCCAACACCCCTCCTCTCGATTCCCTTGCGCCGCCAGCACCCAAGCACACTCGCACGCGAGCGTTCCTCTCCTCGATCCCGCATCGCGCCCGATCCCCTCACTCGCTCGCCCCCTCCATCCTTGTTCCAATCGATCGGGAGAGGCTCCCGATCCGCCGCTACTGTGATCTGGCGCCCCCAGCCTCGTCAGCGCCCGTGCCTCCTCCTCCCTCCGTTCGGCCTCAACCTCCAGGCCATCTCCGCCGTGACCCGTCCGGCCACCGCCCGCTCCGGTGACCCATCGCCACCCGCCGCCGTCGGCGACCACCAGGAGGGCCACCTCGCGTGCGGTCCCGCTGCTAGCGTCCCTCGCGCCAGGCTCCGAGCTGCTGCTCCCGTCGGCCCTGCCATCGCGCCTCCTCGCCGAGGCCACCTGGTTCATCCTCCACGCCATGGCCAACCCGACCCCAAGCTCCTGCTGCAGCCGCTTCTTCCCAGCTCCGCCCCTACTTCTCCGGCTTCGTCCTCGAACAGACAGCATCGACCGGCCCCGCCTCCAACGCCCGCAACTCCGGCCTCTCCTGCAGCACTCTTACACGCAATCCTCGTTGGCCTTCGATCCCCTGCCCGACGCCAAGATCGCAGCTCCATGTCCCCATGGACGCCAAGCTCTCTTTCGGGGACCTCCTCAAGACTAGGAACGCCCTGACCGAGACTGACAAGTACCACTACGTGGATTCGCCAAGTCCGACTACAAAGCGAAGACCATGCACCACTACTGTTCCTGTGGATTTTGGCAAGTACCCCTACGCATGGATACACCAAGGTCGACTACACCCGATGATGCGACAAGTACCTCTACCGATGACTCGAACGTCTACGAATCGTGTACCACTACTTCCACTACCTTCGCGAGAATGACTACTTCCACTACGGCCCATGTATCACTACTTCCTTCGTCGAACTCGACTCGCTCCGAAATGCATGCTTCGAAAGTATAACCGCCGAGACGTTGACCCATGGACGAATGTATGTTGTATGAGATGAACCGTATGTTTGCACCATGTCCGAATTGATCCTTGCACGTTCCTCCTCGTGTGCCATGCCGTTGACCCGTGGGAACCCGGTAACCGGGATCACCCCATCATCTTTTGCATGTTCCGCACACTGGTTCTTTTGCACCGGTATCTTAATGAGTTATCGGATCATCGGAATGTTGCCGTGGCACCATTTTCGTTGTCGTTGCCGTGGCACCCCTTTCGTTCCACCACGGTGACAAATGCTTCATAACATGCTCATGTCAACATTTTCATAAAATTGCATAAAACTTGCATATGTCATCCGCATCATGATAACAACAATTAAAATGTTCAAAACTGTTGTTTGCGTTAAATTGCTAAATAACATTATGGGGATTTTCGGAATTGTTGTTTGTTGTTTCTGGCCTCATTTAAACTTGCCTAAATAGTTAGTTTAATTATGCTTTACCTCTTGCCTTGTTTAACAATATTTAATATTGTTGGGTACATAAACGAGAGAGAACTTTCGTCAATATGCAACTTGTTGCATATTAAGCTCCACTTAATTTGTAGTGTAGTTTGTTGCATTTTGCCATGTCATGCCTCTTTAAACCGGACATGCATCATACTTGATTGTGCATCATGTCATGTTTATGCTTGTGTGTTTACCATGTTGTTTGTTTCTTTCCGGTGTTGCTTCTTAGTTCCGGTAATGTTGCGATTGTGAGGACTCGTTCAACTACTCCCGTTCGTCTTCTTCATGGACTCGTTCTTCTTCCTAGCTGGATTTCAGGCAAGATGACCGTCACCTTGGATCTCATTACTATCATTGCTTTGCTAGTTGCTTCGTTCTATCGCTATGCTGCGCTACCTATCACTTGTTCTTCAAGCCTCCCAAATTGCCATGTCAGTCGCTAACCTTTGTCACCCTTCCTAGCAAACCATTGCTTGGCTATGTTACCGCTTTGCTCAGCCCCTCTTATAGCGTTGTTAGTTGCAGGTGAAGTTGAAGATTGCTCAATGATGGACAGGATTATGTTGGGATATCACAATATCTCTTATTTTATTTAAGGCATCTATATACTTGGTAAAGGGTGGAAGACTCGGCCTTATGCCTGGTGTTTTGTTCCACTCTTGCCTCCCTAGTTTCCGTCATATCGATATTATGTTCCTGGATTTTGCGTCCCTAACGCGGTTGGGTGATTTATGGGACCCCCTTGACAGTTCGCTTTGAATAAAACTCCTCCAGCAAGGCCCAACCTTATACCATTTGCTTCACCACCACCTACTTTTCCCTTGGGAGACGCTCTCTCGAGGGTCATCTTTATTTTAGCCCCCCCGGGCCAGTGCTTCTCTAAGTGCTGGTCTGAAACGAGTAGAGTGCGGGGGGCCCCCTCGGGGAAACTTGAGGTCTGGTTTTACTTGTAGGACGTCTCATCCGGTGTTGCCCTGAGAACGAGATATGTGCAGCTCCTATCGAGATTGTCGGCGCATTGGGCAGCTTTGCTGCTCTTGTTTTACCATTGTCGAAATGTCTTGTAACCGGGATTCCGAGACTGATCGGGTCTTCCCGGGAGAAGGAATATCCTTCGTTGATCGCGAGAGCTTATCATGGGCTAAGTTGGGACACCCTGCAGGTACAAACTTTCGAGAGCCGTGCCCGCGGTTATGTGGCAGATGGGAATTTGTTAATGTCGGGTTGTAGATAACTTGACACCAGATCCGAATTAAAACGCATCAACCGCGTGTGTAGCCGTGATGGTCTCTTTTCGGCGGAGTCTGGGAAGTGAACACGGTTTTGAGTTATGCTTGCCGTAAGTAGGAGTTCAGGATCACTTCTTGATCATTGCTAGCTTCACGACCGTTCCGTTGTTTCTCTTCTCGCTCTTATTTGCGTATGTTAGCCACCATATATGCTTAGTTGCTGCTGCAACCTCACCACTTATCCTTTCCATTCCCATTAAGCTTTGCTAGTCTTGATACCCATGGTAATGGGATTGCTGAGTCCTCGTGGCTCACAGATTACTACAACACCGATTCTTGAGTGCAGGTTATGCGATGATCATGACGCGAGAGCAATGCTTGCTTGTTTTGGAGTTCTTCTTCCGCTTCTTCTTGATCGGGGATAGGTTCCGTGTCGGCAGCCCGGGCTAGCAGTGGTGGATGTCGTTTGAGTTTACATTTGTGTTTCATCCGTAGTCGGATGTTGCTCTTATGTAAGATGATGTTGTATTCGTGTGGCATTGTATACCTTTTGTATGTATCCCCATCTATTATGTAATGTTGATGTAATGATATCCACCTTGCAAAAGCGTATCAACATGCGGTTCTATCCTTGGTGGGACATTCGAGTCTCTTTAGGATAGTATCACATATTGGGCGTGACAAGCACCATCTCCTCTCAAAACCCTAGTTCATCTCTTGTATCGAATCTTGTATCAAAACCACAAATTGGTACCTGTGGGTTGCTTGTGTTGATTACTCCTTGTAGTTGATGCTAATTGGTTTACTTGGTGGAAGATCATATGTTCAGATCCTTAATGCATATTAATACTCCTCTGATTATGAACATGAATATGCTTTGTGAGTAGTTACTTTTGTTCACGAGGACATGGGTGAAGTCTTGCTATTAGTATTCATGTGAATTTGGTATTCGATTCGATATTTTGATGAGATGTATGTTGTCTCTCCTCTAGTGGTGTTATGTGAACGTCGACTACATGACACTTCACCATTATTTGGGCCTAGAGGAAGGCATTGGGAAGTAATAAGTAGATGATGGGTTGCTAGAGTGACAGAAGCTTAAACCCTAGTTTATGCGTTGCTTCGTAAGGGGCTGATTTGGATCCATATGTCTAATGCCGTGGTTAGGTTTACCTTAATACTTCTTTTGTAGTTATGGATGCTTGCAATAGGGGTTAATCATAAGTGGGATGCTTGTCCAAGTAATGGCAGTACCCAAGCACCAGTCCACCCACATATCAAATTATCAAAGTATCGAACACGAATCATATGAGCGTGATGATAACTAGCTTGACGATAATTCCCATGTGTCCTCGGGAGCGCTTTTCTCATTATAAGAAATTTTCCAGGCTTGTCCTTTGCTACAAAAAGGATTGGGCCACCTTGCTGCACTTTATTGACTTTCATTGCTTGTTACTCGTTATAAATTATCTTATCACAAAACTATCTGTTACCTACAATTTCAGTGCTTGCAGAGAATACCTTACTGAAAACCGCTTGTCATTTTCTTCTGCTCCTCGTTGGGTTCGACACTATTACTTATCGAAAGGACTACGATAGATCCCCTATAATTGTGGGTCATCAAGACTCTTTTCTGGCGCCGTTTCCGGGGAGTGAAGCGCCTTTGGTGACTGGAACTTGGTAAGGAAACATTTATATAGTGTGCTGAAATTTTCTGTCACTTGTCACTATGGAAACTAATCCTTTGAGGGGCTTGTTCGGGGTATCTTCACCCCACCAGTAGAGCAAAGAGTTGCTCCTCAACCTACTGAACCTACTGAAAATGTTTACTTTGAGATTCCTTCGGGTATGATAGAGAAACTGCTAGCTAATCCCTTTGCAGGAGATGGAACATTGCATCCCGATTTACACCTTATCTTTGTGGATGAAGTTTGTGGACTATTTAAGCTTGCAGGTATTCCCGATGATGTTGTCAAAAGGAAGGTCTTCCCTTTATCTTTGAAGGGAGATGCATTGACATGGTATAGGCTATGTGATGATACGGGATCTTGGAATTATAAACGATTGAAGTTGGAATTTCACCAGAAGTTCTATCCTATGCATCTTGTTCATCGTGATCGTAATTACATATATAATTTCTGGCCTCGCGAAGGAGAAAGCATCGCTCAAGCTTGGGGGAGGCTTAAGTCAATGTTATATTCATGCCCCAATCATGAGCTCTCAAGAAAAAGGATTATTCAAAACTTTTATGCTCGACTTTCTCTCAATGATCGCACCATGCTCGATACTTCCTGTGCTGGTTCTTATATGCTGAAGACTACTGAAATGAAGTGGGATTTATTGGAGAGAATTAAACGCAACTCTGAAGATTGGGGTTCTGACGATGGTAGGGAGTCAGGTATAACACCTAAGTTATATTGTGTTAAATCTTTTATGGATACCGATGCTTTTCGTGGATTTAGCGCTAAGTATGGACTTGACTCCGAGATAGTAGCTGCTTTTTGTGAATATTTTGCTACTCACATTGATCTCCCTAAGGAGAAGTGGTTTAAATATAATCCCCCCATTGTAGTAAAAGTAGTTGCACCTATTACAGTTGAAGAAAAGACTGTCACTTATAATGATCCTATTGATCCTACTAGTTATGTTGAGAAACCACCTTTTCCTGCTAGGATGAAGGATCATGCTAAAACTTCAACTATTGTTCGTAAGAGTAATACTAGAACTTATACACCTTCTGAGCAAATCAAAGTTGAACCTAGTATTGCTATGGTTAAAGATCTCTTGGATGATAATTTAGATGGGCATGTTATTTACTTTTGTGAATAGGCTGCCAATATCGCTAGACCAGATGCTAAGATACATAGACCTGTTGTAGGCATGCCTGTTATTTCTGTTAAAATAGGAGATCATTGTTATCATGGCTTATGTGATATGGGTGCTAGTGCTAGTGCGATACCTCATTCCTTATATGAGGAAATTATGCATGATATCGCACCCGCTGAGTTGGAAGGTATTGATGTTACCATTAAGCTTGCCAATAGAGATACTATTTCACCAGTTGGGATTGTTAGAGATGTTGAAGTCTTGTGTGGGAAGGTTAAATATCCTTCTGATTTTCTTGTTCTTGGTTCCCCACAAGATGACTTTTGTTCCAATATTTTTGGTAGACCCTTCTTGAATACTGTTAATGCTAGGATTGATTGTGAAAAGGATACTGTTACAATTGGCTTAGGGAATATGTCTCATGAGTTTAATTTTGCTAAGTTTCATAGACAACCCTGTGATAAAGAATCACCTAGTAAGGATGAGATTATTGGTCTTGCTTCTATTGCCGTGCCTCCTACTGATCTGTTAGAACAATATTTGCTAGACCATGAAAATGATATGTTTATGGATGAAAGAAGGGAAATAGATAAAGTATTCCTTCAACAGGGTCCTATTCTGAAACATAACTTACCGGTTGAAATCCTAGGGGATCCCCCTCCACCCAAGGGTGATCCAGTGTTTCATCTCAAACCATTACCTGATAATATTAAGTATGCTTATCTTGATGAAAAGAAAATATATCTTGTTATTATTAGTGCTAACCTTTCAGAGCAAGAAGAAGAAAGATTATTGAAAACTCTGAAGAAGCACCGTGCTGCTAGTGGATGTACTCTGGATGATCTTAAGGGCATTAGTCCCACTCCGTGTCAACACAAAATAAAAGTGGAGAAAGATGCCAAACCAGTTAGGGATCCTCAACGACTATTAAATCCTAAGATGAAAGAAGTGGTAAGAAAGGAGATACTAAAGCTCCTTGAGGCAAGTATAATTTATCCCGTTGCTGATAGTGATTGGGTAAGTCCTGTCCATTGCGTTCCTAAAAAGGAAGGTATTACTTGCTCCTAATGATAAAGATGAATTCATCCATAAAGAATTATTACAGGTTATAGGATGGTAATTGATTTCCGTAAATTAAATAAAGCTACTAAGAAAGATCATTACCCTTTACCTTTTATTGACCAAATGCTAGAAAGACTATCCAAACATACAAATTTCTGCTTTACATTTATTCTGGTTTCTCTCAAATACCTGTGTCAGCGGAGGATCAATCAAAAACTACTTTTACTTGCCCTTTCGGTACTTTTGCTTATAGATGTATGCCTTTTGGTTTATGTAATGCACCTGCTACCTTTCAAAGATGCATGATGGCTATATTCTCTGAATTTTGCGAAAAGATTTGTGAGGTATTCATGGATGATTTCTCCGTTTATGGATCCTCTTTTGATGATTGCTTGAGCAACCTTGATCGAGTTTTGCAGAGATGTGAAGACACTAGTCTCGTCTTGAATTGGGAAAAGTGCCACTTTATGGTTAATGAAGGCATTGTCTTGGGGCATAAGATTTCTGAGAGAGGTATTGAAGTTGATAAAGCTAAAGTTGATGCTATTGAAAAGATGACATGTCCCAAGGACATAAAAGGTATATGAAGTTTCCTTGGTCATGCCAGTTTTTATAGGAGGTTCATTAAGGACTTTTCTAAAATCTCTATGCCTCTGACTAATTTATTGCAAAAAGATATTCCTTTTGTCTTTGATGATGATTGTGTAGAAGCATTTGAAATACTTAAGAAAGCTTTGATCATCGCACCTATTGTTCAGCCACTGATTGGAATTTACCCTTTGAAATTATGTGTGATGCTAGTGATTATGCTGTAGGTGTTGTTCTAGGGCAAAGAGTTGATAAGAAATTGAATGTTATCCAGTATGCTAGTAAAACTCTTGATACTGCCCAGAGAAATTATACTACTACTGAAAAAGAGTTCTTAGCAGTTGTATTTGCTTATGATAAGTTCAGACCTTATATTGTTGATTCCAAAGTTACTATTCACACTGATCATGCTGCTATTAAATATCATATGGAAAAGAAAGATGCTAAGCCTAGACTTATTAGATGGGCTCTCCTTCTCCAAGAATTTGATTTGCATATTATTGATAGAAAGGGAGCTGAGAACCCCGTTGCTGACAACTTGTCTAGGTTAGAGAATGTTCTTGATGACCCACTACCTATTGATGATAGCTTTCCCGATGAACAATTAGCGGTCGTTAATGCTTCTTGTACTGCCCCTTGGTATGCTGATTATGCTAATTACATTGTTGCTAAATGTATACCACCTAGTTTCACATACCAACAAAATAAAAAGTTCTTTTATGATTTAAGACATTACTTCTGGGATGACCCACACCTTTATAAAGAAGGAGTAGATGGTGTTATTAGACGTTGTGTACCTGAGCATGAACAGGAACATATCCTATGCAAGTGTCACTCCGAACCATATGGAGGACACCACGCTGGAGATAGAACTGCACATAAGGTATTGCAATCTGGTTTTTATTGGCCTACTCTCTTCAAAGATGCTCGTAAGTTTGTCTTGTCTTCTGATGAATGTCAAAGGATAGTTAATATTAGTAGACGTCAGGAAATGCCTATGAACTATTCTCTTGTTATTGAACCATTTGAAGTTTGAGGCTTTGATTATATGGGACCTTTTCCTGCCTCTAATGGTTACACACATATTTTAGTTGCTGTTGATTACGTTACTAAGTGGGTAGAAGCTATTCCAACTAGTAGTGCTGATCATAACACTTCTATCAAAATGCTTAAAGAAGTTATTTTTCTGAGGTTTGGAGTCCCTAGATATCTTATGACTGATGGTGGTTCACATTTTATTCATGGTGCTTTTCGTAAGATGCTTGCTAAGTATGATGTTAATCATAGAATTGCATCTCCTTATCACCCGCAGACTAGTGGTCAAGTAGAGTTGAGCAATAGAGAGGTCAAATTAATTTTGCAAAAGACTGTGAATAGATCTAGAAAGAATTGGTCCAAGAAACTTGATGATGCATTATGGGCCTATAGAACTGCATATAAAAATCCTATGGGTATGTCTCCGTATAAGATGGTTTATGGAAAAGCATGTCACTTACCTCTTGAACTTGAACATAAAGCATATTGGGCTATTAAAGAGCTCAATTATGACTTCAAACTTGCCGGTGAGAAGAGGTTGTTTGATATTAGCTCACTTGATGAATGGAGAACCCAAGCCTATGAGAATGCCAAGCTGTTCAAAGAAAAAGTTAAAAGATGGCATGACAAAAGGATACAAAAGCGTGAGTTTAACGTAGGTGATTATGTGTTGCTATTGAACTCTCGTTTAAGATTTTTTGTAGGAAAACTTCTCTCTAAATGGGAAGGTCCTTACATTATCGAGGAGGTCTATCGTTAGGTGCCATAAAATCAACAACTTCGAAGGCACAAGTCCGAGGGTGGTGAACGGTAAAAGAATCAAACATTATATCTCAGGTAATCCTATCAATGTGGAAACTAATATTATTGAGACCGTAACCCCGGAGGAATACATAAGGGACACTTTCCAGAACGTTTCAGACTCCGAAAAGGAATATGTATGTGGTACGGTAAGTAAACTGACTCCAAAACAATTCTAATGGCAATTTTCCTCTATTTTGGAATATTTAAGAATTTTGGAAAGCAAGAAGTAATCCGGGAAGGACACGAGGCCTCCACGAGGGTGGAGGGCGCGCCCCCCTGTCTCGTGGCCACCTCGTGTGCCTCCCGGACTCCGTTTTCTTACACGTTACGTATTTTGGTCGGTAGAAATTCATTATATAATCCCCCGGAGGTTTTGACCATCGTATCACGCAAATACCCTCGGTTTTTGTTTCGAGCTGTTTTTCTGATAGATCTAGAGCACCATGACGTCGCCCTCCTTCAACAAGGAAGACAAGGATGCTTGGCTATTGAAGATAGAGCTGAAAAGAGAAGAACCGGAGGAGATCAACAAGGATGAAGGGATCAAGAAGGCCATGGAGGATCAAGCTCCGGTGGTGAAAGAAGAAGACATCCCTCAAACTCTACGTAACCTCTTCACCCCAACTGAGATTGAAGCTTTCAAGATGATTGAGTTAGCTGACATACAAAAAAAGTATCTCACGAAGGAAAATATTTTGTTGAAGGATCATATTGTCGGACTCAAGGGCATCATCCGCAAGTTGGAGGAGCTTTTACGCTCGATGTGCGATTATCCACCATCATCATCACCACCTCCATCACCTCCGAGGACATAATCACATGGGTATGGGCACTCCCCTTGGCAACTGCCAAGCTTGGGGGAGGTGCCCCGATATCGTATCACCATCACACTCCTATCTTTACCGTTTTACTTAGTTCGATCCTTTTATTAATATCTTGATCTAGTAGATTGAAGTTTTGGTATCAAGTAGTTTTGACTTTTTCTTTCTGATCTCTTTATGTAATCGAGTCCGTGAGCTATCTATAATAAAGATTAGTGTTGAGTCAAGGGCTTTGCTATCTTGCTATGATCTTGAGAAAATAGAAAGAATAAGAAGAATAAAAGAGTTCATATTGATCTTGTGGATAGTAATGACTTCACACATAAAAAGTATGAGGCATAAAAGTTGTTGAGAGTTGCCAAAACGTAGTTTTATTCATCGTTGCAATTAATAGGAAGTAATAAGGAAAGAGAGGTTTTTACATATAAATATACTATCTTAGACATCTTTTATGATTGTGAGCACTCATTAAGTATGACATGCTAAAGAGTTTATGTTAGACAAGGAAGACAATGTAATGGTTTATGTTTTCTCACATCTTAGTTAAAGTATATTGCCATTGATCTTCCCAACATGTTGAGCTTGCCTTTCCCCCTCATGCTAGCCAAAATTCCTTGCTTCCAAATATCCTTAAACCTAGTTTTGCCATGAGAGTCCACCATACCTACGTATGGATTGAGTAAGATTCTTCAAGTAAGTTATCATGTTGCAAGCAATAAAAATTGCTCTCTAAATATGTATGACTTATTAGTGTGGAGAAAATAAGCTTTATACGATCGTGTGATATGGAAGTAATAAAAGCGACGGACTGCATAATAAAGGTTCATATCACAAGTGGCAATATAAAGTGACGTTCTTTTGCATTAAGATTTTGTGCATCCAACCCTAAAAGCACATGACAACCTCTGCTTCCCTCTGTGAAGGGCCTATCTTTTACTTTATGTTTTTACTTTATGCTTGAGTCAAGGTGATCTTCACCTTTCCCTTTTTCATTATCCTTTGGCAAGCTCCTCGTGTTTGAAAGATCCTGATATATATATATATATATATATATATATATATATATATATATCCAATTGGATGTAAGTTAGCAAGAATTATTATTCTTGACATCACCCAAAGGTGAATACGTTGGGAGGCAACACAGTAAGCCCCTATCTTTCTCAGTGTCCGATTAAAACTCCATAACCACAAGTATTGCGTGAGTGTTAGCAATTGTGGAAGACTATATGATAGTTGAGTATGTGGACTGGCTGAAAAGCTCTATGCTTGACTCTTTCTGATGTTATGATAAATTGCAATTGCTTCAATGAAGTTTCTGAACCATACTTGACATTGTGAATTGATTGTTACTTGAGCATAAGAAACCATATGACAAAAATCTATATATGTTGCTGTTATAAGAATGATCATGATGCCCTCATGTCCGTATTTTATTTATATCGACACCTCTATCTCTAAACATGTGGACATATTTTTCGATTTCAGCTTCCACTTGAGGACAAGCGAGTTCTAAGCTTGGGGGAGTTGATACGCCCATTTTGCATCATGCTTTTATATCAATATTTATTGCATTATGGGCTGTTATTACACATTATGTCTCAATACTTATGGCTATTCTCTCTTATTTTACAAGGGTTACCATGAAGAGGGGGAATGCCGACAGCTGGAATTCTGGATGGAAAAGGAGCAAATAATGGAAACCTATTCTGCACAGCTCCAAAAATCCAGAAACTCCACGAAAGTTATTTTTGGAATTAATAAGAATTATTGAGCGAAGAAAACACCAGAAGGGCCCACACCCTGGCTAGGAGGGTGGGGGCGCGCCCACCCCTACTGAGCGCGCCCCCTGTCTCTTGGGCCCCCCCTGGTGGCCCTCCGGTGCCCATCTTCTGCTATATGACGGCTTTTACCCCGGAAAAAAATCATAAGCAAGCTTATGGGATGAAACTCCACCGCCACGAGGCGGAACCTTGGCGGAACCAATCTAGGGCTCCAGCAGAGCTGTTCTGTTGGGGAAACTTCCCTTCGGGAGGGGGAAATCATCACCATCGTCATCACCAACGATCCTCTCATCGGGAGGGGTCAATCTCCATTAACATCTTCACCAGCACCATCTCCTCTCAAAACCCTAGTTCATCTCTTGTATCCAATCTTGTATCAAAACCACAAATTGGTACCTGTGGGTTGCTAGTAGTGTTGATTACTCCTTGTAGTTGATGCTAATTGGTTTACTTGATGGAAGATCATATGTTCAGATCCTTAATGCATATTAATACTCCTCTGATTATGAACATGAATATGCTTTGTGAGTAGTTACTTTTGTTCCTGAGGACATGGGTGAAGTCGTGCTATTAGTAGTCATGTGAATTTGGTATTCGTTCGATATTTTGATGAGATGTATGTTGTCTATCCTCTACTGGTGTTATGTGAACGTTGACTACATGACACTTCACCATTATTTGGGCCTAGAGGTAGGCATTGGGAAGTAATAAGTAGATGATGGGTTGCTAGAGTGACAGAAACTTAAACCCTAGTTTATGCGTTGCTTCGTAAGGGGCTGATTTGGATCCATATGTCAAATGCTGTGGTTAGGTTTACCTTAATACTTCTTTTGTAGTTGCGGATGCTTGCAATAGGGGTTAATCAAAAGTGGGATGCTTGTCCAAGTAAGGGCAGTACCCAAGCACCGGTCCACCCACATATCAAATTATCAAAGTACCGAACGGGAATCATATGAGCGTGATGAAAACTAGCTTGACGATAATTCCCATGTGTCCTCGGGAGCGCTTTTGTCATTAGAAGAAATTGTCCAAGCTTGTCCTTTGCTACAAAAAGGATTGGGACACCTTGCTGCAATTTATTTACTTTCATTGCTTGTTACCCGTTATAAATTATCTTACCACAAAACTATCTGTTACCTACAATTCCAGTGCTTGTAGAGAATACCTTACTAAAAACCACTTGTCATTTCCTTCTGCTCCTCGTTGGGTTCAACACTCTTACTTATCGAAAGGACTACAATAGATCCCCTATACTTGTGGGTCATCAGATGGCTTCAATTTCCCCCTCCCGGAGGGAAGTTTCCCTGACAGAACAGCTCTATCGGAGCCCTAGATTGGTTCTGCCCAAGTTCCGCCTCGAGACGGCGGCTCTTCGTCCCGAAAGCTTCCTTCTGATTTTTTCAAGGACAAAACGCACCATATAGTAAAAGATGAGCATAGGGGGCCTGCTAGGTGGCCCACAAGGCAAGGGGTGCGCCTAGGGGGGTAGGGCACGCCCCCACCCTTGTGGATGGCACGTGGCTCCCGTCTGGTTCTTTCTTCGCCCAATATTTTATATATATTCCCAAAAAATTCTCCGTGAAGTTTCAGGACTTTTGGAGTTGTGCAGAATAGGTCTCTAATGTTTGCTCCTTTTCCTGTCCAGAATTCCAGCTGCCGGTATTCTCCCTCTTCATGTAAACCTTGTAAAATAAGAGAGAAAAGGCATAAGTATTGTGATATAATGTGTAATAACAGCCCATAATGCAATAAATATCAATATAAAAGCATGCTGCAAAATGGACGTACTAGTGATGATGGTGTGCCTGCCATCTTTTACCAATAGCCTTTGGGTCTAGATCTGACGCATACAAAGGAAACTGCCGTAGTTTTGCAAAAAGATGTCCGCACTTGTTCCCTATTTACAAACAACTCCTTGTCTCTCACAATCAGCCTTATCTCTTCCCCTCCACATCTAGAAGGCCATGGAACAATCTGGCGCGATGGCCGCTGCCGACACCATCCACCCCCAATCTTGGTGTTCCATGCAATGCACGGGCATCTTACTCGTATAAGAAAAGTGTAGAGATACTCGTGGCAATGCACGTCGAACACGGCTAGTTGCAAGCAGGCTAGCACTACAACCATGATCATAGTGACTGCACACGGTGAGGCTGACTTCGGTATGCCGAACACGGCGCCTACACTCAGGTGTCATCTCCGGCGCAGGGTCTTGTCACTTCATTGTGAGGAGCAACACATAATAATTTGACCAATGAGTAGTACAGTACTACTACATTGGATTTAGTATTACTACCACGTTCGTTTGGATTTAGTATTTGACTAGCAATATCTAGTAATGCATGTCACAAAAAAATACACTACTCCCTATGTAAATAAATACATGGAGTATTGTTTTATTCGGTTTTGAATGTAGTTCCCAATGATATTATACACTCTCCCTTCCGATAGATGGCTCAAATCTGAAATCTGATCAATCAGACAACTATTGTACTCACCGAGCGGTCAGTTTGGTAAGCTACCAACAAAAAATTGCAATCAAAGACTACTATTGTACTCCCTTCGTACTGGTGCATTAGTCACATTACGAAAACCAAATAATCCCAAAACTTTTAGGCACGATGCATTAACTACCCACCTCGTTCCCTTGTTTTTTCCACAAAAAAGAAATCGCCCAATATGAGACGTGGGGTGCGTATGCATTCAATGATTTGAGACTACTTAACACAACATGCAGTGCTCAATTCTCTTTATGCAATGCCATTAATTACAAAATACTACTCCTACCTCCGTCCTGGTTTATTGGTCCCCTTAGTATTTTGTGCTAAGTTTTGACAATAGATTTAACTAAAATAACAATAATGCATGTCACCAAAAATTGTTCATTGGATTCGTATTTGAACATAGTTTCCAATGATATTATTTTTGGTTACATGCATTAGCATTATATTAGTTAAATCAAAGGTCAAAACTTGGCGCAAAATGCAAAGGCGACCAATAAACTAGTAAACACCAAAGTTCTCTCATTTTGCCCCAAGTTGGTCTCGGTGAGATGACTGTATTGCACACGCACAGAGGGAGGGCGGGGAGGGCCGAGGAGTAGATGGCCAACACACACGTGGATGCAACGCAGTCAGCACTTCTCATATAAAGGCTCCCCACCAATCCAATCTATGAAATCCTACACATCTACGCACCCTAACCAAGGGCAACAATGATCACTCCAATCGTAAGATCATTTGACTAGAAGCTAGACCCATGGAGGCGATGAGCGCGAGCATCAGCCGGATGTGCTAGATGGTCCACGACGCCGGCCTGCGGCCCAACACCGAGGAACATCTCCATGTCGTGCTTGAGGCTGCCAGGACGAGAGGCCTCTTGGACGATAACTTCGTCTCCTTGTTCGACGAGGTCCTCGTCGGCTTCCTCGACAAGTTCACCATCGTCAAGAAGCTCGCGGACGACCTTGACATACGCCTCCAACCCACGCGCCCAGGCTCTGTGATGCCTGCCACCCTCAACGGCCTCTATGGTGACAACCTCTTCGATGCACTGGTGGCCCTGCGACTGCCCGCCGTCGCGCTGGAGAATGTCCACCTCTAGGTCGCACTTGCCGGGCAGCGCCGGGCGCAGCAAGACCCCATCGACATAATCACCCACGTCTACGAGAAAATCGTCCACAAGGACTACTACGTGCAAGAGCAGGACGATAGGATGCTGGCCTTCTTGGACCACATGGCAACCATGGACGGCATTGTTCAGAAGCACGTTGAGCTCACCGCCAACGCCGCTGCTCCTCACACGTTGGTTGGTGACCCGGCGCACTAGGGCATGAGGATGTCATTGATGGATCCATATTTATCTTTATCTTTCCATCAATTCCATGTAGTAGTATATTGTACTAGTAATTATCTTACCTTTCACACCAGCTTCATAATTTTCATACGTACTCCATGCATGAACTACTCCAGAACCAAAATTCTCATTACACTAGGAAAATTGTTATTTCTATCTATCAGTCGCGCCATGGAGCAGAACCAAAATTTACAAGTTACAAGTTCAAAAGGAAAAGCCTGCCGTGTTCGCATCGCACCCCCACACGGTTGGTATGGCATGCTGCTCAAGGGGGAATGCATGCTGTGTTGCATTTTCACTTACAAGTGGGACCGCAGTTGAGCAAACCGACTATCGGCAAACCCCCACCGTGCCCACCGCGCGATTGCTGAGTTAGAGAAAATAGGAGGGAGAAGAGATAGCTATACCACGGACTCCAAGAAAATTGGTGTCAGATGGGACTCGTGTGGGTGGCGTGTGCCGTACTGCTAGACGTGAATGCTAGTTATGGCCCATGCCACCCCACTATATCGAGGTGCTGGTTACGTAGAGCGAACACATTATCTCTCCAGGAGTACGGTACACCACTAGTACTACTCACATTGTCGCAAAATTTCCCGGAGTCCGTGCTCAACCCTCCTCTCTCTCTCTCTCTTCTCAGCCAGCCAGCAGATGCGCGGAGTGTTCCCATTGTCTGTTTGCTCACATGCGGTCCCACATGTCAGTGAAAATGCAAGACGACCCACTGAACCTGCACATCTTTCACCTCGACGTGCTGGTGATGAAAAACAAATCCAATAAAGATCTTCAGTGGCCGCTTATGGAGTTACTCAAGAGTAAGATTATATTTACAGTTTAACCCAAGATGCACATCACGTGGCTTCAACTAGCACTCCATTTTCTTGCATGACATGACCTGGATGCTGGATGTCCCACGTGTCGGCAAAAGGAGGAAGAACTTGACCAAATCTTCTCCACATTTAGACTGGAGTAGGAAACATGGCAAGCCCTATGCCTACATCATACTCCTACGTAGTGTACAAGCCCACCTCATGCTGTCACCATATTTCTCGTCCTCCATGCGACACCTAGCTCTAGTTGATGGTATACTACTACTAGGACTAACTATTGTACTAGCATACTATTTGGTTGGCTCTATGTGATGTGGCAACTTCATATAACCGGATGTTGGCTATACTACTACGGTACTCACACTCCAAGAAGTGACTCGAAAACCATTCATAAATTGAGTTTATCACATGCATATGCAAATGTACCATTCATTACATACAACAAGTCATCAATACACAACGACAATGAGGATACATGTTGGATTATAGATTATTTCCAACAAAACATTCTAGTAAATACTAAAGTTTTATCACACAACAAATAACAAGCAATGAGATGAACTTCAGCTCAACCAATCCGTGGCGTTGGAAACACTTGCTTTGAACCATAAGTAAGCCTCTTGGAAGGGCCAATTATTGTCAATATCGAGACCAACGCAGGACTCATCATCTAGGCTGAAGCGGCCTATATCAGGACGCATATTGTGATAGCCAGGGTAGGGAACCATAGCAATGTCCGATGTATAGATACATTTGCTTCTCATAAATGGTAGTAATGTTGTGCCAACAACAGCTGGATCACCTTTCACCGTCATTGGATAGTTTAGTTTAAGGAATAGCGAGTTTTCTCCAAGACTATCAATATTGCACTAGGGAGAAGGTGCTGGCACTAGCACACTAGTATCCATCCTGAATACCCTGCAACAGATGTTGGAATAGGTCCGGAGAGTGCGACAATGGGAGACAACACCTGCTTCTTTAGTAACATCAGCAGTTCCCTGTATACAGACAAGAAGAGGTGATCCATCGAAATAAGTTGCCAGGCACCACTGAGTATGTAGGTCCTGCTCGTCCTCATGCTCGTGATCATCACCATCGTCATCTCCCCATTGGTTATAAAATTTTTCAAGTATAGGTGGTGGAATTTTCACAGGACCTTGGAGACACAAGAAGGTTAATTAGTACGGGGATACTAACTCGGATGCATGTGGATGAAATAATTCTAGTTATAGTGGAAGACAAACATACCAAAACAATAAGGATTCCATGCAAAAACAGTGCCATGAGTGGTGGAAGCAAACACAAGACGCTCGTATTGTATTGTGTCACAATACTCATCCGTGTACAGAAATTGATTTTTGAGCACTATCCATCGAGGCATGGAAGTAAGGACGGCAAAAATCTTGTCGAAGATAGCAACAACATCATAGTTCGCATAATCCCAAGAGCGGTTGGGAACTCGACAAATTGCTATCTTCCATAGACGACTGTCACCATGATCGTATTTGAACGTACATAGATCATCTGTGTGCTCAACCTCAGGGCACTCTGAGATTTTTGGAAGTGGAAATCGGGGATGAGTGTACCCATTCACAAGTTCCCACTCACAGTTGTGCCCAATATAAACAACCCAATCTCCATTTGCGCCTACCCAGGCCTTACCCTTAAGCGATGGCATCTTAACATCACACATATCATTATCAAGCGGCATCAACTAGCACAAGGCAAGGCTTCCGTCATCCGCGCGCCAATGAGCAGGGTCATGGTGAAGAATATAGGGGAGATCAAACTGGTCCTGGACCCTTGGGTTCTTTGTAATGATGTTATTTGTTGAGTCGAGAATGGTCTTGAACGAACCTGCCATGCTAGCCGAGAATGGTCTTGATCAACGAGTTCCGCCACCACGCTGTCTTTCAGATCGGGGCAAGAATAACGAGGTCGTTTCTGGCCTGTTCCCTCCATGAAGAAGATGATCGAACAATGGCAGAAGGAAGGGTGAAGGCAAATGGAGGGAGGAAGAGTGTGCGACAACAGTTCCAAATAGAGAGGGAAAGGCGAAGAGGCGGTGGACGATTGCCACGGTACAGGAGGAGGCGCCCCGGCCTACATAGACGCCTGTTCGGAAATTGTACAAAAGGACTCGCCGTCGTTTCACTAACATGTTGGAACGGGACCACATGTCAACGAACATGGTGTGTCATTTCTCGTGCAAAATGCGATCTGGCCGCGTCGGCCCAAGGTGTCGCATTATTTCTCAACTTTATTTTTTATTGGCGTGCCGTTCAGTTTTGAAGCACGACTAACTGGTACTGTATGCAGAGAAAATATAAACTACTCTGCCATTGCTCCACCTCTAGTACTAGTATCAAAAAAGATATAGGCTGGAGCTTCAGCGCTTGCTTGCTAAGGGCTGCCCACTTGCTTCTCACACGACCAACCTTTCTCCAAATCTAAAAAAGACAGCGGTGCCCCTCTCTCTCCCTCCTCATCGGTGGTCACAGATCCGTCGGGGAAGAAAAGGACGTGCAACATTGATGCACTCATCGTTGGCGAGCAAGGTCACGTACTGACGACAAGGTCGTCCTCTCAGACCTAGCGCTCGCGCGGAATGGCCTCCGTTCCCAAGCTTGCTGCCATAGTGTGTGCGGAGGACGACGACCACTTCCCACAGACCCTCAGATATACTACCTCTTTTCGAACCATACCCTTGTTCTATTACCCCATCTGCCACGTCGCTGCATGTGGATTTTTTTTCCACTCCACCATCTCCCCAATTTCCTATCCTCTGCTCTGCTGGTCGCACAGACGAAAACCTTAATTTGCACCATTAAAGTAAACCCTACTTCATGCAGACTAATCCATGTCTGGGTTAAATAAGGAAAGGAACGGAGAAAGTACTATCGAAGAGACTAGGTATGGAACCCGCATCTAGGTTGGAAAGGGCAAAATCGGTAGCTAAGGAATGAGTCTCATGTCTCTTGGTTGAAAAAGGGTGAAAAAGGGTAGAAAGGCATGACAATGCAATAGAGAATGACCAGGTCGATCGTTTTGTTGTCTTCACATAGGAATAAGGTGGCTAAAGAGAACACAAATGGGGCGTAATCCACATATGCTGCCTGGATATTTGTTGCTCCGGGCAACCATACCTCGCTCACCACTATATGCGTCCGTGGAGGTACATCATACTGGTGCGCCCATTGTCCGAATGGGCCTCCCATGCTCTTATTGCCACTTTTTTGCTGTTAGTATAACACCAGCGGTAAAGTCAAGCAATGCTACTACTAAAGTGATGCTACATTTAACTAATGCCACACTCAATCTAATGCCACCGATAAATTTAAGCAATGCCATTTAATGTCACTGGATTATTTCAGGGTTAGCTGTTGATCATGGATGTATTAAAGATTTGTCAGGACCCCAACTCAATGCCACACCGATCTAGAATGTAAAACCTCATATCACTTTGCGGCCTCACGCACGGTATCCCCAAGGGTGTCGCCTTACCAGGCCCAGGACCGTTTGCGTCTTTTGGCACGCGAATATGATAGTGTTGCTAGCATCCATATGACAAGGAGCCCGGGCTGACATGGCTAGTCGTGAACTCAAAGTGGCACGAACTTACAGGGACACGCATACATGACCCAACAACGAATGTGTCGGTCATCAGTGAGTGAATCCGGCCTGTAGAAGCTAGGCTAGTAGGACCCCGGAGAATCTGGACTGTAGCAGGCTAGCAGGACTCCGGTAGACACATGACATTTCCCCGAAGGGACAGACACAGGATCGAACAAGGACACATGCCTTCTAGCCTAAGTGTTCCGGAGCAGTAGCAAGCTACCAAGGCTCAGTGGAAGCACTAGGAGACATTTCCCGGTAAGACTTACATCAGAACTAACTACATATGCATCATTATCAACAAAGGCATGGTGGGGTTTAACTGCAGCAAGCCAGCTTTGACTCGGTGGCTATCCTGAACTACGACTGCAAGTAACTCTTTGAGGTGGCGCACACGAGTCCACATATTCACCATATCAATACACCACTATGGACCCACTCCCGTCTTCCTACGAGAACGCCATCCATAGAACTCACGCTTATCTTGCGGATTTTAGAGTATCCACTTTCACTTGTCTATGAACTGTATAGCCAACCCAGAGGTCCTTTACCGCGGACGCGGCTATTGGAATAGATCATTTATAACCCTGCAGGGGTGTACTTCTTCACACATGTTTCCACCACTTAGCGTCTGCACACGACATGTGCTCGGTAGACTTCAAGCGAAAGCTGACGTGGGCGTAGACCACGACCTACCTAAACACTCAAGTCTCTAGTCCAGGTTTATCACCTATTCAGGTTCCATCCACAGGGAGTCCGGCCAAAGTTTCCACATATGACCCTGAACGATGTGTACAGGGTTCCCAAGACACCAAACGGGCGCCCGGCACACCGTGCCACATGCCTACCGCATCATAGCCCACCCTTCTGGTCAGTGCCGCGCACGACCTCCAGCATACTACAAACACCAGAAACTACTTGCAACTCCTGGACAGAGGACTAGGGTGGTTAAGAAGTCGAGTGGGGTCATATTTCAAGGCCCAACGTGTGGTAGTAGATGTTTCATGGATCACAAACACAGAACTCAGTTCCTGAGGACGGGTTCAACGAGACAGCCCACCATGTACTCCTACATGGCCTCTCACCGCTACCTTTACCAAATCGTGTTCACACACTTAGCTCACGCACAGTTGGACATGTTCAGAACCTTCCAATTCATCCCTGATGAATCCGACCAGACTTAACTCTAAGCAGTAGCAGGCATGACAATCAAGCATGAATGAGTAGGCACATTAGGGCTCAAACAACTCCTACTCATGCTAGTGGGGTTCATCTATTTACTGTGGCAATGACAGGTCATGCAGAGGATAAGGGGTTCAACTACCGCAGCATGTAACAGTTGAATCGTTCTGGTCCTAATGCAGTAAAAGAGAGAAGAGCGAGAGAGTGGGTTTGTACCGGAATGAACAAGGGGGTTTTGCTTGCCTGGCACTTTTGAAGATAGTATATCTCTTCATCGGTATCATCGATCTCATTGTCAGAACCACGTCTATCGATAGGGGACAAACACCGGCAAACAAGGAAAAACACAATCAATGCAATGCACAATATGATGCATGATCATGACATGTCAATATGCTGTGATTTGAGCTAATGCAACTAGCAACAGGTTAAATGAAGTTGGTTTGAATCCAAGATTCAAATTCAAACTCCATATGTGAAAATTCAAATGCCATTTACATGATTTGTCCTAAACAGTAGCTATAATTTGTTCGAACATGCATGAAAATGGTACATATTGATAGATTGGATTTTTCTGATCATTATTCATATATAATTTATCTTATTTGGAGTTATAGATAATTTTCTATGAATTTTAGAAGTTTTGGGCATTTTCTAGAATTTTCTGAATTATTTTAAATCTAGAAAATGATTAACTACGTTAGAATTGCGTTCCTGTGACGTCAGCAGGTCAACTGCGGCTGACCAGGTCAAACCTGACCAGTGGGGTCCACTGGTCATTAACACAGTGCTGTCTGAGTCACAGACATGTGAGGTCGGGTCAACAGCCACGTCAGCAAGTCAACGCTAACGTGTGGGGTCGGTCAACAGGTGACGTGGCCAGGTCAAACTGACCTGCGGGCCCTGCGGGGTTAGTTTAATCTAAATAAAACTAAACCAGGGTTAATTAGGCAGTAGGGCCCATCTGTAAGTTGATCTAGGGTTAATTAGCAATGTCATTAGTTGCTAATGATGGGGCCACGTCGACCTCGCCGGAGAATAGCTGGCGGCAACCACAGAACACGGTGGGGCATGCCGGATTTCCGCTAGAGGCATCGTCTTAGCGTGCTGAGGGCACCAGGGCATAGCCCCTTGCTCGCCCGCATCAAGAGGAAGCGGAGTTGGGCACAGGGGTCGCCGGAATCATGCCGGCGACGAGCTTTGGCGGCGGCCGGAGTTCGTCCAAGCTCGGGTATGGCGTTATGCTGCACGAGAGGATGAACGGGTGTGTGCTACGTGCTCCTGGTGAGGTGGGGAGCACGGTTCCGTGCTCAGAGGTGAGCTGTGGTGGCCCTGTCCGTGACGATGAGGAACCACGGCGGCGGTGAGCTCACGGCTCCAATGACTCGGGCGGCCAGAGCTGCGTACGGGCACGGGGAGCAGGGGAGAAGAAGGTGGAGCTCACAGAGGGGTCGGAGATGGTCTCAGCGAGCTCGGGGAGGCGGAGACGGCGGCAAATCGACGACAGTGATCCTCGATGGCCGAGGAGGGGAAGGGTGGAGGTGGTGGCATCCAGGGGCTTCCGGCGCCTTCTGTCTTGGTGAGGAGGAAGAGGGGGACGAGGCGGAGGTTCTTGGCGCGTCGGCGAGGCAAGCCAGTGGTTGTGGCCACAGCAACGGCGAACGACAGCGACCGCTGCGCTTGAACGCGAGAGGGAGAGAGAGCAGAGGAGGGGAGAAGCACGAGGGAGAGCGAGAGAGGTCCAGGGGGTGTGTGGCGACGTCCAGGGCGAGGGGGAGCAGCTGCGTGGCTAGCAGGAGGTGGTCGCGGCTCGGCTGTGCGCGTGCCACGCGCGACGCCAGTAGGCTCGAGGATGATGACACGTGACGGGGCGGGCTGGGCCTAGCAGGCCAACTACTGTAGCAGGTAGGCCAGGTGGGCTGGAATGCCAGGTAAGTGCACATGTGAGTCTCTCTCTCTTTTATTTATGTTTCCTATTTTCTGTAATTATGTTTGGCTTTATTAAAAATGCCAGAGCATTTCCAAAAATCATGCAACTGACTGTGGCCACTGTTTAGTATATATCCAACAGTAAACATTTTAGTTTATGTTTATTTGAGCATTTAAAATATTTAATAGCATTTAAATGCCCAAATGCAAATAGAGTATGATTTAATCCAGAGCCCAAATATGTCATGGAAAAATGTGCATCACCTCTGGTTACTATTCCCAGCATTTTCCAAGAATGATGAACATTTTTGAAAGCCATTTGGATTTACTGGAAATATTTTGGTTGAACCTAGTGAATACTTTTGATGCTAGGGTTTAGGCAATCCCCATTTCAAGTTTCTTTCAAAGTTAAACATGATGCACACATGAAGCTAGCCTAGTGCATTGCCAGAAGCTAGGTATGTGACAACTCACCCCCACTAAACAAGAATCTTGTCCCGAGATTCAAGCGTAGGGTAAGATGAAGGGGGAACACAAACTAGCATAATCTTCACGATCCAGGTTGTACTTCATGATAACGTTGATTCGATCACCAACATTGTGTCGATGTCTAGCTCTGAGAACTCTAGCTAATATGACAACGAGAGGAAAAGGAAACTCTAGAAGGATCAATCTTCTTGAAGATCAAACAACTCAGGATCAACTCACGGAGTGAGACATAGCACATCTCTCGAGCTGAGACACGAAATACACATCCAAAGGGATGGGTGATACAGATGACGAAGGTTCACAAGGTAGGCAACAATTCCACACATAAGAGGGTGGTGAACGGTTGTCAACGTAGCGGGGATTTGAGTTGCCATGATACCATAACGAGACACCTCAGGGGAAGTGACTCGTAGAATTATTACCTTAAGTGGCAAAAGATTACTTTTGATATAGAGATCATTGAGACTCTCTATACCAGCCTAAGCAAATCTCGAGTGATCGCTTGGAGGAGTTCGGTAGAATGACATACTCGGACTAGAAGGGACGATGTGGATTACCTTGTTGAAGATAACACATGGGGTGATTTTGCTTATCATCGGAAATGGATGGGACCCATGGTAGGACCACTTTTGAAAATGATCCTGATCACTAATTACTGAGAAGGGTAGTCCATAGTAGGATGGCACAACGCGGTGCAGGCTGGGAACAAAATGCAAATGGTGGGAATGATTCTAGTAACTGGGTAATAACTCAAAAGTAGAGAGTGAATCCACTGTTTGAAAAGTTATAGCATAACCGAGGAAACTGGGAGTAATCCCAATTAATGCCGACGATAAAACCTAGAGCTTGCGTGTGCTCTCAAGAACTTGAGCATTTCCATATTCATCAAGGTTTTACCAATATCCGTGTCAAGGATCCCGACGACACAATATACTACCATGATGAATACCGGTGGAGGATGCAGATGCAAAGTAAGATAACACTTTGTCAGATTTCACCTTAGCGAGGCCAAGGAAACAAAATCTGGATGATTGACCCGGAGACATTTAGCACTCCACTTCTAATGTTCTCCTTGATGTGCTAGCGTAATCCATTCAGAGATAAGGTTTGATATCTAGAACATGAAGTAAAAGGTCAGACTTTGGAAACACAGAAATCCATAAGGAACAACTACTGGAATAAATTCTATGAGATCCTTATGGGGAGGTGGCCAACTTCTTCAAGCAAGATACTACAATGATAGGTCTTCCGGTTGGGTGTGTTGGCCATGACATCCACTTTACCGGCTACGGTGTGACCAATATTATAGTTCTTGGGAAACGTTCCAACCATCATATCTGTCTAAGATTCAGATCTGGTTGGTGTTAGAATAATCCAGACTCGTCGAGTCTAGAAAAAAAATGAAAGTTTGCAACACAAATCGATGAGATGACATTGCGAGAATCTCGGGGAATGAACTACGATAGTAAGCTCCAAAATATGAGCTGGTTCCGCTACAATCATATGACCACGCTGTCTCAGACAAGCATGACCACATAGTAGTCTTATAATAAAACACTACCGAGTTCAGGTGGGGGATCCACCATCGAGGATATCGAAGTCCTTACATATCTCTGGATTAGCTCTTATGAAGGAACTCCTTCTCCTTGAACAAATCAGTCACTGGCTTGGTGTGCTAAGGATACATATGGAATGAAGGTTGCAAGTCTTCAGACCACAGAATACTTCGCACGTATGCATGAATGATTTGGAATAATTCCAAAGGAAGCAACATTGACTTTCTCGAATTCACGGCGGCAACTTGCATCAAATGCAGATGAGGTAGAGGAAGTCACTTCTTTCATCCGAACATATGCTTCATGAACTAGAATAAAGAAATGCTTTCAAAATTTTCCAATGCTAGCTTAATGTTCAACAAGATTATGGAGAAGATAAGGATGTTCTCGTGGGTTCAACAGCAATTCATCCAGGTTTCCTTTTAAGTGGGATTCCACAATTATGTGAACAAGGTGATAGCATTGGTCAGACCCAAAAGATATAATGGTGTAGGCTCGAGGAAACAACCACGAGTAAGACAACATTAAGAACATCGTTGGTTCTGATTTGATTTAACGATAGCCCACACTCAAATCAAAGTTTGACATGACAATAGGCACAACAACTCATCACGAGGATGAACCAATGAATATATCATCTTTCTCCAACACACACACACACACACACACACACACACACACACACACACACACACACGAAGACATCCCTTTGGAATGAATTGAGTCGAACAAGCTTTCATCTTCCAACTCTCCAAGTTGTTGTTTAGCTTAACCAACCAGCTCAGGGGTATACAACACACATTCTTGGAGAAGGGGTGGTTACAAGCAACCAACTTGATCACGAACTCAACATAGCGGTCAGGTGACAACCTGGTGATGCTTCCGAGAAGATATTCGGAAAATCGTGAACCACCGATATGTTACTAAGCTCGAGAACAACTTGCTTTTCAGGGCAAGACGATATGATCAAATGAGCGAGGATTTGACAAAATCCTAACTCATCAATCGAAGAGTGCACCAGGAAAGTGGACTAGGTAGCACGATCAACCTTAGGGTGATGATTCAATAACCAACACGCTAAGAATGAAATTATTGTCCTTTAACTACCAAGCAACAGGGTTGCGAGGAGTATTGATTTCATACATCACGATTCACTTGTTGGCATTCCGGTTGCAACAACACGGGGACCGAGGAATGAATAATGATGGCGAGAAGTATCATTACGTCAATAATCCATAAGAGAAGGTGCAATCCTCATGAAATCTTGACATAAAGGGGGTAATACTCCAGGGTAGAACAACACCAAAAGCTGGATTGCAATTTATCTGCGGAACACAACTGCTTTGACCCAATCCTGGATATGGATGAGGTACTGGAGTTTGTTTCTGCTAGTCATTCCGGAATATAATGGCTTGACGGACCATAGGGGTAGTGGCATCGATGAACAGAATGCATAACTACTCCTGACTATCAGTTGATAGATGAGGGCCATAAAAAAAACTAAAGGGAGACAACTCAAAGGAACATACAATTTTCTGAGTTGTGGATGCATAGATTAGCATGTCAAATGAGTTCAACATATTTCTCCCAGATAACCCATGCAGGAAGGTAGAACTGGAAGAATCACAACATAGAATCAAGAACTCATCAAGAGCACTCTGGTTCTGATCTTTTGGTTCAACAAGGAACTTCTGCCATAAGCAGTTCATGGTATTTGGAAGAAGGAAATACCATGGACCTCGAGGACTATCGCAAAGGTTACTAATATCCTAAAGGAACTAGCAAACACTATCAACATGAAGTAAGTAGGGTGAATCTCGGGTTCAGGGACCCAGGAGTAGAATGCCTACTAACTAAGTGGCTTCACGGGATGCTTTCGAGAATGATGGCCAGAGTTATCACACTGGGAACACAACACATGGACGGATTACTAGGTGATACTCTAAGACACCTAGGATCATAATAATAGCTCCAACATATACGTCGAGGCAATAAAGTACCTCAGCTTACTGATTAGTGTGGTTAATCTGGTACAAAAGACATCGAAAACAGATGGAAAGGATTTTGCAAATGCATCAGATTGTTTAGAAACCTGGGATGACTCGGACAGCATAACGGTTGTAAATGCTCGGAAAGATTTAAGACATCCTGCAAATGGTGGCATAACCACCCGATCATCACAATATCAAGGTTCCGAGATCAGCCATGAACACACGGAAGTAGTAGAAACTGAACTGAGGCTTAAATCCAACAATCTTATAGGTCTACGGATTAGTAACACGTGATCCTAATAGAAAGAACAGATAGCCTAGTTCCTTAACCCCATAGGAAAGATAGGATGATCAGATTAGAACGGCATAGGGTAAAGGAGTAAAAAGAGCCTTACGTTCCCATCCACAATCAATTCCTTTATAACTAGAGAATTTCTAGACTCAACTTCGACCAGTTTGGCTTGGTAATCCTACAGGCAGTCAGGCTCTGATCCCAAAGCTGTCAGGACCCCGACTCAATGCCACACCGATCTATCATGTAACACCTCATATAACTTTGCGGCCTCACGCACGGTATCCCCACGGGTGTGGCCTTACCAGGCCCGGGACCGTTTGCGCCTTTTGGCACGCGTATATGATAGTGTCGCTACCATCCATATGACAAGGAACCCGGGCTGACATGGCTAGTCGTGAACCCAAAGTGGCACTAACTTATAGGGACAGGCATACATGACCCAGCAACGAACGTGTCGGTCATCAGCGAGTGAATCTGGGTTGTAGCAGCTGGGCTAGCTGGACTCCGGAGAATCCGTCCTGTAGCAGGCTAGGAGGACTCCGGTAGACACCACGTGACATTTCCCGGAAGGGACAGACACAGGATCGAAGAAAGACACATGCCAGCCAGCCTAAGTGTTTCGGAGCAGTAGCAAGCTACCAAGGCTCAGTGGAAGCACTAGGAGACATTTCCCGGTAAGAAAGGCTACCAAGGATAAACAACTAGATAGTCAGATCCCACGCATACCAAGCATTTCAATAACATACACACAATATGCTTGATATGTGCAAATACAACATGGCATCACAACATGACTCTACAACTCAAGTAATTTATTCAATAGGCTCCGAGGAGCTTGATATTACAAACATGGGTCTCAAGACCCAACATTCAGAGCATACAAGTCAAAGCATAAGCAAAACCTTAACATGGCTGAGTACAGACATCTACAAATGAAAAAGGCTGAGAAGCCTGACTATCTACCAGATCCTGCCGAGGGCACAAGATCGTAGCTGAGGTAAAGAGCTAAACGTCGAAGTCCACGTGGAACTACTAGCGAGACTAAAGTCTCTCCGCAAAAACATAAATTAAGCAAACGTGAGTACAAATGTACCCAGCAAGACTTACATCAGAACTAACTACATATGCATCATTAGCAACAAAGGTATGGTGGGGTTTAACTGCAGCAAGACAACTTTGGCTCGGTGGCTATCCTGAACTACGACTGCAAGTAACTCTTTGAGGTGGCGCACACGAGTCCACATATTCACCATATCAATACACCACTATGGACCCGCTCCTGTCTTCCTACGAGAACACCATCCATAGCACTCACACATATCTTGCGCATTTTAGAGTATCCACTTTCACTTGTCTATGAACTGTATAGGCAACCCATAGGTCGTTTACCGCGGACGCGGCTATTCGAATAGATCATTTATAACCCTGCAGGGGTGTACTTCTTCACACATGTTTCCACCACTTAGCGTCTGCACACGACATGTGCTCGGCAGACTTCAACCGAAAGCCGACGTGGGTGTAGACCACGACCTACCTAAACACTCAAGTCTCTAGTCCAGGTTTATTGCCTATTCAGGTTCCATTTGCAAAGAGTCCGGCCGAAGTTTCCGTATACGACTGAGGGAGTCCTGGATAAGGGGGTATCCAGGCAGCCGGACTATATACTTTGGCCGGACTGTTGGACTATGAAGATACAAGATTGAAGACTTCGTCCCATGTCCGGATGGAACTCTCCTTTGCGTGGAAGGCAAGCTTGGCGATTCGGATGATAGATATCCTTCTCTATAACCGACTTTGTGTAACCCTAGCCCCCTCCGGTGTCTATATAAATCGGAGGGTTTAGTCCGTAGGACAAGGACAACAACCATAATCATAGGCTAGCTTCTCGTGGTAGATCAACTCTTGTAATATTCATATCATCAAGATCAATCAAGCAGGAAGTAGGGTATTACCTCCATCGAGAGGGCCCAAACCTGGGTAAACATCGTGTCCACAGTCTCCTGTTACCATTAGCCTTAGACGCACAGTTCGGGACCCCCTACCCGAGATCCGCTGGTTTTGACACCGACATTGGTGCTTTCATTGAGAGTTACTCTGTGTCGTTGCTGTAAGGCTCGATGGCTCCCTCAAACTTCAACAATGCAGTCTAGGGTGAGACCTTTCTCCGAGGACAGATCTTCGTGTTCGGCGGCTTCGCACTGCGGGCCAACTCGCTTGGCCATCTGGAGCAGATCGACAGCTATGCCCCTGGCCATCAGGTCAGGTTCGGAAACTTGAACTATACGGCCGATACCCGCGGAGATTTTATCTTCAACGGATTCGGGCCTACATCAGGAGCACCGAACAGTCACGACGAGCACGACTTAAATCTGCTGTCGGACAGTATTTGGGATATCGCCCCTGCATCTGCCCCGGACTTAAATCCGGGGCGAATCGCGTCGTCCGAGGATGGGTGGATGGACCCCGCCATGTAGGCCGCATACTCTTCGACAGTTGAGCCGAAAACTGATTCTGCCGTTAAGGGAATATGCATCACCGGACCCCCAGACTCGTATCCGGGTGTGGGTTCCGAACCGCGCGCGCCCGGGCCCATCAAGTCTGATTGGGCTCCAGTAATGGAGCTCACTGTCGCGAATATATTTCGGCACCCTCCCTTTGGCGATGTGCTAAATACATTAATCTCCCTCTCTCTATCAGGAGATTCCTGGCCGAACTATGTCCGGCTCGAGTGGGAAGCAGGCGATGAAGAAATTCATTACCCACCCACCACCCACTTAATAGCCATTGTCGATGATTTGACCGACGTGCTTGACTTCGACTCCAAAGACATCGACGGTATAGACGATGATGCAGGAGAAGAATAGGAACCACCGCCCACAGGGCACTGGACAACCACCTCTTCATATGATATATATATGGTGGACGCCCCCAAAGAAAACAATGGCGATGAGGCAACATAAGATAACCCCTCAGGGAAGAAATCAAAGCATGGGCGTCATCAGCGCCGCTCTAAGCCCCGCCACAGCAATACCGGCACAGGAGACGAAAACATTCCATATGGTGCCGAAATGAATACAATCCTGATCAGCCTACCTTCGAGCAGGCCGAACAGGAAGACGAGCAAGCTAGCCCAGATGAACAGGCAATAGACGGAGACTTGAAGGTCGACAATTATATGCCTCTCTCCGAAGACGAGATAATCTTAGGCGACGAAGAATTCAGCGTGCCTGAGGATCCCATAGAGAAGGAACGCATCAAGCGCCGGCTTACATCCACTGCGAGAAGCCTGAAGAAGAAGCAACAACAGCTACAAGCAGACCATGATCTGCTAATAGACAGACGAACTGAGGTCCGGGAAGCCGAGGAACACGGACTCAAGCGCCGAACAAAATGTTACCCAAAGCGCAGGCTACTACCTCAATTCTAGGAGGAGGCACTAAAAACCAAACGCCACCCTAAACCCGGCCGCCAACAGACTACGGCCAGGGGCTACGCGCAAGACTAGCAAAACATACTAAATAACAACATAGCAAGCACCCCGGGCACATCAGAAGCCAGGAACATCATCTACAAACCTCGATGCAACAAACATAAGCGTCCCAAGAAAAATGATGACGCCCAGGACATGGCAGTCAATACAGGAGTCTGTGGCCCTCAATCCGGTCAGCGGGAGAAGACACTTCAAAATTCGGGCCCATTCGGCCTGAGCCGCATACTCGACCGCCATGTCAAATTCATGGTACCCCAGGAACGGCAGCCAATTGTCGGTGGGAAATGACACCTATGGGATCACTGGGATCCCTTCTATGGTTGCGGGGCGCGGGGATCGTGAGAAGAGCAGGACTAGCAGGCGACACAGAGGGGATTTACCCAGGTTCGGGACGCAAAGATGCGTAAAACCCTATGATCCTGCTTTGGTGGTTATATTAGTGTTCTTGAGCTCTCGAACTAGCTCTGGGTGTTGTCGGGTTCAAAAGAGCCGAATCCCTTCTCTGTGTGCCATGGGCCTCCTTTTATAGGCAAAAGGGGCTGCCACAGTGGCACACAGGAGGTGGAAAGTGCTACAGTGTTGCGAGGTTATAGCTAGTATTACAGGACAAGGCGCATTCAATGCGAGGCTTAGGTGTCCCTTCGCTTTATTGGGGACGGGGGTGAGGCCCGTCCCGTTCGTCGCCGCTCTCCCTCGCTTCGACACGTGCCCTGTACAGCGATGCATGCGATGCCATGTAGGCAGGCAAGCAGCTGAGGTGGTCCGGTGGTGGAGCCTTCACGAAGGGCTGCATGTTGCCACGCAGGTGCCTGCCCAGCTGGTTGGGTCGGCAGCTGCATGCGAATGGTGGCGGTGGAGACTTGGTGGTGCGGGCCTGGTAGTGGCCTTGCTGGCGCGCCTGGTGAGGGTCTTGCCGGGTGGCCCGGCAAGGATCCTGCTGCGGCACGCCGTTATCCCCGGCAAGGATCTTGCCGGGGTCTTGTGGGCTTCCTCGGCAAGAACCTTGCCGAGGATTGTTGCCTTCCTTTCCTCATTTGATCTTGACTGTTCTTTGTCTTCACAAAGATCTGCATGCCACCACAGAGGTGCCTCCTGAACCCTGCCCCAACGCGTCTCCTTAGCGTTGGTGGGCTCGAAGGTGGCTCGCTCAGCTGGTGTGGACGAGCTGCCCCGGCAAGGGTCTTGCGGTCTTCTTGAGAGTTGCCCGGCAAGGGTCCTTGCCGGGGCAACCTGCGTTGCCCGTCCGACCTTTGTGGCCTTGGTCCTTGATGTTGCTTTGTTCGTCCTTATGGCTTCGGCTTGTCTCCGGCTTCCCTTTCTTGCCGTGTCGGTGCGTGACCGCGGTGGGATCCTCTGACTGTCCGTGCACAAGTAAAGGGGTCAAAAGCAGAGCCCCTACTTTTGTACACCGACAGGAGCCCCGGGGCCTGGATCACACATAGGCGCATCACGTTGTTGGGCCAGGCCCAGAATGGTGCGCGGGCAGGTGGGGTAGATTTTTACTGCGGTAACTATTCCGTCCGTTGCGCTCCCCCCATGACTTGCGTCGGATGCGCGTCGTAGGGGAGCGTGCGTGACGTGGGAGGCATGCGTGGGATGGCGACCGCACGCATGCGTCGCGTCATAGTTAATGGGTAAGGAGGCGGCCCACACCGTCCACATAAGAAGGAATAACCGCGGGCGCGCTGCTCACTTTCCCTTTCCCTGCACCTTCCTCAATCTTGAAAACCGCTGCCCCCCTTTCTTCCTCCTCGAGCCCCCTGCTTTCGCTCAACGTCGACGCGCTCCCGCCATCTCCCGCCTTCTGCATCCACAATGGCGCTCAAATCCACCAAAGGGAAGGGGGTAGCCATAGATGCTGGCGCGGTGGAGCTGTCGGAGAGTGAGCTGGTGGCGCGACGGGCGCAATCCGCCCTCTTTCCCTCGATGGTCGACGTGCCAATGCTCCGGGAGTACTACAAGCTTCTATGGGGTGTGAAGACGGGGGGAGAAATGACGGGGCATCCGGCCACACGCGTCGTCCCTACCAGCGTTGGGCCCGCCCCAAATCGGTACCCTTTCTTCGTCGACTACTTCTCTTGCGGGCTATGTCCCCCTTTCTCTGATTTCTTCAAGGACATCATGTACACTTTTGGCTTCCGCCTTCTGGATTTTACCCCAAATGTCGTGGCGTGCATGGCCCTTTTCGCACACCTCTGCGAGAGTTTCGCCGGGGTTCATCCCAGCACGGCGCTCTTCCGCCACTACTTCTCCCCTCGGATCCAAAAGGGAGGCGCCATCACCGGCAGTGTCGCTTGGATCCCGAGGGCCAAGGGAGCATACCCGGACGGCGCGATGAAGGAGAGGTGGGAATAGTGGCGGGGCCGGTGGTGTTTTATCGAAGAGGAGAACCCACCGGCGTTCTGCGAAGTCCGTCGGTCCATGGGAAGGACTGGGGCGACGTCGACGTTGATGACGAGAAGCTCACGGTCGCGACCACTAGAATCCTACGGCTTACCCAGGCCGGGCTCACCCTTGAGATGATCGGCGCGGACTTCATCCGCCGCCGGATCGCTCCTCTGCACGACAAGGGGAGGCCGATCTGGCTTTTTATCAATGCTGCTGATATCATGAGGCTCCGCCCCAGCCTCGACCATAACCTGACGGTGCTGCGGCACGCCCACCTCTGCCAGCGGATTTTCCCGCTTGAGGTGAATGAAGAAGGCGAGGACCAGCGGTCCGGCAAGGTGGCAAGGGCTGCCGCGAAGGCCGGCAAGGTGGACAAGGAGCCTGTCTTCAAGCTGCAGGCAGGAGTGGTCCCGCTCAGCAACAACTCTCACCGGTCGGAGATCATTGCCATGATGCCACTCTTCAACGCGCATGGCCTCGACCCGAGCTGGGTTGAGCCTGACGAGCTCAAGGTGCAGGAGTTCTTTGACACCTTGCACAAGGCGTACATCGCTGACGAGCCGCGGATTGTCCAGGATACTTCTCAGGAGGAGCTGGACTACATCGCAGCCAGGTTGCGGGAGGCAAGGCTTGCCGAGGAGTCGGCAAGGCTTGCCGTGGAGGCCGGCAGCGCCGGCGGCACGATGGATAGTGCCGCGGCGGAAGCGGAGGAGGAGGACCTCTCCCGGTGGGCGGCGGCCGCTGGGGAGGCCAGCGGCGCCAGCGCCGGGGCCCCCCTTGTCGAGGACATCATCGACGGGGCTTCAAAGGAGGATGAAGGGGAGGAGATCGCGGCCTCCGCCCCTCCAGCTACTGGGAGGGGGCAAGTTCTGCGGCGGGCTGCCTCCGGCGAGTCGGTTCGCCCTGGCCGGGCCGCGCAGCTGCGGCTGGCTCTGGGAGCAGCGACGCGCCAGACGAGGGCTGCGGTGACGAAGAAGGCGGCGGAGGCCGAGGCAGCGAGGAGGAAGACACCTGTTTCCTCGTCGTCCAGGCGTGCCCAGACGCCACCGCCCTCCCCGCCGCCGGCAGATGTTGGCGCGGGGATTGCCTTCGACTTTGGGCCCCTCAGCCTGGATAGATACTCTGGGTCACCCAGCCCGGAGAGAAAAAGGAAAGCACTAGAGGAGGAGGAGGAGGAGGAAGGAAATGACGAGTAAGCCTATACTTTCCTCCCTAATTCCTTGCACTTCCCCCGACAGTGTTGCTCACTTGCTTTCATCTTGTTGGGATGTGGAGACGCTGGCCCAGAGGACGAAGAGGGTCCGGACTTCGGAGAGTGGCCAGCCCTCGGCAAGCACCTCCGGCACGCCACTGGTGGTGTCGAGCAGCCCGGACAGCAGCCCCCGGCCCAGTCCCCAGGGTGAGTCCACCACCCACCCTTCATCGGCGTACGTCATGCGCGAGGCTTTAGTGCTAACCATGTCGTGGATGCAGGAGGAGAGTAGCACCCAGAGGAGCCACAAAGGGCTTCGCCTATCGTGCCGCCTCCGTCGACCACACCGCCCCGAGGGGCGTCCCCGGCAAGGGCACCAAGCCCTGAGGCCATGCACACGGAGGAGGGGGAGGAGAATGCAGGCGGTGGTGGCTTTGCTTCGGCGCCGGACCTTGGCGGAGAAAGGGCTTCTGCCTCTCGGCCTGGGGCAGGTAAGCCATTTGCTCCCCGCCTACGCATGCATCTTTCCTTCTTTTATTTACCCTGTCGTCAATTTTGTCTTTTTTCCTTCCCTGGCGTCCAGATTCCCCCTCGATGGATCCGGAGGACGTCGACACCGTGATTAAAGACGTCGCCGAGGACACCCCAGCGGAGGCCAAGAAGATTGCCGCTGAGGAGAGCGCTCGGGGCGCTGCTGAAGACGCCGCCAAGGGGCTCACTGAGGGGCCCAGCAAGGGGCATGCCGAGGAGCCCGACAAGGGGCCCGCCGAAGAGACCGGCAAGGCCATCACCGAGGAGGCGGCGGTCGATGACCAGCCCTCCTCCTCTGCTGCTTCTGGCTCCGGCAAGTACCTGAAGGTGGGCGAGGACCTCTTCGTCCATCTTCCAGACGCATCAAGCTCCAGGGCTCCGATCGAGAGGGAGTTGCTTGATGGCGAGGTGCTTGCCGCTGCCGGACTTGACGCTGTCGACGAGCCGAGCATCGACGGCGATGGCTCCCAGGAGGAGCGGCTGCTCCGGGCCATGGGTGCCATCTTCTGGAAACTCCAGGCTCTCCGCCACGCTCGCCTAGACAAGGCCAAGTCCAAGACGGCGGTGGGGAGAAAGTGGAGGCAGAATTAGAGGGGCGCGTCGCCGAGGCGCAAGATTGGTGGCGCCAGGCTCAGGACTTGCTGAAGGCCGCTCGGAGCAAGCTGGCCAGGCGTGACATGGAGCTCACCATGAAACTGGCCGACATCGAGAAGGCCCAGGAGACGGTGAAGAAGCTGGCCGATGAAGCCGCAACCGTCCGGTCCTAGCACGAGGCCGCCCTAAAGACCCTGGAGGAGGACCTTGCCGAGCGCGAGGAGAAGCTTGCCACCATGCTCCGCGGCAAGGACGAGGAGGTGGACAAGCTTGTCCTGCAGCGGACCCAAGAGCTGGAGCGGAGGCATCAGGAGGCACTCAACGCCCTGGCTCAGGCCCACGCCGACAAGGTGAAGGAGCTGGAGGAGCAAGCTCTGAGGCTGGCCCAGGAGAAGCATACGCTCAATGGCGCCCTGACAGTGGCGCAGGGCGAGATCATCAACAAGTCTAGAGAGCTCTCCGAAGCCAACACCTCCATCGAAGATCTCAAGCTGAAGATGGGAGAGCTCGAGGAGACGCTGTCGGGGGCCTTGACCCGGGAGGGACTCCTGACAAGGGAGCTAGAGACAGAGAAGCAGCTGCTGAGGAACGAGACCGCCAACCTCAAGGATCACAAGGCGAGCGAGAAACTCTGGCTCGGGCACCTTGCCACAGTCGCAAACTCGGCCGCCGACCAGCTGGCCATCATGGGGATGCCGGGGATGGGGTACGCCTCAGGAGCAAGCCTGAGCCCCAACGCCAACCTGACCATATACTTTGAGAGGGTCGTTGGCGCCCTGAAGAGGCTCCACTCCAACCGAGCGGCCTCCCTTGCCGAAGAGTCCCGGATTCTTTGCCGGGGGACCATCACCAGCGTGCTCGTCAAGATAGCGCGCATCCTGACCTCGACTTCGAAGCAGTGCTGAAGAGCTTGCCGGAGGATGCTGACACCGCAGCGCTCAATGAGCGTATCCAGCCCATCCTCAGCCGCATCGACAAAATCAAGAGGTTGGAGGGCCAGCGCCGAGACTGAGCACCCCGTTTCTTATCGCCGCTGCAGGTTCATGACCAAGACAATTCTACCTTTAGTTAGAACTGTGGCGGCAATTTATGTAATATAACTCTACAGTACTCCTGCAATTATGCATGTTATTTTCCTGTTAGATTTTCCTTTCTATGTATGCCCCACGTCGACTGGGTAAGCTTGCCGGTGCGTAAACCCAGTGCGGCGCCTTGAGGACGGATCCTCATTAGCCTGCCATGTGTGCTTGCTGCCGGCGAAGCACCTTACCGCTGCCAGCGCGGCCGCTCGATCTGTCGAGCTTGACTCGAGTCAGAAACGAGAGCATAGCTGGTGGCGAAAGGCTACCCTGCTGCTCTCGACGCGGCCGCTCGAACTGTTGAGCGGACTCAAAACATAACAAGGGCGTTGCCAATCACAGGAGGGCCCCTTCGCATACAGGTTTTCCATACATAGGCAGAATCGTCAAGGATAACAACCTTATATTTAAGGATAAAATCTTAAAGTTTAGCATGATTTAGCTCTTTCGTCGCCGCATTGGCGTCCTTCGCGCCAACGGGCAGCGCCGCCCTCTTTGCCGCTTTCTCCGCAGGAGCCGTGGCGATGATGAACTGCTAGGCCTACCACTAGGCCTGATTCTCACAATTTGCGCCCCCTACCTGGCGCGCCAAAGATGTCGGTGGGAAACGACACCTATGGGATCACTGGAATCCCTTCTATAGTTGTGGGGCGCGGGGATCGTGAGAAGAGCAGGACTAGCAGGCGACACAGAGGGGATTTACCTAGGTTCGGGTCGCAAAGATGCGTAAAACCCTACGATCCTGCTTTGGTGGTTATATTAGTGTTCTTGAGCTCTCGTACTAGCTCTGGGTGCTGTCGGGTTCAAAAGAGCCGAATCCCTTCTATGTGTGCCATGGGCCTCCTTTCATAGGCGAAAGGGGCTGCCTGAGTGGCACACAGAAGGTGGAAAGTGCTAAAGTGTTGCGAGGTTATCGCTAGTATTACAGGAGAAGACGCATTCAATGCGAGGCTTAGGTGTCCCTTCACTTTATTGGGCACGGGGGTGAGGCTCGTCCCGTCTGTCGCCGCTCTCCCTCGCTTCGACACACGCACTGTCCAGCGATGCATGCGGTGCCATGTAGGCAGGCAAGCAGTTGAGGTGGCGCGGTGGTGGAGCCTTCACGAAGGGCTGCATGTTGCCACGCAGGTGCTTGCCCAGCTGGTTGGGTCGGCAGCTGCATGCGAATGGTGGCGGTGGAGACTTGCTAGTGCGAGCCTGGTAGTGGCCCTGCTAGCGCGCCTGGCGAGGGTCTTGCCGGGTGGCCCGGCAAGGGTCCTGCTGCGGCACGCCGTCGTCCCCGGCAAGGATCTTGCCGGGGTCTTGTGGGCTTCCTCAGCAAGAACCTTGCCGAGGATTGTTGCCTTCCTTTCCTCATTTGATCTTGACTGTTCTTTGTCTTCACAAAGATCTGCATGCCACCATGGAGGTGCCTCCTGAACCCTGCCCCAACGCGTCTGCTTAGCGTTGGTGGGCTCGAAGGTGGCTCGCTCAGCTGGTGTGGACGAGCTGCCCTGACAAGGGTCTTGTCGTGGCTGCTGAGGTTGCCCCCGGCAAGGGTCCTTGCCGGGGCAACCTGTGTTGCCCGTGCGACCTTTGTGGCCTTGGTCCTTGATGTTGCTTTGTTCGTCCTTGTGGCTTCGGCTTCTCTCCGGCTTCTTTTTCCTGCCGTGTCTGTGCATGACCGCGGCGGGAGGCTCTGACTGTCTGTGCACAAGCAAAGGGTCAAAGCAGAGCCCCTAGTTTTGTACACCGACAGCAATCATACCAATAGAGAATGTTGGGTCTTTAAACAAGTCGGTAGGTCGGCGCCGAAGACAGTAAGAAGGGGTCTCAGAGCAAGGAGCCCAGATCATCAAGCAATACAGGGCAAAAGAAATCTCTTCCGCCAACACGGTGAACATGATAAACACCGTCCACATACCCAAACGGGAGCGGATGTGCACTCTTCGGGACGTCAACTCAACAAAGCAAGTTGCCCCACCATATAAAAATACGACCGATCCTCTTCGATCGACTATCTGGCCAATATCAACCAGCGATATCCTCCTATTGGCGGAGACAATAGTCCAAACTTGCTGCACTAGGACACAGTGCGCCGGGTTGGAATAAACCACTTAAGGATCAAACCCACTAAAAACATCATTTCAAGGTGTCATACCAGGTGCGAAGGTCAGTTGTATAGGACCCATCACTCTGAAGATGGTCCTCGGATCACCAAAAAATCACCATACCGAAGAGTTGGTCTTCGACATTACCCCTCTAGGCAGTAGCTATTACGCATCGCCATTGTGAACTGTGATTCAACGCGGTATAATGCCATGCCTAGGGCAATGTTAAAATACCAGGCTCATGTGACGTAGTCACAATTACGGGCAAGACCGAACTTCACCTCGGCGCCAAAGAGTATTCGGCCACTTTAGCAACAGAACCAGCGAGTCACGCCTTTTTCAATCGAACCTTGATTCGACAGCCAAACTCCCAGACACTGATAAATGAGTCCGAACTACTTAACGATATCTCAGCCTGATCAGGGCTCAGATAAGTCTTCCGGCATAAGCTGGGACGAGCCACATCCCATGGCTCAGCCGCTTCGTGGCACACAAACGCCTCTAGAATTTTCTTCGCAGGTTTGCCTTTACGCATAACTAGACTGGCGACATGGAGTCAGCTTGGACGCACAAAGGGGGAATCTTCATACATCTCCCCCGAATACAATCCGGACATAACTTCGGATCCGTACACAACTCCCTACCGCCCGATCCCAACAGGTTCTGCCATCATGACTCTCCTTTATAACATGCACCGTACTCATACACATAGCCGTATTGCTCGAATACAACATGTAGAGTCATTTGATGCTTATCTGCTATCATTTCTCATTGACATTTTATTATAATGGCATCCGAACATCGTGTTATGCCTTAAGACGCCAGGGGCTTCATTGTACCCGCACTATGGCAACATAGTCCGACACCTTCTCGGTCGCTCGACACCCTGAACTTATAGCATTATATGCATCAGCTCCGAATCATGTCTTGGGTCATTAGTTGGGTTTGCCCGGCTCCCATGTTTTGGTACCTTACATTCCGCAATATCGGCTAAGGTAGCGCTGGGAGAACTACTGCGATTGTGTCCCGGTTCTTCCAGACGAGCGCCTCAGTAGAGAAAGCCGAAAACTAACGGTCATCATAAGGCAAGAGCTGGTCAGCTGTTCGAGAGGTTGTGAAAACTTAAAGGATTTATTACGCACAATGCCATAATAAAATCCAGAGTGCGACGGATCGGTCCACCGCTCAGGTGCTGTTAGAGCCCGGCGTGCGGTCTTCCGAACACCAGGGGCTGCGCCTACCATTCTCGAGTTCCTATGGCTAAGTGAGAGTGATAAAGCCCTATAGTCCGATTGCCTGGTTCGCTCTGCTGAACACCTCCTTTATGGACGCAAGAATGGGGTAAAGAGTGTTCAGGTGTATCTCGAACACCCCCGTACTTCCTACGTGGGGGCAAAAGCCGACGACTGGCCAACTCTCAAGATTAATATATCAAACGGCCGCACAGGAGGAAAAATTTCATAAAACAGGCAAATACATAAATAAAAGTGACTTTGTTCCGCCTTACAAAAGGACAATATGACTGTCTTCAGGGAAATATAATGTCTTTGGCACATTGCTCCGCCACAAGGCGGGCCCCTTTCAGGACACCATCATAATATAATTCGGGCTTGCGGTGCTCCTTCCCCTCCGGCGGTCCCTCGGTCATCAGCTTCTCAGCATCCAGCTTTCCCCAGTGCACTTTCGCGCGGGCAAATGCCATTCGCGCACCTTCTATGCAGACCGACTGCTTAATGACGTCAAGCCGAGGACAAGCACTCACAGTCCGCTTCATGAGCCCAAAGTAACTGCTCGGAATGGGCTCGGCGGGCCATAGCCGGATAATAAAATCATTCATGGCTAGTTCGGCCGTCTGGTGCAGTTCGACCAGCTGCTTCAGCTGGTCAACAAATGGCACCGGATAATTCGGTGCCAAATACTGTGACTAGAAGAGCCTCTCCGCAGTCTTCTTCTCCTCAACTCGATAGAATTGAGCAGCATCAGATATGCTGCGGGGCAGATCCGCAAACGCGCTTGGAGAAATCAGGATTCAATGGGTCACCCTGAAATTTTTCTTGCTCCCGCATATAAATCGCTTTGAATAAGAAACAACCTTACCAGTCGCAATCTTCCTCGCCTCCTGAATATCCTTCAGAGCAGCTTGGGCTGCCTCCCGAGCATCATTTGCAGCTTGGAGAGCTTGGGCGAGTTCGGATTCTTTCAGTGATAGTCTATGCTCCAAAGTCTCGCCTTTCTCCACGGCTTCCTGGAGCTCTCGTTCAGCTTCAATAACCCTGGCCTCGTGCTTCCCGCGGAGAGCCTGCTCCGCGGCTGCCTTCTTTTCGGCCAAGGCAACAACCTTCTTAAGCGCCTCAATTTCGGCATTTGCCCCTAGAGCGCGCAATATAAATGCTTTCATTAGGCACAATTACTTATTTGTGCTAAACTTAATAAGGTTTCGACATACCTTGATTGTCCTCCAACTGCTTCTTTACTTGGCAAGGTTCTTCTTCGGGCCGCTCCAGACTCTGTTTAAGTCCGAACACTTCTGCAGTATGAGAGACGGCAGTCGCTGCAGACGCCTGTTTAAGAGACATATGTCATTAGCTCAGTCTCCTGCGAACGGAAATTTGATCCCCTGTCCGGTTCTCTTCTTCACTGGATAGTGTATGAGGGGCTACTATCTATACTATGAAAATCTTCTAAAAATTCCTAAAAACGTACCTCCAAGCCTTTTATAAGGTTGATGCAAGATTCATTCATTTTTCTCTCAGCGGCCTGAATCTTTTCAATCACCACACCCATAAGGGCGCGATGTTCATTGACCATGGAAGCGCTCTTCAGCGCTATCGATAAATTGCCCCACACCTCTGATTGGACAGAGGTCACAGGCAAAGCAGGATCGCCCCCTCTAGTCACGGGGGGCTGCCTGCCTGATCCCGGAACCTCAAGGGTCTCTGGGACTGTGTCCGGCAGTTGGCCGAATCCAAGGCTGCCCCTGCTGTCGACACCCATGGGAACCGCCACTCCCGCGTGTCTGGCCCCGGAGGTACGCCCCTCCTGGCCCGGGTCCTTTCGGGACGACGCCTCGGTGTCCAAACCAGGCTTAGGGGAAGGGGCCCTCGGAGGTGTCTCGCTCTCTAGGGCATCTGAGCTCAACAAATCCTCCAGTGAGGACTATTCGGCGCGAGACCTTGCCGGACTGCAGAAAGTGTGGTGCAAATTAAAATATTACACTTTAGTGATCCTGGACCCATGGGCATGTTTGGATTTCGTATACTTACGAGTTTACCAGGGGCTGGGCCCTGGGATCCCACTCCGGGCTGCTGTCGGTAGCCCTAGTGGATGCCTCTGGAAGGGGGGTTTTGCCCCTCTTAGGCAATTCGGCCTCCAGAGATGAGGAAGCCGTCCTTTTCTTTCCTCCTCCCGTGGGAGACCCGTATTCTCCCACCTCTTCTTCCTCTTCGGAGGAGATATGGGTATTGGAATCTTCGGATTTTGTGTCCGAAGCACCGCGACGACGGAGGCCGCTCCTGGTCTCCTTGGCCTCTTTATGGGCCTCTTTTATTTGGCGCCTCGTAAGGCGCCGGGACCAACATCTTCGTCAGAAGTGATCCGGCTGGTTCTTCGGGCAGCGAGGCTGGACAGTGTATCCGCCCCGCCTTCTTCGTCCATCCCTAGGATAATTGTAGGAAACGCGTTAGGGCATCTTTTCCGGGATATGACCATGAAACATATCGATGGACAAAATATAATGACTACTTACCGGACTTGCGGGGTGGGACAGTTGGTACCCGCGGTCCGTTGCGGAGTCCGGCCACGGTTTGCCGGACTTAAAAAGCACCTTCCAGATGTCCTTGTGCGAGGAGCCGAAAATCTCTCGCAGGGTCTGGTGCTCGACCGGGTCATACTCCCACAAATTGCAGGCCCGGTGCTGACAAGGAAGAACCTGGCGGACCAACATCACCTGCACTACGTCAACAAGCTTGATGGCCTTGTCTTCCATACCTTTGACGCGTGTCTGGATCACCGACAGTTCATTGGATGAGGACCAGCTCAAGCCCTTCTTGGGCCAGGACGTAAGCCGCAAAGGGGCTCCGGATCGGAACTCAGGAGCAGCGGCCCACTTTTTGCCGTGCAGCTCAGTAATATAGGACCACTGTTGCTGCCACTCCTTGACGGAATCATTGAAGGTACCTATCGGCCATGTGACCTTGGGCATCCTGCTCACCATGGCGCCTCCACACTCGGCGTGCTCTCCGCTCACCACCTTGGGCTTCACATTGAAGATTTTCAGCCATAGGCCGAAGTGTGGCGTGATGCAGAGAAAGGCCTCGCACACGATGATAAACATCGAGATGTTGAGGAAGGAATTGGGGGATAGATCATGGAAATCGATCCCGTAATAATACATGATGCCGCGAACAAATCGGTGAAGGGGAAACACGAGCCCACGGACAAAATGAGGGAGAAATACGACCCTCTCGTGGGACTCCGGAGTAGGGACAATCTGTCCCACCGTCGGAAGACAGTGGCCGATTTTCTGGGCCAGTTACCCGGCCTCCCGAAGCTTTTTGATATCCTTCTCCTGGATGGTATAGGCCATCCACTTGCCTCCTGCTCCGGATCTGGACATTTTCGGAGAACCTTTGTTGGTGGAGAAGATGAACGCTCGGGCGTTAGGGCTCAAGCGAAAGAGAATGGACGAGCAGAGGAAGAAGGCGTGGGTGAAAAGGAAGAGGCCTCCCCGCTTGCCTAATGAAACTTGCTCGTCCCCCACTCACCGCGAATGGTGGTGCGGTTGGGTTACCCACACCCGTATTGATAAGAAGCCCGCAATAAGGGGGCACGATCTCTGCTTTGACAAGACGCGCCAAGGAAACCGCCTCGCAATATGCACAGTAGCTGGTTAGGAGGAAACGGTTCGAATAATAACCGGACCATGGCGTGCTGTCACGCTGTGAAGAGTTGTCAGCAGATTAGATTTGTGAAATATTGTTCTCTCTACGGTGATATGTGGAATTTGTCTTGCAGAGCCGGACACGATTTAAGTGTTCAAAGATTACTTTGGAGTATTCAGAGATGGAACCCTCCTTGCAATGCCGAAGACAATTTGCGCGTCAGACTCATTGTCATTGAAGCCTGGTTTAGGGGCTACCGAGGGAGTCCAGGATAAGGGGGTATCCGGACAGCCAGACTGTATACTTTGGCCGGACTGTTGGACTATGAAGATACAAGATTGAATACTTCGTCCCGTGTCTGGATGGGACTCTCCTTTGCGTGGAAGGCAAGCTTGGCGATTCGGATGATAGATCTCCTTCTCTGTAACCGACTCTGTGTAACCCTAGCCCCCTTCGATGTCTATATAAACTGGAGGGTTTAGTCTGTAGGACAAGGACAACAATCATAATCATAGGCTAGCTTCTAGGGTTTAGCCTCTATAATCTCATGGTAGATCAACTCTTGTAATATTCATATCATCAAGATCAATCAAGCATGAAGTAGGGTATTACCTCCATCGAGAGGGCCCGAACCTGGGTAAACATCGTGTCCCCAGTCTCCTGTTGCCATTAGCCTTAAACGCATAGTTTGGGACCCCCTACCCGAGGTCCGCCGGTTTTGACACCGACAATGGCCCCAAACGATGTGTGCAGGGTTCCCGAGACACCAAACGGGCGCCCGGTACACCGTGCCACATGCCTACCGCATCACAGTCCACCCCTCGAGTCAGTGCTGCACACGTCCTACAACATACTACAAACACCAGAAACTGCTTGCAACTCCTGGACAGAGGATAGGGTGGTTAAGACATCCAGCGGGGTCATATTTCAGGGCCCAACGTGTGGTAGTAGCTATTTCATGGATCACAAACACAGAACTCAGTTCCTGAGGACGGCTTCAATGAGACCACCCACCATGTACTCCTACATGGCCTCTCACCGCTACCTTTACCAAATCGTTTTCACACACTTAGCTCATGCACAGTAGGACATGTCCACAACCTTCTAGTTCATACCTGATGAATCAGAACAGACTCAACTCTAAGCAGTTGTCGGCATTCTAGGAACGGGGGTCCCCAGACTTGCCTGCCCGCGGCCTGGAGCGTGGCTCGAGCAGTGGCCCATTGCGGCCCATCTTCACCAACTCAAGCTCAAGACCCTCGCGAGGGGCCAATCCTCGCGGGGCGGACAGCAGGAAGCATCCTCAGGGCTAGCCTCGTCAGGTTGGCTCGCGAGGTGGCGGAGAGATCAAGGCAGGGGTACCTCGTGAGGTACCCATGACGCAAGCCATGATGATTGAGGCCAGGCGGGCGCCGGCCTGTGTAGTGTCCTTCTTTCCCCTTCTGTGCAAAGGGAGCAAGCACAGGCCAAGGCATCAGGCAAAGGCTACCATTTCGGTGTAACAAGACCAAGACCAGCAGAACGGCAAGATGGAGGTCACCGTGGAGCCGAGGACGGCGTCATCGTCAGAGTCTTTAGTCAGGATAAGTGTACTAGATGTTCCCCTTGAAAATGGCCAATTGTTGGCGCCCTTCCTGCTCAATATTTGGGAAGAGGACCAGGGCCTGTTACTCTATATATAGGACTAGCCACCATAGTATAGAGGCATCTGGAATCGACCCCTCAAAAGGGACAACACCACCACAAGAACATCCCTCGCGAGGCTGTTCTTCCTTTGTACTATTCATCATCAGCCCCAGAGGCAATCCACCACACCACACACTGGAGTAGGGTATTACACCACAATGGTGGCCTGAACCAGTATAAACCTTGCGTCCCTTGTGTTGTTCATCGTGTAGCTTAGATCCTTTGTGAGGCGACAAGACGTGAGTTGGTAGAGGAGAGATCTTCGCGCGCACCCCAGAGTTCGAACCTCAAGGGTCTGCCAGAACCCGCAATCCGACATTTGGCGCGCCAGGTAGGGGTGCGCCAGAATTGTGTCCCCCGCCGTCTTGCGTTTCGTCGCCCGTCGCATCCATGTCTGACGCTCGCTGAGCCCGCGCCGAGCGCCGGGCTGCTCTCGCGGCCCATGTCGCCCAGACGGCCCCGTCGTGGCCTCCCGTCGTTCCGTCGCTGCCGCCCACCGCCACCGGCCCGGCGGAACGAGTAGCGTGCATCGTCGCTGGATCCTCGGTAGCGGCGGGAAGGCCGCTTCCGCTGCCCGTCGCTGACTCAATGAGCTCGTCATCCTGCGCTTCGTGGCGCTCCCGCGGACACGCACGCCGCGCTGCTCCTGGCACGTGAGCTCCTGCACTACCGCCCAGTCGACGACCTCTACGACGAGTGGCTTGCCCGCATCACCGAGCTCGTTAGCGCCGCAGGGGGCTCCCCTGCGCCGTCCCTCTCGCCGCACCGCCCACCGTCCTATGCAGGCAACACAGCTCCGGAGGCGCCTCCGCCGCCTCCCCCTCAAGAAGGCGCCCTGGCCCCAAGGCGCGCGGCCCCTGGACGGGACCCGCCACGTTCAGCGCCCGTGCAGCAAGAAAAGAGCTGCCAAGAGATCCCTCGCCCTCAGGAAGGTGCTCGTGTGCTCCCTGCACCGGCACGTCATGACCGCGCTCCTGCTCTAGCACGCCAAGACCCCGCGCTGCTCCTGGCGGCAGCACGCGGAGACCTCCAGGATCAAGCCCTTCGTCACCAAAGGCCCCCTGTGGCCACTATAGGCTGCCGTGCCTTCACCGCCGAGCTATGTAGCGTGGCCTGGCTAGGCAAGTTCAAGCCAGATCTGCCTCCATGCTACGACGGCACTGCAGACCCCATGGAGTTCCTCCAGCTCTACGAGTTGGGCATCGAGGCGGCCAACGGAGATGAAAAGGTCATGGCAAACTGGTTTCCCATGGCGCTCAAGGATGGCGCCCGTACATGGCTCCTCAACCTGCCTTCCAGCACGATCTCCTCATGGGACGAGATGCGCACTCGCTTCATCGCCAACTTCCAGGGCACTCGTGACCGGCCCCCGGCCATGAGTGACTTGCACTGCATCAAGCAACAGCCAGGAGAGACCCTGCAAAAGTACATCCAACGCTTCAACAACGCCCGCCTCAAGATCCCGGGGTGGTGAGAGAGGCCATCATCTCAGCCTTCTCCGATGGCGTTCGAGACATCAAGATGAAGGAAGAGCTAGCAATCCACGAGGACCTGTGCACCTCTCTGGAGATGTTCAACTTGGTAACCAAGTGCGCCAGGGCCGAGGAAGGACGCCTATCCCTTCTCGAGCTTCCAGCTGCTGGTCCGGAGGAAAAGAAGCCCAAGGCCAAGGACGTGAAGCGTAAAGGAGCAGTTGTGCTCGCGGCTGAGCCGGATACCAAGCGAGGCAGGGATCAGCCGGAGTCGTCCAAGGGCAGCCGGTACTGCGCGTACCACGACCTCCACACCCACAACACCAACGAATGCCAGGAGCTCAGGGCTGTGCGAGATGAACGTATCGGCTGACGCCCCGAGCGCAACGATCGGGGCTATGGCTGAGGAGGAGGAAGAGGTGGAGGACGATGGGAAGACCGTGGCCCTCGCCAAGGGTGGCATGACCGACCTCGCGAGGACCGCTGGCAGGACCAGCCTCGCGAGGGAGCTTGGAGGGATCAGCCTCGCGAGGATCGCCCACAAGGCAATGCAGGCCTCCCTTCGCTGCCACCACCGCCGAGGAGGAATGAAGACCAGCTCCAGGAGCCGCGCGCAATTGCTTGCATCTTAGGTGGAGCTCAAGCCCCGGCCTCTCAGCGCATCTTCAAGCAGTTTGCTCACGAGGTGAATGCAGTCCTCCCAAAAACCGAAGCCTCGCGCCCTCTCAGGTGGTCCACATGTGCCATCATGTTTAGTTCAGCGGATCAACTGAAGTGCGCAACAACAGCTGGTGTCCTCCCTATGCTCTGCTCCCCTATCATCAGCAACGTGCAAGTCACCAGGACCCTCATCGATGGCGGGGCAGGACTCAACGTTCTGTCTGTCGAAACTTTCAACAATCTCCAAGTGCCATATGATCAGCTTCAGCCAACCAAGCCCTTCTCAGGAGTCACTGATGGTTCTACCACCCCGATAGGGCAGGTCCGCCTCCCTGTCACCTTCGGACAACGCACAAACTACCGCACTGAGCTCATCGACTTCGACGTCGCCCACATTCACCTGCCCTACAACGCCATCCTTGGATATCCGGCCCTGGCCAAGTTTATGGTGGTGACTCACCATGGCTACAATGTCCTCAAGATGCCAGGAAGCGGTGCAGTCATCACAGTCCCCTGTGAGGAGAAGGATGCAGTGTGTTCTCTCGAGCGTGCGTTCCAGTCCACAGCAATGTAAGACCCACATCACAGGATTGGGGCCCTTCCCGAGGCAGTTCCTAAGAAGAAGAAGACATCACCTGGCCCGAACCATCAGGAGGCAGGCACCTCCAGGGGCGCCGCGCCAGGATCCGCGCCCATCCAAGGGGCGCCTCCCTATGTCGCATAGGAAGGCGCACCCGGCGCCCTCCTTGGGCAAGGCTCGGGGTCTCTCTCCTAGAGGGCCATCGACTTTGCCAAGATCACGAGGGAGGCGCTCGGGCACCACATGGAGGCGTGTTTCAAAGCATGTTTCCCTCAGGATGGTGTGAGGCAAGGAGGGACGAACCCTCAGGAGTTCATCGCAAGGAACACTCAGGAGCTGCAGGAGTCAAGAATCATGCGCGGTAGCCACCGCTTACCCGCCGTAGCTCCCCATCCAATCGAGGATGGTGGGCTGCATGTCTGCATCGACGTACCATGGCTCAACCGAGCCGCATCTTAGGAGCGCCTCTGTCCCTCGCGCGTGGGACGTTGCGAGGGTCCACCCCACAGCTACGTTCGCATGCCTCTCGGTCTGCCGAACGCGGTCGCCGCTCATCAGCGCCTGTTGAGGAGCATTCTGGAGGCTCAGGAGGTCAGGCATTGCGCAGTCCTGGCGGAAATGGAGATGGTCCTTGAAGAGCCGCCTGCGCCCCAGAGCCTCCCGAGGCTCTGGGCCCTGGGGGCTCATGAGGATCGGCTTCCACATGATGACCCACAAGTGTAGGGGATCTATCATAGTCCTTTCGATAAGTAAGAGTGTCGAACCCAATGAGGAGCAGAAGGAAATGATAAGCGGTTTTCAGTAAGGTTTTCTCTGCAAGCACTGGAATAGTAGGTGATAGATAGTTTTGTGATAAGATAAATAGTAACGAGCAACAAGTAAACAAAGTAAATAAGGTGCAGCAAGGTGGCCCAATCCTTTATGTAGCAAAGGATAAGCCTGGACAAATTCTAATAATAAAGAATAAGCTCTCGAGGACACATTGGGAATTATCGTCAAGCTAGTTTCATCACATTCATAAGATTCGCGTTCGGTACTTTGATAATTTGATATGTGGGTGGACCAACACTTGGGTACTGCCCTAACTTGGACAAGCATCCCACTTTTGATTAACCCCTATTGCAAGCGTCCGCAACTACAAGAAGGAGTATTAAGGTAAACCTAACCACAGCACTAAACATATGGGCCCATATGAACCCCCAATGAAGCAACGCATAAACTAGGGTTTAAGCTTCTGTCACTCTAGCAACCCATCATCTACTTATTACATCCCTATGACTTCCTCTAGGCCCAAATAATGGTGAAGTGTCATGTAGTCGACGTTCACATAACACCACTAGAGGAGAGACAACATACATCTCATCAAAATATCGAATGAATACCAAATTCACATGACTACTAATAGCAAGACTTCACCCATGTCCTCAGGAACTAAAGTAACTACTCACAAAGCATAATCATATTCATAATCAGAGGTGTAATAATATGCATTAAGGATCTAAACATATGATCTTCCACCAAGTAAACCAATAAGTATCAACTACAAGGAGTAATCAACACTACTAGCAACCCATAGGTACCAATTTGTAGTTTTGGATACAAGACTGGATACAAGAGATGAACTAGGGTTTGAGAGGAGATGGTGCTGGTGAAGATGTTGATGGAGATTGACCCCCTCCCGATGAGAGGATCGTTGGTGATGACTTCCCCCTCCCGGAGGGAGGTGTCCCCGGTAGAACAGCTCCGCCAGAGCCCTAGAGTGATTCCATGAGGTTCCGCCTCGTGGCGGCGGAGTTTCGTCCCGTAAGCTTGCCCACGAATTTTTCCAGGTCAAAACCCTTCATATAGCAGAAGATGGTCACCGGAGGCCCACCAAGGGGCCCAGGAGATAGGGGGCGCGCCCTATAGGGGGGGCGTGCCCCCTGTCTCCTGGACAGGGTGTGGGCCACCTGGCCTATTTATTTCGCTCATAAATTATCAATAAATCCAAAAAGTGGTTTCGTGGAGTTTCAGGACTTTTGGAGTTGTGCAGAATAGGTTTCCAACGTTTGCTCCTTTTCCAGCCAGAATTCTAACTGCGGGCATTCCCCCTCTTCATGGTAAACCTTGTAAAATAAGAGAGAATAGCCATAAGTATTGAGATATAATGTGTAATAACAGCCCCTAATGCAATAAATATTGATATAAAAGCATGATGCAAAATGGACGTATCACCACACCACGTTCCGTCCGCTACCTCAACATTCCTTCATCTCCAACGGTATCAGGTGACACCTTTCAAGTTCCATTTCAGCTGGGAGCGCCCCCAGGGCTGCATCATTCCCAGGCCGTGTGGGTCCGTCCCTGCGGCGTGTATCCCTTTTGTTCATGTCATTAGGTTGCCTTGTTGGAGGCGCCCCTCAGGCTGCATTATCCCCAAGCCGCTCGGGCCTGACCCAGTGGCGTGTATCTCTCTTGCACCTGCCTAAGTTAACCTAACCTTCCATGCCTAACCTGCCTGGCTTGATCGCCCGCTCGATTGATGCCGACCTTTGGAGCTTCTCTCCCTAGCACGACGCTTGCGCACGGGTCCGTCCCTAAAACATCGACAAACCTGAGTGGCGGAGCTCTGGCCGCGGCAGCCCCGCACGGTGCCACCTCATCAGGCCCTCAGTGCCCATATCACACCCCCTGAGCAACCAGTGGCTGGCTGACGATTGTGATGGCGACTCTCGCTTTTCTCGTGATAAGTTTACAGGGTCTCTCTAAGGGACAACATCGGGCGAGGCCTCCGCGGCCCCTCTTCCTCTCTCATCTGCACAAACTGCTAGTGCGTTAAAGGGGGGGGCCTGAGCATCACGACTCAAGGGCTCTTACCGGCCCTCCAGCCCTCACCTCTTGGCCTTGTCCACGACATCATGACCTGGCATACCAACGACGGTTGAGCTCGCTCGAGGGCCGGGACCCGAGGACGTAGAGCATGAAGGGGAGTGCGGGGGAGAAGGAGGAGGCTCGCAAAGACCCCACCGGGCAACCCCTCAACTATTGGCGCGCGGGCCTGGCGCACCGCCGAGAAATGGCTTCAAGCTCCAGAGATAAGTCATCCTCCGAACTACTAGCTATCGCAACACCAACCTTGCACCTAATGCAACCCCGTAATGGCGACATTGCACTCCTTTCTCACCGAGCGGTGGCTGCTTGAGCGCTAAAGGGGACCTCCCGAGCATCACGCCTCGGGGGCTCTTACTGGACCTCGGGCCGCTCACCTCCTGGCCTTGACCACGGCATCGCGACCTGGCATACCAGCGACGGCTGAAGCCTGCCTCCCGACCGGGACCTATCAGCGCAGAGCACCAGGCCCCTCGTGAGGTTGGAAAGGAGGGACCAAGCTGAGACGGGACGAGCATCTCACACTACTTCACGATGAGGATCATATTAACAAAAGAAACTACAGACGCTTTACAAGCCCCCGCGGGGTGTGTTCTTGGTTCCTCGCAGGAACAAAAGACGCGAATCCTAAGGAGCCCTAACTACAGGAACCACAACGACAGACGCCATCATCAACAGTTGGCCACAGGGGGCCGGCGCCAACCTCATCGAGATCAGCCGTGCCGGCCGTCACGTGCACCGGCTCTGCTTCGGGCGCGGCGTGAGCTCGGTGGCTCGTAGCTGTTGTCGCTCGTCTCCGGAGTCAGGAGAAGTTCGGGGGAGTCGCTGGACCCTTCGGAGCGGTCGCTGCTGCCAGAAGAGCTGCTGGAAAGGTGGGCGGCAGGCCTGGTCCTCACCGTCCTGGAGCTCCGGCCGCTGCCTCTGGGACATCACTCCAGCCGGCGTCCTTAAGAACATCAAGGAGGCGCCATCGTACTCCAGATGGATCACGAGGGTGCCCTCCGTTTGGCAGACCCTGGCGATCTCGCCCCAGCCTCGGGTCATGAAGATCCTTCCAGGCGCGACGACTTCGACCTCCCCTTCGGTCGCGGGGGAGCGGCAGTCGGCGTGCTGCAGCCATAGCTCCCGAGGCCCCCTCGACGGAATCTCGAAGGCGAAGGAAGCGGGTAGGCGGATCCAGGAGCTCGGAGGCATGGCGGCGTGGAGCACGAACTCGCGGGAGGAGTTCGCCGCATGGACTCCAGGGGGGACGACGCGGATCGCCGTGATCCGTCAGCAACACCGGTGACGCGGGCGGCGCCGCTCGTCGCCCTCTTCCCCAGGGCCCTCGGCCTGGGCGTACAAGGGCAACGGGTATCCAGGAGGAGGCCGCTCCTACCAGGGCCTCGACACCTCCTGCCGAGCACCCTCGTCTCGGCGGCAGGGGACCGGACGCTTCTTCAGCGGAAGTGGGACGGGCCCCTCTCGGGGGGCCTTCCCTGCCTCTTCGGCCAAGAACCGGCGGATCGGTGCCATTGTCGACGAGTTGAAGGAGGAAGTGAAGAAGGGGAGGCGGAGCAAGGAAAGATGGACTGGAAGGGCTCGCGCCGCGCCGTACTTATAGCCGGAAGATGCCAACCGTCGGCCTCCATGATCACAGGTAATCATGACCCGTTTTAGCATGCATGGACTTCTCTTATCGAACAATTGCCGAGGCGACATGGGGAAGCGGAGACGCCCACGTCCAATCAAGCGCCCCATGGCGCCCAAGGCCGCAGGCTGTTGGAGCCCGTGGCGCTTCGCACTTGCCCCTTCACTTCTCTGCTAAGCCAAGTCCGGGCACGCCTTGGGCCCGGGGGCTACTATCGGCGTTCTGGGAACGGGGTTCCCTAGACTTGCCTGCCTGCGGCCTACGGCGTGGCTCAAGCAGTGGCCCATTGCGGCCCATCTTCACCAACTCAAGCTCAAGGCCCTCGCGAGGGGCCAAGCCTCGCGGGGCGGACGACAGGAAGCATCCTCAGGGCCAGCCGGCTCGCGAGGTGGCGGAGAGATCAAGGCAGGGGTACCTCGTGAGGTACCCGTGATGCAAGCCATGATGATCGAGGCCAGGCGGGCGCCAGGCGGGCACCGACCTATGCAGTGTCCTTGTTTCCCCTTTGGTGCAAAGGGAGCAAGCACATGCCAAGGCATCAGGCAAAGGCTACCATTTCAGTGTAACAAGACCAAGACCAGCAGAACGGCAAGACGGAGGTCACCATGGATCCCAGGACGGCATCATCGTCAGAGTCTTTGGCAAGCGAGGACCAACTTTAGCCAGGATAAGTGTACTAGATGTTCCCCTTCAAAATGGCCAATTGTTGGCGCCCTTCCCGCTCAATATTTGGGAAGAGGACCAGGGCCTCTTACTCTATATATAGTACTAGCCACCGTAGTATAGAGGCATCTGGAATCGACCCCTCAAAAGGGACAACACCACCACAAGAACATCCCCCGCGAGGCTGTTCTTCCTTTGTACTATTCATCATCAGCCCCAGAGGCAATCCACCACACCAAACACTGGAGTAGGGTATTACACCACAGTGGTGGCCTGAACCAGTATAAACCTTGCGCCCCGTGTGTTGTTCATCGTGTAGCCTAGATCCTTTGCGAGGCAACGAGACGTGAGTTGGTAGAGGAGAAATCTTCGCGCGCACCCCAGAGTTCGAATCTCAAGGGTCTGCCGGAACCCGCAATCCGCAGCAGTAGCTAGCATGACAAACAAGCATGAATGAGTAGGCACATCTGGGCTCAAACAACTCCTACTCATGCTAGTGGGTTTCATCTATTTACTGTGGCAAGGACAGGTCATGCAGAGGATAAGGGGTTCAACTACCGCATCATGTAACAGTTGAATCGTTGTTTTCCTAATGCAGTAAAAGAGAGCAGAGCGAGAGAGTGGGTTTGTATCAGAATGAACAAGGGGTTTTGCTTGCCTGGCACTTCTGAAGATAGTATATCTCTTCATCGGTGTCATCAATCTCATCGTCGGAACCACGTCTATCAAGAGGGGACAAACACCGACAAACAAGGAAGAACACAATAAATGCAATGCACAATATGATGGATGATCATGACATGTCAATATGTTGTGATTTGAGCTAATGCAACTAGCAACAGGTTAAACGAAGTTGGTTTGAATCCAAGATTCAAATTCAAACTCCATACGTGAAAATTCAAATGCCATTTACATGATTTGTCCTAAACAATAGCTATAAGTTGTTCTAACATGCATGAAATTTGTACAAATTGGATTTTTTTGATCATTTTTCAAATATAATTTATCTTATTTGGAGTTATAGATAATTGTCTATGAATTTTAGAAGTTTTGGGCATTTTCCCGAATTTTCTGAATTATTTTAAATCTAGAAAATGATTAACTGCGTCAGCATTGCGTTCTTAGACGTCGGCGAGTCAATCATGGTGACCGAGTCAAACTTGACCCGTGGGGTCCAATCAGTCGATGACATAGTGTTGTCGAGTCCGCAGACGGTGGGGTCGATCGGCGGGTGGCGTGGCCAAGTCAAACAGACTTGTGGGCCCTGCGGGGTTAGTTTAATCTAAACAAAAACTAAACCAGGGTTAATTAAGCAGTGGGGTCCATCTGTAAGTGGCTGTAGGGTTAATTAGCGATGTCATTAGTTGCTAATGATGGGTCCACGTCGACCTCGCCGGAGATCAGCTGGCGGCAACCACAGAACACGGCGGGGCACGCCGGATTTGCGCAAGAGGCATCGTCTTAGCGCGCTGAGGGCACCAGGGCATAGCCCTTCCTCGCCCGCATCAAGAGCAAGGGGAGTTGGGCGCGGGGGTCACCGGAATCATGCCGGTGACGAGCTTTGGTGGTGGCCGGAGTTCGGCCAAGCTCGGGTATGGTGTTACGCTGCACGGGAGGATGAGCGGGTGTGTGCTACGTGCTCCTGGTGAGGTGGGGAGCACGGTTCCATGCTCGGAGGTGAGATGCGGTGGCCTTGGCCGTGACGACGAGGAACCACGGCGGCGGTGAGCTCATGGCTCCGGTGACTCGGGCGGCTAGAGGTGCGTACGGGCACGGGGAGCAGGGGAGAAGAAGGTGGAGCTCATAGCAGGGTCGGAGATGGTCTTAGCGAGCTCGGGGAGGCGGAGACGACGGAAAATCAACGGCGGCGATCCTCGGTGGCCGAGGAGGGGAACGGCGGAGCTGGCGTCACTCAGGGCTTCCGGCGCCTTCCGTCTTGGTGAGGAGGAAGAGGGGGATGAGGCTGAGCTTCTTGGCGCGTCGGCGAGGCAAGGCATTGGTTGTGGCCATGGCAATGGCAAACGACGATGACGGCTGCGCTCGGGCGAGAGAGAGAGAGAGAGAGCAGAGGAGGGGAGAAGCACGAGGGAGAGCGAGAGAGGTCCAGGGGGTGCGTGGCGACGTCTAGGGCGAGGGGGAGCAGCTTCGTGGCTAGCAGGAGGTGGCTGCGGCTCGGGCTGTCTGGCGTGCCTGTAGCCTTGATGCCGAGGGCGCGAGGAAGACGGCAGCACAGGGTGGGCTAGAGCCTAGCAGGCGGCCATCTTGTAGTAGGTAGGCCAGGTGGGCTGGAACGCCAGGTAAGTGCCCAGGTGAGTCTCTCTCTTTCTTTCTGTTTCCTATTTTCTGTAATTGTGTTTGGCTTTATAAAAAATGCCAGAGCATTTCCAAAAATCATGCAACTGACTCTGGCCATTGTTTTGTATATATCCAACAGTAAACATTTTAACTTATGATTATTTGAGCATTTAAAATATTTAATAGCATTTAAATGCCCAAATGCAAATAGAGTATGATTTAATCCAGAGCCCAAATATGTCATGGAAAAATGTGCATCACCTCTGGTTACCGTTCCCAGCATTTTCCAAGAACGATGAACATTTTTGAAAGCCATTTGGATTTACTGGAAATATTTTGGTTGAACCTAGTGAATTCCTTTGATGCTAGGGTTTAGGCAACATGATGCACACATGAAGCTAGTCTAGTGCATTGCCAGAAGCTAGGGATGTGACAAGATTTCTCAGCTAAGGCATTCTAATGTTGTTGCACAACCAGTATACCAACGATGAAACTTGTTACTACCTTCGGATTTTTGCACTATTTGTGCTTATAGATTACATACCAGACTTTCATGAGATAAGTCATTTTTTTTGTATAGTGTCACCAAAATGCCAAGGCGCTGATGTCATTTTATTTTAGTTAAACCGCAGAAAAAATTATGAAGAGAAGAGGAAAGGTCAAGAGTGGACACCTCCTCCTCCGGCTGTTTACTTGATTCGGTTGATAAAGTTTTTATGTTTGATCATTATCAAGATTGGGATAGCAATTTTTCAAGTCCCCTCGAGTTCGAAATGATATTTACCTTGAAGGTACATCGTTTGCAATTTCTTATACTGTCATTTGTTAATAATGCTAGTTACCTTCAGACTTTTGTATTTGGTTTAATGCTGTTGCATTGCTAGTATACCAATGCTGAAACTTGTTACCTTTACATTTTGTATTGTTAATGCTTATAGAAATCTTCCAGTGCTAGCTTAAGGAAATCTGCTCAGTAAAACCATTGTACTATACCCCATAATAAAAAAACTACTCTACGGTTGCACTAGCCACTGGATTAGTGTATATTTGTACTATTCGAATGGTGTTGCATTAGCGTATGGACATATATAAAGTGTGGCAAGACTTCCCAGATATGTGCTCAAGAATACTACTACCAGTTTTTCTAAATACTAGACGATTGGGTACTTTAAATTGAACTGCAAAAACGTCTTATATTAAGGAACAGAGGGTGTAGTGTTCACTCAAATTATGCCTGTAAAGCTAGTCACACCTTTGTTAAAATTAATGTTCATTATGTTATCGGAGGAGGTCTGTATGTTGTCTCTAATGCATGTCGATTACTTACCTGACATCATGATGTAATGGGTAAGTCATTTCGTTTTGTACAGTGTCACTGAATTGTCAAGGCGGTGATGGCATTTTATTTTAGTTGAACTACACAAAATATGCTTAAAAGAAGAGGGAAGGTCAGTAATGGTTCAGTTTTTAAGAAAATTCTATGTATGCCTTCCTGACATCAGCCGCTGTTGCCTTATTTATTCCTTCAAACAGGTGGTTAGAAACATTCTTGCTACCTTTTCCCATTAAGAAATTGGAATGCTTATATTTGTGAGTCTATGCTTCAACTAGTGCCACTTTTATAGTAATCAAACTTTCAATATCTGTGCAAACGTGGATGCTCGATTTTAGTGGAACTGCACAACAAGTCCAAATGGTTCAACATTGGGAGCAGGTTTTCTTCCAAACCGTTATATCCAATTGGTGGCACTGTGAGCTGTTCATTATGAAGGTACATGGTTTGCTACTATCTTGCTTTTATTTTTGTACTGTCATTAGATAGTAATATTAGTGGTTTGCATGTGAATTTATTGGCAGGGTGGACCTACATTTGAGGTGCAGGACATGATTCAATGATTGGATGCTCAATTTCGGTTGTATTGATTTCACCTCTTCCATCACTATGAACATGGATATCCTTGGTCTGATGAAGAATAGTCACTATATTTCTGCTCTGTTCGAGCAAATCAATTCAGTAAGAAATTGTCCAGGGCAAAACATGACAATATCAAATTGTCCAGTGCAAAACATGACAGATGCTAAGCGGAAGGGACGTGTTTTAATCGAAATACAAGGTGGGGCATATGTTTACTAGCTTCTTGATATTTGTGTAGTTAGATGTCTGCCCGTTGCTATTTGTCAAACAAACAAAGTGACCGCTATTTTGGTGGAACTGCATAAGAGAATAGTAAAGTCACTGCATGCAGTGCCATTTGATAATAGACACAGAAAGATGGGATAGTCACTTCATGGACTGCACAAAAGTAGTACTGTACTATTTATTGGCCAACACTAGGTGCTTCATTGCTTTGGTCTGATTAAACAATGGGCATCATTTTTCCTAAGTTAAAGTTTGTATTCCAAAAATAGTCTCGCCGTGTGATCGAGAGAAGACCAAATCATATTGCAGTGGATGTTCCTCCATCATGTGTGGTTCATTCTCATGGTTCCAGCTGTTGGTGAAACCACTTATATTTGCAAGAGGAATTGTAGACTTCACAAGAAAAATTCTTCCACTCTGTACTAAATGTTGGCCCAGAGAAGCATGCATGTTAGTAGGAAGAACAAATGTTTTTTCTAGATCTTAATTTGCTTTTGGAGCTACATTTTTGTATACGAACTGTGAATCATTGAGATGCATTAACATGTTGATCTTATGTGTGGAAATCGTACTAGTTGGTTGTGAATTTGGGCTACTAATGTGAACATATTGCAATGCCAGGCCTGTGAGTCTCGTGTGAACATTTTAAATGGACGGTCTTTTACTACTATGCACAACATGATCCTTATTTCTGTGTTCTCAGTGTTTAGAAGTTACTAGAAGTTCCTTATTTCTATTTGCTCACAGCCTGTTTGGCAAACTAACGGAAGGGGAATGAGAGTTTAACTCTAATTCCCTTTTCCCATCTCAATTACCAGCCCTCCCCCACGTAATAGATATGTGGCACTTCTACATGTGAATTCCCCTTCCACTTCCCTATTGAATTCCCATTCCACCTAAACAAACAAAGGAATAAAACTCTCTATGCCTCAAACTCCCATTACCTCTCTCCACACCGAAACAAACAGGCAGTCAGTGTTTACAAGTTACTGATCGATCACTAGCTAGCCTACCAATACGCTCCTGGCAGTTTCAGTTGCGACGCAAGATCCGGAGGTGGTAGTTTTTTGAATAAAAACGCCTACCTCTGAAGAAACTGACATGTTGTTCTAAAGAAAATGCCATGTGAATCTGAAGAAACTGCCAGCAAAAATGTTCGCAAATGCATTATCTCCCAGCAAACGGTCATCAGCTATTGCGATCCTACATGTACACAATCCGACCAACTCGATCCTACGCGAATAACTAGCGGATAACGCACGTACCTCATCTGGATGAATTGAGCACACTCGTTTGACCATCATGTCGACATGCGACCCAACACGGACGGGACACACCACTAACGGGACGGGACGGGATGACACAATCATAATTTTCAGTTTTTCTAGTTTTCCCCGGCAAGCTGGCACGCTAAGCCATGCCTGCTTATGCATTGAATTCCAATGACCGTCGCGTTTCCCGTGACATGCTTGTTCACCTACCTTCCGGCTATAATTACTAGTTCCCGGCGTTCTCCAGTAGCACCATCACTCAACTCGCCCTATTCTCATAAGCCCCCACCGGCCCGACATCGATCGCCACTTGCCCTCGCTCTCGCCACATTCGTCATGCCCCCGTCCGTCCGCAATAGGCGGTCACCGCCAGAACTAGTGTTTGGTTTTTCACCGGAAGGCAGATGGAGTGTCGGTGTACTAGAGTAGGGGTACCCTAGTATCCCGTACTCGTGCACGGACAGTTGCAGCACCCCGCGGCAAGGTTCGCCTCGCCACCGCCAACTTCCTCCGTGGCTCCCTTTGAGCCATTCAAGAACAAAGTATTAGATTGCGAAGATAAGGTCCCGACAAGAGGAGCTTGTCGGGAAGGCCCGCTCGAGCACGCATGATGAAGCGAGGCCCGGCAAGAGGAGCTTGCCGGGAAGGCTCGAGCCGCGACAAGCCTCCGGTAGCGACAAGGATTCGCCGCGGCAAAGCGCTTGCCCGGCATGCAGCTCCTCTCCGTCTCCGATCCAGCTCACCCGGTGACGTGTCGCCATGGGACCGTTCCATGGGCGGCGTGTCGAGCGGCTGTGCAACCAATGAAGAGCAGCGACAGCCTTGGTAGCGAACAGGCTCGCCATCGTGGCGAGCGGAGGCGCACCTGACGGTCTCTATTACACTGTTTAGGCGACAACGACAGGCATTTATTGCTTTTGTCCCTTGCCGTTAGAGTTAGGTATTTTTGCACTGTACACTGTTGAAGTAGGTGTACCAACCCTGTTTTACGTTTGTACCCCGCCTATGTTGCCACCTGCCGGAGACCCTTTAGCATATAAAAGGAGGCCCGAGTGCGGCGTGGGGGGGGTTGACGGTTGGCCAAGTTTCGATTCATTCGACCCACCGTAGACTAGACACACTCACGCTAGGTTTTGTAGCCCGCATTGCTCCCTAGCAAGCGGAGAATAGATCAAACAAGCAGCAGTAGGAGTTTTATCTCTCCGGAGAGCTCCGAAGCTGGGTAAAACCGCTCGTGTGCATCGCCTCGATCCGCTCTTCGTGCGACCTCCGCCCCCCCTCCGAACCACAAAGGGGCCTGCTCCGCCGGGCCCCATAGGTGTCCGTGGGTACGATCAGCATCCCCGACATCTCTGGCGCGCCCGGTAGAAGCGTCGAGGCCGTGTGAATCCGATCCGGCGTTCACACGGCGGCGTCATCAACATCTTCCTCAACATGCCACCGAAGAAGAAGGCTTCGGCGGCGAAACCGTCCGCGTCGTGCCCACCTCGCCGCAGCAAGAACGGGTGGTGGTACAGAACTGGCGGAAGAACGGCGCCGACGAAGGTGTTCGCGGCGTTGCCAAGTCCAAGGACAAGGCACCGCAAACCTCGGCGTCCGCGCATCCCCGCGCCCATCTCGGAGACGGGACCAACAACGTCATGGCGCTCTGGCGCCATACGTTCGTTGGATCGAGACCCTCAAGACCAGCACGCCGCGTAGCGTCTTTGGCGCAAGTGAGATACGATCGCCCGGACGAGGCGCTGCTCCTTCTAACATAGTTAGAAGTCCGAGCGTGTCCCGCTCCTCGCACCGTTCTCCAATGCCGCCTACTACTCCAGGAGAAGCTCTGGCGAGAGCCCAGCTACTCCTCGACTACCCTCCAACGGCCGACAAGGTCGACGAGTGGAGGGCCACTATCCAGAGCCTCATCGGCTTTGCCAACGGCGACGCTCATGACAACCAACGCCATCGCTGCGCGGCGCGGCGACAAGGGACGAGCCGGAGGCGACGGGATCGACGGAGGTGCAACCACGTGCACTCTCCGCCAAGAAGGCCAAGATCGCCCGACTCACCGGATCCACCTCGACAGCGACTCCACCGCGTCGTCCGGGATCCGCGGACTCGCCGCGACCAGCGCTAAGTTCTTCATGGCGACAACAAGAGGATGCTCGAACTTCGCATCGGCGTCGAAGAGAAGCGCGACGTCAATCCGACAAGCGGCTGGGCCTTCTGTTGGCGTGACGCAGCGCCCGGAGGGGGCGGCGACTTGCCGTGCAGCGGTAGGTTGCCCTGCGTTCACTCGTGAGCTGCGGCAAGTCGATGTGGCCCAGCCGGAAAAACTTCAAACCAGACGTGCGGAGAAATGCGATGGCAGGATGCATCCGTCGGAGTTCCTCAGCATCTACACCATCACGGTGCAGGCTGCGGGGACGGGGCGACAAGATCCTCGCCAACTACTTCCCGCTTTCGTGCTCAAGCCCAACGTCGAGATCTTGGCTCATGCACTTGCGAGACAACTCCATATCCTCTTGGGCAGATCTGTGCCATCGGTTTGTTGGCTCCTTCACGGTGGCCACAAACCTCATGGCCAGAAGAGTGACCTTCACTTACTCGCCCGAAGGAAGGAGAGTCCCTGCGCAAGTTCATTCAGAGATTCAGCCGTGTGCACTACAACATCCTGGCGTCCACCTGCCGTGGTGATCAGCGCATTTCATCGTAATGTGCGGAACCGCGAGATGAGGGAGGAGATGGCGATGAGCAAAGTCAAGGACGTCGGTGAGCTATGCGCCTTGGCCGACAAGTGTGCACTGTGGCTGAGGAAGGGAGGAGACTCCGGAGAGGATCTGAAGCGAGGATCAGCGATGATGACACCGCCCGACGAAGAAGGGCGTGGCGAGGCAACAGGAAGAAGAAAAGCGAGGAAGTGCTAGCTGTCGAGCAGTCCGGCAACGGGCGGCGACAAGAACACCAAGGCTGGTGTCTTCGGCAAGGAGGTTGCAGCCGACGCCAACCACCCGATCGGTGGCGGCCGCCGACAAGCGGGACAACTCCGGCAAGCGATCTTGCAAGATCCACCGCACCAAGGGCCACGATCTCCGTGAGAGCTGCAAGAAGGTCGAGCAGCTCGTCGAACAGAAGAGCTGAAATCTGGCGGCGAGACAAGGAGAAGGCCAGGAAGGTGCTGGGGAAGCGAGCAAGAAACGTCCGGCGGGGAGGACGCCGCGGCAAAGTCAAGCAGCGACAAGGAGATCGGCCTCCCCGCGGCCGCGACAAGGATGAAGATGATGATGACGACGAAGATATGGAGGACGACGACACCGACGAGCAGGAGTTTCAGAAAGCCACAGAGGTTCTCTGCGTTGACGGAGGTGCTTCCCTGCATACCTCCCACCGCCAACTCAAGCAATGGATGCGGGAGGTCAATGCAGTGGAACCATCCATAGAGTCACGCAAGCCTACGAAGTGGTTCAAGACGCCTATCATTTTTGATATTGAGGACCACCCTGATCGCATAACTGCGGTCGAGTGCTTGCCGATGTTGGTTTCTCCAACCATCCGCAACCTCAAAGTCACAAAAATGCTAGTTGACGGCGGGGCCGGCTTGAATCTGATCTCCTCCGTGGTGCTCCAGAAGCTTCAAATCCCTGACAGCGAGCTCGAAGAGACCGGAACCTTCCAAGGAATCAATCTGGGAAGGAGCAAGCGAGCAGGGAAGATTACGTTGTCGGTCACATTTGGCAGCGAGCTGAACTTCGAACTAAGAGGGTTACGTTTGGCGTCGCCGATTTCCCATTGCCTTACAATGGGATACTTGGCAAATCGGCGCTCGCCAAGTTCATGGCAGCCTCTCACTACGCCTACAACCTACTCAAGATGCCGGGCCCGATAAGCGTCATCTCGGTCCATGGCGACAAGAAGGATGCCCTTATCTGTGCCGACAAGATCTTCCGGGACGCAGCAGCCGCAACAGCAGTTGCCGGACACTTGCCGCTGAAGCTCCGGGGAAGAAGACCAAGTCCAGGTCCGGCAAGGGCTCTGATGCTCACTCCGGCAAGCGCACCTCTTCGGAGTGCTGCGCTACCGTCGAGGACGCACCATCGAGCTCCACCGACAAGTGTAAGAAGTTGGTGGCTTCGCCGAAGACCAAGATGGTGCCCGCCAAGGAGGACGACGCTGGTGGTACCTTCACCATCAGTGCCTCTCTCGACCCCAAATAGGAAAGGCGCTGCCGCTTTCTGCGGGCGAATGTCGGCGTGTTTGCATGGCAACCGTCGATATCCCCGGTGTTCCTGTGAAAGTGATTGAGCACCGCCTAGCCGTTTGTCCTCATGCGCGCGCCCGTCAAGCAAAGAGTCGAAGTAAGCGGTGGGCGCCAAGAATTCATAGTGAAGAGATCAAGAAAGCTGGAAGCGGCGAGGCCTTGTCGGAGGAGTACTCCATCCTACGTGGTTGGCCAATCCTGAAGTGCGCATAAGGCAAACGGGAAATGGAGGCTTTGTATTGACTTCGCGATGTTAATAAAGCTTGTCCCAAAGACCCATTTCCCTTGCCGCGCATTGACCAGATTGTTGACTCCACAGCCCGGATGTGATTTGCTTTCGTTTCTTGATGCCTACTCAGATACCATCAGATCTTCATGGCTGAAGAAGATGAAGAGAAGACCGCATTCATCACACCATGTGGCACATATCTGTTTCATACGGATGCCTTTCGGTTTGAAGAATGCCGGTTCAACATTTGCAAGGGTAGTCCATGACGGCTTTTGAGCCGCAAATGCACAGAAATGTAGAAGCCTACATGGACGACATATAGTGGTCAAGAGCGAGGACAAAGCAACTCTGGTTCAAGATCCGGGCGAGACCTTTGCATATCTGCGCAAGATGAACCTCAAGCTCAACCCAGAGTAGTGCGTGTTTGGAGTCCCTTCCGGCTAGCTCATCGGGTTCTTCGTGTCTCAGCGAGGGATTGAAGCAAATCCCGACAAGATCAAGGCCATTGAGCAGATTGAATCACCTAAGTGCATCAAGGATGTACGAAGACTTGCGGTTGCGTGGCTGCTCTCGGCAGGTTTATTTCTAGGTCTGCTTTGGCGGGCCTGCCATTTTTCAAGATTTTGAAAAAGGCGGGTCGATAAAATGGACTCCCGAAGCGGAGGCTGCGCTGCAGGACTTAAAGAGATACATGTCCTCTACTCCAACACTTGTCGCACCTAGGCCACAAGAGAAGTTGCTGCTATATATATAGCGGCAACCAATCAAGTGGTTAGCGCTGCGTTAGTGGCGGAGAGGGAGGCGGATGACGAGCCAGCAACCGCGGCAAGCACATCCAGCGACAAGCAGGGGGCTTCGCCGACAAGCTCTGGTCCCGACAAGGACGAGTCATGAAAGATACAAGAACAGAATCTGAAAAAAGGATGGTGCGGCGCCCAGTTTACTTTGTCGAGTTCCCTCCTGCGAGGGGCTAGGTCAAGGTACTACGGTGTGCAAAAACTGCTTTTCGGCCTCCTCATGGCCTCGAGAAAGCTGCACCATTACTTCCAAGCACATGAGATCACAGTTGTCACTCGCTTTCCCTGAAGAGGATCTCGCAGAATCCGAAGCGGCAGGCAGGATTGTCGAGTGGGCACTGGAGCTGTCAAGCTTTGGTCTTAAGTTTGAAAGCACATCAACTATCCAAAGCAGAGCCTTGGCAGAGTTCATAGCAGAATGGACGCCAACGCCAGATGAAGAGATTCCGGAGACGAGTATTCCCGTCAAAGAAGCAAGCAAAGAATGGCTGATGTACTTTGATGGTGCCTTCTCGCTGCAAGGCGCCGGTACCGGCATGCTGCTTATCGCACCCACCGGAGAGCACCTCAAGTACGTCGTCCAGATGCACTTTCCCAAGGAGCAAGCGACAAACAATACTGCAGAGTATGAAGGTTTGCTTGCCGGTCTCAGGATCGCCGTGGACCTTGGGATCAGGAAGCTTATTGTCAGGGTGACTTGCAACTCGTCGTCCGCCAAGTCAACAAAGATTACGAGTCCGTCGATGGAAGCCTCACGTTGATGAAGTAATGAAGCTAGAAGAGCACTTTGACGGCTGCAAATGGAACATGTTCCAAGAGCTCGAGAATGATATCGGCGATGCCTGTCAAAGTACGATGCGCTTAAGCTACTGTGGAACCAGGGACTTTCGTGCTCAAGCTGACTCGATAGCCAACCGTAACACCATCGGCCGGACAAAGCAAGAAGAGGAAGTTGGCCTCTGGTGACTACTTTCAAATAGAGCTTCCCGAAGCCGTCGCTGCAAAAGGTCCCCAAGATCAACACCAACAAAGCCGAGGAGCAGATCTGCTCCATGCACCTCTGTGGTTTGTTTCGTTGAAGCAAAAGCTCCCGACAAGTCTTGCTCGGCAAGTTTGTCGGGGAAAGCATCTAACTCCGGCAGAGCCATAGGCTCTTGCAGTAGAAGCTGATGTTCCCAAGCTGACAAATGAGCCTTTAGTCCTTGTTGTCGAGCCACAAGCTCCAAAGCATGGGCGCAGCGGATTGTCCAATTCCTTCAGACGGAGAACTTCCGAAGAAGCGGAAGAAGCGGAAAGAGTAGCCCGGCGGTCAAGTATGTACGGTTTGTCGACGGCATACATGCATGAAGAAGACTCAACGGTGTGAAATTGAAGTGTATTCCCAGGGAAGATGGACAGAAGCTGTTGGCTGAGATACATGGAGGCATATGTGGTCACCACATTGGCGCAAGAGCACTTGCCGGCAAAGCTTTCCGGCAAGGTTTCTTCTGGCCGACAGCCCTCCAGGATGCAACTGCACAAGTAACCAAGTGTGAAGCGTGCGGTTCCATTCCAAGCAGATACACCTGCCAGCTCAAGCTCTCCAGACGATCCCTTTATCACGGCCATTTTCGGTCCGGGGCTCGACATCTCGGTCCCTTCCCCGAAGTTGTCGGGGCTTTGAGTACTTATGCGTCGCCATCGACAAGTTCACAAAGTGGCGGAAGTGGAAGCGATGAGGAAGGTGACAGCACGGTCGGCCGATCAAGTTCTTGGTCGATTGTTTATCGTTTGGAATCCCTAACGGGATCATCACCGACAATGGCACACAATTCACGAAGTCGCACCTTCATGCGATGCGTCCAAGACCTTGGCGCCAAGGTCTGCTGGCTTCCGTTGCTCACCCGAGAAGCAACGGTCAAGCGAAGAGGGCAAATCTTTGAAGTGCTGCAGCGGGCTCAAGACCAGAACTTTCGACTGTGCTGCACAAGTCCGGAAGAAACTGGATCGAGGAGCTGCCGGTGGTTCTTTGGTCGATCAGAATGACGCCAAATCGAGCCTTGGCGGGCACCTTTGCTCTAGTCTATGGAGCAGGCAGTTCTCCCCACGGAACTTCGTATACGGTGCGCCTCGAGTGCTCGCTTATGATGAGTTTGAGCAAGAGCAGCTGCGACAAGATGACGCGCTGCTCCTTGAGGAGGATCGTCTTGATTTCTTTGGCGAGCCGCTCGCTACCGACAAGCCCTGCGTCGCTACCATGGCCGCGAGGTTAATGATGAAGTCTCGAGGAAGGCGACCTTGTTCTTGGCCTCAGTCCGCCAAGAATTCAAACAAGTTGACCTTGAAGTGGGAAGGCCCTTATCGGGTGAAACGAGTCACTAGGCTGGCGGCTGTCCGCTTTGAGACCGAAGATGGCATTCGGTGAGCAACTCTGGAACATTGAACATCTTCGTAAGTTTTACCCATAAAGGCGCGGTTGTCGGAACCCGTTCCGGCAACCACCTTTTGTACAAGTCTTGCCGCTGTTGCATGTAATCCTTCATTACAAAGCGGTATGAGACCCGTGCATCGATAAAGCCCATGTGTTGCGCACAACTTTGTCAAGTTCATGCTTTCATCAAGTTCTTGCATGTTATGGCTAACACTTTGTGCAACAACCACACCCGGTAGCGAGAATCGAGCCACTGGGCTCTATAACGTTATTTCCTCTTCTTTCTCTTGTCGCAAAGAAAGGGAGGCTCCCTCGCGCACAAGTTAACCAGGGGGGAGGAGGAGATAATACTATGGACCAGGCACCGCTCGAGGAAGTTTCACCTCATCGGGAAGCAAGAAACAGAAAAGCTAAGTTGCCAAAGTTTGAGCAATCAATTTTTAAAATTTTCGTTATCTTCCTCGAACGATAGTACTTTGTATGGAAAACTTGTGCGCAGAGGAACCGAATCGTGACTGGTCGCGCCCTTACTTTGTTTCGAGTCCGCTCAACATCTTAAGTGAGCTGCGGTTAGTCCGCGACAAGGTTGCTTGTCGGTAGCGACCCCGCCAGCAGGCTGCCGAAGTTCCGCACTCGGCGCTCGTGGCAAGGGTGCCTGCACCGGCAAGTTTCCCTGAAAAGCGTAGGGCAATAACGTACAAAGGAAGGAATCGAATAGAGGAAATAACATTGCATTGATCGATTCACCTAAGATAAAGTATATTACAGAATAACTCGTCGCTGATCTAACAAAGTTTTCTAAACATGACCAGCAGCGACAAGGGAAAGATAAGGTTGGCGGCCTAGTCCACGCGGTCGCCCTCGATCCTCTTGATCTTGTTCACCTTGTCCACAATGGGTGCGACAAGGGCTTTGAGCTCCTCCACGTTGGCTTCGGCCGGCAACGACCGAGGGCGCCATTAAGGTTGAGGCCGGGTTGCGGAAGGCCACCTTCATCAACACCTTCTCGAGGGCCCCCGCGCAGATCCGGGCGTGATTCCTCGGCCACCGCTTCCGGGACCTCTTCCCGAGTCGCCGGAGGCCCGGCCACCACGCCTTTGAAGAACAGGCTGAGCTTGACGCTGGGTTGGAGATGCTCGTCGGAGGAGTACGCGAGGTCCCCATCTCCGGCTTCATCAGCTCGTTGTGGATGTCGTGGCGGTGTCCACAAGACCTTCGGTCCGGTGCTCCACGCTCTCCCTCAGAGTGTTACGGGCCGGAGGCGGCATTCGCCAGCAGCTCCTCCTTGGCCTTGATCGCCTCCAACAAGCCCGCCTCCGCTCTGGCACCATCCAACGTCTGCGTCGGGGTGGTGGTTTCGGCCAGAGATCCGCCTTGGAGTCCTTGGCGGCGGCGAGCTCCTTAGCCTGTCGGCAAAGACGGACCTGCAGCTTCGCCCGGCGTGAGGCGCCCTTCTCGCGCTCACGCTTGAGCACGGCAAGCTCTTCGCCGCTCTTCGTGAGGGTGGCCTCGGCTGTGCCACCTTCGCCTTTCAGCTCTTCCTTGGCGTCCTCGGCGGCTGCGGTAGCGTCGCCGCTTCTGGCGCCCGCCAAGCGACTCCTCACGCCTTGGCGAGGTCCTCCTCGTGGCTGTCCAAGTTGACCTTCCGCTGCGCCAACTTCGCTTTCCTGCGCGGCGAGCTTCTCGGCAGCCAGCCGCTGCTCCTCATCAGTTGCGGCCTTCTCAAGGATAAAGGCCGTGCGCTCTTCTGCGAGCTGCGCCCGCGCGTCTGCCACGTCGCGGAGCGCTTCTTTGTTGGCACTCCGGAGCTCCTCGGCGCGCTTCTCTATGTCCGCTCCCGCCCTCGCGTCAAGGGCTTCCCGGGTCTCCAACTTGGCCTAACGGGTGCGGTAGAGGGACAGCAGCTTCTTCAGCAGCTGCTCCTCCTCGGACTCGCCGCTGCTGCTACTTGGCGCGTCCACCAGCGTCAACCCAGCGGAGGCGAGTAGCACGCCGTCGAAGGTCTCGCCCTCGACTGGCGCCACAGGCTCGGCTCCGGGGAGCTTGATGAAGACGCCTTCACCGGCCTTGGTAGGCAAGCCGGGCTAGGGCTCCTCGAACTGGCGCCCATTGGCAGCAGCGGGGAGTCGGTTGTCGGTGTAGCGCTTACCCTCCCTGCGGCCCAGAGGGCGTCGGTATGACCGTCCAGACCCTCGCCCGGCCCTGCGTCGGCAGCCTCGGTGGCCTCCTCGTAGCGAGCTCATGCCAGCCGCCTCTTCTTCCACAACGATGACCTCTTCTTCCTCGACGGCGGCCTGCAAATCGGTGTTGCAGCGCGTCTCCTCATCGCTGGCAGCCTCGACCTCCATCGGTCTGCGTCGAGACGAAGAAGGAGCGATCAAGCAGATATCCAAAAGAGAAACAAAAGAAAGCAAGCCCAAGGGGATTTTTCGTGTAAGGGAGTTACCTGCAGCGGGATCCGCAGCCATGGCCTCGACCACTGGAGGGTTGGCGCCGCCCCTTGCCGGGTAGCCTCCCTTGCGGAGTGGCCTCCTTGTCGGAGGGAGCTCCCTTGCGGGGAGTCCTCCCTCGGCGGCGTAGTGGCAGCAGGCAGGATCTCGGGCGGCTTCCGAGCCCTCCCGATGAGACTGCTCTGCTCCCGCACAAGCACACGGTCGAGATATCAACAAAGAAGGGCACCCCGACGCCTAACAACAAGAAGAAAACTGCACACTTACTCCGGGAGCCGTCTTTGAGGCTGCTCCGGGGAAGGGTTGCCGGGTCCGGCAAGGCGGTCTCGGACGCGTCCCCCGTCGCCACGGGAGAATCGTCCTCAACAACGACCGTCGGGATCTTGGCCCTCTTCGCCGCTCTCTCGGACAGCGTCCTGAAAAGGAAAGAGTCCAGAACGAAGCAAATCAGATTCAAGATGAAGCAATAAAAATTGAAGACATACATGCGCGATCTCGAGAAGCTTACTCTTCGCCTTCCTCCTCGGAGCTGAGCGCGGAGAAGTCAAACTCCGGCCCGCCTCCGGTGCGATGAGGCGGAGGAGTGGGCTCTCTTGGCCGCTTGGCGGAGGCGTCGGCGGCGGCCCGAGAAGATTCCGCCCCGGTTGTCGCTGCAGTTTGGGGCGCTCCCGCGGCAACCTCGCTTGCCGCGGTGGAGTGCGTCGGCGCGCTACAGCTGTGGGCCGACCTGTCGCCCGCTCGTCTCGACCCTGCGGAGAGCGCCTTCTCGGCGGAGCCGGGGGCTCCGCTGGTGGCAAGTCGCTTGGCGGCGGGGAAGAAGCCCCCTCGGCGGGTCCACTCGTCCCGGCCTCGAGCTCGACGAGCTCGTCTTCGCCGGCGACCTCCCCTCGCTCAGCAGCACTTGCCGCCTTCGCCGCGTCCGCCTCCTCCACGGTGAACCCGAAGACTCCAGCGGCAGCGGCTGCTGCCGCCTCCTCCGCTCTGGTGGCGATCCACGCCATCTCCTGCTCGGTGGTGTCTCGGGTGAGCCTCTTCTGCTCGTCGGAGCGGATCGGCACCTCTTGTAAGTTGTCGAAGAATTGCTGCACGACCTCGTCAGGGGGCTCCTGCCAGGTCGGGGCGATCCGTGGGAGTCGCCACAGTGGCATCATGGCGCGGATGTGGTCGGCGCCGAGTTGTTGCACAACGGACGACTTCGCCAGCAACCTGAACCACTCGGGATGTTCGGGGTCGTTCTTGAACAACTCGAGCAGCACTGAATCCAGCTCCATGACGGTGAAGTTCAATTCAGGCCAGGCGCAGCCTCATGATGTCCGCCGCATTACGGAACTCCCAAGCAGGCCTCCTCCTTTCCTGCAAGGGAAGCGTCTGGCGGCGGCGAATGAAGTCTGCGCCAAGCTAGCTTAATGGTTAAACCGGCAAGCTCGAGGCGCAGAATTCGGGTCACAGCTATCTTGACCTCGCATCCTCCGGCGTAAGCTACTCCAATCCATGCCGCGCAATTGGGGTTTGGCGCCTGGCGGTGAAGGGTTGTGGGTCCTCCTCACGACCCGGCACCAGTTGGCTCTCCACTCCTCCCACTTGTTTGAACTCCCCTCTAGGTAGGCCTCTTTCTTGCCGATCCTAGAGACCCGAGCTATCCCTCGGCAAGAGGCTCCCCTCTCTCGACGCTGGGGACAAAGAAATGGCGGAAGAGTGCCACGTTCGGGTGGGCCCGACAAAGTTTTCGCACAAATGTGCGAAACGCCATGGTCAAGATGGCGTTGGGGGTGAAATCAAGGAGGTGGAGGCTGAAGGTGTTCATTATGTCGCAAAAGAACTCGGAATACGGCGGGCAAAGACCGCAATAGAAGAAAAGGGCGAAGAAAGGATACCCTGTTGGGGCGGATCAGCGGCGAGGCGGGAGCACCCTCGGCGCTGGATGCGCCCGAGTCTCCGTCGACCAGAGAAAAGATAGTAGACGTCCGCAACTCCGTGCACCGAGCTGCGAGGGAAGACGGCTCGCTCCTTCGCAGCGCCCGCGAGCGCTGCGCCTCGGCGACAGCGCCCTTCTCCTTGTCGGCCTTCAGAGCCATGGCGAGGGGGGCAGAGGAGGTCGACGGCGGTGAGTGTGCTTGTGGCCAAAGAGGGCGGGGCGTTGCTCTCTTCGCACCGGAGAAGACGAGCGGAGCGGCAGTGTTTTCTTGACAAGACGGCAATGGCAGGAGTGGTCGGCCTGCCTCTGTTTCCTCCGCTTATAAAGGGGAGGAGGGGGGCGGACGTTCCGCTTATATTAATAAAGAACTCCCCACGACCGCGCCCACGATCTTCGCGGCGCCACGTCCCGTGCGTGCCGTTAGTGGGGATCGTGGTGGGTCCGGGCGAAGTTGCGGCGTGGTCGAGGCTGCGTGTCACAAGACAGTTACAGGCCTGGCCCGACAAGCGCTTCGGCACTGTATGCAGTCCGAGCCGGGGGCTCTGCCGGTGTACTAGAGTAGGGGTACCCTAGTATCCCGTACTCGTGCACGCAGACAGTTGCAGCACCAGCGGCAAGGTTCGCCTCGCCACCGCCAACTTCCTCCGTGGCTCCCTTTGAGCCATTCAAGAACAAAGTATTAGATTGCGAAGATAAGGTCCCGACAAGAGGAGCTTGTCGGGAAGGCCGCTCGAGCAGCGATGAAGCGAGGCCCGGCAAGAGGAGCTTGCGGGAAGGCTCAGGCGCGACAAGCCTCCGGGCGCGACAAAGATTCGCCGCGGCAAAGGCGCTTGCCGCGGCATGCAGCTCCTCTCCGTCTCCGCTCCAGCTCACCCGGTGACGTGTCGCCATGGGACCGTTCCATGGGCGCGTGTCGAGGCGGTTGTGTAGCCAGCGAAGAGCTGCGACAGCGGCTTGAGCAGGCTCGCCATCGTGGCGGCGGAGGCGCACTGACGGTCTCTGTTACCTTTGTTTGGCGACAATGACAGGCATTTATTGCTTTTGTCCCTTGCCGCCGAGTTAGGTATTTTTGCACCGTACACTTTGTTCAAGTAGGTGTACCAACCCCTGTTTTTACGTTTGTACCCCGCCTATGTTGCCACCTGCCGGAGACCCTTTAGCATATAAAAAGGAGGCCCGAGTGCGGCGTAGAGGGGGGTTCGTGATTGGCCAAGTTTCGATTCATTCGACCCACCGTAGACTAGACACACTCACGCTTAGGTTTTGTAGCCCGCATTGCTCCCTCAGCAAGCGGAGAATAGATCAAACAAGCAGCAGTAGGAGTTTTATCTCTCCGGAGAGCTCCGAAGCTGGGTAAAACCGCTCGTGTGCATCGCCTCGATCCGCCCTTCGTGCGACCTCCGCCCCCTCCGAACCACAAAGGGGCCTGCTCCGCCGGCCCCATAGGAGTCCGTTGGTACGATCAGCATCCCCGACATGGAGGGAGGAGGCATTCTATCGGTCTTTAGATGGCAATGTGGAGTATGAGGACTTGTTGGAGCACGACCGCCTGGTGGAGGAGCAGCATATCACCGATTTGCGCCGCCAGTGGGGCTTGGAGTAGCAGCGCACCGACGCTCTGAGTCGCAAGCAGAGCGCCCACAACTGGGCCGACTACGTGGAGGCCGGCGCCCGGCAAATAGCCCTGGAGGCTTTCGGGCACGTACGCATTCGTGATGCCGAATTTTACTACCAGCTCATCAAGTGGGTTTCCCGCTTAGAAGCCGAAGCTTCGGTGGACCACGCCGCCATGGAAAGGGCTAACGCGCGCGAGCAATGCGCCCTATTGCACCTCTGGCAAGTCTGAGGCAAGGAGGAGGACGTCGGTGCCGGCGTTTAGCATGTACCGCAGATGGTGGCCCTCATCGTCTAGTTAGATAAGAGTAAGTTAGTACTTGTACACTACTAGAGTGTTAGGGGGAGTAGATAGTTAACTTGGCTACGATGGTTGTCAACGTGGAAGTTCAGTACACTATATCTGGATCAGACCAGTTACTTTGCTCTAAATGTTGAACTTTCCGTTTGAACGTATGGAATGGGCTGTTATTTTTTTAAATGGGTTGTATTTGTCCGCCACGGGTTTAGAGGCTGACTTGTGGGCCTACTAGGTTGACGCATACACAATTAGGAGATGATTGTACATGGAGAGGATGAAAGCAGGGACCCACCAGGGTCATGGCAGTACGCAAGCAAGTGCCTCCTTATTTCAAGCCAAAAAATGGTTCCTCCTAATGGATTTCTGACATCTAGGTCCCATGCCATTGTCAACGTAGTCAATAAACAAGAGAACTACATAACGAGCGTTTGACACCAGGGACCTAGCAGCTTGTCCAGTTATTTTTGTTTTTGAGATGGAAGCAGGGGTGTCAACTGGGTTGTGTGGGGTAGGGGTGTCAACGTAATCTAGTCGCGAGAAGTAGTTTTTTTCAGTCTGAAAATGGCTAGCCCCGTTTTTTGTTCTTTTGCAGAATACCCAACCGAGGCCTACTTGCTTTGTCAGCCCTGCTGGGCTGCAAATCTTTATAGATGAAGAGAGATTCATTCGGCTTGCCCAGAAAATGGGCTATCAGTAATGAGAAATGGGTTGTACATTTTTAAAACACATCAACCCGGCAATTAGTTTCAATTTTTTTTCATTTCAAGATTTTTAATTCCATTGATTTTTATGTGTGGACAATTATTGGGATTTTATATTGATATAAATTTATTTTTCAAATTAGTTTGAATGTGGCTTAGAATTTCAGGATTAAAAACAGTTCGGACCACACCGAAATATACAAAATTTCGTATAATTTTTTAACCATGGCCACAATATGGGCTATAATGCTAACAAAAAGAATATGGGCTCCAAAAAACCATAAGAATTAGCAAATGGGTTGTAAATTATTAGAAATAATGGCAGATGGGTTGTACGCTGTTTTCCACAGGTTTGAGGCTGACTTGTGTGCCTACTATAGGTTGACGCGTACGCTTTCCTAAAAAAAAGGTTGACACACATGCAACGCCATGCCAACTTAGTCAACACACAAGAGCAGTGACTGTTGGATGTCCATCCAACGGCCGTCGTGCTTTTTCAATCTCTGCTCTTCCTGCTCCAGCCGCTCAAACAAGCGCTCCCTCCTCTCGCGGTCGGCTGTGCTGCCGCGCATGCGTCACCGCCCCACCGTACTCCCATCGATGGCCTCACCATCCCTCTATGCACCCAGACCTCCTGTTATTCTCCGGCGACGGCAGCTGTCGGTGTCAAAACCGGCGGATCTCGGGTAGGGGGTCCCGAACTGTGCGTCTATGCGGATGGTAACAGGAGACAAGGGACACGATGTTTTACCCAGTGTTCGGGCCCTCTCGATGGAGGTAAAACCCTACTCCTGCTTGATTAATATTGATGATATGGGTAGTACAAGAGTAGATCTACCACGATATCGAGAGAGGCTAAACCCTAGAAGCTAGCCTATGGTATGATTGTTGTTCGCCCCACGGACTAAAAAGCCTCTGGTTTATATAGACACCGAATAGGGTTAGGGTTACACAGAGTCGGTTACAATGGTAGGAGATCTACATATCCAGACGCCAAGCTTGCCTTCCACGCCAAGGAAAGTCCCATCCGGACACGGACGAAGTCTTCAATCTTGTATCTTCATAGTCCAGGAGTCTGGCCAAAGGCTATAGTCCGGCTATCCGGACACCCCCTAATCCAGGACTCCCTCAGTAGCCCCTGAACCAGGCTTCAATGACGACTAGTCCGGCACGCATATTGTCTTTGACATTGCAAGGCGGGTTCCTCCTCTGAATACTTCATAGAAGATTTTGAACACAAGGATAGTGTCCGGCTCTGCAAAATAAGTTCCACATACCACCGTAGAGAGAATAATATTTACACAAGTTCAATCTGCTGATGTATTCAGTGGCGTGACATCACACCACGGCCAGGCCTTTATTCGAATCGTTTTTATTGTCCCACCTCAGCGCGTTTAGTGAGGCGGTTTCCTTGGCACGTCTTGTCAAAGCAGAGATCGTGTCCCCTTATTCCGGGATTCTCATCAATACGGGCGTGGGTAACCCAACCACGCCATTGATTGCGGCGCTTGGGAGATAAGCGAGTTTTATCGGGCGGTGGGGACACATAGCTTTGTCCGTCCATATAAGGGATAAGGATCCACTTTTTCACACACGCCTTATTCCTCCTTTGCCTATCCATTTCACAAGACTTTCGAGCTCCAGCGCCCAAGTCCGCACATCCCACCTCAACCTTCTCCAACTATGTCCGAGCGGGAGGCAAGTGGATGGCCTCCTCCGTCATGGAGGGGCACATCAAAAAGCTGCGGAAGGCCGGATACTTGTCCCGACGACATCGCTCATAGGCTCCCCAACAAGGGCAGCTCATCCCCACTCCAGGCCCCATGAGAGGGTGGTGTTCCTCCCCACTTCCTCCATGGACTAGGGTTTCCACCTCACCCATTTGTCCGGGGCTCATGTTCTACTACGGCCTAGATTTCCATGATCTGGCTCAATTTCATCCTCAACATCTCGGTGTTTATCGTCAGGTGCGAGGCCTTCCCTCTGCATCTAGCGCCACTTGACTTATGGTGAAGACCTTCAATGTCAAGCCGAAGGTAGTGGGCGGCCGCCAAGCGGAGTGCGGAGGTGCCATGGAGGGCAAGATGGCCAACGTCCTATGGCTCGAGGGCTCCTTCGTGGAGACCATAACGGGGTGGCAATCGGGGTGGTTCTAAATCACCGAACCGCGCGACTCTCAATGGGCGGCGGCCCCCGAATTCTGTTCTGGCTTCCCTACACGGCTCACCTCATGGAAAGAGATGGGACTGACGTGGGGTAATACGGAAGAGCTGACCGGACTCCAAACCTGCGTCCGAAACCTGGTGGACAAGAACCTCAAGCTCGTCAACGTAATCCAGGTGATGCTCATCTGCCGGATTCTCCCATGCCAGCAACGGGCCTTCAACTTGTGGGAGTTTGATCCGGTACATCACCGAACCTTGAGCCGGCTCTTCGACACTACATACGAAGATGCCTGGAAGGTGCTGTTCTAGGGCACCGAAGCTCCCGCATCCGCTACCGAAGATCGTGGATTCAGATCGCAGCATCAAGCCAGCGAGGTAAGTTATTTTACCCTTTACGGGACTCTTTTTTGATAGTTTGAATATTTGCGGGATCTAAAACTCCCTTACCTTTGACAGGACTGGCTGAAGACGTCCGGACAGATCGACTCTCCGGCTCCCTTGCCAGAAGACCCAGCGGACGCCCGATTGACGGGGCTGCTGGTTCCGGCACCTCACGTGGTGCCGGAAAAGAAGGCCAAGAAGAAGGCCACGGGAACTCGAAGGAGTTCCGGCGCAAATGCTGTCAGACTCATCGTCCGATGACGCCGAGGCGGACTCCTCCCGCGAAGACGAGGAGGAGGAAAAAGAGGCCTCTCCCCCAGCGGGGGGAGAGAAGAAAAGGAAGGCCGCCCCAACTGGGGAGGCCGAAGGGTCCAAGAAGGGAAGGACCCTTCCTCCGGACTACACCACCAATGCCGACGACGGCGAAGGGGTGGGCTCCAAGGACCAAGCCTCGGCGAAATGTAAGTGTCCAGGACACCGAATAACTCATGGCGTTCCATTTGTCGCGACATCATCTTATAACACGAATATAACCATGCAGCCCGCCCAAGGATGGGCTCGACGATTCGTCGAGCGGCTCCACTGGATTTCGGGAGGTGAATAGCACCTCACTTCCAACCGCCTCGTCTCCTCCCGCTGCGGATGACGCCGGGGTGGAGTCCCAAAAGGGGCCCAGCCAGGAGGAGGTGGCTATGGAGGGGCCGCAAGGTGACCTCCCGGAACCCGGGCTCAAAGGGGATAAAACCCCAAAGGGCTTTAAGTCCGGCCCTGTGCCGGACTCCGTATCGGAACCTTCAGTGGTTCCGGAGTCCGACAGGCGACCCCTTCGTAAGAAGGGCAAGACTGCGACGCCGGTGATCTCCTCCAACCAGAGGCACCGGATGATTTGATGGAGGCGCTTAACAGCGCTTCCATCGACGAGGAGCACCGCACTATTATGAGTGTGGTGATCCAGAAGGTTCAGTCCGCCAAGAGTGGGCTGAAAACTGCTGTGCCAGCCTTCTAACAGGCTTTGAGGTATGTATTTAAGATATGTAAAAATATTACCGCATAGACAGTAGACCCTGATGCTCAGTTTGGTGTTCGGCAAGAAATAGCCGAACTAAGGATCTAAAAAGAAATACGCAGGAGTCTAACATAAGTATGTCAATATGGGAACGCAGGCTGCGCTGCTACCTCTGCCGCACTGACTGCGGAGGTTGATGCATTAAAGCAGAGCCTCGAGCGGTCTGAGAACGAGCTCGGACTTGCCAAAAAGCAACTCGAGGACAAGGAAGGTAAGTAATACCTTATAGGAGTGTTTAAAAGATGTGGTTGCAAAAGATGACAGGAATAACGTGAACACTGCAGGGGCCACGAACGAGGTGGCGACCCTGAAGGAAGCGGTGTCCAAGGCTGAAAGCAATGCGGCTGTGGAGCGCATCGAGCGAGAGAAGCAGGAGGCGCAGGTGGCGGAGGTGCGGCAAGAGCTCCAGGCTCTCATGGAAAAACACGAGAGTTTGGAGCGTGACTCGAAGACTCGAGAGTCCGAGCTCGCCTCGGCCCTTGAGAGTGCCAAAGCCGCTAAGGCCGAAGCCCAAAAAGCCCTCCAGGAAATTGAGGCGATGAAGAACATAGCGGCGGGTAAGGCATTCTATATGCAAAGCAAGAATGTGAAAGTGAATTATCTGTTACTTACCCGAATCCGGAGCTCTCCAGGAGCATTCGCAGATCTGCCTCGCAGTGTGTCTGATGCTATCGCATTCTACTGAGCCGAAGAGGGAAGCTCGACGGAGAAGGTGTTCTGGTCTGAGTATGTTGAGGCCGGACACCTGGTGCCCTTAAGCGACTAGTTGAAGCAGCTGGTCGAGCTCCATAAGGTGGACGAACAGGCCAAAGGCCTCATAGTTCGGCTATGGCCTAAGGAAGCCATGCCTGGGAGCTACTTCGGGCTGGTGAGGCGGCTGGTGGACGCTTGTCCATGGGTTGAAGTCATCAAGCGCTCCGTCTGCATCAAAGGTGCCCGTAGGGCCCTTGCCCTTGCTAAGGTGCATTGGGGCAAGATGGACGCTGAGAAGCTTGTGACGGACGGATCACCACCGAAGAAGGAGCATCGCAAGCCTGAAATGTATTATGAGGGTGTCCTGAAGGGTGCTTGCCTTATAGCGGATGAATGCTCCAAAGATATAATTTTTTAGTAGAATCGCATTTGTTATCCTGTACGCTAAAAACTTGTTCATATGCGCTAAGCAACACTTTTTAATTTAAAATATTACCTTCTGTGCGGCCGTTTATCAAATTTGAGAGATGGTGAGTCGTCGGCTTCAGCCCCCATGCCACGAGTGCTGGAGTGTTCGGGATAAACTTGAGCACTCTTGTTCGCATTCTTGGGTCCTTCGAGGGAGGCGCTCAACGCAACGAACAAGGCAACCGGACTATAATTCTTGAACACTCTCACTTAGCCATAGAATTCTATAATTTTAAATTTCGGCGAAGCCCCGGTATTCGAAGACCGAGTTCGGGGCGCTTATTCACGCCTAGGCGGACAATGCCGACTCCTCGCTCTAGGCGGCATAAGTCTTTAGGGACTCGAAAACCTCTCGAACAACGATCGCTCTCTCCCTATCATGGCGGTTGGTTTTAGCTTTCTCCACTGAGGTGCTTAACCCAGCTCAACCGGGGCACAATCGCAGTGGTTCTCCCAGCGCTACCTTAGCCGATATAACGGAACATAAGGTACCAAAACATGGGAGCCGGGCAAACCCAACTATTGACCCAAGACATGATTCGAAGCCGATGCATATAATGCTATAAGTTCGGGTGCCGCACTTGTGAAAGTGTTCGGACTTATCACACCATATTGTGGGTACTTAAGCCCGTGTATTGCCCGTACCAAAGTGTACGGTTGCACAATGTCATAAATGAACAGATATATATATATATATATATATATATATATATATATATATATATATATATATATATATATAGAAAAGGGAATTCAATAATAGGCAAAAGCTATATATTGTTTATTCAAAAGGGCTGCGATAAGAGCGGGACGATACAAATAGTGCGATAAGCAAGGGACGGGACTTTTAACATGTCCCCCTCCAGGGGTAGGCTGCGGGATGGTGTGTAAAACAGATATATTGCTCGTAATAGAGACCACCTGGACACTTGACGTAGCTTTCTCCTTCCCTGGCTATTGCATCGTGTGTTCGGCGATTCTAATGCCGGACAGGGCTTCGTGAGAACGGAGTCCTGAAAGTAAAAAGAAAGAAGAAAAGAATGACACAATCTGGAGCCCCTGCTGTGGTTGAGCCACATTCCGGGCATACCGTGGTCGTGCCCCTTCCCCTATGCCCATGGTATTTCCAGAGCGTAATTATATGCAGCCAGAGTACTGGTTTCGCAATTTCGCGAGGGCTGGGGCTTGGGCTGCATTGCTATGCGTGCTTTCGGAGCGTCGCGCGCGGTCTTGTTGTAGGTTACTCGGCGCGCTTTTGACGGTGTCCGGACGTTTAATAGCCGGACTCGAGAATTGCCTTAAGAGGCTGCTTTGTACTTCCGCCGCGAGGGCCGCCGTATGCTCCTCGGTCCGGAGAGAGCGTTCGGTGTTTCCATTGACCGTAATGACTCCTCGAGGGCCTGGCATCTTGAGCTTGAGATATGGGTAATGCGACACCGCATTGAACTTTGCAAATGCGGTTCGTCCGAGCAGTGCGTGATAGCCGCTGCAGAACGGGACTATGTCGAAGATTAACTCCTCGCCGGAAGTTATCCGGAATCGAAGACCACTTCAAGTGTAATCGAGCCTGTCGCATAGTTGGCCTCTACACCTGGTATGACGCCTTTAAAGGTCGTCTTTGTGGGTTTAATCCTTGATGGGTCTATGCCCATTTTGTGCACTGTATCCTGATAAAGCAGGTTCAGGCTGCTGCTGCCGTCCATTAGGACTCTAGTGAGGTGAAATCCGTCAATGATTGGGTCTAGAACCAATGCGGCGAATCCGCCATGGCGGATGCTAGTGGGGTGGTCCCTTCGATCAAAAGTGATCGGGCAGGAAGACCACGGGTTGAACTTTGGGGCAACTGGCTCCATCGCATATCGCCCCTTTAGTGCACGCTTCCGCTCCCCTTTGGATATGTGGGTTGCGTATATCATGTTCACCGTCCGCACTTGCGGGGAAGCCCTATACATCCTCTATTGTTCGTGGCCGGGTATCATCCTCGTCATCGCTATGCAGCCCCTTGTCATTGTTTTCGGTATTTAACTTGCCTGCCTGCTTGAACACCCAACAATCCCTGTTGGTGTGGTTGGCTGGCTTTTCGGGGCTGCCATGTATCTGGCACGAGCGATCGAGTACTCGGTCCAAATTGGACGGGCCCGGAGTATTTCTTTTAAATGGCTTTTTCTGCTGACCGGGTTTAGAACCTCTGAATCAGGCATTGACTGCCGTATCCTCAGCATTATCGCTGTTAATGAGGCGCTTGTGCTTGTTGCGACGCGACCTGCCAGCTGTCCTCTCCCTCGCAAAAGCGGGTCATGAGTGTTGTGAGGGCTGCCATGGATTTCGGCTTTTCCTGTCCTAGTTGCCGGGCAAGCCACTCGTCGCGGATGTTGTGTTTGAAGGCTGCAAGGGCCTCGGCATCCGGACAATCGACGATTTGATTTTTCTTGGTTAGGAACCGTGTCCAGAATTGTCTGGCCGATCCCCCTGGCTGCTGAATTATGTGGCTTAGGTCATCGGCGTCTCGTGGTCGCACATATGTGCCCTGGAAATTGTCGAGGAATGTGGCTTCTAGGTCTTCCCAACAACCAATTGACTCTGCTGGCGAGCTGTTAAGCCAATGTCGGGCTGGTCCTTTAAGCTTGAGTGGGAGGTATTTGATGGCATGTAGATCATCACCGCGGGCCATGTGGATGTGAAGGAGATAGTCCTCGATCCAAACCGCAGGATCTGCTGTGCCATCGTATGATTCAATGTTTATGGGTTTGAACCCTCGGGGATTTGATGATCCATCACTTCATCTGTGAAGCATAGTGGGTGTGCGGCGCCTCTGTATTGGGCTATATCACGATGCAGCTCAAATGAGCTTTGTCTACTGTGTTCGGCCCGGCCGGAGTTGCCATATCCGGTGTGACGGTTATCGTCACGTGTCGTGGGGCGCCCACGTGATCCGTATATCGATATTGTTTGCCTTGCCTTGTCCTCCAATATATCTCGCGGGTCTGGCGCATTTCCCCATGCCTTTGTATTTTTTGAGCGGCGCCGCGGTGCCGCTTGAGTTGAGGGCCGAGAGGCCTCTCTGTCGCGGCCATGAGGTGGTCGGTCAGCCATATCATGCACTGGTGATGTAGGTTTGGGTGCTTCCTCCTCTAATCGGGGTAGCGGCCTGCGTCTTGGGTAGTTCTTGGAGGGGCGCTCGAGTTCATACTCTTCGGCCGCAAGGACTTCAGTCCATCTGTCAGCTAGCAAGTCTTGGTCAACTCTAAGCTATTGCTGCTTTTTCTTGAGGCTGCTTGCCGTGGCCATGAGCCTGCGTTCGAAACGCTCTTATTCGACGGGATCCTCGGGCACGACGAATTCGTCGTCGTCGAGGCTTGCCTCATCTTCGGAGGGAGGCATGTAATTATCGTCCTCTACCTCTCTTTCTGCCGCTCTCTCATGAGGGCTGGCTTCTCCATCCTCCTGTGCTTTGAATCATGTTGGAGGGGTTATCTTGACCTATGTCTGGGTGTTATTGTCTCCCGTGCCGGAATCACCATTTTTGCTGTGGCGGGATTTAGAGCGGCGCCGCTGACGCCGGCGCTTAGGCTGTTTCTTGGAGGGGTCATCCTCCGCTGTTCCATCGCCATTCCCATCTTTTGGGATGTCCACCATGTATATGTCGTATGACGAGGTGGCCTTCCGATTGCCACTGTGGCGCTGGTTCTTGGTAAATCTTCTGCATCGTCGTCCATACCGTCGATGTCTTCGGAGTCGAAGTCTAGCATGTCGGTTAAATCATCGACAGTGGCTACGAAGTGGGTGGTGGGTGGGTTTTGATTTTCTTCGTCGTCCGCATCCCAACCTTCCTGACCATAATCCGGCCAGGGCTCTCCTGATAAAGAGAGAGACTTTAGTGAATTCATGATGTCGCCAAAGGGCGAGTGCTGAAAGATGTCCGCGGCGGTGAATTCCATGATCGGCGCCCAATCGGATTCGATTGGCAGGGGCGCGGAAGGCTCGGAGTCCGGAGAGGAGTCCGGCACCTTGGAGTCATGGGCTTCACAGAGGACGGGGTAGATGTATGCCTCAATCGCCGTAGAGATCGCAGCCCCCGAGGCGGCGTCCAGCCACCCGTCCTTGATTGGCGCAGTCGGCTCCGAGCTGAAGGTCGGAGCGGACTCTGGTGCGGCCTCCAGGACACTGTTCGGCGGCAGAGCTAGATCATGCCCCTCGTGATAGTGCAGCGCGCTTGGCTGGGGCTCAAACCCGTCAAATATCAAGTCTCCGCGGACGTCAGCCGTGTAGTTCAAACTTCCAAATCTGACCTGATGGCCAGGGGCGTAGCTTTCAATCTGCTCCAGATGGCCAAGCAAATTGGCCCGCAGTGCAAAGCCGCCGAATACGAAGATCTGTCCGGGGAGAAAAGTCTCACCCTGGAGCGCATCACCGTTGATGATCGGAGGAGCCATCGGGCCTAAAGATGATGACACAGAGGAACTCTTAATGAAAGCACCAATGTCGGTGTCAAAACCGGCGGATCTCGGGTAGGGGGTCCCGAACTGTGCGTCTAGGCGGATGGTAACAGGAGACAAGGGACATGATGTTTTTACCCAGGTTCGGGCCCTCTCGATGGAGGTAAAACCCTACTCCTGCTTGATTAATATTGATGATATGGGTAGTACAAGAGTAGATCTACCACGAGATCGAGAGGCTAAACCCTAGAAGCTAGCCTATGGTATGATTGTTGTTAGATCCCACGGACTAAAAGCCTCCGGTTTATATAGACACCGAATAGGGTTACGGTTACACAGTAGTCGGTTACAATGGTAGGAGATCTACATATCCAGACGCCAAGCTTGCCTTCCACGCCAAGGAAAGTCCCATCCGGACACGGGACAAAGTCTTCAATCTTGTATCTTCATAGTCCACGAGTCTGGCCAAAGGCTATAGTCCGGCTATCCGGACACCCCCTAATCCAGGACTCCCTCAGCAGCCTCACACTGCAGCCGAAGCAGTAAACCCACGTACCCCCTTCGACGTGGGAAACAACTACCAAGTCTTCCCCGGCTCTTGGTCATTCCCTTCCTAGGCCTGGCCATCGTCGCCGCCTTGGTGCTCTCGACGCGGCGTGCTCAACATGGTCAAGGAACGACTTCCATCGGAAGAGGACTGTACATGGAGAGGCTGACAGCTGGGTCCATAGCCGTAGCAAGGAAGTGCCTCCTTATTACACACAAAATAATGATTCCTCCACCTTGATACGTCTCCAACGTATCTATAATTTTTTATTGTACCATGCTATTATATTACCCATTTTGGATGTTTATGGGCTTTACTTTACACTTTTATATCATTTTTGGGACTAACCTACTAACCGGAGGCCCAGCCCGTATTGCTGTTTTTTTTGCCTATTTCAGTTTTCGAAGATAAGGGATATCAAATGGAGTCCAAACGAAATGAAACCTTCGGGAGCGTGATTCTTGGAACGAACGTGATCCAGAGGACTTGGAGTGCAAGTCAAGAAGCAATCGAGGAAGCCAGGAGGGTGGAGGGCGCGCCCCCTATCTCGTGGGCCCCTCGGGCGTCCACCGACCTACTTCTTCCTCCTATATATACCCACGTACCCCGAGAACATCAAAGGCGATCGCGAAAAACTATTTCCGCCAACGTAACCTTCTGTATCCGGAAGGTCCCATCTTGGAGCCTTCGCCGGTGCTCCACCGGAGGGGGAATCAACCACGGAGGGATTCTACATCAACACCATAGCCTCTCCGATGAGTTGTGAGTAGTTTACCACAGACCTTTGGGTCCATAGTTATTAGATAGATGGCTTCTTCTCTCTCTTTGAATCTCAATACCATGTTCTCCTTGATCTTCTTGGCGATCTATTCGATGTAACTCTTTTTGCGGTGTGTTTGTCGAGATCCGATGAATTGTGGGTTTATGACCAAGTTTATCTATGAGAAATATTTGAATCTCCTCTAAATTCTTTTATGTGTGATTAAGTTATCTTTGCAAGTCTCTTCGAATTATCAGTTTGGTTTGGCCTACTAGATTGATATTTCTTGCAATGGGAGAAGTGCTTAGCTTTGGGTTCAATCTTGCGGTGTCCTTTCCCAGTGACAACAGGGCAGCAAGGCACGTATAGTATTGTTGCCATCGAGGATAAAAAGATGGGGTTTATATCATATTGCATGAGTTTATCCCTCTACATCATGTCATCTTTCTTAATGTGTTACACTATTCTTTATGAACTTAATACTCTAGATGCATGCTGGATAGCGGTCGATGTGTGGAGTAATAGTAGTAGATGCAGGCAGGAGTCGGTCTACTTGTCACGGACGTGATGCCTATATACATGATCATGCCAAGATAATCTCATAATTATTCCCTTTTCTATCAATTGCTCGACAGTAATTTGTTCACCCACCGTAATACTTATGCTATCTTGAAAGAAGCCACTAGTGAAACCTTTGGCCCCCGGGTCTATCTTTTATCATATAAGCTTTCAATCTACTTTTATGTTCATCTTTAGTTTTCCAATCTATATTATAAAATACCAAAAATATATTTAACTTATCATACTATCTCTATAAGATCTCATTTCCGCAAGTGGTCGTGAAGGGATTGACAACCCCTTTATTGCGTTGGTTGCGAGTTCTTGTTTGTTTGTGTAGGTGTGTGTCGGCGTTTTGGGAACGGGGGTCCCCAGACTTGCTTGCCTGTGGCCTGCGACGTGGCTCAAGCAATGGCCCAGCGCGGCCCATCTTCATCTACTCATGCTCAAGACCCTCGCGGGGCGAACAATAGGAAGCTTCCTCAGGAGCAGCCTCGTCAGGCTGGCTCGTGAGAAGGTGGAGAGATCAAGGCAGGAGTATCTCATGAGGTGCCCGTGACGCAAGCCATGAAGATCGAGGCCAGGCGAGCGCCAGGCGGGCGCCGGCCTGCGTAGTGTCCTTGTTTCCCCTTTGGTGCAAAGGGAGCAAGCAAAGGCCAAAGCATCAGGCAAAGGCTCCCATTTCGGTGCAACAAGACCAAGACCAGCGGAGCGGCAGGATGGAGGTCACTCAGGGAGTCCTGGATAAGGGGGTATCCGCACAGCCGGACTATATACTTCGGCCGGACTGTTGGACTATGAAGATACAAATTAGAAGACTTCATCCCGTGTCCGGATGGGACTCTCCTTGGCGTGGAAGGCAAGCTTGGCAATCCGGATGTAGATCTCCTCCGATGTAAACCGATCTGTGTAACCCGAGCCCCCTCCGTTGTCTATATAAACCGGAGGGTTTAGTCCGTAGGACTCACGATCATCAACAATACCATAGGCTAGCTTCTAGGGTTTAGCCTCTCTGATCTCGTGGTAGATCAACTCTTGTAATACTCATATCATCAAGATCAATCAAGAAGTAAGTAGGGTATTACCTCCATCGAGAGGGCCCGAACCTGGGTAAACATCGTGTCCCCAGTCTCCTGTTACCATTTGCCTTAGACGCAAAGTTCGGGACCCCCTACCCGAGATCCGCCGGTTTTGACACCGACATTGGTGCTTTCATTGAGAGTTCCTCTGTGTAGTCGCTGCAAGGCTAGATGGTTCCGCCATCCTTCAACCATGATGTCCTAGGTGAGACTTTTCTCCCCGGACAGATCTTCGTGTTCGGTGGCTTCGCACCGCGGGCCAATTCGCTTGGCCATCTGGAGCAGATCGATAGGTACGCCCCCGGCCATCAGGTCAGGTTTGGAAACCTAAACTACACCGCCGACATCCACGGAGACTTGATCTTCGACGGATTCGGGCCTGTGTCTGGAGCGCCGAACAATCAGGACGTACACGACCTAGATCGGCAGTCGGATAGTATTCGGGACATCGCACCTGCTACCGCTCCGGACTTCGCTCCAGAGCGGGTCGTGCCTTCCAAGGACGGGTGGATGGACCCCATCCCGGAGGTCGCACACTCCTCGGCGTTGGAGCTGAACACAGACTCCTCTCCTAAAAGGATCTGTGTCTCCGGACCCCCAGACTCATCTCCGACAGTGTGTTCCGGACCGCGCACACTCGTGCCCATTGAATCTAACTGGGCTCCAGTCATGGAGTTCACCGCCGCAGATATCTTTCAGCACTCACCCTTCGGAGACGTGCTAGATTCTTTGAGGTCTCTCTCTCTGTCAGGAGACTCTTGGCCGAACTACGTCTGGCTCAAGTGGGGAGCTGGCGACGAAGAAATTCGTTGCCCACCCATCACCCACTTAATAGCCACGGTCGACGACTTGACCGATGTGCTTAACTTCGACTCCGAAGATATCGACGGTATAGACGACGATGGAGGAGAAGAAAAGGAACCACCGCCCATGGGGCGCTGGACTGCCACCTCTTCATATGACATATACATGGTGGATACTCCCAAAGAAAACAATGGCGATGAGGCAACGGAAGATAACCCCTCGGAGAAGAAAGCAAAACACGGGCGTCATCGGCGCCGCTCCAAGCCTCGCCACAACAATACCGACACTGGAGAAGAAAATCCAGATGGTGCCAAAGAGGAATACGATCCTGATCAACCCACCTTCGAGCAAGCTGAACATGAACACGGGCTGGCTAGCCCAGACGAACAGGCGACGGACGGATACTTGGAGGACGATAACTATATGCCTCCCTGTGAAGACGATGTGAGCCTCGGTGACGACGAATTCGGCGTACCAGAGGATCCCATAGAGCAGGAGTGCTTCAAGCGCAGGCTTATAGCCACTGCAGGAAGCCTGAAGAAGAAGCAGCAGGAGCTCCAAGCTGACCAAGATCTGCTCGCAGACAAACGGACAAAGGCCCGGGCAGCCGAAGAATACAAAATCACGTGCCGGACAAAATACTACCCAAAGTGCAGGTTACTACCTCAATTCGAGGAGGCGGCATGTGACACTCCAAAATTTTTGTTGTTGTTGTTGTTTTCAGCATTAACCTTGCTTGGTTTGAAGAAGGTCATTTAAACCCTTCTTAAAAACCTCTCTTCTGAGTTTTCTTCTCAAAAAGCATTTCTTGGATTTACTTTCTTCTAAAAAGAAACCTTTTTGGTTTTGGGTTATTCTTTGGTTTTGATCCATCCTTGATTTTACCATGCCTCTTGTGGTAAATTTCTCCCAAAACCCTCCTTCCACTTTGGTACCACTCAAACATTCTGTCCAAACTAGTAAAATCCATTTTTTGACTCTATTCCAATTATTTCCTCTCCCAAAAATAATTCTGTCTTTTCTTTTGAGCCTAAGTGATTTGCAAAGCAAGTACCCTAATGCTTTTGAGTTTTGACCTCAAACCAACTCCCTTGGATAGTCCTTGGTACCCACAACGAGAACCATCTTGATCCACTCTTCTCCTTTTCAAATATTTCAAATTTCACTCACTGCAAGTTTGGACCAGATTTGCCAAACTTGGTGAAATTCATATCTACCCTTCTCCAAAAATTCTACCAAAATTCAGGCAGCCCTCAGATGCAATGAGAGACCACCACACCAAAGATCAACTCAAGAAAAATTTCCCACGTGCCAAAACCATTCTGTCGGACACCTTGCATGCACTGTTTCTATGCATCTTCAGTTAAATTCAGAAAGTTCAGAGTTTCAGTGTCAATCTTCGTCAATTAATTCAGTCACATGTTCACAGTGCCTTTGGCACGTTGCTCACGGCCTAACGTGCCTGTCCGGAGCCTCGCACGCGTGCTTGGCGTGTTCCTGGCGTCGGTGGCGCCCTGGACCGCCTGCGCCGGCGTGTCTTCTTGATGGCGAACCACCGTGGCGGCGGCCGGGGAAGCGAGCGGCGTAACGCCGTTCGGCGCCGCCAATCCATCTGGTGGCTCCAGCGTGGCCACTTCCTCGCCGCCGCAGCGCATGCAGTACGGTCGTCGTGGCTGGCACGCACAGAGCATGCTCTACGCCGACGGACTCAGCGCCGCCCGTTAATCCGAATCCACCCGGGCTCCTAATCCAAGCTAGTTTAGCGTCAAACGGCACCGATGGAACTCCACGGCGACGCCCCACTCCCTACACCTCCCCGACCAAGCTCTGCGCCGTCGTAACCATCACCGGAGAAGTCCGTTCACGACCACCGCCTCGGATCGCCTATAAAAAGGAGCCCCGAGCTCGCTCTCGTGCACACACCACCCCTGCACTTCACCAAGACCCTGCCTAGCCACTGGGAGGACCTCGAGGAGGTGTCCTCCCCCAACTCCGGCTGCCCCGATCCGCCTCGGCCACCAGCTTGATTCACTGCGGTGAGGCCATCTCCGGCGCTCAAACCTCGTCCGCAGCCTCCTCTTACACCTAGTGCTCTAACCCCCACCTCAATTCGGTCCTTGCAGCCTCCTCGGCGAGATCCACCATCGCCCGAGCCGCCGTCCGCCGGAGAAAGTGTCGTCGTCGGCGTGGTGCTCCCCGACGCCCAAGTCCACCACCCACCGACGCGGAAGGACACACCGATACTCTTGGTACACTCCGATCTCCCACGACTCGCCGTGGTTCGGGCGGCGACCACCATGACCGCAGGCGCCCGGCCGAGTCTTTTAAACCTGACATGTGGACCCCCATGTCAGCCTCTCTTCTTTTCCGTGAACCGCTTTTCCGTTGGCGCCTTCGGCAGAGTACGTTTTCCACGTGGGCTTGCGCGTTTCTATTCGAACCGTCTTGCTTTTCTCGCTTAAACCCTGGAACTTTTACTGTTTCATTACGAGATGAGTCCTCGGACGAAACCCTTATCACTCTTTAATAAGAAGTGATTTTTGAGTGATTCTTTTTCTAACAGTCTTATAATTTTGTCTAGTTTTTTATGGGATTTATTTGGAAAAGTTTTGGAACAACTTTTATGCACGCGTTGGTTTTCACGTTAGTATGCCTTTTCGCTATACCGTAGGTTCCGGAGGAGGTGACGGAACATGAACTTCGCCGAGCTAGACCCCGACTACTTTGAACCAGGCAAGCATGTTTGAACATTTGATATGATGAGTGTTCTGGCAAGTTTGCATTAAGTAGTTTCATGGCAAGTTTGTGAGCATACCGATGAAGGTTATTTTTCATGCAAGTTGAGGCAAGTGAGTTCGATAATCCATACGTGATGGATGTGTATGTGCATGGCCATGTGTTGGCATGAGGATGGGTAAGATGGCGGTGTCGTAGCATGCCGGTCTTATGCCACACCATTTTGACTTGATGTCAACCCGTGCAGTTCGGTTTCCATCCATTTCCTTCCGTACTACCACATGTTTTCCATAAGGGATATGGCTTAGTAAGTGGCAAACCGCTTTCTGGTACACACCAATTGGAGAGGCCGTGATGATGGTTCCATGGCGCTGGATTAAAGCCAGTCATCCGGTCGGGGCATGGGTGTTTCCGGTTGGGACCGAGAGGGGGCACCCTTAGAGCCTTGAATATAAATTTGATCCCATGCTATTCGAGATTGTGATCTCCCGTCTCAAAAGTTTTTCTCGGACGATGTCTAGGGTGATTCCTGGCATTCGTGAGGTAGGATGGGTGTGTCTTTGGTTAGCTGTGTTTCTTAGAAATACCATAAACGGAACTAGTCCTTCAGGACTACGAAATCCGTTGGCTGTGAGTTATTTTAGTAAGAACTTCTGCAGAGTCATAAATCCTCAAATCATCTTATCCATGCCCAAGTTCTCAGATTATCTTATCCTCGACAAGTGTCAGGTTTTGGTGATGAATACTCCGGTGATTCACATGAGTACTAAGTCCGGTTAAATGTTTATTCCTGTGGATGGACTAACCCGTTTATATTCATGTGTTGAATATTTATTATGAGTGCTATATCTATGTGATGAAAGCCCTTTCTGTGATGTCGCTCAGACGTCCGACTGCGGCATTGTTGTTATCTATTTTCATTATAAGCCCTTTCTGTGATGTTGCTCAGACGTTCGACTGCGGCATTGTTGTTATCCATTTTCATTGTAAGCCCTTTCTGTGATGTCGCTCAGACGTCCGACTGCGGCTTCGTTGTTATCTATTTTCATTATAAGCCCTTTCTGTGATGTCGCTCAGACGTCCGACTGCGGCATTGTTGTTATCTATTTTCATTATAAGCCCTTTCTGTGATGTCGCTTAGACGTCCGACTACGGCATTATTGTTATTTATTTTCATTATAAGCCCTTTACGTGATGTCGCTCAGACGTCCATTGCTGCTTTGTTGTTATCTATTTTCATTATAAGCCCTTTCTGTGATGTCGCTCAGACGTCCGACTTCGGCATTGTTGTTATCTATTTTCATTATAAGCCCTTTCTGTGATGTCGCTTAGACGTCCGACTGCGGCATTATTATTATTTATTTTCATTATAAGCCCTTTCTGTGATGTCGCTCAGACGTCCGACTGCGGCACACATGTATCTTTATTTCCAATATAAGCCATTTATGAGGTGTCGCCCAGACGCCCGACTGTGGCATGTTTTGCTTATTTCTTCACCCTTCGAGGCGTCGCTTCAGACACCCGATCGGTTTTGAGTTTATCTTCTATGGGTTTTTGGAGCGGACTACCGCCGATTCCCTTCTTGGTTATTTTTGCTATGCTGCTTTAATTGAGAAATGTTGAGATTAACCATGTTGCATTCATGCATTCATTTGTTATATCTTTTGTCCGAACTGTCTTGCAGTACTTTCATAGTACTCACCGCTTGTTGATTTGGTCGATGTCTTGTGAAGGCGATCTCATGGATGAAGAGTTCGATAGCGAGTCCGACGCCTAGAGGAATCGGTCGGTCTCGTGCGACCCTGGATCGATCATTGTGATATATCCGCTTCCGCTACCCAAATAAATTCATCGAGCCTCACCTCGATGCTCGATGATCCGCCAACGCAGTAGACTTATTAACCATCCCACTGTGTTATTCCACCAACCACTCATAGCTCGAGTCAGTAGTATTTCCACCCCACACCTTTGAGTCATATCCGCCACTATGTTTAATCATTGGCGTGTTGTAATAATTGGTTGGGCATCTTCAGTCCGACCCTTGTAAAATTGTAATGCTACTGGCTTCTTGTATCAAAGTTTTGTCAACTGGTATGAAGGATTTTCCTCATATTGGTCTTCACAGGTCGGTTGTTCAATAAATATTTTTATTGAAAAACCGGTCGTGACACGGCACTGAAAATCAAATGCAGGCCTACACTCGGCCGACAGCACACTGCGGCAAGGGGCTGCGCACAAGACCAGTGTTACATACTAAACATCAACAAAGAAAGAACCCCGGACACATCAACGGACAGAAACAGAGCCTACAAACCTTGGTGCACCAAATATAAGCATCCCAAGACAAAGAATGGCGCCCGGGGAGCGGCGATCAGCGCAGGAGCCCGTAATCCTCAAACCGTTGAGAGGGAGAAGAGACTTCAACATCTTAATCCGGGCCCCTCCAGCTTGAACCGCATACTTGACCGACCATGTCAAATCCATGGTACCCCAGGAGTAGCAACCAATCATACAAATAGAGAATGTTGGGTCTTTAAACAAATTGGCAGGACGGCACCGGAAGGAGCGTGAAGAATCCCGGATTCTCAAGTATAGGGACCAATAACTCGAGGATCAGACTCACCAAATAACTCATTATAGAGTACCATAAATAGGCGTGACGGCCATCCAGGCCCCGCCACCCCGGAGCTGGTCTACGGATAGCCAAAAGTGTCATACCAACTTTCGGCCTAACACCCCTAGGCGGGAGCTACCCAGCACCGCGAGGATACACTGCGACTCGATGCATTACCACCTAAGACCCACGTGACGAAGTCACAAATGTGGTTAAGACCGAGCTTCGCCTCGGCGCCGAAGAATATTCGGCTACTTTCATCACTGAAGCAGCGAGTCACGGTTTTTTCAATCGAACCTAAATTCGATGGCCGAACTTCCGGACACTGACAAGGGAGTCTGAACTACTTCAGGATACCCCAACCTAATCATAGATCATAGAGACCCTTCAGCATAAGCTAGACGGATCACATCCACGGCTCATCCACTGCTCACACACGCCTTTTAAGCACTATCTGCAGGCTCATCCTCGCGCACAACCGGACCAGCGGCTTGGAATCAGCTCGGACGCATATAGGGGGGATGTCCTCCCCATCGGAACACAGTCCGGATATTCCTCCGGTCCCGCGCACTGCCAACCACCGCCCGGCCCCCAACAGGTTCTGCCGTCATGCCTCTCTTATATAACATGCACCGTACCCATACGCATAGACGTATTACTTAAATACAGCATGTGGAGTCATTTGACGCTTATCTGCTATTTTTAATGACATTTTGTCATAACGGCATCCGAACATCTTGTTATGCCTTCAAAAACGTTAGGGGCTTCCTCGCACCCGTACTACGACGTCTAAAGTCCGAACACCTTCTCGGTTGTTCGGCACCCCAAACTTATAGCATTATATGCATCAGCTCCGAATCATGTCTTGGGTCATTGGTTGGGTTTGCCCGGCTCCCATGTTTTGGTACCTTATGTTCCACAATATCGGCTAAGGTAGCGCTGGGAGAACTACCGCGATTGTGTCCCGGTTATGCCGGACGAACACCTCAGTAGAGAAAGCCGAAAACCGACTGTCATGATAAGGCGAGAGCTGGTTAGAGGTTCGAGAGGTTGTCAAATCTTTAAGGATTTATTCCGCACAATGCCATAATAAAATGCAGCGTGCGAAGGATCGGTCCACCCATGAGGCGCTATTAGAGCCCCACGTGCGGTCTTTCGAACACCAGGGGCTGCGCCGCCCATACTCAAAATCCTATGGCTAAGTGAGAGTAATAAAACCTTATAGTCCGATTGCCTGGTTCGCTGTGCTGAACACCTCCTTCATGGACCCAAGAATGGGAGGAAGAGTGTTTAGGTGTATCCCGAACACCCCCGTAGTTCCTACATGGGGGCAGAAGCCGATGACTGGCCAACTCTCAAGACTGACATATTAAACGGCCGCACAGGAATAAAATTTACACATAACAGGCACCTACATATAAGTGACTCTGTTTTTGCCTTACAAAGTATAGCACAATTGCTTTCAGGGAAAAATAATGTCTTTCGTACATTCCTCGGCCACGAGGCGGGCGCCTTTCAGGATGCCATCATAATATAGATCGGGCTTGCGGTGCTCCTTCCCCTCCGGAGGCCCCTCGGTCATCAGCTTCTCAGCATCAAGCTTCCCCCAGTGCACTTTTGCACGGGCAAAGGCCATTCGTGCCCCTTCTATGCACACTGACCGCTTAATGACATCCAGTTGAGGGCAGGCCCTCCCAATCCGCTTCACGAGCACAAAGAAAATGTTCTGTATGGGCTCGGCGGGCCACAGCCGGATAACCAAATTCTTCATGGCTAGTTCGGCCGCCTGATGCAGCTCAATCAGTTGTTTTGGCTGGTCGACAAACGGCACCGGATAGTTCGGCTCCAAATACTGCGACCAGAAGAGCTTCTTCGCAGTTTCCTTCTTCTCAGCTCGGTAGAATTGGGCAGCATCAGATATGCTGCAAGACAAATCCGCGAACGCTCCTTAAAAAAATTAAGGTTCAATGGGTCACCATGAATCTTTCCTGCGAAAGCGTAAGGCGCTTTGAACAAAAATATAAAACCCCTACCGGCCGCAATCTTCCGCGCCTCCTGAATATCCTTCAGCGCAGCCTGGCTTTCCTCCCGAACCTCAGTCGTGGTCCAGATAGCTAGGGCGAGTTCGGATTGTTTCAATGATAAACTCTGCCACAAACTCTCGTTTCTCCCTACGGCCTCCTGAAGCTCTTGTTCAGCTTCCACGACCCTCGCCTCGTGTTTCTCATGGAGAGCTTGCTCAGCGGCCGCTTTCTTTTCGGCCAAGGCAACAACCTTCTTGAGAGCCTCAATTTCGGCCTTTGCCCCTGGAGTGTGCAATATATATACTCTAAGATAGTCACAACTACTTAATTGTTCTAAAACTTACTAAAAGTTTCCAAACATACCTTGTTGGTCCTACAGCTGCTTCTTCACTCAGCCGAGTTCCTCCTCGGCCCGCACCAGACTTTGCTTGAGTCCGGACACTTCCGCAGCATGAGATGAGGCAGTTGCCGCAGAAATCTGATCCATAAGATGTATACGTCATCAGCTAGGTCTCCTACGGACGGGGATGATCCCCTGTCCGGTTCCTGTCCTCTCCGGACAGTGTATTAGGGGCTACTATCTATACTATGACAATCTTCTATACATACCTCCAAGCCTTTTAAAAGGCTGACGCAGGATTCACTCAGTCCGCTCTCGGCGGCCTGAATCTTTTCTATCACCATGCCCATAAGGGCGCGGTGTTCATCAATAATGGACGCACTCTCCAGTGCTGTCGATAGGCTGCCCGACGCCTTCGGTTGGACGAAGGCCGTAGGCGGAGAAGGATCGCCCCCTCCAGTCAAGAGGGGCTGCCTGCCTGATCTCGGAGCCTTAAGCGCCTCGGCCGGATCCACGACCACCCCCACCGCCGACATTCATGGGAACCGCCACTCCCGCATGTCCGGCCTTCGAGGTACGCCCCCTGGCTCAGGTCCCTTTTGGACGACACTTCGGTGTCACAGCCAGGCTATTGGGAGGGGGCCCTGGGAGGTGTTTCACTCTCCAGGGCATCAGAACCTAACGAGTCCTCTGATGAGGCCTGTTGGGCCGAAAACCTCGCCGGACTGTAAAACCCACGGTGCGAATTAAAATACTACATTCTAGCAAATTCTGGATGCATGAATATGTTTGGATTTCGTGCACTTACGATTGTACCAGGGGCTGGGCCCTGGGATCCTCCTCCGGGCTGCTGTCTGTAGCTGTGGTGGACGCTTTGGGGATAGATGTTCTTCCCCTCTTAGGCGAATATGCCTCTAAGGTTGAGGAGGCTGTCCTTTTCTTCCTCCCCCTTGTTGGGGACTCGGGCTCTTCTTCCTCCTCATCCTCTTCCTCCTCTTCGTCCCCTTCCTCCTTCTCGTTCTCTCCGAAGGATGGAGGGTCACTAGAGTCTTCGGACTTCGTGTCCGAAGTGCCGCGACGACGGAGACCGCTCCTGGTCTCCTTGGCCTTCTCTTTGGCCTCCTTCTTCAGCGCCTTGTAAGGCGCTGGGACCAGCATATTCATCAGGAGAGGTCCCGCCAGTTCTCCCGGCAGCGGGGCCGGACAATGAATCCGCTCTGCCACCTTCGTCCATTCCTAAAGGCGGTCGTGGAAAGACACGTTAAAAACAACTCCTTCGGGACGTATCAATGAAACATACGAATAACCAAGACATGATGGCGACTTACCGGACTGGCGGGGTGGGACAATTGATGCTCGCGGTCTGTGGCCGAGTCCGGCCAACATTTGCCAGACTTAAAGAGTACCTTCCAGATATCCTTATGTGAGGAGTCGAAAAGCTCCCGCAGGGTCCGATGCTCGGCCGGGTCGTACTCCCACATGTTACAACCTTTGTGCTGACAAGGAAGGATCAGGCGGACCAGCATCACCTGGACCACATCAACGAGCCAGGCGCCCTTGTCCTCCATACCTTTGACGCTACAGATCATCGCGGCGGTTAAATGGACGGACGACCAGTTTATGCCCTTCTTGGGCAAGGATGTGAGCCGCAACGGGGCTACAGATCAAAACGCAGGAGCAGCGGCCCACTTTTTGCCGCGCGGCTCGGTGATATAAAACCACTGTTGCTGCCACTCCTTGACGAAGTCATTGAAAGTACCCGTCGGCCATGTGACCTTGGGCATCCTGCTCACCATGGCGCCTCCGCACTTGGCGTGTTCGCCACTCACCACCTTGGGCTTCACGTTGAAGATCTTGAGCCATAGCCCGAAGTGTGGCGGGATACAGTGGAAAGCCTCGCACACGACAATGAATGTCGAGATGTTGAGGAAAGAATTGGGGGATAGATCGTGAAAATCGATCCCGTAGTAGTACATGATGCCGCGAACAAAAGGGTGGAGGGGAAACCCGAGCCCGCAGATGAAATGGGGGAGGAAAACAACTCTCTCATGGGGCTCCGGAGTAGGGACACTCTGTCCCTCCGTTGGAAGACGGTGGCCGATTTTCTTGGCCAAATATCCGGCAGCCCGCAGCTTCTTAATATCCTTCTCCTGGACGGAGGAGGCCATCAACTTGCCTCCTGCTCCGGATCCGGACATTTTCGGAGGACCTTTTTTGGGGGAGGATGAATGCTTGGGCACTAGGGCTTGGGCGAAAGGAAAGGGGCGAGAAGAAGTAGAAGAAGGCGTGGGTAAAAGGGAGGAGGCTTTTCCCCCTTTTATCAAGGCGATAAAACTTTACGCCTCCCCGCTTGCCTAACGGAGCCTGCTCGTTCCCGACTTACCGTAATTGATGGTGCGGTTGGGTTACCCATGCCTGTATTGATGAGGATCCCATATTAAGGGGACACGATCTCTGCTTTGACAAGACGTGCCAAAGAAACCGCCTCGCGATGTGTGCAGAAGCAGGTTGTAGAAAATGGTTCGAATAAAAACCGGACCATGGCGTGATGTCACTTTTCGAAGAATTGTCAGCAGATTATATTTGTGGATTATTATTATTCTCTCTATGGTGGTATATGGAATGTTATCTTGCAGAGCCGGACGCGGTCCTTGTGTTCGGAATTTATCTTGGAGTATTCGGAGATGGAACCCGCCTCGGAATGCCGAAGACAATCTACGCGCCGGACTCATCGTCATTGAAGCCTAGTTCAGGGGCTACCGAGGGAGTCCTGGATAAGGGGGCATCCGGACAGGCGGACTATATACTTTGGCTAGACTGTTGGACTATGAAGATACAAGATAGAAGGCTTCGTCCCGTGTCCGGATGGGACTCTCCTTGGCGTGGAAGGCAAGCTTGGCAATCCGGATGTAGATCTCCTCCTCTGTAAACCGACTCTGTGTAACCCTAGCCCCCTCCGGTGTCTATATAAACCAGAGGGTTTAGTCCTTAGGACTCACGATCATCAACAATCATACCATAGGCTAGCTTCTAGGGTTTAGCCTCTCTGATCTCGTGGTAGATCAACACTTGTAATACTCATATCATCAAGATCAATCAAGCAGGAAGTAGGGTATTACCTCCATCAAGAGGGCCCGAACCTGGGTAAACATCGTGTCCCCAGTCTCCTGTTACCATTAGCCTTAGACGCACAGTTCGGGACCCCCTACCCGAGATCCGCCAGTTTTGACACCGACAGTCACCGTGGATTCCAGGACGGCGTCATCGTCAGAGTCTTTGGCAGGTGAGGACCAACTTTAGTTAGGATAAGTGTACTAGATGTTCCCCTTCAAAATGGCCAATTGTTGGCGCCCTTCCCGCCCAATATTTGGGAAGAGGACCAGGGCCTCTCACTCTATATATAGGACTAGACACCATAGTATAGAGGCATCTGGAATCGAGTCCTCCAAAGGGACAACACCACCACAAGAACATCCCTCGCGAGGCTGTTCTTCCCTTGTACTGTTCTTCGTCAGCCCTAGAGGCAATCCACCACACCACAAACTAGAGTAGGGTGTTACACCACAACGGTGGCCCGAACTAGTATAAACCTTGTGTCCCTTGTGTTGTTCATCGTGTAGCCTAGATCCCTTGCGAGCCTTCGAGACGCGAGTTGGTGAGGGAGAGATCTTCGCGCGCACCCCCAGAGTTCGAACCTCAAGGGTCTGCTGGAACCCGCAATCCGACAATTGGCACGCCAGGTAGGGGTGCGCCGGAATCCTACCTCCACCACTTCACGCTCCATCGCTTCGTCGTTCTTATGTCCGGCGACCCGACGGCCAACCCCGGCTGTCGGTGTCAAAACCGGCGGATCTCGGGTAGGGGGTCCCGAACTGTGCGTCTAGGCGGATGGTAACAGGACACAAGGGACACGATGTTTTTACCCAGGTTCGGGCCCTCTCGATGGAGGTAATACCCTACTCCTGCTTGATTAATATTGATGATATGGGTAGTACAAGAGTAGATCTACCACGAGATCAAGGAGGCTAAACCCTAGAAGCTAGCCTATGGTATGATTGTTGTTCGGCCCCACGGACTAAAACCCTCCGGTTTATATAGACCCCGGATAGGTTAGGGTTACACAGAGTCTGTGACACTGGTAGGAGATCTACACATCCGTATTGCCAAGCTTGCCTTCCACGCCAAGGAAAGTCCCATCCGGACACGGACGAAGTCTTCAATCTTGTATCTTCATAGTCCAGAGTCCGCCAACGGTGATAGTTACGCTATCCGGACACCCCTAATCCGGGACTCCTCGGTAGTCCCGAACCAGGCTTCAATGACGATGAGTCCGTGGCGTTGATTGTCTTCGGCATTGCGAGGCGGGTTCTTCTCCAGATTCCATATACTTGTCGAATAGTGTCCGGCTTCTGATAAATGCTGCGTTCCTTGGCTTCTACGCCCAATAATGGCCATCTTCCATGTGTTTGAATGAATGTGAAAAGCAAGGGTATTTTTACACTTACCCCCCTAGCTGCGCAAATAAGCCGCCTATAAAATGGGCGAGGATCTAGATCTGAGTCACACCATCCCCCTTCATGAAGCTTTCATCGGAGCGCCTCTGACCAAAGCCCATTCCATCATGGACAGTCGACGCGGCTCCTCCTCTCGCGCTCCTAGACCTCAGCCTGGAAATTGGGAGAGATGCTCAGTCCCGCATAGCAAGCTAGTCATACTCCAGACCAAGGGATTTCTTCTCCCGGCCTTTATGGTTCCGGTTCGAGCCGGACTTGCCACCTACAAGGGCGGAAAGCAAGCGGAGAGTGTCCCCGATCCCTCTAAAGGAGAGCGGATATGCTTTGTCTCTTATCTAGTAAGAGGACTCAGATTTCCAATTCATCCGTTTCTCCGGGGGCTCTTGGAGTTCTATGGCCTCCAGTTGCACCACCTTACGCCTGCCTCCATTTTGCACCTCGCGGGCTTCGTGGCCTTGTGCGAACTGTTCTTGGGCATCGAGGCTCATTTTGCGCTGTGGAAGAGATTATTCTGCCTGGTACCCCGTTCTCATGAGGGGTCAATATATCAAGTGGGCGGAGCCGAACTATGGCGCATCGCCGTGACCGGATATCTATCCAGAACCCCGAAGAAGGCGTCCGAAGACTGGCCTTCGGAATGGTTTTCCATGGAGGACGTCCCGTTGCCGGATCCTGTTCGGATCGGCCTTCCGGAGTTTAGCAACGCTCCTCTGAAGAAGCGCCTAAGCTGGCGCCCATGAGCCCAGGAGGAAAATGATCGGGACGTCCTTTACTTGATGAGCCGAATAAGATTACTGGCTCATGCCGGATTGACCATGACTGGAATCATGGCAATCTTCATTATGAGGGGAGTGCAGCCGCTCCAATATAGGGGCCACCCCATGTGGGACTTCAACGGGGAGGATGATGCCAACCGCCATGGCCGCAAAGGGCCGGGATCGGTCACCGAACTGGTGAAGACCTTGTCTGCCATGTACAAAGGAGAAGAGGAGGATTTTCTCCGCGTCAACCCACTAAACGGGTTTTCTTCGAATAATCCTCGAAGTTGGGTAAGCAAATATCTTCGTGGCCTGTCCGATCCATGTTCCCGTGGTTAAATATCTCATTTCATGGTTTCTACGCAGGAACTGCGCCGGGCCGTGGAGAAGATACACAGCCCGCCCCCACAACCCGAGGATCCGAAACGGTCCCTCGATCCGGCCTCCGAAGAGGATCCGGATATGAAGGTGGAGTTGATCGACGGGGTGTTCCACCAATTTAGCATCGACAATGATTTGGTTGCCATTACGGCCGATTACCCCGGAATACTTCTAGCCTCACAGGTAACTGAGACCGAGGTCCCAATACTCTGATAATGACCCACCCGTGCTTATTTTTTTATCACCGTATACCAATGGTGTTCACAGGGGGTACCTTCGAGGCACGAAGCCGAGCCCGCGGCGGCTAGCCAACAAGGGGCAGTACGGCCCCGCAAGCTAAAAAGAAGTGCGGTCCGGATCGAAATTCCGCCGCAACGGTATGGCGTGTCACCATATTCCCAGGATTGATTCCTGGAAGGCGTACTAACGCTGGTGCTCTTTTCAGGAAAAAGAGCGCTCGCCGGACTGAGTCTGGAGAGGTTGCCAATCGAACCTCCGCCAGCCAGGCTCCAAAGCCGGGTCCGGAAGCGGAGGCGAGCACGAGGCGTGCGTCGGATGCTCCTCCGACAGAGGATGCCGACAGATTGTCCGCCACCAACTCCGAGGTGGAGAGTGCCATGAATCACAGGCGCCGGACAGTTCTTCGTGACGCATGTTTCTCCCAAGAGGCCTTGAATGCCTTCAATTCGGGAGATGCGCACCTCCGTGCCGCTCAAGATGGTCTAGCCAGAGCCACGGAGCAGTATGTAAAGGACATACGGGTGAGGAAATTTGTGATTATATATGCCAAGTAGCCCCGAGACTTAAAATAGTTAGAATAACTGATTTAAGGATCATTTGTTATCTGAGGATCTTACAAAAAGAATACCCGACTGTCCCGGATCTTGAAGAATGCAAGGCCCAACTTGAGGCCCGCACTAGCCGCCACAGGGGAGCCACGAGACCCCCTCTGGTAATATATGCTTCAAAAGATAAATAGTTTATGAAGTGCGGCGGGTGTGTAAATCTGACAATAATATTGCAGATGGCGTCGGACTAGATCCGGACAAGCAACAGCTCCTGCGCCAGCTAAAGGCTGGCGAGAGTGTGCTTACGAGGGTGCGGCAGGAGAAAAATAACCTCCAAGATGCCAACACCCAACTGGGTGAGGAACTAAAGGATGTTCGTGCCCAGTTGTCTGACTCCGTAAAGGAGAATCGACGGCTTCGTATCGGCATTTTCAGTAAGTGCTTGAACGGACTTTAAAAGAGTTCGGCGAGGAAGGTGACTAACATAAACATGTATGTAGGTTTGCTCACAGGTCGTCCTGAGGAGGAGATGCCCAGTTCTTTGGGTGATCTTCTTCCCAAACTACATCAGCTGCACGAACGAGTTCGGCAGGTGATGCAAGGCGTCGGTCAGGCCTTGTGGCCATCTATCTCCCTGCCCGAATGCATTGGGGAGCTGGCAGAGCGGCTTCAAGGAGCACGGTGGCGCTTCCGACTATGGAAGATATCGGCCTGCCGTCAAGGCGCCAGGGAGGCCTGGGCCATGGTAAAGACGCGGTACACGAAGGCTGACCCAAACCACATGGCCGATGTCGAACCTGTTGGGCATGATGGGAAGGAGATCCATGTAAGCTTAGTGTACGGCCAAGTAGAATTGGCCGCCAAGTATTCCCAGCAAGATTGTAAATTAGATAGCCTATTAGATGGCATTGAGGAGGAATACAATGAGTCGAGTTGACTATGTAATTGAATATGACATGAAAGATGTCTTCTAGCCGGATCGTAGATCGTTTGTCATAGCGGACCTTTTCGCCGACCTCGGGACCCAATAGTTCCGGAGTGTGTCCGAATACCCGCAAGTTATATATAAGAATCGGGGCATGCATGGAGACAAGGCATAGGGGTCATTATTGCTATATCGGACATAAGTGCCCAACTAGTTATGTTATATTACATGGATAGTAAGAAACATCTTCCAGGGAGAATAGTTCCGTTAAGGGTTCCTTTCGCTGGGAGGCATGCCCTAAAGTGCATGTCCAAACTGCTAAGAAAGCAGAAAATCATCTGGGGGCGGATGGATAAATAGTTAAAAATCATCTTTCAGTTCACCGACCGAATATTCCCTTAAGAACGCTTAGCTTTCGCTTCACCTACCGAGGTACACGTCCGCTGATCCGACAAGAATAATCGCAGAGGTGCTCCTTTACCACCTAGCCGAACAATCGGGAACGTAGGGGTAAGCACAGGAGCCAGGCAACCCAGCTTGGCCAAAACTTAAGTCATATCAATGCATATAATGGTGAGTAAAAGGTACATGCGGAAGTTCGACACATGTGTTGGGCATGAAGCCCGTATAAATAAGCTTCTGTTAAAGAAGCCCCCAGGTATAATGAGCGCGTCAAGTGTGTGCAAACAAAGCGCAAACGAGCCTCTAAAGGCTTCAAGAAGAAGGAGGAGGAAGGAGAGAAATAAAAGACATCAAAAATAGAAAATGTGGACGAAGGAAGGAGACGAACTTGGAGTCCGGCGCTTAGGCGTAGAATCTTCATAGACGGGCTGCGTTCCATGGGTTCGGCTCGAGTCGGTTATCCAATGCGTTTCACAGACGGTATGCTCCGCCGGTCAGGACCTGGTCGATGATGAAGGGACCTTCCCATTTGGGCTTGAGTTTGTCCTTTTTCTTGTCCGGCAGGCGTAGAACTAGTTCGCCAATGTTGTAAGCTTTGGCCCGTACTTCCCTGCTTTGATATCTTCGAGCCTGATGTTGATAAAATGCGGAATGAGCTTTTGCCACGCCGCTCCTCCTCCAATGCGTCAAACTGTCCCGCCGATCGAGCTCGGCTTCTCTTTCTTCATACATGCACGCCGAGGTGAGTCATGAATTATGTCGCAGGCAAGACTGCCTTCGCACCGTACACCATAAAAATGGTGTGAATCCGGTAGTACGATTCGGCGTGGTCCGCAGCCCCAGTACGGAGTCGCGCTCCTCAACCCACCGCGTAATAGATTCCTTGCGGGACCGCACTAGTCGGGGTTTAATGCCGCTCATGATTAGACCGTTTGCTCGCTCGACTTGGCCGTTGGTTTGAGGGTGATAGACTGAGGCGTAATCAAGCTTGATGCCCATGTTTTTGCACCATAATTTGACCCCATCGGCCATGAAGTTGGTGCCATTATCAGTGATGATACTGTGGGGGACACCGTAACGGTGCACTACCCACGATATGAAGTCTATCACCGGTCCGGATTCGCCGCTTTAACGAGCTTGGCCTCTATCCATTTGGTGAATTTATCCACCATGACCAATAGGTATTTTTGCTTGTGGGTTCCTCCCTTAAGGGGTCCAACCATGTCAAGCCCCCTGCACCATGACGGCCAGGTGATGGGTATAGTTTTGAGGCGGTGGGTGGCATGTGGCTTTGGTTAGCAAAAGGCGGCAACCGACTCATCGTTGGACTAAATACTGCGCATCTGCCCGGTCCGTCGGCCAATAAAATCCTGTATGGAAGGCCTTGCCTACCAGGGCCCGGGCTGCGGCGTGGTGCCCACCCAGTCCGGCATGACTTTCAGCCAGGAGGTTTCGCCCTTCCTCTTCGGGGATACATCTTTGAAGGACTCTGTTGTGCTTTTTCTTATAAAGCTCTCCCTCATGGACTTTATAGGCTTTAGATCGCTGTACTATGCAGCGAGCCTCATTTTGGTCTTCGGGGAGTTCCTGCCTAGTTAGGTAGGCTAGGAATGGTTCCGTCCATGTGGCGATAAACGCCATTATTTCGTGGGAGGAGGGTGTTATCTCGGTGGCAGAGCCTCCGATTGTGTCAGAGTGTTCGGCGTCAGGCAGTGCGGTTGGGTCCGGATTGTTATTTCCGGGCTCTGCTTCCCATAGTACGGATGGCTTGAACAGCCGTTCCAGGAAGATGTTGGGCGGGACGGCATCGCGTTTTGCGCCAATGCATGCCAATATGTCTGCCGCCTGGTTGTTATCCCGGGCTATATGATGGAATTCGAGCCCTTGAACCGTCCGACATTTTAGGACCGCATTGCGGTACGCTGCCATTTTTGGATCTTTGGCATCAAAGTCTCTGTTTATTTGAGATATCGTGAGGTTCGAGTCCCCGCACACCTCTAGGTGTTTAATGCCCATGGAGACTGCCATCCGGAGGCCGTGCAGAAGGGCCTCATATTCGGCTGCATTGTTGGAGTCTATATACATTATCTGAAGGACGTATTGGACTGTGTCCCCGGTTGGGGACGTCAGGACGACGCCAGCCCCCAGGCCGGCCAACATTTTGGAGCCATCAAAGTGCATGATCCAATTGGAGTGTGCGCCGTACTCTTTAGGGACTTGACGGTCCATTCGCCACGAAGTCGGCCAAAACCTCGCGACTTAATAGATCGTCGTGGCTTATAAGTTATGTCGAATGGAAGGAGCTCTATTGCCCATTTAGCAATCCGGCCCGTCACGTCGCGGTTGTTTATAATGTCGTTAAGAGGTACTTCGGAGGCTACCATTATCGAACACTCTTGAAAGTAGTGTTGCAGCTTCCGGGATGCCATGAACACCGCGTATGCTATCTTTTGATAATGTGGGTACCGGGACTTGCATGGAGTTAGGACAGTGGACACATAGTAGACCGGTTTTTGAAGAGAGAACCGGTGTCCGTCCGTTTCTCGTTCGACGACGAGCACCGCGCTGACAACTTGATGTGTTGTGGCGATATATAATAGCATTGGTTCGCCCATTTTGTGCGCGGCCAGGACCGGATTTGTTGCCAATATGGCTTTTATTTCTTCCAGTCCGGCCGTGGCGGCATCCGTCCACTCGAAGTGTTCTATGCGCCCGAGGAGGCGGTAAAGGGGTAACGCCTTTTCTCCCAAACGGGAAATAAAGCGGCTTAGAGCCGCTACGCATCCAGTCAATTTTTGTATTTGTTTGAGATCTTTTGGAATATCCAACTGTGACAGAGCTCGGATCTTGGCTGGGTTTGCTTCAATTCCTCTACCGGACACAATGAAGCCCAGCAACTTTCCGGCTGGAACGCCGAAGACGCATTTTTCCGGATTGAGCTTAATGTCATATTTTCGGAGATTGTCGAATGTGAGCCTCAAGTCGTTTACTAGAGTTTGGACATGCTTGGATTTGACGACCTCGTCATCTACATATGCTTCCTTTGTTTCTTGATCTGGTTTGCCGGACATATACGAATCATGCGCCGATATGTTGCGCCGGCGTTTTTGAGCCCAAAGGGCATTGTGTTGAAGTAGAATGGGCCGTATGGAGTGATGAATGTTGTTGCTGCTTGTCCGGCTCTGCCATCTTGATTTGGTGGTAGCCGAGATGCAGCGTCGAGGAAGCACAATGAGTCGTGGTCCTGCTGTAGCGTCGATAATTTGATCAATGCGAGGGAGGAAGGGATCCTTTGGGCAAGCCTTATTAAGGTCTTTGAAATCAACACATAGGCGCCAGGATTTGTCCTTCTTTGGTACCATCACCAGATTTGCTAGCCAGTCCGGATGTTTTATATCTCTGATGAATCCGGCTTCCAGAAGTTTGGCTAGCTCCTCTCCCATGGCCTGTCTCTTGGGTTCGGAAAAGCGCCGATAGCCTGTTTGACTGGCTTGAATACTTTTAGGATATTTAGGCTGTGCTCGGCCAGCCGATGTGGGATTCCTGGCATGTCTGAAGGGTGTCAGGCAAAAATGTCGATTTTCTCGTAGAAATTCTCGTAGTCGGGCGTCTACATCAGGGTTTAATGGTGCCCCAATGGAGGCCGTCTTTGCGTGGTCCGTTGGGTGGACTTGGAATTTGACTATTTCATCCGCTGGTTTAAAAGAGGTGGACTTGGATCTTTTATCAAGTATCACATCGTCCCCTGTTCACCGTGGAGCGCATCGCATGATGAGTTCCTCGGCCGCTAGGGCTTGGATAGTGCCTCGAGGGCTAGTGCGGCTGTCTTGTTTTCGTCATGAGTGCTATGTTCAGATCACTAGCGAGAGTGATGATTCCGTTAGGTCCGGGCATTTTAAGCTTCATGTACCCATAATGGGGTATAGCTTGAAAAATTGTGAATGCCTCTCGCCCTAATAAAGCGTGATATCCGCTGTTGAACGGGGCCACTTGAAATGTGACCTCCTCGGACCTGTAATTGTCCGGCGAGCCGAACACTACGTCCAGTGTGATTTTTCCTATGCAGCATGCTTCCCGGCTAGGGATTATTCCTCTAAAGGTTGTGCTGCTTCGCTCAATGCGGTTCAGACTCATCTCCATTTTTCGGAGGGTTTCTTCGTAGATGAGGTTTAGTCCGCTGCCGCCATCCATTAGTACCTTAGTAAGGCGAAAGCCGTCCACTATTGGACTAAGGACCAGTGCGGCTGGTGCTCGGGATGTTCAGAATTTAGGTTCGTCACTGGCATTAAAGGTAATAGCCGTGTCACTCCATGGATTTACTGTTGCTACTTGGTAGAATTCGGCAAGGTTGCGGAGTGTTCGTTTCCGCATGTTATTTGATGCAAAAGTCTCGAAGACTGTTAACACCGTACTGGTATTGCTGGGCTGGGATTCTGAAGCTAGAAGCTCTTCGCCACTTTTGGCCACCTGTCATAGTATCCAACATGCTCGAAGGCTATGGGTTGGAGTGACACCCTCTGTGCTATGAATTTTGCAGGGTCCGTTTAGCCAACCCTCCAGTACGGTTCCGTACCCTTTAGGGGTTTTTTGTTTTTTGATGTTTAATCCAGGTGCTTGGTAATGATGCACCCTTTTATTTTGGACTAGGGGTGTATTCGGGGCCGGATTATCCCAAAATTTACTTTCGGTTTTCCAAGCACTCTCCATCGCACAGTACTTTTGTACTATGGTCACCAAGTCAGCAAAGCGTGTAATTTCGCGACGACTTACGGCGTTTAGGATTCCCTTGTCCGTTCAATTATTGCAAAAAAGTGAGATTGCATCCTCCTCTCGGCACTCCTTTATCCTGTCCATAACCAGGAGGAATCTGGCCCAGTAATGATGTACTGTTTCAGCGGGCTCTTGCCGAATTCGGGATAGATCGCTAATGTTTGGGTGGGCGGGTGGAACTAGATCCGGAACCCCGTCCAATTTAAGACTCAGGGGCCGAGAAGGTTCCGAACTTGGAAGTTTGGATTTTTGAATGCTATCCAGTGAATCCAACCCGCCGCCTGACTTCAAGTTCAGGGCTTGATCGACATCCGTCCCTCTGCGGGAATCCAGCATGGAGGGATCGGGAATCCAGACGTAGCTAGTCCTTAAGATAGAAGAAGAATCGTCATATTGCTCCTCTATCACAGCAACATGATGGGTAGCCTGGGGAGAGTTGATCTCTCTCAGATCGGTTTTAGGCCCAATCTGGTCGTAGTCTGTGGCGACTCCCAGGGCGGCGATGCGATCCAAGAGCTCGTTTACGGAGGAGAGCTCGATCGGATCTAACTGCTCGGCAAGTTCCGAGTTAATGTGAAGATTGGTTTCGATGACTCGAGAAGTCATCATCGGTATGATGGCGGATGGCGGTCATAAGAAAACCACCTAGCGAAGAGTTCGACCGGTGGCCAAGGCTCCTTTGGCGATAGTATCGTCTTTAAAGACGGGATGAGGCATCCTTCCTGACGGTGACGACACAGAGGAACTCTCAATGAAAGCACCAATGTCTGTGTCAAAACCGGCGGATCTCGGGTAGGGGGTCCCGAACTATGCGTCTAGGCGGATGGTAATAGGAGACAAGGGTCACGATGTTTTTACCCAGGTCCGGGCCCTCTCGATGGAGGTAATACCCTACTCCTGCTTGATTAATATTGATGATATGGGTAGTACAAGAGTAGATCTACCACGAGATCAAGGAGGCTAAACCCTAGAAGCTAGCCTATGGTATGATTGTTGTTCGTCCTACGGACTAAAACCCTCCGGTTTATATAGACACCGGATAGGTTAGGGTTACACAGAGTCAGTTACAATGGTAGGAGATCTACGCATCCGTATTGCCAAGCTTGCGTTCCACGCCAAGGAAAGTCCCATCCGGGCACGGGACGAAGTCTTCAATCTTGTATCTTCATAGTCCAGGAGTCCGGCCAACGGTGATAGTTCGGCTATTCGGACACCCCCACATCCGGGACTCCCTCACCGACCGCTGGGCGGCGTGGCCCGCCCACGCCGTGCCGCCTGCCAAGGGCGACCTCAAGCTCATGCCCGAGGCAGCCAACGCTCCGCATAGCGCTGCGGGGCGCGGGCGACGCGACCAAGCGCCACATGCCCTCACGCCGCCGCAAGTGTAGTCAGCAGCAAGGGCCTAAAGCCACGCCGCGGCCACGTCGCCGCACACCCGTCGGGAGCAGGTGAACTCAAGGGCCTTGGTCACGGTCCAGAGAGCTGATGCGGTGCAGGCTGCTGGAGAGCGGCCACGACGTGCTGTTAGAACGAGTGGCCGAACTCCTGGACGCCGCCGCATCGGGAACACCTCCTTTCTGCGTCCAGCTGCCACCCCAGATCCAGGGCGTGCCGTACAGCGGCCCCATACGCACCCATGCAACTCCGAGCGGACCCCAAGGCCTCCTCAACGCCAACCTGGCCGTCGGCGCCGGGCGACAAGCCGTGCCGGCTCCACCTCCAACAGGCGAGGGGGCGCACCGCAGCGTACGGCCTCGGCGGGCCACCGCGCCACCATCCCCAAGACAACACTCCAGGCCGGACTGCGTGGTGTCTGGGGCACTACAGCGAGGCCCTCGGGACGGCGGCCCCAAAAGCCTATGTGCCCCACATGGTGGATCAAGAGTGCATGATGGAAGAAGACCACGGCTCGTTCCTCGGGCCAGGCTGGGGGGAGGAAACGCCAGAAGATGAGCTCTTTTAGGAACCCCGTGAGAGCCTCGACAACTGCGCTGGTGGCGGCCCTCGGGACGGCGGCCCCAGAAGCTTATGTGCCCCACATGGTGGATCAAGAGTGCGCGCTGGAAGAAGACCACGGCTCGTTCCTCGGGCCAAGCTGGGGGGAGGAAACGCCAGAAGATGAGCTCTTTCAGGAACCCCATGAGAGCCTCGACAACCGCGCTGGTGGCGGCAACTATCGTGTACCACTGATTCCTCAGGAGCAAGCTTATGCTAACCATGGGTCGCAGGAGGTACAGGTCGCGGCCGCAGATGGCTGCCCCAATGCTACAGCCTCCTACACCTCAGGAGGAGGGCACCGGGGGCTGCAAGAGAGGGGCCGAGATCCGGGCTCACCCCCGCGGCGCTCGGAGCAAGGCATTCTCAGGAGGTAGGCCCTCTGCCAGGGAGGTGCCCCAGGGCCTGCCCCCGGCAGAGGACCCGTGGTCATCGGGGGAACCGCTGGTGACCACTCTACCCCATTGGCGTTGTCCTTGGTTTCCGGTCGCCGTCGATGGCGGTAGACTGTGGCGCAAGGCGGGCCCTCGTCTGGCGATATGAAGCAAGGCCGATACCTGTGAAGAAGGCCCAGTGCCTGTGAAGCTCGCCGCTCGTGACACTCTCACGTAATAATGTGTTGGGGATGTACACGCCCCGTAGTCTCCGGAGAGCCGCCCTCAGGCCTCGGGGGCTCCCACCCACGCCCAATGGCAGCACTTAGCTCCACGCTGGTGAGAAGACGTCGAAGACTAGACTGGGTGCTGGACGCGGCTTTTTGCTTTTTGCCTTTCTCTCTGTTGACAAGTTTCTTTGATTTGAATTTAAGTTGGATTTGAGCTTGAGACTTTTGTGTGTTTGGGGAAGGGTTGTTTAGTCTCGTTCGAGCAATCTCTCGTGTCTTGGTTCCGGCTTTGCGTCCAAAGTTAGCACCAGCTGCCTCCCCTCGGGCCGGGCCAAGCACGGCTACGATCCGGACAGCTGTCGCCGCACCCTCTTAGGAGGTTCTCTTCGCAGGATCAATGGATTCACCCAGGAGACACTCAAGGCACTGTAGCACACGCATGCTCGTTTGGGACCCGTCCGGGTCAAAAGGTAAACAAGTCAGCTGACCCATCGCAGGGCCAATAGCCCAGCATAAGCCCACGCGCGGCGATATGTTTACAAGGATACCAATTGCAAACCTTTACATGAGGGGATCCCCCTCCCAAAATGCTCTTACAACCTTCAGGGCCGAGCCCGAACTCTATTTCACACAGGGTAAAACAACGAAGGTGATGCGCGATCAATCAGACAAATCTCCCAATGCGTCTTCGGGAGCGCCTCCGGAGGCAACACTGGCGTCGCTGGCCTCACTGTCACCCGCGTCATCGCCGTCATCAGCATCATGCTTGTTCATAACGCCGCCTTCATCGGCGGCCACAACCACATCGTCGTCATCAGTGGCGAAGGCCCTAACAAGGGAGTCCACGTTGTCCTCCACCCACTGCGCCAGATCGCCCCGAATGGCTACGGGCACCGGCGTGATGGCGGCATCAAAGTCAAAATGGGGGTCCCTGTCCTAAAGATAACTGAAGACGCGGGAGAAAGCACGTCCAAGCAAGGCACGACTCCTCTCCTCAACAAGCCTGTGGGCCCTGTCAGAACGGGTCTGCAGCTGCGTCACCACATCTGTGAAGAACCGGAGGTTGCCAGCATAGTTGATTAGACGAGGCTCCGCAGCGGCCGCCTCGCAGATGTTGCCCAAGGCCGCGTGGGCCCTTTCCCTGAGTGTTCGGAGCATTGGGCCATGCACATGCTCCAACGTCTGCCGCTGAAGGATCTCGTCCTCATTCCGCCGTGCAACGGCCTCAGCGCCATCAACCCTCTGTTGGAGAAGGAGCAGCTTGGCGCGGGAAGAGGCCAGCTCCGCCTGCGCTGTGCCAAGGGCGGCTCCGGAGGCATCCGCGCGCCGCGTCACTTCAGCCAGCTTGGCCCTGAGGGCAGTGGTCCTACCCTCAGCTTCGGCCCTGATCAGCTCCAACCTTCTTTCGTACTCGCGCTCAAGATTCGAGCGAGCTTCCGCCACGCGGCAGTCGACCTCTTCTTGGACTCGGGCTTCCCGCGAGCTGACGTCGTCCTTCGCCTGGGTCACCAGGCGCTCCCTCGTCTCCAACCGATCAAGGTCAAGGTTGCGCTCGACCGCCCCCAGCGCCAGCTTCTCCTCGCGCCTCCGGAGCTCCGCGTGGTTGACGGAAGCCCCCCTTAGTGACACCAGGGCCGCCTTCACAGCTCCACCTGTAGCTCCAGGGAGTTGCTCCAGGCTTGGAGCTCCCACGCGCGCTCCTCCGCAGCCTTGTGCTGTCGGTGTGCTTCCTGGGTCTCCTCGACGGCTTGGGAGCAGGCCTCCCGCGAGGCCGCCAGCGATGCTTCAGCCTTCGCGTTCTCAAGATCACGTTGGATCACGTGCGAATCCCCATAATCACGTTGGATCACGTGCGAATCCCCATAATCACATTGGATCATGTCCTGTGATTATGGCAGGGCCCGTCCTGTGAATATGCTTCAGCCTCTCGAACCGGCGCCTAAGCATGTCTTCCACGTCGTCCTCTGCCCCTGGTGCATGCGGAGGGCCATGAGGTGGCACACCCCCTCTCGGAAGGGGGCTGGGGGCTGGCGCCCCCATAATCACAGGACGGGCCCCGCCATGGATCCAACCCGGCGCCGGTTCGTCCCTCGAGGAGGAACTCAAGATCGACTTCAGCCAGTCACCGTCCATGACTAAAGAGGGAGCACGGGGCAGGCTGGCAGTGCCCCAGGAGAGCTCGCGAAGGAGGGGCACGAGGCGCGCGGGATCAAGATGCTCCGCAGAACGGCCTACTTCTCCAAACAGCCCCACGGCAAGGGCGGTACTCGAGCTCGGGGCGCTCAAAATCGGCGGAGAAGGTGAAACTTGAGGGGATGGCTCCCTAGCCGTCTCCATCAACTCGGCGGGAAGGGCCCTGAAAGGCTATGATCAGCTTAAGCAATAGGAAAGTGAGGAACCGAGAAAGAGGAGGACTTACTGGTCGATGGTGAAGTACTTCCTGCAGTTCAATGGGCGGCAAGGGCGATCATTGCCACCCGAGGCCTCCTTTCTCTTGCGGAGGGCCTCGAAGTCTACGCGAAACCGGCCCAAGCGCCCGGCGCAAGGGTCGGTCTGCGGCGTGGATGAGGCGTCAAGGTGATCGGCGTCAAAGGCATCAGCCTGGGACACGCCGCCAGGCGCGACCTCATGAAGGACGGTCGGGGCTTCGGGAGCCTCGGCCTCAGAAGCCGCAGGTCGCAACTCCTCGTCCGCCACCGCTCCAGGACGGGCTTCAGGGGATGCCACCCCCGGGGATTCGCACGGCATCAGCGTCTCGACAACAGCCCCCTCAGCTCGCGGCGGTCCTCGTCTCCTAGCTCCATAACCTGAGGCAGGACCACCGTGGGCAACCGGAAGAGCAACCACAACAATTGGGTTCTCGCGAGGCCCTGTGAGGCCGATTGGGCGCAGCCCCCATTCGTCAAAGCTAGGCATCTGCTTCACCAAATCGGCCCTGCCCGAGCAAAGGTACAAGAGGGCAGCCCCGTGCCGAATGCTGCCTGGGGAAGGGTCTCCAGTCAGGACCCTGAGCACCGTCCTCAGCACTTCGGGTGCCAGATCTTCCTCCTGGAGCCTCATGCGGTCTTCATGCCCCCCAAAGGCCCACATCTGGCGGGAATGGCGCTGGAAAGGAGCAATGCAATGTTGAAGTAACTCCTTCACCACCTTGGGAGCACTAGTAGAAAAAGGGTTAAATGTGAAGCACATTAGTGCCGGTTTGTAAAAAAACCGGCACTAATGTGATCAATAGTGCCGGTTCGTGGCTGCGATCAATAGTACCGGTTCGTGTTGAGCCTTTAGTACCGGTTCGTGCCACGAACCGGTACTAAAGGTAGTGGTAAATCAAGGCGTCGGGCGGGTCCCCACGAGCCCCTTTAGTACCGGTTTGTGTTACCAACCAGTACTAAAGGTCTAACCTATATTACCGGTTCGTGCCACGAACCCACACTAAAGGGGACAAGCCTTTAGTACCGGTCCGACTAAACGGGCCAATTTTCAAACTCTACCCCCCCCCTGTGTATCGCCATTTCAGTTTCGAAAAAATCAACAGAAAATGATAAAAACTTCAAAAAATAAAATCCTTCGAGAGGTAGTTATATTACTATATGTACTAGTTAGGAAAATTTGAAAACTTAAATTTGGACATGTTTTGCAAAAAGTGTAGGGAAAATGTAAAACGGCTATAACTTTTGCATACGATGTCGGAATAAAACGTATAATATATCAAAAAATTCAGCACGAAAATCCGCATCCGATGGAGACTGCCTACGGCCTGTTTGGAATTTTTTAGAATCCTCAAATTCGAAAAGGAAAAAAAGATATGGTCAAATTTTAGTTTTTTTTAAATTTGGTTAAATTTGGTCAAACTACTTATTCAAGAAGTATTAATGTTACTACATAATTATTCAAGAATATTAGTGTTACTAAATAATTATTTCAATTTTTTGAATTTTGGTCAAACTATGGTCAAACTATGGTCAAACTTATTCAAGAAATATTAGCGTTACTAAATAATTACTGTTTTTTAGAATAATAGTTTCAAACTCAAGCGGTGAAATGTGTGACTTCATGCTCAAGCTAAACTCCACGAGGGTTAATAGGATTGACATCTTACTATTGTCAGGAAACAACAAGTGCAGACTCGGAAACGAAGGAGAATTGAACCCGAAAGTTAAGCGTGCTCGGGCTGGAGTAGTGAGAGGGATGGGTGACCGGTCGGGAAGTTAGATGATTTGGAATAAGTGATCCACACTTGAGCAGTTAAGAGAGGTGATTAGAGACTAAATCATCAAATAATTCAGAAAAATTAAAAATTGAAAAAAAAATCAAATTTTTTTTCCAAAATTTTCAAAAAAAAACCATTAGTACCGGTTGGTAACACCAACCGGTACTAAGAATCCCCATACTAAGTGCGAGCTCACGCCACGTGGTGGCACTTTAAGCTGGTTCGTGCTTAGAACCCGGTACTAAAGGGGGGCCTTTAGTGCCCACACTTTAGTGCCGGTTCCATAACCGGCACTAAAGACCCTTACAAACCGGTTTTAAAGCTCCGTTTTTCTACTAGTGGAGCCGTCACATCGAGTGCCCTCAAATTCCGGAAGCGACGCCAGACGAAGGCGAGCCGGGGGCTCATGAGCATCTCATGACCCCAGGCTGAGTTGGGGACAGCGGGCGAGGTTGGGTGCGAGAGCAGGGGGCTGGGCACTCCGACATCCACATACAACCACCGCTCTCGGAACCTAGCCGTAGGAGGAGGAAGGCTGAAATCGATCTACAAACAGCCGTCTCTGGCACGGCGAGGAAGCTCACGCACCCCGAGCATTGAGTGGGGTCGCTCAGGCGCAGAGAGAAGAAATGGCGAAAGAGGGCAACGGAAGGAGGAATGCCCACCATGGCCTCGCAAACAAAGGCGAAAACAGCAAGGAGAGTAATGGATTCAGGACCCAAGTGCATCATGTGGATCTGATAATGGGAGAGCACCACATTGAAGAAAGCAGAAAAGGGGGGAACCAGACCCACCCACAGAGAGTCAGCGAAGAATCGAACCTCCGTGACGACCCTGTCGAAGGAGGAGTGAGATGCAGGCTAGACCGTCGTCCTCCCGCACTTGTTGAAGACGGAGGCAAGAGCAGAGCGGACCTTGTCCAGGGCTTCAGGGTTGAGTATGATTGACCGGTCGACGGCGGGAGCCGCTGCCGGAGGCGAGCAAGGCGAAGGCGCGGGCTTCTTCCCCTTTTCCTTCTTCGTTGGCGCCATGGCGATGGAAAGGGGGGAGAGTTCGGGTCAGATTGAAGGCGGAGATTTGAGGAAGAAGGGAAGACGGTGGCGCGCGAACGGCGAAAAGGGAATGACTGTGTGCAACCATGGGTCCACCTAGTCGGGCGTGTAATGAGGGGCGTGGGGAAATGGAGACGCCCACGTCCAATCAACCGCCACGCGGCGCCCAAGGCCACAGGCTGTTGGGGCCCGCGGCGCTTCGCACTTGCCCCTTCGCTTCCCTGCTAAGCCAAGTCCAGCGCGCCTTGGGCTCGGGGGCTACTGTCGGCGTTCTGGGAACGGGGGTCCCTAGACATGCCTGCCTGCGGCCTGCGGCGTGGCTCAAGCAATGGCCCAGTGCGGCCCATCTTCATCTACTCAAGCTCAAGACCCTCGTGAGGGGCCAAGCCTTGCGGGGCGAACGACAGGAAGCTTCCTCAGGAGCAGCCTCGTCAGGCTGGCTCACGAGGAGGCGGAAAGATCAAGGCAGGGGTACCTCGTGAGGTGCCTGTGACGCAAGCCATGACGATCGAGGCCATGCGGGCGCCGGCCTGTGCAGTGTCCTTGTTTCCCCTTTGGTGCAAAGGGAGCAAGCACAGGCCAAGGCATCAGGCAAAGGCTACCATTTTGGTGCAACAAGACCAAGACCAGCAGAGCGGCAGGATGGAGGTCACCGTGGAGCCCAGGACGGTGTCATCGTCAAAGTCTTTGGCAGGCGAGGACCAACTTTAGTCAGGATAAGTGTACTAGATGTTTCCCTTCAAAATGGCCAATTGTTGGCGCCCTTCCCGCTCAATATTTGGGAAGAGGAACAGGGCCTCTCACTCTATATATATAGGACTAGCCACCATAGTATAGAGGCATCTGGAACCGACCCCTCCAAAGGGACAACACCACCACAAGAACATCCCTCGCGAGGCTGTTGTTCCCTTGTACTGTTCTTCGTCAGCCCCAGAGGCAGTCCACCACACCACAAACTACAGTAGGGTATTACACCACAACGGTGGCCCGAACTAGTATAAACCTTGTGTCCCTTGTGTTGTTCATCGTGTAGCCTAGATCCCTTGCGAGGCTTCAAGACGCGAGTTGGTGAGGGAGAGATCTTCGCGCGCACCCCAGAGTTCGAACCTCAAGGGTCTTCCAGAACCTGCAATCCGACAGTGCGTGGGACTTTTGAGGAGCCACCTACTGGATTGATATCTTGGTTCTAAAAAACAGAGGGAAATACTTACGCTACTATAACTGCATCACCCTTTCCTCTTCAAGGAAAACCAACGCACGTTCAAGACGTAGCAAGAAGGATTTCTGGCATCGTTGTTGGGGAGATCTTCGCTCAAGTCAATACATACCAAGTACCCATCACAAACTCATATTCCTAGCATTTACATTATTTGCCATTTTCCTCTCGTTTTCCTCTCCCCCACTTCACCCTTGTCGTTTTATTCGCCCTTCTTCTGTTTGTCTTTTCTTTTGCTTTGATGTCTTACTTGGATCATTTGATCGTTTAGTTGGAATAGTTGTTTATTTATTGCTAAACAGAGAAGATAAGATCTATGGATCCTCATCCTCTTGCTAATCTTTTTAAGAGATCCAATTATGATGAATCAATTGATAGTGAGTTTTGTGCACTAGATTATCTTTATGAAGCTTTGCTTGAAATTCGTGAATCTGAAAATTATGATGAAGAAATTTATGAAGAGATTCATGATAACTCTTTGAATAAAAAGCATGATTGCAATGATTTTACTATAACTTCTCTTGATGTCAATTGTGCTAATAATATGCAAAACCCTAAGATTGGGGATGGTAGTTTTGCTATGCCTATTACTTGTTGCAATGATCATGATTGGGGTGATTCTTCCAATCTTGAAAATTTATTTAAGCCCCAAGATGAATATGAGATTGATAATAGTGTTTGCAATAATATTGAAAGTGGTTTTGGAAGAGTTTCAACTTTAGATCCCACATATTTGGAGTATGTTCAATCTTATAATATTTTTAATAAAAGTGGGTTTGGAGAGGTCATGACTTTAGTTAATGTTAATCCCACTATCTTGGAAGAGTGTCAACTTTGCATGCATGTGGATCGTGTTGAGAATTTTTTATGTGATAGCTATTTTTTTGAATTTTCCTACGATCCTACATGTAATTATTATGAGAGAGGAAAATATGGTCGTAGAAATTCTTATCTTACTAAATTACCTCTCGTCATGTTGAGATTGCTATCGTCTCTTTCTTCTTCCTTGCATATGCTAGTTTTTGCTTGCCTTGCAATTTTTTTTGCTTATAATATGCCTATGCATAGGAAGTATGTTAGACTTAGATGTGTTGTCACGTGTTTCATGATGCTCTCTTTGCGCTTCAATTCTTGTCATTGATGTGAGCATCATTAAAATTATCAATGCCTAGCTAAAAGGCTTTAAAGAAAAGCCCTTGTTGGGAGACAACCCAACATTTTTCCTTTCTGCTATTCAATAAATTTTGCATCTACCTTCTGTTTAGATGTGTTTTTATGTTTTAATTAGTGTTTGTGCCAAGTAGAACCTATAGGATAACCTATGGTGATAGCTAATTTGATTCTGCTGAAAAACAGAAACTTTACGTGCACGAAAATATATTTAGTAATTCACAGAAGCGTGCTTTTGCGTTGATTCTTTTTGCTGTAGGTCAATATGAAAATTTCCCAGGACTTCCTATTTTGGTAGGATTTTTAGAGTTCCATAAGTATTCGTGAGTTACATATTGCTAGAGACTGTTCTGTTTTTGACAGATTCTATTTTTCGTGTGTTGTTTGCTTATTTTGATGCATCTATGGCTAGTATGTAAGGGTATGAACCATAGAAAAGTCGAAATATAGTAGGTTTAACACCAATGTAAATAAATAATGGGTTCAGTAAAGTACCTTCGGTGGTGGTTTTTCTTTCTTTCACTAACGGAGCTTATGAGATTTCCTGTTGAGTTTTGTGTTGTGAAGTTTTCAAGTTTTGGGTAAAGATTTGATGGACTATGGTATAAGGAATGGCAAGAGCCTAAGCTTTGGGATGCCCATGGCACCCCAAGATATTCAAGAATATCAAAAAACCTAATCTTGGGGATGCCCCGGAAGGCATCCCCTCTTTCGTCTTCGTTTATCGGTAACTTTACTTGGAGCTATATTTTTATTCGCCACACGGTATGTGTTTTGCTTGGAGCGTCTTGTATGATGTTAGTATTTGATTTTTAGTTTACCACAATCATCCTTGCTGTACACACCTTTTGAGAGAATCCCACTTGATTATAATTTATTAGAATAATCTATGTGCTTCACTTAATCTTTTGAGCTAGATAGTTTTCGCTCTAGCGCTTCACTTATATCTTTTAGAGCATGGCGATGGCTAAATTTTGTAGAAATTGTTAGTCTCTCATGCTTCACTTATATTATTTTGAGAGTCTCTTAGAACAGCATTGTATTTTCTATGGTTATAAAATTGGTCCTAGAATTGTGGGCATCCAAGTTGGGTATAATAAAAACTATCATAGGAAGTGAATTGGATGCTATGATGAATTTGATACTTGATAATTGTTTTGAGATATGGAGGTAGTAATATTAGAGTCATGCTAGTTGGGTGATTATGAATTCAAAGAATGCTTGTGTTGAAGTTAGCAAGTCCCGTAGAATGTATGTATGGTTAAAGTTGTGTAACAAATTTGAAACATGAAGTGTTCTTAGATTGTGCATCCTTATGAGTGGCGGTCGGGGACGAGCGATGGTATTTTCCTACCAATCTATCCCCCTAGGAGCATGCACGCAGTGCTTGGTTTTTGATGACTTGTAGATTTTTGCAATAAGTATATGAGTTCTTTGTGACTAATGTTGAGTCCATGAATTATACGCACTCTCACCCTTCCATCACTGCTAGCCTCTTCGGTACCGTGCATTGCCCTTTCTTACCTTGAGAGTTGGTGCAAACTTTGCCGGTGCATCCAAACCTCGTGATACGATACGCTCTATCACATATAAAACTCCTTATATCTTCCTCAAAACAGCCACCATACCTACCTATTATGGCATTTCCATAGCCATTCCGAGATATATTGCCATGCAACTTTCCACCGTTCCGTTTATCATCATGACACACATTATCATTGTCATATTGCCTTGCATGATCATGTAGTTGACATCGTATTTGTGGCAAAGCCACCATGCATAAATTTTCATGCATGTCACTCTTGATTCATTGCCCATCCCGGTACACCACCGGAGGCATTCATATAGACTCATATCTTGTTCTAGTTTTGAGTTGTAATTCATGAGTTGTAAATAAAAATAGAAGTGTGATGATCATCATTATTAGAGCATTGTCCAAAAAAAAGAAAGGAAAAATATAAAAAGAAATGCCAAAAAAAAGAAAGGCCAATAAAAAGATAAAGGCCCAAAAAAAGAAAATAAAAAAGGGGGCATTGTTATTATCTTTTTCCACAGTTGTGCTTCAAAGTAGCACCATGTTCTTCATATAGCGAGTTTCATATGTTGTCACTTTCATATACTAGTGGGAATTTCTCATTATAGAACTTGGCTTGTATATTCCTATGATGGGCTTCCTCAAAATGCCCTAGGTCTTCGTGAGCATGCAAGTTGGATGCACACCCACTAGTTTCTTTTGTTGAGCTTTCATACATTTATAGCTCTAGTGCATCCGTTGCATGGCAATCCCTACTCCTCATGTTGACATCAATTGATGGGCATCTCCATAACCCGTTGATTATCCTCGTCAATGTGAGACTTTCTCCTTTTTTGTGTTCTCCACGCAATCCCCATCATCATATTCTATTCCACCCATAGTGCTATATCCATGGCTTACACTCATGTATTGCGTCAAAGTTGAAAAAGTTTGAGATTATTTAAGTACAAAACAATTGCATGGCTTGTCATCGGGGGTGTATAAGATGGGAGCATTTTTGTGTGACGAAAATGAAGCATAGCCTAACTATATGGTATTGTAGGGATGAACTTTCTTTAGCCATGTTATTTTGAGAAGACATGATTGCTTTGATTAGTATGCTTGAAGTATTACTATTTCTTATGTCAATATGAACTTTTATTTTGAATCATTTGGATCTGAACATTCATGGCACAATAAAGAAAATTACAATGAGAATTATGCTAGGTAGCATTCCACATCAAAAATACTGTTTTTATCATTTACCTACTCGAGGACGAGCAGGAATTAAGCTTGGGGATGCTTGATACGTCTCCAACGTATCTATAATTTTTGATTGTTCCATGCTATTATATTACCCGTTTTGGATGTTCACTACAAGAAATATGTCAACTAGTGACCTTCTGTCAGTGACCCTGGAAGAATTGGTCATAGATCTATGACCATTTCAGACCAATTGGTCAAAAGCTGTTCGAGGGGCTCCAAACCCTAAACCATTGCGACCATTTTGGTCAGAAAGGTCGTAATTTCCTTACAAGAAAAGGTCATAAAGCAAACAGCGCTAGTCCGTTGCCTTATTTCTAGTTGTTAACGACCAATATAGATGGTCATAGCCTTGTAAATTGTGGTGGGTTGCTATGACTAGGCGCCACCTCATCAGTTTTGCCTATGTGTCATGTCCATGTGGCAGTTTTTGCCCTAGGTTGTGAAGCAACCTATATTTCTATCATTCCCAAAATTCCCAAAAAATCTCATAAATTCTTTGGGTCATATCTTCGTCAAATATGTAAAAACTTTCCTTGCCTAGTTCAAAAATTATTCAAAAATATTCATTTTCCTATTCTGTTCAGAACAACAGTTTGTGAAGGAAGTACCACTTTGGCATGTCCAAATAGTATCCATTTTCTAGAGTGCTTTTCTATGCCCAAATAACCATCCTCCACCAAATGCCAGCTCAATCCATTCATTATTTTGAGCCGAGCTTCAACATTCGTATTTATGTCCAGTGTGGTAGTTTGCAAAGCAAATACCACATAGGCTCCTCCTTTTGAGCTGAAAATTTGTGAAGACGGTCTTCTTAGTAACTGATCATCCTCAGCCAAAAATCACGCCCATTAGCCATGTGCATTTCCTGCACTGCATAAATCAAACACTTGGCTGCTTATTCATGTTTGAGCATCGATTGGTCTCCTCGTGAGAATCTTATGTTGTGATTTTCTTCCTAGCACCTACCTGGGGAGTGCCCAACCCACTAGACATACCTAGGCCGCCCAGAACACATGGCAACACCACGGTCACGCGGTGACCACGCGGCGGGCATGCGAGTTCACGCGCTCTAGAGTTGGGGCCCTCGGCCACCGCCCAAACCTCAACGTATCGCCACCAAACCATGTATTTATGATTAAATAGGTACTTATGTAACTAGAAATGATTTTTGGAAAAAATAAATAGCAAACTATAAGGCAGCTGCAGTTCAAATTTGACCCGCTTCCAGCTGAATCAACATAAATTTGTCTTTTTCACGAGAGGTGGATCAAAACTTTTTGCACCCAACCATTTTCTCAATTGTGCATTAAATATGTCCTAGTATTTTATAAAAATGATTTGGTCCAGTTTTGCAACAATTATTTGGTAGTTCCTTCACAAAAAAACCTTCCTTTGGGCACTCGGAAAATGAAAAATGGTTATTTCGTCCAAAGAAAATGAAAACTTCCTTAGGCAACATTGTTGGACATTCCAATATGCACTCTTGTGCACAATATGAGATCATTTGAACAAACTATGCCACGAATGTGGCCATAAGATTGATCATTTGGCTTGAAAGCCATGAATCTTCAGAGATGATAGCTCATTTCTGAGAACACTTTTTTAAAATAATTGTTGTATTACAAGTTTGTTATTTTTTCTGGGAACTTGGCCACATATAATGACACAATGCGAAGGTCTCCCAAATTTTTGATTTTTTTTGAATTGTTTATGCCCGTTTCAAAATGCGGTCAAAACGGTAGGAATGACCGTTCCTAGCTAGTGGTTGAATCTTGGATTTTTTTTTTGGTGTTTCTCTGATTAAATAGGTACTTATGTAACTAGAAATTATTTTTGGAAAAATAAATAGCAAACTATGATGCAGCTGCAGTTCAAATTTGACCCGCTTCCAACTGAATCGGCGGAAATTTGTCTTTTTCACGAGAGGTGGATCAAAACTTTTTGCACCCAACCATTTTGTCAATTGTGCATTAAATATGTCATAGTATTTTAGAAAATTTATTAGGTCCAATTTTGCAACAATTATTTGGGAGGTCCTTCACAAAAAAACCTCCTTTTGGGCACTCGGAAAATGAAAAATGGTTTTTTCGTCCAAAGAAAATGAAAACTTCCTTAGGCAACATTGTTTGCCATTCCAATATGCACCCTTGTGCACAATATGAGATCATTTGAACAAACTATGCCATGAATGTGGCCATAAGATTGATCATTTGGCTTGAAAGCCATGAATCTTCACACTTGATAGCTCATTTAAAGAACACCTTTTTAAATAATTACCGTATTACAAGTTTATTATTTTCCTGGAAACTTGGTCACATATAATGACACAATGCGAAGGTTTTCCAATTTTTGATTTTTTGAATTTTTATGCCTGTTTCAAAATGCGGTCAAACGGCGGGCTTGACCGTTCCTAGCTAGTGGTTGAATCTTGGAATTTTTTTGGTGTTTCTCTGATTAAATAGGTACTTATGTAACTAGAAATGATTTTTGGAAAAAATAAATAGCAAACTATGATGCAGCCGCAGTTCAAATTTGACCCGCTTCCAGCTGAATCGGCGGGAATTTGTCTTTTTCACCAGAGGTGGATCAAAACTTTTTACAACCAACCATTTTGTTAATTGTGCATTAAATATGTCATAATATTTTAGAAAAATGGTTTGGTCAAATTTTGCAACAACTATTTGCTAGGTCCTTCACAAAAAAACCCGATCACTGGCACTCCGAAAATTGAAAAATGATTTTTTGTGCAAAGAGATAAAACCCCCATCCCAATATACACACATGTACACAATATTGGGTCATTTTCACAAAATATGATCCAATTTTCCATCAAAGATTTCATATGTTCTTAAAAAACCATTTTTACACTCAGAAAATTAAATTAAATCGTCATTGGTGGAAAGGTGTGTGCCATGGATCGATGACATGGCACACATCCATCCATCCATCCATCCACATCCATCCATCCATCCCACACCATCCCTCCCTCCGCTCCTCCTTCTGCTCCTTCCTCCCAAACCCTAACTCCCACTCCCCCGATTCAGATTGAATCGATGGCGCCGCCGCACTCCCTTCCAAAGCCGCCTCCCTTCCGTTGCTGCCACTCCGCTCTCGATCTAGATCCCCCTTGCAGCCGCACCTCTCGCTCACTGCCACACCTCTCCCCTCGCCGCCGCCTCCCTCTCAGCCACCCACCTCTCCCCTCGCACCGGTCTGCCACATCTGCAACGCGTCGAGGCTGGGCGCTGGATCCGGCTGCCGGCGTGGCCCTTCATCGGCAATTGAGCAGGCGTGGCGCCATGGCTTTTTTCCAACCCCACGGCGTGGCTTTGAGCCACTCGGCTGGCCTCATTGTGTCCGGACGAGCAGACAGCGAGATGATGTTGATGGCGCTACGTTCGCGGCCCCCGACCATCCCGCCAACACTGTGGCCCGCGGAGGTCCTGCTGCGACTACACCCAACGGAGGAGGCAGAGCGGCGCCGGCACAGGGTCCATATCAAGGCGGGGTCCTTCCTTCCTCCGTCTGCTTCTGCTCGGACGCCATGGGAGTGCTAGAGACGCCACAGCGCAGCTGCTCCCATGTCAAGGTAGCCACTATCTCGCCCATCTTCTCCCCATCCCTTCCATTCCCTTCGCTGACGCGTTTGGTTTTCAAGGGAGTAGCTCGTGCGCTGGGGCATGTGTTGAGTTGTGGCTCGTGCGCAGTTGTGACGCGTTTAGTTTCCACGGCTCGTGCGCTGGGGCACGCGGATGCATGCCTTTCGTCTGGAATTTTGATGACTGCCTGTAAGCTCATGCCATGGCCTTGATCTGTAGGTTTTAACTATTTCTGTTACCGATTCGGTTTTGCGAGATGTTCCTGAATCATGTCCGTGCTTTGTTGCATGTGTTGTTGGATGGATTCGTGTAGTACTTCTGGTTCTGTAGGATCTGTGAGTTCTCTATGAGAGTTGACAACATGAACTTCATCATGTACTTGTATGGTGAATTGGTTAGATTTGTTGTTGTTAGCGTAATTACATGATCTGATTGCTTCAAGTGTAATTCCATCTCGTTAAGCATACTTATGCGTATGGTTGTTTCATATGTTAACCTCACAAATAGATAGGATATTACTTTGTTGACACTTGTTCACTTGGATATGTTGTTTCTAACACCTGCTTACCTTGATGTTTCTGTTTGCTAGCTTCAGCCATGGGTAAGGAGAAGACTCACATCAAAATCGTGGTCATTGGCCATGTTGACTCTGGCAAGTCGACCACCACTGGCCATCTGATATACAAGCTTGGAGGTATTGACAAGCGTGTGATCAAGAGGTTCGAGAAGGAAGCCGCTGAGATGAACAACTAGTCTAGAATGGCCGGCGTCGGGTCGGCGGTGCGGCGGCTCTACCTCTCCGTCTACAACTGGGTCATCTTCTACGGATGGTGCGCCCCTTCCCATGCCCGCTCTCCTTTCCTTGGATGGATGGATGGATCTCTGGTTTCTTGCTTCATCTGACCAGTTCGGATCTCTTTTGTTGGCAGGGCGTAGCTGCCGTACTACGCGGTGACGGCGTTGCTGGGGGCGGCCATGAGGGCGTCTACACTGCCGTCGAGCGCCCGTTGCAGCTCGCGCAGACCACCGCCGTCATGGAGGTCCGCTTCTCTTCTCTTCTCTTCTTCCCCCCCTCTCCCACCTCTTCGACTCTTAGCTTCAGAATTCTACTTGCTGAAAACATAAATTTTGGTCAAACTATGTAGTCACATTTAGCTTCTTTTTAAAGTGGGGGTTGGACATATTGATCAAGTAGGATTACTGCTGTGAACTGAGTTAAGGCAGACACAAAATGGAGTTGAAGCTAAACTCAGTCTGAATGTAGAACCGCAAACCAACAGAGTACCGCTAAAAGGGACTTCTGAAAACACCGCGATGATGATTTGACTCCATTGTCATTTCTGTCCTTATTACAATTTTTTTCTGAATTTACTATGGTGTCCTGGTTCTTTCCGAGTCTTGTTACGAGTTTGAGAGAGTCTTGACAATATTGTGTTTGCACTGGCCTGGCGATGATGATCTTCTTTCTTTGGTGGTGGTGGTGCAGATTCTTCATGGGCTTGTATGGTTGGTGAGGTCTCTGGTCTGTGCCACTCTTCCACAAATAGGATCAAGATTGTTTCTTACGTCGTGCATCTTGTGGAGCTTTTTCCTGAGGTACCAACCTTGATCACTTGCAAGTTGTATCTTTTCACATTGGATAGATGATGAAAGTAAAAATTGCTTTGACAATGTTGATTCATCACTCTGTACGTCTATCTTGCAGACACAATCTCATATTCTTCTAACTTCTTTGGTCATAAGCTGTAATGTAACTCATCTTGTATCTTGTGTAGGGTGCACGAATGCCACTTCTTCCACCAGCGACCCTCCCCACGCCTTGACTGTGGAACACTTTGATGCCATCTTTGGAGCCGCCAATGCCTTCCTGCAGGTAGCACCTCCTTGTCCCTCTCCATCCTCCATTCCCCTGCAGTTCCATTTTTTCTTGAAGTCATCCTACATACCTGCATAATTAGGCACATATGCTAAAGTGAAACTAGTGCTATATTGCATCAGATGGTTATTTCTGGATTTGGTACCAGTTTATTGTTGTCCTGGCTGTGCTCCATACCTTGCTTTGGTTTTCAGTAGAAAGTAGTGCCTTAGTACCTTTTCTATCATCTGGTGTCCATGGATCGAATTTTTGGCTGTTATGTATTCAGTGTAGTATCGAGAATGGCTCAAACCTAAAGTTCTTAGGCTATACATATGGCTATGGTCCATTCTTTTGTGCATTTTAATTCAGTGTTGGCGTTGATTTGATGCCCATGTTTAGAAACAAATTACAGTAGGCTAAATAGGTTAATCTTCTTGGTTTGTTCGGCGTGCGAGATGGTGATGAGCTGATCTTCTTCCACCTTGGTAGCGGGAGGTGATGCTGGAGCAGTACATCGATCAGCAGATGGCAGGGAGAAGCTGGGACAGCCCTAATGCAGTAACATCACCATGTGACAAATCCAGTAGATTGACACAACATTGGTGCTTGGGTGATGGGACAAAGTATGTGTACTAGTGATGGTACATGATATTCATGCTTCTCATTGATGTTATGTGTGATCAGCTAAAATTTGTGCTTCTCGTCCAATTTATGTGGATGTGCGCTTGTGCACTTGTTGGGCCTTGAACCTTGCTGTAGAGGAGTCAATTGACGATGTATTGTATTTCATGTGATGTGTTGCTGAAATAAAATATATGAAATATTGTATTATGTTGTATTTGTTTTCTAATGGGCCTATCCTTAAATGTGCATGCTTTTGACAAAATAATGCATCATCCCAAATAAATCAAACCAATTCAATTAATAAAATAGGTATTGGGCTAGGCCCATCTCGGCTAGATTGGTGGATTGGGCTGTGAAATTTACGATGATTGGGCCGTGCTCATGTAGGCTAGATTGGTGGATCTGGGCTATGAAATTTATGATGATTCCTTTGGTCACTAACAATGCCACGTCGGCTACGCCACGTCGGATCCTACGTGGCTCGTGCAAATGGGTAGTGACCTTTCTGAAATTTTGGTCGTTGGTCTAGCTATGACAAAAATTCCAAAAGGTCAAGTTTGTTCGTTCTTGATGCCCAATGTTGACCTTTCCGATTTTGGTCAAAAAAGGTCAATAATCGATAAATATGACGAATCAACGACCAAAATAGGGAGTCATAATTGACCGTATTTCTTGTAGTGGTTTATGGGCTTTACTTTACACTTTTATATCATTTTTGGGACTAACCTACTAACCGGAGGGCCAGCCCGTATTGCTGTTTTTTGGCCTATTTCAGTGTTTCGAAGAAAAGGAATATCAAACGGAGTCCAAACGGAATGAAACCTTCGGGAGCATGATTTTTGGAACAAACGTGATCCAGAGGACTTGGAGTGCAAGTCAAGAAGCAATCGAGGAAGCCACGAGGGTGGAGGGCGCACCCCCTATCTCGTGGGTCCCTCGGGCGTCCACCGACCTACTTCTTCCTCCTATATATACCCATGTACTCCGAGAGCATCAAAGGCGACCACAAAAAACTATTCCCACCACCGTAACCTTCTATATCCGCGAGATCCCATCTTGGAGCCTTTGTCGGTGCTCCGCCGGAGGGGGAATCAACCACGGAGGGCTTCTACATCAACACCATAGCCTCTCCGATGAGTTGTGAGTAGTTTACCACAGACCTTCGGGTCCATACTTATTAGCTAGATGGCTTCTTCTCTCTCTTTGAATCTCAATACCATGTTCTCCTTGATCTTCTTGGAGATCTATTCGATGTAACTCTTTTTGCGGTGTGTTTGTCGAGATCCGATGAATTTTGGGTTTATGATCAAGTTTATCTATGAGAAACATTTGAATCTCCTCTGAATTCTTTTATGTGTGATTAATTTATCTTTGCAGGTCTCTTCGAATTATCAGTTTGGTTTGGCCTACTAGATTGATCTTTCTTGCAATGGGAGAAGTGCTTAGCTTTGGGTTCAATCTTGCGGTGTCCTTTCCCAAAGGATGCTAGGGGCAGCAAGGCACGTATTGTATTGTTGCCATCGAGGATAAAAATATGGGGTTTATATCATATTGCATGAGTTTATCCCTCTACATCATGTCATCTTTCTTAATGCGTTACTCTGTTCTTTACGAACTTAATACTCTAGATGCATGCTGGATAGCGGTCGATGTGTGGAGTAATAGTAGTAGATGCAGGCAGGATTCGGTCTACTTGTCACAGACGTGGTGCCTATATACATGATCATGCCTAGATAATCTCATAATTATTCGCTTTTCTATCAATTGCTCGACAATAATTTGTTCACCCACCGTAATACTTATGCTATCTTGAGAGAACCCACTAGTGAAACCTATGGCCCCCGGGTCTATCTTTTATCATATAAGCTTTCAATCTACTTTTATTTGCATCTTTACTTTTCCAATCTATATTATAAAATACGAAAAATATATTTATCTTATCATACTATCTCTATCAGATCTCACTTTCGCAAGTGGCCGTGAAGGGATTGACAACCCCTTTATTGCGTTGGTTGCGAGTTCTTGTTTGTTTGTGTAGGTGCGTGGGACTTTTGAGGAGCCTCCTACTGGATTGATACCTTGGTTCTCAAAAACTGAGGGAAATACTTACGCTACTATTGCTGCATCACCCTTTCCTCTTCAAGGAAACCAGCGCAAGCTCAAGACGTAGCACACCTCACAGCGGGGACCCACCGGAAAGGCCTCTCTATTTCGCGAAAAAACCTTTCCCCCTACTGACAGCTCGGACCACGAGCTATATCTCTTCGCACGCAAGTGCCTCCTTATTACGCACAAAAAATGAAGACCCCCTCTGCTAGATGGGACCCACCATATTTGGAGGCTGACCTTGTGGGCCTACTAAGTCGCAGGGCTTTATCAACTTAGTCAGTATAAACGACTCTAGCTGCATTGACCATACGATGTCCATCCAACGGCTGCCGTGCTTCTTCAACCAATGGTCTTCTTGCTCCAGCCGCCCAAACCATCGCGGGACGTGCCGCCTGCTCCTGCCTCCCATGGTCGGCTGTGTTGCTGCGCAGGCCTCACCGCCACCTCCTACTCCAACCACTGGCCAGGCCATCCCTCTAGTCACCCACAACCCATGTTATTCTGCAGCGACGACAGCCTCACACCGCAGCCAAACCAGTACACCCTCGTACTCCTCTTCGTGTGGTAATCCACTTGCGTCTCCCCTGGTTCCTCGTTGTTCCCTTCCTAGGCGTCGCCGTTGTCCACCACTTTGGTGCGCTCGGCGCGGCGTGGTCAACCTGGTGAAGGAACGACTTCCATCGGAAGGGGACTGTACATGCAGAGGCTGACATCTGGGTCCACGGCCGTAACAAGGAAGTGCCTCCTATTACACGTAAAATAATTATTCCTCCACCTGACAGCAGGGACCCACCGGAAGGGACTCTGTATTTTGCAGAAAAAACGTCCCCCCCTGACAGCTCGGAACCACCAGCTACATCTTCGTACATAAGGAAGAACGTCCATACTACAGAAAAAAATCTCCACCGTAACAGCTGTGACACACCAGCTATATCTTCGCATGCAAGGAACAGCTGGGACCCACCCAGTCAAAGCTTATGTAGCGTTGTCTGTCTGGTCGCGACCGTGTACGTGCATACTAGTTGATCGGTCTCTCCACAGTGATGAACTGCGGCCGAGTAAGGAGCGGCACATGTCATAGTAGTGGTGCGGACGTAGCATGTCACATAGTCCCGTCTATAACATGTACACATACATAAAACCATGCTGCAAGAAAGTAAATACAGCTACATACATACATACGGGCTTCGCCCCGAACGCGTACAGCGACGTCATCCCGTTCATCGGCAGCCAACTGGCTGGGCCAGAACGGAGGAAACAGCGTCGTGTTCATCGGGAGGCAACTGACTAGGTCGGAATATGTCGTGTTCATCGGGAGCCAACCAGCTTGGACGAAACAGCCGAAACGAGGTCTGACGTACCGCAGAACGGAAGAAACAGACCTTCTATTCGAGTGCGTACGGTCAAAATGGGGTCCTGTTCATCTGGAAGGGTCTGGCGTAATGCAAAACAGAGGAAACAGACTTCTGTTCGAGTGCCTACGGTCGAAACGGGGTCCTGTTGATCGGGAGGGGTCTTGCGTACCACAAAACAGAGGAAACAAACTTGTGTTGGAGCGTCTACAGTGAAACAGGGTCCTGTTGATCAACCGTCTACTGCCTCGGTTCAGCCTCCATGGGCTACTGTTCATACACCGTCGACCTCCTCTAGCTTCCACATGCTACTGTTCATCCAGCCTCCACAGGCTACTGTTCATAGAGGCCCCATGGGGTCTTGTTAATCCACCCCCAACCGACTGGGTGCGGTGTCCTCCTCGGGTTCCTGTTGATCCAGCGGCAACGGCCTACTACCATGGGGTCCTGTTCATCCAACCCCACCGGGAACTGTTCATCCCCTGCCAACCAACCAGGTCGACTCACCACGTCTCGACTCGTTCTACGTACCGCGTGCATGGTAGCAACAGTCACTATTCATTGAGAGGCGACCCAACACCGCCTGGCTACGTCTCGCACGGGGGTTCGATTGGCTTCGATGGCGGCAATAAAGATGACCGATCGCTCCGCTCGATTAGCGGCAATGAATGAATCGCTTCGGGTTTAGTCACAATAATGAATTGCTCGGTTCAGTTAACAGCCAAGGGATCGAACGCTCGGGTTCAGTAACATGTGATCGCTCAGGTTCAGTTAGCCAATGCCTCGCACACACACGCGTACACGAGAGAAACACCCAAACCTCCGTGCATCGCTCGGCCCCGACCACCCACCATAACCGGGAACTCCCCGATATTTTCCTCGCCCTCGCTTCTACCATGATTTTTCCGTCATGGATGGCCCAAAGAATGTCATGCGGCTGCGTCTCCGGCCGCCCAAGATGAAAAGCCCATTTTCTGTCGATTTTTTGTCATAGAAGTAGGAGCCCACCACATCTATGATGATACCAGGTTTTGTCACAATTATCGTCATAGAAGTGTCATAAGCATGACATAATTTTTTTTCGTTCTTCCCAAAATGTCACAGATGTGTCTTTTTTTTGTAGTGTGTATGCCAAGTCTTGTGGAATATTCCTTGTATGTGTCATGGGTTGCCCGAAGTGTCCTAGGATGGAACTGACAAAGAGCCGGTCCTCGGCCCAGCCCGCTTGGCCGAAAGCCCACATGGTAAGTACCATCTAGTTCAGCACACCATAAGTAGCCCCTAAATCAGTCTTCAAGTCAAGGACACTCCTCGGTTCTTCCGAACTGCTCCTCGCCTTCAATCGTCAGTCTTGAAAGCGGGTTAATCCTTGTAGATCGACGAAGTACGTTTAAGAGTATATGTGTGATACGTCTCCAACGTATCTATAATTTTTTATTGTTCCATGCTATTGTATTATTTGTTTTGGATGTTTGATATGCTATTTTATATTATTTTTGGGACTAACTTATTAACCCAGAGCCTAGTGCCAGTTTCTGTTTTTCCTTGTTTTTGAGTTTCGCAGAAAAGGAATACCAAACGGAGTCCAAATGAAATGAAAGTTCACAATGATTTTTCTTGGACCAGAAGACACCCAGGGGACTTGGAGTCCAAGCCAGAAGAGCCAGCGGCGGTGGCAAGGGTGGAGGGCGCGTCCTAGGGGGGGCTCCCCCCTAACTTGTGGGCCCCTCATAACCTTCCTGACCTAGCTCTTCTCCTATATATTCACATATATTCCAAAACCCTCAGAGGAGTCCATGAAAATACTTTTCCGCCGCCGCAACCTTCTATTCCCATGAGATCCCATATTGGGGCCTTTTTTGGCATCCTGTCCGAGGGGGATTCAATCACGGAGGGCATCTACATCAACCATATTGCCCTTCCGATGAAGCGTGAGTAGTTTACCTCAGACCTACGGGTCCATAGCTAGTAGCTAAATGGCTTCTTATCTCTTTTTTATTTTCAATACCATGTTCTCCTCGATGTTCTTGGAGATCTATCCGATGTAATCTTCTTTGCGGTGTGTTTGTCGAGATCCGATGAATTGTGGATTTATGATCAGCTTATCTATGAATATTATTTGAATCTTCTTAGAATTCTTATATGCATGATTGGATATCTTTGTATTTCTCTTCGAACTATTGATTTGGTTTGGCCAACTAGATTGGTTTTTCTTGCAATGGGAGAGGTGCTTAGCTTTGGGTTCAATCTTGCGTGATTTCATCCAGTGACAAAGTACGGGTAGCAAGGCGCGTATTGAATTGTTGCCATCGAGGATAAAAAGATGGGTTTTACATCATATTCCTTGAGGTTATTCCTCTACATCATGTCATCTTACTTAAGGTGTTACTCCTTTCTTTATGATCTTAATACTCTAGATGCATGGTGGATAGTGATCGATGTGTGGAGTAATATTAGTAGATGCAGGCAAGAGTCGGTCTACTTGACACAGATGTGATGCCTATATGCATAATCATTGCCTTGGATATGGTCATAACTTTGCACTTCTCTATCAATTGCTCGATAGTAATTTGTTCACCCACCGTGTTATTTGCCTTCATGAGAGAAGCCTGTAGTGAAACCTATGGCCCCCGGGTCTATTTTCCATCATATTGGTTTCGATCTACCATTCTGCAATCTTTTATTTTCAGATCTATAAACCAAAAACCCCCAAAATATTTTATCATCTGTTTAGTTTTATCTATCTCTATTAGATCTCACCTTTGCAAGTGATCGTGAAGGGATTGAAAACCCCTTTATGACGTTGGGTGCAGGTGTTTGATTGTTTGTGTAGGTGCATCTATTGGGGACTTGCGTGTTTCTCCTATTGGATCGATATCTTGGTTCATAACTGAGGTAAATACTTATCTCTACTATGCTGCATCACCCTTTCATCTTTAAGGGAAAAACCAACACAAGCTCAAGAAGTAGCAATGTGTCGGGCATCCTAGGAGCCCCTTTAAGGTCTCCGACTTTATCAAATGCCTTGTTATTTTCGTGCCATACCTTGGGTTTAAAGTTTTTTCCGACTCGACTGTGCCTCTCATAGCCGGTCTCCATGTTACATTACTTTTGAAGTCGTGCACCACCTCAATTTTGAGTTGTCGATGTAGATGGCTGGCCTCCTCAGAAATTTTTTCCGCCAAGACAGTTTTCGCAAGCCAACTTTTCGCAGAATATTTTTTATTGGAGCTATTTATTCTGTACCCAGAGATATAGCCAGTAGCCCTCAAGGTGTGTGTTGTCCTAAAATTCAGGATGCACCTGAAGGATAACGTAAAATCACTGATCCCAGTAGCCCCTGAGGCTCGGGTCAATTCATAAAATCGATGTTAGGATTGAATCCTTGCTTGGAGGCATTCTTTAGGAACAGGAACAAGGTGTGTAGTAGCCCCTGAGACTTAGGTCGGGTGGGGCAGAACGACCTAAGGACAGCAATCTCCTCAGGAACCATATTGCATTTTGAATTTTTTTGCATTGGATTATCAATGAAATAGCCATCGAGACTTGGATTGAGCAACATGGCCAACTCTGGGATTGTATCTCCTTTGGAACTAGCTCAGTTGGCTATTTCATCATCACCGAGGGGCAGTTTGGTAAGGAAGATGCCGAACTGTGGGTCGGAAAATAAAAATCCTTCCCGAGCGGAATTACCACAAAGTACACCTCAGCAAGAGGATTTCCTACCTCCCAGAAAAAGCATACAAATAGGTTAAAAGTATCATAAGCTTGGAAAACTTACATAAAGACTTTATGTTTAAAGTAAGTCATGTTTTGGGTGCCAATCCATAATTGGTCTTAAAATTAATTTGTGCAGCATTAACATTACGCCCGATCTCTAGGCTTTGAGTCGACCAGCCTTCGGCTTCAACCTCCTTGTCCCGAAAGCTGAAGTGGAGTACTTATCAGGCAAATTTAGGCAAATTAAACTCTAGTGGCATACAGAGAAGCAAGACATCCTAGCTATTTGTTTGTACTCGAGCCGAGGAAAGGAGTAAGAGAAAAAGACTTTGGAACGACTTAGAGGAAAACACTTAAAAACGACACATATAAGTTTAAGAGCCCCCATGTGACTTGTGTAAAGAATGTGTTTTTAGAACAAGGTTTTTATTCTACACAAATATAATGCTTGACCGAGATAGACACAAATTGGAATTTGAATTTTTTTAGCATGAAAGTGACGTAGCTAGTTTTATACTCCCGGTGTTGATGACGGAGTCCGAGCTTGCGGCCGGACGAAGACACCCATTGATCTATGACATATCTGACATAGTGCATAGTCCTTAACCTGGCCAAGGTCCCAGCCTGATGGCCTACAAGTGCACAAGGTTTGGTTGTAGCTTTTTCAAAGAGTATCGAGCCCACATGGAGCACAGGAAGAATGTTTTTGTCTCTCATAGTAACTTATATATGGAATTGTATTTGCAAGTAATTGTAGACTGAAAGCAAACTGAGGGCGGAGGATGAATATTGGTTTTGGTGAAGTACGAACTTAAAGTAAATAACATAAACAAAAATAAAATAGTAATAAAAGTGGCAAGTGAACTGGGATAGGAGTTAGACGTTCTTAGGGAGTCTAGAATTCCCATTGGTATGTTTCTAACGTAGCCTATGCGGCGACATAGTATTATCTGGATACTTGAGCCACCGTTGAAGTTTACTATGGGCAGAGCCCGGTACAAAACACATTCTACTCAAGGTATACTTCCAACCATGCACACCACCACCCTAGTCTCCCCCTATAGGATACAACTATGGTAAGGGTTTTCCCATGGATGCAACCTCACTAAGGGTTCTTCGTAATTCCCCTATCAATTTTAAAACATAGGTATGAGGGCTTTTAGTATCACCTGGAATTAACCCCACTCCCTAACTCTTACAATGACAGTGATACACTTCGCGTCCTTTCAACGAAAATGCTGAATGGGGCCCCTTCACAACATTCAGTAAGTCTATTAAGCTAAATCATTCAACTAAGAATCTCATATCCTTATTAACGCTTCAACTCCTATACATAGCAAGGTTCATCCATATCCTGAAGAACTAGGGGGTTTACTCGTACATAGGGGCGGCAAACATCATGAAGATGGTAATCAGAAACATGGATGAATCAAAGAAGTAACACACAAGATGATTCACTAGGATTCTGATGTTACAACGAGATGAAGATGGATGTGGATGATGATGATGACAATTGTAATGATGCATGCGTCCCCTTGCACGTTGTGGTGATGATGGCGATCTCCTCCTTGCCAATTCCCCCTCTAGAGGGATTTCAAAGGCTTGGGTTCTTCTTCTGGATGCGTTTTGTGGATGTGGACGTCTGTTCTTTGACCCGAATGGACGGGGGGGGGGGGGGGTGCGGTAATCGACTAGGGGAGGTCACCGACAGGTCATGCAACTGCCCATACGAGCGCGTTCGCTCGCATGGATGGCCATCTTATGCAATGGAGGAGCCGCATGGCCTCCAACTTCTTCCCTTTGCTTTATTTCCATTTATGGTAGGTCATAATCATAACAAATGACGTGATTCCACCATAATTTCTTGGGATTCCTTTCACATTATTTTATTTGCTCGAAAAGACGTTTCCTGGGAAAACTGACAAAAAACTGTGCGCGAGCGTGATAAAATTCCATAGAGCATACAGTGTAGGCACGAAATAACCATCAAAATCATCACATAATTTGGACTCATCACAGCCCCCAAGCCAGTCCAGATGTGGCAGAGTGAAGCCCACGTTCAGCTGACGTGATGAAGCAAGTCGGCTGGCTGATGATGGAGCCCCCGGGGCATGTCGATGAAGCGATGGCGAAGACCCAGGAAAGCTAAGGTGACAATGGAGGTCAGCGAGGTGACGTAGCTGGCCCTCGGCCAGCAGACATGATGGATCGAGTCGGACTGGTGGGTGTCGGCTTGATGAAGTAACGGTGCAGCGACGCCTAGGAAGTCAGAATCTGCAACAGGGTCGACATCGGATTGACGATGTGACTGTCACAGCCCTAGAATTTGTTTGTCATTAGTTGCATTAAGGCATTCATGTCGTCATGTTTAAATTCCTAAGAAATTTGAAATGGGGATGACAAACCCTAGCACTAAATGAAATGCATTTAGGATCAAAAAAAATATTTTCAATGAACCCAGAATGCCCTTTAGAAAAATTCATTATTTTTGATGAAGGTGAAAACCTCTGCCAAAAATAATGCACTTATTTCTAGGCCACTCTGGATTTTTAAATTAACTCATATTGTATTTGAATTGGGGCCTTTAAATTCTATATATATATATATATATATATATATATATATATATATATATTAGATGCTCCAAAAATGTTGGAAATTGTTAAGGGTACTGAAATAATTCAGAAGCACCCATAAGCTGTTCCTGGATTTTATGAAATGGTTTGGTATTAAAACTAAATCAAAACAAATTACAGAAAATAGAAAACAGAAAGAAAATGCAATTAGGAAAGGACTAACCTGGCGCTCACCCGAGGCCCACTTACCTGGTGGCCTAGCAGAATCGGCCCAGCCCACCAGGGGCGACTTGGTCTTCTTCCACCTCTGCCAGTAGGCAGAGGCGTGTCGACACACGCGCGATCGCCGTGGCCTCCTCCCTGCCTGCCTCATGCCCTCGAGGCCTTCGGCGCCACGAGACGGCCACGCACCCCCGACCTCTCTCTCTCTCACGGCAGCCTCCTCCCTCCTCCGCCCTCCCCCCTCTCTTCCCGAGCGCACCAGAGGGCGCCGCCATGCTCTGCCGCGACCACCGGCCATCCCACGCCTCGCCGCCACACGCAGGAGCTCCGCCTCCTTGCTCTGAACCTCTCTGCTGAGCCGCGCAAGACGGGGCGCCCCGTGGGGCCGTCGCCGTCGCCATCTTCGCCTCCGGCCGCCGTGGATCCTCGCCGTCGATTCGGGAGCTACCGGGCATCCCCGACCTCGCCCTCGCGCTTGCTGGTCTCGCTGTGAGCCCCCGCACCGAACCTCCCTCTCCCCGATGCCAATTTCTTCCTCTAACCGCGGGCTCCGCCGAGCCCGAGAGCTCATCGCCGCCGGCCACGAGGTCGCCGCGGCTAGAGCCCCCACACGTCGCGTCCGAGCACGCTGTCGTCCTCGGCGCGTTCCCGGGAACCCAGAGCACCTACCCACTCTTCCTCCCGTGCACCATAGCGCCCTGTCCGTCTATCCCGTAGCTCCGGCCGCCGCTAACCTCAACACCCCCGCTGCTTCCGGCCACCCTGCGGCCTCCCGTCCGGTCCATTGGATGTGGACGAGCAAAACTCCTCCCGGTGCGCGCCAAGGCCAAACCACCGCCTAAAGCTCAAATCCGAGCGCCGCCGTCGTTTTGGTCGCCGCCGCCAGTTCCGGATCGCCGACGTGGCCATCATTAGCGCTAACCCTGCCAGCTAAACGCCCCTATTATCCACTAACAGCAGGCCCCACCGCTGGTCAAACCCCTGTCAGCGCAGTTTTTGACCGGGATTAGTCCATGTGTCACTGACGTGTGGACCCCACACGTCAGGTTTGACTCTGGGCGATCCAGTTGACCTGCTGACGTCACTAATACGTCATGCTGACGCACTAATTAATTTCTGGGATTTAAAATAAATCAAAATGATTTATTAATTTCAGAAAATACCCTAAACTTCTAAAATTCATAGAAATTCAACCGTAACTCCAAATTAAATAATTTATATATGAAAAATGATCAGAAAAATATGAAGAATCTGTTTATGCCATGATCATGCATGTTTGAACAAGTTAACCTCACTGAATAGGACAAATGATGATTAGGGCAATTTATGAAATAACATTTGGAGTTGGAATTTGTTCTTGTTTGAGGTCCACTTCAATTAACTTGGCTAGATATTGCAATAGGTGAATTCAGAGCCTTAATATGACATGTCATTCATGTGAATGTGCATTGCATTGATTGTGTTCTTTCTCAGTTGCCGGTGTTTGTCCCCTCTCAGTAGACGACGTTTCGACGATTGTTCGATGACACCGATGAAGAACTATTTTATCTTCAGAAGTGCCAGGCAAGCAAAACCCCCTTGTTCATTCCGATACAATCCCACCCTCTCGCTCCTGCTCTCTTTTACTGCATTAGGACAACAACGATTCATTTGTCACTTGTCATGTAGCTGAACCCCTTTATCCTCTGCATGACTGTCATTCCACAAGAATTAGATGAAACCCACTAGCATGAGTAGGAGTTGTTTGAGCCTGTTGTTCCTACTCATTCATTCTTGTTTGTCTTCCTGCTACTTCTTAGAGTTGATTCATGTCTGATTCATCGGGGATGATTAGGAGGTGTGTGAACATGTCCTACTGTGTGTGAGCTAAGTGTGTGAACACGATTTGGTAAAGGTAGCGGTGAGAGGCCATGTAGGAGTACATGGTGGGTTGTCTCATTGAACCCGTCCTCAGGAACTGAGTTCTGTGTTTGTGATCCATGAACAGTTACTACCACACATTGGGATCCTTAGTTGACTCTCTCGGCTTCTTAACCACCCTTGTCCTCTGTCCAGGAGTTGCAATTAGTTTCTGGTGTTTGTAGGATATGTGTTGGAGGCCGTGCGTGGGCTGACCCTAGGGGTGGGCTATGATGCGGTAGATACACCGTGGCCGTGCAAAATCAATGCCCGTTTGGTATGTCGGGAACCCTGCACACATCGTTCAGGGCCGTTAGTGGAAACCTCGGCGGACTCCCTGCGGATGGAACCCGAATAGGCGATAAACCTGGACTAGGGACTTGAGTGTTTAGGTAGGCCGTGGCCGACACCCACGTTGGGCTTTCGCTTGAAGGTTGCCGAGTACATGTCGTGTAAACGGCGGTAAGTGGTGAGAGCGTGTGTGAAGAAGTACACCCCTGCAGGTTTATAATTGATCTATTCAATAGCCGTGTCCGTGGAAAAGGACTTACGGGTTGCCTATATCAGTTCATAGACAAGTGAAAGTGGATACTCTAAAATGCGCAACATAAGCGTGAGTGCTATGGATGGCGTTCTCGTGAGGGAGACGGGAGCGGATCCATAGTGGTGTATTGATATGGTGAATATGTGGACTCGTGTGCGCCACCTCAAAGAGTTACTTGCAATCGTAGTTCGGGATAGCCACCGAGTCAAAGCTGGCTTTGCATCCAAACTCCACCACCCCTTTTGATAATGATGCATATGTAGTTAGTTACGATGTAAGTCTTGCTGAGTACAATTGTACTCACGTTTGCCTATTTTATGTTTTTGCAGAGAGACGCTACCTCGCTTAGTAATTCCACGTGGACTTCGACGTTTAGCTTGTTACCTTAGCTACGATCTTGTGCCCTCGGCGAGATCGGTAGATAGTCGTGCTTCTCAGCCTTTTTCATTTGTAGATGTCTCAGATTTCGGACATGTTAAGCTTCCGCTTGTGCTTTGTCTTGTATGCTCTGAGTGTTGGGTCATGAGACCCATGTTTGTAATATCTCGCTCCTGGGAGCCTAATAAATATTTGAGTCGTAGAGTTATGTTGTGATGCCATGTTGTATTTAGACATATTGAGCATATCGTGTGTATGTTTGAAATGCTTGGTATGTGTGGGATCCGACAATCTAGTTGTTTATCCTTGGCAGCCTCTCATATGGGGAAATGTAGTCTAGTGCTTCCTGAGCGATAGTAGTCCGCTACAGCCCAGTTCACCAGAGTCCTGCTAGCCAGCACTACTGCTCTAGACACTTGACTGGCCGGCATGTGTTTCACTGCCGTTCCTATGTTCCGTCCCTTCGGGAAATGTCACGCGGTGACATCCGAGTCCTGCCTAGCCTGCTACAGCCCGGGTTACCGGAGTCCTGTTAGCCCAGTGCTACAGCCCGGGTTCATACGTTGATGACCGACATGCTCGATGTGATTCATGTATGCCTGTCCCCATAGGTTAGTGCCGCTTTGGGTTCACGACTATCCATGTCGGCCCGGGTTCTCTGTCATATGGATGCTAGCGACACTATCATATACGTGAGCCAAAAGGCGCAAACGGTCCCGGGCCATGGTAAGGTAACACCCGTGGGAATACCGTGCGTGAGGCCGCAAAGTGATATCAGGTGTTACCGGCTAGATCGATGTGACTTGGAATCGGGGTCCTGACAGCGTTGGTATCGGAGCCTGACTGCCTGTAGGATTACCAAGCCAAACTGGTCGAAGTTGTGTCTAGAAATGCTTTAGTTATGTAAGGGAATTGATTGTGGGAGGAACGTAAGGCTCTTTTTACTCCTTATACCTCATGGCCTTCGATCTGAGTCAACCTCTTCTCTTCTACGGGTTTAAGAACTAGGCTTCTCATCTATCTATCGAGGATGACGTGTTACTAATCCATAGACCTTTAAGATTGTTGATTTGAAGCCTCAGTTCAGTTCCTACTATTTCTGTATGTTAACTGTTGATTTCGAAACCTTGATATGATATTGTTGAGTGGCTATGCCACCATTTTGCATGATGTCTCAAATGTTTTTGAGCATTTACAGCCGTTATGTTGTCCGAGTCATCCCAGGTCTCTAAATAGTCTGATGCATTTGCAATCATTTCCTTCCGTTCCCGATGTCCTTTTTGGTCAGAATAAGCACACTAATCGGTAAGTTGAGGTACTTTTTGCCTCGGCGTAGATGTTGGAGCTATTATTATGACCCTAGGTGTTTAGGAAGTCACCTAGTAATTTAGCAATGCTTTTGTATCCCAGTGTGATGATTCGCCATTATTCTTGAAAGCATCCCGTGATGCCATTTAGTAGTAGGCATTCTATTCCCGGGTTCTTGAACCCGAGATTCACCTTACTTCATGTTGTTAGTATTTGCTAGTCCCTTTAGGATATTAGTAACCTTGCATTAGTCCTCGAGGTTCGTGGTATTACCTTCTTCCAAGTACCATGAGCTGTTTATGGCAGAAGTTCCTCGCTAAACCGAAAGATCACAACCAGAGTGCTCTTGACGAGTTCTCGATTCTATGTTGTTATTCGCCACTTCTACCTTTCTCGCATGGGTTATCTGGAAGAAACCTGTTGAACTTGGTTCGACATACTAATCTATGCATCCACAACTCGTAAAGTTATATGTTCCTCGAGTTGTTCCTCCTTAGTTGTATTCGACCCACCTTTGTCAATTGATAGTCAAGGGTATGCGTGCATTCGCTTATCGATGCCTATTACTCTTGTGGCTCGTCAAGTCATTCTAATCCGGAATGACTAGGAGAAACAAACTCGAAGACCTCATCCATTTCTAGGATTGGGTCAAAGCGTTGTATTCCGCAGATCAAAATGCCAATTCAGCTTTTGTTCTGTTTCTACCTGAAGTATTACCCACTTTATGTCGTGAACGCGTCATGAGGATTGCACCTTCTTTTATGAATTCTTGACGTAGTGATACTTCTCGCTATCATTATTCATTCCTCGGTCCCGTGTTGATGCAACCGGAATGCCGACAAGTGAATTGTGGTGTGTGAAATCAATACTCCTAGCAACTCGTTGCTTGGTAGCTAATGAACAATATCCTCATTCTTAGCGTGTTGGTTATTAAATCATCATCCTAAGATTGATCGTGCTACCTAGTCCTTATTTCTGGTGCACACTTTGATTGATGAGTTAGGATCTTGTCAAGTCCTCGCTCATTTGATCATATCGTCTTGCCTCAAAAGCAAGATTGTTCTCGAGCTTAGTAACATACCGGTGGTTCGTGATTTTCCGAATATCTTCTCGGAAGTATTACCAGGTTGTTCCCTGACGGTTGTGTTGAGCTCGTGATCAAGTTGGTTTCTTGTGAACCACCCTTTCTCCAAGAATCTGTGTTGGGTATCCCTGAGCTAGTTGGTTGAGCTAGACAACAACTTGGAGAGTTGGAAGATAAAAGCTTGCCTAACTTAGTTCGTTCCAAAGGGATATTCTTGTGTAGTGTGTGTTGAAGAAAGATGATATCTTCATCGATTGGTCCCTGTGATCAGTTGCTGGACCTATTGTCTTATCAATCCTTTGATTTGAGTGTGGGCTATCGTCAAATCAAATCAGTACCAACGATGCTCACAATGTTGTCTTACTCGTGGTTGATCCCTCGAGTATACACCATTACTATCACGCCCAATATGCGACCCTATCCAAAAGGAACTCGAAGGTCCCACCAAGGATAGACCCGCATATTGAAACGCTTTTGCAAGGTGGATATCATTACATCAACATTACATAATAGATGGGGATACATACATAAGGCACAAATGCCACAAGAATACATCAACATCATATACAAGAACAACATCCGACTACGGATGAAACATAAACAGTAAGCTCAAACAATATCCACCTGCTAGCCTGGGCTGCCCACCGAACCTATCCCCGATCGAAGAAGAAGCGTAAGAAGAACTCCAATACAAGAAAACATCGCTCTCACGTCATGATCATCGCAAACCTGTACCAAGAATTTGGTGGTGTAGTAATCTATGAGCCACAAGGACTCAGCAATCCCATTACCATGGGTATCAAGACTAGCAAAGCTTAAAGGGAAAGGAAGGGGTAAAGTGGTGAGGTTGCAGCAGCGGCTAAGCATGATATGGTCGCTAAAATACGTAAATGAGAGCGAGAAGAGAAACAAAGGAACGGTCGTCAGCTAGTAATGATCAAGAAGTGATCCTGAACTCCTACTTACGTCAGACATAACCCAGAAACCGTGTTCTCCTCTCGATCAACCCCGAAAAGAGACACTCACGGTTACGCACACGGTTGGTGTATTTTAGAAGAGTTTGCTTCAAGTTTACTACAACCGGATATTAACAAATTCCCATCTGCCACATAACCGCGGGCACGGCTCTCGAAAGTTTATACCCTGCAGGATATTCCTTCTCCCCGGGAAGACCCGATCAGTCTCGGAATCCCGGCTACATGACATTTCGACAGCAATAAAACAAGACCAGCAAAGCCGCCCGGATGTGCCGACAAATCCTGATAGGAGCTGCACATATCTCGGTCTCGTGGCACACCGGATGAGCAAGACGTCGGGTTGGCATAGACCTCAGTTGCCTGTGGGGCGCCGGACATCGCTTCGGTTTGGACCCGACTTTCGAAGGAGAACTGGCGGGGGCTAAAATAAAGATGACCCTCGGGCTCCGGAAACCCAAGGGAAAAAGGGCATAGGTGAGGCAAATGGTAAAACCAATGTTGGGCCTTGCTGGAAAAGTCTTATTCAAAGCGAACTGTCAAGGGGGTCCCATGAATCACCCGACCGAGTTAGGGACGCAAAAATCCGGGAACTTAATACCGATATGACGGAAACTAGGGCGGCAAGAGTGGAACAAAACACCAGGCATAAGGCCGAGCCTTCCACCCTTTACCAAGTATATAGATGCATTAATAATATAAGATATATTATGATATCCCAACAAGTAAACATGTTCCAACAAGGAACAACATCTTCATGTTCCAACAAGGAACAAACTTCATCTTCACCGCAACTAACAACGCTATAAGAGGGGCTGAGCAAAGCGGTAACATAGCCAAACAACGGTTTGCTAGGAAGGGTGACAAAGGTTAGAGGCTGACATGGCAATTTGGGATGGCTTGAAGAGCAAATGATAGGTAGCGCAGCATAGCGAAAGAACGAAGCAACTAGCATAGCAATGATAGTAGTGAGATCCAGGGTAGCGGTCATCTTGCCTGAAATCCCGCAAGGAAGAAGAACGAGTCCATGAAGAAGACGAACGGATGAAGCCGAACCAAGCGTAGATGAACGAATCCTCACGATCGCAAAGAAACAGGAACTAACAAGAAGAAGCACACAACATGGTAAACACACCACACATGAACAAGACATGATGCACAACAAGCATATGCATGTCAAGGCTAGATGAGGCTACTCATGGCAAAAGATGATGCAAACAAGAGCAACACATCAAGGCAAGTTTAAATGAGGCCGGAAACAACATAGAACAATTCCGGTAAGTCCTCATATGCAAATTTCGAAATTGGTCCAGATCTGAATAACCTTATGTTCTAGTTGTTAAACAAAAATTTAAAATGCGCCACGAGAATCTACACAAAATTCTAGTCAAGTTACCTATAAAGTTCATTTAATTCGGAGCTACGGCCTAGAAGATATGAGCAAAACAAGTTAACCATGGCATTGATGCAAAATGCATACAAACATCAAGCAAACACCTCAAAACATGGATGCAACATGATAATATGAAGCTACATGCAAAATCAAGCAAGTTCCATGTAGAGCACACTCAAAACGGAGCAACGGTTCAACACACACACAATACTACCATATAACAACAATCTGTCCATAACAGCAACTAGGCATATTGCAAGCATCAAAACAATATGCTACAGCACCTCAATATGAAAACAAAAGGCATGGGCGTGATGTACAGGTAAAGCATGACAAAACATGAACACTGAGCTATCTCCAGAAATGAATAAAACATGCTCAAAAGGACATGGCAAGATTGCAAATAATAACAGTTTCAGACTTTGCAGAAATAACATCAGGTTGCAATGTTTAGAGCTATCAAACAACATGCTACAGGAACTTATCAAGGCAACAAAAGGCATGGCATGAATCTACTAATTGCATAGAACAAAAGTCCCTTACTGACAATGAGCCAAAAGGGTACAGAAAATAAGATGGCACCCATGTAAACATGGCAAGTTATATTACAGATTCATACATGGCAGGAACAACAATAATTAGGCATGTTGGTGAGCTTGAACCACTCACCACAGAGCAATACATGGCATGGCAAGACAACTCACAGTAAGAACACATGGCATAGAAGCTATACATGGCAAGAACAACATCATAGCATGCTTGGATCAACTGCAACAACATTGGCAAAATTGAATAACATGTAAACAATCTGCCAGGAAAACATTTTATAGCAAAAGTAGAGCTCGATTGACTCAAGCTATGGCACTCCATAATTACAAACAAGGGCATGGATGGATAGATAATAACCATATGTTCAAAACATCGTTACTGAAGTATCTCAAAATAAGCATGGATCTCCCGTAGCATCAAGTTTACATGGCATAAAAATATCAGCAAAACAGGGGCTGAAATCAGCAACATCATGAAGCCTAGTTTGCATGCTTGTGCTAGTCACCACAGAGATCACAAAAATGCATGGCATACACCCCTGTAAAGATGGAATCGCATTTTACAAAAAACATGTAGGGATCAAGTTCATAGGATGTACACATCAATCATGGCAAAAATGACAAGTGCATGTTCAGATAAGAATCTGAAACTAACATCACATAGCCCTCTTCTAACAGCATTTCGGGCATCAAGATGAGCTCAAACGTAAATGATACAACAAGATGAAATGATCTACTCATCGAGACGAACAATTCGACCTATCACACACACGAAACGGAGAAATATGCGGAGAGTTATGGCATGATGAATATGGCATGAAAATTACAGAATTCAGGGACTGGCGTTTTCGAGGAACGGCAAAATCAACCTGCGAGCACGGATTACGATGCACGTCGGAATCTCGCCGGAGATGCGTCGCCGGAGACGAGGGAGGCAGTGGCCGGGCGCGGGGAGGTCGACTGGCGCCGGATCCGTGGGCGGAGGAGGCCGGGCGGCACGGGCGCGGGCGGCCGGGCGGATCCGGCCGGGCCGGAACTCTGCGGCGGGCGGCCATGGAGGCGAGGCGAAGCTCGGCTGACGAGGGGCGAGGGAGAGGGACGCAGAGGCACGGGCGGTGGCCGGGAGGCCGGGAGGCGCGACCGGGCGGCCGGCTGGCGGCGCGCTGGCCGCAGCGGCGGGCGCTGAACGGGCGAGCTGGGCGCGGAACGGGCCTGCGACCCTGAATGGCTCAGCACAAGGGCGGCAGTGGGGAGGGCGCGGGACACGTGTCGCGATCTGGTTGGCTGCGGGCGCGGGTGGACGTGTCCGGCCGCCGGGCGGACATGTCCGACGGCGCGAGGAGGGAGAGGAGTAGGGTTTGGACTGCGGAAATGATCCGGGATTTCGGGGGAGGGGGTGTTTTTATAGGTAGAGGGAGCTAGGAGAGTCCAAATGAGGTGTGGTTTTCGCCCACACGATCGTGATCGAACGACCGAGAGCATGGAGGGGAGTTTGCTGGGTTTTGGGCCAGTTTGGAAAGGGTGTTGGGCTGCAACACAAAAGAGGCCTTTACGGTTACCCGGTTAACCGTTGGAGTACCAAACGACCTCCAAATGGCACGAAACTTGACAGGCGGTCTACCGGTGCTATACCAAGGCCGCTTGGCAAACCTCGGTTCATTCCGAGACCGTTTAACACCCGCACATGAAAAGAGGTAAAAGGGGGCGCCGGGAGACATAGGAGTGTCGGATTGAAAAACGGACAACGGGGAAAATGCTCGGATGCATGAGACGAACACGTATGCAAAATAAAATGCACATGATGACATGATAAAAAATGCAGATGATGACATGGCAAAGTGCAACACGCAAGCACATGCCATGGCAACGATGGCGAATAACTGGCGGACACCTGGCGCATCGAATCCGGGGCGTTACACCACTCCTCCACTAACAAGACATCTCGTCCCGAGATCTTAGGACCGAGACGGAAGGGAAAAGGGATGAGGTGAAACAAAAACTGAAGAGAAGAAGCAAAGAATCGAGAGCACTCGAGAATAAGAGAGGAACGACGAGAATGACGAGAATCAAAAGCTCATGGAAACATGATAGACTCAGAAACAACTCCGGTTCGAACGAGATAAGAAATGAATAAGACTGAAAGGATTTAGGTAGCACTCCGGCTAAAACATGGAGGAATAGAACTGGAACTTCATAGGATGGAATGATACTTGATGAACTCTTGAAGAATGAATTAAATCATGAAAAACCACCATGAAGAACTTCGGTAACAAAAAGGATGATGAGATAGACTGAAGGAAGAAAGAATAAGATGAGCGTTGTGATGATTTAGATGGAGGTTCCGATGAAAAGGCCGAGGAAATTGAACTCCGGAAAAGAAAAGATGAAAACACATGGAACTAGAATTTATTCATCAAGAACAAACTCCAAAGGAAGGGACTAATCACTTGGATGAAATAAGAATAAGATTTATTGTATGCTTATCCTTCATCAAATTAAATTGATGACAAGAAATGGATTTTGCATATTACTTATTCTTCTGGAAAAAGGATTGAGAAGTGACATATCGCAAACTTGAGAAGGTCTTCATGAACCACCGGTAGGGTTGAAAAGAACGAATGGATTAATATGATAAACAAGGAAAATAATCTTGAACGAACCACCGTAAGAATTCGGAAATGACTGATGAAAGAGAATGAATCACCAGGAAGAATTAAAAAAGCACGAAGATACTTGAGGGAATTAAAATGCAAGAGAGCAAAGAGATCGCGAACTGATAGAAGAATACTTGAACGAAGCACCGGAAGAATATTAAGACGAACGAAAGGCACGGATATAGAATAATTGGGGAATGAATCTGAAAACTTAGAACGAAGAAATCTTCTGAAAAGATGGCCTACGGATGATCGAGAGAGAAAGCAACTCCTGAAATACTCCGGATGGATGAAAATAATTGCACAACTGGAAACAACTAGATAGGATAACATCGAGCTATCACCATGAATCTCTGGGAGAATGGACAAGATTTAAGAGAAACTCTACTTCGGTCTTCAAAGTTGAGAATGACGACGAGAAACACCACCAAAATTATTGAGGTACTCCGGAAGAATGAAAAACAGAGAGGTTGAGCCAACAATGAAAATGATTTGGAATCCATCTTGGAAAAGGCATGTGACTGATGTGATCCATTCTTACATCACACTTGAAAAGAATTGAGAATAAATCCGGGGAAATTAGAAGAGTTAGGTAAGATCCTGGGAAAAGACCTGTGGGTTAGGGCCCACTGAAGAGAAAAAACACCGTTGAAAAGGATTGTTGAAGAGATAGATGATGCACCGGAAGAACTGAAATATTTGACTGAGGTGACAACCTCGAATTAATTGGAACACAGACGAATCTCCTGATATATCTTCGGAACTCCGGAATGATTGAATGGCGAGAGGCAAATGAGCAGGGAAAACACTTGAGCCAATGAAAAGAATATAATCACTACCAAATTTAGAATTGAATCCACCGGAAAAGAGATGAAGTATGTCATACAAAACGAGAATTCACCGATTGAAACAATTGAGGGAAGACTCCACACGAATGAAATTGATGCTCGAAAGAGACTGAAGCTCCGGGAAGAACAAGGTGGGAGGGCGGGAAAACAAAGACAACTTGGAAGGGGAAACCGACGAATATCTTGAAGAGAAAACACCGGTTGAAATCATTGAGGAGAGAGAGCAAAAACTTCACACGAGTAGGATGGATACTCAATTACGGACTCCGGTTCGGAAAAGAAGAAGGGAGGGCGGGCGGGAAAAACAAAGACAACTTCGGACAAGGAAAAACAACGACGTCGGAGGAAGAACTGAGGATTGAACTTGGCAAAGATGAAGATGGTCGAGTCGACTTGACGAGAAATGCACCGGATGAAAAGGGATGAGAACCAACGACCGGAAAACCAACTGCGTGAACCTAAAGAAAAATTTGAAGGGGAAGAGAAGTAATTCAAAACACCTACGTCAAGATTCCTCCTAGAGCGACGAAGGGGCAGAGAATTAAAAAGAATTCCTACTCTCCGATATAACTAGACTCTCAAAACAGTTTTCTTCTAGACTCAACAACGGCCAAACTACACGATCAATCAAGGGGGCTCCTAGGGTGGGTCGAGGCTCTGATACCAACTTATCACGCCCAATATGCGACCCTATCCAAAAGGAACTCGAAGGTCCCACCAAGGATAGACCCGCATATTGAAACGCTTTTGCAAGGTGGATATCATTACATCAACATTACATAATAGATGGGGATACATACATAAGGCACAAATGCCACAAGAATACATCAACATCATATACAAGAACAACATCCGACTACGGATGAAACATAAAAAGAAGCTCAAACAATATCCACCCTGCTAGCCCAGTGCCGACTGGAACCTATCCCACGATCGAAGAAGAAGCGTAAGAAGAACTCCAATACAAGCAAACATCGCTCACGCCATGATCATCGCAAACCTGTACCTGCAACTGGTGGTGTAGTAATCTGTGAGCCACGAGGACTCAGCAATCCCATTACCATGGGTATCAATACTAGCAAAGCTTAAATGGAAAGGAAGGGGTAAAGTGGTGAGGTTGTAGAAGCGGCTAAGCATGATATGGTGGCTAACATACGTAAATGAGAGCAAGAAGAGAAACAAAGGAACGGTCGTCAGCTAGTAATGGTCAACAAGTGATCCTGAACTCCTACTTACGTCAGACATAACCCAGAAACCGTGTTCTCCTCTCGATCAACCCCGAAAAGAGACACTCACGGTTACGCACACGGTTGGTGTATTTTAGAAGAGTTTGCTTCAAGTTTACTACAACCGGATATTAACAAATTCCCATCTACCACTTAACCGCGGCACGGCTCTCGAAAGTTTATACCTGCAGGGGTGTCCCAACTTAGCCCATGATAAGCTCCTCGCGATCAACGAAGGATATTCCTTCTCCCGGAAGACCCGATCAGTCTCTGTATCCCGGCTACAAGACATTTCAGAGCAATTAAACAAGACCAGCAAAGCCGCCGGATGTGCCGACAAATCCTGATAGGAGCTGCACATATCTCGGTCTCGGGGCACACCGGATGAGCAAGACGTCGGGTTGGCATAGACCCCGATTGCTCAGGGCGCCGGACATCGCTTCGGTTTGGACCAAAGCACTCGAAGGAGAACTGCCCGGGGGCTAAAATAAAGATGACCCTCGGGCTCCGGAAACCCAAGGGAAAAAGGGCATAGGTGAGGCAAATGGTAAAACCAATGTTGGGCCTTGCTGGAAAAGTCTTATTCAAAGCGAACTGTCAAGGGGGTCCCATAAATCACCCGACCACGTTAGGGACGCAAAAATCCGGGAACATAATACCGATATGACGGAAACTAGTGCGGCAAGAGTGGAACAAAACACCAGGCATAAGGCCGAGCCTTCCACCCTTTACCAAGTATATAGATGCATTAATAATATAAGATATATTGTGATATCCCAACAAGTAAACATGTTCCAACAAGGAACAACATCTTCATGTTCCAACAAGGAACAAACTTCATCTTCACCTGCAACTAACAACGCTATAAGAGGGGCTGAGCAAAGCGGTAACATAGCCAAACAACGGTTTGCTAGGAAGGGTGACAAAGTTTAGAGGCTGACCTGGCAATTTGGGATGGCTTGAAGAGCAAATGATAGGTAGCGCAGCATAGCGAAAGAACAAAGCAACTAGCATAGAAATGATAGTAGTGAGATCCAGGGTAGCGGTCATCTTGCCTGAAATCCCGCAAGGAAGAAGAACGAGTCCATGAAGAAGACGAACGGATGAAGCCGAACCAAGCGTAGATGAACGAATCCTCACGATCGCAAAGAAACAGGAACTAACAAGAAGAAACACACAACATGGTAAACACACCACACATGAACAAGACATGATGCACAACAAGCATGATGCATGACAAGGCTAGATGAGGCTACTCATGGCAAGATATAATGCAAACAAGAGCAACACATCAAGGCAAGTTTAAACGAGGCCGGAAACAACATAGAACAATTCCGGTAAGTCCTCATATGCAAATTTCGAAATTGGTCCAGATCTGAATAACCTTATGTTCTAGTTGTTAAACAACAATTTAAAATGCACCACGAGAATCTACACGAAATTCTAGTCAAGTTACCTATAAAGTTCATTTAATTCGGAGCTACGGCCTAGAAGATATAAGCAAAACAAGTTAACCATGGCATTGATGCAAAATGCATACAAACATCAAGCAAACACCTCAAAACATGGATGCAACATGATAATATGAAGCTACATGCAAAATCAAGCAAGTTTCATATAGAGCACACTCAAAACGGAGCAACGGTTCAACACATACACACAATACCAGTTATAACAACAATCTGTCCATAACAGCAACTAGGCATATTGCAAGCATCAAAACAATATGCTGCAGCACCTCAATATGAAAACAAAAGGCATGGGCATGATTAACAGGTAAAGCATGACAAAACATGAACACTGAGCTATCTCCAGAAATGAGAAAAACATGCTCAAAAGGACATGGCAAGATTGCAAATAATAACAGTTTCAGACTTTGCAGAAGTAACATCAGGTTGAAATGTTTAGAGCTATGAAACAACATGCTACAAGAACTTATCAAGGCAACCAAAGGCACGGCATGAATCTACTAATTGCATATAACAAAAGTCCCTTACTGACCATGAGCCAAAAGGGCACAGAAAATAAGATGGCACCCATGTAAACATGGCAAGTTATATTACAGATTCATACATGGCAGGACCAACAATAAGTAGGCATGTTGGTGAGCTTGAACCACTCACCACAGAGTAATACATGGCATGGAAAGGAAACTCGCAGTAAGAAGACATGGCATAGAAGCTATACATGGCAAGAACAGCATCATAGAATACTTGGATCAACTACAACAACCTTGGCAAAATTGAATAACATGTAAACAATCTGCCAGGAAAACATTTTATAGCAAAAGTAGAGCTCGATTGACTCAAGCTATGGCACTCCATAATTGCAAACAAGGGCATGGATGGATATATAATAACCATATGTTCAAGACATTGTTACTAAAGTATCTCAAAATAAGCATGGATCTCCCGGTAGCATCAAGTTTACATGGCATAAAAATATCAGCAAAACAGGGGCTGAAATCAGCAACATCATGAAGCCTAGTTTGCATGCTTGTGCTAGTCACCACAGAGATCAAAAAAATACATGGCAAACACCCCTGTAAAGATGGCATGGCATTTTACAAAACACATGTAGGGCTCTAGTTCATAGGATGCACACATCAATCATGGCAAAAATGACAAAAGTGCATGTTCAGATAAGAATCTGAAACTAACATCACATAGCCCTCTTCTAACAGCAGTTCGGGCATCAAGATGAGCTCAAATGTAAATGATGCAACGAGATGAATTGATCTACTCATCGAGACAAACAATTCGACATATCACACGCAAGAAACAGAGCAATATGCAGAGAGTTATGGCATGATGAATATGGCATGAAAATTACAGAATTCAGGGACAGGCGTTTTCGAGGAAGGGGAAAATCAACCTGCGAGCACGGATTACGATGCACGTCGGAATCTCGCCGGAGATGCGTCGCCGGAGACGAGGGAGGCAGTGGCCGGGCGCGGGGAGGTCGAGGGGTGCCGGATCCGTGGGCGGAGGAGGCCGGGCGGCACGGGCGCGGGCCGGGGCGGATCGGCCGGGCCGGAGTTTCATGCATGGGCGGCGGCCATGGAGGCGAGGCGAAGCTCACCGACGAGGGCGAGGAGAGGGACGCAGAGCGGCACGGGCGGCGATTAGGAGGCCGGGAGGCGCGACCGGGCGGCCGGGCAAGGCTGGCGCAAGGCGGCTGGGCGCGCATGGCGGAGGCGGCGGCCGGGCTGGGCGGGCGGCGCATGAACGGGCGGCGGCGGGCGCGATCCCTGCTGGCCCCGGATGGGCTCGCGGCCATGGGCGGGCGCTGGGAGGGTGCCAGACACGTGTCGCGATCTGGTTGGCTGCGCTGGTGGGCGTGTCCGGCCACGGGCGGACATGTCCGTGACTCGAGGAGGGAGAGGACTAGGGTTTGGACTGCGGAAATGATCCGGGATTTTGGGGGAGGGGGTGTTTTTATAGGTAGAGGGAGCTAGGAGAGTCCAAATGAGGTGTGGTTTTCGCCCACACGATCGTGATCGAACGACTAATGGCACGAAACTTGACAGGCGGTCTACCGTTGCTATACCAAGGCCGATTGGCAAACCTCGGTCCATTCCGAGACCGTTTAACACCCGCACATGAAAAGAGGTAAAAGGGGGCGCCGGGAGACATAGGAGTGTCGGATTGGAAAACGGACAACGGGGAAAATGCTCGGATGCATGAGACGAACACGTATGCAAAATGAAATGCACATGATGACATGATAAAAATGCAGATGATGACATGGCAAAGTGCAACACGCAAGCACATGACATGGCAACGACGGCGAATAACTGGCGGACACCTGGCGCATCGAATCCGGGGCGTTACAATTACCTCTTTTGGTCTGACCAATGCTATCACCGTGTTCACATGATGGTGGAAGTCCAGTGATATGGAAATTCCGATGAGTTGTTGTTGAACCCATCAGCAACATTTTGTCTTCCCCATGGTTCATGTTGATCATCAACCTAGTGCTGGAAACTTGTGTAAGCATTTCTTCGTGTTCCGTTCATGAAGCTTATGCTTGGATGGAAAGATGTGACTTCCTCGAATTCATGTGCTTTAGGTGTAAGTTGCCGCCATGAATTTGAGAAAGGTTTGTTTTGCTTCCTCTGGAATCATCCCAAGTCAGTCATGCATGTGCGAAGTATTCTATGGTCTGATAGGTGATCATCTTCATTCCATATGAATTCCCTAGCACACCAAGCCACTAACTGATTTGTTCAAGGAGAAGAAGTTTCTTCATAAGAGCTAATCATATGACTTATGCAAGGACTTCGTTATCCGCGATGATGGTTCCCCACCTGAACTCGGTAATGTTTTATTATAAGACTACTATGTGGTCATGCTTGTCTTGGACAGCGTGTTCATGGGTTTGTAGCAGAACCAGCTCATGTTTTGGAGCTTGCTATCGTAGTTCGTCTCCGAGAGTCTCGCAATATTATCTAAATCGATTTGTGTTGCAACTTTTCTTTTCAGACATGTGAGTCTGAAGTATCCTGTTTCTAACCAGATCTGAATCTCAGGCAGATATGATGGTTGGAACATTCCCAACAGTTGCATCTTGTTCCCAGCTTGCACCGCCATTGTGCCAATCCCCCATGGGCTGCCTTCCCGGTAGTTGCTATCCAATATCACCTTCAAAGTGGTCCTACCATGGGTCCCATCCATTTCCAATGATAAGCAAAATCATCCATTGCGTTGTCTTCAACAAGGTAGTCCATATCATCCATTCTAGCCCGGGTGTGTCGTTCTTCCAAACTCCTTCAAACGATCGTTTGTGAATTTGTCTTAGGTTGGTATAAAGAGTTTCAATGATCTCTGAATCAAAAGTAATTCTTTTTGCCACTTAAGGGAATAGCTCTTTGCGTCACCCCCCTAAGGTGCCCGTTTTGGAATCATGGCAACTTCCTCGCTATTTTGAAACACTCGTAAAATTGTTTCCTCCGTCCTTACTGATGCATGTCTTACCTCTCCGCTCCAGAAATGTTTTTATGTCTCATTCCATGAGTTGATCTTGGATCATTAAGATGATCCTAAATTGTTTGAACCTCAAGAAGACCGATTCTTCTAAATTCCCACTTTTCTTCTCGTTGTCATGTTGGATGTAGTTCTCAACACAAGACGTCGAGACAAAAATGGTGATCGTGTCAACGTTCCTATGAAGTGCAACCTGGATCGTGAAGATCGTGTTATCTTGTACCCCCTCTGTCTTCTTACCTCACGTCTTGAATCTCGGGACGAGATTCTTGTTTAGTGGGGGTGAGTTGTCACAGCCCTAGAATTTGTTTGTCATTAGTTGCATTAAGGCATTCATGTCATCATGTTTAAATTCCTAAGAAATTTGAAATGGGGATGACAAACCCTAGCACTAAATGAAATGCATTTAGGATCAAAAAAAATTATTTTCAATGAACCCAGAATGCCCTTTAGAAAAATTCATTATTTTTGATGAAGGTGAAAACCTCTGCCAAAAATAATGCACTTATTTTTAGGCCAATCTCAATTTTTAAATTAACTCATATTGTATTTGAATTGGGGCCTTTAAATGCTATATATATATATTAGATGCTCCAAAAATGTTGGAAATTGTTAAGGGTCCCTGAAATAATTCAGAAAGCACCCATAACTGTTCCCAGGATTTTATGAAATGGTTTGGTATTAAAACTAAATCAAAACAAATTACAGAAAATAGAAAACAGAAAGAAAATGCAATTAGGAAAGGACTAACCTGGCGCTCACCCGAGGCCCACTTACCTGGTGGCCTAGCAGAATCGGCCCAGCCCACCAGGGGCGACTTGGTCTTCTTCCACCTCTGCCAGTAGGCAGAGGCGTGTCGACACACGCGCGATCGCCGTGGCCTCCTCCCTGCCTGCCTCACGCCCTCGAGGCCTTCCAGCGCCACGGAGACGGCCACGCACCCCCCCTGACCTCTCTCTCTCACGCCCGCAGCTCCTCCCCTCCTCTGGCCCCCTCCCCCCTCTCTTCCCGAGCGCACCAGAGGGCGCCGCCGTGCTCTGCCGCGACCACCGGCCATCCCACGCCTCGCCGCCACGCGCAGGAGCTCCGCCTCCTCGCTCTGAAGCTCTCTGCCGAGCCACGCAAGACGGGGCGCCCCGTGGGGCCGTCGCCATCGCCATCTTCGCCTCCGGCCACCGTGGACCCTCGCCGTTGATTCGGGAGCTACCGGGCATCCCCGACCTCGCCCTCGCGCTCGCTGGTCTCGCTGTGAGCCCCCGCACCGAACCTCCCTCTCCCCGATGCCGATTTCTTCCTCTAACCGTGGGCTCCGCCGAGCCCGAGAGCTCATCGCCGCCGGCCACGAGGTCGCCGCGGCTAGAGCCCCCACATCGCCGCGTCCCGAGCCGCTGTTGCCGCCCTCGGCGCTGCCGGAACCTAGAGCACCTACCCACTCTTCCTCCCGTGCACCATAGCGCCCTGTCCGTCTATCCCGTAGCTCCGGCCGCTGCTAACCTCAACACCCCCGCTGCTTCCGGCCACCCTGCGGCCTCCCGTCCGGTCCATTGGATGTGGACGAGCAAGAGCTCCTCCCCGGTGCGCTCAGCGCGCCAAACCACCGCCCGAAGCTCAAATCCGAGCCGCGCCGCCGTCGTTTTGGTCGCCGCCGGCCAGGCTCCGGCGACTGCCGACGTGGCCGTCATTAGCGCTAACCCTGCCAGCTAAACACCCCTATTATCCACTAACAGTAGGCCCCACCGTTGGTCAAACCCCTGTCAGAGCAGTTTTTGACCGAGATTAGTCCATGTGTCACTGACGTGTGGACCCCACACGTCAGGTTTGACTCTTGGCGATCCAGTTGACCTGCTGACGTCACTAATACGTCATGCTGACGCACTAATTAATTTCTGGGATTTAAAATAAATCAAAATGATTTATTAATTTCAAAAAATACCCCAAACTTCTAAAATTCATAGAAATTCAACCGTAACTCCAAATTAAATAATTTATATATGAAAAATGATCAGAAAAATATGAAGAATTTGTTTATGCCATGATCATGCATGTTTGAACAAGTTAACCTCACTGAATAGGACAAATGATGATTAGGGCAATTTATGAAATAACATTTGGAGTTGGAATTTGTTCTTGTTTGAGTTCCACTTCAACTAACTTGGCTAGATATTGCATTAGGTGAATTCAGTACCTTAACATGACATGTCATTCATGTGAATGTGCATTGCATTGATTGTGTTCTTTCTCAGTTGCCGATGTTTGTCCCCTCTCAGTAGACGACGTTCCGACGATTGTTCGATGACACCGATGAAGAACTATTTTATCTTCAGAAGTGCCAGGCAAGCAAAACCCCCTTGTTCATTCCGATACAATCCCAACCTCTCGCTCCTGCTCTCTTTTACTGCATTAGGACAACAACGATTCATCTGTTACTTGCTGCTGTAGCTGAACCCCTTTATCCTCTGCATGACTTGTCATTCCACAGTAATTAGATGAAACCCACTAGCATGAGTATGAGTTGTTTGAGCCCTGTTGTGCCTACTCATTCATGCTTGTTTGTCATGCCTGCTCTTGCTTAGAGTTGTGTCGGTCCGATTCATCGGGGATGAATCGGAGGTGTGTGAACATGTCCTCGTGTGTGAGCTAAGTGTGTGAACACAATTTGGTAAAGGTAGCGGTGAGAGGCCATGTAGGAGTACATGGTGGGTTGTCTCATTGAAACCGTCCTCAGGAACTGAGTTCTGTGTTTGTGATCCATGAACAGTTACTACCACACATTGGGATCCTTAATTGACTCTCTCGGCTTCTTAACCATCCTTGTCCTCTGTCCAGGAGTTGCAATTAGTTTCTGGTGTTTGTTGGATATGTGTTGGAGGCCGTGCGTAGCGCTAACCCTAGGGGTGGGCTATGATGCGGTAGATACACCGTGGCCCGGTGTACCGAATGCCCGTTTGGTATCTCGGGAACCCTGCACACATCGTTCGGGGCCGTTAGTGGAAACCTCGGCCGGACTCACTGCAGATGGAACCCGAATAGGCGATAGACCTGCACTAGGGACTTGAGTGTGTAGGTAGGCCGTGGCCGACACCACGTTGGGCTTCCGCTTGAAGGTTGCCGAGTACATGTCGTGTAAAGCGGTAAGTGGTGAGAGCATGTGTGAAGAAGTACACCCCTGCAGGTTAATATGATCTATTCGAATAGCCGTGTCCATGAAAAGGACTTCAAGGTTGCCTATATCAGTTCATAGACAAGTGAAAGTGGATACTCTAAAATGCGCAAGATAAGCGTGAGTGCTATGGATGGCGTTCTCATTGGGAGACGGGAGCGGATCCATAGTGGTGTATTGATATGGTGAATATGTGGACTCGTGTGCGCCACCTCAAAGAGTTACTTGCAGTCGTAGTTCAGGATAGCCACCGAGTAAAAGCTGGCTTGCTGCAGTCAAACTCCACCACCCCCTTTTGATAATGATGCATATGTAGTTAGATTCGATGTAAGTCTTCTTGAGTACAATTGTACTCACGTTTGCCTATTTTATGTTTTTGCAGAGAGACGTCAGCCTCGCTAGTAGTTCCACGTGGACTTCGACGTTTAGCTTGTTACCTCAGCTACGATCTTGTTCCCTCGGCAGGATCGGGTAGATAGTCAGGCTTCTCAGCCTTTTTCATTTGTAGATGTCTGTACTCAGACATGTTAAGCTTCCGCTTGTGCTTTGTCTTGTATGCTCTGAGTGTTGGGTCATGAGACCCATGTTTGTAATATCTCGCTCCTCGGAGCCTAATGAATAAATATTTGAGTCATAGAGTTATGTTGTGATGCCATGTTGTATTTACACATATTGAGCATATCGTGTGTATGTTTGAAATGCTTGGTATGTGTGGGATCCGACAATCTAGTTGTTTATCCTTGGCAGCCTCTCATATGGGGAAATGTAGTCTAGTGCTTCTGGCGATAGTAGTCCGCTTCTGACCCGGTTCACCGGAGTCCTCGCTAGCCCAACACTCTTGCTCTGGACACTTGACTGGCCGGCATGTGTTTCACTTCGTTCCTATGTCTGTCCCTTCGGGAAATGTCACGCGGTGACATCCGAGTCCTCGCCTAGCTCGATACAGCCGGGTTACGGAGTCCTCATTAGCCAGGGCTACAGCCCAGGTTCATACGTTGATGACCGACATGCTCGATGTGATTCATGTATGCCTGTCCCCATAGGTTAGTGCCGCTTTGGGTTCACGACTAGCCATGTCGCCCCGGGTTCTCTGTCATATGGATGCTAGCGACACTATCATATACGTGAGCAAAAAGGCGCAAACGGTCCCGGGCCATGGTAAGGCAACACCCGTGGGAATACCGTGCGTGAGGCCACAAAGTGATATGAGGTGTTACCGGCTAGATCGATGTGACTTGGAATCGGGGTCCTGACAGTGACGGTGTGGCGATGATAGCGTTCCCGACCTGTGCGGTCCATGGGGTAATGACTTGGTCTTGGTGACGCTGAACTCTTGGTCGGCAACTGAGGTGATGATGCGACATGGTTGATGTTGCCCTAATGAAGCGACGGCGTGGCTGGCGTAGGTCGACATCCATGGAGCAACAAGGTCGGATCGTGTGACACCGACGTTATGATGAAGAGCACCTCAAAAAAGGCTAAAACATTATGGGCACATGTTTGAGAACAAAACACAATCCCGATGAATAACTTCGTCCAAAAATGATGTCTAATACCCCGCTCATGAAAAAAATGAACTCGAGTCAGTTCCATTTTGGCTCAGAAAATGCATTCGAGATTGATGCACTCCTCACCCCCTCCGGAGTATGCCCTGTTGGATCATGCTAAATTTTTCAGGGTTTGCAGCTATGACAATTCCGCACCATATGAATGGTTGGATCTTCTAAAGGATGCCCGAACTGATAGTAGTACTTGTTCTTCCAAACTCGCATGGATTTATGTCCAGATCCGACAGGGCTTCGATATATCAGCGATTGCCGGAGATTCCACTTTCAGCACGCAATGAAATTTTACAGGGTTGTTGTAGACTCAACTTTGCACAATTCCACTAAAGAAATCATTCAAATATTCTCGAGGAGGCGGCGACGACCAAAACAAACCCGCCATCTGGAAATTCTACACGGTTACGCAAGGGCAATGTTGACATTGAACCCCTGAGCTCCATGGACAAAGTTTTCCATGATCTCGGTTGAGATCGGTGTTGATGTTGATGAAGACGCATATCACACCACGATGACACATAACAGGACTTATATAGGCCACCACTAACAAATTCAAAGATGGCAGATCTCGAGGTTGATATCCTAAGCTAGATGGCTTGGAATGAGGGTAACAAGGACACTTGGATTTTACCTAGGTTTGGGCTCCCTCGACGCCCATTGCACCGGGACAACCTAGCAAGACTTGTATGAGCCACCACCGAGGGAGCCAAATCTGGCAGATCTTGACGCAGGAATCCTAAGCTAGTTGTCTTGGAACAATGATAATAAGGACACATGGATTTTTACCTAGGTTCGGGCTCTCTCAAAGAGTTAATACCCTATGTCTTGCTTGTATTTATTGTATTGGGGTATAGTACAGAGTACAAGTGTCTACCACGAGATTATTGTGTAAGATTCTAATCATCTATCGACTAGGCTAGTCTAGTTTTATACTTTATATATTGCATCAGAGTCCTAGGATAATAAGAGTCCTACTCGGCTACGTCGGTGGAGAGGAGTCCTCATGTTTTATGACAAGTCTTGTGGAACCTTCCTTATATGTCTCGTGGGCAGCCTGAAGTGGCCCATGACGGAACCAACAAAGGGAGTCCTTGGCCCGGACCACCTGGCCGGGAGTCTTGACATGGTGAGTACCGCCTGGTTCAGGACCCCATCACTTTGTTTGATCGCATTTACCGTCATTGAAATAGTGGCATGGTCTGCATATCTTTTGGTGGAATTCCTATGACAAACCCATCTACTGCAGGGACTCTATGGGTACATGTGCAATAATGTTGGTTCCCATCACCCTGTTTGATATATATTATATTATTTTTTGTGTGACTGCAAAATTCGGATGTTGCAAGTTGGTTCAAACTTGACAAAAAAGAAAAACTTAGGATACAAATATTTCACACTATACGAGAGCATCTTATTTACAAACAACACCATGTGATGTGTATTTACAAGTTTGTGTGACTTTCGTGCAAGCAACTCTACCGCTGCAATTTTGTTTCTTGATACAGTAATTGTATTAGCATATGAGCATATACCTTGAGCTAGCAGGCCAGTGTAAAGGAGGATAGCAAGGGTCGTAAGCATTTTTGCAAGTCTTGCGATGGTCACCCACTTAGAATGACACCTTTTCGTTCTTTATGTTGTAATTGATATGGATATGAAATGACGGTTTAGATATGAAGGTAGTGCATATCACTCACATTTAAAATATAAGTAATAACACAATGTATTTTTTCTTTCAAATATATGTGTATATATTATACAATTCAATTATTACTGGGGAGGGGGCGTTAGCCCCCTCAGCTAAATAGCTTGGCCTCTACTAGTATGTTGGTAGTTGTATTCATGGTGCGAACAATTTATATATGAATTGGACCACCCTGGCTCGCAATCCTGGCTACACCAGTGTTATGCAGGGGACATATAAGAAGCCATGAACCCATATATGGCTAGCAAACAAATAAGGCAGGGAAGAGAAACAAATTATGTGACATTAGAAAGATCAGATTCATTTTCTCCTATCACCATCTATCTTGGTTTATGAGATTTCAGATATAAGCCCAGTAAACCATAAGGGAGTGAGTACAAATTACTACAGAAGGAAGAATTGAACAAGGTCACAAAGATAATCATTTAACATTCACATTCACAAATAAGGTTTGTAAATTATCCAACTCTAACAGCATGTTCAAAACATGTATCATAAGAAATTCATTGAAGTTTTACAGGTTACTAGCTCATAGACACATCACATGCATAGAACCAGTATGAAATCAAACAAAGTAGCACCATACATGATACATCATGAGTTCTGGACTGTTCACCAATTCTTACAAAGCACCATACTGAATTTTGCAAAAACAAAAATAGAGATAGGAAGGACTGGGCGGGTGAGCCAAACCAAGAGATGAGGAAAAAAAATAAAGCATCAACGTCATCCTAGAGTGAGTGGAGAGAGCGGCAGGTGCCCCCGGACTGGGAGAAGCAACAATAAGGAGGCACGATGAGATATGCCGCTACACGTGATTGTCTAGGTGCCTGGAATGGTCGTGGCGTGATGTAGTAGCAGATCAAGGGCTTGTGTGGAGGACTGGGATGGATGGTGTCTTGAGATGCCCAACTGATGATCTCGCCAGAAACCTTAAGAGTGCAAAGCTAATAGATGATGAATGCTTCCTTTCTTTGTACAAAAATAACATGTGTCTTTTGGATTGCTTCATTGACGCAGGTGCTGCAATAGGTGGTGTATGTGTTGTCTCGACACTGCGCTACGGCATATGTCTCCTCTCCTGACATGATGTGTCTCTGGCGAACATTTTTGGAGAACTCAACACCTTCTGAGGTAGTGCCATGGACAAAGACTTGAATCTTTCTTGGTACCTCAATCCCATTTAGTTTGCACCAGAGCAAATAAAGCTTGGGATCTGGCTTGCATCAGTAGTGACACTCAAGAGCAGAGAAGCTAAGCCAAATAGCAGAAGTGATATCTTCATGCCAGGCAATTTCATCTGAACATAAAAAATTAGAAGTAAAATTTAGTTCAGGTAATGATGGTAACTGTATCTTTTTATAAATATGAAATGAATACCTTTAGAATTCCCCCAATTAATACTTCAAGGATATGAAATATTTTCTACCATTTGGTTGACTTAATTATGCTCTAGGAGGTTTTTATCTTCCCTAGTTAGTCACTGTGTGCTAACTCTTAATCATGCTCTAGGAGGTTTTTATCTTCCCCAGTTAGTCACTGTGTGCTAACCACTATCCCCATGTTAAAGGAGCTTAATTAACCTAATGCAACTGATCACAAGTTGAATGGAGTTCATTTAATCAATATAGAGCAAATTCAAACTCCAAATTATAAGCATTCAAATGCCTTTATTTGAATTGACCTAAATAATATGTGTAAATTCTTCAAACATGCATGAAAATGCCACCAACAAATTCTTTGGAATTTTTTGATAATTTTTTATATATAATTTCTTTCATTTGGAGTTGCGGTTTAATTTTTTGAACTTTTGAAGACGAAATTTTCTGAAATTAATAAATCATTATTTATTTATTTAAAATCTAGAAATTCAATTACTGCATCAGCAAAACCAACACATTCACTTACATGTGGGGCCAGTCAACGACTGACGTCAGCAGGGTCAAATCTGACGACACTCAGACGCAGCGGCGGCGCTTGTCCCGGCAATTCCGACGATGAAAGAAGGCAGGGTTGGGCTCATTGGAACGCCCATAGTGCGACGCATCCGACGATGGCCTCGAGGAAGCCTGGGGTGTTCGGTAGCTCTGACGGTGGCGACATAGGCAACAACCAGAGTACGGTTGCACTCGGCCTCGTGGTTGCAGCTCACGCTCGAGAGAACCGAGCAGTGCAGGAATGCCAGGGGAACTCTTGTAGCATGATGGATGACACGACTGGGTGAGGGGGGCTTAGTGGTTGAGGGGGCGATGGCCATGGTGGACTACAAGCTTCGGGCACTCACAGGGGATTTCTACAAGGAGAAACTAAGCACAAGGGAGGATGTGAAACGGCGGAGAGCTCATGTTGAGTTTGAAGGGCGACTCAGTGAGCTCAGGGATGGCTAGGTTGGAGCGAATCAGGTGACGGCGATTGTCAGCCATGGCGATGAAGATGATGACAAACGTGACGATGCAGGGCATCTTAACTAGCTTCCTTCGATGGAGTAGAGGGCATCCTTGTGGCGTTCCTGGACAAGGTGGTGCAGTGTGGAGACAACAACGGTGGCCACGACGAGAGCGCTATTATCGTTCTTAGTGTAACATACATTTGGTCTAATTAATATTGGGTGTGAGCATGACTGGATGTTTCTACCCTGAATTACAATGTTTAGTCGCTGCTTTAACTTCAAAGGTGCTCTACATTTATGTTTTGCAGTCTCAGAAAGGGCTAGCGAGATCCACTCTATCATGTTGTATCATGCTTATTTTGACAATGTGTTGGTATTCAAGATATAATATTATTGCTCGCTAGTTGGTTATGTTATTACCATGAGTAAATATGGATTCTAAGTGTTATCATGGAAGTGGTTATTTTATGATCTTGGCTGAAAACTTGATTGCTAGATAAGCTTATACACAGGAAAAAAACTAATGAGTTTGTAAAAGTTTTTCTTTATCACTTTCAGTTTGTGAACTGAATTTCTTGAGGACAAGCAATGAGTTACTCTTGGGGGAGTTGATACCTTTCCTACGTATCTACTTTTCCAACCACTTTTGCTCTTGTTTTGGACTCTAATTTGCATGATTTTAATGAAACTAACCTGGACTGACCCTGTTTTCAGCGGAACTACCTTGGTATTATTTTTGTGCAGACATAAAAGTTCTCGAAATTGGACCAAACTTTAAGGAGATTTATTGTGGAATAAATAAAAAAATACTAGTTCAAAGAACTACTAGAGGGGCCCACCAGGAGGCCACAAGCTTGGGGGGGGGGGGGGGCGTGCCTACCCCCCACCCCCACCGGGGCTTGCCATGTGAGCTTGTCGGGCCCCACGAGCCTCCATCTGGTCTAATTACAAGCCTATATATTCCATCTTCCCGAGAAAAAATGATATAGAAAGTTTTATCGCGTTTTACTATACGGAGCTGCCGCCACCTCATGTTCTTTATCAGAAGGCCAGAACTAGAGCCTGTTCGAGGCTCTAGAGAGGGAGGTTCATCATCGTCGTCATCAATAACCCTTCTCCATCAACAATTTCATGATTCTCACCACCGGGAGTTAGTAATTCCATTGTAGGCATACTGGTGGTAGATGGAGATGGATGAGATTTCTTATGTAATCGTGTCAATTTGTTATGGCTTGATCCCTAGTATCTACTAGGTTATGAGATTGACGTTGCTATGACTTTCCTATGCTTAATGCTTGTGACTAGGGCCCGAGTGTCGTGGTTTCAAATCTGAACCTATTATGTTTTCATGAATATATTTGAGTTCTTGATCATATCTGCAAGTTATATGCCCATGTTATTGTTCTGAACCGTAGACCCCAAGGTGACAATAATTGGGATACTCTCTGGGATTGACTATAATTTGAGGAGTTTATCTATTCACCATGTGCTAATGCTTTTGTTCTGGTTTTCTATTAAAAGGAGCGACTTAATTATCCTTAGTTTCCATTAGGACCCTGTAGCCATGGGAGAAAGATGTCATGCAAGTGCTTATCGCAAGCACGTAAATTGCTACAAGTGACTTCTCAGGTGTGGTTGAATTGACAACTCAACTACTAAGGCTTATAAATATTCTTTGGCTTCCCTTCTGTCGAATCAAAAAATATAGGTGAAAAACAGTTGGTGTAATATCTACCTACCTTGTGTTGGAGATTGTTGATAGAAACAGGTATGGACTGATTTGTTTGCTAGTGCATTCAGAGAGAAAAAGTCCATACACAACCGAAGAGAATGCTATCTCTGGTGCTGAGTGTGAGGAACTTCACCAAAGCATATCTGCATTGCAGAGAAGAGCGAGCTATAATTTTTGAAGTCATATAGTCGAGAAGATTGATGTGAATAAAGTCGACCCCACAAAAGATTTCTGCTAAAGCAAAGCTTTCGATTCGGCACCGTCTGTCGGATGTCTGGTTCCGGCAAACCCTTAAGGTTCAAACTCTGGGGTGCGCACGGAGATCATTCTTCTACCAACTCACGTCTCGTCGCCTCGCAAGGAATCTAGGCTACATGAAGATGAACAACACAAGAGACGCAAGGTTTATACTGGTTCAGCCCACCATGGTGGTGTAATACCCTACTCCAGTGTGTGGTGTGGTGGATTGCCTCGGGGGCTGTTGATGAAAAATACAAGGATAGAATAGCCTCGCGAGGGGTGTTCTTTTGGGTGGATCAGATGATGATTTCTACTGCGATGGCTAGCCCTATTTATAGAGCGGGACCCTGGTCCTCTTCCCAAATATTGAGCGGGAAGGGCGCCAACAATTGGCCATTTTGAAGGGGAACATCTAGTACACTTATTCTGACTAAAGTTGGTCCTCGCCTGCCAATGACTCTGACGATGACGCCTTCCTGGGCTCCATGATGACCTCCATCCCGCCGTTCTGCTGGTATTGGTCTTGTTGCACCGAAATGGTAGCCTTTGCTTGATACCTTGGCCTGCGCTTGCCCCCTTTGCACCAAAGAGGAAACAAGGACATTGCACTGGCCGGCGCCCGCCTGGCTTCCGCCTGGCTTCGGTCGTCATGGCTTGCGTCACGGGCACCTCGTGAGGTACCCCGCCTTGATCTCTCCGCCTCCTCGCGAGCCAGCCTGACGAGGCTGCGCCTGAGGAAGCTTCCTGTCGTCCGCCCTGCCAAGCTTGGCCCCTCGCGAGGGTCTTGAGCTTGTGATGATGAAGATTGGCCGTACTGGGCCACTCCTTGAGCCACGCCGCAGGCATGCAAGTCTGGGTACCCCCGTTCCCAGAACGCCAACAGTAGCCCCCGGGCCCAAGGCGCGCCTGGACTTGGCTTAGCGGAGAAGCGAAGGGGCAAGTGCGAAGCGCCGCGGGCCCCAACAGCCTGCGGCCTTGGGCGCCGCGTGGCGGTTGATTGGACGTGGGCGTCCTTGCTTCCCCATGATGCCTCGGCAACTGCACGACTTGACAAGTCCCTGCATGCAAAACGGTTCATGATTACCTGTGATCGTGGAGGCCGACGGTTGGCCTCCTCTTGCTATATGTATGGAACGGCGCGAGCCCTTCCAATCCATCCCTTGCTTCTACTCTCTTTCTTCTTCTTCCTCGCCCTTGCTCCACCTTACGTCAATGGCACCAATTCGTCGGTTTTCTGCAGAAGAGAAGGGAAAGGCCCCCCGAGAGGGTCCTGGCCCGCTTCCGCCGAAGAAACGGCTAGCCCTCTGCCGCGGAGACGGGGGTGCTTGGCAGGAGGTGTCAAGGCCCTGGTTCGAGCGGCTGCCACCTGGGTTTCCGCTGCCCTTGTACGCCTGGATCAAGGGCCCTGAAGACGCACGCGCCGAACAACATCGCCAGAGCCGCCGTCGTCGCCGAGGGCGGTGCGCGTCGTTCCTCCTAGAGTTCACGCCGAGGGCTCCTCCCGTGAGCTCGTTCTTCACGCCGCCATGCCTCCTCGATCTTGGATTCGCCTTCCTCCCTCCTTCGCCTTCGAGATCCTGCCGAGGGGGCCTCTTGAGCTCTGGCTGCAGCATGCTGACTGCAGTACCCCTACGACCGAAGCGGAGCTCGAGGTCGTCGCTCCGGGCAAGGTCTACATGACTCGGGGCTGGGGCGAGATCACCCGGGTCTGCCGATTGGAGGGGGCCCTCGTGATCCACCTGGATGACGACGGTGCCTCCCTGATGCTCTTCAAGATCTTCGACGAGGAAGGACGCCGGCTGTGGTGCTTCCCCAGAGGCAGTGGCCGGAGCTCCGGAGCAGCGAGGACCAGGCCTACCGCCCGCCCTTCCAGCAGCTCCTCTGGTGGTACTGAGCGCGTCGGAGGGTCCAGCGACTCTTCTGGACTCTTCCTGACTCTGGCGACGAGCGACGACAGCTATGAGCCCCCGAGCTCGCGTCGTGCCTGAAGCAAGGCCGGCGCGTCCGGCAGTTGGCGCGGCTGATCTGGATGGGGTTGGCGCTGCCCTTGTGCGGCCCACTGTTGATGATGGTGTCTGCTGTCGCAGTTCCTGTAGTTAGGACTCCTTAGGATCCGCGTTGAGGGAGTCCTGGATTAGGGGGTGTCCGGATAGCCGAACTATCACCGTTGGCCGGACTCCTGGACTATGAAGATACAAGATTGAAGACTTCGTCCCGTGTCCGGATGGGACTTTCCTTGGCGTGGAAGGCAAGCTTGGAGATACGGATATGTAGATCTCCTACCATTGTAACTGACTCTGTGTAACCCTAACCCTATCCGGTGGCTATATAAACCCAAGGGTTTTAGTCCGTAGGACGAACAACAATCATACCATAGGCTAGCTTCTTGGGTTTAGTCTCTCTGATCTCGTGGTAGATCTACTCTTGTACTACCCATATCATCAATATTAATCAAGCAGGAGTAGGGTATTACCTCCATCGAGAGGGCCCGAACCTGGGTAAAAACATCGTGTCCCTTGTCTCCTGTTACCATCCGCCTAGACGCATAGTTCGGGACCCCCTAACCGATCCGCCGGTTTTGACACCGACATTGGTGCTTTCATTGAGAGTTCCTCTGTGTCGTCACCTATAGGCCCGATGGCTCCTTCAATCATCAGTAACGACGCAGTCCAGGGTGAGACGTTTCTCCCCGGACAAATCTTTGTATTCGGCAGCTTTGCACTGCGGGCCAATTCGCTAGGCCATCTGGAGCAGATCGAAAGCTACGCCCCTGGCCATCAGGTCAGATTTGGAAGCTTGAACTATATGGCCGATGTCCGCGGACACTTGATCTTCGACGGATTCGAGCCACAGCCGAGTGTGCCGTGCTGTCTCGATGGGTACGATCTAGCTCTGCCGCTGAACAGTGCCCTGGAGGCTGCACCAGTGCCCGCTCCGACCCTTAATCCGGAGCCGGTTTCACCGATCGAGGACGGTTGGTTGGACACCGCCTCAGGGGCTGAAATCTCTAAGGAGATTGAGCCGAACACCATCCCTGTCCTTTGCAAGGCTCATGACTCCCAGGTGCCGGACTCCTTTCCGGACTCCGAACCTCCCGCGCCCCTGCCAGTCGAATCCGACTGGGCGCCGGTTATGGAGTTCACCGCCACGGACATCTTTTCAAAGACTTTCGCCCTTTGGCGATATCCCGAACTCATTAAAGTCTCTCTCTTTGTCAGGGGAGCCCTGGCCGAACTACGGTCAGGAAGGTTGGGATTTGGACGACGAAGAAATTGAACGCCCACCCGCCACCCACTTTGTAGCCACTGTCGATGACTTAACAGACATGCTTGACTTTGACTCCGAGGACATCGACGATATGGACGACGACGCCGGAGACGACCAAGAACCAGCGCCCACAGGGCACTGGATGGCCACCTCAACTTACGATATATATATATGGTGGACACACCTAAGGGAAGCGATAACGAGGAACGATTTAGACGCTGCGAAGAAAATTCCCTCGAAGCAGTCAAAGCGGCGTGGCGCCGATCAAAACCCCACCTCGACAAAGATAGCGCCCACACAGACCCAGCCATAGAGCAGGGTGAGCCGGCCGACGACGAACATGCCATTGAGCAACCATCCGAACAGGCCAACTTGGACAAACAACCCGTCCCCGGCAAGGACAACAGTCCGGACGATCTCACGCCGGACACGTCATTGGATCAGAAGAACCTCCACAAAGAGCTCCTCGCTACTGCACGTAGCTTGAAAAAGCAGAAACAGAGGCTCAGAACAGCGGAAGACGCACTCCGAATAAGATGGAGTAAATTACTCAACACTGCAGACAAATATGGCGACAACCGCCAAGCAAAGAGCTACCCAGAGCGCAAACTACTGCCCGAATTCGATGAGGAGGCCGTAGAGCCCCCACGATCAAAAAACAAAGAGGCCGCCGGGTCGGATAGACGACCACATGGCAAACATAGAGCGGCAAGCGGCGCCGCACACAAGCCGGCACGCGATCCGCATAAGGATTCGCACCAAAAAGATGGCCCAGTTAGATCTATCTACGGGCCAAGGAAACAAGTTCTGGCGAGCAATACAACACATCAAATATCCGAACATCACGGCACACCCAAATACAAGGGCGCCGCGCATCCTCTATGTTTCACCGATGAGGTGCTGGATCATGAATTTCCGGTGAGTTCAAGCCCATAAACATAGAGGCATCTGACGGAACGACAGACCACTGAGTCTGGATTGAGGATTATATCCTCCACATACACATGGCCAGAGGAGATGATCTCCATGCCATAAAATACCTACCCCTCAAGCTCAAAGGGCCAGCCCGGCATTGGCTTCAAAGCCTCCCCGAAAACACCATTGGTAGTTGGGAAGAGCTTGAGGATGCTTTTCGGCCAATTTCCGGGGAACCTATGTCCGACCTCCCCTTGACGATCTAAGTCACATAACCCAACAGCCCGGAGAGTCAGCTCAAAAATTCTAGAACAGGTTCCTCACCAAAAAGAACCAAATAGTCGACTGTCCGGACGCCGAAGCCTTAGCAGCTTTTAAACACAACGTCCGAGACGAATGGCTCGCCAGACACCTTGGCCAGGAAAAGCCAAGAACAATGGCCGCACTAACAAGCCTCATGACCCGCTTTTGCGCGGGAGAGGATAGCTGGCTAGCAAGATGCAGTACCAGCGACCCAAGTACATCCGAAGTCAGGGATGGAAATGGGAAACCACGACGCAGCAAGGACCAGCGCCGGATTAAGGGGAACGGTCGAAAGAGCGCGGCAGTCAACGCCGGATTCAAAATCTCATGGTAGAACAATAAAAAGCTGCCCCTTAAGGACAATAGCGATGAGCTATCCAACTTAAACAAAATCTTGGACAAGATATGCCAAATCCACAGTACTCCCGGGAAGCCTGCAGACCATACCCACAAAGATTGTTGGGTCTTCAAGCAGTCCGGCAGACTCAACACCGAACACAAGGGGCTCGACACAACAAGTGAGGATGATGACGAGCACCACAAGCAGAGCCTCGGAAAACAAAAGAATTTCCCACAAAAAGTCAAAACAGTGAACTCACTTCAAGTGACAAAAGGGAAAAAAGCAGGCGCCCATAGAAACATGTGCCGACGGTCTATCCCAAAGAGTCCCAATGATGGTTGTCAAAACCAATCACCTTCGATCATCAGGACTATTCCGGAAGTATCCGGAGCGCAGGATGGACTGCCTTGATGTTAGATCCTATAATCGACGGACTCCAATTTACACAAGTCCTAATGGACGGAGGTACCGATCTAAACCTGCTATATCAGGACACAATTCGCAAAATGGGGATAGACCCAACCAAAATTCGCCATAGCAACACCTCCTTCAAAGGGGTAATGCCAGGCCTGTATGCCCATTGTACGGGCTCCCTACCGCTAGAAGTTGTGTTCGGCTCATCCGACAACTTCCGACGTGAAAAGTTAACCTTCCACATCGCCCCATTCGAAAGTAGCTATCAAGCACTACTGGGTCGTGAAGCTTTCGCCCGCTTTAACGCAATACCGCATTATGCATCTCTTACACTTAAAATGCCCGGTCCACGCGGCATCATCTCATTAAAAGGGAGTATTAAGTGTTACTCGAGCACGGAAGACTCCGCTAATCAAAGCACCTGAATAGGTCATTCAAACCCCGGACACGGTACGAATCCGGCGCCTACTAGCGGCATACCCCCATACAAGGGGATGCACGCACGTACAACAAGAAACAATAAAGCTCAAATTTATTCACCTTCCGAACCGTACTCTGTTTATTTAATATAAAGTACAATTCTCTCACGATATTTTTTCTTTTCAACTAAGTCCTTCTCTTTTACAGATGAACACCGTGCTACACCCGTCCAGGATACGGCACAACGGAGACACAGGCGCAGACGTGCAGCAGGGACCCGTCGCAAGGATTCTTTTCAGATTAAGACCCTGCGTAAACCTTTTTTTACTGTCTCTTGTTGATACACATCCCCCGGTTTCTTACTACAACCAAGGAGGAGGCTGGCGTTTTGGCATCGGCCACACCAGAACTTTTGCGCGTACCTGGACACCAGGGGCTTAGGGCTTAGGCATTATTCTGCCCGTTTTCATAAAGACCGAATACCTTAGGGAGTGTTCGGCGTCTCGACTTAGGCCTTATATGCATCAGCTCCGAATCATGTCTTTGGTCAAATGTTGGGCTTGCCCGGCTCCCATGTTTTGGTACCTTATGTTCCGTTATATCGGCTAAGGTAGCGCTGGGAGAACCACTGCGATTGTGCCCCGGTTGAGCTGGGTCGAGCACCTCAGTGGAGAAAGCTAAAACTGACTTTCATGATATAGCGTGAGACTGGTCAACCACTCGATGACCCAGCGGAATGTTTAGAATTCCCGCATTGACGAAGGGGTCGCTTTCCCGGCCAGCACACTCTGGCCAATTCGGGAGAGCGCTGTGCCCCTATGGGCTATATAGTAGCCCCACCATCGAACTCCTATGTCTAAGTGAAAGAGATAAAGCATTATAGTCCGGTTGCCTAGTTTGCTACGCTATCACCTCCTTTACAGGACCAAGACGTTGGATTAAGTGTGAAAATGCGCCTTTTTGCAAACACCCCCACACTATGTGCGTGGGGGCTGAAGCCGAAGACTGCCATCTTTCAGGTTATATACACATATACATCAACGGCCGCACATGAGGCGTTTTAATACTTGAACGCACAAGTATAAAAAGCTCTTATATTATATTGAAACATTGTTTTCACAAATCATACATGTCATTTAAACATAATATCCTTCGAGCACTGCGTCTCTATTAAACGAGCGCCCTGCAGGACTTCTGTCCGAATCTTGGGATGCAACGTCGGTGGCCTTCATCTCCGCCCAGTATGTCTTGACACGGGCAAGAGCCATCCGTGCTCCCTCAATACACGCCGACCGCTTCATTGCGTTGATACTCGGTACCGCACCAAGGAACTGCTGCACTAAGCCAAAATAACTCTTCGGCTGGGGTCCGCCTGACCACAAATGAGTCATGACATGCTTCATGGCAAGTCCGGATAATCGATTCAGCTCGGCCCATTCGGCCAACCGGTCGGTCAACGGAAGAGGACGCTCTGGACTATGGAATTGCAAACAATATAGCTCTTCCCTTATGTGCCCCTTCTGGCCTCGGAAGTGCTGAATCGCGTCCGCAGCGCTCGCCGCTAAGTCCAGATAAGCATCCTCCGAACTCCACAACTTGTCCAGCGAGCATACTTGGATCCGTATATTTCCTCCGCGGCAGAAAGCGGTTTTCCAGCCGCAATAGCCCCGGCCTGACTCAGCTCCTCCTTGGCAGCTCTCATAGCGGAACGAGCATCCTTGGATTCGGCGGTGGCCTTTTTCAGGTCCTCTTGCTCCGCTTGACATTCTTTTTCAAGAACCTCGCTGCGGTCGGTAGTATTCTCTATTTTCAGGGCCAAATCGTCCATTTCCTGTTTGCTTCGACAGTGAGCAGCCCGTTCGGCTTTCAGCTCTTCGGTCGCCTTTAAAGCGTCCGCATTACTCTTTCGGGCTTGCTCTTTAGCTCGGGCAAGTTCCGCCCGCAGCCTCTCCACAGCAGCGGCACCGTCTGCATCAAAAGCATACAAGTAGTAAGGCATGGGCGTCAAGCTCCCTTACCAGGTGTCCGCGGAGAAGTCGCATACCTTGTGACTCATCAAACCGTTTATTGACCAGCGCAATGTCCGCATCCGCCTCGTCAAGTTGCCGCTTTAGTTCGGCAAATTCATCGATCCGGCTAGCCACTGTGACGCCCGCCACCTACATAGGAACGGCGACATGTTAGTACTGAGATTATGATCATCGGCATGCTGTCAGTTGTGACAACATACCGAGTCTCAGGGGCTACTATCTATACAGGGCGCATTCTATATGCATAACTGTCAGAAGGTACATCATTTTTTTCGTACCTCAAACCCCGTCAGTAAACTTCTGGCGGCTTCATGCAATCCGCTCTCAGCGGATGCAATTCTTTCAATTACCGTAGCCATTAGCGCACGGTGATCTTCTGAGATATACGCTCGCCCGAGCAGGTCCTTCAGCTCCTCCAACCGCACGCCGGTTGGCATCGGACCGTCCGGCCCCACCGGACTCGGGAAAACTCTCCGTGACGACACTTCAGGGCCGCCCGCCTCGCACGAAGGCGCGATAGGTGGAGGCGTTTCGCTCTCTATCATCTCCGGACAAAGATCCCCCGAAGACGAGCTCTACTGAGAAGGGCTGAGTTCCGAACTACAAGGTACAATTCCGGTTATCTTCAAAAATAAATACAGGGATGTTCTTTATTCACAGGACCCCTTCTTTTTACTTATGGCTCGCTGGAGGGCTGATCCCCTTGGAGAAATAGTGCGGCTGGGATACTTCCCGGCGCCGGACTTTCTGACGAAGACTTCTTTCCCCGTTTTGAGGCCTTGGCTTCCGGGTCGTCGGAAGCGGTCCTCTTCTCCCCTTGGAGGGGAGGATCTCTGATCCCCACTTCCTTGAAAACCTCCTTCGCGGAGGCAGTTGCTTCCCTGCTCCCCCTTGGCCTTCTTTAAAAGGCGTGGCCTTCAACATCTTGGTCAGCATGGGATCCGGCGTGGCCTCTGGGAGGGGAGCCGGACACCTTATCAACTTTGCCTTGGCAATCCACTCCTGTTCAAGAAACGGCTCCCTTAGAGGGCATATATATGATAAATGAATGAACAGCCTGTCCGGTTACAGGGTTACTTACCTGAGTATCTGGGTGATTGTAGCTTAGACCTGCGTCCTCGGTCAAGTCCGGACACTTCTCTTGTGATCCGAAGAACAATTTGTACATCTCCTTGGGCGTCGCACCCATAAAATGTTGGAGAGCTCGTGGTCCCTCCGGATTAAACTCCCACAGACGGAGGGGGCGACGTTTGCAGGGCAGTAGGCGCCGAATCAGCATAACCTGCGCCGCCGCGACCATATTGATCTCTCTTTCTTGGAGGTCTCGAATACAGCCCTGCAACAGAGGAACGTCCTTGGACGGCCCCCAGTCGAGCCCCTGGTTGACCCATGATGCCACCATTGTGGTGGACTGAGAGGAAGGCCGGTGGCGCCACCCATTTGGTGCCCCCAGGAGCGTGATATAAAACCACTCCCGTTGCCACAAACCAAGCTCCTCTTGAAAAGAGCCCTCGGGCGACGGAGCATCAAGACACTTGCTTATGACCGCCCCTCCGCACTCTGCTTGTTGCCCCTCGATCATCTTCGGCTCCACCTTGAAGGTCTTGAGCCACAATCCAAAGTGAGGGGTAATATGGAGGAAGGCTTCACATACGACAATAAAATGACGAGATATGGAGGATGGACTCCGGATTCAAGTCATGGAAATCCAGCCCATAATAAAACATGAGCCCCCGCACAAAGGGATCCATCGGGAAGCCTAAACCTCGAAGGAAGTGAGACACGAACACCACGCTCTCGCCGGGCTCGGGAGTGGGAATGATCTGCCCTAGAGCAGGCAACCTATGTGAAATCTCGCCGGTTAGATACCTGGCGTCTCGCAGCTTTAGCACATCTTCTTCTGTGATGGAAGAAGACATCCATCGGCCGAGCTGGTCGGAGCCGGACATCGTCGAAGGTCCGAAGCGCCTAAATCTGAAGCTTTGGGTGTTAGAACTCAAAGCGCGAGGCGAACTCGATGGAGGGTGGAAAAAAGAAGAGGGCCTTGGTCTCATTATAAAGAGGTTGATGTCACACCCTGATTTTCATGGAACAACACTTAAGATGATAAATCATGATAAATTGTGGTTTGGCAAAAACTTTTTGTGTGTTTTGGTCTTTGCTTGATTTGATTTTGTCTACTGTTTGCTAGTGCTCCAAAAATCAAATAAATCCTCCAACCCTTATACTCCTTCTCCTTGATCCAAAACTTCTGCCCAATGATCATGCCATGTGTATAGGACATCAAAAATAATTTCTTACAAAAATAAGTTGGCCAAATAGTATTTTCAAAAATTAGTTTTTCAAAAACCCCTGAATTGAGGTTTGCACTGCAAGTACTTAATTAAGGGCAGTAAAAATCTTTCCAAAAATATATTTGACTCCTATTAGATATAGGATACCCAGAAACCATAAAAATATGATTTTAAAAGTTATTTTACTATTTTATTTAAAAGCTTTTTCTGAAGGCCAGAAATGGTATTTAATAGGTTAAAATTATTTTTATGCTTTAAAAATATTTGTGAAAATTTAGAGAAACTGAGTGGACATATATTTCCCATATATAGGAGTTTCAACACATGGTCATGTTCAAAATATTGGTCAAATCCCTCAAATAACCTTTATGGATATTTCAAGCTTTTGAAATATTTACAAAGGAAATATTCTCCAAAAATTCCAAGAAAATTCTAGCATGTCACATATGACATATTTGATGATCTTGACAAGTATCATGTCATGGAGAATAGTATAACCCCATGAAATCCCCTCAAAACCATTTCTGTCCATTTTGAAGTTTGAGCAACTTTACATTGCCAAACATGTCCAAATTCTCTCAAACCTTGTGTACATGCTCAACTGGTCTAATCATTCATCTAGACCAAATGGCACAAGTTGGAGAAAATGTTAACTTGATCAAAGAGCCCCAAAACCCTCTCTGACCAGAATCAAATTTGAACAATTCTACATTACCAACTTTCTCTCCTTGATTCCAACTTTTGTGAGCAGGATCACATGATCAAATGAGGCCACCACACCTAGTGGTGCATCAAGGAGAAGTGATTTGATCAACTAGATCTACACAAGTTAATTTCTGCCAAATTCTAGGGTTCACAAAAGTTGCATTGGCAACTTTGCCCAAATGAACTCTAAATTGGTGGAAGGCCCTAATTATGTGTACCATATGACCCTGTCAAGCCTCATGTCAAGTGGAGTTCATCTTCCTGCCCAAACCACCATCAAACACCTTCTGGCAGAAATTAAAAATGTATGTTTTGTCCACTTCCACTAATCTCCTTGAGCCCTCCTTCTTACCACAGCCCCTCCTAGTCCCCCTCTACCTCTGGTGTGCTTCCCTGCCCGAGAAGCAATGATGAAGGGGGGCAGGGACCCATTTTTCTTCTCCGGCAGCAGCATTATCCCTCTCTCTCAGCCTCTCTCTCCCTCCTTGGCATTCCAGAGCATCCAAGGCTCTCCTCGGCTTTTGCCCATACCCCCTGCAGCTGCCAGACAAAAGTGGACACGCGAGTGCGCGCGGAAAAGCCGCGCATGCCGGCCAAAGACGCTCCTGAGCACGCCATCAAGGCCCCGACCGTTGACACGGCGCTCCCGTCCACGTCGAGCCTCCCCCTCGCGCCAGTCGAGGTGTCTCGACGTCCGCAACACGCCACCATCCAGCCACCCTCCTCTTTCCCACTCTCTCACCCCTGCGGCGCGTGCCCAGAGCCGCCCGGCTCGGCCAATGCCCGGCCTCGCACGCGCGAGCACCAGGGCCTCGCCCCGCTCCTCTCTCTCTTCCTGGCACCCTACGCGACTCCTACGAACGCCGTAGACATCTCCTCTCCCTCCCTCCTGGCCTCCCGAGCCATTGCCGCGGCCACCCGTGCGCCGCGTCCATGGTGAGCTATGGGTCGGCTATTTAAGGCCACTCCCGAGCCCCCTCTCGACTCCTTTGCGTCTCTCTCCCTCCCAGAGACCCCTGGACCAACTCACTCCTCTCCCCGTGCCCTCCATCCGTCACAACGGCCGCAGCGCCGCCGTCGGGCTCCGCCTAAATCCGGGCTATCCCGAGCCTCTCGTCTCTCCCTAGCCACTCCAGTACCCTCATACCACCACCTCGAGGCCCTCCGTCACCGTCGTTCATCCCCGGGAACGCCACGCGCTCGTGGCCGAAGATGGCCGACAGCCTCCTCCGCGGCCACCCAGGCCATCGCTGCTGCAGCCCTCCACGGCGTGCGTGTAGCACATGGATGGGTGCGGCATGGCCTCCTGACCACGCCGGTGGGCGGAGCGTCGCCGGAGATGCTCTGTAGCCCCGGCAATCACCGGCGGGAGCCTCTACTCCCAGCGAGGCGCTGGGAGGTTGAAGGCTGCAGGCTGGGGCCCAGCAGCGTCAGCGACCCAGTGGGCGGGCCCCCGCCGTTTAAGTGGAAACGGCTTCGGCAAAGACGCCTTCGACGTCGCCTGTCGTCCGCATGGCCGAGCCGCTGGGCCGGCCCACGGTCTATCTGTCGCCCGTGCGCAGGATAAGGTTAAAGCCTTATTTCCTTTTTTTTCTTTTTCCAGAAACTTGTAAAATCCATAAACAATTCAAATGGACTCCAAATTTGATCATTCAAATTTCTAGTGAAACTATAAATCATGATCTACCTGGTGGTGCAACATGCACATTTTTCCAGAGACCTTTTCTTCACAAATATTTACCATGTCCTATTTTCCTATTTATGTGATGAACTTTATAAAATCACAGAGAGCTCAAACTTGATCCAAATTCCATGATTCAAATTCCTAGATGCTTCTAAGTTCATAAATTAGTTTATGAACATTTTTCTTAATACTTTCTGTACCCCACAAATTAATGAGCCATTTCTTCATGCTTGTCAACTTTGCAAATCCATAGAATATTCATTTGAACTCCAAATCCAAAGTGAAACCAACTCCTAGATGTTTCTAAAATCATGGTTTGTTAAATGGGTACCTTTGCTCATTTTTCAAAGACATGTTTCTGTACACTTCCTGCAAACCCATAAACCCCTTGATTCCATCATATTGAAATGTTCAGAGATATCCACTGATCCAATTCCAATGAAACCACTACGGTTATTTTTCATATAACCAGAGATGTCCTAGAAAAGTCAAATTAATATTTTTGGAGCACTTATATTCCTGCCTTGTTGTGTTGCTTATTGTGATTGTTTCCGGCGTTAGTTGGAAGTAGGCGAATTACATGGAGAAGGAACAGAAGATTTCAAGACTCGAGATGAACCGTGCAAGCAGCCCTTTGACCATGCCCATGAAACCTTTTTTTTATGCATGTCTTATAGCACTTGTTATTGTTGCATCGGAATCATGATGAGATGGTAAACCACGTTGGTTGGTTGCCTCTGTTACTTCCTCGTTGATACCTGCATTGTGCATGACCCTACCTTCCTATGAGGGTTATGCCGATGGGAGTAGATAGGATGATAAAGTAGATGCTACGCAACTGGGACGGTGTATGCATGGTGATGGAGACAAAACATTTCAAAATACTTTTGAAAACCCCCATAGGGTGCCACTTATGCCCGGGGAGATGATGAGTTGGGTAGCCACTTGATGACGAAGTGGTGTACCGAGGCAAGGGTGTGTTGTCTTCAAAACGGATTGGTTTAAGTTGCGACCGTTATTCCAACCTTACATGCGCAACCACTCTAACCTTATATGGGAAAGGGCATTATTGATTACCTAGACTGATACTAGCTTGGAGCCCGCATTACTAGTGACGGGGGAGTTGTTGGTGCACTCTCTCGGGACGGGTCGTGTGGTAGGGCGGCCATGACTGTTTTCACAGGGAACCGGACACACCGTTGGTACCCCGTGCCAGTGGTATGTGATAAATATGGGAGCAAGGCTCCACGAAAATGTTATGTGGAATGTGGTCACGGGGGTTACTTCCAATCGAGTGGACTCCATGTTAGTGTCGTCTAGGGTAAGATAGTGACGGGTGCTTACCCCGGGTACTTGAGGTACCGCGGGTCGTGGATGACACGGAAGTTCCCCGGATCTGGTGGGTAAAGTGTGCAACCTCTGCAGAGTGTAAAACTATTCGAATATCCGTGTCCACGGTCAAGGACAGTTGGGTAACCGCTCTTGGGCTACGTCCACATGTTTAGAAACCAGTGTGTGTGTTGGATAAGTGGGAAGTTCTAGATGGGTCAAGTCCAAGGACTTGACATGATTGAGTTGGGTTGGTGCCCACTCTATTTATGTTGATATCTGTAACCTGTCCTCATGGTTACTTGGATTCGCCTGATGCATGTCTTGCAAGTTGTTGAACATGTCATTGCACTCAAAACTAGCTTTCTGCAAAAATTTACCTATATCATGCATTGTTATATTTGGAACCAAAACATGGGTTGCTTGCGAGTACATTCAAAGTACTCATTGGCTTGCCACCGGGTTATTTAATTGACCGGGCATGGAAGAACCGGAGTTCAAGAAGAGTTCTATGGAGACGAACATGCGAACTAGGACGTTTCGGTCGAGAATGCCTGTAGGGTTAAGGCAGATGGCATGGGTTCTACTTATCAACGAAGATTTCCGCTGCTTGTGTTTCATTTGATGTTCAGCCCTTAAGGCTTTATCAATGTAAGACTTGACCATAATGGTCATAATTTGTGTCAGACGGTATGTATGGATGTAAGACTCTTGTTATTCAGCTTCTATGTGTTCAGTGAGCATTGATCTCTGGGATCACTGTACACGTGCATTCGGTGATCACGACTTATGAGTCGGGGTCCCCATAGTTGAATACCAAGAGCCCTCCCCGTGGTCGATTGGGACTCGCCTTCGATAGAGCAGGCGTGCCAACGAGCGCGGGCGGGTTACCCACATCCGTATTGATGAGAATCCCGGAATAAGGGGGCACAATCTCCGCTTTGATAAGACATGCCAAGGAAACCGCCTCGCTAAACGCGCCGAGGTGGAACAGTAAAAATGATTCGTATAAAGGCCTGGACGTGGTGTGATGTCACGCCGCGGAATACGTCAGCAGATCTGTTCAAAAGTTATTCTCTCTACGGTAGTATGTGGAACTTGTTTTGCAGAGCCGGACACTATCCTTGTGTTCAAAACCTTCTACGAAGTATTCGGAGGAGGAGCCCGCCTTGCAATGCCGAAGACAATATGCGCGCCGGACTCGTCGTCATTGAAGCCTGGTTCAGGGCCTACTGAGGGAGTCCTGGATTAGGGGGTGTCCGGATAGCCGAACTATCACCGTTGGCCGGACTCCTGGACTATGAAGATACAAGATTGAAGACTTCGTCCCTTGTCCGGATGGGACTTTCCTTGGCGTGGAAGGCAAGCTTGGCGATACGGATATGTAGATCTCCTACCATTGTAACCGACTCTGTGTAACCCTAACTCTATCCGGTGGCTATATAAACCGAAGGGATTTAGTCCATAGGACGAACAACAATCATACCATAGGCTAGCTTCTAGGGTTTAGCCTCTCTGATCTCGTGGTAGATCTACTCTTGTACTACCCATATCATCAATATTAATCAAGCAGTGAGTAGGGTATTACCTCCATCGAGAGGGCCCGAACCTGGGTAAAAACATCGTGTCCCTTGTCTCCTGTTACCATCCGCCTAGACGCACAGTTCGGGACCCCTTACCCGAGATCCGCCGGTTTTGACACCAGCACGCGTCTTTTGTCCCTGCGAGGAACCGAAGTACCACCCCACGGGGGTATGTAAGGCGTTGGCCATGTCTTTTGCAAATATATATCCTTATTATGGATTGATGCGAGGTGCTAGTCCTGTCCCGGCTCGGCTCCCCCTTTCTTTCCTCACGAGGGCTTCGTGCTCTACGCTGACAGGTCTCGGTCCCCAGGCAAGCTTCAGCCGTCACTGGTATGGCAGGTCGCGATACCGTGGTCAAGGTCAGGAGGTGAGCGGCCCGAGGTCCTGTAAGAGCCCCTGAGTCGCGATGCTCAGGAGGTCCCCTTTGGTGCTCAAGCAGCCTCCGGTGGGCGAGAAAGGTAGGCAACGTTGTCGTGACAGAGCTGCCGTAGGCGAGGGTTTAGTGCTGAGTCGAATCAGTCTTGGTGTGACTTATCTTGTCGGTTCGGAGTAGTTTCAGGTGAAGTGTCGGGCCTGCACGGAGGTAGCTGAGGCGCTGCCGGGTCAGGTCTTCGCGAGCTCCTTCCCTCTCCCCCACACTTTCCTTCATGCTCTACGTCCTCAGGTCCCGCCCCTCGAGCGAGCTCAGCCGCCGCTAGTATGACAGGTCGCGATGCTGTGGGTCAAGGCCAGGGGGTGAGGGCTGGAGAGCCATTAAGAGCCCGTGAGTGACAATGCTTAGGCGCCCCCCTTTGAACGTGCAAGCGGATTGTGCCGGAGAGAAGGAGAGGAGGCTCACGTCATGCCCAGCGTTACTCCTGGAGCGGGTCCTGCGTACCAATCACGAGAGAAAGCAAGGTCTTGTCGCGGTTGTTAGCCAACCATTGGTCGGTCCGAGGGAGTGATTGAGGCACTGAGGGCCCTGTGAGGTGGCGCCTTGTGGGGCTGCCGTGGCCAGAGCTCGACCACTCAGATTTATCGGCATTGCAGGGACGGACCCTTGCGCAAGTGTCATGCCAGAGTGAGCGGCTCCAAAGGTAGGTGTCAATCGAGCAGGCGATTAGGTCGAGCACGTTAAACATGAAGGAGCAAATCCATTTAGATAGATGCAGAAAAAGGCAAATGCCACTGGGTTAGGCCCGAGTGGCTTGGGGCATTGTTCAAGAAATCGGTAACTGGTAGCTGCTCGGTCAGCTTGGGAGTAGTGATTAATCGGCGAATCGGCCTATTAACTGGATTAATCGGTCGACCATTAATCAGTAGATTAAATAGGAATTGCCAACATATATCTAGTTTTTTATGTATTATACCATACTATCATGCTCTCAACTAGGTAATGTACCAAAATATGATGCTGTTTGGTCGATCGCTAGGTATTGAGGAGCGAGAGGGTGATGGGAGGGATTACAGGAAAAAAATTAGGTTGTGTTTGCCCAGAAGTTAATGGGTCAGCAGTGATTAATCGGCCTAACAACCGATTAATCGGTCTAACTGGCCAATTAATCGGCTTGGCAAGTTAACACGATGAATAGGTGTTATTCGATTCGGTCACCCTATGAGTAGCGATTAACTGGCCCGTTAACTGATTAATCGGACGAATTCTTGAACTGTGGCTTGGGGATAATGCAACCCGAGGGGCGCCCCCAACAAAGTAACCTAAAGGCATGAACAAAAGGGATACATGCCGCAGGGACGGACCCATGCGGCCTGGGAATGATGCAGCCCTGGGGGCGCTCCCAGCTAAAAATGAAACTCGAAGGATGTCACCTGATGATGTTGGAGATGAAGGAATGCTGAAGTAGCTGACGACATGCGCTGCGGAAGTCGATCCTCATGAGCCCCCAGGCCCAGGAGCCTCGGGAGGCTCCGGGGGCGCAGGCGGCTCCTCGAGCACCATCTCCATCTCTGCCAGGACTGCGGAATGCCTGGCCTCCTGATCCTCCAGAATTCTCCTCATAAGATGCTGACGTGCGGCCGCCGCGTTCGGCGGGCTGAAAGGCATGCGAACATAGCTGTGGGGTGGACCCTCGCAGCGTCCCACGCGTGAGGGCCAGAGGCGTTCCTGAGAGGCGGCTCGGTTGGGCCCTGGTACGTCGATGCAGACGCGCAGCCCACCATCCTCGCCTGGATGGGGAGCTACGGCGAGTAAGCGGTGGCTGCCACTCATGACTCTTGACTCCTGCAGCTCCTGAATGATCTCGCTTATGAACTCCCGAGGTTTTGGCCCTCCTTACCTTGTTCCTTCCTGAGGGAAACGTGCTTTGAAGCTCGCCTCCAAGTGGTGCCCGAGCGCCTCCCTCGTGATCTTGGCAAAGTCGGTGGCCCTCCAGGAGAGAGTCCCCGAGCCTTGCACGAGGAGGGCGCCGGGCGTGCCTTCCTATGCGACAGAAGGAGGCGCCCCTTGAATGGGTGCGGATCCTGGCACAATGCCACTAGAGGGGCCTGCCTCCCGAGGGTTCGGACCAGGTGATGCTTTCTTCTTCTTAGGGGCTGCTGTCGGATTTCGGGTTCCGGCAGACCCTCAAGGTTCGAACTCTGGGGTGCGCGCGGAGATCACACCTCCTACCTACTCCTGTCTCGCCTCCTCGCACGGATGTAAACTACACGAAGAACAACATAAAGGACACGAGGTTTATACTAGTTCGGGCCACCATTGTGGTGTAATACCCTACTCTAGTTTGTGGCGTGGTGGATTGCCTCAGGGGCTGATGATGAACAATACAAAGAAAGAACTGCCTCGTGAGGGGAGGGGTTCTTGTGTTGGTGGTTCTGGCTAAGGTTCGATTGGTCGACCTTCCGATCAGCCTCCTCTCTACTGTGGTGGCTAGCCCTATTTATAGAGCGAGGCCCTGGTCCTCTTCCCAAATAATGAGCGGGAAGGGCGCTAAAAATTGGCCATTTTGAAGGGGAACATCTAGTACACTTATCCTGGCTAAAGTCGGTCCTCGCCTGCCAAAGACTCTGACAGTGACGCCGGCTTGGGCTCCACGATGACCTCCGTCCTGCCGTTCTGCTAGTCTTGGTCTTGTTGCACCGAAATGGTTGCCTTTGCTTGATACTCTCGCCTGCGTTTGCCCCCTTTGCACCAAACAGGAAACAAGGACTCTGCGTAGGCCGGCGCCCGCCTGGCGCCCGCCTGGCTTCGGTCGTCATGGCTTGCGTCACGGGCACCTCGTGAGGTACCCCTACTTGATCTCTCTGACTCCTCGCGAGCCAGCCCGACGAGGATGTGCCTGAGGAAGCTTTCTGTCGTCCGCCCCGCGAGGCTTGTCCCTTCGCAAGGGTCTTGAGCTTGCGTCGATGAAGATGGGCCGTACTGGGCCACTCCTTGAGCCACGCTGCAGGCCGTAGGCAGGCAAGTCTGGGTAGCCCCGTTCCCAGAACGCCGACAGTAGCCCCCGGGCCCAAGGCGCGCCTCGACTTGGCTTAGCAGAGAAGCGAAGGGGCAAGTCGCGGCAATCAGCGCCCTAACAGCCTGCGGCCTTGGGCGCCGCGTGGCGGTTGATTGGACGTGGGCGTCCCTGCTTCCCCACGACGCCTCGGCAACTGCACGAATTGACAAGTCCCTGCATGCAAAACGGGTCATGATGACCTGTGATCGTGGAGACCGGCGGTTGGCCTCCCCCGGCTATATGTACGGAACGGCGCAAGCCCTTCCGGTCCATCCTTTCCTGCTACTCTCCTTCTTCTTCTCCCTCGTCCTCGCTCCACCTTACGCCAATGGCACCAATCCGTCGGTTTTCTGCCGAAGAGAAGGGGAAGGCCCCCCCGAGAGGATCCTGTCCCGCTTCCGCCAAAGAAGCGGCTCGTCTCTTGCCGCGGAGAAGGGGGTGCTTGGCAGGAGGTGTCGAGGCCATGGTTTGAGCAGCTGCCGCCTGGATTCCCATTGCCCTTGTATGCCCGGATCGAGGGTCCTGAAGTCGCAGGCGCCGAGCGGCACCGCTAGAGGCGCCGACGCTGCCGGCGGATTACGGCGGTGCGCGTCGTTCCTCCCGGAGTTCACGCCGAGGGCTCTTCTCGTGAGCTTGTGCTTCACGCCGCCTTGCCTACTCGATCTTCGATTCTTCTTCCCCCCTCCTTCGCCTTCGAGATTCCGCCAAGGGGGCCTCTCAAGCTCTGTCTGCAGCACGCCGACTGTCGGACCCCTGCGACCGAAGCGGATGTCGAGGTCGTCGCTCCGGGCAAGGTCTTCATGACCTGGGGCTGGGGCGAGATCACCCGGGTTTGCCGTTCGAAGGGGGCCCTCGTGATCCATCTGGACTACGATGGTGCCTCTTTGATGCTCTTCAAGGTCTTCGACGAAGGTGGGCGCCGGCTGGAGTGCTGCCCCAGAGGCAGCGGCCGAAGCTCTGGAGAGGCGAGGACCAGGCCTGCCGCCAGCCCCTCCAGCAACTCCTCTGATGGCAGCGGACGTACCGAAGGGTCCAACGACTCTTCAGGACTCTTCCCGACCCCGACGACGAGCGACGACAGCTACGAGCCTCCGAGCTCGCGCCGTGCCCGAAGCAGGGCCGGCGCGCCCGGCGGTCGATGCAGCTGATCTGGATGAGGTTGGCGCTGGCCTTGCGCGGCCCACTGTTGATGATGGCGTCTACCGTCATGGTCCCTGTAGTTAGGACTCCTTAAGGTATGCGTCTTTTGTCCCTGCGAGGAGCCAAGAACACACCCCGTGGGGGCTTGTAAGGTGCCTGTAGTTCCTTTTGTTAATATGATCCTTATCGTGAAGAAGTGTGAGATGCTCGTCCATCCTTATCTTAGTTTCTCCTTTCGAACCTCGCGAGGGCTCGATGCTCTGCGCCGACAGGTCCCGGTCCCAAGGCAAGCTTCATTCGTCGCTGGTATGCCAGGTCGTGATGCCGTGGTCAAGGCCAGGAGGGGAGCGGCCCGAGGTCCAGTAAGAGCCCCTGAGTCGCGATGCTCAGGAGGTCAGCTTTAGCGCTCAAGCAGCCATCATTTGATGAGAAAGGAGCACAAACATGGCCAACACGGAGCTTCACTAGGTGAAAGGCCGGTGTTGCGATAGTTAGTAACTCCGGAGGATGACTTATCTTGAGAGTCTGAAGCCTCTCCTTGGTGCGGCACCAGTTCCGCGCGTCTGCAGCCGAGGAGTTGCCGGGCAGGGTCCTCGCGAGCCTCTTCCCCCTTTTCCTTACTCCCCTTCGCGCTCTACGTCCTCGGGTCCCGGCCCTCGAGCGAGCTCAGGCGTCGTTGGTATGCCAGGTCGCGATGCCGTGGACAAGGCCAGGAGGTGAGGGCTGGAGAGCCAGTAAGAGCCCGTGAGTCGTGATGCTAAGCCCCCCCCCCCCCCGCCCTTTAACGTGCAAGCGGTTCGCGCGGTTGAGAGGGAAAGAGACGACGCGAAGGCCTCCCCTGATGTTGCTCCTTAAAGATATCCTGCGAGCTCACCACAAGGAAAACGAGTGTTGCCGTTACAATCGCCAGCCAGCCGCAGGTTGCTCTGGAAGGGTGACGAGGGCACTGAGGGCTTGGCGAGGTGGCGCCTTGCGGGGTTGCCACGGCCAGAGCTCAGCCACTCAGGTTTATCGACGTTGCAGGGACGGACCCATGCACAACCATCGTGCCTTTAGGGAGCAGCTCCATAAGTTAGTGTCAATCGAGCGGGCGATTAAGTCAAGCATGTTAATCATGAAGGAGCAAATCCATTTAGATAGATGTAGGAAAAGGCGAACACCACTGGGTAGGGCCCGAGCGACTTGGGGATAATGCAGCCCGAGGGGCGCCCCCAACAAAGTAAGCTAAAAACATGGACAAAAGGGATACATGCCGCAGGGACGGACCCACACGGCCTGGGAATGATGCAGCTCTGGGGGCCCTCCCAGCTGAAAATGAAACTCAAAGGATGTCACCTGCTGATGTTGGAGATGAAAGGGATGCTAAAGTAGCGGACGGTGTGTGTTGCAGAAGCCGATCCTTACGAGCCCCCAGGCCCAGGAGCCTCGGGAGGCTCCGGAGGCACTGGCGGCTCCTCGCGGACCATCTCCATCTCCGCCAGGACTACGGAATGCCTAACCTCTTGAGCCTCCAGGATGCTCCTCCTGAGGCACTGACGCACAGCAGCCGCGTTCGGCAAGCCGTAAGGCATGCGAACCTAGCTGTGGGGTGGGCCTTCGCAGCGCCCCGCGCGTGAGGGCCAGAAGCGCTCCTGAGAGGCGGCTCGGTTGAGCCCTGGGATGTCGATGCAGACGCGCAGCCCACCATCCTCGCCCGGATGGGGAGCTACAGCGGGTAAGCGGCGGCTGCCACTCATGACTCTTGACTCCTGCAGCTCCTGAATGATCTCGCTGACGAACTCCTGAGGGTTTGGCCTTCCCTGCCTTGCTCCTTCCTGAGGGAAACATGCTTTGAAACACGCCTCCAAGTGGTGCCCGAGCGCCTCCCTCATGATCTTGACAAAGTCGATGGCCCTCCAGGAGAGAGCCCCCGAGCCTTGCCTGAGGAGGGCGCCGGGCGCGCCTTCCTATGCGACAGAAGGAGGCGCCCCTTGAATGGGCGCGGATCCTGAGGGGCCTGCCTCCCGAGGGTTCGGACCAGGCGATGTCTTCTTCTTCTTAGGGACTGCCTCGGGATGCCTTCCGCTCCGGTGATCTGGGTCTTCGATTGACGCGTCCTGGAAAGCACGCTCCAGAGAACACACATCATCCCTCTCCTCACAAGGCACCGTGATGACTCCACCACTTCCTGGCATCTTGAGGACATTGTAGCCATGATGAGTCACGGCCATGAACTTGGCCAGAGCTGGGTACCCGAGGATGGCATTGTACGGCAGGCGGATGTGCACGACGTCGAAGTCAATGAGCTCGGTGCGTTAGTTGTCGCGCTTCCCGAAGGTAACAGTAAGGCGGACCTGCCCTATCGGGACAGTGGAACTGTCGGTGACTCCTGAGAAAGGCTTGGTTGGCTGAAGCTGATTGTATGGCACTTGGAGATTGTTGAATATCTCGACGGACAGGACGTTGAGCCCTGCCCCGCCATCGATGAGGGTCCTGGTGACTTGCACATTGCTGATGATTGGGGAACAAAGCATCGGAGGACTCGCTGTGGCCGCAAGACTTGAGCTGATCCGCTGAGCTGAATGTGATGGCGCATGCTGACCACCTGAGAGGGCGTGTGGCCTCAAGCTTGGGGAGGACAGCATTCACCTCGCGAGCAAACTGCTTGAAGATGCGTTGAGAGGCTGGGGCCTGAGTGCCGCCAAAGATGCAAGCGATCGCGCGTGGTTCCTGGAAGCCCCCAGCCCCCTCGTCCTGATGATGGTCTTCATTCCTCCTCGGCTGTGGTGGCAGAGGAGGGAGGCCTGCGTTGTCTTGTGGGCGATCCCCGCGAGGCTGATCCCTCCAACCACCCTCGCGAGGCTGGTCCTGCCAGCGGTCCTCGCGAGGTCGGTCACGCCACCCTTGGCGAGGGCCACGGTCTTCCCATCGTCCTCCACCTCTTCCTCCTCCTCGGCCATAGCCCCGGTCGCTGCGCTCGGGGCGTCGGCCAGCACGCACGTCCCGCACGGCCCTGAGCTCTTGGCATTCATTGGTGGTGTGGGTGTGGAGGTCGCGGTACACGCAGTTTCGGCTGCCCCTGGATGACTCAGGGTGATCCCTGCCTTGCTTGGTGTCCGGCTCTGCTGCAAGCACGACAGCCCCATTGCGCTTCACGTCCTTGACCTTGGGCTTCTTCTCTTCTGGGTCGGCAGCCGGCAGTTCAAGGAGGGAAAGGCGTCCTTCCTCAACCCTGGCACACTTGGTTGCCAAATTGAACAGCTCCAGGGAGGTGCACGGGTCTTCATGGATCGCAAGCTCCTCTTTCATCTAGACGTCACGCACGCCGTCGGAGAAGGCTGAGATGATGGCCTCCTCAAACACCCTGGGGATCTTGAGGCGAGCGTTGTTGAAACGCTGGATGAACTTCTGCAGGGGTTCTCCTGGCTGCTGCCTGATGCGGCGCAAGTCGCTCATGGCCGATGGCCGGTCGCGGGTGCCCTGGAAGTTGGCGATGAAGCGGGTGCGCATCTCGTCCCAGGAGGAAATTGTGCCGGGAGCCAGGTGCGGGCACCGTCCTTGAGCGCCATGGGGAACCAGTTGACCATGACCTTCTCGTCCGCGTTGGCTGCTTCAATGCCCAGCTCATAGAGCTGGAGGAACTCCGCAGGGTCGGTCGTGCCATCGTAGCGCGGGGGCAGATCTGGCTTGAACTTGCCTGGCTAGGCCACGCTGCGCAGCTCGGCGGTGAAGGCACGTCAGCCTGAAATGGCCACGGGAGGCCTTTGGTGACGGAGAGCTTGATCTTGGAAGTCTCTGTGCGCTACCGCCAGGAGCAGCGCGGGGTCTTGACGCACTGGAGCAGGAGCTCGGTCGTGACGGGCCGGTGCGAGGAGCACACGGGCAGCTTCTTGGGGACGAGGGTTCTCTTGGCAGCTCTTCTCTTGCTGTGCTGGCGCCGGACGGAGCGGGTCTCGTCCAGGGGCCACGCGCCTTGGGGCCAAGGCGCCTTCTTGAGGGGGAAGGCGGCTGAGGCGCCCCCGGAGCTTCATTCCCCGCGCAGGGCGGAGCGCGGTGCAGCGAGAGGGATGGCGCAGGGGAGCCCCTAGCGGCGCTGATGAGCTCGGTGATGCGGGCGAGCCACTCGTCATAGAGGTCATCGACGGGATGGTAGTGCAGGAGCTCCCGCGCCAGGCGCGGCGTGCGCGTCCGTCGGAGCGCGACGGGCGTGGGACGAGGAACCGGCTGGAGTCAGCGACGGGGTGGCGGTGTGGCCTTCTCGCCGCACTGAAGGGTGCAGGGACGACGCCTGCTGCTCGTTCCCCGCCGGGTTGATGGCGGCATTGACGGCAGGCAACAGGGAATGGGGGGGGGCATCCGCCGACGGGGTCGTCTGGGCGACGCGAGTGGTGAGAGCGGCCCGGCGCTCGGTGCGGGCTCGACGAGCGTCTGACATGGACGTGACGGACGGTGAAACACAAGGCGGCGGAAGGAGGATTCCGGCGCACCCCTACCTGGCGCGCCAAATGTCGGATTTCGGGTTCCGGCAGACCCTCAAGCTTCGAACTCTGGGGTGCGTGCGGAGATCACACCTCCTACCTACTCACGTCTCGCCGCCTCGCACGGATCTAAACTACACGAAGAACAACACAAAGGACACGAGGTTTATACTAGTTCGGGCCACCATTGTGGTGTAATACCCTAATCTAGTTTGTGGCGTGGTGGATAGCCTCAGGGGCTGATGATGAACAATACAAAGAAAGAACTGCCTTGCAAGGGGAGGGGTTCTTGTGTTGGTGGTTCTGGCTAAGGTTCGATTGGTCGACCTTCCGATCAGCCTCCTCTCTAAGAGTAGAGACTAGCCCTATTTATAGAGCGAGGCCCTGGTCCTCTTCCCAAATAATGAGTGGGAAGGGCGCCAACAATTGGCCATTTTGAAGGGGAACATCTAGCACACTTATCCTGGCTAAAGTCGGTCCTCGCCTGCCAAAGACTCTGACGGTGATGCCGGCTTGGGCTCCACGATGACCTCCATCCTACCGTTCTGCTGGTCTTGGTCTTGTTGCACCGAAATGGTTGCCTTTGCTTGATACTCTCGCCTGCGCTTGCCCCCTTTGCACCAAAGAGGAAACAAGGACTCTGACCAGGCCGGCGCCCGCCTGGCTTCGGTCGTCATGGCTTGCGTCACGGGCACCTCGTGAGGTACCCCGCCTTGATCTCTCCGCCTCCTCGCGAGCCAGCCGGACGAGGCAGTGCCTGAGGAAGCTTTCTGTCGTCCGCCCCGCGAGGCTTGGCCCCTCGCGAGGGTCTTGAGCTTGCGTCGATGAAGATGGGCCGTACTGGGCCACTTCTTGAGCCACGCCGCAGGCCGCAGGCAGGCAAGTCTGGGTACCCCCGTTCCCAAAACGCCGACAACTGCCTCGGGAAGTCATCTGCTCCTGTGATCTGGGTCTTCGATTGTCGCGGCTTGAAAAGCACGCTCAAGGGAACACACTGCATCCCTCTCCTCACAAGGCGTCGTGATGACTCCACCGCTTCCTGGCATCTTGAGGACATTGTAGACGTGATGAGTAACTGCCATGAACTTGGCCAGGGCTGGGTACCCGAGGATGGTATTGTATGGCAGGCGAATGTGGGCGACGTCGAAGTCAATGAGCTCGGTGCGGTCGTTGTCGCGCTGCCCAAAGGTGACAGGAAGGTGAACTTGCCCTATCGGGACGTTGGAACCATCAATGACTCCTGAGAAAGGCTTGGTTGGCTGAAGATTATTGTATGGCACTTGGAGATTGTTGAATGTCTCGACGGACAGGACGTTGAGCCCCGCTCCGCCATCGATGATGGTCTTGGTGACTTGCACATTGCTGATGATTGGGAGCAAAGCATCGGGAGGACTCCGGCCGTGGTTGCGCACTTAAGCTGATCCGCTGAGCTGAACGTGATAGCGCACGCTGACCACCTGAGAGGGCGCATGGCCTCAAGCTTGGGGAGGACTGCATTCACCTCGCGTGCAAACTGTTTGAAGATGCGCTGAGAGGCTGGGGCCTGAGCGCCACACAAGATGCAAGCGATTGCGCGCGGCCCCTGGAAGCCCCCAGCCTCTTCGTCCAGATGATGGTCTTCATTCCTCCTCGGCGGTGGTGGCAGAGGAGGGAGGCCTGCGTTGCCCTGAGGGCGATCCTCACGAGGCTGATCCCTTTAGCCTCCCTCGCGAGGCAGGTCCTGCCAGTGGTCCTCACGAGGTCGGTCATGCCACCATTGGCGAGGGCCACGGTCTTCCCATCATCCTCCACCTCTTCCTCCTCCTCGTCCATAGCCCCGATCATTGCGCTCGGGGCGTCGGCCGGCACGCACATGTCGCACAGCCCTGAGCTCTTGGCATTCGTTGGGGTTGTGGGTGTGGAGGTCGTGGTACACGCAGTATTGGCTGCCCTTGGATGACTTGGGCTGATCCCTACCTTGCTTGGTGTCTGGCTCTGCTGCGAGCACAGCAGCCCCCTTGCGCTTCACATCCTTGACCTTGGGCTTCTTCTCTTCTGGATCGACACCCGGAATCTCGAGGAGGGAGAGGCGCCCTTCCTCAGCCCTGGCGCACTTGGTCGCCAGGTTGAACAGCTCCAGGGATGTGCACAGGTCTTCATGGATTGCTAGCCCCTCTTTCATCTTGATGTCACGCATGCCGTCAGAGAAGGCCGAGATGATGGCTTCCTCAGTCACCCTGGGGATCTTGAGGCGAGCGTTGTTGAAGCGCTGGATGTAATTTTGCAGGATCTCTCCTGGCTGTTGCTTGATGTAGCGCAGGTCACTCATGGCCGGGGGCCGGTCACGAGTACCCTGGAAGTTGGCGATGAAGCGAGTGCGCATCTCGTCCCAGGAGGAGATCGTGTCGGGAGGTAGGTTCAGGAGCCAGGTGCGGGCCCTTGAGCGCCATGGGAAACCAGCTCGCCATGACCTTCTCATCCCCGTTGGCGGCCTCGATGCCCATCTCGTAGAGCTGGAGGAACTCCGCAGGGTCAGCCGTGCCGTCGTAGCGCGGGGGCAGATCTGGCTTGAACTTGCCTGGCCAGGCCACGCTGCGCAGCTCGGCGGTGAAGGCACGGCAGCCTGCAGTGGCCACTGGAGGCCTTTGGTGGCAAAGGGATTGATCTTGGAGGTCTCCGCACGCCGCTGGCAGGAGCAGCGCGGGGTCTTGGCACGCTGGAGCAGGAGCACGGTCATGACGTGCCGGTGCGGGAAGCACACGGGCAGCTTCTTGGGGACGAGGGATCTCTTGGCAGCTCTTCTCTTGCTACACGGGCGCTGAACGAAGCGGGTCCCGTCCAGGGGCCGCAAGGCCGCTGTGGTGTCTTCTAGAGGGGAGGCGGTGGGCGCCTCAGAGCTGCGTGTTCACGCAGGGAGGGGGGCGATGCAGCGAGAGGGATGGTGCAGGGGAGCCCCCTGCGGCGCTGACGAGCTCGGTGATGCGGGCAAGCCACTCGTCTTAGAGGTCGTCGACGGGACGGTAGTGCAGGAGCTCTCGCGCCAGGAGCAGCGCGGCGTGCGTGTCGGCAGGAGCGCGACGGGCGTGCGATGAAGAGCCTGCTGGAGTCAGCGACGGGGTTGTGGTGCGGCCTTCTCGCCGCACCGAAGGATGCAGGGACGAGGCCTGCTGCTCGTTGCCCGCCGGACCGATGGCGACGTGGGTGGCAGGCGACGGGGAACGACGGGGAGGCCCTACAACGGGGGCCATCTAGGCGACATGGGCCGCGTGGGCAGCCCAGCGCTCGGCGCGGGCTCGACGAGCGTCAGACATGGATGCGACGGACGGTGAAACACAAGACAGAGGAAGGTGTGATTCCGGCACACCCCTGCCTCGCGTGCCAAATGTCGGATTTCGGGTTCCGGCAGACCCTTAAGGTTTGAACTCTAGGGTGCGCACGGAGATCTCTCTTCTACCAACTCACGTCTTGTCGCCTCTCAAGGGATCTAGGCTACACGAAGATGAACAATACAAGAGACACAAGGTTTATACTGGTTCAGGCCACCATGGTGGTGTAATACCCTACTCCAGTGTGTGGTGTGGTGGATTCCCTCAGGGGCTGATGATGAACAATACAAGGATAGAACAGCCTCGCGAGGGGTGTTCTTTTGGGTGGATCAGATGATGATTTCTACTGTGATGGCTAGCCCAATTTATGGAGCAAGGCCCTGGTCCTCTTCCCAAATATTGAGCAGGAAGGGCGCCAACAATTGGCCATTCTGAAGGGGAACATCTAGTACACTTATCCTGACTAAAGTTGGTCCTCGCCTGCCAAAGACTCTTGCGATGACACCTTCCTGGGCTCCACGATGACCAACATCCTACCGTTCTGCTGGTCTTTGTCTTGTTGCACCGACATGGTAGCCTTTGCTTGATACCTTGGCATGCGCTTGCCCCCTTTGCACCAAAGAGGAAACAAGGACACTGCGCAGGCCGGCGCCCGCCTGGCTTCGGTCATCATGGCTTGCGTCACGGGCACCTCGCGAGGTACCCCGCCTTGATCTCTCCGCCTCCTCGCGAGCCAGCCTGACGAGGCTGCGCCTGAGGAAGCTTCATGTCGTCTGCCCCGCGAGGCTTGGCCCCTCGCGAGGGTCTTGAGCTTGTGTTGACGAAGATGGGCCGTACTGGGCCACTCCTTGAGCCACGCCGCAGGCCGCAGGCAGGCAAGTCTGGGTACCCACGTTCCCAGAACGCCGACACCGTCGTCCGAAGAAATTGAATACAATGATGGAAGTCGAAGGCAAAGTGAAGGCGTAGTATTCATTTTGTTGTTCCTCTTTCATTCTTTTGAGTCATAGGACCTTCGTACTATTAAGAGGGGTATAGGTTCTTGATGCTTAGACAAAACCTGTGAAAGCTGCGAGAGAAATCTCTTTATGTTCCGAGCAAATACGTGTCAGCAAGAGACTATGATCTTCTTTCCTGCGAGAGATTTGTCTCGGACCAAGGAGTTACAATTTCTTGCCCCACAAGCAATGTTATCATTGTGCTCAAAATACGACCGTTAGACTCGTGTCGTTCGGCCATTGGCTGACCCCGATGTCTAATTTGGTCTTTGCCCATCAGGGAAGGCTGCGGCTATAAATAGCCACCCCGCTCCAACTTGGTTCATTGGCTGCTCCGCTTGAGATTTCTAAGAAGATTGATTTGAGCAACCCCTCTCTGAGTGATTTGAGTTTAAGATCCACTGAGAGAAAAACCAAGAGCCCAAACTTAGACAGTGGTTTAGCATCACAGTAGTTCTGAGTGAGAGTTCTTGTACCTATTACTCTTGAGAGCTGCGCACTCTCTAGATGAATATGTTTTAGCTTGAGTGTTGAAGAGTCGTTCTCTTCATCGAGCTGGATCTTCAGTAACCAAGAGTGATTGTGGTTTGTGAAGGTCGATCGAAGGTTTGGACATTGCCAAAAAAGATCTACCATGAGTAAAATTAACCTGAGTCCGATCAGCTCTGCGCTGAAGGAGAATATGGTGAAGAGATTTTATCCTCTGTGTTAAGTCACAACCCCTCCAACCAGACGTAGCCCTTTGGTAAAAGGGTGAACTGGTCTAACAAATCTCTCTGTCGCCATCGAGCACCACTAGTTATACTTTCTTCACCGCATTACTTTCTGTAGCCTATATGTGTGCACTGTGATGATAGTTATCTGATCTATTCTCTCTGTTGTATATCTCTCAACTAATCCTTTGCAGAGTTGGTTTTCATTCATAGGCTGTGTTGTTATTCTTCATGTTCTTCTTTCCGAGTTATCATCATCGTCATCAAGCCCGTTGTAGCGTATGCTCGAGTCATTATTCCTGCTTACCTTGACGAATTTGTTCCTCAGTAGTGATCTTTCTCGCTCTAAGATCATCCGATAACTAATTCTTCTGTTGTGTTTGGGATCAGTTCAATAGTTTCGAAAGAAATTGTGAATCTCCCATTCACCCCCTCTGGTCGATATACTCTTGGTCCTAACAATTGGTATCAGAAAGTACTCCCTATCTCTATTTATTAAAGGTCTAACATCCTTGGCGTTTGGAGTATGACGTATGTAGGTAGACCCTCACACTCTGAAAGATTTCCTATCTTCGATGGAAATGACTATCTATACTAGAAGGAACGAATGAGAATCAGAATCCAAGCTATCAACTATGATCTGTGGCAGATTGTGGAAGATGGATACACCTTTCAGCAACCGAACAATCTCAACAACGATGATAAAGCAAATCTGCAGCTAGATGCTCTAGCAAAACATATCATCTGTCGCAGTCTATCAAAAGGCATTTCTTTCTGTTCCAAAGACTCAATACTGCAAAACAAATTTGGGATGTTATCAACAATGCTCATGAAGAACTTGTTGCCAGATCAGATCCCCACATTGAAATGCTTCGTGCCATGTTCACCGGATTCAGAAGTCTTCAAGAGGGAAGTGCTATGGAGCTCATTGGTCGACTGACTAACATTGTCGAAATACTGCATCAGCATGGAGTAACTGATATCAGTGATAGAGATGTAGTCAACAAGCTTTTGAGCGCTCTTGATGAATCCTTCGATCCCATTGTAGCTGAAATCAAACAAAGATCAAACTATGAAGAGCTTCACTATGTTGAGGTCATGACACTTTTGTCAATTCATGAAGAAAAGATAGAACTGGAAAATGCCAATCAAGAATCTTCTCCGAAAAGTTAAGGAGAAATTCTCTCACACTATGGCAGTTGCGAAGAAGGAGAAGATGTCGAGAATCAACACTCTATCGCTGGAGAACTTAAAATACTCACACAAAGGCTAAGTGATCTCAAAAGGCAAAATCTCTGCATCACAAATGAAGACGAGCTTGACATGCCAGAATCGTCAAGAAGAAGACTGGCTCCAAAAGATATGAAGTGCTTCAAGTGCAAACTATACGGTCATCTCATCGCTGATTGCCCTAGCTGGGAAGGAAAACCTAGCAACGGATGGAAATATCTTCACTGCAGTGGTTTTACTCGAGTGGATAATCATACTAAGCTCTCGAAGGAAATTGCTTCTTCCTCGTCTTCTTCGATGAGACCATTCACTAACGTGAAAGCAAGAGCTACCATTGAATCAAATATGAGGAGGATGTCAGAGCTAAATAGAGTATGTGCTGATCTTACTTTGGACTCAGAAGACGAAGCTACTGACACTGAATCAGATGATGAAGAATTCTACAAAAGGATTGGGAGAAGCAATGCATATGTTGCCATTAAATCATTGAAGAAATCTTATGAATAAAGAACTGATGATGACAATTCAAGCAATTATGAACTAATCACTTTCTGTCTCTGGCAAAATCATCAAAGAATCAGGTATCTGCAAAACACCAAAGATCCATGAACGAATATTCACCTTGTTGACGCTCAAAAGTGGCACGTTTATAAAGAGTGGCTTGAAGCTATGTCAAGATTAATTAAAACTTACTATTGAAAGTCAACATGAGATGGCTCTCTTCGAGAAGATGAAGATGAATATGAAGATGGTCTAAAACGGAGCTCGGATGTAAAAGTTATGACAAGTTTTCAGAGATACTCATGTTGACACCAGATTAAATAATGGCTAGAAAACCAATTAAGATTGCTTCAAATGGAGAAAAGTTTCAACATGCAAGTTGTGCGCCTCGTTGAAGCGATCAATTTTGATATAAAGATCATCCCAATCCGAGGTTGTATGTAAATGTTAGAGCCGGCACAGCGCGACCCTCTAGTGAGCAAAATATGACGCCAGGAACCAGACACATATGTGGGTATGTCTTATGAGCTGCGTGAATAATTAGCTGTTTTGCGCGAGCGATTTGACCCTCGAGATGAGCTCTGATGAAAAAACGTTCAACATGAAAGTTGTTCGCCCCATCGAAACGGTCAAGATTGCTTTTCGACTCGTTTCCATCCGAGGTTGTTTACCACCAGAAAAAAGACCCGCATGGTGCAGCCAGTTTTAGACAGAACAGTTTTGGAAAGTTCAGATAAAACCAACCCGCGATGTGAATCCAAACCTTTTCCTTGCACGGGAAGTCCAGCCGCCTCTTATATAACTAAGGGGTGATGGCCGATTGAACAACACCAATCGAACCAATCAATCTATTACAATTTTGTGTTCATCTATCTTTATTCCCTACCCTTGTATCTTTCTTTCTCGTTCTTCGTTCATTCTTCTCTTTGGAGGGCAGCGATCCACGAGGATATAGCGGCGAGCGAATCGACCTACGGCAGCCCATAGCCGCCGCACTCCATGACGGGGTCCCTCCCGGGCGTGTGGGGTTACTGTCGGCGTCCTGGACTTGGGGGTATCCAGTCCTGCCTGCCTGCGGCCCATCACGTGGCTCCGTCAACGGCCTGGTACGGCCCAGCTTCTACATCAACACCACGAGACCCTCGCGCGGGGTCAAGCCTTGCGAGGCGGACGATGCCAAGACCCCTGAAGGAGTCGGCCTCCTTAGGAGGACTCCTGATAGGCGGAGAGTTCTATGCACCTACCTCATGAGGCTCAGCTGACGTGAGCCATGACGACCAAGGCCAGGCGGGCGCCAGGCGGGTCTAGAGCGCAGGTTTCTTCTTTGGTGCAAGGGAGGCAAGCCACAGGCGCGGAGCCCCGAGGAAGCAGCCAAAGGTTTCCATTCTGATGCAATGAGACCAAGACCGCCAGGATGGTAGGACGGAGGTCATCACCAAGCTCACCGCAGCGTCACGACCAGAGGCTTTTCGCAGGCAAAAGACTACTTTTGTCAGGATAGACTGTACTACTTGTCCCCTTTCAAATCCCGCCGTTGTGGAATCTCTTCCCGCTCATATTTGAGAGGAGTACCAAGGCACTATATATAGGACTTAGCCACCACCATACACGAGGGACCGAAAACAAGAACAAGTAGAGCACCACACCAGCTCAAGAACACCTCACCTCCTAAAGCTTGGTCGTCCTTGTACAAGTTCATTCATAGCCCCTCGAGGCAATCCACCACACCACACTAGAGTAGGGTACTACACCACAACGGTGGCCCAAACCAATATAGATCTCTGTGTCTTTGTGTCTCTGTGAGCTCTCTTCGCTAGGCTAGGGAGGATCACGAGTAGGCAGGTTGGGCAGGTTGAGACCTCCGCACACACCCCAGTGTTCGAACCTCTCACGGGTTGCCGGACCCCGAAATCCGACATTTGGCGCGCCAGGTAGGGGTGCATCGGATCCTCTCTCCGTCGTTCGATCCGCCACTGCATTGACATCACCATGGCCGACGCGCGCAGGGCTCGCGTCGAGCGTCAGGTTTGGGTCACCACCCGTGTCATTCAGAGGGTTCCGGCAGACGACGGCTGCGCCCGCCGCACTCCTTCTCCGGTGGCCAGCGCCGCCATGCGCCCTGCAGGCCACAAGCAGCAATCTTCATCGCTACACCAGTCGGTGCACCGCGACGGCCGCACCGCTACTCCGTCCCTGACTCCAGTAGCTTCGTCATCCCATGCGCGCCGCGGCCATGTGGACGGGCAGGCCGCTCTGCTCACGGAGTGGGAGCTCCTTCGCTACCGCCCCAAGGGTGATCTCTACGAGGAGTGGCTCGAGCGCATCGCCGAGCTCATCAGCGTCGCGCACGGGGGCTCCGACGGGCCGGATTGCTCGCTGCCTCAGCAACCACCTGCAGTGCGTGACGTCGCACATGGGGCTTCTCCTCCACCTCCAGCCCGGGGCGCCATCGTTGAGCCAAGGCGTATGGCTCCGCGATGCGACCCGCAGCGCCCGGCGCCAGCTCGGGACCACGTGAGCTGCCAGGTGGTTCAACGCCCCCAAGGAGAAGCGCGCGTGCTTCCAGCGCCCCAGCACCAGGCTCGCGAGCCGCCACGGGAGGTGGCGGTGCGCGTGCACCAGGACTATGTTCCACCCCCTGGACGACCTCCAGTGGCCACGGAAGGATGTCGTGCATTCACTACAGAGCTCCGCAACATCGTCTGGCCGAGCAAGTTCAAGCCTGACCTGCCTCCACGCTACGACGGCACCGCAGACCCCGCCGAGTTTCTGCAGCTCTACGAGCTGAGCATCGAGGCGGCCAATAGCGACGACAACATCATGGCAAATTGGTTCCCAATGGCCCTCAAGAATGGCGCACGTTCTTGGCTCCTGAACCTGACCGAGGGGTCAGTTTCTTCCTGGGAGGAGATGCGCAGCTGCTTCATCGCCAACTTCCAGGGCGCTCGCGACCATCCACCGGCCGCGGGAGACCTGCGCCGTGTCAAGCAGCAGCATGAGGGACCTTGCATAAGTATATCCAGCACTTCAACAACGTCCGCCTCAAGATTCCCAAGGTATCCGACGAGGCCATCATATCCGCATTCACCGACGATGTCCGCAACGTCAAGATGAAGGAGGAGCTTGCCATCCACGAGGACCTCTGCACTGCTCTGGACATGTTCAACATGGCGAACAAGTGTGCGAGAGCTGAGGAGGGACGCCTCTCCCTCCTCGAGCTCCCTAATGCTAACCCAGAAGACAAGAAGACCAAGGACACAAAGCGCAAGGGGCCAGCCGTGCTTGCGGCAGAACCAGACACCAAGCGCGGCTGCGACCACCCTAAGTCATCTAAGGGCAAGCGGCCATTCTGCGCCTTCCATAACGTCTACAGCCACAACATCAGAGACTGCTAGGAGCTAAGGGCTCTCCGCGACGGGCGCCTCGAGCGCAACGATCGGGGCCCCGAGCGCAACGATCGGGGCTACGGTCGTGGAGGTGGCCGAGGCAGAGGTCACTGGGACGGACGCGACCGCCGTCGGGAGTGGCGCGACCAGCCTCGTGAGGACCACTGGCAGGACCAGCCTCGCGAGGGCAACTGGAGGGAGAAGCCTCGCAAGGATCACCCTCAGGGCAATGCTGCCATGCCTCCTATACCATCAGGACGAGGGGGCTGGGGGCTTCCAGAAGCTGCGAGCCATCGCCTGCATCTTGGGCGGCTCACAAGCCCCAGCTTCTCACCATGTCTTCAAGCAGTTTGCGCGCAAGGTCAATGCGGCGCTCCCCAAGCTTGAGGCCACTAGCCCTCTCAAGTGGTCCTAGTGCACCATCACCTTCGACTCCTCAGACCGGCTCAAGTGCGCGGCCACAATTGGCGCGCTCCCCATGCTCTGCTCCCCCGTCATCAGCAACGTGACCGTCACCAAGACCCTCATCGATGGCGGAGCAGGGCTCAATGTTCTCTCTGTTCAGGCATTCGATAGGCTCCAAGTGCCATACTACCAGCTGCACCCCACCAAGCCATTCTCAGGAGTGACCGACGGATCAATACACCCGATCGGGCAGGTTCGCCTCCCAGTCACCTTCGGCGAGTGCAACAACTATTGCACCGAGCTCATCGACTTCGACGTCGTCGACATTCTCCTGACCTACAACGCCATCCTTGGGTAACCAGCACTAGCCAAGTTCATGGCGGCCACGCACCACGGCTACAACATTCTCAGGATGCCAGGAAGCGGCGGCATTATCACCATCGCCTGTCCGGAGAAGGATGCGGTGTGCTCCCTCGAGCGCGCTTTCCAGGCTGCAGCAGTTGAGTACTCGGAAGACAAAGACGGCGCCCTCCCTCCTGAGGTCACCCCCAAGACGAAGAAGCTGCATTTGGGCCAGGGGTCTCGTGAGGAGGCATCACACGAGGATGCAGCGCTGAGCCTCGCGTGCCCGGACGTGGCGCCTTCACCCATCGCATAGGAAGGCACGCCCGGTGCCCCTCTTAGGCTGGGCTCGAGGGCTCTCCTCTAGAGGGCCTCAGACCTAGCCAATGTCACGAGGGCGGCGCTCGGGACCATGTGGATGCGCTCTTTAGAGTATGTTTCCAGGAGAAGGCAACAGGCGTGAGGCACCAGGCGTTCAGGAGTTCATCAGTGAAGTGATCGAGGAGATTCAGGAAGGAAGGGTTCTGCAAGGCAATCGTCACCTGCCGCGAGGCGGAGGTCACTGCCCTAGCGAGGGTAAAGAGTTCCGCGTCTACATCGATATCCCTGGGCTCAATAGGGCCACATCTCGGCAGCTCATGTGGCCCTCTCGTGTCGGCCGATGCGAGGGACCGCCTCACAGCTACGACTGCATGCCTTTTTGCCTAGCGGGCGCGGCTGAGGCGGTCTAGCGCTGCATGAGGGACGCTCAAGTGGCCCGCAAGGCCAGGCGCCAGGCGATCCTAGAGGAGATGGAGGAGCACCCTCAGTAGCCTTCTGGTCCCTCCGAGCCCCTCGAGGCCCGGCACCGGAGCGGCTCATGAGGAATGGCTTCAGCAGCACACATTTTTTGGCTACTTCAACAACTCTTTAGCAACGGCACCATGTGACATCTCCCTAGTTCATTCAGTTTGGGGGCGCCCCTCGGGCTGCATCATCCCCAGGCCGTGTGGGTCTGTCCATACGACATGTACCATTTTGCATTCACCGGGATTATCTAATCGTTTCCGTGAGTTTATTTATGATTGTCACCTCGTGACCCCCGCCTCATGACCCTGATGCTTCTGACTAACGCCATGTCTGCACGACACACACACATCGGCATGGCACTTGTGCTCGGGTCCGTCCCTGGAACGCTGATAAACCCGGGGATCGAGCTCTAGTTCGCAGCCCGCTTCGCATACACCACCTCGCAGGGTCGTCGGTGCCTCCGACACACACCTGGGGCTCTCGGCCTCCTTGGTCATCTAACCCGCAAGATCACCCCACAGCAAGCCAAGGGTCGGCCCAGACAACCACCGTCTAGCCTCGTGAGTCACTTGCACGTTAAAGGGGGGCCTCCCGAGCATCGCGCCTCGGGAGCTCCTACTGGCTCTCCAGCTCTCACTCCCTGGCCTTGACCACGGCATCGCGACCTGACATACTGATACGTCTCCAACGTATCTATAATATTTTAATTGTTCCATGCTATTATATTACCCCTTTTGGATGTTTATGGGCTTTATTTTACACATTTGTATCATTTTTGGGACTAACCTACTAACCGGAGGCCTAGCCCATATTGCTGTTTTTTGCCTATTTCAGTATTTCGAAGAATAGGAATATCAAACGGAGTCCAAACGGAGTGAAACCATCGGGAGCATGATTTTTGGAACGAACGTGATCCAGAGAGCTTAGAGTGCAAGTCAAGAAGCTGCCGAGGAAGCCACGAGATAGGAGCCCCCCCTGTAGGGCGTGCCCCCTGTCTCGTGGGCCCCTCGGGCGGCCACTGACGTACCTCTTCCTCCTATATATACCTAGGTACCCCGAAAACATCCAGGAGCACCACGAAACACAGTTTCCACCGCCGTAACCTTCTGTATCCGTGAGATCCCATCTTGGAGCCTTCGCCGGCACTCTGCCGGAGGGGGAATCGACCATGGAGGGCTTCTACATCAACATCCTTGCCCCTCCAATGAGTTGTGAGTAGTTTACCACAGACCTACGGGTCCATAGTTATTAGCTATATGGCTCCTTCTCTCTTTTTGGATCTCAATACAATGTTCTCCCTCTCTATTGTGGAGATCTATTCGATGTAATCTCTTTTTGCGGTGTGTTTGTCGAGATCCGATGAATTGTGGGTTTATGATCAGATTTATCTATGGTTATTAATTGAATCTTCTCTGAATTCTTTTATGTATGATTGAGTTATCTTTGCAAGTCTCTTTGAATTATCAGTTTGGTTTGGCCTACTAGATTGATTTTTCTTGCCATGGGAGAAGTGCTTAGCTTTGGGTTCTATCTTGCGGTGTTCTTACCCAGTGACAGAAAGGGTTGCAAGACAGGTATTGTATTGTTGCCATCGAGGATAACAATATGGGGTTTATATCATATTGCATGAGTTTATCCCTCTACATCATGTCATCTTGCTTAAAGCGTTACTCTGTTCTTATGAACTTAATACTCTAGATGCAGGCAGGAGTCGGTCGATGTGTGGAGTAATAGTAGTAGATGCAGGCAGGAGTCGGTCTACTTTTTATGGACGTGATGCCTATATACATGATCATGCCTAGATAATATCATAACTATGCACTTTTCTATCAATTGCTCGACAGTAATTTGTTCACCCACCGTAATTCTTATGCTATCTTGAGAGAAGCCTCTAGTGAAACCTATGGGCCCCGTGTCTATCGCTTATCATATTTGCTTTCAATCTACTTATATTTGCATCTTTACTTTTTGCATCTATATTATAAAATACCAAAAATATATTACTATCTCTATCAGATCTCACTTTCGCAAGTGGACGTGAAGGGATTGACAACCCCTTTATTGCGTTGGTTGCGAGTTCTCAGTTTGTTTGTGTAGGTGCGTGGGACTTTTGAGGAGCCTCCTACTGGATTGATACCTTGGTTCTCAAAACTGAGGGAAATACTTACGCTACACTTGCTGCATCACCCTCTCCTCTTCGAGGAAAACCAATGCTAGCTCAAGACGTAGCAAGAAGGATTTCTGGCGCCGTTGCCGGGGAGGTCTTTGCTCAAGTCAAGACATACCAAGTATCCATCACAAACCCATCTCCCTCGCATTTACATTATTTGCCATTTGCCTCTCGTTTTCCTCTCCTCCACTTCACCCTTGCCGTTTTATTCGCCCTCTCTTTCCCAATCTCCTCCTCTCTTTCCGCTTGCCTTTTTCCGTTGCCCGTGTGTTTGCTCGTTTACCTCGTCATTATGGCTAGTCCTCCTATCCTTATCATCTCTCCCGAACAAGAAATTCTCAATTTTAAGCAAAGGGAGGGAGAAAATTTAAAAGATGCTTGGCATAGAATTTGCAATGCCCAATATAAATGTCCTAGGAAGCTTTCCACTTCCGTTCTTCTCCGCAATTTTTATGTAGGCATTACTCCTTGGAATAGATGTGTTCTTGATATTGCTACCGGAGGTGATTTCATTAGTAGCCATAAGTTTGATGCTTATAGAGCTATGTTAGATTTTTTTTGGCTCACCACCTCTTTTGGTTAATGGAACTGTTTTAACTTTAGAACACGTTATGCAACGGCTTGATATTATTGAAAATAAAATTGCCACTGTTGAGTTGATTGAAAATTTGGATAAAAAGATTCATAAACTTATCACCGAATATGAATCTAGGGTTGGAGTTACCTTGAAAAATCTTAAAGCGAAAGAACCTATAGTCAATGAAAAAATAGATCTCGATTCTGCTAGAATTGGTAAACTTGAGGATATAATTACCAACTTAGGTTCGGCTTTTTCTCCCATGAAAAACACCCCAAACCCCCCTACAAAAACCACCAAGCTTATCTATGTTCCTAAAAATAAAGGTGAAACTTCTAGTATGGGAGACGCGGACCTCAAATCTATTTGTGTTCTCCCCAATGGTCTCTCTATCATTAAGGAACCTTTTGCTACCAATGGATTTCTTGAATTTTTTCCAAAAGGTTTAGCCATTACTAAAAAGGGAGAGATCCCTGGAGATCACAATCTTGCTACTTATGAATTTAGTGCCAAAGATGGCACTACTTAGATCTATCCTCGCTTTTATGCCTAGCTAGGGGCGTTAATTAAACGATAGCGCTAGTTGGGTGGCAACCCAATTTTCTTTATGTTCTTGGTTTTTGTTCCTGTTTAGTGTTAAATTTTGTTTCTACTTTCTGTTTATATGTGTTTTCATGCTTTATTTAGTGTTTGTGCCAAGTAGAACCTATAGGATAAACTATGATGATAGTTGATTTGATTCTGCTGAAAAACAGAAACTTTGCGCTCACAAGAAAAATTTAATAAATCACATAAACGTGATTTTGCATTGATTCTTTTTGCTGCTGATCAATAAACAAATTTTCCAGTACGTCCTATTTTGGTAGGATTTTTAAAGTTCCAGAAGTTTGCGTTAGTTACATATTCCTACAGACTGTTCTGTTTTTGACAGATTCTGTTTTTCGTGTGTTGCTTGGTTATTTCAATGCATCTATGGCTAGTAAATTAGTTTATAAACCATAAGGAAGTTTGAATACAGTAGATTTAACACCAAAATAAATAAAGAATGAGTTCATTGCAGTACCTTATTTGGTGATTTTGTTTTCTTTCACTAACGGACCTTATAAGATTTCCTGTTGAGTTTTGTGTTGTGAAGTTTTCAAGTTTTGGGTAAAGGTTTTATGGACTATGGAATAAAGGTGGCAAGAGCCTAAGCTTGGGGATGCCCAAGGCACCCCAAGATATTCAATAATAGCCAAAATCCTAAGCTTGGGGATGCCCCAGGAAGGCATCCTCTTTAAATCTTCGTTCATTGGTAACTTTACTTGGAGCTATATTTTTATTCGCCACATGATATGTGTTTTGCTTGGAGTGTCGTGTATTATATTAGTCTTTGCTTTTTAGTTTGCCACAATCATCCTTGCTGTACACACCTTTTGGGAGAAGCCTATTTGATTAGAATTTGCTACAATACTCTATGTGCTTCACTTATATCTTTTGAGCTTGATAGTTTTTGCTCTAGTGCTTCACTTATATCTTTTAGAGCACGGTGGTGTCTTAATTTTGAAGAAATTGCTTGTCTCTCATGCTTCACTTATATTATTTTGATAGTCTTATAGAACAGCATGATTTTTGCTATTATCATAAAGCTGGTCCTAGAATGATGAGCATCCAAGTTGGGTATGATAAAAACTATCATAGAAAGTGAATTGGATGCTATGATCAACTTGATGCTTGATAATTGTTTTGAGATATGGAGGTAGTGATATTAAAGTCATGCTAGTTGGGTGATTATGAATTTAAAGAATGCTTATGATAAAGTTAGCGAGTCCCGTAGCATGCACGTATGGTTAAAGTTATGTAACAAATTTGAAACATGAAGTGTACCCGGCTTGTGCATCCCTATGAGTGGCGGTCGGGGACGAGCGATGGTCTTTTCCTACCAATCTATCCCCCTAGGAGCATGCGTGTAGTACTTAGTTTTTGATGACTTCTAAATTTTTGCAATAAGTATATGAGTTCTTTTGAGTAATGTTGAGTCCATGGATTATACGCACTTTTACCTTTCCACCATTGCTAGCCTCTTCGGTACCATGCATTGCCCTTTCTCACCTTGAGAGTTGGTGCAAACTTCGCCGGTGCATCCAAACCCCGTGATACGATACGCTCTATCACACATAAACCTCCTTATCTTCCTCAAAACAGCCACCACACCTACCTATTATGGCATTTCCATAGCCATTCCGAGATATATTGCCATGCAACTTTCCACCGTTCCGTTTATCATCATCATGATATACATTACTTTTGGCATATTGCCATTGCATGATCATGTAGTTGACATCGTATTTGTGGCAAAGCCACCATGCATTATTTTTCATACGTGTCACTCTTGATTCATTGCACCATCCCGATACACCGCCGGAGGCATTCATATAGAGTCATATCTTGTTCTAGTTTCGAGTTGTAATCCATATGTTGTAATCAATAGAACTGTGATGATCATCATTTTTAGAGCATTGCCCAAAAAGAAAAGAAAAAAAGAATAAAGGCCAAAAGAAAAAAAAGAAAGGCCCAAAAAAAAGAAAAAAAAAGAAAAAGAAAAAAAATAAAAAATAAAAAGGGCAATGCTACTATCTCTTTTTCCACACTTGTGCTTCAAAGTAGCACCTTGTTCTTCATGTAGTGAGTCTCATAAATGGTGCTTCAAAGTAGCACCATATTTTTCATATAGTGAGTCTCATAAGTTTTCTTTTTCATACTAGTGGGAATTTTTCATTATAGAACTTGGCTTGTATATTCCTACGATGGGCTTCCTAAAATGCCCTAGGTCTTCGTGAGCAAGCAAGTTGGATGCACCCCCACTAGTTTTATTTTGTTGAGCATTTATAGCTCTAGTGCATCCGTCGCATGGCATTCCCTACTCCTCATGTTGACATCCACTTGCCCTTTGGTTTCGCCAGGAAGCCAAGTCCGAGCGCGCCTTGGGCCCGGGGGCTACTGTCGGCGTCCTGGACTTGGGGGTATCCAGTCATGCCTACCTGCGGCCCACCACGTGGCTCCATCAACGGCCTGCTACGGCCCAGCTTCTACATCAACACCACGGGACCCTCGCGAGGGGTCAAGCCTCGCGAGGCGGACGACGCCAAGACCTCTGAAGGAGTCGGCCTCCTTAGGTGGGCTCCTGAGGGGCGGATAGTTCTATGCAGCTACCTCATGAGGCTCAGCTGACGTGAGCCATGACGACCAAGGCCAGGCGGGCACCAGGCGGGTGCAGAGCGCAAGTTTCCTCTTTGGTGCAAGGGAGGCAAGCCACATGCACGGAGTCTCGAGGAAGCAGCCAAAGGTTTCCATTCTGGTGCAACGAGACCAAGACCGCCAGGATGGCAGGACGAAGGTCATCACCGAGCCCACCACGGCGTCACGGCGAGAGGCTTTTCATAGGCGAAGACTACTTTTGTCAGGATAGATTGTACTACTTGTCTCCTTTCAAATCCCGTCGTTGTGGAATCCCTTCCCGCTCATATTTTGGAGGAGGACCAAGGCACTATATATAGGACTTAGCCACCACCATAGACGAGGGACCGAAAGCCAGAACAAGTAGAGCACCACACCATCTCAAGAACACCTCACCTCCTGAGGCTTGTTCGTCATTGTACTAGTTCATTCATAGCCCCTCAAGGCAATCCACCACACCACACTGGAGTAGGGTATTACACCACAACGGTGGCCCGAACCAGTATAAATCTTTGTGTCTTTGTGTCTCTGTGAGCTCTCTGCGCTAGGCTAGGGAGGATCGCGAGTAGGCAGGCTAGGCAGGTTGAGACCTCCGCACGCACCCCAGTGTTCAAACCTACGATTTCCGGACCCCGAAATCCGACAGTTTCCGGTCTGCAAAAGCTCCTGCCGACTGTCTTGCGTATCACGCTGTCGGTCGGCTCTCCTTTGATGTGAGCTACGGTGCATCACCCCCGGTGTCGACAGTACACATGACGTGTTCGTGTGTCAACACAGTTTTTGGTGACTCCACTGGAGATCAAGCTTTGAACAGTCTCCAGCCTGTTCTTGCTACAAGGAGAGCGTCATCAAGCGGCTACAATCTACAACGGTAACATGTATCATCAATATCCTTACGTAGATGCAAATAGCCATTATATTGATGTTGCTAGATCTTTCAGTGGACATGTCATGTCTGCTAGCCCTAACAAGCAAAGGCCAACTAGTTATTCCGTTGGAGAAACTTGGAATTTACAGAATCACGAAATGCAACTAATGAATCTAAACTTTCGTGCATCGGCAACATCTTTCAATATGCCGGTGAACAACACAATTTGTTTGAGTGATAAATATATGACACCTCATGTACAGGAGGGCATCTCACAGTTTTATCCATCGACAGCGGACTCGCAATATGCGGGTTCATCCCCAAACATGCCGATGGATGGGGGAATCGGCCATGCTTCCATTAGCTATTTGGTCGGTTATCCTCAAACATCATATACTACACCTTATGATATTAATTGTTCAGTGGAATATGAAACTAAAAATATTCATGACTCGGATCTCCTTGGCCGAGTGAATGGAGATTCTGCAGGAGCATATGTGCCTAATATTGCATGAGATGAGGTGGCTCTGGGTGCATTAACAAGTTTAGCCCAAAATAAGAAGATTAGTGCTATTTTCCTTGAGCAGCACGAAAAGGGATTGGTTCCTGATTATGAGGCAATAAGAGCTAGGGTTTTGAAAGAAGACGAAGTGTTGCCGATTGATCAAATTGGCGTGAGAAAATATTCAACAACAATGCACATGTCTTCACCTATCATTGCAGCATGTTATACACCCCCTATACAATCGCAAAATTTCGGCAACATCAATTCATTGCCGAAAGATCGTAAAAGTATTGGGGGGCAAGCCGATCCAAGTAGGGCTGAGTTTCAAGAAAAATATGTGGCCCAAGTGGACAAGAACAAGCCAGAGCTCACAGGGAATAACACTAATGAATTTACTACACCTACCCTTGAGGAATTACCAGCACAATATCGATAGGCTTATGAAGCTCTCAAGAAGAAGCATGGAGAGGAAGATTTGCAAGAGTACATCAAGTGCCTTTCTCCATGTAGCAACCATGTTGGCCCTTCTACACTCTTAAGGCAAGATAAAAATAAGCTTTGCAAGCAAATCAACAAAAAAGGATTCACTCGGGTAATACAGTGGATTCGGTTGAAACCAGATTGAGCACTGAGATAGCTAATGCCGAGTGCACCAAGCCATTTATTACAAAGTGTACCAAAATAGAAGATTCAAGCTTCGGTGAGCAAAGGAACGAGAAATGCAGCAAATTGGTTGTCCTCAATTTCTCTAGATGTAAGGGAGCTTACATGCTACCCTATGAGTTTCGTGCCAACAATATTGATGAGCTTAGATGTAAGGGAGCTTACATGCAATCCGAGTGAAATCTACTCAGACAATCCAGAAAAAGAGGACGAGGTGTTGGAGAATTATTTAGAAGTGGAGCAAGGTATTGTTCTAGTGGTGCAACCATCTCTTCCTTCCAACGTCTTCACAAAGGTACACCTAGCAGATAGTTTATTTAGATTCGGTCAAAATCATATTGTTGATGCACCTGTTAGTAAGATTCTAATCAATTTTGAAAGACTAATCGAAATGAGTAATCTGTTTGTTAGGAATGATCTTGTCACTAATCATGATATTCAACACAAGGTATCATTCCTAGAGACTGGTAGTGATAACTCATCGCAACCAAAGCTTTTCCCATTATGTCGACTTAAAATTATGTTCATATAGGTAGCTTTGCTTGTTTCATGCCCGGCTAACATTTGGTCTCAAATGAGACGTATATTCTGTAATTGTTTTGGTTGCGGAAACATAAAGCCAGGTCCAAAGTCCTTCGAGATAGCCAATTCAAGAGCATGGGGAAAAAAGGATGAAAATCAATGCATACCCGAGTCAGATGACGCTAAGCCAGCACTACTCGGCTATTTTGTTTTAGAACCAGTATCACAGTATCAGTTAATGGACGGACAATGTACCTTCAGTCCGGGCATGGGTAATCACATCGTTGGTGCATCGTCGACAAATCCTATTATAATTGATCACGATGTCGAGCCATCAAGACAAGAACAAATGCAATGTTTGTTTGAAGAGAATATCAAAGACAACAACGTGATTCATCAAGCCGCACAATCGAACAACATAGGATGATTGTAGTTTGTTGAGGCACGAGTATATGGCCAGTCGTATCAGATTGGTCTTGATGGTGATCAAATGTTGACTCAGCTATCTCAAGCCGATTCATCTAAAGGTCAACCGGTACACACCGATGATGATGGGGTCAAGTCTTCGAGCAAGGATATGGTCAAAAGTGCATCAACAACAATCTTGAAGATGGTAATTCCATCAAAGCTACAATAGCGACTTCTAGCACTGGGGGGCAACAAGAAAATTCAAAGACCGATGCACGCACAACTAAACAAAGCAAAGGCAATGGTAAGCACAAAGGTTAAAAGCCGAAAGTCACTTTCACGCAGTTATTAAAAAAATATCATAATATAAGTGAGGCAAAGAGTGCTTATCGGCCAAGTGAAAAAAAAGCATCGAAGTCACCCCAAGGCATAAATTTGAAGACTGGGATTGGTGAAGGAAGAAGTTGAGCAAACAGACTCCATATCCTCCTTTTGGGCCACCAATGCCGATGTCATGGATACTCCCCTATGCTGACTATTATTCAGATCTATCATGGAACAAGTATAAATTAAGGGCACACTGTCCATCATATTCTAAACCACCTCACCAAAATTATGCAGCTCCGAGAGGATCATCATTTGTTCATTAACCACATGTTAAAGACCATTTCAATCATAAGGAATCGGTAGAAAAATAAAGGAAGAAGAAAGAGGTGGTCAAACAAGTTTACCCTCTTAAAAGAGATGGTCGTAAGAGTGCAACTTCAGATTTGATCTCAAATGAAAAGAGCCAATTAAAGTGTTAACATTGGCTACTAAAGGCAAAGAGACGAAGAAACCAATTATTGCGAATCAAAGTGCCAAATATGAAGAAAAGAAGTTGAGAGTGCACAAGGCCAAAAAGGAATTTCCATTGGTCAAAATAGAATCACAGCCGAGATGCCAGTCAGCTTATCATATTGGCAAAAGAGAGAATTACACAAACTTAGTGCACATGAACTTGAAGAAAGGAACATGGCATGGGTTCCCAAAGGAAGTGCTCAAAATAAGAATTATGTGCAAGCCTCCATTACAATAAGTGCGGCAAAGGTGAAGAAGGAAAAGAGTGAAAACTATGAAGGACCAAGATTAAGGTTTCAGCATCTTCGGTCTACACATTGTCCATATTCTTCAACTATGCCATTAACGCCTATGCCATGGAATTCGTCATTAGGTATGATTGGTAACCCTCAATGGGCTTATTTTAATCCATGGATGTAATATAATTTCTTACATCATGAAAGGGTATTACCAAGTCACTATACATTTGATTAGCTACAAGTTTGTTGCTGATCCAAAGGGCCGAAATACTTGATTTGTCATTTGATTTGTTTTTTTCGGCTATATGTGCTTTGAATGAAGTTTACATGGTAATGGACGATATTTATCTATCGTCCTAAGAGTATGTCAATGCATGGCCGGTGCAATATTATAACATCATCCTTAGTTTGATTGGAGAGCAAGACAAGGTACATGCTCATGGAAATTTATATTTATATTTGAATGGAGTTGAGACATGATGATGACCGGTGTCATTGAATACATGATGCATAGACCAATTCATAGTTACATAATTGGCTAGGGGGCTTATACTTTGTTCGGATATGTTTTGGCTTATGCGTCTTTGAGATCTGTAAGAGGCCAAACCATAGCTGATTTTATTACTGAACATCAGACTAATGACATGCATAATATTGCTACTAGCCTTACCTCTTTAGTACTATGGAGATTATGTTTTGATGGTTCAATTCGTAGCAATGGTCAAAGTGTTGGTGTTGTTTATATATCTTCTGATGGTACTATTTTTGAAGCCTCATGCCGCTTAGAAAATTTTTATGCACGATTAATCAAAGCCGAATATGTTGTTATTCGGATTGACTCTTTTACTTGCTATAGGTGCTATACATATTGAGGCTTTCGGTGATTCATTATGAGTAGTGCAACAAATATCCAAGGGTTATCAATGTTTTGACGAATCACTTATAGTTTATCTTGGGGTATGTCTAGATACAAAATTTACCTTCGGTTGCATTAAAATTGTTCATATATTTAAACATGACAATTGGAGAAAGTTGGCATAGCAAGCATCCGGCTACCATGTCCATCATGTTGTATTGCATTTCTCTCAATAGTCGATGCTTAGTCTCGTCAACATAGGTGATGACCCACAAGTGAAGGGGATCTATCGTAGTCCTTTTGATAAGTAAGAGTGTCGAACCCAACAAGGAGCAGAAGGAAATGATAAGCAGTTTTCAGTAAGGTTTTCTCTGCAAGCACTGACATTGTAGGTAACAGATAGTTTTGTGATAAGATAAATTGTAACGAGTAACAAGCAATGAAAGTAAATAAAGTGCAGCAAGGTGGCCCAATCCTTTTTGTAGCAAAGGATCAGCCTGGACAATTTCTTGTAATGAGAAAAGAGCTCCCGAGGACACACGGGAATTGTCATCAAGCTAGTTTTCATCATGCTCATATGATTCGCATTCGGTACTTTGATAATTTGATATGTGGGTGGACCGGTGCTTGGGTACTGCCCTTACTTGGACAAGCATCCCACTGATTAACCCCTAGCAAGCATCCGCAACTACAAAAGAAGTATTAAGGTAAACCTAACCACAACATTAAACATATGGATCCAAATCAGCCCCTTACGAAGCAACGCATAAACTAGGGTTTAAGCTTCTGTCACTCTAGCAACCCATCATCTACTTATTACTTCCCAATGCCTTCCTCTAGGCCCAAATAATGGTGAAGTGTCATGTAGTCGACGTTCACATAACACAACTAGAGGAAAGACGGCATACATCTCATCAAAATATCGAACGAATACCAAATTCACATGACTACTAATAGCAAGACTTCACCCATGTCCTCAGGAACAAACGTAACTACTCACAAAGCATATTCATGTTCATAATCATAGGAGTAATAATATGCATTAAGGATCTAAACATATGATCTTCCACCAAGTAAACCAATTAGCATCAACTACAAGGAATAATCAACAGTACTAGCAACCCACAGGTACCAATCTGTGGTTTGGATACAAGATTGGATACAAGAGATGAACTAGGGTTTTGAGAGGAGATGGTGCTGGTGAAGATGTTGATGGAGATTGACCCCCTCCCGATGAGAGGATCATTGGTGATGACGATGGTAATGATTTCCCCCTCTCAGAGGGAAGTGTCCCCGGCAGAACAGCTCTGCCGGAGCTCTAGATTGGTTCCGCCAAGGTTCCGCCTCGTGGCGGCGGAGTATCGTCCCATAAGCTTGCCCACGATTTTTTTAGGGTAAAAGCTTTCATATAGCAGAAGAAGGACACCAGAGGGCCACCAGGGGGCCCAGGAGACAGGGGCGCGCCCAGTAGGGGTGGGTGCGCCCCCCACCCTCCTGGCCAGGGTGTGGGCCCCCTCAGTTGTTTCTTCCGCTCAATAATTCTTATTAATTCCAAAAATAAGTTCTGTGGAGTTTTAGGATTTTTGGAGCAGTGCAGAATAGGTTTCCAATGTTTGCTCCTTTTCCAGCTAGATTTCCAGCTGCCGGCATTCCCCCTCATCATGGTAAACCTTATAAAATAAGAGAGGCCCATAATGCAATAAATATTGATATAAAAGCATGATGCAAAATGGACGTATCAACTCCCCCAAGCTTAGACCTCGCTTGTCCTCAAGCGGAAGCCGAAATTGAAAAATATGTCCACATGTTTAGAGATAGAGGTGTCGATAAAAATAAAATACGGACATGAGGGCATCATGATCGTTCTTATAACAACAACATAAATAGATTTTATCATATGATTTCTTATGCTCAAGTAATGATCAATTCACAATGTCAAGCATGGTTCAGAAACTTCATTGGGAGCTAGCAAACTGTAATCTCAGTCATTGAAGCAATTGCAATTTATCATAACATCAGAAAGAGTCAAGAATAGAGCTTTTCAGCAAGTCCACACACTCAACTATCATGTAGTCTTCTACAATTGCTAACACTCACACGGTACTTGTGGTTATAGAGTTTCAACCAGACACTGAGAAAGATAGGGGCTTATTGTGTTGCCTCCCAATGTATTCACCTTTAGGTGATGTCAACAATAATAATCAATGCTAACTTACATCCAACTGGATATATATATCATGATCTTTCAAACACGAGGAGCTTGCCAAAGCATAAAATGAAAAAAGGGAAAAGGTGAAGATCACCTTGACTCAAGCAAAAAGTAAAAACATAAAGTAAAAGATAGGCCCTTCGCAGAGGGAAGCAGAGGTTGTCATGTGCGTTTAGGGTTGGATACGTGAAATCCTAATGCAAAAGAACGTCACTTTATATTGCCACTTGTATGTGGACCTTTATTATGCAGTCCGTCGCTTTTATTGCTTCCACAACAAGATCGTATAAAGCTTATTTTCTCTGCACTAATAAGTCATACATATTTAGATAGCAATTTTTATTGCTAGCAACATGACAACTTACTTGAAGGATCCATAGGTAGGTATGGTGGACTCTCATGGCAAAACTGGGTTTAAGGATATTTGGAAGCACAAGTAGTATCTCTACTTGGTGCAAGGAATTTGGCTAGCATGAGGGGGGAAAGGCAAGCTCAACATGTTTGGAAGGTCAATGATAATATACTTTAACTGAGATGTGAGAAAACATAAAACATTATGTTGTCTTCCTTGTCCAACATCAACTCTTTTAGCATGTCGTACTTAATGAGTTCTTCACAATCATAAAAGATGTCCAAGATAATATATTTGTATGTGAAACCTCTCTTTCCTTATTACTTCCTATTAATTGCAACGATGACCAAAACTACGTTCGTCAACTCTCAACAACTTTTATGCCTCACACTTTCTATGTGTGAAGTCATCCATAAGATCAATATGAACTCTTTTATTCTTTGTACGTTCTCAATATAATAGCAACAAAGCAAAGCCCTTGACTCAACCCTAATCTTTACTATAGATAGCTCACGGACTCGATTACATAAAGAGATCACAAAGCAAAAATCAAAATTACTTGATATCAAAACTTCAATCTACTATATCAAGATACTACTAAAAGGATCGAACTAAATAAAACGGTAAAGATAGGAGTGTGATTGTGATACGATACCGGGGCACCTCCCCCAAGCTTGGCAGTTGCCAAGGGGAGTGCCCATACCCATGTAATTATGCCTCCTTCACGGTTGGTGTTATGATCTTCTTGGCAATGATGCCCCTCAGGATACGATTCTCCTCCTCGAGCTTATTGACTTGTTGTTTGAGGTCCATAATTTCTTTGCGGAGCTTGCCTGTAACGGCTAAAGCTCCATTTACCCAAGGATGTTGCATAGCTTCTGGAGAAAAAGTGACGCTCTTTTTCATATTTTCATAAGAAAGAAATCTAAAGTTGGAAGGGATGACCGAATTTGGAATAGCCGAGCTATGTAGTACCCCCATCATGAATTTTGCTTGGAGACGAGAGGTGACTTCTTGATCTTCCTCCATGGCATCTATCCTTTTCCAGTCGGCCTCCATCTCATCCTCCGTTGATGGTCCAAAGTGATAAGCATCGCTATTTGCTCCTGGACCTGGTGTCGGGTGAGACACCCGACTCTCCCCGACTGACTCTTGAGAAGATATCTTGCTCTTAAACTGCAACAGGAACAGCTCGAAACGAAAACAGATGATATTTGCGTGATATGGTGGTAAAAACCTTCGGGAGTTTATATAATGAATATTTACCGATCAAAATACTTATTGTGCAAGAAAACGGAGTCCGGGAGGCACACGAGGTGGCCATGAGACAGGGGGGCGCGCCAAGTAAGGGTGGGCGCGCCCTCCACCCTCGTGGAGGCCTGGTGTCCTTCCCGGACTACTTCTTACTTCCTAAAATTCTTAAATATTCCGAAACTGATAAAAAATTGCCATTAGAATTGTTTTGGAGTAGGTTTACTTACCATACCACATACCTATTCCTTTTCGGAGTCTGGAACGTTCTGGAAAGTGTCCCTTATGTACTCCTCCGGGGTTACGGTTTCAATAATATTAGTTTCAACATTGATAGGATTACCTGAAATATAATGTTTAATTATTTGACCGTTCACCACCCTCGGTCTTGTGCCTTCAAAGTTGTTAATTTTTATGGCACCAGAATGATAGACCTCCTCGACAACGTAAGGACCTTCCCATATAGAGAGAAGTTTTCCTGCAAAAAATCTTAAACGAGAGTTGAATAATAACACATAGTCACCTACGTTAAACTCACGCTTTTGTATCCTTCTATCATGCCAGCGTTTGACTTTTTCTTTCAATAGCTTGGCATTCTCATAGGCTTGGGTTCTCCATTCATCAAGTGAGCTAATATCAAACAACCTCTTCTCACCGGCAAGTTTGAAGTCATAGTTGATCTCTTTGATATCCCAATATGCTTTATGTTCAAGTTCTAGAGGTAAATGACAGGCTTTTCCGTAAACCATCTTATATGGAGACATACCAATAGGATTTTTGTATGTAGTTCTATAGGCCCATAATGCATCATCAAGTTTCTTGGACCAATTCTTTCTAGATCTATTGACAGTCTTTTGCAAAATTAATTTGAGCTCTCTATTGCTCAACTCTACTTGACCACTAGATCATGGATGATAAGGAGATGCGATTCTATGATTAACATCATACTTAGCAAGCATCTTACGGAAAGCACCATGAATAAAATGTGAACCACCATCAGTCATAAGATAACTAGGGACTCCAAACCTCAGACAAATAACTTCTTTAAGCATTTTAATAGAAGTGTTATGATTAGCACTACTAGTTGGAATAGCTTCTACCCACTTAGTGACGTAATCAACAACAACTAAAATATGTGCGTAACCATTAGAGGCAGGAAAAGGTCCCATATAATCAAAGCCCCAAACATCAAATGGTAACAAGAGAATAATTCATAGGTATTTCTTGACGTCTACTAATATTACCAATTCTTTGCCATTCATCACAAGATAAGACAAACTTACGAGCATCTTTGAAGAGAGTGGGCCAATAAAAACCGGATTGCAATACCTTGTGTGCAGTTCTATCTCCAGCGTGGTGTCCTCCATATGATTCAGAGTGACACTTGTGTAGGATCTGTTCCTGTTCATGCTCAGGTACACAACGTCTCATAACACCATCTACTCCTTCCTTATAAAGGTGTGGGTCATCCCAGAAGTAATTTCTTAAATCATAAAAGAACTTTTTCTTTTGCTGGTACGTGAAACTAGGTGGTATAAATTTAGCAACAATGTAATTAGCATAATCAGCATACCAAGGAGCAGTAGAAGAAGAATTAACGACCGCTAATTGTTCCTCAGGAAAGCTATCATCAGTAGGCAGTGGGTCATCAAGAACATTCTCTAACCTAGAAAAGTTGTCTGCAATGGGGTTCTCAGCTCCCTTTCTATCAATAATATGAAAATCAAATTCTTAGAGCAAGAGAACCCATCTAATGAGTCTAGGCTTAGCATCTTTCTTTTCCATAAGATATTTAATAGCAGCATGATCAGTGTGAATAGTAACTTTGGAATCAACAATATAAGGTCTAAACTTATCACATACAAACACAACAACTAAGAAATCTTTTTCAGTAGTAGCATAATTTCTCTGGGCAGTATCAAGAGTCTTACTAGCATGCTGGATAACATTCAATTTCTTATCAACTCTTTGCCCTAGAATAGCACCTATAGCATAATCACTAGCATCACACGTAATTTCAAAGGGTAAATTCCAATCAGGTGGCTGAACAATAGGTGCAGTGATCAAAGCTTTCTTAAGTATTTCAAATGCTTCTACACAATCATCATCAAAGACAAAAGGAATATCTTTTTGCAATAAATTAGTCAGAGGCCTAGAGATTTTAGAAAAGTCCTTAATGAACCTCCTATAAGAACCGGCATGACCAAGGAAACTTCTTATACCTTTTATGTCCTTGGGACATGGCATCTTTACAATAGCATCAACTTTAGCTTTATCAACTTCAATACCTCTCTCGGAGATCTTGTGCCCCAAGACAATGCCTTCATTAACCATAGAGTGGCACTTTTCCCAAATCAAGACGAGACTAGTGTCGTCGCATCTCTGCAAAACTCGATCAAGGTTGCTCAAGCAATCATCAAAGGAGGATTCATAAATGGAGAAATCATCCATGAATACCTCACAAATTGTCGGGGAGGCTGATCGGACCCACGAACACCTATGGGACCGGCGGACCGAGTCCCTTTTGGTTCGGAGGGGGGCGGAGATCGCACGAAGAGCGGATCGAGGCGAAGCACACGAGCAGTTTACCCAGCGGAGCTCTCCGGAGAGATAATACTCCTACTGCTGCTTGTCTAATTGTATTCTGTTCTTGCTAAGGAGCGATGAGAGCTACAAGACCTAGCGTGAGTGTTCTCTGGTTACGTTGGAATCGAACCGAACCGAACCCCCCCCAAAAACCCCCCTCTACGTTGCGCATAGGCCTCCTTTTATATGCTCAAGGGGTCTCCGACAGGTGGCAACGTAGATGAGGGTACAAATGGAAAAATAGTAGTTGGTACACCTACTTGTAGAGTGTACAGTGTACTCTACCTAACCCTGATGGCAAGGGACAAAAGCATTAAATGCCCGTCCTCGTCGCCTAAACAAAGGCAACAGGACCGTCGGGGCGCCACCGTTCGCCACGATGGCAAGCTTGTCGGCGCCGCTTATCGCTGCTCCCCGCTGGCTGCACAGCCTCTTGACACGCTGCAGCATGGAATGGTCCCATGGCGACACGTTGGTGGATGATCCGGAGCGGAGATGAAGAGGTTGCTGCCGCGGCAATTGCCTTGCCGCGGCTGAATCCTTGTCGCGTCCGGAGGCTTGTCGCTCTCGAGCCTTCCCGGCAAGCTCCTCTTGCCGGGTCTTGTCTTCTGCGTGCCTTGAGTGGCCTTCCCGGCAAGCTCCTCTTGCCGGGGCCTTGTCTTCTTGGTTAAATACTTTGTTCTTGAATGGCTCCAAAGGAACCACGGAGGATCTTGGCGGTGACCAGGCAAGCCTTGCCGCGGGGTGCTGCAACTGCCCGTGCACGAGTTCGGGATACTAGGGTACCCCTACTCTAGTACACCGACAGGAGCCCCCGGGCCTGGGCCACACACGGTGCCGAGCACTGTTGGGCCAGGCCCAATATAGTGCACGGCCACACGCGGCCTTGATCACGCCGTAACTTGCTCTGGACCCACCATGTCCCCCACGAACAGCACGCGTCGAACGTGGCGTCGTGGGAGAGATCGTGGGGGGTTTCTTTATTAGGAAAAGCGGAACGTCCACCCCGACGAGCAGAAGAAGCTCACCCGCGACACCACCGACGATGAGATACAGCGCGTTGCCACCAAAGTCGGAGGAGGCGGCAAGAATGCCGCTTACCGGGCGTCTTCGCACACCGTGGAGGAGGCAGATGCAGTAGAGGCGGAGCGAAGGGAGTTCGCCGGTGAGGAAGATCTTGCCGAACCCGAGGCCGAGTCGAGCGAACCAGCCGAGGGCGCTTCTTCCCCACCATCCAGCGGCTTGCCGCAAACGGAGCCCCCGGCTCCGCCAAAGAGGCGTCTCCGCAAGGCCGGAGACGAGACGGGGCGGCAGACGGGCCAACAGCCGCAGCGCCGCGCGACGCGCTCTACCGCGGCAAGCAACGTTGCCGCGGGAGCACCCCACACTGCTGCGACAACTGGGGCGGGATCCTCCCAGGCCACCGCCGACACCTCCGCCAAGCGGTCAAGAGAGCCCACTCCTCCGCCTCGTCACACCGGAGGCGAGCCGGAGTTTGATCTCTCCGCGCTCAGCTCCGACGAGGAAGAAGAAGAGTAAGCTTCAATATTGTGCTTGTATTTCTTCAATTTCGTTGCTTCATCTTGAATCTGATTCGCTTTGTTCTGAACTCTTTCCTTTTCAGGACGCTGGCCCAGAGAGCGTTGAAGAGAGCCAAGATCCCAGTGGTCGTCATTGAGGACGATCCACCCGTGGCAACAGGAGGCGCGTCTGAGACCCCCTTGCCGGACCCGGCAACCCTTCCTCAAAGCAGCCCCCAGCACAGCCCCCAGAGTAAGTATGTGGTTTTCTCCTTACTGTTAGGTGTGCATGGGTGCTCCTTCTTCATTGATATCTAACTGTTGGTTTGTGTAGGAGCAGAGCAGCCTCATCAGGAGGACCCGGAAGCCGCCCCCGAAATTCTATCTGCTTCGACTACGCCGCCAAGGGAGGATTCTCCGGCAAGGGAGCGTTCTCCGGCAAGGGAGACTACTCCGGCAAGGGACAGCACCGATGATCCTCCAATGGTCGAGACCATGGCTGCAGATCCCATTGCAGGTAATCCTCTTGCGCGAAAATTTCCCTTGGGCTCGTTTGCTTCTGTTTTTCTTTTTGAACATTTGCTCGATTGTTCTTTCTTTGTCTGATCGTCAGATCCATCTGTCGCAGAGCCAATGGAGACTGAGGTCACCGGCGAGGAGGACGCGCGCGGCAATACTGACGACGTCGCCACCATGGAGGAAGAGGCTGGTGCCGATGGATCCGCTGGCGAAGAGGCCGCCAAGGCTGCCGCCGCAAAGGTCGGGCGAGGGTCGGGCGATCGTGACCGACGACCACGAGGCCGCAGGAGCGCCAGCGCCACGCCGACCGCCGATCCCTCCGCCATCGGTGCAGCGCCGGGCTCAAGAGCCCCAGCCCGCGCCTATCTCAAGGCCGGGCGACGGCGTCTTCATCAAGTTCCCACAGGCGCCGAGCTCAGGCGCCGGTCGAAGGAGAGACCTTCGACGGAGAGCTGCTCGCCTCCGCTGGCCGACGCTGGTGGACGCCAAGCAAAGCAGCGGCGAGTCTGAGGAGGAGCAGCTGCTGAAGAAGCTGTTGTCGCTCTACCGCGCCCGACAAGCCAAGTTGGAGTCCCGGGAAGCACTTGTCGCGAGGGCGGGAGCAGACATGGAGAAGCGCACAGAAGAGCTCCGGGGCGCCAACCAAGAAACTCTCCGGAACGTAGCAGAAGAGCGGGAGCGACTTCTTTGAAGAGCGCAGCCTTCATCCTTGAGAAGGCTGAGGTCGAGGAGCAGCAAAGGCTTGCTGCCGAGAAGCTATCTGCGCAAGAAGGCGAGTTGGTGCAGCGGAAGATCAATCTTGACAGCTATGAGGAAGAGCTTGTCGCACGCGAGGAGTCACTTGGCGGGGCTCTTAAGGAAGCGAAGGATGCTCCCGCAGCTGTCGAGGCCGCCAAGAAAGATTGGAGACGGCAGACGCAGCCGGAGGCCGCCTCTCGGAAGAGCGGCGAGGAGCTTGCTGCGCTCAAGCACGAGCGCGAGAAGGACGCCTACACTCTTGGCGAGCTGCGGGGCCGTCTCGCCGATAGAGCAAGGAGCTCGACGCCGCCAAGGATTCCAAGGCAGATCTTGAGCTGAAGCTCACCACCACGATGCGTACGCCGGACGGTGCCAAGGAGCGGGAGGTGGGCCTGTTGGAGAAGATCAAGGCCAACGAGGAGCTGCTGGCGAATGCTGTTGCCACCCAGAGCGCCTTGAGGGAGAACGTGGAGCATTGGACCGAGGGTCTTGTGAATATCGCCGCCGCCATCGACAAGGAGCTGATGGAGCTGGGAATGGTGGATCTCGGGTACTCCACCGACGATCATCTCCAACCCAGCGCCAAGCTCAGCATGTTCCTCAAGGGTGTGGTGACGGCTCTCCAGCGACTCCGGGAAGAGATCCCAAAGCAGCTGGCCGAGGAATCGCGCCAGATCTGTGCAGGAGCCCTCCAGAAGGTGTTGATGAAGGTGGCCTTCCGCAATCCAGGCCTCATCCTCAACGGCGTCCTCAGATCCTTGCCGCCAGATGCCGACGTGGAGGCGCTCAAAGCCCTTGTCGCACCCATTGTGGACAAGGTGGGCAAGAATCAAGCGGGTTGATGGCGACCAGCGTAGACTAGGCCGCCAATTTGATCTTTCCTTGTTGCTGCTGATCATGTTTAGAACAATTTATTAGATCTGCGACAAGCTATTTTGTAATATAACTCTATCTTAGGCGATGATTGCAATGTTATTTCCTTTACTTGATTCCTTCCTTTGTACGTTTTTGCCCTATGCTTTTAGGGAACTTGTCGGTGCAGGCACCTTTTGCCGCGAGCACTGAGTGCGGAACGTCAACAGCCTGCTGGCGGTGCCACTCTTGTCGCAACTAGTTGCAGCTCACTTAAGTTGTTGAGCGGACTCGAAAAAAAGTAAGGGCGCAACTAGCTACGAGTTGGTTCCTCTGCGCATAGGTTTTCCATACAAAGTACGGTCGTTCGAGGAAGATAACTTCAAAATTTAAAACTGATTGCTCAAACTTTGGCAACCTAGCTTTTCTGTCGTTTGCTTCCCGGTAAGGCTAGACTTCCTTGAGCGACGCTTGGTCCACACCATTATCTTCTCCTTTCCCCGACAAACTTGTGGGCGAGGGAACCTTCCTTTCTTTGAGAAAGAGAAAGAAGAGAAAATAAAGATATGGAGCCTTATGGCTCGTTATTGCTTACCGGGGGTAGGTGCTGCACAAAGTGTCAGATAACGCATGCAAAAATAGAAGTAGAAAGCATGAAATTGACAAGATGTGCGAAGCACATTAGCTTTACCTTTGCACGGGGTCTGCGCCCGGCTTTGTACAAAGGATTACATGCAACATCGGCAAGACTTGTACAAAAGGTGGTTGCCGGAACAGGTTCCGGCAACAGCGCTTCTGAGTAAAACTTACGAAGATGCTCAATGTTCCAGGAGTTGCTCACCGGAATGCCATCTTCGGTCTCAAAGCGGACAGCGCCGGGCCTAGTGACTCGTTTCACCCGGTAAGGGCCTTCCCACTTCAGCGTCAACTTGTTGGAATTCTTGGGGACTGAGCAGCGAAGAACAAGGTCGCCTTCCTCGAGACTTCGGCATTAACTGCGGCTATGGTAGCGGCGCAAAGCTTGCTGGTATCGAGCAGCTCGTCTGACAGCACGAAGATGATCCTCCTCAAGGAGCGTAGCGTCATCTTGTCGCAACTGCTCTTGCTCAAGCTCATCATAAGCTAGCACTCGAGGTGATCCGTATACGAGTTCCGTGGGGAGAACTGCCTCTGCTCCATAGACTAGAGCGAAAGATGTCTGGCCAGGTGCTCGATTTGGCGTCGTCCTGATCGGCCAAAGAACCACCGGCAGCTCCTCAATCCAGTTCTTTCCGCACTTGTGCAGCCTGTCGAAAGTTCTGGTCTTGAGCCCGCGCAAGAAGACTTCAAGATTCCTCTTCCGCTTGACCGTTACTTCTCGGATGAGCAGCGAAGCGAAGCAGAACCTTGGCGCCAAGATCTTGGGCGTCTTGCATGAAGGTGCGGCTCGTGGTGCGTGCCGTTGTCGGTGATGATCCTGTTAGGGATTCGAAATGACAAACAATCGACCTAAAGAACTTGGCTGGCCGTTGTCTTGTCACCTTCCTCATCGCTTCCACTTCCGGCCACTTTGTGAACTTGTCGATTACAACGCATAAGTACTCAAAGCCCCGACGGCTTCGGGGAAAGGGGCCGAGGATGTCGAGCCCCGGACGAAAATGGCCGTGATAAAGGGATCGTGCGGAGAGCTTGAGCTGGCTGGTGTATCTGCTTGGAATGGAACTGCACGCTTCACACTTGGTTACTTGTGCGGTTGCATCTGGAGGGCTGTCGGCCAAAAGAAACCTTGCGGAGCAACTTTGCGGCAAGTGCTCTGGCGCCAATGTGGTGACCACATATGCCTCCATGTATCTTCGCCAACAGCTTTTGTCCGTCTTCCCGGTGAATACACTTCAATTTCACACCGTTGAGTCTTCTTACATGCAGTGTGTTGTCGACAAACTGGTACATACTTGACTGCCGGGCTACTCTTTCCGCTTCGTCTTGCTCTTCGGGAAGTTCTCCTGTCTGAAGGAAACAGACAATCTGCTGTGCCCATGCTGGAGCTTGTGGTTTGACAACAAGGACTAAAGGCACATCTGTTGCTGCGGGAACATCTGCTTCCACGGCGAGAACCTGCGGCTCAGCCGGAGCCTGACGTTCCCCGGCAAGCTTGCCGGAGCAAAACTTGTCGGGAGAGTCTGCTTCAACGGAACAAACCCTAGGGCTTGCCGGAGCAGACTGCTCCTCAGCACCCTTGGTGTTGATCTTGAGGACCTCCGACGGATGCGCCTTGCCGTCGTACTTCTCTTCGGCGCTTGATGCGAGTTCGAGCGTCCTCTTGATGTCGATCGTGTAGCACTTGGCGCTGATCGCGATGAGCTCGTGGATCTGATGACGCAGTGGAGTCGCTGTCGAGGTGGATCCGGCGAGTCGGCGATCTTGGCCTTCGGGGCGGAGAGTGCATGGTGGTTGCACCTCCACAAGTCTCGTCGCCACCGGCTCGTGCCTTGTCGTCTTGCCGCGGCAGTGATGTAGTTGGTTGCCGCGGAGCGTCGCCGTTGGCAAAGCCGATGAGACTCTGGATGGTGGCCCTCCATTCATCGACCTTGTCGGCCGTTGGAGGGTAATCCAGAAGCTGAGCTCGCGCCAGAGCTTCTGCTGGAGTAGTGGGTGGCAATGGTGAACGGTGCGAGGAGCGGGATATGCTCGGACTTCTAACTATGTTAGAAGGAGCAGCATCCCGTCCAGGCGACCGTACCTCGCTCGTGCCAGCATGTCGGCGTGCACGCTGGACTTGAGGGCCTCGAGATCCTCCAGCTCGGTCTTGATCCAACGAGCATATGGTATTGTGAATACCACGACGCTGTTGGTCCCGCGGCTCCTGAGATGGGCGCGGGGCATATACGGACGCCGAGGTTTGCGTGGCCTTGTCCTTGGACTTGGCAGCGTCACGAACTCCTTCGCCGGCGCCCGTTCTTCCGCCAGCGTCTGCTCCACCACCCGTTTGCTCCGGTGATGGTGGGTTCAACGCGGACGGCTCCGCTGCCGCCGAAGCCTTCTTCTTCGGTGGCATGTTGATGAAGATGTTGAAGATGATGAAGATGTTGCTCATGTGAACGCCAGATCAGGTTCACACAGCCTCGACACCCCCTCCCTGGCGCGCCAAAGATGTCGGGGAGGCTGATCGGACCCACGAACACCTATGGGACCGGCGGACCGAGTCCCTTTTGGTTCGGAGGGGGGCGGAGATCGCACGAAGAGCGGATCGAGGCGAAGCACACGAGCAGTTTACCCAGCCGGAGCTCTCCGGAGAGATAATACTCCTACTGCTGCTTGTCTAATTGTATTCTGTTCTTGCTAAGGAGCGATGAGAGCTACAAGACCTAGCGTGAGTGTTCTCTGGTTACGTTGGAATCGAACCGAACCGAACCCCCCCCAAAAACCCCCCTCTACGTTGCGCATAGGCCTCCTTTTATATGCTCAAGGGGTCTCCGACAGGTGGCAACGTAGATGAGGGTACAAATGGAAAAATAGTAGTTGGTACACCTACTTGTACAAAGGTCTGATGTACTCTACCTAACCACGGCGGCAAGGGACAAAAGCATTAAATGCCCGTCCCTATCGCCTAAACAAAGGCAACAGGGACCATTAGAGCGCCACTTTGCTCGCCACGATGGCAAGCTTGTCAGCCGCTTATCGCTGCTCCCGCTGGCTGCACGACCTCTTGACACGCGCGCATGGAATGGTCCCATGGCGACACGTTGATGGATGAGCTGGAGCGGAGATGAAGAGAGGTTGCCTGCCGCGGCAAGTGCCTTGCCGCGGCTGAATCCTTGTCGCGTCAGGAGGCTTGTCGCTCTCCGAGCCTTCCCGGCAAGCTCCTCTTGCCGGGGTCTTGTCTTCTGCGTGCCTTGAGTGGCCTTCCCGGCAAGCTCCTCTTGCCGGGGCCTTGTCTTCTTGGTTAAATACTTTGTTCTTGAATGGCTCCAAAGGAACCACGGAGGATCTTGGTGGTGACCAGGCAAGCCTTGCCGCGGGGTGCTGCAACTGCCCGTGCACGAGTTCGGGATACTAGGGTACCCCTACTCTAGTACACCGACACAAATCTTTTCACAAAAGTCAGAGAATATAGCCATCATGCATCTTTGAAAGGTAGCAGGTGCATTACATAAACCAAAAGGCATACGTCTATAAGCAAAAGTATCGAAAGGGCAAGTAAAAGTAGTTTTTGATTGATCCCCGGCCCGACACAGGTATTTGAGAGAAACCAGAATAACCATCTAGAAAGCAGAAATGTGTGTGTTTGGATAGTCTTTCTAGCATTTGATCAATAAAAGGTAAAGGGTAATTATATTTCTTAGTAGCTTTATTTAATTTACAGAAATCAATTACCATACTATAACCTGTAATAATTCTTTGCAGGATCAATTCATCTTTATCATTAGGAACGACAGTAATACCTCCCTTTTTAGGAACACAATGGACAGGGCTTACCCAATCACTATCAGCAACAGGATAAATTATACCTGCCTCAAGGAGCTTTAGTATCTCCTTTATTACCACTTCTTTCATCTTGGGATTTAGTCGTCGTTGAGGATCTCTAACTGGTTTGGCACCTTCCTCCAATTTAATTTTGTGTTGGCATAAGGTGGGACTAACGCCCTTAAGATCATCCAGAGTATATTCGATAGCAGCATGGTGCTTCTTCAGAGTTTTCAATAATCTTTCTTCTTCTTGTTCTAAAAGGTTAGCACTAATAATAACATGATATATTCTCTTTTCATCAAGATAAGCATACTTAAGATTACCAGGTAATGGTTTGAGCTCAAACACGGGATCACCCTTGGGTGGAGGGGGATCCCCTAGAATTTCAACGGTAAGGTTATGTTTCTGAATAGGTTCCTGGTTAAGGAACAATTTATCTATTTACCTTCTTTCCTTCATAAACATATCGTTTTCATGGTCTAGCAAATATTGTTCTAACGGATCAGTAGGAGGCACGGCAATAGAAGCAAGACCAATAATCTCATCCTTACTAGGTGATTCTCTATCACGAGGTTGTCTACGAAACTTAGAAAAATTAAACTCATGAGACATACCCTCTAAGCCAATTTTGACAGTATCATTTTCACAATCAATCCTAGCATTAACTATATTCAAGAAGGGTCTACCAAAAATAATGGGACAAAAGTTATCTTGTGGATAACTAAGAACAAGAAAATCAGCAGGGTATTTAACCTTCCCACACAAGACTTCAACATCTCTAACAATCCCAATTGGTGAAATAGTATCTCTATTTGGCAAGTTTGATAGTAACATCAATACCTTCCAATTCAACGGGTGCAATGTCATTCATAATTTCTTTATATAAGTCATAGGGTATTGCACTAGCACTAGCACCCATATCACATAAGCCATGATAACAATGATCTCCTATTTTAACAAAAATAATAGGCATGCCTACCACAGGTCTATGTATCTTAGTATCTGGTCTAACCATATTAGCAGTCTCACCACAGAAATAAATAACATGCTCATCTAAATCATCATCCAAGAGATCTTTAACCATAGCAATACTAGGTTCAACTTTGATTTGCTCAAGAGGTGTATAAGTCCTAGTATTACTCGTACGAACAACAGTAGAAGTTTTAGCATGATCCTTTATCCTAACAGGAAAAGGAGGTTTCTCAACATAAGTAGTAGGAACAATAGGATCACTATAGGTGACTGTCTTTTATTCAACTGTAATAGGTGCAACTACTTCTACTTCAATGGGAGGATTATATTTAAACCACTTCTCCTTAGGGAGATCAACATGAGTAGCAAAAGTTCACAAAAATAAGCTACTATCTCAGAGTCAAGTCCATATTTAGCGATAAATCCATGAAAAGCATCGGTATCCATAAAAGATTTAACACAATCAAATTTAGGTGTCATACGTGACTCCTTACCATCATCGGAACCCCAATCTTCAGAGTTGCGTTTAATTCTTTCCAATAAGTCCCATTTGAATTCAATAGTCTTCAGCATATAAGAACCAACACAGGAAGTATCAAGCATGTTGCGATCATTGAGAGAAGGACGAGCATAAATTTTTTTAATAATCATTTCTCTGGAGAGCTCATTTCTCTGGAGAGCTCATGGTTGGGGCATGAATATAAAATTTACTTAAGTCTCCCCCAAGCTTGAGCGATGCTTTCTCCTTCGCGAGGCCAGAAATTATATATGTAATTACGATCATGATGAACAAGCTACATAGGATAGAACTTCTGGTGAAATTCCAACTTCAATTGTTTATAATTCCAAGATCCCGTATCACCACATAACCTATACCATATCAATGCATCTCCCTTCAAAGATAAAGGGAAGACCTTCCTTTTGACAACATCATCGGGAATACCTGCAAGCTTAAATAATCCACAAACTTTATCCACAAAGATAAGTTGTAAATCGGGATGCAATGTTCCATCTCCTGCAAATGGATTAGCTAACAGTTTCTCTATCATACCCGAAGGAATCTCAAAGTAAATATTTTCAATAAGTTCAGTAGGTTTAGGAGCAACTCTTTGCTCTTCTGATCGGGGTGAAGATACCCCGAACAAGCCCCTCAAAGGATTAGTTTCCATAGTTACAACTAACAGAAAATTTAAGCACACTATATAAATGTTTCCTTACCAAGTTCCACTCACCAAAAGCGCTACACTCCCCGGCAATGGCACCAGAAAAGAGTCTTGATGACCCACAAGTGTAGGGGATCTATCGTAGTCCTTTTGATAAGTAAGAGTGTCGAACCCAACGAAGAGCAGAAGGAAATGATAAGCGGTTTTCTGTAAGGTTTTCTCTGCAAGCACTGAAATTGTAGGTAACAGATAGTTTTGTGATAAGATAAATTGTAACGAGTAACAAGCAATAAAAGTAAATAAAGTGCAGCAACGTGGCCCAATCCTTTTTGTAGCAAAGGATAAGCCTGGACAATTTCTTATAATGAGAAAAGAGCTCCCGAGGACACATGGGAATTATCGTCAAGCTAGTTTTCATCACGCTCATATGATTCGTGTTCGGTACTTTGATAATTTGATATGTGGGTGGACCGGTGCTTGGGTACTTCCCTTACTTGGACAAGCATCCCACTTATGACTAACCCCTATTGCAAGCATCCGCAACTACAAAAGAAGTATTAAGGTAAACCTAACCTCATCATTAAACATATGGATCCAAATCAGCCCCTTACGAAGCAACACATAAACTAGGGTTTAAGCTTCTATCACTCTAGCAACCCATCATCTAGTTATTACTTCCCAATGCCTTCCTCTAGGCCCAAATAATGGTGAAGTGTCATGTAGTTAACGTTCAAATAACACCACTAGAGGAAAGACAACATACATCTCATTAAAATATCGAACGAATACCAAATTCACATGACTACTAATAGCAAGACTTCACCCATGTCCTCAGGAACAAACGAAACTACTCGCAAAGCATATTCATGTTCATAATCAGAGGAGTAATAATATGCATTAAGGATCTGAACATATGATCTTCCACCAAGTAAACCAATTAGCATCAACTACATGGAGTAATCAACACTACTGGCAACCCACATGTACCAATTTGTGGTTTGGATACAAGATTGGATATAAGACACTACTGGAATCAGGGAATTTGCCGTCTGTCAGTTCTTTACCGTCAGTTAGCGGACGGCAAAGAAGGTCTTTGCCATCAGCTACAAAGAAGCTGTCGGCAAACAAATGGCAGACGGCAAAGAAGGTCTTTGCCATCTGCCAATTCTTTGTCGTCCGCTGGCTGACGACAAAGAATCTTTAATAAATCGGCCGGTGGCGGCAAAGAGGAGGTGGCACCCACTAAAGAAAAAACTTAACGGCCCCCCTCTTTGCCGTCTGCAGCGGACGGGAAAGATAAAAAAAGCGGACGGCAAAGGCGGGGCGGACGGCAAAAGCCAACCTAACTAACGGCCGAGCCCCCCCCCCCCCGCCCGTTACTCTCTCTATCTTCTCCCTCTCTCCTCCTCGACGCCCAGATCCACCCACCGCGCCTCCCCCGCCTCCCGGGGCTGCCCCCTCCACCCCGCCGCACCGCCCGCCACCGCCCCGCCCCGCCCGCCACCGCCCCTCCCCACCCGCCAATGCCCCACCATCCGCTTCCCGGCGTCTCGCCGCCCATATCGCCCACCGCCCCGCCCCGCCCGCCCGGCCGTGAGGAGTCTGGATAAGGGGGTATCCAGACAGCCGGACTATATACTTTGGCCGGACAGTTGGACTATGAAGATACAAGATAGAAGACTTCGTCCCGTGTCCGGATGTGACTCTCCTTGGCATGGAAGGCAAGCTTGGCGATCCGGATGTACATCTCCTCCTCTGTAAACCGACTCTGTGTAACCCTAGCCCCCTCCGGTGTCTATATAAACCGGAGGGTTTAGTTCGTAGGACTCACGATCATAATCAACAATCATACCATAGGCTAGCTTCTAGGGTTGAGCCTCTCTGATCTCGTGGTAGATCAACTCTTGTAATACTCATATCATCTAGATCAATCAAGCAGGAATTAGGGTATTACCTCCATCGAGAGGGCCCGAACCTGGGTAAACATCGTGTCCCCAGTCTCCTGTTACCATTAGCCTTAGACGCACAGTTCAGGACCCCCTATCCGAGATCCGCCGGTTTTGACACCGACATTGGTGCTTTCATTGAGAGTTCCCCTGTGTCGTCGCTAGAAGGCTAGATGGCTCCTCTATCCCTCAACCACGCTGTCCTGGGTGAGACTTTTCTCCCCGGGCAGATATTCGTGTTCGGCAGCTTCACACTGCGGGCCAATTCACTTGTCCATGTGGAGCAGATCGATAGCATTGCCCCCGGCCATCATGTCAGGTTTGGAAACCTAAACTACACAGCCGACATCCGCAGAGACTTGATCTTCGGCGGATTCGGGCCTGTGTCAGGAGCGCCAAACAATCACGACGTGCACGACCTAGATCGGCAGTCGGACAGTATTCGGAACATCGCACCTGCTACCGCACCGGACTTCACTCTAGAGCGGGTCGTGCCCTCTAGGGACGGGTGGATGGACCCTGCCCTGGAGGCCGCACACTCCTCGGCGTTGGAGCCGAACACAGACTCATCTCCTAAAGGGATATGTGTCTCTGGACCCCCAGAATCACCTCCGACCGTGTGTTCCGCACCGCGCGCACTCATGCCCATTGAATCTAACTGGGCTCCAGTCATGGAGTTCGCCGCCGCGGAAGTCTTTCAGTACTCACCCTTTGGAGACATGCTGGATTCATTAAAGTCTCTCTCTTTGTCAGAAGACTTCTGGACGAACTATGTCCGGCCCGTGTGGGATACAGAGGACGAAGAAAATCGCGACCCACCCACCACACACTTTACAGCCACTGTCGATGACCTAACAGACATGCTTGACATCGACCCCAATAACATCAACGGTATGGACGTCGATGCAGGGGAAGATCCGAAGCCACCGCCCACACGACGCTGGACTGCCACTTCATCACACGACGTCTACATGGTGGACACCCCCAAAGAGGACAATAGTGACAAAAAGGACACAACGGAGGATAAACCCCCCGGGCAAAGCCAAAAAACGACGGCGCAGGCGCCGCCTTAGGTCCAGTCACAGTAAAAATAGCGATAATAACCCAAGACAGGATGACACTCCAGTTGATTTCGAAGGCAACAACGACCATGGGGATCCAGCGATGGAGCAGGATAAACCAGGTCAGGCCGAACACAGCCCAGAGCAGACGCCCGATCACAATTTAGAGGGCCGAACTCATCATGCTACCTCCAAAGAAGATAACAGTCCGGTTGACGATGCGTTCGTCACCCCGGAAGAACATTCAAAGCAAGACAAACTCCGCAGAGAACTCCTGGCCACAACGCGGAGCCTGAAGAAGCAGGAGCAAAGACTTAAGGCCGTGCAGGATACGCTCAACCGACGATGGAATAAGGTGCTGGACACCGAAGGAAAACATGGCGATAATCACCACACAAAGAGCTACCCAAAGTGCAAACTGCTACCCGATTTCGACAATGAAGCCGCAGCACTCGTTCGGCCCAGAAATAATACGGTTACTCAGTCGGACCAACCACCTCATGGCCGCGATAGAGTAGCCACTTATACCGCACGCGATTTACGAGAGCTCCTGGACAAAAAGGCCAATGCGGACAGGTCCATCTATGGGTCCAGTGGACAGGCTCCGACACGGGATTATGGTCACCACAACGATCATGCCGATCGAATACCAGTCCAGAATCAACACCGGGAGCCACAACAGCCGGCAGCAGGCCGCGACACGGCCTGATACAGAGGGGCTGCACACCCCCTGTGCTTCACGGATGAGGTGCTGGATCATGAATTTCCACAGGGATTCAAACCCGTGAATATAGAGTCATACGACGGAACAGCCGGACCCCGGGGTCTGGATTGAAGATTTTATCCTTCACATACACATGGCTCGTGGGGACGACCTCCATGCCATTAAATACCTCCCCCTCAAGTTAAAAGGACCAGCTTGTCATTGGCTGAAAAGCCTCCCCGAAAACTCTTGGAAGTTGGGAGGAACTTCAGGATGCTTTCAGGGCCAATTTTCAAGGGACCTATGTCCGGCCTACAGATGCGGACGATTTAAGTCACATAATACATCAGCCTGGAGAGTCAGCTCGCAAACTTTGGAACAGATTCCGCACTAAGAAGAATCAAATTGTCGACTGTCCGGACGTCGAAGCCTTAGCGGCCATCAAACACAGTATCCGAGACAAGTGGCTTGCCAGACACCTCGGCCAAGAAAAGCCGAGAACAATGGCAGCCTTAACAAGCCTCATGACCCGATTTTGTGCGGGGCGAGGACAGCTGGTTGGCCCGTAAAGGCACCAGCGACCCAGGCACATCCGAAATCCAAGATGGCAACGGGAAGCCACGACACACCAAGAACAAGCGTCGGAATAACGACAGTCCGGACAGCACAGCGATCAACGCCGGATTCAGGGGCTCTCGACCTGGTCAAAGAAAAAAGCCATTTAACGGCAATAAAGAGGAACCATCCGGCCTGAACAAAGTCCTGGACAGATTGTGCCAAATACACGACACTTCTGACAAACCTGCAAATCATACCCAGAGAGAATGTTGGGTTTTCAAGCAGGCCGGCAAGTTAAACACCGAGCATAAGGGAAGGGAAACACCAACCGAAGACGAGGATGAACCTCGCCATCCGAACACTAGGGGCCAGAAACAATTCCCACCGGACATCAAAACAGTAAACATGGTACACGCAACTCACGCACAGTTCGTAGCCCCCCAATTTAACCCCTGGGCAACATGCCCGATCACTTTTGATCACAGGGACTACCCGGCCAGTATCCGGCACGGAGAATCGGCTGCCTTGGTGCTCGACCCAATAATTGACGGATACCATCTTACTCACGTCCTAATGGACGGCGGCAATAGTCTTAATTTGATATATCAAGACACCATCCGCAGGATGGGGATAGACCCATCCAGAATACATCAAAACAACGCAACCTTTAATGGAGTAATTCCAGGCGTCGTGGCCCATTACTGGGGCTCCCTTGTGTTAGAAGTAACATTCGGTTCTCCCGACAATTTCAGACGCGAGAACTTCCTCTTCAACATTGCTCCCTTCAACAGCGACTATCATGCATTGCTTGGAAGACTGGCGTTCGCTTGCTTTAACGCAATACCAAACTACGCCTGCCTTAAACTCAAAATGCCCGGTCCACGCGGCATCATCACGGTTAGCGGAAACACAAAATAGTATGCGGCAGTTCCCGCTGCCGGACTCTAGGCGGCCTCTCCCACCGGAACGCGTGACCGGTCGTTAAGACCACGGACACGGTTAGACGAGTCCAATACACCATTATTCGCAATGGCTTGGATAAACTTGAGCCATGGGTTGTACATGTGTCCCCATACATAATACGAGGGGCTGCAAACATGTAACACAAGCCCACAATTCGGCTCGCCTCGTTAACAGGCCGGATCTCGAACATTCCTCGAGCATAACTAACTTTTCGCACGTTTTCTTTTTCGTTCTTATAGACACTACGGTCACGACACCCTTCGAGATACGGCTGCAGAGACACGAGCAGGGCGTGCAGCAGGGCCACGCCCACAGGTTTCTCTTTAGATTAAGCCCCTGCGTAAACCTTCTTTACTGTCTCTTGTTTCTCAACGTCCCATGGGTATTTTATAAACCTGTACGGTATACTGGCGTTTTAGGCTTTTTTGCCACGACAGATCAATGCGCGTACCTGGAATCACAGGGTCAAGTGCATTGTTTAGCCCTATATATTTTATAAAGTCCGAATACCTTCGGGAGTGTTCGTAGTCATGAGTTTGGCCTTATATGCATCAGCTCTGAATCATGTCTTTGGTCAAATGTTGGGTTAGCCCGGCTCTTGGGTTTGCTGCCTTACGTTCCGTTCTATCGGCTAAGGCGGCCAAAGGAGAACTACTGCGATTGTGCCCTGGTTATTCCGGACGAGCACCTCAGTAGAGAGAGACTGGTCAACCACTCGAGGACTCATCGGAATCTATAGGATTCCTCCGCATTAACGAAGGACCGGTCTACCGGTCAAGTACGTGCACCGTATCCGGATACACGCGGATGTACCAGGGGCTATATCGTAGCCCCACCTTTCAACTCCTATGGCTAAGCGAAAGTGTTACAGCTATATAGTCCGGTTGCCTGGTTCGATGTGCGATCACCTCCTTAATGGACCAAGACGTTGGATCAAGTGTGTTGCTGCCTATCTTCTCGAACACCCCCACATTACGCGTGGGGGCTAAAGCCGACGACTGCTAACTTTCATGCTATATGAATACATAAACAGCCACACAGGAGACATTATAATACTTTCAGGCAAAAGTATAAAACACAACCTCGATAATTAAACACATAATTGTTCATAACTAATAAGTACGTCATTCAAACATGACATTCTTGGAACACTGAGACTCTATTCTACGGACACCTTCTATGACCTGCTCAAAGTAGTGCTCAGATGGGTCTTGGCTTCCGGCCGGACCCCGGGTTGCAATGCGGGTGGCTTCCATATCCGCCCAGTACGTTTTCACGCGGGCAAGAGCCATCTGCGCACCCTCTATGCACGCCGATCTCTTCATGGCATCATGTTGGGGAACGTAGTAGAAATTCAAAATTTTCTACGCATCACCAAGATCAATCTATGGAGATTCTAGCAACAAGAGAGGGAGAGGATGAGCATCTTTGTACCCTTGAAGATCGCTAAGCGGAAGCATTACAAGAACGCGGATGAAGGAGTCGTACTCGCAGCGATTCAGATCGCGGTTGATTCTGATCTAAGAACCGAAAACCGGGGCCTCTGCGTTCAACACATGTACATTCATCTTGCCCATGTGGTATGATTTGCATGTCTCAAGTGATTCAAAATAAAGTGAGTCCAAACAATCCATCAGCATGGAGCTTTTTCATGCGTTTTATACCAATATGACTCAAAAGGTAGTGCCACAAGTAGGTGGTACTATCATTACCATCTTATATCTATTGGCATGAACATGTGTATCACTACGAACGAGATTCCATAAATCATTCATTTTAGGTGCAAGACCATTGATGGTATTATTCAAATAAATAGAGTAATCATTATTCTCCTCAAATGAATAACCGTATTGCGATAGACATAATTCAATCATGTCTATGCTCAACGCAAACACCAAATAACAATTATTTAGGTTTAACACCAATCTCGATGGTAGAGGGAGCGTGCGATGCTTGATCACATCAAGCTTGGAAACACTTCCAACACATATCGTCAGCTCACCTTTAGCTAGTCTCCGTTTATTCCGTAGCCTTTATTTCGAGTTACTAACGCTTAGCAACCGAACCGGTATCTAATACCCTGGTGCTACTAGGAGTACTAGTAAAGTACACATTAACATAATGTATATCCAATATACTTCTATCGACCTTGCCAGCCTTCTCATCTACCAAGTATCTAGGGTAATTCTGCTCCAAAGGATCGCTCCTTATTATAGAAGCACGAAGTCTCGGGTTTGGGTTCAACCTTGGGTTTCTCCACTAGAGCAGCAGCTGATTTGCAGTTTCATGAAGTATCCCTTCTTTCCCGTGCCCTTCTTGAAACTAGTGGTTTCACTAACCATCAACAATTGATGCTCCTTCTTTATTTCTACTTTCGCGGTGTCAAACATCGTGAATATTTCAAGGATTATCATATCTATCCCTGAATATGATATAGTTCATCACGAAGCTCTTAGTGGCTTGGTGGCAATGACTTTGGAGAAACTCCCACTCGATTCAAGTGATTGTGGTACTCAGACAATCTAAGCACAAGCTCAACGATTGAGCTTTTCTCCCTTAGTTTGCAGGATAAGAGACTCGTCGGAGGTCTTATACCTCTTGACGTGGGCATGAGCCTGAAATCCCAATTTCAGCCCTTGAAACATCTCATATGTTTCACGACGTTTCGAAATCATCTTCGGTGCCTCAACTCTAAACCGTGTAACATTACTGAACTATCACGTAGTTATCAAAAGGTGTATGTTAGATGTTCGCAACATCCACAGACGACGTTCGAGGTTTAGCAAACCAAGCGGTGCATTAAGGACATAAGCCTTCTATGAAGCAACGAGGACAATCCTCAGTTTATGGACCTAGTCCGCATAATCGCTACTATCAACTTTCAACTTAATTTTCTCTAGGAACATATCTAAACAGTAGAACTAAAGCGCGAGCTTACGAAATTATTTGCAAAGACCTTTTGACTATGTTCAGGATAATTAAGTTCATCTTATGAACTCCCACTCAGATAGACATCCCTCTAGTCATCTAAGTGATTACATGACCCGAGTCAACTAGGGCGGTCTCGATCATCACGTTAGACGGACTAGTCATCATCGATGAACATCTTCATGTTGATCGTATCAACCATACGACTCATGCTCGACCTTTCGGTCTCTTGTGTTCGAGGCCATGTGCGTACATGCTAGGCTCGTCAAGTCAACCCTAAGTGTTTAGCGTGTGTAAATCTGGCTTACACCGTTGTATGTGAACGCTAGAATCTATCACACCCGATCATCACGTGGTGCTTGAAACAATGAACTTCGCATAGCGGTGCACGATTAGGGGAACACTTTCTTGAAATTTTAATGAGGGATCATCTTATTTACTACCGTTGTTCTAAGCAAATAAGATGCATAAACATGATAAACATCACATGCAATCAAAAAGTGACATGATATGGCCAATATCATTTTGCTCCTTTGATCTCCATCTTCGGGGCTCCATGATCATCATCGTCACCGGCATGACACCATGATCTCCATCATCGTGTCTCCATGAAGTTGTCTCGCCAACTATTACTTCTACTACTATGGCTAACGGTTTAGAAATAAAGTAAAGTAATTACATGGCGTAGTTCATTGACACACAGGTCAGACAATAAATTAAGACAACTCCTATGGCTCCTGCCGGTTGTCATACTCATCAACATGCAAGTCGTGATTCCTATTACAAGAACATGACCAATCTCATACATCACATATCATTCATCACATTCTTTTGGCCATATCATATCACATAACATACCCTGCAAAAACAAGTTAGACGTCCTCTAATTGTTGTTTGCATGTTTTACGTGGCTGCTATGGGTTTCTAGCAAGAACGTTTCTTACCTATGCAAAAACCACAACGTGATATGTCAATTGCTATTTACCCTACATAAGGACCCTTTTCATCAAATCCGATCCGACTAAAGTGGGAGAGACTGGCACCCGCTAGCCACCTTATGCAACAAGTGCATGTCAGTCGGTGGAACCTGTCGCACGTAAGTGTACGTGTAAGGTTGGTCCGGGCCGCTTCATCCCACAATACCGTCGAAACAAGATTGTACTAGTAACAGTAAGCATATTGAACAAAAACAACGCCCACAACAACTTGTGTTCTACTCGTGCATAGAAACTACGCATGGACCTAGCTCATGATGCTACTGTTGGGGAACGTAGCAGAAATTGGAAATTTTCTACGCATCACCAAGATCAATCTATGGAGATTATAGCAACAAGAGAGGGAGAGGATGAGCATCTTCGTACCCTTGAAGATCGCTAAGCGGAAGCGTTACAAGAACGCGGATGAAGGAGTCGTACTCGCAGCGATTCAGATCGCGGTTGATTCAGATCTAAGCACCGAACAACGGTGCCTCCGCGTTCAACACATGTATAGCCCAAGGACATCTCCTCCTTCTTGATCCAGCAATGGGAGAGGAGAAGTTGAGGGAGAACTCTGACAGGACGACGGCATGGTGGTGATGGAGCTCGTGGTTCTCTGGCAGGGCTTCACCAAGCACTACGGAGGAGGACGAGGTGTTGGAGGAGGGAGAGGGCTGCACCAGGGGAAGGGTGCGGCTGCCCTCTCTCTCTCTCACTATATATAGGGGGAAGGGAGGAGGGGGAGGCGCCTAGAGTTCCCTAGGGAGGCGGCGGCCATAAGGGAAACCCTAGATGGGTTTGGCGCCCCCACCCCTAGGAAACTTGCCCCCAAGCCGGGAGGGGCGGCTGCCCTAGGGGTGGCGCCCCACCTCTCCAGTTACGTGAGATGGGGTGGGGGGCGCTCAACCCCTTAGTGGGCTGATGTGCCCTCTCCCTGGCCCATAAGGCCCCCAAAGCTTGCAGGGGCCTCCGCAATTCCTTTTCGGACACGCCGGTCATCACCGGTAGCCGGAACAATTCCGGACTCCAATACCCTTCGTCCAATATACCGATCTTCACCTCCGGACCATTCCGGAGCTCCTCGTCATGTCCGGGATCACATCCGGGTCTCCGAACAACCTTCGGTAACCACATACTATTTCCCATAACAACTCTAGCGTCACCGAGCCTTAAGTGTGTAGACCCTACGGGTTCGGGAACCATGCAGACTTGACCGAGACGTTCTCTGGTCAATAACCAACAGCGGGATCTGGATACCCATGTTGGCTCCCACATGTTCCACGATGATCTCATCGGATGAACCACGATGTCAAGGATTCAAGCAATCCCGTATGCAATTCCCTTTCTCTACCGGTATAGTACTTGCCCGAGATTCGATCGTCGGTATCCCGATACCTTGTTGAATCTCGTTACCGGCAAGTCTCTTTACTCGTTCCGTAACACATCATCCCGTGATCAACTCCTTGGTCACATTGTGCACATTATGATGATGTCCTACCGAGTGGGCCCAGAGATACCTCTCCACTACTAGGGAAAACCTTATACACAGAATCTTAGCAGCAGCGCGGCACAAAAGAAGCGCTACTGCTAATTAGCAGTAGCGCGGGTTTTTAACCCTCGCTACTACTAAGTTGATAGTAGTAGCGCGGGTTTTTAACCCTCGCTACTACTAAGCGGTCTCTACCGTGCCCACCGACACATGCCATAGTAGTAGCGAGGGGTATAAACCCGCGCTACTACTAAGTTGATAGTAGTAGCGCGGTTTTATAGCCCTCGCTACTACTAAGTACGAGGTAGGTGAATTCACCATATCCTCGGCCGAATCCCCATCTCTTCCCCCAAATCCCTCCTCTCTTCCACCACTCTCTCCTCTCACTTTCCATACGCTCTCACATGGACCTCTTGCCCATGCACCCATCCTCCTCCATGGCGATTTAAAGAGGCCGCCGCCTCGCGCTCTTGGCGTCTAGGAGCTCGCGGTCTTCCACCGACACGCCGCCATCTGCTACAAGTTAGTTGTGGCGCATCAAGAGCTGGCTCCCGGCCATCGATACACCCAAAACCAGTGCTGCTGCTAGGCTTTTCCCTAGTAGTGCTCCGTCACACGGAGTGACAAATCCCACTCTTGATTCGCGCCAACCCAACAGACACTTTCGGAGATACCCATAGTGCACCTTTATAGCCACCCAGTTACGTTGTGACATTTGGTACACCCAAAGCATTCCTACGGTATCCGGGAGTTGCACAATCTCATGGTCTAAGGAAATGATACTTGACATTAGAAAAGCTTTAGCATATGAACTATACGATCTTTGTGCTAGGCTTAGGATTGGGTCTTGTCCATCACATCATTCTCCTAATGATGTGATCCCATTATCAACAACATCCAATGTCCATGGTCAGGAAACCGTAACCACCTATTGATCAACGAGCTAGTCAGCTAGAGGCTTACTAGGGACATGGTGTTGTCTATGTACCCACACATGTATATGAGTTTCCTATCAATACAATTATAGCATGGATAATAAACTATTATCATGAACAAGGAAATATAATAATAATAAATAATTTATTATTGCCTCTAGAGCATATTTCCAACACATCAATCTGCGCCCTGGCGCCAAATAATCGTTGCACCAGACCAAAGTTACTGTCCGGCTTCGTCTCGTTCGGCCACAAATGGTCTATTACAGACCTCATTACAAGGCTGGACAGCCTATGGAGCTCGGCTATGGGGTCCATCTTCTCACTCAAGGGCAAGGAGCGCGCTGGAGCATTATATTGCGACCAGAACAGTTTCTCCATTTTGTTATCCTCGTGATCCTTGAATAACTTGGTCGCATCAGCCGCACTCTTCGCCAAGTCCGCATACTCATCTGCGGCGCTCCATAGCTTATCCAACGGAGCATACTTTGGATCTAAAAACTTCATCCGCAACACATAAGGACTTCCGGCCGCGATTTCTCCGGCCTGTCGAAGTTCCTCCCTTGCGTCTCTAATTTGAGAACACATCTCTTTAGCAGAATCCATCGCCTTCTTCAGGTCGGCCGCCTTTGTCTGATTCTCCTTTTCGAGAACCTCATACCGGTCGGCGGCGTCCCTCAGCTCCACAACCATCTCGGCTATCTTCCCCTCGCTTCGGAGACGAGCGTCCTGTTCGGCTCTTAATTCTTCGGCTGCCTTTAGACCAGCCGCATTGCTAATCCGGGCTTGTTCCTTGGGTAGAGCAAGCTCCGCCCTCAGGGCCTCAATGGCAGTAGCTCCGCCTGCAACTACATAACACCACATTAATATTTCAAACCTTATTGCAAAAATAGATGTGGATATAGGAAAGCATACTCTGCGACCCCTTGAAACGCTTGTTAACAAGCGTGACGTCGGCCTCCACAACGTCAATCTGCCGCGTCAATTCGGCGCATTCAGCGGCCTGGTCTATTGCCGAACCCTTAGCAACCTTCACATCAATACATCTGCGATCATAATCTGGGAGTGTGATCCTCCGTTTGCCACCATGGGCTGGCATCCGCAGTCTCAGGGGCTACTATCTATACAGAGCACATGTATCGCGTGTGGTTCAACTAAAAATTGCAGCTTACCTCAAAGCCTTTGAGCAGGCTCCTAAAAGCTTCGTTTATACCGCTGGTGGCGGAGGTGATTTTCTCCAACACCATACCCATTAGGGTACGATGACCCTCCAAGAGATCAGCTGACTCTAGGAGGCCCGTCAGCATGTTCGCCGGACTCCGAACTCTCCCGGACCCTTTTTGTTGTCCGCCATGGGAGCCGAACACACTGGGCTCGGGGCGGCCGAAGTGTTAGCTTCCGGCCCCATCGGATCCGGACTCCTCCGTGACGATACCTCAGGGTCGCCCGCCCCACGGGGCGGAGAGGCTGGTGGGGTTTCACTCTCCATCATCTCCGAAAGAAGATCCCCCGAGGACGAACCCTGTTGAGACGAACTGCTTGCCGGACTACAAAAACAGGTCATGGTTATTACTCTCAGAGGAAGAAGCAATAAGATCCTTGCTTAATTAAACTTACAGCTCGGTGGAGGGCTGGCCCGTTGCCAGGCGCTGTACGGCGAGGACGCCCTTCGAAGCAGGGTCCTTTGGCGAAATTCTTTTCCCTTGTTTAGGTGCCCCCGTCTCCAAATCTTCGGAGGCGGCCCTTTTCTTCCCGCGGGGGGAGGAAACCTCAGAGTCGCCTCCCCGATTCTCCTCCTATATGGAGGTTTTGATTCCCCCGGTTCGGATGCGCAGTGTGTGAGGCCCACTCTTGGCCTCGCCACTCTCCCCTTCAGCTTTCTCTGGTGGCACCCGACTAAGTGTCCGTTCGAGAATCCGGGCCATTGCCGGGCCGGGCGAACCTTTGGGAAGAGGGGTCGGACACCTGATCCTCTCCTCCTTTCTAAGCCAATCCTAGTTGCGGACAGTGTTTAGAACAATGCTATGCCAAATATAAGCGAGGTGTTCGGTTATGGGGTTACTTACTTGGGTATCGAGGCGATTGCAGCTCAGGCCCGCATCCTCGGTGGTGTCCGGACACTTTATTTGTGGTCCGAAGAATAACTTATACATCCCTTCGGATGTCATACCGAAGAAGTGATGAATGGTCCGCGGACCTTCTGGATTGAATTCCCACATCCGGAGAGGCCGACATTTGCACGACAGGATCCGCCGGACTAGGATTACTTGGATTATTTTGACGAGACTAATGTTCCTCTCGAGGAGCTCCTGAATGTGGCTTTGAAGCATTGGTACATCGTTTGCAGGCCCCCAGTTTAGTCCCACATTGGCCCATGATGCCAGTTGAGGTGGGGGGCCCGAGCGGAAGGCAGGCGCGGCCGCCCACTTTGAGCCTCTGGGAGCTGTGACGTAGAACCACCTCCGTTGCCATAAATCAGATACCCCCGAGAAGGAGCCTTCGGGCCACGGCGCATCAGCGTTCCTGCTTATTATGGCACCTCCGCACTCTGAGTATCGCTCCTCAATTATCTTCGGCTTCACATCAAAAGTCTTGAGCCATAAGCCGAAGTGGTGGGCAATGTGAAGGAAGGCTTCACACACAACGATAAATGACGAGATGTGGAGGATGGAATCCGGAGCTAGATCTTGGAAATCTAGCCCGTAGTAGTGCATCAGCCCCCTCACAAAGGGATCATGAGTGAGACCTAAGTCCCGGAGGAAGTGGGAGACAAATACGACACTCTCGTTGGTCTCGGGAGTGGGGATAACCTGTTCGGGAGCAGGAAGCCTGTGCTTGACATCGGCGGTCAAATACCCAGCCTCCCTGAGCTTCGCAATATCCTCCTCTGTGACAGAGGAGGCCATCCATCGGCCTTGATGGTCAGATCCGGACATGATCGAAGATACGGGGTGCTTAAGCTCAGGCTTTGGGTGTTGGAACTCAGGGAGCGAGATGTGCGAGCGTGGAGATAGAGGGATAGGCCTCGGCCCCTTTATAAAGGGGGAAGAATATCAAGCGTCCCCGAACATGGTCGTTCGGGACTTGCCTAAAAACACGGGGTCATGCCAACAGGCACGGTTGGATTACCCATACCCGTATTGATGAGAATCCCGCAATAAGCGGAACACAATCTCTGCTCTGATAGGACGTGCCAAGGAAACTGCCTCGTGGTGTGTGCGGTAGCAAGTTGTAAGAACGGTTCGAATAAAAACCGGACCATGGCGTGATGTCACTTTTCAAAGAATTTTCAGCAGATTAGATTCGTGGATTATTATTATTCTCTCTACGGTGTTATATGGAATGTTATCTTGCAGAGCTGGACACGGTCCTTGTGTTCGGAATTTATCTTGGAGTATTCGGAGATGGATCCCGCCTCGCAATGCCGAAGACAATCTACGTGCCGGACTCATCGTCATTGAAGCCTAGTTCAGGGGCTACTGAGGGAGTCCTGGATAAGGGGGTATCCGGATAGCCAGACTATATACTTTGGCCGGACTGTTGGACTATGAAGATACAAGATAGAAGACTTCATCCCGTGTCCGGATGGGACACTCATTGCCGTGGAAGGCAATCTTGGCGATCCGGATGTAGATCTCCTCCTCTGTAAACCGACTCTGTGTAACCCTAGCCCCCTCCGGTGTCTATATAAACTGGAGGGTTTAGTCCGTAGGACTCACAATCATCATCAACTATCATACCATTGGCTAGCTTCTAGGGTTGAGCCTCTCTGATCTCGTGGTAGATCAACTTTTGTAATACTCATATCATCAAGATCAATCAAGCAGGAAGTAGGGTATTACCTCCATCGAGAGGGCCCGAACACAGGTAAACATCGTATCCCAGTCCCTCGTTACCATTAGCCTTAGACGCACAGCTTGGGACCCGTCAGACGAGATCTGCCGGTTCGACACCGATACCGCCTCCCCACCCGCCGACGCCCCCACCATCACGCCACCCGGCACCCAGCGGCCCGGCGCCGCCCGCCACCGCCCGCCCCTGGCCGGCGCCACCCGCCACCGCCTCCTCCACCACCCGCCCGACCATCCCATCGCCCGAGCCCCGCCGCCCCACCCGCCCACCACCGGCGCCCGGCGTCGCCCCCGGCTCCGGTGAGTTTTCTTGCTTCGACATGCATATACAGTTCCTGGATCCTCGCCATAAGTTCAGGAAAGACAAGAAGAACTTCATCAGAGGTAGAGTTGTGAAAAACTCTTCACCACCTGCGTTGACAGGCCAACAGACCCTGGATCAGTTAAACGCTCTCAGCCAGATCCAGACCATCCAGGGTATTTCAATGGGTATAGTTCTGAGCACGCCAGGACTCACAAGACATGCTTATGGGATCTTCCTTACTTCAAAGATCTCCTTTGCCCACACAACATCGACGTGATGCACACTGAGAAGAATATCGCCGAGGCACTTTTTGGTACATTGTTCGGCATAGATGGGAAGTCAAAGGATAATACTAAGGCTAGAGTCAATCTGGAGGCGCTATGTGATAGGCCGTTACAAAACATGAAAGAACCGAAAGGAAAGCATAACTGAACGAAGCCGAAGGCATGGTTCAATCTTGGAAGGCCAGCTATGAGGGAAATTATCTTCTGGGTGAAAATGCAGTTGATGTTCCCTGATGGGTATGCAGCGAATCTAAAGAGGGGAGCGAGTCTTGATAAGTTGAAGATATTTGGTCTCAAGAGTCATGATTGGCACATATGGATTGAGCGGGTAATGCCGGTGATGTTGCGTGGCTTCATCCATGAGGATGACACTACTAGGAAAAGGGCTATAGATGATATGGACACTAATGGTGCACCAGACATGTGGTGCGCCATTAGTATATACTAATGGCGCACCATGTGTTGGTGCGCCATTAGTGTCAAAATACTAATGGTGCACCACATCCACGGTGTGCCATTAGTAACAATTTTTTTTCAAAACTAGTAATGGCGCACCAGGGGATAGTGCGCATTACTAGTTAAACTAGTAATGGCGCACCACATCCACAATGCTCCACTAGTAATTTTTTTCAAATTTTTTTTCAAACTTTTTTTATTTTTTTCAAAGTTAGTAATGGCGCACCGTGGGTCTGGTGCGCCATTAGTAGTTAAAACTAGTAATGGCGCACCACACCCACGGTGCGCCATTACAAACATTTTTTTTATTTTCTTTATTTTTTTCCAAAGTTTGTAATGGCGCACCGTGGGTGTGGTGCGCTAGTAATGGCGCACCACACCCACGGTGCGCCATTAGTAATTTTGACCCAAAATTCACCCAAATGCACCACCCAACCCCCTGTGGACCGCCTTTCCAGTTTTAAAAAAATAAACGAAAATGATGGAAATTTCAAAAAAATAAAAACAAATAAGTTTCCCATGTGATATGTGGTCTACTTGTTGGGAGAATTTGCAAATATGAATTTCGACTTTATTTGCAAAATCTCTTGAGAATTTGTAAAACGGCATAACTTTTGCATACTAACTCGGATGGAAAAGTTTTTTATATGAAAAATCATCTACTCGAAAAGTTACATCCAAATTTAACCAGGGGAACCCCGTTAAACATTTTCAAAATCCTCAAAAACATAACAGAAAAAAGTTACGGGGCTTTTAAGATCTGGAGGCAAAAAAATTCAAAAAATTGCAAACTTACTAGTGGCGCACCGTTTGCTAGGTGTGCCACTAGTAACAGAAAAAAAATTAGTTTCGAAAAAAATTTCGGGAATTTTTTTTCAAAATATGATACGTAATATGAACGGAAGTTTGAAATAATTTTTCAAAATTTCATCACACTCATGAACTTGAACAAAGTCCTAAACATCAACAAGGTTTAATAGGATTGATATGCTAAATATATCAACAAGTTCCTGTGAAGTGAGCTGGTGCTGGGGTTGGATAGAAATCTGAAGTTAAGCGTGCTTGGGCTGGAGTAGTGTGAGGATGGGTGACCTTTCGGGAAGTTTGACCACGGAGTGTGATTTGACCTGAGGTTAAGCATATTGACTCGAGATTAAGCCATAGTGACCCAAGATTAAGAAAAAAATGGAATAAAATTTGAAAAAATTTTGAATAAAAAATTGTGAAATTTTTTTTTGAAAAAAAATGTTACTAATGGCGCACTCCTATGTGGAGCGCCATTACTAAGTGAGATAGTAATGGCGCACCTCTAGGCATACTAATGGCGCACTACATGTGCGCCATTAGTATCTGTTATACTAGTGGTGCACCTGTAGTGCGCCATTAGTAGCGAAAACAGGTGCGCCACTAGCAGGCCTTTTTCTAGTAGTGTGAATGGCTAGTACTGGCAGAACTCAGCTATTTCTTCTGTGTTCTTTGTGCAAAAGAACTATCGCCTGGCGTGCTAGAAGAAATGGAAGAGTTGGCGCCGGAGTTGATCTACAAGTTAGAGAAGATCTTTCCACTTGGCTTCTTTAATCCAATGCAGCACTTGATTTTGCATCTCCCGACCGAGGCAAGATTGGGGGGCCCGTGCAAAAATCGTTGGTGCTACCCAACTGAGAGGATGCAGAAGACGGTTCGAGAAAAATGTAAAAATAAACATAGAATTGAAGCATCGATGGCTGAGGCATTCATCACTCAGGAGGTGGCAAACTTCGTGACAGCACACTACGGAGCCAAAAATTATCATTTGCGTAATCCGAAGACTCGATACAATGCTGACGACCCTAAGAAGGGTGGATCCAACCTCAGCCAATTCAAAGGGAATCTCGCACCAGCCAGTGTTTCAAATCCAGTATCTTTGGATAACGAAGAATGGCAGACCATTTCGTTGTATATCTTCAACAACCTGATAGAAGTGCGGCCGTACATCGAGTAAGTTCTCGGTACATTGTTTTGCAACTTCTATTTCCTTTGAACTGCTCTTATTCTTGGATATTTCATACAGTCGATACGTCGCCATATTCTCGTATGGAGGGGGGATCCAAAAGGATTCCGTCGAAGAGTATGAGATTCTCGCAAAGCAAGGAGGCGGCTATCCCGGTTTCATCTCTTGGTTCAAACAAACGGTAATTTCTATTAGACAATTTCATTTCATTCGCTAATTTGTGTGTAATGCAACAATCCTTTCGTATTAAACTTGTAGGCTAATTCAGAGTCTACGGACGCCGAATTGAGACAAGTCGCTAATGGTTTTGACTATAAGGTTCGTTCATTTGACAAATACGACATCAACGGGTATCGCTTTCGTACCTATGGCAAAGATCTATCTATGGCCGACCGAAAGTCTACAAATTGTTGTGTATCTGCTATCAGCGAAGGAGGTACCGAGTATTATGGGAGAGTTGAAGCAATTTATGAACTTCTATTCTATGGTGAAAACCCACCGAATGTCGTAGTCTTCAAATGTTATTGGTTTCAGCCGAATGAAACTAGAAGGAGTCATGAACATATAGGGCTAGTTGAAATCAACCAAAGCACCCATTTAGATGTTCCTGATGTCTATATCACGGCTCAACAGGCGACCCAAGTATTCTATCTAACATGGGCCTGCCAAACTAATCCAAATCTGAAAGGTTGGGATGTCGTTTATGAAGTGCCGCCACGTGCTAGACTATCTCCCCCAAAGGAAGAGGATTATGAACCTCACATTAACCCAGACACATATGAAGGAGAATTCTTCCAAGAGACACGTTTTTCCAAAAAGCGTTTCAAGAACCGCTATACTTCACCCCAAAACATTGAAGTAGGCAGCGACAGTGAATCCGACATCACCCCAGAGGAGGAACAAGAAGAGCCGGAACAAGAAGAGGTTACTGCTGCGGATGACCTGTCAATGCCGTCAAGGTGGCCTTCCACGTGTTGATGCCACTGACCCTTATGAGCCCGTCATTTATTATAGTGATGATGATGATTATGCATTTATTGCTGATACTGATCGAGATTATTAGTAGTGTCAGGTATTCAATTTTTTTATGTTGTACTTGATGATGATACACTTAAGTGATATACATATTATTATTCATGCCGGTATTTTTTTTATGTTGTACTAATTTCGTTTACTCTTTGTCATGGCAGGTGTTGAAAGATGGAAGGGGAGCCGACTGAGGCCAAGGACAAACGTGCCCAAATTGAAGGTGTGCCACACCACCGAGGCAGCTCCAGCTTATATTAGTTCTAAGTGAACTGGTATGTGGTTTGCTTCATGATTCATGCAATTCATTCATCATGCTAGCTTGAGCCCTTTAATTACTAATTTACTTTGTTTCTCTCTTCGGGCATGCTACAATAAGGCGGATAAGGTGCGGAGGGTACGACACATGACGCCATGGCCCACATTGCCTCTTACAAGAAAGTCAAGGGGAAGGCAAGAAAAGGGGAGACTTTAACCCGAGCCAGGGTCCCATTGATCCAAAGCAGGTGATGATATCTGGTGGCGGGAGGTCCCGTGGCTCCACAGCCATTGATCCAGAGATTGCTCCTGAGACCAGGATGAGTTTAATTTGAATGGACGTTACTTGCTAGTCTTATCATTCGAGTGTCATCATGCTAACGAAACATTGGAAATGATCTTTGGTGCAGCGTAACTCCAGACAAGCATCACACGATCCTTCTCCAGCTACTGGCACGAGCCAGCCCGCTCCTACACCTCCATGATCACGGTAAGTTTCTCTAGTTTTTTTCTTAACAAATGCATAAAGACCTAGACTTAGCTTTATTTCCTCCAATATGCTTACCTTAATGACCTAGAGTTAGCTTCTTTTCCTCCAAAATGACTTAATAAGCTTACTAACCTCCAAAACCAGCCATTTTACCTAAGTTAGCTCTAAAATGATCTATACTTAGCTTTTGTTTCCTCCAAAATGACCTAAGTTAGTTGTAATATGCTTAGTTAACTAGGTTTGCTCAATAATGAAATGTACTTAGCTTACTTATGTAAAAACCGGCATAATTAGCTTAGTTAGCTCATAAAAGATCCATTTTACCTAAGTTAGCTCTAAAATGACCCATTTTAACTTAGTTAGCTCATAAATGATCCATTTTACCCAAGTTAGCTTTAAAATGACCCATTTTACCTAGATTATCTCCAAAATGATCCATTTTACCTACGTTAGCTCTAAAATGACCCATTTTACCTACGTTAGCTCCAAAATGACCCACCTTACCTACGTTAGCTCTAAAATGATGCATTTTACCTAAGTTAGCTCATAAACGGTCTATTTCACCTAAGTTATCTCACAAACGATGGAGTGCTTCTTCTTCTAGTCTTCTTCTTCTAGTCACCTTTTCCTAACTTTCTTATTTGCCATTTTGCAGATTCCATTCACTTCTCGAAAGCTAGCTTGCTATGATGGAGTGCTTGTTTTTTATTTCATTCTCTTCTAGTATTCTTCTAGCTTCTACGATGGAACTTGCTATCTTGATGAATCTTTGCATTGTAATATGTATGTGCAACTTCCTAATGGTTGCAACTTATGTGTATGTGCAACTTGCTATGTATGAATGGATGGAACTATATATGTATGTACGATGAAACTTATGTGCTGGATATGTCATATGTTTGCTGTTAAATAGCCCTGTGAAATATATATATATATATATCATATATATTTGCTGTGAAAATTGTTGGATTTAAAAAAAAAGAAAAAAAGAGGCAATGCATCTTCTTTGCCGTCCGCCGCTGATGGCAAAGGACCCGTTGCCTTCTGCCGCGGATGGCAAAGAAGACACGTGGCACCATTGTGCTCCTCGAGGCTGGCCCATTTAGTCGATTTTCCTCTGATGGCGACGACAAAGGATCACCACATTTGCCTACTGATGGCGGACGGCAAATCCTAGGTGGGCGATGGCGCCCGGTGACATCACCCGCGGACGACAAAGGCGGATAATTTTGCCGTCGATGGCGGCGACAAAGGTTGCCGTTAGCCATCTAACGGACTAACAGCGTATTTATTATCGTCAGCTTTCTTTGCCGTCCGCTGCTTATGGCAAAGGACCCTTTGCCGTCAGCCTCCGGAAGTAGACGGCAAAGTAGCTCTTTGCCGATCCTTACTTTGCCGGACCCTTTTGCCGTCCGCGGCAGACGACAAAGGCCTTTGCCGTCCGCGGCAGACGGCAAAGGCCTTTGCCGTCCGTCGTTCCTGCCTTTGCCGTCCGCGCCGGCTGACGGAAAAGTAGCTGATTCCTGTAGTGAGAGATGAACTAGGGTTTTGAGAGGAGATGGTGCTGGTGAAGATGATGATGGAGATTGACCCCCTCCCGATGAGAGGATCGTTGGTGATGACGATGGTGATGATTTCCCCCTCCTGGAGGGAAGTGTCCCCGATAGAACAGCTCTGCCGGAGCTCTAGATTGGTTCCACCAAGGTTCCGCCTCGTGGCGGCGGAGTTTCGTCCCGTAAGCTTGCCCACGATTTTTTCCAGGGTAAAAGCCTTCATATAGCAGAAGATGGACACCGGAGGGCCACTAGGGGCCCAGGATACAGGGGCGCTTGATGAGGGGTGGATCGCCCCCACCCTCTGGCTAGGTGTGGGCCCCCTCAGGTGTTTCTTCCACTCAATAAGTTCCATGGAGTTTCTGGATTTTTGGAGCAGTGCAGAATAGGTTTCCAATGTTTGCTCCTTTTCCAGCCAGAATTCCAGCTGCCGGCATTCCCCCTCTTCATTGTAAACCTTATAAAATAAGAGAGAATAGCCATAAGTATTGATATATAATGTGTAATAACAGCCCATAATGCAATAAATATTGATATAAAAGCATGATGCAAAATGGACATATCAATAGGTAAGGCCGAACCGAAGTCCACAGCTTCGGCCACTAATGAAATTTTTATGCAGGCGAATGTAAGGATTGGAGAAAGTTTATTGTTGATTATGTACAAAATTCTAGCAAAAGGGCGAACAATATGGTTCGGAGGATGACCTCGAGATACATATCTATGGAACTTTATCACCGGATTGTTAATGAAGCTGAGAAGGTTTCACCCAAGTTTGCATCAAAAAGTTCACACAAGGCATGGCCGATATATACTTATCGTACTAAGAACATATAAATGGCCGATGGAGTGTTGACATCGTCCTTAGAACGAACTTGGTACAATTTATTTTTCGGCACCCTAGCTTGGCCGAAAAATATGGGGGCATGTGTTGACGCTCAAAAGTGGCACATTTATAAAGAGTGGCTTGAAGCTATGTCAAGATTAATTCAAACTTACTATTGAAAGTCACCATGAGATGGCTCTCTTCGAGAAGATGAAGATGAATATGAAGATGGTCCAAAACGGAGCTCGTATGTAAAAGTTATGACAAGTTCAGAGATACTAATGTCGACACCAGATTAAAGAATGGCTAGAAACCCAATTAAGATTGCTCCAAATGGAGAAAGTTTCAACATGAAACTTGTGCGCCTCGTTGAAACAATTGATTTTTATACAAAGATCATCCCAATCAGAGATCGTATGCAAAAGTTAGAGCCCGCACAGCGCGACCCTCCAGTGAGCAAAATATGACGCCCGGAACGAGGCACATATGTAGGTATGTCTGATGAGCTGCGTGAATAATTAGCTGTTTTGCGCGAGCGATTTGACCCTCGGGATGACCTCTGCTAAAAAAACGTTCAACATGAAATTTGTTTGTCTCGTCAAAACGGTCAAGATTTCTTTTGGATTCAATTCCATCCTAGGTTGTTTGCCACCACAAAAAAGACCCGCAAGGTGCAGCCAGTTTTTAGACCGAACAGTTTTGTAAAGTTTGGATAAAACCAATCTGAATTTGACTAGAGTTTTGGATGTGAATCCAAACCTTTTCCTTGAACGGGAAGTCCAACCGCCTCTTATATACCTAAGGGGTGACGGCTGATTGAACAACACCAATCGAACCAATCAATCTATTACACTTTTGTGTTCATCTATCTTTATTCCCTACCCTTGTATCTTTCTTTCTCGTTCTTCGTTCGTTCTTCGCTTTGGAGGGCAGCAATCCACGAGGCTCTAGGGGCGAGCGAATCGACCTAGGGCAGCCCATAGCCGCCACACTCCCTAATGGGGTCCCTCCCGGGCGTGTGGGGTTTCGGATCTGCAAAAGCACCCGTCGACTGTCTTGCATATCGCGTTGTTGGTCGGATCTCCTTCGACATGAGCTGCGGTGCATCACCCCCGGCGTCGAGGATACGCGTGACGTGTTCGTGTGTCAACACACCTGAATATATTTCTTATGCCAAGCTGGTCAAGATTGCTAAATCCCAACATGATGAACTTGAAATGCTTGAAAGAAATCTCAGGAAAACCGAAGGATTACTGGTCGAAGAGATGGAGAAGAATCAAAAGTTGATCGAAGAGCTAGATGCTTTTTCATCAACTATTGATGATCTTACCAATTGATATGAATTTCTTACAGTTGACCACGAGAGTTTATAAAATGAACTCCTTAACAGGAATCAAGAACTCGTGTCACTGAGAGAATCTCATAATGAGTTGGTGTGAGAGAAAGCTTCTCTCTTCGCTGAGCAATCTGTTCGACTTCCTGATGATTTTGTGCCTCCATGCTTAAAATTCTTAGAACGTAGCAATGCCGATTCACATGCTCAAACGTCTAATGCAATCATAGAGAATATTGCTACTACTGAAGTTGGTACTACTAACCCCTCTTCCGACGATTTTGCTGCTATCACTGAAGAAAATTGCAGGCTAAAGGGCCTACTTGAGACTGGAATGCTAAGGAGCCTAAAAGGGCATCAAACTCTATGTGATGTGTTCAAGAAGTCCATATTTCAAAAAAATCCTCAGAAGGAAGGATTAGGCTTCGAAAAGAAACTCAACATGGACGGATCCTATTGGACTCCCGAGCAATATCCTCGAACGACTTGTGTCCGTGCAAAGAGTAAACTCTTGAACCTGAAACTTTGATTGGTTATCTTTCGCCCATTCCTGTTGACACTAATGAGTCTAATCACTCAAATTACAAACTCTTCAAACAACAGAATGGTAAGATTTTTGCTCGATATATTGGAACTAACTTTAGGACAGGTTCACCAAAGAAGCAAATCTGGGTAAAGAAGTGTACTATTCAAAATTTGTCTGTCACTGCTAACTTGACTATGCAGGATAACTCTCAACGAGTAAATGGTTATCATTCTCAGTCTACTTGAGTATTATCTTCAAATGATAATCATCCAAACCTGCGTCAGAAGGTGTACATGCATACATCTTCAAATCAATACATTCATGTATCTGGAAATAACTTCAATGCCTATAAATATGATTATCATCAAAGTGCACAGGTGTCTCGCATGTCTCACCGAAGGAATACCCTCATTCAGTCTAAGCAAATGAGATCCTCACCTCCCACGCAAGTGTGGGTTGTGAAGAAGAACTAATCATCTCATCTAAGAAATTTACTCAGGAATATCTAATGTTCATCGTAAGCCCTGAGATAGATTATTGTTGGTGCTCATATTTCTATGTTTTCATTCGTAGTGTTTGTGTGTTTGTGTTTTTCGTTGTTTGGATTTATGCTTTGAGTCAGTTTCCTCTCTGTTGTTACTCGGTTCTTTCTTGTCATAAACATGCAACTTGATCTGAAGGTGATCTCACTCCGACGTCCTTGGTCGCGAATGAAATCCACTTCGAAACTTATTCTGTTTTGGCACTTGCGCTTCCTCAAACCCTTTTCCATTTTGTTCAGTTACCGAGATTTTCACAGAAAACGGCTGACACGTGCCCACAATCTCACATTCATGATCTCGTCCATTGAATGTGGAACGTCCCGGGTTTTTCGGCCGTAGATTTCAGAGGGAGCAGTTTCACCCTCGGGCTATATAAACCCGTGTCCAGGACTCTTACTCCTCTATTCTCTCACTATTCAGCCTCAAATTTCTCCTCTCACTCTTCATCCGAGCTCAAGTTTGAAGCAGCTTCGACGACGAGCCTTGCCGTGCAACTCCGGGGAAGCCCCGTCACCGTTTTTCACGCTAGTGCGGTACTCCTTCTCTCCCGTGGTGCCGTAGTTGATCTGTGTTGCCAAGTTAGGGCATGCAGATCTAGAACTAGCCCTATCCCTCTTTTGTTCTAGGGTTGTTCGTCCCGTCGCCATTTATCCTTGTTTTATTTTCTTGCGGTAGATCTTTAGGCTTCACTAAGTTATGACTTGTACGGTTTGTTGTAGGTCCTCGTACCAGTCTTTTTAGATCTAGGGTTCTTAAGGTATACATCAAAATATTAGAGGAGTTGTTATTCTGTCTTAGGGCATTTTGCAATTCTCTCGAGGATATCTTCCAAAGCGTATGCCATGGATTCCTTATTGCTTCTGCAAAACACCTGTTTTAAGTCAAAATGCTTTTGCGCATGTTTGTGACCCCTTCCTGTTTTCCTTCGCTTTGTTGTTTTTCTCTCAGGAGTGGTCATGGCAAATAGTTCAAAAGAGTATTCTGGGTCCGAGCAAGAGATACCACAACTGCCGCGTGTGGCTGTCAGAAAAGCAGCCAAGCCGCGAAAAGTGTCGAAGAAGAAATCCAAGTCAGAATCTGCTGAGGTAATTGATGATATTCCCTTTACTAACAGTCAGCCAGAGGATGAGCTAGTCACTGACTCCAAGACCCTGTTTTCTAATGGAAATCCCAATAAAATTGGTCACGCTAGATAGAGGAATACTGCAGCTAAAATGTCTGATCCCGAAACTTAAAAAATACCACCTGGAGTAGAAACTGCCACCGAAAGAAATAACAGGTTGCAAATGATTCGTCGTCATTGGGCGAAGAAGTGGTTCAACTATGAAGACGTCAGAAGGAAATATCAAATCCTACTTGCATTCACTCCACCTTAGAATGACTGCATTGCAGAGGGCTGCCTAGGTCCAAATGATGAAAAAAGATAGGCCAGCTCCTCCTCCCAATGCTCATGCAGACTCATTGAAGACAATTGCTAATTTTCCCGAGGAAGTGGAAAAGATAGAAAAGGCCAAGGCCAAGCGTGATGCCAAAGAGGCGAAGAAAAATCAGTTGGAACAAAGAAATGTTGAGTTGACTCAACAAGATATGCTGGAAAAGAAGGAAAGGGCTTCTGCCCGAAAGGAAAAGAAGAAGAGGAAATATGTTTCTCCTCGAGCTTCGAAGAAGAAATCTGTTGCTAAAATATCATGGATGGCAGTATCTGCCTCATCTGATGATTCTTCTGATGATAATGCTAACGGAGAAATTCCGATGTATGATCAAAGAGCTCTGCTTGACAAGCCGTACCAAACTCCCTCTCCGAAAAAGGTTTTGCCTCCATTGAGATCGTCACCGAGGCTTGCTTCTCTGACATCAGATAAACCTTTTGGTTCCGCTGCTCCTGCAACAAAGATAAAGTTGCTGCCTGATGAAAAAGCTGCTGCTGCTTCCAAGAAGGCCAAGACAATTGTTCCTGCTTCCATAGAGGAATATGACTTTGATCTTTTATTTGACATCATTGAATGTGCTTCCTATGATGCAAATCCATCTGAGTTGAGCAGCCTGGGTCTACCTGAAGATGTTACCAACATGGTAGCAAAGCACTTCACTAAACTGAAAGGAATTACCAAGGAACTGAACCAGCCTATCGAGTACAAGAAACTCCTTGAGAAAATGAGGAGGGAAGCAAAATCTGAGTTTGAAAGAAAAGACATGATCAAGCACCGAACGTACGGCACCTCTGAGTTCTGCACACGTTTAGCTCGATGACGTCCCTCGAACTCTTGATCCAGCAAAGTGTCGAGGAAGAGTTTTGTCAGCACGAAGGCGTGGTGACGGTGATGGTGAAGTTATCAGCACAGGGCTTCGCCTAAGCACTACGACAATATGGCCGAAGGAGTAAACGATGGAGGGGGGCACCGCACATGGCTAAGAACAATTGATGTGCCTTAGAGGTGCCCCTGCCCCCCGTATATAAAGTAGGGAAAGGGGAGGAAGTCGGCCAAGGCGCGCCCCAAGTGGGGAGGAGTCCTACTAGGACTCCAAGTCCAATTCGGACCCCCCATTCACTACAAAAAAAATACACTTCCTTGATGATACGTGTTTGTCACAGTAGGTCACGTTGTTTGTCATGCATGTACATCCATGACAATTTTATGACAGAAACAAGATAGTCATACCTGTGCTGTCGTAGAAGTGTTCCATGATATTACCAAAATTATCATCACGGAAGTGTCCACTTCCATGACGAAAAATGGCGCGTCATGAAAGTGCTTTCATCAAGTGTGACCGACACGTGGCATCCACCATAACGGCTCGACGTTAAGCTATCGTGTCCAGTTTTGGATCCGATAACCCGTTAACAGCCCTGACCAATGAGGATTTTCCACGTGTAAAATTCCCATTGGTCGGAGGAAACACGTGTTGGCTCACCATTGGGACAGATGTCATCCACTCATTGGACAGGAGGCGCCTATGATAGGTCGACACGTGGATCGGCCCAATAGTGGCCCATTCCGGTGAAAAAGGCCAGCCCAGTAAAAATTAGCAGGCCGACCCATATAACACCTAATTGTGTCAGGTCCATTTAAGCCCACGGCCCATATGAGATGTGCCAATTCGGCCCGTCAATGGCCCGTTAAAGATTTGACACCATTGCAACCCATCGTCAGTTCGAGCCCATTAACAACCCGCTATATATTTGGGCTCAATATCGGCCCGATGTGATTTCGGCCTGTTAACGACAAATTCAAGGGATGTGCCAATTTTCAGGATGTACATCTTTTGTCCTTTTAGCAACCCATTTAAGTGTTGGGCTAATTTCCGGCCCGGTGTGTCTTTCAGCCTGTTGACGACCCATAAATGAGTTTGGCCATTTGTAGTCGGACCCGAGTTTTGGCCTTTTAGCAACCCATTTAAGTGTTGGGCCAATTCCCGGCCCGGTGTGTCTTTCAGCCTATTGATGGCCCATAAATGAGTTGGGCCCTTTGTAGTCGGACCTGAGTTTTGGCTTTTAATGGCCCAATCTCTTCATGGTCCAATACCAGCTTGATTTATCTTTCGCCTGCTAAAGGCCCACAAAACAGTTGGTCCATTTACAGTATGACCTGACTTTCGGCCTCTTAGTGGCCCATGCTCTTCATGGTCCAGTACGAGCCCGTTGTCTCTTTCGGCCTGCTAAAGGCCCACGGTATAGTTGGGCCATATGTAGCCCGACCTTAGTAACGGCCTGTTAACGGCCCGTGAAATCAAATGGGCCCACCTATTGCCCACCGTGTTATTCCTTGAGATTATTCCTCTACATCATGTCATCTTACTTAAGGCGTTACTCCTTTCTTTATGAACTTAATACTCTAGATGCATGCTGGATAGCGATTGATGTGTGGAGTAATAGTAGTAGATGCAGGCAAGAGTTGGTCTACTTGACACAAATGTGATGCCTATGTGCATAATCATTGCCTTGGATATCGTCATAACTTTGCACTTTTCTATCAATTTCTCGACAGTAATTTGTTCACCCACCGTGTTATTTGCCTTCACGAGAGAAGCCTCTAGTGAAACCTATGGCCCCCGGGTCTATTTTCCATCATATTGGTTTCTGATCTACTATTTTGCAATCTTTTATTTTCAGATCTATAAACCAAAAACCCCAAAACTATTTTATCTTTTGTTTAGTTTTATCTATCTCTATTAGATCTCACCTTTGCAAGTGACCGTGAAGGGATTGACAACCCCTTTATCGCGTTGGGTGCAAGTGTTTGATTGTTTGTGTAGGTGCATCTATTGGGGACTTGCGCGTTTCTCCTATTGGATTGATACCTTGGTTCATAACTGAGGGAAATACTTATCTCTATTGTGCTGCATCACCCTTTCCTCTTTAAGGGAAAAACCAACGCAAGCTCAAGAAGTAGAAACGTGTCGGGCATCGCAAGAGCCCCTTTAAGTTCTCAGACTTTATCAAATGCCTTGTTATTTTCATGCCATACCTCGGGTTTAAAGTTTTTCCCACTCGACTGTGCCTCTCACAGCCGGTCTCCATGTTACATTTCTTTTGAAGTCGTGCACCACCTCAATTTTGAGTTGTCGATGTAGATGGCTGGCCTCCTCAGAACTTCTTACCGCCAAGACAGTTTTTGCAAGCCGATTTTTCACAGAATATTTTTTATTGGTGCTATTTATTCTGTACCCAGAGATATAGCCAGTAGCCCTCAAGGTGTGTGCTGGCCTAAAATTCAGGATGCACCTGAAGGATAACGTAAAATCACTGATCCCAGTAGCCCCTGAGGCTCAGGTCAATTCAGAAAATCGACGTTAGGATTGAATCATTTCTTGGAGGCATTCTTTAGGAACAGGAACAAGGTGTGCAGTAGCCCCTGAGACTTAGGTCGGGTGGGGCAGAACGACCTAAGGACGGTAATCTCCTCAGGAACCATATTGCATTTTGAATTTTTCTGAATTGGATTATCAATGAAATAGCCATCGAGACTTGGATTGAGCAACATGGCCAACCCTAGGATCGTATCTCCTTGGGAACTAGCTCAGTCGGCTATTTCACCATCACCGAGGGGCAGTTTGGTAAGGAAGATGTCGAACTGTGGGTCGGAAAAGAAAAATCCGTCCCGAGCAGAATTACCACAAAGTACACCTCAGCAAGAGGATCTCCTACCTCCCGGAAAAAAGCATACAAATAGGTTAAAAGTATCATAAGCTTGGAAAACTTACATAAAAACTTTACGTTTGAAGTAAGTCATGTTTTTGGTGCCAATCCATAATTGGTCTTAAAATTAATTTGTGCAGCATTAACATTACGCCCGATCTCTTAAGTGGAGTACTTCTCAAGCAAATTTAGGTGAATTAAACTCTAGTGGCATATAGAGAAGCAAGGCATATTAGCTATTTGTTCGTACTCGAGCTGAAGAAAAGAGTAAGAGAAAAAGACTTTTGAACGACTCAGAGGAAAACACTTAAAAACAACACATATAAGTTTAAGAGCCCCCATGTGACTTGGGTAAAAAATGTGTTTTTAGAACAAGGTTTTTATTCTACACAAATATAATGCTTGACCGAGATAGACAAAAATTGGAAATTTAAATATGTTGAGCATGAAAGTGACGTAGCTAGTTTTATACTCCTGGTGTTGATGACGGAGCCCGAGCTTGTGGCCGAAAGAAGACACCCATCAATCTATGACATATCTGACATGGTGCATAGTCCTTAACCTGGCCGAGGTCCCAGCCTAATGGCCTACAAGTGCACAAGGTTAGGTTGTAGCTTTTTCAAAGAGTATCGAGCCCACATGGAGCACAGGAAGAATGTTTTTGTCTCCTGTAGTAACTTATATATGTAATTATATTTGCAAGTAATTGTAGACTGAAAGCAAAGTGAGGGCGGAGGATGAATATTGGTTTTTGTGAAGTAGAACTCAAAAGTAAATAACATAAACAAAAATAAAATAGTAATAAAAGTGACAAGTGAACTGGGATAGGATTAAGACGTTCTTAGGGAGTCTAGAATTCCCATTGGTATGTTTCTAACGTAGCCTATGCAGCAAAATAGTATTATCTGGATACTGGAGCCACTGTTGAAGTTTACTCTGGGAAGAGCCAGGTACAAAACATGTTCTACTCAAGGTAGACTTCCTGCCACGCACACCACCACCCTAGTCTCCCCCTATAGGACACAACTATGGTAAGGGTTTTCTCGTGGATGCAACCTCACTAAGGGTTCTTTGTAATTCCCGTATCAATTTTAAAACCTAGGGATGAAGGATTTTACTATCACCTGGAATTACTCCCACTCCCTAACTCTTACAATGACAGTGATACACTTCGCGTCCTTTCAACGAAAATGCTGAATGGGGCCCCTTCACAACATTCACTAAGTCTATTAAGCTAAATCATTCAACGGAGAATATCATATCCTTATTAACGGTTCAATTCCTATACATAGCAAGGTTCATCCATATCCTAAAGAACTAGGGGGTTTACTCGTACATAGGGGGGGCAAACATCATGAAGATGGTAATCAAAGAAGTAACACACAAGATGATTGACTAGGGTTCTGATGTTACAACGAGATGAAGATGGATGTGGATGATGATGATGATGCATGCGTCCCCTTGCACGTGGTGGTGAAGATGGTGATCTCCTTGCCAATTCCCCCTCTAGAGGAATTTCAGAGGCTTGGGTTCTTCTTCTAGATGTGTTTTTGGTGGATGTGGACGTTTGTTCTTTGACCCGAATGCACGGGGGGGGGGGGGGGTAATCGACTAGGGGAGGTCACCGGCAGGTCATATTATGCTATGGAGGATCCGCACGGCCTCCAACTTATTCCTTTGCTTTATTTCTTTTTTTGGTAGGTCATAATCATAACAAATGACGCGATTCCACCATAATTTCCTAGGATTCCTTTCACATTATTTTATTTGCTTTCGAAAAAGACGTTTCACAGGAAAGCCCGACAAAAAACTGTCTTGTGGCGTGATAAAATTCCATAGAGCATACAGTGTAGGCACGAAATAACCATCAAAATCATCACATAATTTGGACTCATCACAACCCCCAAGCCAGTCCTGATGTGGCAGAGTGAAGCCCGCGACGTGATGGAGCAAGTCAGCGGGCTGATGATGGAGCCCCGGGGGCATGTCGATGAAGCGATTGCGAAGACCCGGGAAAGCTAAGGTGACAATGCGGGTCGACGAGGTGACGTAGCTGGCCCTGGGCCAGCAGACATGATGGATCGGGTTGGACTGGTGGGCGTCGGCTTGATGAAGTAACGGTGCAGTGATGCCGAGGAGAATCTGCAACACGGTCGACATCGGATTAACGATGTGACGGTGTGGTGATGCTAGCGTACCCGACCTGTGCGGTCCGTGGGGTAATGACTTGGTCTTGGTGACGCCGAACTCTTGTTCGACAACTAAGCTGATGATGCGACGTGGTTGATGTTGCCCTGATGAAGCAACGGCGTGGCTGGCGTAGGTCGACATCCATGGAGCAACAAGGTCGGATCGTGTGGCACCGGCGTGATGATGAAGATTACCTCAAAAAAGGATAAAACATTATGGGCACATGTTTGAGAACAAAACACAATACCTGACGAATAACTTCGCCCAAAAATGATGTCTAATAACCCGCTCATGAAAAAAAATGAACTCGAGTCAGTTTCACTTTGGCTCGGAAAATGGATTCGAGATTGATGCACTCCTCACCCCCTCTGGAGTATGCCCTATTGGATCATGTTAAATTTTTTAGGGTTTGCTGCTATGAAAATTCCGCACCATATGAATGGTTGGATCTCCTAAAGGATGCCCGAACTGACAGTAGTACTTGTTCTTCCAAACTCGCATGTATTTATGTCCAGTTCCAACAGGGCTTCGATATATCAACGATTGCCGGAGATTCCACTTTCAGAATGCAATGAAATTTTACAGGGTTGTTGTAGACTCAACTTTGCACAATTCCACTAAAGAAATCATTCAAATATGCTCGAGGATGCGGCGACGGCCAAAACAAACCCACCATCTAGAAATTCTACACGGTTACGCGAGGGAAATGTTGACAATGAACCCCTGAGCTCCATGGACAAAGTTTTCCATGATCTCGGTTGAGATCGTTGTTGATGTTGATGAAGACGCCTATCGCACCGCGACGACACATAGCAGGACTTATACGGGCCACCACTGACAAATTCAAAGCAGGCAGATCTCGAGGTTGGTATCCTAAGCTAGATGGCTTGGAATGAGGGTAACAAGGACACTTGGATTTTACCTAGGTTTGGGCTCCCTCGACGCTCATTGCACCACGACAACACCTAGCAAGACCTGTATGAGTAATCACTGACGGAGCCAAATCTGGCAGATCTTGATGCAGGAATCCTAAGCTAGATGTCTTGGAACAATGATAATAAGGACACAGGGATTTTACCTAGGTTCGGGCTCTCTCAAAGAGTTAATACCCTATGTCTTGCTTGTATTTATTATATTGAGGTATAGTACAGAGTACAAGTGTCTACCACGAGATTGTTGTGTAAGATTCTAATCATATATCGACTAGGCTAGACTAGGTTTATACTTTATATAATGCATCGGAGGCCTAGGATAATAGGAGTCCTACTCGGCTATGTCGGTGGAGAGGAGTCCTCATGTTTTATGACAAGTCTTGTGGAATCTTCCTTATATGTGTCGTGGGCAGCCTGATGTGGCCCATGACGGAACCAACAAAGGGATTCCTTGGCCCGGACCACCTGGCCGGGAGTCTTGACATGGTGAGTACCGCCTGGTTCAGGACCCCATCACTTTGTTCGGTCGCATTTACCGTCATTGAAATAGTGGCATGGTCTGCATATCTTTTGGTCGAATTCCTATGACAAACCCATCTACTGCAGGGATTCTATGGAGACGTGTGTGATAATGTTCATTCATTCCCATCACTCCTGCTTAATATATATTATATTATTTGTGTGACTCCAAAATTCGGATGTTGCAAGTTGGTTCAAACTTGACAGAAAAGAAAAGCTTAGGATACAAATATTTCACACTATATGAGAGCATCTTATTTACAAACAACACCATGTGATGTGTATTTACAAGTTTGTGTGAATTTCGTGCAAGCAACTCTACCACTACAATTTTGTTTCTTGATATAGTAATTGTATTAGGGATATGAGCACATACCTTGAGCTAGCAGGCCGGTGTAAAGGAGGATAGCAAGGGTCGTAAGCATTTGTGCAAGTCTTGCGATGGTCACCCACTTAGAATGACACCTTTTCATTATTTATGTTGTAATTGATATGGATATGAAATGATGGTTTAGATATTAAGGTAGTGCATATCACTCACATTTATAAGTAATAACACAATGTATTTTTTCTTTCAAATATATGTGTATATATAATACAATGTATTCAAAGACATTCAATTATTACTGGGGAGGGGGCATTAGCCCCCTCAGCTAAATAGCTTGGCCTCTACTAGTATTTTGGTAGTTGTATTCATGGTGCGAACAATTTATATATGAATTGGACCACCCTGGCTCGCAATCCTAGCTACACCAGTATTATGCAGAGGACATATAACAAGCCATGAACCCATATATGTCTAGCAAACAAATAAGGCAGGGAAGAGAAACAAATTATGTGACTTTAGAAAGATCGGATTCATTTCCCCCCGTCACCATCTATCTTAGTTTATGATATTTCAGATATAAGCCCAATAAACCATAAGGGAGTTGAGTACAAATTACTACAGAAGGAAGAATTGAACAAGGTCACAAGGAAAAATCATTTAACATTCACATTCACAAATATGGTTTGTAAATTATCCAACTCTAACAGCATGTTCAACACATGTATCACAAGAAATTCATTGAAGTTTTACAGGTTACTAGCTCATAGACACATCACATGCATAGAACCAGTATGAAATCAAACAAAGTAGCACCATACATGATACATCACGAGTTTTGGACTGTTCACCAATTCTTACAAAGCAGCGTACTGAATTATGCAAAAACAAAAAATAGAGATAGGAATGAGTGGGCTGGTGAGTCAAACCAAGAGATGAGGAAAAAAATAAAGTATCAACATCATCCTAGAGTGAGTGGAGAGAGCGGCAGGTGGCCCCAGACTGGGAGAAGCAACAATAAGGAGGCACAGTGAGATATGCCGCTACACGTGATTGTCTAGGTGCCTGGAATGGTCGTGGCGCGATGTAGTAGCAGATCAAGGGCTTGTGTGGAGGACTGGGATGGATGGTGTCTTGAGATACCCAACTGATGATCTCGACAGAAACTTGAAGAGTGCAAAGCTAATAGATGATGATTGCTTCCTTTATGTGTACAAAAATAACATGTGCCTTTTGGATTGCTTCATTGACGCAGGTGCTGCAACAGGTGGTGTATGTGTTGTCTCGACACTGCGCTAGGGCATATGTCTCCTCTCCTGACACGATGTGTCTCTCGCAAACATTCTTGGAGAACTCAACACCTTCTGAGGCAGTGCCACGGACAAAGACTTGAATCTTTCTTGGTACCTCAATCCCATTTAGTTTGCACTAGAGTAACTAAAGCTTGGGATCTGGCTTGCAGAAGTAGTGACACTCAAGAGCAGAGAAGCTAAGCCAACTAGCAGAAGTGATATCTTCATGCCAGGCAACTTCATCTGAACATAAAATATTAGAAGTAAAATTTAGTTCAGGTAATGATGGTAACTATATCTTCTTATAAATATGAAATGAATTGCTATATATATAATTTCCCCAATTAATAATTCAATCATATGAAATATTTTCTACCATTTGGTTGTATTAATCATGCTCTAGGAGGTTTTTATCTTCCCCAGTTAGTCACTGCGTGCAAACCACTTTCCCCATGCTAAAGGAGCTTAATTGAGCTAATGCAACTGGTCACAAGTTGAATGGAGTTCATTTGATCAATATAGAGCAAATTCAAACTCCAAATTATAAGCATTCAAATGCCTTTATTTGAATTGACCTAAATAATATGTGTAAGTTGCTCAAACATGCATGAAAATGCCACCAACAAATTCTTTGGAATTTTTTGATAATTTTTTATATATAATTTCTTTCATTTGGAGTTGCGGTTTAATTTTTTGAACTTTTGAAGACGAAATTTTTTGAAATTAATAAATCATTATTTATTTATTTAAAATCTAGAAATTCAATTACTGCATCAGCAAAACCAACACATTCACTAACATGTGGGGCCAGTCAACGACTGACGTCAGCACGGTTAATTCTGACACATAGGCCCATTGTAATTATATGGAATTAAACAGGGAATTAACCCTATGGTTAATTAAAAGGTGGGGCCCGCTTGCCATTAACTCGGTGTCGGGGATGCTGATCGTACCCACGGACACCTATGGGGCCGGCGGAGCAGGCCCCTTTGTGGTTCGGAGGGGGCCGAAGGTCGCACGAAGAGCGGATCGAGGCGATGCACACGAGCGGTTTTACCCAGCTTCGGAGCTCTCCGGAGAGATAAAACTCCTACTGCTGCTTGTTTGATCTATTCGCCGCTTGCTAGGGAGCAATGCGGGCTACAAAACCTAGCGTGAGTGTGTCTAGTCTACGGTGGGTCGAATGAATCGAAACTTGGCCAACCGCCGAACCCCCTCTACGTCGCACTCGGGCCTCCTTTTATATGCTAAAGGGGTCTCCGACAGGTGGCAACATAGGCGGGGGTACAAACGTAAAAACAGGGGTTGGTACACCTACTTGAACAGTGTACAGTGCAAAAATACCTAACTCTGACGGCAAGGGACAAAAGCAATAAATGCCTGTCATTGTCGCCTAAACAGTAACAGAGACCGTCAGTGCGCCTCCGCCGCCACGATGGCGAGCCTGTCTGCGCCGCGTGTCGCTGCTCTTCGCTGGCTGCACAGCCGGCCGACACGCGCCCATGGGATGGTCCCATGGCGACACGTCGCTGGGTGAGCTGGAGCGGAGACGGAGAGGAGCTGCATGCCACGGCAAGCGCCTTGCCGCGGCCGAATCCTTGTCGCGCCCGGAGGCTTGTCGCGCTCCGAGCCTTCCCGGCAAGCTCCTCTTGTCGGGGCCTTGTCTACTGCGTGCCTGGAGCGGCCTTCCCGACAAGCTCCTCTTGTCGGGACCTTGCCTTCTGAATGGCCGTGGAGGGTCTTGGCAGACACCCGGCGAGGCTTGCCGCGGGGACGCTGCGACTGCCCGTGCACAAGTTCGGGGTACTAAGGTACCCCTATTTTAGTACACCGACAGGAGCCCCCGGGTCTGGGCCATACACGGTGCCGAGCGCTGTTGGGCCAGGCCCAAAACAGGGCACGCGCGGCCTGGGTCCAAACCAAATCCACTCAGATCCGCCGCGTCCCCTCAGAATCGCACGCGTCGATTGCGGCGTCGTGGGGGGAAGTGGGCGGCGTGCGGGGTCGCTCCACCAGTCGCCTCCGCTCTGCATCCCCGCCACGTGGTTCCCATGCTCTTGGGGTCACGGACGGTGGAAGTGGGAAACTGGGCCGTCATGACCAGAGGCAGCAAGTCGGCCCCGATTCCTGCTCTTCCTATGCCCTGATTTGTCGAGCGGGGCGGTCGAGCCCCCACCTTGCTTCCTTAAAAAGGGCGGAAGGGGAGCCTTGAAGGACGCACTCTCCCATCTCCTCCTTTCTTGATCTCTGCTCCCCTTTCTCTCATTCGCCATGGAGAAAAAGAGCCTTGGTTCTTCATCGGTGGCGGCGAGGGTCGCCGCTAGACAGCGCTCCTCCCAACCCCTACGCCCGGGCGTGAGCCAGCCCCAAGAGGAAGAGGGAGGGGGCGAGGTCGAGGACGAGGTCGAGGAAGAGGCGGACGGGGCGGCGCGCCGTCTCCGCCTCCGCCGGCGGTTCCCCTCCCTGCGGCGGTCCATACAGGGGACGACCCTTGCGAGTTCTTCGTCAGGCTGCGGCGGGCGCCTCGTCGTCGCCTCCGGCTTCCAGCTCCGTTGCTGAGCGCGATGGAGTCGAGATCCGCCAAACACCGAGATTGCACATGAGGGGCTGTGGGATCAGCGGCATGCGAGTCCGTGTTGTATTCCCAGCCCCTAATGTGATGTATCTCGATCGTGGGTGGAAGACGTTCACCGCATCCACAGCTGAGGGCTGGGTTTACCCTCCATTTTAAGTTAATGGAGGGTGATCTCCTCTCCGTCAAGGTCTTGGGGATCTTGGCACTTTCAGGCGAAGTGCTGCGTGGACAGCTCCTCCGACAGCGAAGATTCCCCCTCGAGCGAGAGTGACGAGGAGGGGAGCGACCGCGATGACGAGGTTGGCGGGCCCGACTAGTTGTCGGGCGCCGCTTTGTATGTCACCGGCGACCCCATCATCCGTGTCGCCGGCTCCCTGAACTCCCCGGGGTCGTCTCCTTGGGCGGCTGGCGTAGGGAGGCTGCGGAAGGGGAAGAGGGATGGCGACAAGGCCGTCAAGTCGGAGTACGAGGGCGTAGTGCCCTCAACAGCGTGCTGACGCCCTGCCGCCCCGTCTTCGAACCCCGCTTCCGGCGCCGCCATCTCCGTCAAGCCCTCGGGGAGCTCCCGGGATGTTCTCTTGGTGTCTTCTGGCACCCGTAGCTCGTCTAGGCGTTTCTTTTGCCCTTCCCGCCTGAGATGTCGGGGATGCTGATCGTACCCAGGGACACCTATGGGGCCGGCGGAGCAGGCCCCTTTGTGGTTCGGAGGGGGGCGGAGGTCGCACGAAGTGCGGATCGAGGCGATGCACACGAGCGGTTTTACCCAGCTTCGGAGCTCTCCGGAGAGATAAAACTCCTACTGCTGCTTGTTTGATCTATTCTCCGCTTGCTAGGGAGCAATGCGGGCTACAAAACCTAGCGTGAGTGTGTCTAGTCTACGGTGGGTCGAATGAATCGAAACTTGGCCAACCGCCGAACCCCCCTCTACGTCGCACTCGGGCCTCCTTTTATATGCTAAAGGGGTCTCCGACAGGTGGCAACATAGGCGGGGGTACAAACGTAAAAACAGGGGTTGGTACACCTACTTGAACATTATGCAGTGCAAAAATACCTAACTCGTGACAAGAAGGGACAAAAGCAATAAATGCCTGTCGTTGTTGCCTAAGCGATTATAAGAGACCGTCAGTGCGCCTCCGCCGCCACGATGGCGAGCTTTGTCTGCGCCAGCGTGTCGCTGCTCTTCGCTGGCTGCCTGACCGCCCGACACGCGCCCATGGAACGGTCCCATGGCGACACGTCGCTGGGTGAGCTGGAGCGGAGACGGAGAGGAGCTGCATGTCGCGGCAAGTGCCTTGCCGCGGCCGAATCCTTGTCGCGCCCGGAGGCTTTTCGCGCTCCGAGCCTTCCCGGCAAGCTCCTCTTGCCGGGGCCTTGTCTACTGCGTGCCTGGAGCGGCCTTCCCGACAAGCTCCTCTTGTCGGGACCTTGCCTTCTGAATGGCCGTGGAGGGTCTTGGCGGACGCCCGGCGAGGCTTGCCGCGGGGACGCTGCGACTGCCCGTGCACAAGTTCGGGTACTAAGGTACCCCTATTTTAGTACACCGACACTCGGGGGTGTTAATTACTGTGTCATAATGACATTGCCACGTCAGCAGTTAATCATCGACGACACTCAGACGCTGCGGCGACGCTTGTCCCGGCAATTCCGGCGATGAAAGGAGGTAGGGTTAGGCTCATTGGAACGCCCATTGTGCGGCGCATCCGACGACGGCCTCGAGGAAGCCTGGGGTGTTCGGTAGCTCCGACGGTGGCGACATAGGAAACAACCAGAGTATGGTTGCGCTCGGCCTCGTGGTTGCAGCTCGCGCTCGAGAGAACCGAGCAGTGCAGGAGTGCCAGGGGAACTCTTGTAGCATGATGGATGACACCACTGGGCGAGGGGAGCTTAGTGGTTGAGGGGCGATGGCCATGGTGGACTGCAAGCTTTGTGCACTCACAGGGGATTTCTACAAGGCGAAACTAAGCGCAAGGGAGGAGGTGAAATGGCGGAGAGCTCATGTTGAGTTCGAAGGGCGACTCAGTGAGCTTAGGGATGGCTAGGTTGGAGCGAATCAAGTGACGGCGATCGCCAGCCGTGGCGATGAAAATGATGACGAACGTGATGATGTAGGGCATCTTAACTAGCTTCCTTCGATGGAGTAGAGGGAGTCCTTGTGGTGTTCCTGGACAAGGTGGTGCAGTGTGGAGACAACGGTGGCCACGACGAGAGCGCTATTATCGTTCTTAGTGTAACATACATTTGGTCTAATTAATATTGGGTGTGAGCATGATTTGATGTTTCAACCCTGAATTACAATGTTTAGTCGCTGCTTTAACTTCAAAGGTGCTTTACATTTATGTTTTGCAGTCTCAGAAAGGGCTAGCGAGATCCACTCTATCAAGTTGTATCATGCTTTATTTTGACAACGTGTTGGTATTCAACATATAGTATTATTGCTCGCTAGTTGGTTATGTTATTGCCATGAGTAAATATGGATTCTAAGTGTTATCATGGAAGTGGTTAGTTTATGATCTTGGCTGAAAACTTGATTGCTAGATAAGCTTATATACAGGAAAAAAACTAATGAGTTTGTAAAAGTTTTTCTTTATCACTTTCAGTTTGTGAACTGAATTTCTTGAGGACAAGCAATGAGTTACTCTTGGGGGAGTTGATACCTTTCCTACATATCTACTTTTCCAACCACTTTTGCTCTTGCTTTGAACTCTAATTTGCATGATTTGAATGAAACTAACCTGGACTGACCCTGTTTTCAGCGGAACTACCTTGGTATTATTTTTGTGCAGACGTAAAAGTTCTCGAAATTGGACCAAACTTTACGGATCTTTTTATGGAATAAATAAAAAAATACTAGTGCAAAGAACTATCGGAGGGGGCCCACCAGCAGGCCACAAGCTTGGGGGGTGTGCCTACCCCCCCACCCCCATCGGGGCTTTCCATGTGAGCTTGTCAGGCCCCACGAGCCTCCGTCTGATCTAATTCCAATCCTATATATTCCATCTTCCCGAGAAAAAATGATATAGAAAGTTTTATCGCGTTTTACTATACGGAGCTGCCACCACCTCGTGTTCTTCATCAGAAGGCCAGAACTAGAGCCTGTTCGAGGCTCTAGAGAGGGAGGTTCATCATCGTCGTCATCAATAACCCTTCTCCATCAACAATTTCATGATGCTCACCACCGGGAGTTAGTAATTCCATTGTAGGCATACTGGTGGTAGATGGAGATGGATGAGATTTCTTATGTAATCGTGTCAATTTGTTAGGGCTTGATCCCTAGTATCCACTAGGTTATGAGATTGACGTTGCTACGACTTTCCTATGCTTAATGCTTGTGACTAGGGCCCGAGTGTCGTGGTTTCAAATCTGAACCTATTATGTTTTCATGAATATATTTGAGTTCTTGATCATATCTGCAAGTTATATGCCCATGTTATTGTTCTGAACCGTAGACCCCAAGGTGACAATAATTGGGATACTCTCTGGGATTGACTATAATTTGAGGAGTTTATCTATTCACCATGTGCTAATGCTTTGTTCTGGTTCTCTATTAAAAGGAGCGACTTAATTATCCTTAGTTTCCATTAGGACCCTGTAGCCATGGGACAAATTATTATGTCATGCAAGTGCTTATCGCAAGCACGTAAATTGCTACAAGTGACTTCTCAGGTGTGGTTGAATTGACAACTCAACTACTAAGACTTGGCTTTCCTTCTGTTGAATCAAAAAATCTAGGTGAAAAACAGTTGGTGTAATATCTACCTACCTTGTGTTGGAGATTGTTGACAGAAACATGTATGGATTGATTTGTTTGCTAGTGCATACAGAGAGAAAAAGTCCATACACAACCAAGAGAATGCTATCTCTGGTGCTGAGTTTGAGGAACTTCACCAAAGCATATCTGCATTGTAGAGAAGAACGAGCTATAATTTTTGAAGTCATATAGTCGAGAAGATTGATGTGAAGAAAGTCGACCCCACAAAAGATTTCTGCTAAAGCAAAGCTTTCGATTCGTTACCGTCGTCCAAAAAAATTGACTACAACACTGGAAGTCGGAGACAAAGTGAAGGCGTAGTATTCATTTTGTTGTTCCTCTTTCATTCTTTTGAGTCATAGGACCTTCGAACTATTAAGAGGGGTATAGGTTCTTGATGCTTAGACAAAACCTATGAAAGTTGTGAGAGAAATCTCTTTATGTTCCGAGCAAATACTTGTTAGCAAGAGACTGTGATCTTCTTTCCTGCGAGAGATTTGTCTCGGACCGAGGAGTTAGCATTTCTTGCCCCGCAAGCAATGTTATCATTGTGCTCAAAATATGAACGTTGGACTCGTGTCATTTGGCCATTGGCTGACCCCGATGTCTAATTTGGTCTTTTCCCATCAAGGAAGGCTGCGGCTATAAATAGCCACCCCGCTCAAACTTTCTTCGTTGGCTGCTCCGCTTGAGATTTCTGAGAAGATTGTTTTGAGCAATCCCTCTCCGAGGGATTTGAGTTTAAAATCCACCGAGAGAAAAACCAATAGCCCAAACTTAGACAGTGGTTTAGCATCACACTAGTTCTGAGTGAGAGTTCTTGTACCTGTTACTCTTGAGACCTGCGCACTCTCTAGATGAATACGTTTTAGCTCGAGTGTTGAAGAGTCGTTCTCTTCACCGATCTGGATCTTCAGTAACCAAGAGTGATTGTGTTTTGTGAAGGTCGACCGAAGGTTTGGACATTGCCGACAAATATCTACCATGAGTAAAATAAACCTGAGTCCAACCAGCTCTGCGTTGAAGGAGAATATGGTGAAGAGAGTTTATCTTCTGTGTTAAGTCCCCTCCAACCAGACGTAGCCCTTTGGTAGAAGGGTGAAATGGTCTAACAAATCTCTCTGTCGCCATCGAGCACTACTGGTTATACTTTCTTCACCGCATTACTTTCTGTAGCCTGATGTGTGCTTCGTGATTATAGTTATCTGATCTATTCTCTGTGTTGTATATCTCTCAACTCATCGTTTGCAGAGCTGGTTTTCATTCATAGGTTGTGTTGTTATTCTTCATGTTCTTCATTCCGATTTATCATCATCGTCATCAAGCCCGTTGTAGCGTATGCTCGAGTCATTATTGCTGCTTACCTTGACGAATTTGTTCCTCGGTAGTGATCTTTATCGCTCTAACATCTTCCGATAATTAATTCTGCTATTGTGTTTGGGATCAGTTCAATAGTTTCCAAAGAAATTGTGAATCTCCCATTCACCCCCCTCTAGTCGATATACTCTCGGTCCTAACAATTGGTATCAGAGTAAGTACTCCCTATCTCAATTTATTAAAGGTCTAACATCCTTGGAATTTGGAGTATGATGTATGTAGGTAGATCCTCGTACTTTGAAAGATTTGCTATCTTTGATGGAAATGACTATCTATACTAGAAGGAATGAATGAGAATCAGAATTCAAGCTATCAACTATGATTTGTGGCAGATTGTTGAAGATGGCTACACCTTTCAGCAACCGAACAATCTCAACAACGATGATAAAGCAAATCTGCAGCTGGATGCTCTAGCAAAACATATCATCTGTTGTAGTCTATGAAAAGACATTTCTTTCGATTCCAAAGACTCAATACTGCAAAACAAATTTGGGATGTTATCAATAATGCTCATGAAGAACTTGTTGCCAGATCCGATCCCCACATTCAAATGCTTCGTGCCATGTTCACCGGATTCAGAAGTCTTCAAAAGGGAAGTGCTATGGAGCTCACTGATCGACTGACTAACATTGTCGAAATACTGCATCAACGTGGAGTAAGTGATATCACTGATAGAGATGTAGTCAACAAGCTTTTGAGCGCTCTTGCTGAATCCTTCGATCCCATTGTAGTTGAAATCAAACAAAGATCAGACTATGAAGAGCTTCACTATGTTGAGGTCATGACAGTTCTGTCAATTCATGAAGAAAAGAAACTAAAAAATGCCAATCAAGAATCTTCTCCGAAAAGTGAAGGATAAATTCTCTCACACTATGGCAGTTCTGAAGGAGAAGATGTCGAGAATCAACACTCTATCGCCAGAGAACTTAAAATACTCACACAAAGGCTAAGTGATCTCAAAAGGCAAAATCTCTGCATCACAAATGAGGACGAGCTTGACACGCCAGAATCGTCAAGAAGAAGACTGCCTCCAAAAGATATGAAGTGCTTCAAGTGCAAACTATACGGTCATCTCATCGCTGATTGCCCTAGCTGGGAAGGAAAACCTAACAACAGATGGAAATATCTTCACTGCAGTGGTTTTACTCAAGTTGATAATCATACTAAGCTCTCGAAGGAAATTGCATCTTCCTCATCTTCTTCGATGATACCATTCACCGGCGTGAAAGCAAGAGCTACCATTGAATCAAATATGAGGAGGATGTCAGAGCTAAATAGAGCATGTGCTGATCTTACTTTGGACTCAGAAGACGAAGCTACTAACACTGAATCAGATGATGAAGAATTCTACAAAAGGATTGGGAGAAGCAATGCATATGTAGCCATTAAATCATTGAATAAATCTTATGAATCAAGCACTGATGATGATAATTCAAGCAATGATGAACCAATCACTTTCTGTCTCTGGCAAAATCATCAAAGGATCAGGTATCTGCAAAACACCAAAGATCCATGAACGAATATTCACCTTGTTGACGCTAAAAAGTGGCACGTCTATAAAGAGTGGCTTGAAGCTATGTCAAGATTAATTCATACTTACTATTGAAAGTCACCATGAGATGGATCTCTTCGAGAAGATGAAGATGAATATGAAGATGGTCTAAAACGTAGCTCGGATGTAAAAGTTATGACAAGTTCAGAGATACTCATGTCGACACCAGATTAAAGAATGGCTATGGACCCAATTAAGATTGATTCAAATGGAGAAAGTTTCAACATGCAGCTTGTGCGCCTCGTTGAAGTGATCGATTTTGATATAAAGATCGTCCCAATCCGAGGTCGTATGGAAAAGTTAGAGCCCGCACAGCACGACCCTCTAGTGAGCAAAATATGACGCCCGGAACCAGACACATATGTGGGTATGCCTTATGAGCTGCGTGAATAGTTAGCTGTTTTGCGCGAGCGATTTGACCCTCGAGATGAGCTCTGATAAAAAACGTTCAACATGAAAGTTTTCGCCTCGTCGAAACGGTCAAGATTGCTTTTGGACTCATTTCCATCCGAGGTCGTTTACCAGCACAAAAAAGACCCGCAACGTGCAACCAGTTTTTGACCGAACAGTTTTGGAATGTTCGGATAAAACCAATCCGAATTTGACTAGGGTTTTGGACGGAATCCAAACCTTTTCCTTGCACGGGAAGTCCAGCCGCCTCTTATATAACTAAGGGGTGACGGCCGATTGAGAAACACCAATCGAACCAATCAATCTATTACACTTTTGTGTTCATCTATCTTTATTCCCTACCCTTGTATCTTTCTTTCTCGTTCTTCGTTCATTCTTCGCTTTGGAGGGCAGCGATCCACGAGGCCCTAGGGACGAGCGAATCAACCTAGGGCAGCCCATAGCCGCCGCACTCCCTGACGGGGTCCCTCCCGGGCGTGTGGGGTTTCTGTCAGCGTCCTGGACTTGGGGGTATCCAGTCCTGCCTGCTTGCGGCCCACCATATGGCTCCATCAACGGCCTGGTACGGCCCAACTTCTACATCAACACCACGAGACCCTCGCGAGGGGTCAAGCCTCGTGAGGCGGACGACACCAAGACCCCCGAAGGAGTCGGCCTCCTTACGAGGGCTCCTGAGGGGCGGAGAGTTCTATGTACCAACCTCATGAGGCTTAGCTGACGTGAGCCATGACGATCAAGGCCAGGCGGGAGCCAGGCGGGCGCAGAGCGCATGTTTCCTCTTTGGTTCAGGGGAGGCAAACCACAGGCGCGGAGTCCCGAGGAAGCAGCCAAAGATTTCCATTCTGGTGCAACGACACCAAGACCGCCAGGACGGCAGGACGGAGGTTATCACTGAGCTCACCGCAGCGTCACGACCAGAGGCTTTTCGCAGGCGAAGAATACTTTTGTCAGGATGGACTGTACTACTTGTCCCCTTTCAAATCCAGCCGTTGTGGAATCCCTTCCCGCTCATATTTGGGAGGAGGACCAAGGCACTATATATAGGACTTATGTCACCCCCAAGATGCGACCCTATCCTAAAGGAACTCGAAGGTCCCACCAAGGATAGAAGCGCATCTTGAAGACGCTTTTGCAAGGTGGATATCATTACATCAACATTACATAATAGTGGGGATACATCCAATACATACAAAGCCACATGAATACAACAATACATCAAGTACAAGATCAACATCCGACTACGGATAGAACATAAACAGAAACTCAAACAATATCCACCCTGCTAGCCCAGGCTGCCGACCTGGAACCTATCCCATGAATGAAGAAGCAGAAGAAGAACTCTAAAACAAGTAAACATCGCTCTCGCGTCATGATCATCGCAGTACATGTACCTGCAACTGTTGTTGTAGTAATCTGTGAGCCACGAGGACTCAGCAATCCCATTACCATGGGTATCAAGACTAGCAAAGCTTAAGGGGTAAGGAAGGGGTAAAGTGGTGAGGTTGCAGCAGCGACTAAGCATGATCTGGTGGCTACCATACGCAAGTGAGAGCGAGAAGAGAAGCAAACAGGTGATTGGCGCAAGTGGCGCAGATCTGGGCCTCGGGCGATTGGCGCGGTCAATGCGACAGGGACGAGCGGAAGCAGAGGAGCGGTCAATGCGGACGGCGGTCGATGTTCTTGTACGAAGCAAGGGATCAACGGCTGGCGATGCGGTTGGCTGCTACCTCCAGATTAAAGGGAGGACCGGAGTCAACACGCGCGATACAGAGGCCGGGCGTCGCGAGGATGAAGCAGGGCATGACGCGGAGCATGCACGAGCTACGGGGATGGGGACTTGATGGACGAATTCGGCGAGGAGGCGTCGGAGATGGCCGGATCCGGGCCAGCTCGGGTCGGGGAGGCGAGGAAGCAGGGCCAACCGGAAGGAGCGACGGCGCTTGCTGCTGGTTCGGTCGATGAACGGCGGCGCGGACGAAGCAGAGGAGGCGACGGGATCGAGCTCGGGACTTGCTGCGAGGACGAGGGCGAGGACGGCTCCTGGCGTCAATGGCGGGCTCCCTGCTAAAAGAAAGAGATATGAAGGGAGGTGAGAGAGAGAGAAACGGGAGGAGCACGGGAAGATGCAGAAGGGGGCGTCGGAGCTCATCTCCTGCGAAGCTTGCCGGCGGTGAAGTGGCACAAGGCTAAGGGGATCAGTGAAGTGGCGCAAGAGGAGGAGCTCGGGGCTGCTCGGGCGCTACGCTGCTTCTTGGGTGGCCGACGGAGGTGACAGGAGGAGGATTTGGTGGTGGCTGTTGGAGCTGGATCTCGGTGGGGATTGGCCGGCTAGGGAAAGCGAGGAAGGAGGGAGGCGCAGGTTGGTGGATCGGGAGGGATCCCGATGGAGAGAGTGGCGGCTAGTGGATGGGTAGGCGGGTGAGATCCCGAGGAAGGAGGAGGGAATGGACAGGGGTGGCGGCGGCTTTTAGGGAGTTGGTCTAGGGTTTGTCCAAATAGACATGTGGGTGGACTATATATAGGAAAGGGGAAGAGTTTGCACCTTTGTATCGAAACCCGACGGACGAGAATAAATAGGCTAGGGAGTTAATAAAGAAAATGAAGATATTTAATAGATGTTAGGGGATGATTTGAATGCAACGGTGATGACTGAGCGGTTCGGGTTCGAAGCAGGTTTCGGGCGCGCACGCCAGGGATCTGAGAGAGGTCAATGAGGACAAGGTCCTGACAAAGTGACAACGGAGGCAAAGAGAGAAAGGGCAACTGCAAACGGCTACGAGTTTTATGAAAACATGCGGATGCAATGCGCATGATGCTATGAGATGAGATGCATGACATGAACACAATGCAAAACAACAAACAAAACCCAACCACGGAGGAAATAACTTATCACATCTCCGGAAAAGGCAAGAGTTGGAGTTACTAATATGGAAAGTTGTATCCGGGGCGTTACAACTTAGCCACCACCATAGACGAGGGACCGAAAACCAGAACAAGTAGAGGACCACACAAGCTCAAAAACACCTCACCTCCTGAGGCTTGTTCGTCCTTGTACTAGTTCATTCATAGCCCCTCGAGGCAATCCACCACACCACACTGGAGTAGGGTATTACACCACAACGGTGGCCCGAACCAGTATAAATCTTTGTGTCTTTGTGTCTCTGTGAGCTCTTCGCACTAGGCTAGGGAGGATCACGAGTAGGCAGGCTGGGCAGGTTGAGATCTCCGCACACACCCCAGTGTTTGAACCTCTCATGGGTTTCCGGACCCCGAAATCCGGCATTTGGCGTGCCACGTAGGGGTGCGTCGGATCCTCTCTTCCGTCGTTCGATCCGCCACTGCTCCGACATCACCATGGCCGACACGCACAGGGCTCACGCCGAGCGTCGGGCTGCGGTCGCTGCCCGTGTCGCTCAGGCAGTTCCGGCGGGCGACGGCTGCGCCCGCCGTGCTCCTTCTCCGGTGGCCAACACCGCCACGGGCCCTGCTGGCCATGAGCAGCAAGCTTCATCGCTGCACCTGTCGGTGCATCGTGACGGCTGCACCACTACTCCGTCCCTGACTCCAGCAGCTTCATCATCCCATGCGCGCCACGGCCAGGTGGACGCGCAGGCCGCTCTGCTCACGGCATGGGATCTCCTTCGCTACCGCCCCATGGGTGATCTCTACGAGGAGTGGCTCGAGCGCATCGCCGAGCTCATCACTGTCGCGCACTGGGGCTCCGACGGGCCGGCTCGCTCGCTGCCTCAGCAACCACCTGCAGCGGGTGATGTCGCGCACGGGGCTCCTCCTCCGCCACCGGCCCGAGGCGCAATCGTCGAGCCAAGGCGTATGGCTCCGCGGTGCGAGCGCAGCGCCCGGCGCCAGCTAGGGACGACGTGAGCTGCTAGGTGGTTCAACGGCCCCAAGGAGAAGCGTGCGTGCTTCCAGCGCCCCAGCACCAGGCTTGCGAGCCGCCACAGGAGGTGGCGGTGCGGGTGCACCAGGACTACGTTCCACCCCCTCGACGACCTCCAGTGGCCACGGCAGGATGCCGTGCGTTCACTATAGAGCTCCGCAACATCGTCTAGCCGGGCAAGTTCAAGCGTGACCTGCCTCCACGCTACGATGGCACGCAGACCCCGCCGAGTTCCTGCAACTCTACGAGCTGAGCATCTAGGCGGGCAACAACGATGAGAAGATCATGGCAAATTGGTTCCCGATGGCCCTCAAGGATGGAGCATATTCTTGGCTCCTGAACCTGACTGAGGGGTCGGTTTCTTCCTGGGAGGAGATGCGCAGCCGCTTCATCGCCAACTTCCAGGGCGCTCGCGATCGTCCACCGGCCGCAGGAGACCTGCGCCGTGTCAAGCAGCAGCCTGGAGAGACCTTGCATAAGTATATCCAACGCTTCAACAACGTCCGCCTCAAGATTCCCAAGGTATCCTGCGAGGCCATCATCTCCGCATTCATCGATGGTGTACGCAACATCAAGATGAAGGAGGAGCTCGCCATCCACGAGGACCTCTGCACTGCTCTGTACATGTTCAACATGGCGAAAAAGTATGCGAGAGCTGAGGAGGGACGCCTCTCCCACCTTGAGCTCCCTAATGCTGACCCAGAAGACAAGAAGACCAAGTACATGAAGCGCAAGGGGGCCAACCGTGCTTGCGGCAGAACCAGAGACCAAGCGCGGTTGTGACCACCCTGAGTCATCCAAGGGCAAGCGGTCGTTCTGCGCCTTCCACAACGTCTACAGCCACAACACCAGCGACTGCCAGGAGCTCAGGGCTCTCCGCGACAGGCGCCTCGGTCGACGCCCCGAACGCAACGATCGGGGATACTGTCGTGGAGGTGGCCGAGGCGGAGGTCACTAGGACGGATGCAACCGCCGTCGGGAGTGGCGCGACCAGCCTCGTGAGGATCACTGGCAGGACCAGCCTCGTGAGGGCAACTGGAGGGAGCAGCCTCGCGAGGATCGCCCTCAGGGCAATGCTGCCTTGCCTCCTATGCCTCCACCACCAAGAAGGAACGAAGATCACCCTCGGGACGAGGGAGCTGGGGGCTTCCAGGAGCCGCGAGGCATTGCCTGCATCTTGGGCGGCTCACAAGCCCCAGCTTCTCACCGCGTATTCAAGTAGTTTGCGCGCGAGATCAATGCGGCGCTCGCCAAGCTTGAGGCAACTAGCCCTCTCAAGTGGTCCTAGTGCGCCATCACCTTCGACTCCTAAGACAGCTCAAGTGCGCGGCCACCGCTTGCATGCTCTCCATGCTCTGCTCCCTCGTCATCAGCAATGTGATCTTCACCAAGACCCTCATTCATGGGAGAGCAGGGCTCAATGTTCTCTCTTTTCAGGCATTCGATAGGCTCCAAGTGCCATACTACCAGCTGCACCCCACCAAGCCATTCTCAGGAGTGACTGACGGATCAACACACCCGATCGGGAAGGTTCGCCTCACAGTGACCTTTGGCGAGCGCAACAACTACCGCACCGAACTCATCGACTTCGACGTCGTCGACATTTGCCTGCCCTACAATGCTATCCTTGGGTACCCAGCACTAGCCAAGTTCATGGCGGCCACGCACCACGGCTACAACATCCTCAGGATGCCAGGAAGCAGCGGCATCATCACCTTCACCTGTCAGGAGAAGGATGCGGTGTGCTCCCTCGAGTGCGCTTTCCAGACTGCAGCAGTTGAGAACCCGGAAGACGAAGATGGTGCCCTCCATCCTGAGGTCGCCCCCAAGAGGAAGAAGCTGTAGTTGGGCCAGGGGTCTCGTGAGGAGGCATCATGCGAGGACGCAGCACTGAGCCTCGCGTCCCCGAACGCGGCGCCTTCACCCATCGCATAGGAAGGCACGCCCGGTGCCCCTCTCAGGCTGGGCTCGGGTGCTCTCCTCTAGAGGGCCTTAGACCTAGCCAATGTCGCGAGGGCGGCTCTCGGGACCATATGGAGGTGTTCTTCAGAGCACGCTTCCCAGGAGATGGCAGGAGGCGTGAGGCACCAGGCGTTCAGGAGTTCATCAGTGAAGCGATCGAGGAGATTCTGGAAGGAAGGGTTCTACAAGGCGATCATCGCCTGCCGCGAGGCGGAGCTCACTGCCCTAGTGAGGGTAAAGAGTTCCGCGTCTACATCGATATCCCTGGGATCAATAGGGCCACGTCACGGAAGCTCATGTGGCCGTCTCGTGTTGGCCGATGCGAGGGACCGCCTCACAGCTACGTCAGCATGCCTTTCGGCCTAGCGGGCGCGGCTGAGGCGTTCCAGCACTGCATGAGGGATGCTCAAGTGGCCCGCAAGGCCAGGCGCCAGGCGATCCTAGAGGAGATGGAGGAGCACCCTCAGGAGCCTTCTGGTCCCTCCGAGCCCACCGAGGCCCGGCACCAGAGCGGTTCATGAGGAACGACTTCAGCAGCACGCGTTTTTTGGCTACTTCAACAACTCTTTAGCAACAGTACTAGGTGACATCTCCCTAGTTCGTTCAGTTTGGGGGCTCCCCTCGGGCTGCATCATCCCCAGGCCGTGTGGGTCTTTCCCTATGGCATGTACCATTTTGCATTCACCAGGATTATCTAATTTTCCGTGAGTTTATTTACGATTGTCACCTCATGACCCCCGCCTCATGACCCCGATGCATGTGACTAACGCCATGTCTGCACGACACACACACATCGGCACAGCGCTTGTGCTCGGGTCCGTCCCTGCAACGCAGATAAACCCGGGGATCGAGCTCTGGTTCGCGGCCCGCTTCGCATACACCACCTCGCAGGGTCCTCGGTGCCTCCGACACACGCCTGGGGCTCTCGGCCTCCTTCGTCATCTAACTTGCTGGATCACCCCACAGCAAGCCAAGGGTCGGCCCAGACAATCATTGTCTAGCCTCGCGAGTCGCTTGCATGTTAAAGGGGGGTCCTCCCGAGCATCGCGCCTCGGGAGCTCCTACTGGCTCTCCAGCCCTCACTTCCTCGCCTTGACCACGGCATCGCGACCTGGCATACCAGCGGCGGCTGAGCTCACTCGAGGGTCGGGTCCCAGGGACGTAGAGCATCTTGGCAAGCGAGGCAGGAGGGTGGCCAGGATGGGCTGCGCCTGATGGCACCACATGCGCGACGGCAAGCATTTCCTCTCCACCAGGCTCAGACCGCAAAAGATAAGTCTCAACTCGCTATGGCACCAGTTTCGCTCCGCACGCCTCACCCCGTAGTTCCACTTGGGCGGTTCAACTCCCCTTTTCGATTTTCTATGCAGCTGCTTGCACGCCAAGGGGGACCTCGTGAGCATCACATCTCATGTGCTCTTACCGGACCTTGGGGCGCTCACTTCCTAGCCTTGACCACGGCATCGCGGCCTGGCATACTACCGACGGCTGAAGCCTGCCTGGGACCTGGGTCCTGCCGGCGTAGAGCGCCATGCTGTCTAGGGAAGAGAAAAGGAAGGGACTCAGCCAGACTGGAATACGCGCGTCCATTACAAAGTCAAAAGGAACAACAATACTATTGAATACATATCGGTCCTTACAAGCCCCATGGAGGCTGATTTTCATCTCGCGAAGGAGATACAACTACAGGGCCTTGCAGCGTCGCTGACGACGCCGGGCGGCAGCCGCAGTAGCAGTCCGACCATGGCAGGAGCTCGGCGTCACGTAGCTGTCGTTGCTCGACTCCGGAGAATTGCTGCGCTCGGGGGAGTTGCTGGATTCCCAGGAGTCGTCGCTGCTGCTGGATGAAGCGCTGAAGGGGGCGGCAACATATCCAGCACCCATCATGGCGTCCTTTGAGCTGTCTCCTCTGGGGCAGCACTCCAGCCGTTCGCCCTGGTCATTGAAGACCTTGAAGAACAAGGTGCCCACGCCATCGTACTCGAAGTGGATCTCCAGGGCTCCCTCCGCTCGGCAAGCCTGGGCGACCTCGCCCCATCCTCGCGTCATGAAGACATCTCCTGACGACACCACCTCGACCTCAGCCCCGGTGGCTAGGCTGCTGCACCCTGCATGATGCAGCCACAACTCCATCGCCCCCCTCAGAGGTAGTTCGCTGGCGGAGAACCACGGGAATCGAATCCAAGTGTCGGGAGGCATCACCGCCCACACCATGAACTCGCGTGAGCTATCCTCGGCGTGGGTCTGCGGCGCGGCCGGCGGGCCAATGGCGGTCGTGCCATCTTCGTGAGGCGCCGCTTAGCAGTGCACTCCTTCACCTTGCGCCCGGGCGTACAAGGGGAGGGGGAAGCCAGGTGGAGGCCTCGATTGTCAAGGCTTGGCCACCTCCCGCCTCATGCCAGCATCTTCATGGAGGTGGAGTCACTTCTTCGACAGGAGAGGTCCGGCCCCTCCCTAAGAGCCTTCCCCTTCTCTGCCGCAGAGAACCTCCTGATCGGCGCCATGGAAGCAAGGAGAAGAGGGAGAACAAGCAAGAGCAAGACGAAAGAGAAATGGGCCAGGGGCTCTACCTGCTCGCACATTTATAGCCGGGAGAAGGTAAATCGTCGGCTCCCCACGGTTTCTAGTAATGATGATCTCTTCTGCATGAAGCATGCAGTTGTCAAGTCGAGCAGTTGCCGAGGCAGCGTGGGGAAGCGGAGTAGCCAACGTCCAATCAGTCGCCACGCGTCATCAAGGCCGCAGGCGGTTAGGGCCCGCGGTACTCTGCACTTTCCCTTCGGCTTCACCTCGAAGCCAAGTCCGAGCACGCCTTGGGCCCAGGGGCTACTGTCGGCATCCTGGACTTGGGGGTATCCATTCCTTCCTGCCTGCGGCCCACCACGTGGCTCCATCAACGGCCTGGTACGGCCCAGCTTCTACATCAACACCACGAGACCCTCGTGAGGGGTCAAGCCTCGTGAGGTGGACGACGCCAAGACCCGTGAAGGAGTCGACCTCCTCAGTTGGGCTCCTGAGGGGCGGAGAGTTCTATGTAGCTACCTCATGAGGCTCAGCTGACATGAGCCATGACGACCAAGGCCAGGCGGGCGCCAGGCGGGCGCAGAGCGCAGGTTTCCTCTTTGGTGCAGGGGAGGCAAGCCATAGGCACGGAGTGCCGAGCAAGCAGCCAAAGGTTTCCATTCTGGTGCAACGAGACCAAGACCGCCAGGATGGCAGGACGGAGGTCACCACTGAGCCCACCGCAGCGTCACGACGGGAGGCTTTTCGTTGGGGAAGACTACTTTTGTCAGGATAGACTGTACTACTTGTCCCCTTTTCAAATCCCGCGTTGTGGAATCCCTTCCCGCTCATATTTAGGAGGAGGACCAAGGCACTATATATAGGACTTAGCCTCCACTATAGACGAGGGACCGAAAACCAGAACAAGTAGAGCACCACACCATCTCAAGAACACCTCACCTCCTGAGGCTTGTTCGTCCTTCTACTAGTTCATTCATATCCCCTCCAGGCAATCCACCACACCACACTAGAGTAGGGTATTACACCACAACGATGGCCCGAACCGGTATAAATCTCTGTGTCTTTAATTGTGTCTCTGTGAGCTCTTAGCGCTAGGCTAGGGAGGATCGCGAGTAGGCAGGCTGGGCAGGTTGAGACCTCCGCACGCACCCCAGTGTTTGAACCTCTGATGTGTTGCCAGACCCTGAAACCCAACAGTTTCTGGTGTGCAAAAGCACCCGCCGACTATCTTGTGTATCGCGCTGTCGGTCGGATCTCCTTTGACGTGAGCTGTGGTGCATCACCCCCAGCATCGAGGGTACACGTGATGTGTTCGTGTGTCAACACACTTTTTGGCGACTCCGAGCGGGATCAAGCTTTGAACAGTCTCCAGCCTGTTCTTTCTACGAGGAGAGCGTCATCAAGCGGCTGCAATCTACAGCGGTAACATGTATCATCAATATCCTTACGTAGATGCAAATAGCCATTATGTTGATGTTGCTAGATCTTTCAATGGACATGTCATGTCTGCTAGCCCTAAGGAGCAAAGACCGATTAGTTATTTCGTTGGAGAAACTTGGAATTTACAGAACCGCGACATGCAACTTATGAATCTGAACTTTCGTGCATCGACAACATCTTTCAATATGCCGGTGAACAACACGATTTGTTTGAGTCATATATATATGACACCTCATGTACATGAGGGCGTCTCACTGTTTTATCCATTGGCAGCGGACTCGCAATATGCGGGTTCATCCCCAAACATGTCGATGGATGGGGGAATCGTCCATGCTTCCATTAGCTATTTGGCCGGTTATCCCCAAACATCATATACTACACCTCGTGATATTAATTGTTCAGTGGCATATGAAACTAAAAATATCCATGAGTCGGATATCCTTGGCCGAGTGAATGGAGATTCTGCAGGAGCATATGTGCCTAATATTACATGAGATGAGGTGGCTCTGGGTGCATTAACAAGTTTAGCCCAAAATAAGAAGATTAGTGCTATTTGCCTTGAGCAGAACGAAAAGGGATTGGTTCCTGATTATGAGGCAATAAGATCTAGGGTTTTGAACGAAGACAAAGTGTTGCCGTTTGATCAAATTGGCGTGAGAAAATATTCAACAACAGCGCACATGTCTTCACCTATCATTGCAGCATGTTATACACCCCCTATACAATCGCAAAATTTCGGCAACATCAATTCATTGCCGAAAGATCGTAAAAGTATTGGGGGGCAAGCTGATCCAAGCAGGGCTGAGTTTAAAGAAAAATAAGTGGCCCAAGTGGACAAGAACAAGCCAGAGCTCACTGGGAATAGCGCTAATGAATTTACTACACCTACCCTTGAGAAATTACTAGCAGAATATCAACAGGCTTAAGCATGGAGAGGAAGATTTGCAAGAGTACATCAAGTGCCTTTCTCCATGTAGCAACCATGTTGGCCCTTCTACACTCTTAAGGCAAGATAAAAAAGAAGCTTTGCAAGCAGATCAGCAAAAAAGGATTCACTCGGGTAATACAGTGGATTCGGTTGAAACCAGATGGAGCACTGAGATAGCTAATGCCGAGTGCATCAAGCCATTTATTACCAAGTGTACCAAAATAGAAGATGCAAGCTTCGCTGAGCAAAGGAACGACAAACACAGCAAATTGGTTGTCCTCAATTTTTCTAGATGTAAGGGAGCTTACATGCTACCCTATGAGTTTCGTGCCAAAATATTGATGAGCATCAAGAACAAAGTAATATGGCCGAACACAGTTCCGTTAATGATGAACATCAAGAACAAGAAAATGCAGCTGAGCAAAGTTCAACTGATAAAGAGCATCTGAGTGAAATCCACTCGGGCAATCCAACTGAAATATACTCGGGCAATCCGAGTGAAATCTACTCAGACAATCCGAGTGATGAAGCACGAGATCCAGAAAAAGAGGGCGAGGTGTTGGAGAATTATTCAGAAGTGGAGCAAGGTATTGTTCTAGTGGTGCAACCATCTCTTCCTTCCAACATCTTCACAAAGGTACACCTAGCAGATAGTTTATTTCGATTCGGTCAAAATCATATTGTTGATGCACCTGTTAGTAAGATTCTAATTAATTTTGAAAGACCAATCGAAATGAGTAATCTGTTTGTTAGGAATGATCTTGTCACTAATCATGATAGTTAACACATGGTATCATTCATAGAGACTGGTTGTGATAACTCATCGCAACCAAAGCTTTTCCCATTATGCCGACTTAAAATTATGTTCATATGGGTAGCTTTGCTTGTTTCATGTCTGGCTAACATTTGGTCTCCAATGAGACATATATTCTGTAATTGTTTTGGTTGCGGAAACATAAAGCCAGGTCCAAAGTCCTTCGAGATAGCCGATTCAAGAGCATCAGGAAAACAGGATGAAAGTCAATGCATAGCCGAGTTGGATGACCCTAAGCCAGCACTACTCGGTTATTTTGTTTTAGAACCAGTATCACACTATCAGTTAATGGACGGACAATGTACCTTCAGTCCGGGCATGGGTAATCACATCGTTGGTGCATCGTCGACAAATCCTATTATAATTGATCACGATGTCGAGCCATCAGGACAAGAACAAGTGCAATGTTTGTTTGAAGAGAATATCAAAGACAACAACGTGATTCATCAAGCCGCACAATCAGACAGCATAGGACAATTGGAGTTTGTTGAGGCACGAGTATATGGCCAGTCGTATCAGATTGGTCTTGATGGTGATAAAATGTTGTCTCGGCTATCTCAAGCCGATTCATCTAAAGGTCAACAGGTACACACCGATGATGACGGGGTCAAGTCTTCGAGCAAGGATATGGTTAAAAAGTGCATCAACAACAATCTTGAAGGCGGTAATTCCATCAAAGCTACAATAGCGACATCTAGCACCGGGGGGCAACGAGAAAATTCATATACTGATGCACGCACAACTAAACAAAGCAAAGGCAATGGTAAGCACAAAGGTAAAAAGCCGAAAGTCACTTTCGCGCAGTTATTAGAAAAATATCAGAATATAAGTGATGCAAAGAGTGCTTATCGGCCAAGTGAAACAAAGGCATCGAAGTCACCCCCAAGTCATAAATTTGAAGACCGGGATTGGCGAAGGAAGAAGTTGAGCAAACAGACTCCATATCCTCCATTTGGGCCACCAATGCCGATGTCATGGATACCCCCCTATGCTTACAATTATTCAGATCAATCATGGAACAGGTATAAATCAAGGGCACACTGTCCATCATATTCTAAACCACCTCACCAAAATTATGCAGCTCCGAGAGGATCATCATTTATTCAATAACCACATGTTAAAGACCGTTTCAATCATAAGGAATTGGTCCAAAACTCAAGGAAGAAGAAAGAGGTGGTCAAACAAGTTTACCGTGTTAAAAGAGATGGTCGTAAGAGTGCAACTTCAGATTTGATCTCAAATGAAAAAGAGCCAATTAAAGTGTTAAGATTGGCTACTAAAGGCAATGAGACAAAGCAACCAATTATTGCGAATCAAAGTGCCAAATCTGAAGAAAAGAAGTTGAGAGTGCACAAGGCCAAAAAGGAATTGCCATTGGTCAAAACAGAATCACTGCCGATATGCCCACTCGGCTTATCGTATTAGCAAAAGAGGGAATTACACAAACTTAGTGCACAAGAACTTGAAGAAAGGAACATTGCATGGGTTCCCAAAGGAAGTGCTCAAAATAAGAATTAGGTGCAAGCCTCTATTACAAGAAGTGCGGCAAAGGTGAAGAAGGAAAAGAGTGAAAACTATGAAGGACCAAGATTAAGGTTTAATCATCTTTGATCTACACATTGTCCATATTCTTCAACTATGCCATTAACGCCTATGCCATGGAATTCGTCATCAGGTATGATTGGTAACCCTCAATGGGCTTATTTTAATCCATGGATGCAATATGATTTCTTACATCATGAAAGGGTATTACAAAGTCACTATACAATTGATTAGCTACAAGTTTGTTGGTAATCCAAAGGCCCGAAATACTTGATTTGTCAATTCATTTGTTTATTTCGGCTATATGTGCTTTGAATGAAGTTTACATGGTCATGGCCAATATTTATCTATCATCCTAAGAGTATGTCAATGCATGGCTGGTGCAATATTATAACATCGTCCTTAGTTTGATTGGAGAGCAAGACAAGGTACGTGCTCATGGAAATTTATATTTATATTTGAATGGAGTTGAGACATGATGACAGGTTTCATTGAATACATGATGCATAGACCAATTCATAGTTACATAATTGGCTAGGGGGCTTATACTTTGTTTGGATACGTTTTGGCTTGTGCGTCTTTGAGATATATGAGAGGCCAAATCATAGCTGATTGTATTACTGAACATCAGACTAATGACATGCATAATATTCATACAGGACTTACCTATTTAGTACTATGGAGATTATATTTTGATGGTTCATTTCGTAGCAATGGCCAAAGTGTTGGTGTTGTTTATATATCTCCTGATGGTACTATTTTTGAAGCCTCATGCCGCTTACAATATTTTTATGCACGATTAATCAATGCTGGATATGTTGTTATTCGGATTGACTCTTTTACTTGCTATAGGTGTATACATATTGAGCCTTTCGGTGATTCATTATGAGTAGTGCAACAAATATCCAAGGGTTATCAATGTTTTGACGAATAACTTATAGTTTATGTTGGGGTATGTCTAGATACAAAATTTACCTTGGGTTGCATTAAAATTGTTCATATATTTAGACATGACAATTGGAGAAAGTTGGCATAACAAGCATCCAGCTACCATGTCCATCATGTTGTATTGCATTTCTCTCAATAGCCGATGCTTAGTCTCGTCAACATAGGTAAGGCCGAGCTGAAGTCCACAGCTTCGTCCAACAATGAAATTTTTATGCAGGCGAAAGTAAGGATTGGAGAAAGTTCATTGTTGATTATTTACAAAATCCTAGCAAAAGGGTGAACAATATGGTTCGGAGGATGACCTTGATATACATATCTATGGAACTTTATCACCAGATTGTTAATGAAGCTGAGAAGGTTTCACCCAAGTTTGCATCAGAAAGTTCACACAAGACATGGCCGATATATACTTATCGTCCTAACAACATATAAATGGCTGATGGAGTGTTGACATCGTCCTTAGAACAAACTTGGTACAAGTTATTTTTCGGCAGGCTAGCTTTGCCGAAAAATATGGGGGCATGTGTTGACGCTCAAAAGTGGCACATTTATAAAGAGTGGCTTGAAGCTATGTCAAGATTAATTCAAACTTACTATTGAAAGTCACCATGAGATTAATCTCTTCGAGAAGATGAAAATGAATATGTAGGTGGTCCAAAACGGAGCTTGGATGTAAAAGTTATGGCAACTTCAGAGATACTCATGTCGACACCAGATTAAAGAATGGCTAGAAACCCAATTAAGATTGCTCCAAATGGAGAAAGTTTCAACATGAAAGTTGTGCGCCTCGTTGAAACAATTGATTTTTATATAAAGGTTGTCCCAATCTGAGGTCGTATGCAAAAGTTAGAGACTGCACAGCGCGACCCTCCACTGAGCAAAATATGACGCCCGGAACCAGACACATATGTAGGTATGTCTGATGAGCTGCGTGAATAATTAGCTGTTTTGCGCGAACGATTTGGCCCTCGGGATGACCTCTGATGAACAAACTTTCAACATGGAAGTTGTTCGTCTCGTCGAAACGGTCAAGATTGCTTTTGAACTCGTTTCCATCCGAGGTTTTTTACCACCACAAAAAAGACCCGCAAGGTGCAGCCAGTTTTTAGACCGAACAGTTTTGGAAAGTTCGGATAAAACCAATCCTAATTTGATTAGGGTTTTGGACGTGAATCCAAACCTTTTCCTTGCACGGGAAGTCCAGCCGCCTCTTATATACCTAAGGGGTGACGGCTGATTGAACAACACCAATCGAACCAATCAATCTATTACACTTTTGTGTTCATCTATCTTTATTCCCTACCCTTGTATCTTTCTTTCTCGTTCTTCGTTCGTTCTTCGCTTTGGAGGGCAGCGATCCACGAGGCTCTAGGGGCGAGTGAATCGACCTAGGGAAGTCCATAGCCGCCACACTCCTTGACGGGGTCCCTCCCGGGCATGTGGCGCTTCGGGTCTGCAAAAGCACCCGCCGACTGTCTTGCGTATCACGCTGTCGGTCGGATCTCCTTCGACGTGAGCTGCGGTGCATCACCCTCGGTGTCGAGGATACACGTGACGTGTTCGTGTGTCAACACCCCTGAATATATTTCTTATGCCACGCTGGTCAAGATTGCTAAATTCCAACATGATGAACTTTAAATGCTTGAAAGAAATCTCAGGAAAAGCAAAGGATTGCTGGTCGAAGAGATGGAGAAGAATCAAAATTTGATCGAAGAGCAAGATGCTTTTTCATCAACTATTGATGATCTTACCAATTGATATGAATTGCTTACAGTTGACTACGAGAGTTTATAAGATGAACTCCTTAACAGGAATCTAGAACTTGTGTCACTGAGAGAATCTCACAATGAGTTGGTATTAGAGAAAGCTTTTCTCTTCGCCGAGCAATCTGTTTGACTTCCTGATGATTTTGTGCCTCCATGCTTAAAATGCTTAGAATGTAGCAATGCCGATTCACATGATGAAACATCTAATGCTATCATAGAGAATATTGCTACTACTGAAGTTGGTACTACTAACCCCCCTTCCAACGATTTTGCTGCTATCACTGAAGAAAATTGCAGGCTAAAGGGCTTACTTGACACTGGAATGCTAAGGAGCCTAAAAGGGCATCAAACTCTATGTGATGTGTTCAAGAAGTCCATACTTCAAAAAAAAATCCTCTGAAGGAAGGATTAGGCTTCGAAAAGAAACTCAACATGGATGGATCCTATTAGACTCCCGAGCAATATCCTCGAACGACTTGGGTTCATGCAAAGAGTAAACTCTCGAACTTTGATTGGTTATCTTTCGCCCATTCCTGTTGACACTGATGAGTCTAATCACTCAAATTACAAACTCTTCAAACAACAGAATGGTAAGATTTTTGCTCGATATGTTGGAACTAACTTTAGGACAGGTTCACCAAAGAAGCAAATTTGGGTAAAGAAGTGTACTATTGAAAATTTGTCACTGCTAACTTGACTATGCAGGATAACTCTCAATGAGGAAATGGTTATCATTCTTAGTCTACTTGAGTATTATCTTCAAATGATAATAATCCTAACCTGTGTCATAAGGAGTACATGCATACATCTTCAAATCAATACATTCATGTATCTGGAAATAACTTCAATGCCTATTCATATGATTAATATCAAAGTGCACAGGTGTCTCGCATGTCTCACCGAAGGAATACCCTCATTCAGCCTAAGCAAATGAGGTCCTCACCTCCCATGCAAGTGTGGGTTGTGAAGAAGAACTAATCATCTCATGCAGGAAATTTTCTCAGGGATATCTAATGTTCATTGTAAGCCCTGAGATTGATTATTGTTGGTGCTCATCTTTCTGTGTTTTCATTTGTAGTGTTTGTGTGTTTGTGTTTTTCTTTGTTTGGATTTATGCTTTGAGTCAGTTTCCTCTCTGTTGTTACTCGGTTCTTTCTTGTCATAAACATGCAACTTGATCTGAAGGTGATCTCACTCCGACGTCCTTGGTCGCGAATGAAATCCACTTCGAAACTTATTCTGTTTTGGCACTTGCGCTTCCTCAAACCCTTTTGCATTCTGTTCAGTTACTGAGATTTTCATAGAAAACGGCTGACACGTGCCCACAATCTCACATTCATGATCTCGTCCATTGAATGTGGAACGTTCCGGGTTTTTCGGCCATAGATTTCGGAGGGAGCAGTTTCACCCACGGGCTATATAAACCCACGTCCAGGCCTCTTCCTCCTCTGTTCTCTCACTATTCAGCCTCAAATTTCTCCTCTCACTCTTCGTCAAAGCTCAAGCTCGAAGCAGTTTCGACTACGAGCCTTGCCGTGCAACTCCGACGAAGCCCCGTCACCGTTGGTCACGCCAGTGCGGTACTCCTTCTCTCCCGCGGTGCCGTAGTTGATCTGTGTTGCCAAGTTAGGGCATGCAGATCTGGAACTATCCCTATCCCTCTTTTGTTCTAGGGTTGTTTGTCCCGTCGCCATTTATCCTTGTTTTATTTTCTTGCGATAGATTTTAGGCTTCACTAAGTTATGACTTGTACGGTTTGTTGTAGTTCCTCGTACCAGTCTTATTAGATCTAGGGTTCTTAGGGTATACATCAAAAGATTAGAGGAGTTGTTATTCTGTCTTAGGGAATTTTGCAATTCTCTCGAGGATATCTTCCAAAGCGTATGCCATGGATTCTTTATTGCTTCTGCAAAACACCTGTTTTAAGTCAAAATGCTTTTGCGCATGTTTGTGACCCCTTCCTGTTTTCCTTCGCTTTGTTGTTTTTCTCTCAGGAGTGGTCATGGCAAATAGTTCGGAAGAGTAATCTGGGTCCGAGGAAGAGAAACCACAACTGCCGCGTGTGGCTGTCAGAAAAGCAGCCAAGCCGCCAAAAGTGCCCAAGAAGAAATCCGAGTAAGAATCTGCTAAGGAAATTGATGATATTCCCTTTACTCACAGTCAACCAGAGGATGAGCTAGTCACTGACTCCAAGACCCTGTTCTCTAATGGAAATCCCAATAAAATTGCTCACGCTAGATAGAGGAATACTGCAGCTGAAATGTCTGATCCCGAAACTTACAAAACACCACCTAGAGTAGAAACTGCCACCGAAAGAAATAATAGGTTGCAAAAGATTCGTCGTCATTGGGCCAAGAAGTGTTTCAACTATGAAGACGTCAGAAGGAAATATCAAATCCTATTTGGATTCACTCCACCATAGAATGACTGCATTGCAGAGGGCTGCCTAGGTCCAAATGATGAAAAAGGATAGGCCAGCTCCTCCTCCCAATGCTCATGCAGACTCATTGAAGACAACTGCTGATTTTCCCGAGGAAGTGGAAAAGAAAGCAAAGGCAAGGCCAAGCGTGATGCCAAAGAGGCGAAGAAACATCTATTGGAACAAAGAAATGTTGAGTTGACTCAACAAGATATGATGGAAAAGAAGGAAAGGGCTTCTGCCCGAAAGGAAAAGAAGAAGAGGAAATATGTTTCTCCTCGAGCTTCGAAGAAGAAATCTATTGCTAAAATATCAAGGATGGTAGTATCTGCCTCATCTGATGATTCTTCTGATGATAATGCTGACGAACAAATTCTGATGTATGATCAAAGAGCTCTGCTTGACAAGCCGTACCAAACTCCCTCTCCGGAAAATGTTTTGCCTCCATTGAGATCGTCATCGAGGCTTGCTTCTGTGGCATCAGATAAACCTTCTGGTTCCGCTGCTCCTGCAACAAAGATAAAGTTGCTGCCTGATGAATAAGATGTTGCTGCTTCCAAGAAGGCCAAGACAATTGTTCCTGCTTCCACAGAGGAATATGACTTTGATCTTATATTTGACATCATTGAAGACGCTTCCTATGATGCAAATCCATCTGAGTTGAGCAGCATGGGTCTGCCTGAAGACGTTACCAAGATGGAAGCAAAGCACTTCACTAAACTGAAAGGAATTACCAAGGAACTGAACCAGGCTATCGAGTACAAGAAACTCCTTGAGAAAATGAGGAGAGAAGCAAAATCTGAGTTTGAAAGAAAAGACGTGAACAAGGGTATTCCTGAGATCACCAAAGCCCTCACTGTGATGAGAAACAACAAGATTGAGTGGCATTCTAAGCTGAAGATGGATGTTTCTCAGCTTTGTGATTGTAGAAATGATGAGATTAAGCGTCAAGCAGAATTTGCAAGATGAAGAGAAAGAGAAGAGAAGCGTCAGACAACTCATGTAGGAGTTAGCAAGCTGAAGGCTATGAAGGATCATCGTATTCAATCTGTAGCAACTGATGCACCTATTGATTCGACTGTTCCACTGCAACAGATTCCACCATCCCCTCATTCCGAGGAAGAAATCGAGCAACATGCCGTGCCTGCAGTAGTTATCATTCCTACCTCAGCTGCGCAAGAATACGATGTGATGGATTTCTTTGTTGATAATCCTGCCAAAGAAAATGTCGTGACCGAGCAGCAAGCCCCTGAAGAGAAAGTTGATGAAGAGATTGAGATGGAAAAGGCTGTTTAATTTCCTTTGAAGGAAAGTCATGTTGAGCCCTCCGGATCAATAAAGGAGGATGATAAAGTTGAGAGGGAGGAAGTTGCTTCCTGAGGAAATACCACCCCGGTGTCCTCATCTTGTGCCCCCACCCAGATGGAGGTTGATCTCGCTCCTGGTTCTTTGGCTTCATAACCAAAACATGAAGAAAAGCAATATGAAAAGCCCATGGCTCACGAGAAAGTTGCACAAGGAGATGTACCGCCTGTTTTGCCTCAGCAGACCGAAGGATATGCTGTTGTGACTCAAGGGACTGAAGGAGTTGTCGTGACACCCACTACCGAAAGCTCACCAAAAGAAAAGGCCCTAGTGCGTGAGAATGAGAAAGCCGCTGAAGGAGTTCCAGCGAATGAAATTGATGTTCAGACCAGTGCTCCCATGCTATCAGCTCCAGAGAAAGCAAAAAGGTCACTTGCTCCATTAGATCCTATAGATGAGAATACTCATGCTTCTGATGATGTTCAACTGATGGAAATCAGTGATGAAGAGAATCACAAAAATCCCCAGGAATCATTTCTGCTATTTCCAGCTAAGTACGGACCCAATGGCCCTGCATTCAATGAACAGCTTCATTTCTCGGAGCTTGCATTCTGTGGGGTCAGCCCTTACGAAGGAGAAAGGACTTCACTGTCACTGAGGTTTTGGACTGAGGAACAAGCTGTCTATTCTGCTCGGGTCTTGTTTGACAAGAACAGAATTTTCAATCACAAGATATTGAACTTCGCTAAGCTTGACGGAATGCCCTTTTTTCACCATACCCTTGAGCATATTGAACATGCTCTTCTGAATGGATTCATGCACTTTAATCATGGATGGAACAAGGAAGTTATTCTTCAATTATATGCCACACTATATATATCTCAGGAGATCTTGGAAACACTTTATCTTGGACGCTTGAATGGATAACTAGAAGAGAAAGGATCAAGTGTTCGGCAGATCATTTTTTGGCCTTGATAAATCTTCCTTGATGTGAGTTTGAGAAAGACAGAGGGCACATGCTGCATTTCTGGGAAGTATCTGAAGCACAACTCCACATCCTGATGGATCTCATCATGGTTGGTGATGAATGCATTGATGTTGATCCGAAGAAGTTGGCGTTGTTGGGGAATGTAGTATGCAATTTCAAAAAAAAAATCCTACGATCATGCAAGATCTATCTAGGAGATGCATATCAACGAGAGGGGAGAGAGTGTGTCCACGTACCCTCATAGACCGAAAGCGGAAGCGTTAGCTTATCGCAATTGATGTAGTCGAACGTCTTCTCGATCCAACCGATCAAGCACCAAACGTACGACACCTCCGAGTTCTGCACAAGTTTAGCTCGATGACGTCCCTCGAACTCTTGATCCAGCAAAGTGTCGAGGAAGAGTTTCGTCAGCACGACAGCGTGGTGACGGTGATGGTGAAGTTATCCGCGCACGGCTTCGCCTAAGCACTACGACAATATGGCCGAAGGAGTAAATGGTGGAGGGCGGCACCGCACACGGCTAAGAACAATTGATGTGCCTAAGAGGTGCCCCCTGGCCCCGTATATAAAGGAGGGAAAGGGGAGGAGGTCGGCCAAGGCGCGCCCCAAGTGGGGAGGAGTCCTACTAGGACACCAAGTCCAATTCGGATCCCCATTCACTACAAAAAAAATACACTTCCGTGATGATACGTGTTTGTCATAGTAGGTCACATTTTCTGTCATGCATGTTCATCCATGACGATTTTATGACAGAATCAAGATAGTCATACTGTCTTTGTCAGAGAAGTCTTCCATGACATTACCAAAATTATCATCACGGAAGTGTCCACTTCCATGATGATAAATGGCACGTCATGAAAGTGCTTTCATCAAGGTGACCGACACGTGGCATCCACCGTAACGGCTCACCGTTAAGCTATCGGGTCCGGTTTTGGATCCAATAACCCATTAACAGCCCTGACCAATGAGGATTTTCCACGTGTAAAATTCCCGTTGGTCGAAGGAAACACGTGTTGGCTCACTGTTGGGACAGATATCATCCACTCATTGGACAGGAGGCGCCTATGATAGGTCGACACGTGGATCGGCCCAACTGTGGCCCATTCCGGTGAAAAAGGCCAGCCCAGTAAAAATTAGCAGGCTGGCCCATATAACGCCTACTTGTGTCAGGTCCATTTAAGCCTGCGACCCATACGAGATGTGCCAATTCAGCCCGTCAACGACCCATTAAAGATTTGACACCATTGCAGCCCATCGTCAGTTCGAGCCCGTTAACAGCCCGCTATATATTTGGGCTCAATATCGGCCCGATGTGATTTCGGCCTGTTAACGACTCATTCAAGGGATGGGCAATTTTCAGGATGTACATCTTTCGGCTTTTTAGCAACCCATTTAAGTGTTGGGCTAATTTCTGGCCCGGTGTGTCTTTCAGCTTGTTGACGACCCATGAATGAGTTTTGCCATTTATAGTCGGACCCGAGTTTTGGCCTTTTAGGAACCCATTTAAGTGTTGGGCCAATTCCCGGTCCGGTGTGTCTTTCAGCCTATTGATGGCCCATAAATGAGTTGGGCCCTTTGTAGTCGGACCTGAGTTTTGGCCTTTTAATGTCCCATGCTCTTCATGGTCCAATACAGCCTGGTTTCTCTTTCGGCCTGCTAAAGGCCCACAAAACAGTTGGGCCATTTACACTATGATCTGACTTTCGGCCTCTTAGCGACCCATCCTCTTCATGGTCCGGTACGAGACCGCTATCTCTTTCGGCCTGCTAAAGGCCCACAGTATAGTTGGGCCATATGTAGCCCGACCTTAGTAACGGCCTGTTAACGGCCCGTGAAATCAAATGGGTCCACCTGCTGCCCGCTTCGATGTCGGCCTATTAACGTCCCGGGAGGTAAGAGGGACGACCATTAACTTTCGGCTGGTAACGGCCCATTAACTTAATGGGCCCACTATATTTCGTACATGTTAGATAATTTGAGCCCATTACGACGAGCAATTATGCACAGGACCAAAACCGATCAAGCAAAGGTACGACATACAGGGAAAAACTTTGCACATCCATCATATATTATAGGAAATTACATCCATTGGGCAATCAAATATTGATGCCAGTGCAAATAAATGAACACAACCTAACGATCTACAACGTCACAATCTGCAACCTCAGCGCGGATCACGCCCATGAGCATGTGGGCAAGTTCTTGCTACTTTGCTACACTGTCTCTTAAAACATTGATCAGTTGTTGTTGTGCACGAATGTGCACCTCTGATTCCTCCACCATTTCCATCATTGCTTCAGCCATTAATTGGTTCACAAACATACATTTTTTCTGTTGCATTCGAGACAAAGGAAACTGAAAAGATTCAGATGGCGATTTTGGCAGGCTTGTATTATTGATAGTGGAGAGTGTCTTGACCACTTCATCATAACATAAATTAGGAAGGTAACCGAACAGATTAATCATGAGTTATTGCCATATTACCTGGCCTAGATTTATTGGAAAGAAACAATGGGGTTGCCTTGCTGTTTTCAGAGTTTGTCTTCTTATGTTCAGCAGCTCTCACCAAAAAAACACACTAGCAATGATATCGTTGGCCAGGACAGATAATAGGAAAGCAAAATTGACACGATTTAAAGTTTGGGCAACTAGCCTACACCAAATTAACACAATATGGCACAACTATCATCAGCCAGGTAAGGTAATACGAAAGCAACATTGACACAATGAATGAATGGGCAACCAGAGCAGCACTACAATTTAGTAATGTGTATAATATGAGATAGTACACTCATGCAAATCAGTATGCAAAACTACCAGGCACTTTTCCTTACAAAAATCAACATTGGCGCCTTTAACATTTTGCTACAAATAGTTTTAGATCAGATAAAGGTTGGATTCACGTTGATTAACAAAATACATGCTGATGTAAAAATATAGTGATATACAATAGGTACGTACATCAGCATGGAGCACAGGGAATTCCCGCAAGATATTTTCCTCGAATACGATCCCAATGGAGGAAGTCTTCTATCGTTTAACCTTATTTTCTAAAAGAGAGATGGGTAAGAAACATGTAGAAAATATGATCAGAATGCTATAAAATTTCATGATGCGAGGATACGCACACTCTTATTAGAATGGAGTTGACATTCTTTTGCTGAATTTGGAGCTGACTAGTTCTTTGGTCAATGGAATCTGCTTATTATCGGTGGGAGTTGGGTTTCTCTCGTCTTTGGAGCAAGATCTATGAAAAGCGGAGTTGGTTTATTATCTCCTGGTGTTTGGATCTTTTGCAGAGACCTGGTTTGTAACCCTTCAGATTCTAACATAGCCGTCTTCCCCTTGCATGCATTATATAGAAGAATGGTGCTTCAACTATAAAACATGCTATAGTAGAGATGGAATAGGTACTGAAGAATAGAACGGCATGGCATATTGACATGTATTCCCTCCATCCAGAAATAAATGGATGGGTCTAGGCGTATTTCAATTCTAGATACATCCAGTTTTATCCATTTCTGTGACATGTAATCCGGACGGAGGGAGTATGATTAAGAGCTAGGGATACGACAGGGCAACAGTGTAAAAAACACTATTGAATGTAAAACTGTATGCTAGCGGAATACATACAGAAAAACACTAAGGCAACATATGCGTGTATGATTGGGAAACTAAGATGACATTGCAAGAGACCACTAGAACAACACTTCAATGTAAAAAAAAGAACATCGCCGGTATGGTAGACAGATGAAGTACATACTGATGAATAACAATGCATAAGATATTTAGAAGCATGATGACCAAACTAAGCAGATGGCATTGTGATAGAGTAGAACGACAATACTTGAATTTGAAAACATGTTATCATGAATGGAATAGGTACTGAAAAACATGAAGGCATGCCATATTTACATGCATGATCAGCAGGCTAAGCACAAGGCATTGCAACAGAGTAGATGCACTCCAGGACATTATATGCATGTTGTACCCATATCAAGGCCAAGTAAGAGCAAGGACCTTGTGGGGTTAATATGATTCATCATCTTTCTGCAAGTCTTGTGAAGAACTGCCTTTACAAGTTCCATCATATTGGGTATCATTGACGTCTAGTTTGTTGGCCATTACATTGCTCCGTGAGGTTCTTCTGGATAAATCAGTGTGTGCAATTATATCTGACATGCATGGAAGACAACTAGTAGTTAGATTTATGTAATGAGTGCCTGTAGGAGACGACATAAATAGTAGGACTGGGGTTAACTAGCAGCAGCAGGTCTCAAAAACTAAAGGGAGAACACAGATGAAAGCTATAGAATATGTATCGTTTGTACTCAAGATTAACTAGATGGCACACAAAAGTATTAAAGAACAACATAGGTGATACTAGAAGTGGTATAATACTACAATCACCAGCCTATGGGATAGCATTGGCTGATGGATGATAACTATGGAACAACGTTACCTAAAGAACAAGTCTCTTAGCTAAACTATGAAACAACGTTAACTCCTGAACAAGACCCGTAAGAGATCAACATGAATATACAGTGAAATGTGATAACATATTTTCCATGCTTAGATGAATAACAAAGCCATAAATGTTGCACATAAGTAAGATGAGGGTATAACCTATCTGGCCACCATCCATATGCGTGAGCATCATGTGCTGACTTGTCGTTGGCCATGCAGTGGTTGTGGCTGTCCATGTCGGGCACGCACATTCGATGCAGGGAACTGTTGAGTGGGGAGTATAGCTCCCTTTCTGGTGTAAGCTCCCCTTGTTGGAGCAGCTGCGGTGAGTCGGAAGACGGTGTGGCTGAAGATGCAGAAAACGCATAATGTTAAGAATGACACATATCTTTGATCTGAAGAAATACCCTAAGAGATTAACAACAAGGTACGAGAGTGGTCACACGTCTATTGACTGAAGACTAAATTGGGGTCACACGATTTTATTTTATTTTGGTACTGTCCGATCTACGCCGGATGGCTTGATGGCCATCTTGTGCCTCCCGGATGACAATGTTCAGAATCTTACCCGAAGAGCTAGCGACCACTAGTAGAGCAGCCTGCCTCCGTCGTCCATGGCCCCGACCAAAACCCCGCTCCCTGCTCCACCGCACTGTCGTGGTTGCGCCGCCCCCGGGCCAATCCACAAAGACTCGACGTCATCCAGATCCGGCGACGGCAGTACCTTCAACCCACGCAACTCTAAGATAGCCATCTAAGCACTGCTTCCGTGGCGAACTTGTGCCCCCGCACCCTTACGTTAGACACCAGCCAACCAGCAGCCTAAGAGCTTCGCCGCCTCGAGGGGTGCTGCTTCCCATTGGGAATTGATTGACCCAGAATAAAAATTCAGATAACAGACGCCTAAATAAAGTGATTTGAGATGAGGGTGCGACCAATCTGGCGGCACACTGAAGTAGGCAGCTCCAGCTGCCGAGTCGGTGAGGCCGGCGTGGTTGCGGTGGCTACCGGTGGCAGGGAAGCAGAGATGTCGTGACGGTCAACGGCTACGGGAAAGCAGCGCTGGGGCTCTGGACGGATCTGAAGTTGGAGCCGCTCCGGCGCCGTGAATTACGGCGGGGGTGAATCAGCTCCGGTATGGTTCACGCGACCGTCGTCGAGGCAGCTCCAGCAGCACGGAGTAAGAGGCAGACGGCCCAGTGCACGGCGGCAAATGGACAGCATCTCCGGCATTAGGGATGAGGCTGAATTTGGTGCGGGAGAAGGGAGCTTCCGGGGAGAAGGTGATTTGGTGCCCACGAGGTATGAATGGGACTTGGGAGGGGAGTGGAACCATGTCTTACGGATGCAATTGTCTGAAATATGGGGGGGAGTTACAGTTCTACCCCTGCCTTTAGGCTTCTCGGCTTGGGTCTGTGTACTGAGGGTCGGGGATAGTAGAATAGCTTTGCTTCTCCCAACATAGTGGGCACGAGCGATGTCGGGCGAGGAGGGCGTGTTTTGAAATATAGTGGGCGCGACCGATTTCGGGCAAGGAGAGCATGTTTTGAAATAGTGGGCGCGAGGAGAGGGTGTTTTGCCGACCATGGTTTATGAAATTATTCGGCACATGTCATTTCGACCGAGGATAAGGCGCGCTTGGATGAAGTTACGAACCTACCCTCGATGTACAACGGGCCAATTGATGTGTGTCCCACATAGGCCGGTAATTTTGCGCCTCCCATTTATTTGCTCGGGCGAATTCCACCGAGAAGAGGGTGTTTAACGGTTCGTTCAAATTTTGGGAGAACGAGCATCCACGTCTACCTTACCAAGTCGATTTGAATCAAATTTTGAAATATTAGCTCGCCACTTCTTTTTTAGATTGAGAGATGATGCTCGGGAGTAATGTGTTTTTACATGCTTGTTGCTAGCGATTTACTATATGACAAATAGTTGACCCACTCAAAAACGGGAATCAAACCCAAAATGAAATATCTCGATTCAATGAAATTACTCATTCACCTGGTCAAAATAGTGAACTAAATCCAAAATTTAACACCTCAATCAATTAGCATGTTGTACACAGCATTATAGTACTCTGTGAACATGTTGAAAGTCAAACTAATGAAGTTGTTTAATATACACATATTTCTGTTCATGTGTGGATTGCAGACAACATGTTCTCCAATTTAAATATTTGAATGCAATTTTATATCGAAACCTGGTTTATATCAATCTTTGATGCATAAAACGCGACCTCCCCTTCTCTCGGACTCCTGCTCTCTCTCTCCTCTCTCTGGCCGACAATATTCAATTCTTTCGCACGCATCCAACACACAAACCTTGTTGGTCCCTCTCCCTCTCTCTCCATCTCTCTCTCTCTCTCTCTCTCTCTCTCTCTTTCTCTTTGTGTGTGTGTGGGGGTGCGGGGTCTTTCTAGTTCGCATGCATATATACTCCATCTATAGGTCTCTCTCGCACACTATGTATGATTCTCTAGTCCAAGCTAAATATCTTGGGTGCACTCACTGTACGCACACAAATTCTTTGGCTCATTGCCCGTAACTATATCACGCACCACTCTGTCGTCTCGGAGCTCTTCCCTCTCTCTCTCAAACTCTCCATCTACTTGGGTCACACATACACTTGCATATCTCACTCAGACTCGATAGACCCATCTAAAACTCTATCTCTCTCCCTCGTTCTCTCTCCATCTCACACGCACACAGACACAATCTCATGCCTAGCCAAGTATGATGGTCTCTCACTCAACTGTAGGCACACGCAGTACCCCCTATATGTATATGACTAGCTAATCTTAGTATCCATCACAAACATGTGCATGGCCTATCTTGATTTCTCTCGTGGCATCTTTCTATTGCGCACCCACCTCCCTCGATCTCCCACCAATATAGTCCCCTCACGATCTTGAGGGGATCTCTCTATCACAAACACACCCTCTCTCCCTCCCCATGCGTCCATGTTCTCCATGTGTCCCTCTCGACCTTTGTTCCTTGTTGGCCAGACCTCTATTGGACATGTGCTATAGGGGTGTCTCTCTCCATTGCAAACAATCACGCACTAGCTATCTTCGTGTATCTCCTCGCCTCGCTTTTCTATCTCGGAGATGCATGCGTGATATGTTTGCATAAGAAACGAAAACACACACACACTCTCTTTAATTTATCGTTTGTTGTCCCTTTCTCTTTCACACACATACTCTTTTTGCACACTCGCTCATTCTCCTTCGCATGCACTCGATCTCTCTCGACTTAGGCACTCTCTTCGGTCCATAGCATATAGATTTATTGAAAAGTCAAACATCACAAAGTTTGACCATGTACATGGAGAAAAACATTTACATCTAGAATGGCAAACATATACCATTAGATTCACCATGAGATGTACTTTCGCATGATGTATCTTTGGCATTGTAGATATAAATAACATTTGTGTAAACCTGATCAAAGTTTCCAAAGTTCGAATTCTAAAATTTTTACATGCACTGCATTATCGAGCGGATGGAATATCTCTTTCCCCCTCTTAGCTATCTGACGCAGCACTCAGCCTTATCGGGGCTCCTCTATCTCTCTCAAACTTTATATCTCCCTGGTTCACACATACACATGTCTCGCCAAGACTACATATAGACCCATCCAACACTCTCCGCCCTTGTTCTCTCTCTATGTGACACGCACCCCCTAAGTACCATAATCCCTCACTCCATCATAGGCGCACATACTCCCCCCCTAAGTATGATTATCTCTCACTAGCCATCAGGAACACACGTCTTGTCTCCTTCCATCCATACGTCTATCTCGATATCTCTCGGGGTATCTTCTATCGCGCACACACCTTGTCACTCGATCTCCCACCCATGTAGTCCCATCACGATCTCCAGTGGATCTCTCTATGACAAACATACACTCTCTCCTTCCCATGTCTGCATTTTCTCCATACGTCTCTCTCGACCTCTCTCCCTTGTTTGTCAGACCCTTCTTCACCACGTGCTAGGGTTCTTTCTCTCTCCGTTGCAAACAACCACACACTATATCCACACCTTGCTTCTGTTGTCGAAGATGCATGTGTGATATGTTTGCATAAGACATACATGCTTTTTCTCTACTTTTATCGTGTGTTGTCCATGTCTCCTTCACACACACATACACACACACACACACTTTTTTCACTCACTCTTTCTATTTCACTCTCTCTCTCTCTCTATTTAGGGACTCTCTCACGTCCATAAGCATATGGATGTTTTGAAAAGTCAAACCTCAGAAAAGTTTGACTAGGTATATGTGGAGAAAAAACATTTACATCTGGAACAATCATTAGATTCATCACAACATGTTCTTACTTCATAAGTCAATTTATCTTTGGTATTGTAGATATAAGTAATTTCTTTATAAACTTGGTCAAAGTTTCAAAAGTTTGACTTTAAAAAACATGTTGGCACTACATTATCGAACAGAGGGAGTAGCTCTTTCTCTCTCTCTGCTATCTCTCATGGGCCTCCACTCTCATTCGAACTCTCTATACCGACCGATTATACGCTCACTATGTCAGCGTATAGATCCGTATATTGTTTAAATTGACCGATCAACCAGTCCACATGATGCCTTGTCAGCTCGTGTTTTCTATCTTCGTGTGCTGGCCCATGTGGCAGTGGGTAAAAATAAGTAAACTAGAGGCCCATCTGACACACGGTGAACTAAACAAAGTTGAAACCACTCGGGGTAGCACCCCACACGCTAGTAAATTGAGGGCGCATTGAGGACACACTTCTTCCGCATGAAGGACGCACTCGCGCACAACTCACCACTGCGCGGCGGCATGCATAGAAAGACGTACTCGCGCACACCCAGCAGGCCAGCACCCAACACACACCAGCACACCTGTACACCGGCGTCGCCGCCGGTTGAGATGGATGGTGAGGCAGCCAACAAGCGGAGGCGGCTCGAGCCAAAACCGCATCTGGCGAGCCTAGACTTCATCAGCAGCCTCCCCGACGACATGCTGCTCGTCATCATCGGCCTCCTCCCCACCGAATCTACCGTGCGGACCGCCCTGCTCTCCCAGCAGTGGCACCCCCTCTGGCCCAGCGTCCCCCTCAACCTCACCGTCGACAGCTGCCTCTGCGACGGGGATTGAAAATGCATGGCCGCAGTCTCCAAGATCCTTTCATTGCACCCTGGGCCAGCCAGACGCCTTGACATCCGCATGTTCAGTACCAACTGCAAGGTCCAAGCCAAGTTCGACAAGTGGTTCTTATCCCCCGCTCTAGATCAGCTCAAGGAGCTTAGCTTTGAAGCTGGATGATGTCGCTATCTACCACTATCCGTGCTCCACCTCATGCCAACGCTGCGCCGCACCAGCTTCAGCTCCTGCTATCTTCCCCAAATTAATGTCGCGCCCGCCCTTCTTCCTCCTCAATTCAAGCAGCTCGACCTCTTCGACGTTTTCATCTCGAAGAAGGCTATGGAGCACCTACTCTGCAGCTGTACTGTGCTCGAGTACCTTCGTATTGAGCAGATCCATGGGTTCATTAGCCTCCACATCACCTCGACAAATCTCCGAAGGATTTATGTGTCTTGTTGGCCCCGCAACAAGAAATCAATTGGGACGAGATCACTCCAGCTGTTCCATGTTATGGTAATTGGGAATGCGCCTTTCCTTGAGAGATTGCTTGTATCTAATCTAGAAGGTCCAACAAAAAACAGGGTCATTGACGCACCAAAATTGACAGTGTTGGTGTACTCGTGTGCCAAATTCTCCGAACTCTTTATTGGATCCGTAATCGTTCAGGTACAACACTCATCTTCTTCTCCGTCTTCTTGAAATTCACATTTTTAAATTTCTTCTTGATGTATTTATGACCGTCTTCCAGAAAATGATTCCCACAAGCTTGACCAAGTCTATGCGGACAGTGAAGATCTTGGCAATAAAATCTATCAGCCCCAATCTACATCAAGTTGGTGGATTCCTTACATGCTTTCCGTGCACGGAGAAGCTACTCATCGAGGTGAAACTTCTTTCCTATTAGTAAACGGTAATCATAACGTAGCTCAATTTTTTTGTAATTTTCCCAAATTACGATGACAAGTGTATTGTTCAAAACTGCATCTACGCACTGCACCGAAAGAAATGTTTTTAGTATTTTTTTCTCACATGATCACCTGCATCATTTTTTTGTTGTACTACTATAGTAGCCTAGGCTAGTCATAGTGGAAAGTAACTTAGACTAGTAACTCTATGGTTACCTAAGAGCAAGTACTACTACCATCCTGGTTTACTCTTCCTATTTTGTAGTATCAAAATTTGACCATAGATTTAACAATCATGGTCGTTTCAAGCATGGTCGCAAAATGTAACTCTATGGTCGTTTCAAGCATGTTCCCTCCATGGAGAAGACGATCGAACAATGGTAGAAGGAAGGGTGTAGGAAAATGGAGGAGGGAGAAAGAGCATGCGACAACAGTTCCAAATCGAGAGGGAAAGGCGAAGATTCGGTGGACAGTTGACATGGTACACGAAGAGGCGCCCCGGCCTACATAGACGTCCATTTGGAAATTGTACAAAAGGACTCACCGTCGTCTCACTGACATGTTGGAACAGGACCACATGTCAACTAAACATGGTGTGTCATTTCTCGTGCAAAATGCGATCTGGCCGCGTTGGCCCGAGGTGCCGCATTAGTTATCGACCTGTGTTTTTTTTAATGGCGTGCCGTTCATTTTTGAAGCACGACTAACTGGTACTGTATGCAGAGAAAATATAAACTACTCTACCACTACTCCACCTCTAGTACTAGTAGTATAGAAAAGATATATAGGTTGGAGCTTTAGCGCTTTCTTGCTAAGGGCTGCCCACTTGCTTCTCACACTACCACCCTCTCTCCAGATCTAAAAAAGGCGGCCTGTCCCTCCCTCCTCACCGGTTGTCATAGATCCGCCGGGGAAGAGAAGGACATGCAGCGTTAATGCACTCATCATCGGCGAGCGAGGTCACGCACTGACGACAAGGTTGTCCTCTCAGACCTAGTGCCCGCGCAGGATGGCCTCCGTCCCCATGCTCGCTGCCGTAGTGTGTGCGGAGGATGATGACCACGAGCGAAGCCACTTCCCACCGACCCTCAAGTATGCTACCTATTTTCGAACCATACCCTTGTTCTATTGCCCCATCTGCCACGTCGCTGCATGTGGATCTTTTTCCACTCCACCATCTTCCCAATTTGCTATCCTCTGCTCTGCTGGTCACGTAGACGAAAACCTTAATTTTCACTATTAAAGGAAACCCTACTTCATGCAGACTAATCCATGTCTGGGTTGAATAAGGAAAGGAAGGGAGACTGTACTATCCAAGAGAGTAGGCATCGAACCCGCATCTATGTTGAGAAGGGGAAAATAAATAGCTAAGGAACGAGTTTCGTGTCTCTTGGTTGAAGAAGGGTAGAAAGGCATGACAACGCAATAGAGAATGACCAGGTTGATCGGTTTGTTGTCCTCACATAGGAAAAAGGTGGCTAAAGAGAACAAAAATGGGACGTAATCCACATATGCTGCCTGGATATTTGTTGCTCTGGGCAACCATACCTCCCTCACCACGCTATGCGTCCGTGGAGGTACATCGTACTGGTGCGCCCACTGTCCAAATGGGCCTCCCATGCTCTTATTGCCACTTTTTTGCTGTTAGTATAACGCCAACGGTCAATTCAAACAATGCTACTGCTAAAGTGATGCCACATATAACCAATGTCGCACTCAGTCTAATGCAAACGATAAATTTAAGCAATGCCATTTAATGTCAATGGATTATTTTAGGGTTAGCTATTGATTGTGGGTGTGTTAAAGATTTTTCAGCTAAGGCATTCTAATGCTGTTGCGCAGCCAGTATACCGACGATGAATCTTGATACTACCTTCAGATTTTTGCACTGTTGAAGCTTATAGATTACATACCTCACTTTCATGAGATAAGTCAATTTTTTGTACAGTGTCAAGAGGAAAGGTCAAGAGTGGGCACCTATTCCTCTGGCTGTTCTCTTGATCCGTTCAATCAAGTTTTTATGTTTGACCGATTATCAAGATTGGGATAGAAATTTTTAGGTCCCCTCAAGTTCGAAATGATATTTACCTTGAACGTACATGGTTTGCAATTTTTTTATACTATCATTAGTTAATAATGCTAGTTACCTTCAGACTTCTGTATTTGGTTTAATGCTCTTGCACAGCTAGTATACCAATGTTGAAACTTGTTACCTTTACATTTTCTATTGTTAATTCTTATAGAAATCTTCCAGTGCTAGAGCTTATGGAAATCTGTTCACTAAAACCATTGTATTGTACCCTGTAATAAAATAACTACTCTATTGTTGCACTAGCCACTGGATTAGTGTATATTTGTACTATTCGAATGGTGTTGTATTAGCGTATGGACATATATAAAGTGTGGCAAGATTTCCCAGATATGTGCTCAAGAAAACTACTAATTGTTTCTTCTAAATACTAGATGTTTGGGTACTTTAAATTGAACTGCGAAAACGTCTTATATTAAGGAATAGAGGGTGTGGAGTTCACTCAAATTATCCCGGTAAAGCTAGTCACACCTTTGATAGAATTAATGTTCATTATGTTATCGGAGGAGGTCTATATGTTTGTCTCTAATGCCTGTCGACTACATACTGGACATCATGATGTAATGTTAAGTCATTTCCTTTTGTACAATATCACTGAATTGTCAAGGAGGTGATGGCATTTTATTTTAGTTGAATTGCACAAAATATGCTTAAAAGAAGAGGAAAGGTCAGGAATGTCTCAATTTTTTAGAAAAAACTATTTATGCCTTCCTGACATCAGCCGTTGTTGCCTTATTTATTCCTTCAAACAGGTGGTTAGAAACAGTCTTGCTACCTTTTCCCATTAAGAAATTCGAATGCTTATATTTGTGAGTTTATGCTTCAACTAGTGCCACTTTTATAGTAATCACACTTATGCAAATATGGATGCTCGATTTTAGTGGAACTGCACAAAAAGTGCAAATGGTTTAACATTAGGAGCATGTTTTCTTCCAAACCTTTATATCCAATTGGTGGCACTATGAGCTGTTCATTATGAAGGTACATGGGTTGCTACTATATTGCTACTCTTTTTGTACTGTCATTAGATAGTAATACTAGTGGTTTCCATGTGAATTTATTCATAGGGTGGACCTACATTGGAGGTGCAGGACATGATTCAATGATTGGATGCTCAATTTCAGTTGTATCAATTTCACCTCTTCCATCACTGCGAACATGGATATCCTTGGTCTGCTGAAGAATAGGCACTATATTTCTGCTCTGAACTAGAAAATCAATTCAATATGAAGTTGTCCAGGGCAAAACATGACTGTATCAAATTGTCCTGTGCAAAACATGACAGATGCTAAGCGGAAGAGACGTGTTTAAACCGAAAATACAAGGTGGGGTATATGTTTACTAGCTGCTTGATATTTGTGCAGACAGAGATGTTCCGCCCGTTGCTATTTGGCAAACAAACAAAGTGACCGCAATTTTGGTTGAACTGCACAAGAGAATAGTATAATCATCGCATGCAAAGGCCATTTGAAAATAGACACAGAATGATTGGATAGTCACTTCATGGACTGCAGAAAAGTAGTAATGTACTATTTATTGGCCAACACTAGGTGCTTCATTGCTTTGGTCTGATTATACAATGGGCATCATTTTGCCTAAGTTAAAGTTTGTATTCCGAAAATAGTCTCGTCGTGTGATCGAGAGAAGACCAAATCATATTGCAGTGGATGTTCCTCTATCATGTGTGGTTCATTCTCATGGTTCCAGCTGTTGGTGCAACCACTTATGTTTGCAAGGGGAATTTTAGACTTCACAAACAAATTTGTCTTTCACTCTGTACTGAATGTTGGCCAAGAGAAGCATCCATTTTAGTAGGAAGAACATATGTTTTTTCTAGATCTTTGCTTTCGGAGGTACATATGTGTATATGATCTGTGAATCATTGAGATGCATTAACATGTTGATCTTATGTATGTGAATCGTACTAGTTGTTTTTGAATTGGGGCTACTAATGTGAACGTATTACAATGCTAGGCATGTGAGTCTCGTGTGAACATTTTTGAGGAAACTGCCAGCAAAAACGTCCGCAAATGCCTTATCTCCCAGCGAACGTTCATCAGCTAATGCGATCGTACACGTACCCCATCCAACCTACTCGATCCTACATGTACACTATCCGACCTACACGATCCTACACGGAAATAGCAGATCACGCACGTACTACCTCCTTTCCGGTTTGCAGGGCTCAATTCAAAAAAAAGACCTACTCGATCCTACACGAATAAATGACGGATCATGCACGTACTTCCTCCTTTCCGGTTTGCAGGGCTTAATTCAAAAATCTGTCACGACCGGTTTTTCAATAAAAATATTTATTGAACAACCGACCTGTGAAGACCAATATGAGAAAAATCCTTCATACCGGTTGACAAAACTTTGATACAAGAAGCCAGTAGCATTACAATATTACAAGGGGTCGGATCAAGATGCCCAACCAATTATTACAACCCGCCAATGATTAAACATAGTGGCGGATATGACTCAAAGGTGTGGGGTGGAAATACTACTGACTCGAGCTATGAGTGGTTGGTGGAATAACACAGCGGGATGGTTAATAAGTCTACTGCGTTGGCGGCTCATCGAGCGTCGAGGTGAGGCTCGATGAATTTATTTGGGTAGCGGAAGCGGATATATCACAATGACTGATCCAGGGGTCGCACGAGACTGACTGGGATTCCTCTAGGCATCGGACTCGCTATCGAACTCTTCATCCATGAGATCGCCTTCGTCAGCATCTGGCCAAATCAACAAGCCAGGTGAGTACTACGAAAGTACTCACAAGACAGTTCGGACAAAAGATATAACAAATGAATGCATGAATGCAACATGGTTAATCTCAACATTTCTCAATTAAAACAGCATAGAAAAAATAATCAAGAAGGGAATCGGCGGTAGTGCGCTCAAAAACCCAAAGAAGATAAACTCAAAACCGATCGGTGTCCGAGCGGCGCCTCGAAGGGTGAAGAAATAAGCAAAACATGCCACGATCGGGCGTCGAGCGACACCTCATAAAGGGCTTATATTGAAAATAAAGATACATGCTCGGGCGATGGACGTCTGAGCGACATCACGTAAAGGGCTTATAATGAAAATAAATAATAATAATGTCATGATCGGACGTCTAAGCGACATCACGTAAAGGGCTTATAATGAAAATAGATAACAACAATGCCGCAATCGGACGTCCCGAGCGACATCACATAAAGGGCTTATAATGAAAATAGATAACAACAATGCCGCGATCGGACGTCGAGTGACATCACATAAAGGGCTTATAATGAAAATAGATAACAACAATGTCAGCAATCGGACGTCTGAGCGACATCACGTAAAGGGCTTATACTGAAAATAAATAACAACAATGCCGCAGTCGGACGTCTGAGCGACATAACAGAAAGGGCTTATAATGAAAATAAATAACAACAATGCCGCAGTCGGACGTTTGAGCGACATCACAGAAAGGGCTTATAATGAAAATGGATAACAACAATGCCGCAGTCGGACGTCTGAGCGACATCACAGAAAGGGCTTATAATGAAAATGGATAACAACAATGCCGCAGTCGGACGTCTGAGCGACATCACAGAAAGGGCTTTCATAACATAGATATAGCACTCATAATAAATATTCAAAACATGAATATAAACGAGTTAGTCCATCCACAAGAATAAATATTTAACCGGACTTAGTACTCATGTGAATCACCGGAGTATCTGTCACCAAAACTGACACTTGTCAAGATAAGATAATAAAGAACTTGGACATGGATAAGATGATTCGAGGAATTTGGACTCTGCAGAGTTTGTACTAAAATTACTCACAGCCAACGGATTTCCGTAGTCCTGAAAGACTAGTTCCGTTTATGGTATTTCGGAAGAAACACAGCTAACTAGTACACACCCATCATACCTCATGAATGCCAGGAACACCCTAGACATCGTCCGAGAAAAACTTTTGAGACGGGGAGATCACAATCTCGAATAGCATGGGATCAAATTTATATTCGCGCGCTCTAAGGGGTGCCCCCCTCTCGGTCCCAACCGGAAACACCCATGCCCCGACCGGATGGTGGCTTTAATCCAGGGCCATGGAACCATCATCGTGGCCTCTCCATTTGGTGTGTACCAGAAAGCGGTTTGCAACTTACTAAGCCATATCCCTATGCGGAAAACATGTGGTAGTACGGAAGGGTAATGGATGGAAACCGAAATGCACGGGTTGACATCAAGTCAAAATGGTGTGGCATAAGACTGGCATGCTACGACACTGCCATCTTGCCCATCCTCATGCCAACACATGGCCATGCACATACACATCCATCATGTATGGATTATCGAACTCACTTGCCTCAACTTGCATGAAAAATAACCTTCATCGGTATGCTCACAAACTTGCCATGAAACTACTTAATGCAAACTTGCCGTAACACTCATCATATCAAATGTTCAAACATGCTTGCCTGGTTCAGAGTAGTCGGGTCTAGCTCGGCGAAGTTCGCGGTTCCGTCACCTCCTCCGGAACCTACGGTATAGCGAAAAGGCATACTAACGTGAAAACCAACGCGTGCATAAAAGTTGTTCCAAAAATTTTCCAAATAAATCCCATAAAAAACTAGACAAAATTATAAGACTGTCAGAAAAAGAATCACTCAAAAGTCACTTTTTATTAAAGAGTTATAAGGGTTTCTCTCCAGGGACTCATCTGTAATGAAACAGAAAAGTTCCAGGGGTTTAACTAAGAAAACAGAAGACGGTTCGAATAGAAACGCGCAAGCCCACATGGAAAACGTACTCTGCCCGAAGGCGCCAACGGAAAACGGTTCGCAGGAAAAGAAGGAGAGCCTGACATGGGGGGTCCACATGTCAGGTTTAAAAGACCTCGCCGGGCGCCTGGCATGTGGTCGCCGGCGTCGAACCACGGCGAGTCAGGGAGATCAGAGTGTACCAAGAGTATAAGTGTGTCCTTCCACGTCGGTGGGTGGTGGACTTGGGCGTCGGGGAGCACCACGTCGACGGCGACACTTTCTCCGGCGGACGGCGGCTCGGGCGATTGTGGATCTCGCCGAGGAGGGCTGCAAGGACCGAATTGAGGTGGGGGTTAGAGCACTAGGTGTAAGAGGAGGCTGCGGACGAGGTTTGAGCGCCGGAGATGGCCTCACCGCAGTGAATCAAGCTGGTGGCCGAGGCGGATCGGGCGGCGGAGTTTGGGGAGGAGACCTCTCGAGGTCCTCCTCCAGTGGCTAAGCAGGTCTTGGTGAAGTGCGGAGGTGGTGTGTGTGCGAGAGCGAGCTCGGGGCTCCTTTTATAAGCGATCCGGCGGTGGCCGTCAACGGACTTCTCCGGTGATGGTTACGGCGGCGCAGAGCTTGGTCGGGAGGTTTAGGGAGTGGGGCGTCGGCGTGGAGTTCCACTGGTGCCGTTTGACGCTAAACCAGCTTGGATTAGGAGCCCCAGGTGGATTCGGACGAAACGGGCGGCTGGTCCGTCGGGCGGCAGAGAGCATGCTCAGGCGTGTTGCCGCGCCACGGCGATCGTATGCTGCATGCGCGTCCTGGCGAGGAAGTGGCCACGCGGAGCCACCAGATGGATTGGGCGGCGCGGACGGCATTACGCCGCCGTTACGCTCCCGATCGGCCGCTACGGTGGTTCGCCACCGCGAAGACACGCCTTGAAGCGGCGAGCGCCACCGACGCCAGAACACGCCAAGCACGCGTGTGAGGCTCGGACAGGCACGCTTAGGTCATGAAAGCAACGTGCCAAAGGCACTGTGAACATGTGACTGAATTAATCGGCGAAGATTGACATGAAACTCGAACTTTACGAACTTAGCGAAGATGCATGCGAAGCGATTGCATGCAAGGTGTTCGACAGAATGGTTTTGGCATGTGGGAAAATTTTCTTGAGCTGATCTTTGGTGTGGTGGTCTCTCATTGCATCTGAGGGCTGCCTGAATTTTGGTAGAATTTTTGGAGAAGGGTAGATATGAATTTCACCAAATTTGGCAAATCTGGTCCAAACTTGCAAAGTGAGTGAAATTTGAAATATTTGAAAAGGAGAAGAGTGGATCAAGATGGTTCTGGGTTGTGGGTACCAAGGACTATCCAAGGGAGTTGGTTTGAGGTCAAAACTCAAAAGCATTAGGGTACTTGCTTTGCAAATCACTTAGGCTCAAAAGAAAAGACATAATTATTTTTGGGAGAGGAAATAATTGGAATAGAGTCCAAAAATGGATTTTACTAGTTTGGACAGAATGTTTGAGTGGTACCAAAGTGGAAGGAGGGTTTTAGGAGAAATTTACCACAAGAGGCATGTTAAAATCAAGGATGGATCAAAACCAAAGAATAACCCAAAACCAAAAAGGTTTCTGTTTAGAAGAAAGTAAATCCAAGAAATGCTTTTTGAGAAGAAAACTCAGAAGAGAGGTTTTTAAGAAGGGTTTAAATGACCTTCTTCAAACCAAGCAAGGTTTTTGCTGAAAACAACAACAACAAAGAATTTTGGAGTGTCACAACACCTACCCCCTTAGGAAAAATCTCGTCCCCGAGATTCCAGTTGATTTTCAAATAATTGTGGGTGCTCTGCTCGAAGGAAATCCTCTCTTTCCCAAGTGGCTTCATTTTCGGTGTGGATGCTCCACTGAACTTTGAAGAACTTGGTGGTTTTCTGTCGGGTTCTCCTTTCTGACTCTTCCAAGATTTTTATCGGATGCACCCGATATGTGAGATCTGGTTGCACGTCAATGTTTTTATGAGGTACTTGTTTCTCTGGGTTGCTTACGCACTTCCTCAATTGGGAGACGTGGAATACGTCGTGGATGTCGGATAATTCTTCGGGTAAGTCTAGCTGGTAGGCCACCGTGCCTCTTCGTGCTACTATGCGAAAGGCCCGATGAATCTCGGTGCTAGTTTTCCTTTAATCTTGAATCGGTGCAGGCCTCTCATGGGTGATACTCGTAGGGTACACAAATTCACCAGGTTCAAAATGGACCCCACGATGCTTCCGATCGTAATAACTCTTTTGTCGACTTTGGGCTGTCTTGAGCGGTCCTTAATTTCCTTGACTTTATCTTGACCTCCTTGAGCAGGTCTGGGCGAAGATATGGTATCTCCGGTTTCCGACCAATTTAGCGGGGTACGACATCTTCGTCCGTACAGAGCTTCAAATGGTGCCATTTGCAGGCTGGACTGGTAGCTGTTGTTATATGCGAATTCTGTGTATGGTAAGCTCTCCTAGTACAATCCGGAGATGTTCAGCGTGTTCTTCTGGTGTTTTGGAGTATACCAGAATATCATCGATAAATACCACAACAAACTTATCCATAAACTTCATGAATACTTTGTTCATGAGGTGAACAAAATATGCGGGGGCGTTTGTCAGTCCGAATGGCATTACGGTGAACTCGTACAATCCGTGTCACGGAGGTGAAGGTGGTCTTGGGAATATCCTCGGTTCGTACTTTCAGTTGATGATATCCCGATCTTAAGACAACCTTTGAGAATACCTTGGCCTTAGCGAGTTGATCGAATAAATCATTTATTCGAGGCATCGGATATTTGTTCTTGGTTGTGACCATGTTTAGCGCTCGATAGTCTATGCACAATCTCAGTGTTCCATCCTTCTTTTTGGCAAATAAAATTGGTGAACACCATGGTGAGGAATTGGCTCGTATGTACCCTTTTTCCAACAGTTCCTTTATTTGCTTCTTCAGTTCCACCAATTCGGATGGTGCCATTACCAGAGGGTTTCTTGTATATGGGAGCGGTTCCGGTGCTAGCTCAATGCTGAATTCTATCTCTCGATCCGGTGGCATGCCCGGTAGTTCTTCGGGAATACGTGCGAAATTCACACACTCTGGAACTTTGCTCAATTTAGAAGTATCCACCTTGTTTAATCTCGGTTGCTGGATATTTTTCTTTCCTTGGCTGAAACTTTTATGGTCTTCCGTGGTGATGGGTGAGAATTACAGTCCTGTTGAAGCAGTCAATAAAACCTTTGTTGGTGGTTAACCAATCAATCCCTAAGATGACATCCAGTCCTTTATTTTCCAATACGATAAGATTTGCGTGAAACTTCAACCCTTCAAACTCGATAACCACACCACGGCAATAATGCAGGTAACTTGCTTAATTCCAGGGGACTTGATGATCATAGATTTTCCCAAGGGAAACATCGAAAAATTATTTTGCAAAGCAAAACTTTTCGAAACGAACGAGTGAGAAGCTCCAGAATCAAACAAAACCATGGCAGGTATTGTGTAACAGGTAATGCCTGGGCGGTATGTGTCACAGCCCTAGAGCTTGCTGGTAACTAATGGCATTGCATCCATGCATCATGTTTAATTCTCATGAAATTTGAAATGGGGATGACCAAGCCCTAGCACCAAAGCAATTCAAATAGGTTCAACTAAGAAATATTTTTCAGTGAATCCAAATGGCCTATAAAAATGTTCATCATTTCTGAAAAAATGCTATAAACCATAACGAGAGGTGCTGCACATTTTTCATGACATACTTGGTCACTGGATTAATTCATTAAGTATTTGCATTTGGGCATTTAAATGCTATAAAATATTTTAAATGCTCAAATAATCATAAACTTAAATGTTTGCTGTTGGATATTTTCCAAACAGTAGGCCTGAGCAAGTTTCATGATTTTTGGGGTAGTATTAGTATTTTTAATAAAGCCCTGAAATTTACAGAATAATAGAAAACTGAAATAAAAAAAAGGAGAGGAGAGAAACCCTACCTGGCGCTCACCTCTCAGCCCACCTGGCCCAACTCCAGCGGCCCAGCCCACCGAACCGCCACCGTCTCCCACCTCGCGCGGAAGGGACGCGAGGCGTGTAACCACCGTGACGCCGGCACGCGCCGAGCCACCTCCTACTTGCCGCTCTCCTCCCTCGGCCTTTCTGGGCGCCTCCCGAGGCGCCACGCACCCCTGACCCCTCTCTCTCCCTCACCGTGGCCTCTCCTCCTCTCGCTCTCTCACTCAGACGCACCAGCGGCCCTGCCGCCACTGCCGCTGCTTCGCCATGCCACCGCCTTCCCCTTGCCTCCCCGACCAGCTCAAAAGCTCCGCCGTGCCGCCCTCGCCCTCCCCGCCGTTACACGCGATCGGACGAAGCCCCGAAGCGCCGCCCCGACGTTTTTCCCCTCCGCGGACCCGCCAGTCGCTGTCGCCCGATTAAATCGGCTCCGGACCGTCCCGACCTCGCCGATGACGCCATCGGACGCGTTGTGAGCTACTGCATCGATCCCCTCTCTTCCCCGCGTCATTCTCGCCTCGTAGCCGCCGCCGCCATTGAAGCCGAAGCTCACCTCCGCCGCGCTCGTCGCCGGCGCTGCTCCGGTGACCATTTGGTCCCGGGCTAGCGCCCATCGCACTCACCGCATCACGTAGGCCACCACTAGCGCCTCAGCCCGCTTGCTCGTGCACCGCAGCGTCGAGCCCGAGCTCGCCCGAGCTCCGGCGGCCGCCTAGGTCGTCGCCGGCGCCGATCCCGACCGCCCCGAGCTCAACCGACTCCACCAAGAGCTTCGGCTCGTCCCCAGCTCCTCCTAGATGCCCTCTGCGGCCCATTTGGTCGCCGGAGTGGCCAAAACCACTTCCGCCGCCGCGTCGGGCTCGCCGGCGGCTAGACGCCGGCAGCCGACTTTGACTTTGACCACGGGTGGGCCCTGGTTGACTCTCCTGACTCAATGACAGGTGGGGCCCAGCCCTGTTAACTGTTTATAATTAGTTTTAATTAATTTTAGTTAAGCTAATTACTCTGACACGCAGGACCCACTGTCAGGTTTGACCGGACCATGTCCGTTGACCAATCGACGTCCACGGTGACGTCGGTCGATTTAATAACCCATTTTCTGGATTTATTATAATTCAGGAAATTTGAAAAATACCCCAAACTTCTAAAAATCATATAAATTCAACCGTAGCTCAGAATGAAATAAGTTATATATGAAAAATGATCAGAAAAATATGAAGAATCTGTTTATGCCATGATCATGCATGTTTGAACAAGTTAACCTCACCGAATAGGATGAATCATGATTGTGTTCTCTCTTGTTTGCCGGTAATTGTCCCCTCTCAGTAGACGACGTACCGACGATGAATTCGATGACACCAATGAAGAACTATATTATCTTCAGAAGTGCCAGGCAAGCAAAAACCTCTTGTTCATTCCGATATAATCCCACTCTCTCGCTCCTGCTCTATTTCTTGCATTAGGACAACAACGATTCAAGCTGTTACTTGCTGCGGTAGCTGAACCCCTTTATCCTCTGCATAACCTGTCATTCCACAGTAATTAGATGAAACCCACTAGCATGAGTAGGAGTTGTTTGAGCCCTGTTGTGCCTACTCATTCATGCCTGTTGTCATGCTTGCTACTACTTAGAGTTGAGTCAGGTCTGATTCATCGGGGATGAATCGGAGGTGTGTGAACATGTCCTACTGCGTGTGTGAGCTAAGTGTGTGAACATGATTTGGTAAAGGTAGCGGTGAGAGGCCATGTAGGAGTACATGGTGGGTTGTCTCATTGCAGCTGTCCTCGAGGCCCGAGTTACGTGTTTGTGATCCATGAAAGCAGTTACTACCACACATTGGGATCCTTAATTGACTCTCTCGCTTCTTAACCACCCTTGTCCTCATCCGTGAGTTGCAAGTAGTTTCGGTGTTTGTAGTATCTTTGGGGGCCGCACGCAACGCTGACCTTAGGGGTGGGTTGTGTTGCGGTAGGCACTGCGGGGTCTGTACCGATTCGCCTGTTTGGTGTCTCGGGAACCCCGCACACATCGTTCGGGGCTGTATGGGAAACCTCGGCCGGACTCCTGCGGATGGAACCCGAATAGGCGATAAACCTGGACTAGGGACTTGAGTGTTTAGGTAGGTCGTGGCCGACACCCACGTTGGGCTTCGCTTGAAGGTTGCCGAGTACATGTCGTGTAAACGCGGTAAGTGGTGAGCGTGTGTGAAGAAGTACACCCTGCAGGGTTAATATGATCTATTCGAATAGCCGTGTCCACGGAGAAGGACTTCTGGGTTGCCTATATCAGTTCATAGACAAGTGAAAGTGGATACTCTAAAATGCGCAAGATAAGCGTGAGTGCTATGGATGGCGTTCTCGTAGGGAGGCGGAGGCGGGTCCATAGTGGTGTATTGATATGGTGAATATGTGGACTCGTAGCCACCTCAAAAGAGTTACTTGCAAATGTAGTTTAGGATAGCCACCGAGTCAAAGCTGGCTTGCTGCGATCAAACTCCACCACCCCTGTTGATAATGATGCATATGTAGTTAGTTACGATGTAAGTCTTCTTGAGTACGTTTGTACTCACGTTTGCTTATTTTATGTTTTGCGAGAGACGCGTCGGTCTCGCTAGTAGTTCCGCTTGGACTTGACGTTTAGCTTGTTACCTCAGCTACGATCTTGTGCCCTCGGCAGGATCTGGTAGATAGTCAGGCTTCTCGGCCTTTTCATTTATAGCTATGCGTACTTTCGGACATGTTTAGCTTCCGCTTGTGCTTTGACTTGTATGCTCGAGTGTTGGGTCATGAGACCCATGTTTGTAATATCTCGCTCCTCGGAGCCTAATGAATAAATAATTGAGTCGAGAGTTATGTTGTGATGCCATGTTGTATCTACACATATTAAGCATATTGTGTGTATGTTTGAAATGCTTGGTATGTGTGGGATCCGACAAACTAGTTGTTTATCCTTGGCAGCCTCTCATATGGGGAAATGTAGTCTCGTGCTTCGAGCGATAGTAGTCCGCTTCTGACCCGGTTCACCGAGTCCTGCTAGCCCAAAGCACTACCGCTTGGACACTTGATCGCGGCATGTGTTTCACTTCGTTCCTATGTCCGTCCCTTCGGGAAATGTCACGCGGTGTTATTCGAGTCCCGCTTAGCTCTACAGCCGGAATACCGGAGTCCTCATAGCCCATGCTACAGCCCGAATTTATACGTTGATGACCGACATGCTCGATGTGATTCATGTATGCATGTCCCCATAGGTTAGCGCCGCTTTGGTTCACGACTAGCCATGTCGGCTCGGGTTCTCTGTCATATGGATGCTAGCGACACTATCATATACGTGAGCTAAAAGACTAAAGCGGTCCCGGGCCATGGTAAGGCGACACCCGTGGGAATACCGTGCGTGAGGCCGCAAAGTGATATGAGGTGTTACCGGCTAGATCGATGTGACTTGGAATCGGGGTCCTGACAGTGTTGGTATCAGAGCCTGACTGCCTGTAGGATTACCAAGCCAAACTGGTCGAAGTTGTGTCTAGAAATGCTTTAGTTATGTAAGGGAATTGATTGTGGAAGGGAACGTAAGGCTCTTTTTACTCCTTATACCTCATGGCCTTCTGATCTGAACCATCCTCTTCTCTTCTACGGGATTTAAGAACTAGGCTTCTCATCTATCTATCAGGATGACGTGTTACTAATCCCTAGACCTTTAAGATTGTTGGTTTTAAGCCTCAGTTCAGTTCCTACTATTTCTGTATGATAATTGTTGATCTCGGAACCTTGATATTGTGATGTTGAGTGGTTATGCCACCATTTTTGCAGTGATGTCTCAAATCATTTTGAGCATTTACAGCCATTATGCTGTCCGAGTCATCCTGTGTCTCTATATAGTCTGATGCATTTGCAAATCCTTTCCTTCCGATTCCGACGTCCTTTTTGGTCAGAATAAGCACACTAATCGGTAAGTTGAGGTACTTCGTTGCCTCGGCGTAGATGTTGGAGATATTATTATGACCCTAGGTGTTTATGAAGTCACCTAGTAAACTAGCCATGTTTTGTGTTCCCCAGTGTGATGATTCTGGCCATTATTCTTGAAAGCATCCCGTGATGTTATTAGTTAGTAGGCATTCTACTCCTGGGTTTCTTGAACCCGAGATTCACCCTACTTCATGTTGTTAGTATTTTCTAGTTCCTTTAGGATATTTGTAACCTTGCGATAGTCCTCGAGGTCCGTGGTATTTCCTTCTTCCAAATACTATGAACCGCCTATGGCAGAAGTTCCTCGCTGAACCAAAATATCACAACCAGGGTGCTCTTGAGGAGTACTCCATTCTATATTGTGACTCTGCCAGTTCTACCTTCTCTGCATGGGTTACCAGGGAGAAATGTTGAGCTTTGCTCAATATACTAATCCATGCCTCCACAACTCGAAAAGTTATATGTTCCTCGATGTTGTTCCTCCTTAGTTGTATTCCGATCCCCGTCTATCAGTTGATAGTCCGGAGTAGTCGCGCTTTCGTCCTCATCGATGGCCATTTTTCTTGAGGTCCGTCAAGCCATTCTATTTTGGAATGACTAGGAGAAACAAACTCCAGTACCTCATCCATTTCTAGGATTGGGTCAAAGTAGTTGTATTCCGCAGATCAAAATGCCAATTCAGCTTTTGTTCTGTTCTACCCTGAAGTATTACCCACTTTATGTCAGGAACGTCATGAGAATCACACCTTCTCTTATGAATTCTTGACGTAGTGATACTTCTCGCTATCATTATTCATTCCTCGGTCCCGTGTTGATGCAACCGGAATGCCGACTAGTGAATTGTGGTGTGTGAAATCAATACTCCTAGCAACCTCGTTGCTTGGTAGTTAATGGACAATATTTTCATTCTTAGCGTGTTGGTTATTAAATCATCATACTAAAATTGATCGTGCTACCTAGTCCTTATTTCTGGTGCACCCTTCGATCAATGAGTTAGGATTATTCAATCCCTTGCTTATTTGATCATATCGTCTTGCCCTCAACAACAAGATTGATCTCGAGCTTAGTAACATACCTGTGGTTCGTGACTTTCCAAATATCTTCTTGGAAGTGTTACCAGGTTGTTTCCTGACTGTTATGTTGAGCTCCCGACCAAGTTGTTTTCTTGTGAACCACCCTTTCTCCAAGAATCTGTGTTGTATACCCCTGAACTAGTTGGTTGAGCTAGACAACAACTTGGAGAGTTGGAGGATAAAAGCTTGCCTGAATTAGTTCGTTCCAAAGGGATATTCTTGTGTAGTGTGTGTTGAAGAAAGATGATATCTTCATCGATTGGTTGAGCTAGACAACAACTTGGAGAGTTGGAGGATAAAAGCTTGCCTGACTTAGTTCGTTCCAAAGGGATATTCTTGTGTAGTGTGTGTTGAAGAAAGATGATATCTTCATCGATTGGTCCCTCGTGGATCGATTCTTTGGACCTATTGTCTTATCAATCTTTTGACTTGAGTATGGGCTATTATTAAGTCAAATCAGTACCATCGATGTTCGTAATGTTGTCTTACTCGTGGCTGATCCCTCGAGCATACACCATTACATCTTTTGGTCTGACCAATACTATCACCGTGTTCACATGATGGTGGAAGTCCAGTGATATGGAAATTCCGATGAGTTGCCGTTGAGCCCACCAGCAGCATTTTGTCTCCCCCATGGTTCATGTTGAACATCAACCTAGTATTGGAAACTTGTGTAAGCATTTCTTCGTGTTTCGTTCATGAAGCATGTGCTTGGATGATAGTAGTGACTTCCTCTAATTCATGTGCACCTGATGCAAGTTGTCGCCATGAATTTGAGAAAGGTTTGTTTTGTTTTCCTTGGAATCATTCCAAGTCAGTCATGCATATGTGCGAAGTATTCTGTAGTCTGGAGACTTGCAACCTTCATTCTATATGTATTCCTAGCATACCAAGCCACTGGTTGAATTGTTCAAGGAAAAGGAGTTGATGTGCGAATACTAGTTCATGCACACGACTTCGATATCCTTGTTGATGGTGCCCCACCTGAACTCGGTAGTGTTTGATGATAAGACTACTATGTGGTCATTCTTGTCTTGGACATCATGCCCACATGTATGTAGCAGAACCACCTCATGTTTTGGAGCTTGCTATCGTAGTTCATATCCCGAGAATCTCGCAACGTTATCTCGTCGATTTGTATTGCGACCTTTCTTTTCAGACATGCTGAGTCTGAAGTATCCTATTACCAATCGGATCTGAATCTCAGGCAGATATGATGGTTGGAACATTCCCAGCATTTGTATTTCGTTCCCAGCTTGCACCGTCCTTATGCCATTCCACTATGAGCTGTCTTCTTAGTAATTTCTGTTCAAAGTCATCCTCAAAAATGGTCCTACCATTGGTTCCCTCCACCTCCAATGACAAGCAAAATCATCCATTGTGTTGTCTTCAACAAGGTAGTCCACATCATCCATTCTAGTCTGGGTATGCCTTTCCTTTGCACTCCACCAAACGATCGTTTGTGATTGCCTTAGGCTGGTATAAAGAGTTCCAATGATCTATGGATCAAAAGTAATTCTTTTTGCCACTTAAGGGAATAGTTCTTTGTGTCACTTTTTCCAAGGTGCCCCGTTACGGGATCTTGGTAAATATTTCCTCGCCACCTTGACACCATCCACCATTCCACCATCTTTCGAAGCGTGGAATTGTTGCCCACCAAATCAAACCCCGTCGTTGTTCCTCCATCCCCCTCGATGTGTTTTGTATCTCAACTCGAGATGTTTCAACATCTCATTCCACGAGTTGATCTTGAGCGCTCGATCTCCGAGGAGATCGTTTACTATAGAGTATTCTTCTTGTCGCCATCGTGTTGGATGAAGATCTCGAAAGCAAAGACGTCAAGACCAAGATGATGGAATGAATCAACATCTTCGAGAAGGGAAAATGGATCATGAAGTTTGTGGTAGTTTTGCGACTTCCCTTTTCCTCTTACCTCACGTCTTGAATCTCGGGGCGAGATTCTTGTTTAGTGGGGGTGAGTTGTCACAGCCCTAGAGCTTGCTGGTAACTAATGGCATTGCATCCATGCATCATGTTTAATTCTCATGAAATTTGAAATGGGGATGACCAAGCCCTAGCACCAAAGCAATTCAAATAGGTTCAACTAAGAAATATTTTTCAGTGAATCCAAATGTCACATCCCAGTTAGACCATGCATTAGTGTATGCATCATGTTTAAATTTCATTTGAATTTGAAATGGGGAAGACAGAAACCCCCAGAACCCCTTTTGAATCCAACTAGGGTTTGCTAAAAATTATTTCAATGAACCTGAAATGCCTTCTAAAATGCTCATCATTTTTGCTTTGGTTCAGAGCCTCTGCCAAAAGTGGTGCACAATTTTCTAGGTCATCCTAAGGTCTTTGAACTAAATCATAAGTATTTGAGTTTGGGCATTTAAAATTATATAAAATATTTCAAATGCCCAAATATTCCCAAACTAAAATGTTTCATGTTGGAAATATTCCAACAATGGACTAGGAGCAGTTTGGTGACTTTTGGAGCTGTTCTAGTATTTTTAATAACTCCACAAAGTTACAGAAAATTAGAAAACTAAAACAAATAAAAAAGAGAGGAGAGAAACCCTATGGCGCTCACCTCTCAGCCCACCTGGCCCAACTCCAGCGGCCCAGCCCACCGAACCGCCACAGTCTCCCACCTCGCGCCAGAAGGACGCGAGGCGTGTGGCCACTGACGCAAGACGCGCCGAGCCACCTCCTGCTTGCCGCTCTCCTCCCCGACGCCTGGGCGCCTCCCGAGCGCCACGCACCTCCTGACCTCTCTCTCCCTCACGGCCTCGTCCCCTCCTCTGGCTCCCTCCCTCTCCCACCGGCCGGAGCTCCATCGCGCCCTTCGCCACCACCGCGGCCACAGGCCCTCCCTCGCTTCCCCGACTAGCCCACAAGCTCCGCCACTCCATCCTCGCCCTCCCCACCGTCACACGCGCCCGGAGAAGCCCCGAGGCGCCGCCCCGTCACTTTTCCCCTCCGCGGACCCGCCGGTCGCTGTCGCCCGATTCGTCGGCTCCGGACCGCCCCCGACCTCGCCGACGACGCCATCGGACGCGCTGTGAGCTGCTGCGTCGATCCCCTCTCCACAGCTCTTTTCCTCTCGCTAACGCCGTTTCCACCTCACCCAAAACTCCAGCCACGGCCATGGCGCCGTCGTGGCTAGAGCCACAATGGCTCGACGCCAACCCCACCTCTGTGTTTCAGCGCAGCCTCAGGAGCTCGTAGCCACCACCCGCTCCTCCTCCGTGCACCGTAGCATCAAACCCGACCCGCCCGAACTCCGGCCGCCTTGAGCTCGCCGTCGATCCCGGCCACCCGACCGGCTAACTCCACCAAGAGCTGGCTCGTCTCAGCCCCTCCTAGATGCCCTCCATGGCCCATTTGGTCACGGAGTGGCTAAAACCACTCTCGCCGCGCGTTGGGCTCGCCCGGCTGAGGCCAACAGCCGACTTTGACTTTGACCACGGGTGGGCCTGGTTGACTCTCTGAGTCAATGGCGGTGGGGCCCAATACAGTAACTAAATAGGTTTAGTTTAATTAAAATTTAGTTAAGCTAATTATCTCGACACACGGGACCTTTGTCAGGTTTGACCGGACCATGTCCCGTTGACCATCGACGTCCTGCGACGCCAGGTGTGTGATAATTGATTTTCTGGATTTAATTTAATTCAGGAAATTTCAGAAAATACCCCAAACTTCTAAAATTCGTAGAAATTCAACCGTAGCTCAGAATTAAATAATTTATATATCAAAAATGATCAGAAAAATATGAAGAATCTGTTTATGCCATGATCATGCATGTTTGAACAAGTTAACCTCACCGAATAGGATGAATCATGATTAGGGAAAATTATGAAATAACATTTGGAGTTGGAATTTATTCTTGTTTGAATTCCACTTCAATTAACTTGGCTAGATATTGCATTAGGTGAATTCAGTACCTTAACATGACATGTCATTCATGTGAATGTGCATTGCATTGATTGTGTTCTTTCTTGTTTGCCGGTAATTGTCCCCTCTCAATGAGCTGACGTCTAAGCGATGAATTCGATGACACCGATGAAGAACTATATTATCTTGGAAGTGCTGTGCAAGCAAAACCCCTTGTCCATTCCGATATAATCCCACTCTCTCGCTCCTGCTCTATTTTACTGCATTAGGACAACAACGACTCATGTGTTACTTGCTGCGGTAGCTGAACCCCTTTATCCTCTGCATGACTGTCATTCCACAAGAATTAGATGAAACCCACTAGCATGAGTAGGAGTTGTTTGAGCCATGTTGTGCCTACTCATTCATGCTTGTTGTCGTGCCTGCTACTGCTTAGAGTTGAGTCAGGTCTGATTCATCGGGAATGAATTGGAATGGTGTGTGAACATGTCCTACTGTGTGTGAACTAAGTGTGTGAACACGATTTGGTAAAGGTAGCGGTGAGAGGCCATGTAGGAGTACATGGTGGGTTGTCTCATTGCAGCCGTCCTCAGGAACTGAGTTTTGTGTTTGTGATCCATGAAACAGTTACTACCACGCATTGGGATCCTTAATTGACCCTCTCGGCTTCTTAACCACCCTTGTCCTCAGTCCGGAGTTGCAAGTAGTTTACGGTGTTTGTAGTATCTTTGGGGCCGCATATAGCGCTGACCTTAGGGGTGGGTTGTGTTGCGGTAGGCACCGTGTCTGATGTACCGATTCGCCCGTTTGGTGTCTCGGGAACCCTGCACACATCGTTCGGGGCTGTATGGGAAACCTCGGCGGACTCCCTGCGGATGGAACCGAATAGGCGATAAACTGGACTAGGGACTTGAGTGTTTAGGTAGGCCGTGGACGACACCCACGTTGGGCTTCCGCTTGAAGGTTGCCGAGTACATGTCGTGTAAACGGCGGTAAGTGGTGAGACCGTGTGTGAAGAAGTACACCCCTGCAGGGTTGATATGATCTATTCGAATAGTCGTGTCTGCGGAAAAGGACTTCTGGGTTGCCTATATCAGTTCATGGACAAGTGAAAGTGGATACTCTAAAATGCGCAAGATAAGCGTGAGTGTTATGGATGGCGTTCTCGTAGGGAGACGGGAGCGGGTCTATAGTGGTGTATTGATATGGTGAATATGTGGACTCGTGTGCGCCACCTCAAAACAGTTACTTGCGTTAAGTAGTTTAGGATAGCCATCGAGTCAAAGCTGGCTTCTGCGGTCAAACTCCACAACCCCTTTGTTGATAATGATGCATATGTAGTTAGTTACGATGTAAGTCTTGCTGAAATGCGTTTGTACTCACGTTTGCTTATTTTATGTTTTGCGAGAGAGATTTCAGTCTCGCTTAGTAGTTACTTGGACTTGACGTTTAGCTTGTTACCTCGGCTTGATCTTGTGCCCTCGGCAGATCTCAGTAGATAGTCGGGCTTCTCGGCCTTCTTCATTTATAGTTATGCGTACTCGAGACATGTTTAGCTTCCGCTTGTGCTTCGACTTGTATGCTCTGAGTGTTGGGTCATGAGACCCATGTTTGTAATATCTCGCTCCTCGGACCCTAATGTATAAATATTTGAGTCGTAGAGTTATGTTGTGATGCCATGTTGTATCTACACATATTGAGCATATTGTGTGTATGTTTGAAATGCTTGGTGTGTGTGGGATCCGACAAACTAGTTGTTTATCCTTGGCAGCCTCTCATATGGGGAAATGTAGTCTCGTGCTACGAGCGATAGTAGTCCGCTACAGCCGGTTCACCGGAGTCCCGCTAGCCCGGCACTACTGCTTGGACACTTGACTGGCCGGCATGTGTTTCACTTTGTTCCTATATGTCCCTTCGGGAAATGTCACGCGGGTGTTATTCGAGTCCTGCCTAGCCTGCTACAGCCCGGGATACCGGAGTCCTGTTAGCCCAGTGCTACGGCCCGAATTTATACGTTGATGACCGACATGCTCGATGTGATTCATGTATGCCTGTCCCCATGGGTTAAGCGCCGCTTTGGGTTCACGACTAGCCATGTCGCCCGGTTCTTCGTCATATGGATGCTAGCGACACTATCATATACGTGAGCCAAAAGGCGCAAACGGTCCCGGGCCATGGTAAGGCGACACCCGTGGGAATACCGTGCGTGAGGCCGCAAAGTGATATGATGTGTTACATGCTAGATCGGTGTGACTTAGGATCGGGGTCCTGACACCAAATGGCCTTCAAAAATGTTCATCATTTCTAGAAAAATGCTATAAACCATAACCAGAGGTGCTGCACATTTTTCATGACATATTTGGTCACTGGATTAATTCATTAAGTATTTGCATTTGGGCATTTAAATGCTATAAAATATTTAAATGCTCAAATAATCATAAACTTAAATGTTTCTTTGTTGGATATTTTCCAAACAGTAGGCCTGAGCAAGTTTCATGATTTTTGGGGTAGTATTAGTATTTTTAATAAAGCCCTGAAATTTACAGAATAATAGAAAACTGAAATAAATAAATAAAAGGAGAGGAGAGAAACCCTACCTGGCGCTCACCTCTCAGCCCACCTGGCCCAACTCCAGCGGCCCAGCCCACCGAACCGCCACCGTCTCCCACCTCGCGCCAGAAGGACGCGAGGCGTGTGGCCACCACGCCGGCCAGACGCCGAGCCACCTCCTTGCTTGCTCTCCTCCCCGACGCTCTGGGCGCCTCCCAGGCGCCACGCACCCACCACCCCTCTCCTCACCGTGACCTCTCCCTCCTCTGCTCTCTCACTCAGACGCACCAGCGGCCCTTGCCGCCACTGCCGCTGTTCGCATGGCCACCGCCTTCCCCTTGCCTTCCCGACCAGCTCAAGAGCTCCGCCGTGCCGCCCTCGCCCTCCCCGCCGCCCCGTCACTTTTCCCCTCCGCGGACCCGCCGGTCGCCATCGCCCGATTCGTCGGCTCCGGACCGTCCCAGACCTCGCCGACGATGCCAGCGGACGCGTTGTGAGCTACTGCGTCGATCCCCTCTCTTTCCCGCGTCATTCTCGCCTCGTAGCCGCCGCCGCCATTGAAGCCGAAGCTCACCTCCGCCGCGCTCGTCGTCGGCGCTGCTCCGGTGACCATTTGGTCCCGGGCTAGCGCCCATCACACTCGCCGCATCACGTAGGCTACCACTAGCGCCTCAGCCCGCTTGCTCATGCACCGCAGCGTCGAGCCCGAGCTCGCCCGAGCTCCGGCGGCCGCCTAGGACGTCGCCGGTGCCGATCCCGACCGCCCCGAGCTCAACCGACTCCACCAAGAGCTTCGGCTCGTCCCCAGCTCCTCCTAGATGCCCTCCGCGGCCCATTTGGTCGCCGGAGTGGCCAAAACCACTTCCGCCGCTGTGTCGGGCTCACCGGCGGCTAGACGCCGGCAGCCGACTTTGACTTTGACCACGGGTGGGCCCTGGTTGACTCTCCTGAGTCAATGACAGGTGGGGCCCAGCGCTGTTAACTGTGTAGAATTAGTTTTAATTAATTTTAGTTAAGCTAATTACTCTGACACGCGGGACCCACTGTCAGGTTTGACCCGGACCATGTCCCGTTGACCACTGACGTCACAGTGACGTCGGTGGTATAATAACCCATTTTCTCGGATTTATTATAATTCAGGAAATTTTAAAATACCCCAAACTTCTAAAAAATCATATAAATTCAACCGTAGCTCAGAATGAAATAAGTTATATATGAAAAATGATCAGAAAAATATGAAGAATCTGTTTATGCCATGATCATGCATGTTTGAACAAGTTAACCACACCGAATAGGATGAATCATGATTAGGGAAAATTATGAAATAACATTTGGAGTTGGAATTTATTCTTGTTTGAATTCCACTTCAATTAACATGGCTAGATATTGCATTAGGTGAATTCAGTACCTTAACATGACATGTCATTCATGTGAATGTGCATTGCATTGATTGTGTTCTCTCTTGTTTGCGGTAATTGTCCCTCTCGATGAGACGACGTCCAAGCGATGAATTCGATGACACCAATGAAGAACTATATTATCTTCAGAAGTGCCAGGCAAGCAAAACCCCCTTGTTCATTCCGATATAATCCCACTCTCTCGCTCCTGCTCTATTTTACTGCATTAGGACAACAACGATTCAACGGTTACTTGCTGCGGTAGCTGAACCCCTTTATCCTCTGCATGACCTGTCATTCCACAGTAATTAGATGAAACCCACTAGCATGAGTAGGAGTTGTTTGAGCCCTGTTGTGCCTACTCATTCATGCCTGTTGTCATGCCTGCTCCTGCTTAGAGTTGAGTCAGGTCTGATTCATCGGGGATGAATCGGAGGTGTGTGAACATGTCCTACTGCGTGTGTGTGCTAAGTGTGTGAACACGATTTGGTAAAGGTAGCGGTGAGAGGCCATATAGGAGTACATGGTGGGTTGTCTCATTGCAGCTGTCCTCAGGAACTGAGTTCTGTGTTTGTGATCCATGAAACAGTTACTACCACACATTGGGATCCTTGATTGACTCTCTCAGCTTCTTAACCACCCTTGTCCTCAGTCCGGGAGTTGCAAGTAGTTTCTCGTGTTTGTAGTATGCTGCGGGCCGCACGCAACGCTGACCTTAGGGGTGGGTTGTGTTGCGGTAGGCACCGTGGCCCGGTGTACCGATTCGCCCGTTTGGTGTCTCGGGAACCCTGCACACATCGTTCGGGCTGTATGGGAAACCTCGGCCGGACTCCCTGCGGATGGAACCCGAATAGGCGATAAACCTGGACTAGGGACTTGAGTGTTTAGGTAGGTCGTGGCCGACACCCACGTTGGGCTTCCGCTTGAAGGTTGCCAAGTACATGTCGTATAAACGGCGATAAGTGGTGAGAGCGTGTGTGAAGAAGTACACCCTGCAGGTTAATATGATCTATCACGAATAGCCGTGTCCACGGAGAAGGACTTCTGGGTTGCCTATATCAGTTCATAGACAAGTGAAAGTGGATACTCTAAAATGCACAACATAAGCGTGAGTGCTATGGATGGCGTTCTCGTAGGGAGACGGGAGCGGGTCCATAGTGGTGTATTGATATGGTGAATATGTGGACTCGCAAAGCGCCACCTCAAAAGAGTTACTTGCAGTCGTAGTTTAGGATAGCCACCGAATCAAAGCTGGCTTGCTGCGGTCAAACTCCACCACCCCTGTTGATAATGATGCATATGTAGTTAGTTCTGATGTAAGTCTTGCTGAGTACGTTTGTACTCACGTTTGCTTATTTTATGTTTTGCAGAGAGACGTAAGTCTCGCTAGTAGTTCCGCTTGGACTTCGACGTTTAGCTTGTTACCTCAGCTACGATCTTGTGCCCTCGGTGGGATCTGGTAAATAGTCAGGCTTCTCGGCCTTTTTCATTTATAGCTGTCTGTACTCAGACATGTTTAGCTTCCGCTTGTGCTTTGACTTGTATGCTCTGAGTGTTGGGTCATGAGACCCATGTTTGTAATATCTCGCTCCTCGGAGCCTAATGAATAAATAATTGACTCGTAGAGTTATGTTGTGATGCCATGTTGTATCTACACATATTGAGCATATTGTGTGTATGTTTGAAATGCTTGGTATGTGTGGGATCCGACAAACTAGTTGTTTATCCTTGGCAGCCTCTCATATGGGGAAATGTAGTCTCGTGCTTACGAGCGATAGTAGTCCGCTTCTGACCCGGTTCACCGGAGTCCTGCTAGCCCAGCACTACTGCTTGGACACTTGACTGGCCGGCATGTGTTTCACTTCGTTCCTATATGTCTGTCCTTCGGGAAATGTCACGCGGTGTTATTCGAGTCCTGCCTAGCTCGCTACAGCCCGGAATACCGGAGTCCTGTTAGCCAGTGCTACAGCCCGAATTTATACGTTGATGACCGACATGCTCGATGTGATTCATGTATGCCTGTCCCCATAGGTTAAGCGCCGCTTTGGGTTCACCACTAGCCATGTCGTCCGGGTTCTCTGTCATATGGATGCTAGCGACACTATCATATCGTGAGCCAAAAGGCACAAACGGTCCCGGGCCATGGTAAGGCGACACCCGTGGGAATACCGTGCGTGAGGCCGCAAAGTGATATGAGGTGTTACCGGCTAGATCGATGTGACTTGGAATCGGGGTCCTGACAGTATGTGAACTCCTTGTCCCTTGCATGGAAATTCTTGATTGGGCGTGAGATGCTTGTCGTGGGTTTGGGTGTCCAGTTCTTCTGAACATCTGTCTTGCTGCGGTGGTTGCGGGTGTGTTTAATCTGGTCCCTCTTCCACTTACAGAAATCTTCTAAGCTGCGTCTCTCATTTTCCAATGTAATGGCCTTATCCACCAGCGTCTTAAAATCTGGAAATGTGTGTACGACCAATTGACATTTAAGTGCGAGTGTCAGACCGTCTAGGAATTTCTCCATCTTTTTGTTTTCTGACATACGCTCCTCGTTGGCATAGCGAGATAGCAGGGTAAACTAACTGTTGTATTCTGACACTGTCATTGTCCTTTGCTTGAGGTCATCAAATTCTCTCTTTTTGATCTTCATAAGGCTCTTAGGAATATGTGCCCCATGAAAACTTTCTTTAAATTCTTCCCATGATATATTATTTTCGTTGGGGTGCATGCGCAGGAAATTTTCCCACCACGATGCGGCTGCTCCAGTGAGATAATGCGGAGCATAAAGTACCTTCTCAAGGTCTGAACACTGGGCGATAATTAATTTTCTCTCCATGTCTCGAAGCTAGTCCTCGGCTTCCAGAGGTTTGTCAGTGTGAGAAAATGTTTGGGGACGCGTTTTCTGTATCTCAGATAACTTGGATTGCTGCTGATACGGTCCGCGGTGATTTCCCGTAATAATGACTTGGTTCAGTATTTCCTGATGTTGCTGCTGACTTTTTTCATAAAGACGACACATTTGGGAAAGTGTCATTTCACTGTCCTGCTGATTTGTCTGTCCCTGAGTGAAATTGTTGCCTGGGGGTGTGTCATAATTTTCCTCTGTCGGAGTTGGCATGGAGCGCGTCCAAGGACGAGACATAGTTCACTCTGGGGATATATTTTGGAACACTCATAAGAAAAGAAATTGAGCGGAAAAATTAATAAATTCAAGAAGATGCAAAAAGTTGCAAATGCTCCAAGATTTTTCAAGAGAAAAAATATGTTAGCGTACGGAGAATGACTGTTCATTACATATCTTACACGCATAGCAGTAATTATACAATACATCACTCAGGATATGCGTACATAAATCCTGACATGTTATTTAGTCTAGTGCACTCCTCCGGATCCTACATGATGCGCAAACAGACTACTTCTCACAGCCTATTTACATATAAACATATCGCACAAGTCGGTACATTGCATGGCGGCTAAGCGCACTTAGTCGGAGATGGTAAGGATTTCCCTTGGCCTGCCAAGGGTGAGGCGTAGAGAGGCTGGGGACTCAACCTCCTCCTCAGAGATAGGCTCCAGACGAGAGGTGCTACGCGGAGTTGGTGGAGCAGGTGCCCTGTCTTGGGACAACACGAATCTGGCGGGCACGAGGCGGTGCAGAGCGAACCGGAGTAGGCGCAATGTCGTGGTTGAATTCCTCCGTGGTAGGCGGGCGACGAGAAGCGGTGCGAGCAGTAGGAGGAGCGATGCTGATGATGAGACAAAAGTCGGTGGTGGTGCAGCACGCAGAGTTCCCTCTGTTGGCGGTACTGACCATGGACTGAGTTCATGCGGGCAGCTACAAAGTCATCCACCAGGTTGTCGAAGGCTGCCTCCAAAGCCCGAAGATACTCGATGAGCATCTCAAAAGCTTCATCCCATTCTCCTCTGGGGCAAGAGAACGCGTAGTGGCAAGTGTATGGCACGTGACATGGCAGGTAGCGGTAGAGACGAGTCTTCATCGAAGGCAGGATATCCCTGAGACGGGCTATCGCTTCACGGGCTGCCATCTGTAGCGCGTGCTTCTCTGTGGGCATGGCTCTCCCCACGAACCGGTAACGCTCAACTCGTCCTCTCTTGAATTCCACTGCGGCTTGGTGCATGGTTAGACGGTCATTGAACTTGTCTTTGAGAGAGAGAAAACTGGCGCACATCTGGCCCCATCGCGACTTGGATGATGAAGGAGAGAAGCTTGACAAACCCATCGGGCATGTTGGCGAACATCTGCAACTCGCAATCGTTGCTGGCCATCTACAAAAGTAGGCAAAAATCCTGAGGAGTCAAAACATAAATTTTATGCTGACTGTCAGAAATTGACTACATTTGTAAAAAAATAATAAATAGCTCTACTATGCTAATAACCGATTAGCGATCGTACCTAGTGGCTTCCTACAGTCAGCCTGGCTCTGGTACCAAGCTTGTCACGACCGGTTTTTCAATAAAAATATTTATTGAACAACCGACCTGTGAAGACCAATATGAGGAAAATCCTTCATACCGGTTGACAAAACTTTGATACAAGAAGCCAGTAGCATTACAATATTACAAGGGGTCGGACTGAAGATGCCCAACCAATTATTACAACCCGCCAATGATTAAACATAGTGGCGGATATGACTCAAAGGTGTGGGGTGGAAATACTCACGACTCGAGCTATGAGTGGTTGGTGGAATAACACAGCGGGATGGTTAATAAGTCTCTGCGTTGGCGGCTCATCGGCCGAGGTGAGGCTCGATGAATTTATTTGGGTAGCGGAAGCGGATATATCACAATGACTAATCCAGGGGTCGCACGAGACTGACTGGGATTCCTCTAGGCGTCGGACTCACTATCGAACTCTTCATCCATGAGATCGCCTTCGTCAGCATCTGGCCAAATCAACAAGCCAGGTGAGTACTATGAAAGTACTCGCAAGACAGTTCGGACAAAAGATATAACAAATGAATGCATGAATGCAACATGGTTAATCTCAACATTTCTCAATTAAAACAGCATAGCAAAAATAATCATGAGGGGAATCGGCGGTAGTCCGCTCAAAAACCCAAAGAAGATAAACTCAAAACCGATCGAATTATGCGAGCGGCGCCTCGAAGGGTGAAGAAATAAGCAAAACATGCCACGATCGGGCATCTGAGCGACACCTCATAAAGGGCTTATATTGAAAATAAAGATACATGCGTGCATGATCGGACGTCTGGCGACATCACAGAAAGGGCTTATAATGAAAATAAATAATAATAATGCCGCAGTCGGACGTCTAAGCGACATCACAGAAAGGGCTTATAATGAAAATAGATAACAACAATGCCGCAGTCGGACGTCTGAGCGACATCACATAAAGGGCTTATAATGAAAATAGATAACAACAATGCCGCAGTCGGACGTCTGGCGACATCACGAAAGGGCTTATAATGAAAATAAATAACAACAATGCCGCGATCGGACATCTGGCGACATCACGTAAAGGGCTTGTAATGAAAATAAATAACAACAATGTCAGCGATCGGACGTCTGAGCGACATCACGAAAAGGGCTTATAATGAAAATGGATAACAACAATGCCGCAGTCGGACGTCTGAGTGACATCACAGAAAGGGCTTATAATGAAAATGGATAACAACAATGCCGCAGTCGGACGTCTGAGCGACATCACAGAAAGGGCTTTCATCACATAGATATAACACTCATAATGAATATTCACACATGAATATAAACGGGTTAGTCCATCCACAGGAATAAACATTTAACCGGACTTAGTACTCATGTGAATCACCGGAGTATCTGTCACCAAAACTGACACTTGTCAGGATAAGATATCTGAGAACTTGGACATGGATAAGATGATTCGAGGAATTTGGACTCTGCAGAGTTTGTACTAAAATTACTCACAGCCAACGTATTTCCGTAGTCCTGAAAGACTAGTTCCGTTTATGGTATTTCGGAAGAAACACAGCTAACCAGTACACACCCATCATACCTCACGAATGCCAGGAATCACCCTAGACATCGTCCGAGAAAAACTTTTGATACGGGGAGATCACAATCTCGAATAGCATGGGATCAAATTTATATTCAGCAGCGCTCTAAGGGTGCCCCTCTCTCGGTCCCAACCGGTAACACCTATGGCGCCTGAACGTATGTCTGGCTTTAATGCAGGGCCTTGGAACCATCATCACGGGCTCTCCATTTGGTGTGTACCAGGAAAGCGGTTTGCAGCTTACTAAGCCATATCCCTTGCGGAAAACATGTGGTAGTACGGGAAGGGAAATGGATGGAAACCGAACTGGTACGGGTTGACACTGAAGTCAAAATGGTCTGGCATAAGACTGGCATGCTACGACACTGCCATCTTGCCCATCCTCATTCCAACACATGGCCATGCACATACACATCCATCACGTATGGATTATCGAACTCACTTGCCTCAACTTGCATGAAAAATAACCTTCATCGGTATGCTCACAAACTTGCCATGAAACTACTTAATGCAAACTTGCGAACACTCATCATATCAAATGTTCAAACATGCTTGCCTGGTTCAGAGTAGTCGGGGTCTAGCTCGGCGAAGTTCGCGGTTCCGTCACCTCCTCCGGAACCTACGGTATAGCGAAAAGGCATACTAACGTGAAAACCAACGCGTGCATAAAAGTTGTTCCAAAAATTTTCCAAATAAATCCCATAAAAAACTAGACAAAATTATAAGACTGTCAGAAAAAGAATCACTCCAAAATCACTTTTTATTAAAGAGTTATAAGGATTTCTGTCCAGGGACTCATCTGTAATGAAACAGAAAAGTTCTAGGGGTTTAACTAAGAAAACCGAAGACGGTTCGAATAGAAACGCGCAAGCCCACATGGAAAACGTACTCTGCCCGAAGGCGCCAACGGAAAAACGGTTCGCGGGAAAAGAAAGAGAGGCTGACATGGGGGTCCACATGTCAGGTTTAAAAGACCTCGCCGGCGCCCGAAGGCTGCGGTGGTCGCCGGCGTCGAACCACGGCGAGTCAGGGAGATCGGAGTGTACCAAGAGTATCGGTGTGTCCTTCCGCGTCGGTGGGTGGTGGACTTAGGCGTCGGGAGCACCACGTCGTGGCGACACTTTCTCCGTGACGGCGGTTTCAAGGGCGATTGTGGATCTCGCCGAGGAGGGCTGCAAGGACCGAATTGAGGTGGGGGTTAGAGCACTAGGTGTAAGAGGAGGCTGCGGACGAGGTTTGAGCGCCGGAGATGGCCTCACCATGATGAATCAAGCTGGTGGCCGAGGCGGATCGGGCGGCCGGAGTTTGGGAGGAGACCTCCTCGAGGTCCTCCAGTGGCTAAGCGAGGTCTTGGTGAAGTGCGAGGGTGGTGTGTGCACGAGAGCGAGCTCGGGGCTCCTTTTATAAGCGATCCGAGGCGGCCGTCCAACGGACTTCTCCGGTGATGGTTACGGCGGGCGCAGAGCTTGGTCGGGAGGTTTAGGGAGTGGGGCGTCAGCGTGGAGTTCCACCGGTGCCGCTTTTGACGCTAAACCAGCTTGGATTAGGGAGCCACAGGTGGATTCGACGAAACGGGGCGGCGCGGGTCCGTCGGCGGCAGAGAGCACGCTCTGTGCGTGCCGCGCCACGGCGACTGTGCTGCATGCGCGTGCCAGCGAGGAAGTGGCCACGCGGAGCCACCAAATGGATTGGGCGGCGCCGGACGGCGTTACGCCGCCGTTCTGCTCCCGGTCGGCCGCTACGGTGGTTCGGCCACCGCAAGACACGCCGGCGCAGGCGGGCCAGGGCGCCACCGACGCCAAGAACACGCCAAGCACGCGTGTGAGGCTCGGACAGGCACGCTGGGCCGTGAGCAACGTGCCAAAGGCACTGTGAACATGTGACTGAATTAATCGGCGAAGATTGACCCGAAACTCCGAACTTTACGAACTTAGCGAAGATGCACAGAAACAGTGCATGCAAGGTGTTCGACAGAATGGTTTTGGCATGTGAGAAAATTTTCTTGAGCTGATCTTTGGTGTGGTGGTCTCTCATTGCATCTGAGGGCTGCCTGAATTTTGGTAGAATTTTTGGAGAAGGGTAGATATGAATTTCACCAAATTTGGCAAATCTGGTCCAAACTTGCAGTGAAATTTGAAATATTTGAAAAGGAGAAGAGTGGATCAAGATGGTTCTGGGTTGTGGGTACCAAGGACTATCCAAGGGAGTTGGTTTGAGGTCAAAACTCAAAAGCATTAGGGTACTTGCTTTGCAAATCACTTAGGCTCAAAAGAAAAGACAGAATTATTTTGGGAGAGGAAATAATTGGAATAGAGTCCAAAAATGGATTTTACTAGTTTGGACAGAATGTTTGAGTGGTACCAAAGTGGAAGGAGGGTTTTGGGAGAAATTTACCACAAGAGGCATGGTAAAATCAAGGATGGATCAAAACCAAAGAATAACCCAAAACCAAAAAGGTTTCTTTTTAGAAGAAAGTAAATCCAAGAAATGCTTTTTGAGAAGAAAACTCAGAAGAGAGGTTTTTAAGAAGGGTTTAAATGACCTTCTTCAAACCAAGCAAGGTTTTTGCTGAAAGCAACAACAACAAAAAATTTTGGAGTGTCACAAAATCTCACCAACCAAGGTAGATGATGAGTGGTGGAATCATTTTTGAAAAGGAGTACCTCATTTGGATGATTCGAGTGCACTCGTTTGACTGTCATGCCGGCGTGTGACCCAGCACGGATGAGACGCACCACTGACGGGATGGGACGGCACAGTCATAATTTTAGTTTTTCTACTTTTCCACAGCAAACTGGCATGCTAATCCATGCCTGCTTATGCATTGAATTTCGATGACCGCGATGACCGTCGCATTTCCTGCAACACGCTGGTTTGCCTACCTTCCGCCTATAATTACTGTTTCCCGGCCTTCTTCGGTGGCACCATCACCCAACTCGCCCTATCCTCATAAGCCCCCACCGGCCCGACGTAGCTCGCCACTTATACTCGCTCTCGCCACATCCGCCATGCCCCCACCCGTCCGGGATTGGCGATGCCGGAGGCGGTCACCGCCTGAACTAGTGTTTGGTTTTTCACTGGAAGGCAGACGGAGGGAGGAGGCATTCTATCAATCTTTAGATGGCAATACAGAGTATGAGGAGTTGTTGAAGCATGACCGCCTGGCAGAGGAGCAGCGTCTCGTCAATTTGCACAGCCTGCGGGACATGGAGTAGCAGCGCACCAACGCTCTGAGTCGCGAGCAGAGTGCCGGCAACTGGGCTGACTACGTGGAGGCCGGTGCCCGGCAAATAGCCCTGGAGGCTGCCGGGCACGGACGTGTTCGCGATGCCGAATTCTACTACCAGCTTGTCAAGTGGGTTTCCCGCTTAGAAGCCGAAGCTTCGGTGGACCATGCCGGCATGGAAAGGGACAACGCGCGCGAGCAAAGCGCCCTATCGCACCTCTGGCATGTCCGAGGCGAGGCGGAGGACACCGGTGCCGGTGTTTAGCATGTACCTTAGATGGCGGCCGGCATCGTCTAGTTAGCTAAGAGTAAGTTAGTACTTGTACACTACTAGAGTATTAGTGGGAATAGATAGTTAACTTGGCTATGATGGTTGTCAACATGGAAGTTCAGTACTCTATATCTAGATGTTCAGTGCTCTGAAATGTTGAACTTTCGGTTTGAACGTATGGAATGGGCTGTTATTTTTTAAATGGGTTGTATTTGTCCACCACGGGTTTAGAGGCTGACTTGTGGGCCTACCAGGTTGATGCATATACAATCAGGAGATGATTGTACGTGGAGAGGATGACAGCAGGGACCCACCAAGGTCATGGCAGTACGCAATGCCTCCTTATTTCAAGCCAATAAAAAAATGGCTCTCCTAATAGATTTCTGACATCTAGGTCCCATGCCATTGTCAACGTAGTCAGTAAACGAGAGAATTGCACAACGAGTAGCTGACACCAGGGACCCAACAGCTCGCCCAGTTATTTTTGTTTTGGGTTATTTTGATAAATGCCACTCCAAATCTGGTGATTCTAAGAAATGCCACTACAATTTCCACACTTTGATAAATGCCATTTCATGCCATTTCCAGTGGCATTTTTTGAAGTCTAGAGTGGCATTTTTCAAAGTTTGCAAATTGCTGTGGCATTTGTCAAAGTTTGCAAAAATTGTAGTGGCATTTTCAAAGTTTGAAAATTGCAGTGGCATTTTTATGAATCATCATAATTGGAATGGCATTTAGCTAATTTGTTTTTGAGACGGAAGCAAGGTGTCAACTGGGCTATGCGGGGCACTTTGGCCTGTGTAGACAGCCTTTTCTTTTATGTTTACCACAGACTAGCACAGTAGTTTTTTTTCTTTCTGAAATGGCTAGCCCAGTTTTTTTGTGATTTGTCAAGTAAGTCGCTATGTCAAGCCTGTTGGGCTATAAACTTTCAATACAAGGAGAGCTTCATTCGGTTGGCCGAGAAAATGGCCTATCAGTAATGAGAAATGGGCTGTACATTTTTAAGACACATCAAACCGACAATTAGTTTTAAAATTCTTTTTTTTCATTTCGAGATTTTATATTGCGTTGATTTTTATGCATGGACAATTTATTGGATTTTATATTGATATACATTTATTTTTAAAATCAGTTTGAATGTGACTCGAAATTTCGGGATTAAAAACTGTTTAGACCGCACAAAAATATGCAAAATTTCGTATAATTTTTTAACCGTGGCCACAATATGGGTTGTAATGGTAACAAAAAGAATATAGGCTAAAAAAACCCTTAAGAATTAGCAAATGGGCTGTAAATTATTAGAAATAACTGCAGATGGGTTGTATGCTATTTTCCACAGATTTGAGGCTTTCCTAAAAAAAAGGTTGACGCATAAGCAGTGACTATTGGATGTCCATCCAACGGCCGTTGTGCTTCTTAAATCTCCTCTCATCCTGCTTCAGCCGCTCAAACAAGCGCCGGCGGGACTACCTGCTCCCTCCTCCCGCGAGCGGCTGTGCTGCCGCGTAGGCCTCACCACCCAACCGTACTCCCATCGCTGGCCTAGCCATCCCTCTACTCACCCACACCTGCTGTTATTCTCCGGCGACGGCAGCTGAACCATTCAACCCTCGTACTCCCCACCGCGTGGGCAGCCACTGCCGTGTCTTTCCCGGCTCTGTGTCGTCCCCTTCGTAGGCCTCGCCGTCGTCCATCACCCTGGTGCTCTCGGCACGGCGTGGTCAACGTGGTCAATGAACGGCATCCATCGGAAGTGGACTATACGTGGAGAGGCTGACAGCTGGGTCCACGGCCGCACACAAGGAAATGCCCCCTTATTACGCGCAAAATAATGATTCCTCCACCTGACATCTGGGACCACCAGAAGGGCCTCTGTATTTCACGAAAAAAACATTCCCCCCGCTGACAGCTCGGACCCACCAGCTATATCTTCGCATGCAAGGAAGTGCCTCCTTATTGTACAAAAAAATGAATACTCCCCCTGCTAGCTGGGATCCAGCATAGTGGGAGGCTGACTTGTGGGCCTACTAAGTTGACGGGGACAGAGGCTTTGTCAACTTAGTCAATATGAACGATTCCAGCTCTAGTGACCGTACGATTTCCATCCAATGGCCGTAGTGCTTCTTGAACCTCTGGTCTTCTTGCTCCAGCCGCCCAAAGCAGCGCCGGTCATGCCGCCTGCTCCTGCCTCCTGTGGCCGGCTGTGCTACCGCGGAGGCCTCACCGCCCCCTACTACTCCCACCGCTGGCCAGGCCCTGCGGTGACGGCAGCCTCACACCACAGCCGAACTAGTGAACCCTCGTACTCCTCTCCGCGTGGGCATCCACTATCGCGTCTTCCCCGGCTCTGCGTCGTCCCCTTCATAAGCCTCGTCGTCGTCCACCGCCTTGGTGCTCTCGGCGCGGCGTGGTCAATGTGGTCAATGACCGACTTCCATGGGAAGAGTACTGTATGTGGAGAGGCTGACAGCTGGGTCCATGGCCGCAGCAAGGAAGTGCCTCCTTATTACGCAGAAAATAATGATTCCTCCACCTGACAGCAGGGATCCACCGGATGGGCCACCGTATTTCGTGAAAATATGTTTCCTCCTGACTGCTGGGACCCGCTGTCGGTGTTAAAACTGGCAGATCTCGGATAGGGGATCCTGAACTGTGTGTCTAAGGTTGATGGTAACAGGAGGCGGGGAACATGATGTTTATCCAGGTTCGGGCCCTATCTATGGAGGCAATCCCCTCCTTTCTGCTTGATTGATCTTGATGAATATGAGTATTACAAGAGTTGATCTATCACGAGATCGTAACGGCTAAAGCCCTAGAAGTCTAGCCTGTATGATTATGATTGCCTCTACGGACTAAGCCCTCCGGTTTATATAGACACCGGAGGGGAGTAGGGTTGTACAAGGTCGGTTACAGAGAAAGGAATGTGCATATCCGGGCGCCAAGCTTGCCTTCCATGCCAAGGAGAGTCCCATCCGGACACAGGTGAGAGTCTTCGGTCTTGTATCTTCACAACCCATCAGTCTGGCCCATGTCAATAGGCCGGACGCCCGAGGACCCCTTAATCCAGGACTCCCTCAGTAGCCCCCGAACCAGTCTTTCAATGGCGATTTGTTCGGCGCACAGATTGTCTTCGGCATTGCAAGGCGGGTTCCTCCTCTGGTTACTTCAAGGTACCTGACTTAAAGAGCAGTATTCGTCTTTCCATTTAATGTCACGCCCATCAGCTTCCACACCTTCATGACTTCAGCTTCCACGTGTCGAGCGAATACGAGAGGTCAGGGTATTTTTGCACATATCACCCTGACCATGTAAGAAAGGCGTCTATTTAAAGAGATTGGAATTTTCAGATCCATTCCACACCAAGCTAGGAATCCTCAGAGCTTCCTAGGAGAAACCATTCCAACATGGCTAGCGCTCCCAGCTCTTCCTACCGTCCCCACGACCCCGGAAAAGGAGATAGGGAGAAATGTTTTGTATCCCACTGTCAGCTAGTGAAGCTGCAGACACAAGGATTTCTTCCCCCCGCGGATCTAGTCCCCGTTCGAGCAGGATTGACTTCCTTCAATGGCGGGACTCAGGTGGATAATTTCCCCAATCCATCCGGGGGGAACGAGTGTGCTTCGTTCCCTACTTGTTGAGAGGCGTTGGATTTCCAATCCACCTGTTCCTTCGAGGGCTCCTGGTGTATTATGGCCTCCAACTGCACAATTTCACTCCTGCCTCCATCCTGCACATCGCGGGTTACGTTGCTCTTTGTGAGCTATTCCTGGGTTGTGAGGCCCATTTTGAATTATGGAGGAAACTATTCTTCCTCGTTCCTCGTAGCCAAGAGGGAACAATATTTGAAGTGGGCGGAGACGAGGTATGGCGCATCGCCAGGACCGGATACCTGTCCGGCACGCTGAAGAAGGCATCTGAAGAGTGGCCTTCCGAATGGTTCTATATCAAGGACGTCGCCCTTCCCGATCCAGTCCGAGTGAGTCTTCACGAATTTTCAAGTGTTCCGTTGAGGAAACGCCACAGCTGGCGCCCTGAGAGCCTCAAGGAGGAAGATAGCGCAGAAGTCCATCAATTGATGAGCAAGATAAAGACGCTTTCCCAGTCCGGATTATCAATAGTCGAGGTAATGGGACTTCCATAGTACGAGGGGTTCAGCCACTCCAATACAGAAGGCTTCCCATGTGGCACTATAATGGGGAAGATGATGCCTCCCGCTGCGGTCGGAAGGGTCTGGACACCCCCGCCGCTTTGGCCAAAATATTGGTCGAACTATACAAAGGGGAGAAAGAGGAATTCAGTCGTATTAAGCACCGAGATGGATTTTCCATTTACAATCCTCCTAGCTGGGTGAGTTCCAATCCCACTACTCTACTCAATCTACTCCCTGAGTCACTTTCCATGGACATTAATCCATCAATTTGTAACAGGAATGGCGGTAGATCACGAAGGGGCTCCACAGCCCCGCCCCATAGCCAGAGGACCACAACCGGGACCTTGACCCCAGATTGGAAGAGGATCCAGACATATTCGTGACGCTCGAGGATGGGGTGTTCTACTAGGCGAGCTATGACGGCACGGAAGTGGCCATCACCGCTGACTCTCCTGGTCTTCTCCCTGTCCCACACGTAAGTAATCAGGAGACATATCCTCCGAAAGAGCTTCCTCATTCTGCCTCACCTACCGCACTATCTCGTGCTCTAAAGGGGAGGCACTCGGTGCGCCATCCTACACCAGAGGCGACTCCAAAGAGAGCGGCGCCCGTACTGGGCAAGCTTTCGAAGAGGAAGGCAAGTGAAGACACGTCGGAGCCATCATCAAAGAGGTATGGCTTCGTAAATATGCCCTTTGGGGGTCACATCCAACTGCGACATTATCCGTTCGTGTCTTATCAGAAAGAGCGCTCGCCGGACTATGTCCGGGAGTCCTACCAGTCACACTCCCAACAGCCAGGTTCGAGACCATACCGTAACGACGAGGGCTGATACGGGAGTGCCGCCGGATTATCCTTTGGCAAGGGATTAAGATGATGTGTCCGTCACAAACTCGGAAGTGGAGAGCGTCATGAACCATCGGTGCCGGAGGGCCGCTCTTTGCGACCCCGGATTTACCAAAGAGTCATTCAATGCCTTCAACTCGGCTGATGCATACATCCGAGTTGCTCGAGACGGGCTTGCCAGAGCCACAGACTAACATTTGAAAGATATGTGGGTGAGCTCACATTGTATAAACCTGATAATTATATACTAGTAGCCCTAGAGACTTGAAACAGTTGAATCAACTGATTTAAGGATCATTGTAAAACCAGGTGCTTATAGAGAAGAACAACATGTTTTCTCAAGAGCTGGAAAAGTATCGGACCCAGCTAGCCTCTGCGAGAGCCGAACTGGAGAAATCCAAGAAGTCATCGCCTGGTAATGTGTCCCTCCATCGAGGAAAACAGAATTATATACCAGCAATGCTAACACAGTTGTGTATCTTATGGAAGGATTTTAAGATCATCCGAGAGAGGCACTGGAAGTCGCACAAGCGGGTGAACAAGAATCCAAAAGGCAACGGGCCACGGGTGGACGTATAATTACACGGGTCAGGGAGGAGAAGAACAAACTCCAGGATTCCAACACCCAGCCGGGCAAAGAACTGAAAGATGTGCGGGCCCAGCTGGCCGACTCTGTGAAGGAAAATAAGAGGCTGCGATGCGGCATATTTAGTATGTGTTCAAACTTACCTCTGCATAATTCGGCAAGGAAAGGAACTGACGGAGTTATGTCTGTAGGTATGCTGATTGGCCGTCCCGAAGAGGAGATGTCGAGATCTTCGGGCGATATGCTACAAGAGCTGTCGCAAATGCACGAGCGAGCTCGGCAGGCGATGCGAAGTGTTGCCAAGGCCTTATGGCCATCCGCCTCCCCTCTAGGAAGTATGGAAGAGCTTGTACAGCTATGTAAGGGAGCGCGGCGGCTCTTCTGATTATGGAAGATATCGGCCTGCCGGGAAGGTGCGCGAGAGGCCTGGGCCATGGTGAAAAAAACGGTATACCAAGCTTGATCCGAATCATATGGCCCGGGTCGGACTTTTAGGGTTAGATGGAAAATAAATTCCCATTAGTTTGGTATATGACCAGGTAAAAGTAGTTGCAAAATATTCTCAACAAGATTGTAAGCTAGACAACCTGTTGGACGGCATAGAAGAGGAAATCTTTGAGTCCAAGTGACTATGTACTTTCCTTGACATATTTGTCCCTAGCCGGATTGTAAAACAATTGTCATGGCAGACCTTTTTGCTTCGACCTCTGGACCCGAAGGTGCGGAGTGTTTCTGAATACCTGAGCGGCAGAATAAATTGGGGTATGCGTGGAAAGCAGGTGCAGGGGTCATAGTTGCTTGAACAGAAAAGTTGTATCTCGCTAGCTATGTTATATTACATTGTGATGCTAAGAAACATCTTCCATAGAGAATAGTTCCGTTAAGAGTTCCTTTCCCTGGGTGAGCATGCGTTAACGTGCATCCCTGAACTGTGATTGAAAAATCGCAGTATACGTAACATCTGGGGGTTCATAGTGTAATGAGTAAAAAACATCCTCATTCCGCCGACCGAATATTCCCTTAAGAAAGCTAGCTTTCGGCTTCACCCAGTCTGAGGTACACATCCAGATGACCCGGCAGTAACAATCGCAGAGGTGCTCCCTTTATGCCCTAGCCAAACTAACGGGAACGAGGGGCATAAGCACAGGAGCCAGGCAACCCAGCTTGGCCAAAACTTAAGTCATATCGATGCATATAATGGCGAAGAAAAGGTACATACGAGGAAAAGACACATATGTGGTGAGCTTAATGCTCGGAAAATACTAATAATAAGGTTCTGTACAAGAAGCCCCCCAGGTATAATGGACGTACGTATTTGAGGATGTGTACATCGCAGGTGCACGGTTTAGCCGCACAAATGCTTTAAGGCTAAAAAAAGAAGAAATGAAAAGAGATGGAAAAAATAATGGAAACAAAAGGGAGAAGGAGACGAACAAATAGTTTGGTGCTAGGCATAGAATCTTCGGAGTCTGGCCACATTCCATAGTCAATGATGAAGGGACCCTCCTACTTGGGCTCGAGTTTGTCCTTTTTCTTCTCCGGCAAGCGTAGAACGAGTTCGCCAACATTATAAGTCTTGGCCCGCACTTCTCTGCTTTGATATCTGTGGGCCTGTTATTGATAAAATGCGGAATGGGCTTTTGCGATGTCGCGCTCCTCCTCCAAGGCATCTAAGCTGTCCTACCGATCAAGCTCGTCCTCTCTCTCTTCATACATGCGCACTCGAGGTGATTCATGAATAATGTTGCAGGGTAACACAGCCTCTGCGCCGTACACCATGAAGAAAGGTGTATATCCAGTAATGTGGTTGGGCGTTGTCCGCAGCCCCCAGAGTACGGAGTCGATCTCCTCGACCCAGTGCTTGTTTGATTCTTTCAACAACCGCACTAGTCTAGGCTTAATGCCGCTCATAATAAGACCATTGGCTCATTCGACTTGATCGTTTGTTTGCGGGAGATAGACGGAGGCGTAATCGAGCTTAATGCCCAGATTAACACACCAGGTTTTCACCTCATCGGCTGTGAAATTGGAGCCGTTATCGGTGATGATGCTGTATGGAACACCATAACGGTGCACAACACCGGATATTAAGTCTATCACTGGTCCGACTTCGGCCATTTTAACTGGTTGGCCTCTATCCACTTAGTGAACTTATCCACCATGACCAACAGATATTTTTTCTTATGGCTTCCCCCTTTAAGGGGTCCGACCATATCAAGACCCCAGACCGCGAAAGGCCAAGTGATGGGGATTGTTTGTAGAGCGGTGGGTGGCATATGGCTTTGGTTGGGGAAAAGCTGGCATCCGACGCAACATTGGACAAGGTCCTGTGCATCTACTCGGGTCGTCGGCCAATAGAAACCCGTACGGAAGGCCTTGCTTACAAGGGCCCGAGCCACAGCATGGTGACCACCGAGACTGGCATGAATTTTAGCCAAGAGTTGCCGCCCCTCTTCCTCGGAGATACATCTTTGAAGTACTCTGGTAGCGCTTTTCTTGTAGAGTTCTCCGTCGTGAACCTTGTAGGCCTTCGAGCACCGGACAATGAGGCGCGCCTCATTCTGATCCCCAGGGAGTTCTCGCCTATTAAGGTAGGCCAAGAAGAGTTTGGTCCATGAGGCAATGACTTCCATGATAAGATGGGCCGACGGTGTTATTTCGGTGGCGGAGCCCCCAATGATATCGTTGTGTTTGGAATCTGGGGTTATAGTCGGATCCGGACTGGTGTTGCCGCTCTCCCCTTGCCACACCATGGATGGCTTGAAGGGCCTTTCTAGAAAGATGTTAGGTGGGACGGGGTCGCGCTTAGCACCGATGCGAGCAAGGACATCCGCCGCTTTATTACTTTCTCGAGCCACATGATGAAACTATGACCCCTCGAACCGAGCCGACATTTTGAGAACGATGTTACGGTAAGCCACCATCTTCGGACCTTTGGCATCGAAATCTCCATCTATTTGAGATATTGCGAGGTTTGAATCCCCACGCACTTCCAGGCATTGTATGCCCATGGAGACAGCCATCCGAAGACCATGCAATAAGGCCTCGTATTTGGCTGCATTTTTGGAGTCTGTGTATAATATTTGGAGTACGTACTGAACTGTATCTCTAGTGGGGGATGTTAGGACAATGCCTGCTCCTAAGCCCGCCAGCATTTTGGAGCCGTCCGAGTGCATGACCCAGTTGGAATATGAGCCACACTCTTTAGGGAGTTCGACCTCTGTCCATTTTGTGACGAAGTCGGCCAGTACTTGGGATTTAATGGCTCGGCATGGTCTGTATGTTAAGTCGAATGGGAGGAGTTCAATGGCCTACTTGGCAATCCAGCTCGTGGCCTCGCGGTTGTTTATTATGTGATTGAGTGGTACTTCGGAGGCCACTGTGATTGAGCACTCTTGAAAGTAGTGTCGTAGCTTCCGGGATGCCATGAAGACCGCGTATGCTATTTTTTGGTAATGAGGGTACCGAGATTTGCATGGTGTGAGGACAGTGGATACGTAGTATACCGACTTCTGAAGCGGGAATTTTTGTTCGTCCTCTTCTCGTTCAACGACAAGCAATGCACTCACGACTTGGTGTATTGCCGATATGTATAATAACATGGGTTCGTCGATGTTCGGTGCGGCCAAGATTGGGTTGCTCGCTAAAAGAGCCTATATTTCTTCCAGTCCGGCTGTTGTCGCGTCCGTCCACTCGAAGTGATTGGTGCGTCGGAGAAGGCGATAAAGTGGCAATGCTTTTTCTCCTAGTCTGGAGATAAAGCGGCTTAAAGCTGCCACACATCCGGCTAGTTTTCCGACTTGTTTAAGGTCTGTTGGCGTAGACAACTGTGACAGAGCTTGGATTTTAGCTGGGTTCGCCTCAATTCCTCTATTGGAAACGATGAAGCCCAGCAATTTTCCAGCGGGAACGCCGAAAGCACACTTTTCCGGATTGAGCTTGATGTCATATGTACGGAGGTTGTCGAATGTGAGATACAGATCGTCTATTAATGACTCGACATGCCTAGTTTTGATGACGATGTCATCCACATATGCTTCAACTGTCTTGCTGGTCTGTTTCTTCAGGCATGTTTGAATCGTGCGTCGGTAGGTGGCGCCGGCGTTTTTGAGTCCGAAGGGCATAGTTTTGAAGCAGAACGGCCCATATAGGGTAATGAATGTTGTTGCGGCTTGGTCGGACTCCTTCATGTTGATTTGATGGTATCCGAAGTATGCGTCGAGGAAACACAGTGAGTAGTGTCCGGCTGTAGCATCAATAACTTGATCGATGCGAGGGAGGGGAAATGGTTCCTTAGGGCAGGCCTTGTTGAGGTCTTTGAAATCGACGCATATGCGCCATGATTTATCCTTCTTTGGCATCATCACCAGGTTTGCTAGCCAATACGGCCACAATGAACTTGGCTAGCTCCTCCCCCATAGTTTGTCGTTTGGGTTTGGAAAAGCACCGCAGTGTTTTCTTGATCGGTTTATATCCCTTCAGTATGTTGAGGTTGTGTTCAGAAAACCTGCATGGGATTCCCGGCATATCAGAAGGGTGCCAGGCGAATATGTCCCAGTTCTCGCGCATGAACTCTCTTAGCGCGGCATCAACCGTTGGGTCCAGTTGTGCCCTGATGGATGCTGTCTTCTTGCGGTCCATCAGGTGGACTTGAAATTTGACTATTTCATCTGCTGGTTTAAAGGAGGTGGATTTGGGTCGCTTGTCCAGGATCACGTCGTCCCTATCCATCGTGGTGCATAGTGCGGTTAACTCTTCGGCCGCGAGGGCTTCAAACAATGCCTCGAGGGCCAGGGCTGCGGGTTTTTTTTCCGGTGCAGAGTGCTATGTCCGGATCACTGGAAAGAGTGATAATACCATTGGGCCCGGGCATCTTGAGCTTCATGTACCCGTAATGAGGTATAGCTTGGAAGCGTGTAAATGCATCTTGCCCTAGTAATGCGTGATATCCAGTGTTGAAAGGGGCCACTTGGAAGGTTATCTCTTCGAAGCGATAATTCTCCAGCGTGCCGAATACCACGTCGAGTGTGATTTTTTACGCACATCGCGCCTCCTGACTGGGAATGGTTCCTCGAAAGGTCGTGCTAGTTTGCTCAATGCGGCTCCTATCTATTTCCATTTTGTTGAGAGTTTCCTCGTAAATGAGGTTTAGTCCACTGCCGCCGTCCATGAGCACTTTGGTAAGCCGAAAGCCGTCCATGATTGGACTGAGGACCAAGGCGGCTGGTGCCCGGACTGTCCTGAATTTTTGTTCGTCACCGGCATTGAAAGTTCTGGCCGTGTCGACCCAGTGATTTATTGCTGCGACTTGGCAGACTTCAGCAAGGCCACGAAGTGCGCGCCTATTGTTAGAGGCGAAAGTCTCGAAGACCGTCAATACTCTAAGGTTGTCGTCTTCCGTGGGGTGTTGCTGTGCGGTATTTTTGGTGAGGAGATCCTCGCCGTTGGCCACTTGCCAGAGTATCCAACATGCTCTAAGGCCGGGGTTGGTATGGTATCCGGTGTTGTGTGTATTTTGCACGGCCTATCGAGCCATCCCTCCAGAACGGTTCCGCACCCCGAAATGGGCTTCGATTTCTTTACTATTGGATCGGGCGACCCACGAGGGTGCATCCTTTTTTCCCGGACGAGGGGTTGAGTGGAAACTGGTGGCTCCCAGGGAGCTGCCTGAGTTTTCCAAGCGCTTTCCATTGCGTAGTACTTCTGTACTATGGTTGCCAACTCAGCGAAGTGTAATACGTGACGGCGGTTCATGGCATTGAGGATTCCCTCGTTCGTGCAATTGTTGCAGAATAGTGAGATCGCGTCTTCATCACGACAATCTTTGATCTTGTCTTCGACAAGGAGGAATCTGGCCCAAAAGTGATGGACTGTTTCTTGAGACTGCTGTCGGATCTACATAAGATCGCGTGTATCTGGGTGGGTGGGTGGATTTAAGTCTGAACCCTGACCCAATTTGGGATCCGGAGTTTGAGAAACTTCCAAACTAATAGTTTGGGATCCGGGATATCAACTGATTTTTCAGGCACGTTGTTCGATTCTAGGTTCGGAGGGCAGGGCGTGTTGTTTCGTGGACGTGTATCCGGCTCTTCATGACCGGAAATCCAAACATAGTTCGTCCTCAAAATTGAGGGAGAGTTGTTGTTTCACCCCTCGATTACCGCTACCTGATGGGTGATCGGTGGAGATTTTATTTCTCTCTGATCGGGTTTAAGCCCAATCCGATCGTAGTCTGTAGCGACCCCTAGGGCGGCGATGCGATCAAGGAGTTCGTTTAAAGACGACAACTCCGTCGGATCCATCCATTTGGCGTGTTCGGAGTCAACACGAAGGCGAATTTTGATCACCCGAGAAGTCATCGTTGGCTTGACGGCCGAACGAGCGGTCATGGTAAAGCCGCCCAGCCGGAGGGTTTGACCTGGGGCCTGGGCTCCTCCAGGATACTGTCCTTGACAACAAGGCGAGCCATCAAACCCGTCTTTAACGTCACACCGGAACTCTCAGTGAAAGCACCAATATCGGTGTCAAAACCGGCGGATCTCGGGTAGGGGGTCCCGAACTGTGTGTCTAAGGTTGATGGTAACAGGAGGCGGGGACACGATGTTTACCTGTGTTCGGGCCCTCTCTATGGAGGTAATACCCTACTTCCTGCTTGATTGATCTTGATGAATATGAGTATTATAAGAGTTGATCTACCACGAGATCGTAATGGCTAAAACCCTAGAAGTCTAGCCTGTATGATTATGATTACTTCTACAGACTAAGCCCTCCGATTTATATAGAAACCGGAGGGGACTAGGGTTGTACAAAGTCGGTTACAGAGAAAGGAATCTTCATATCCGGGCGCCAAGCTTGCCTTCCATGCCAAGGAGAGTCCCATCCGGACACAGGTGAGAGTCTTCGGTCTTGTATCTTCACAACCCATTAGTCCGTCCCATGTCAATAGGTCGGACGCCCGAGGACCCCTTAATCTAGGACTCCCTTACCTACCAGCTACATCTTCGCACACAAGGAAGTGCGTCCATATTACGGGCAAAAAAATGATTCGCCCCCTGACTGCTGGGACCCACCATCTACATCTTCTCACGCAAGGAAGTGCCTGACAGTCGGGACCCACCTGGTCGAAGCATACGTAGCATTGTCATTCTGGTCGCGAACGTGTACGTACATAGTGGTCGATGTAGAGGCGCGCACGTGCCATAGTAGAGGCGTGCATGTCTCGTAGTAGAGGTGTGCATGTAGCATGTACACGTACGTATGGCGGCCAGGGTGCAAGAAAGAAAATGCAGCCACGTACGTACATACGAGCGGGGTCTCGAACACCCACTCGCGCATATGTACGGCGAGGGCTCGTGTACATGGCTGGGTCGGAACATAGAAACTGCGTCATCATCATGTTCATGGGAGGCGATAGAAGGTGTCATCTTCATTGGGAGGCAACGGAGCGCTTGCTGTTCATCGGGAGCCAACCGGCTTGGACGGCACAGCCGATGGAAACGAGGCCTGGCATACCACAGAACGGAGGAAACAGCCTTGTGTTCTAACGGCCACGGTCGAAACGGGATCATGTTCATCAAGAGGGGTCTGGCGTACCGCAAAACATAGGAAACAGACCTCCTACGGTCAAAACGGGGTCCTGTTGATCGGAAGGGGTGTGGCGTACCGCAAAATGGAGGAAACGGATTTGTGTTCGAGCGCTATGGTCGAAACGGGGGTCCTGTTCATCGCGAGGGGTGTGGCGTACTGCAAAACGGGAATCCACGGGATATTGTTCATCTCCACCGTCGACCTCCTCCAGCCTCCAAGGGCTACTGTTCATCCACCATCGACCTCCTCCAGCCTCCACCTGCGACTGTTCATCCAGCCTCCATCGCTCCTCCACCGGCTACTATTCAACCAGCTCTCTCCATGGGGTCATGTTCTACCACCCCTCCACCCGCTACTGTTCATCCAGCCCTCAACCCACTACTGTTCATCTAGCCCTCCAAGGGGTCCTGTTCATCCACCCCCAACCGGCTCGATCGGGGTCCTGTTCATCCAACGGCAACGACCTCTACTACCACAGGGTCCTGTTCATCCAACCCCCCACCGGGAACTGTTCATCCACCCCCCCCCCCCCAACAACGCTCACTGTTCATCCAGAGGAAGCATCCATTGGCTTCAGTTAGCAACAGTAGCAAAGGAATCGCTCGATCGGGTTCAGTTAATAGCCACCTATCGATCGCTCGGGTTCAGTAACACGTAGCCTGCAGTGCAATCGCTCGGCTTAAGTTAGGCGAATGCCTCGCTCAAGTTCAGTTAGAGCCCAATGCCTCGCACACACGCGCATACGTGTACGAGAGAAACGCGCATTGCTCGGCCCCCGACCACCCACCGTAACCGGGAACTCCCCAAAATTTTCCTCGCCTTCGCTTCTACCACAGTTTTTTCCGTCATGGACGGCCCAAAGAATGTCATGCAGCTGTGTCTCTGGCCCGCCCAGGACGAAAAGCCCATTTTCTGTCATGATTTTTTGTCATAGAAGTAGGAGCCCACCACATCTATGATCATACTAGGTTTTCTCACAATTATCGTCATAGAAGTGTCATAAACATGACAAAATTTTTTTTCGTTCGGCCCAAAATGTCACGGATGTGTCTTTTTTTGTAGTGCTTCCTTTTACCGGAGAGGGAAAGGGGGAAGGAGAGGGAGAAGGAGAAGGAAAAGGGCCGCGCCCTCCCTAGTCCAGTCGGACTCCTCCCTCGGGGAGGCGCTACCCTTGTGGGCTGCCTTGCCTCCCTCCTATGGCCCATAGGGCCCATATCTTCCCCCGGGGGGTTCCAGTAACCCCGGTACTCCGATACATATCTGATGCACCCCGAAACACTTCCGGTGTCTGAATACTATTATCCAATATATCAATATTTACCTCTCGACCATTTCGAGAGGCCTCGTCATGTCTGTGATCTCATCCGGGACTCCGAACAATATTCGGTCACCAAAACACATAACTCATAATACATATCGTCATCGAACATTAAGCGTGCAGACCCTACGGGTTCGAGAACTATGCATACATGACCGAGACACCTCTCCGGTCAATAACCAATAGCGGAACCTGGATGCTCATATTGGTTCCCTCATATTCTATGAATATCTTTATCGGTCAAACCTAGTTCAATCTCGTTACCGGCAAGTGTCTTTACTCATTCCGTAATGCGTCATCCCGCCACTAACTCATTAATCACATTGCTTGCAAGGCTTATTATGATGTGCATTACCGAGAGGACCCAGAGATACCTCTCCGATACTCGGAGTGACAGTCCTAATCTCGATCTATGCCAACCCAACAAAACACCTTCGGGGATACCTGTAGAGCATCTTTATAATCACCCATTTACGTTGTGACGTTTGATAGCACACAAGGTATTCCTCCGGTATCCGGGAGTTGCATAATCTCATAGTCAAAGGAATATGTATAATCACATGAAGAGAGCAATAGCAATAAAACTTAACGATCATTACACTACTAGGAAAAGGCCTACTAATGGCGCACCGGTTTTGCCTACTAATGGCGCACTACTGGTGCGCCATTAGTAGCACACCATTAGAATTTTTTACTAATGGCGCACCACTGGTGCGCCATTAGTATAGGCCTCGGTGCGCCATTAGTATAGGCCACTGGTGCGCCATTAGTATTGTCACATCCCCAGTTTAGGCCTTGCTTGTTTTTGCTTTGGCATCCATGCATCATGTTTAAATTCTATGAAAATTGAAATGGGGACTGCCTAAACCCTAGCATTAAAGGAGTTCAAATAGACTCAACCAAAGATATTTTCCAGTGATTTCAACTGGCTCTAGAAAATGTTCATCATTTCTGGAAAATGCTATAAACCAGAACCAGAGGTGCTGCACATTTTTATTTTCACATTTGGTCACTGGGTTAATTCATTACTTATTTGCATTTGGGCATTTAAAAACTACAAAAATAATTTAGGTGCTCAAATAATCACAAGCTGAAATGTTTGTTGTTGGAAATATTCCAAACAGTGACATTGAGCAGTTTCATGATTTTTGGAAATGCCCTGGCATTTTTATTAAAGCCAAACACAATTACAGAAAATAGAAAAGAGAAATAAAATAGAAATAAGCAGAGAGGAGAGAAACCTTACCTGGCTTACCTGTGCAGCCCACCTGGCCTGGCACTGTAGCAGCCCAGCCGGGCAAAACCGGCCAGCCCAACTCCCCACCGTCTTCAACCTCTGCCAGTAGGCAGAGGCGTGTCGACGCCGCGCGCAGGCCACCTCCACCCTGCCTGCTTCACTCCCCCGAAGCTCTGGACGAGTTCCCCGAACGCCACGCGCCTCCCGACCCCCTCACTCTCTGGTCCTCTCTCCCCTCGCCTCCCTCTCGCCCTCTCCACCATGGCCGAGACGCATGAGCTCGCTGCCGCCATAGCCGCGGCCACCGTCCATCCCGTGCCTCCCCGATGGGTCCAGGAGAACCGCCATGGCCTTCTGCGTCATCTACACCAACCTATTCGACCGTGGGAGCCCTACATCGCCGCCCGAGTCGTCTTCCCGAGCACGCCGACGGACTCCATCGACGAATTCGTCGCCTTCCGGTCGTCCCCGAGCCAGCTGAGCCTGTCGTCGACTTCCCAGTGAGCTCCGCTGCATTTCCCCTCTGTTCCCCGCATCTTTCCCGTCCTCTAGCCGTCGCGTTCATCGAGACCGAGAACCACCGCCGCCCGACTTGTCGCCGGCGTCGCTCCGGCGACCAATTGGTCATCCGTGCTAACCAACATGGCCCCGCGCCAGCGTAGTGCCTCGCTAAGCGCCTCAGCCTCTGCGTTTGCACGCCGCAACCCCAACCCGCACATGGCGAACTCCGCGGCCGCCTGGTCGTCGCCGGCACCATTTCCGACCGCCCGACCCCAACCGACTCCACCAGAGCTGCGGTTTGTCCCGACTCCACTTAGATGCCTTCCCCGATCCATTTGGTGGCCGGAACGGCAAAAACCACTTCCGCCGCCGCGTCGGGCTCGCCGGCGGCTAGACGCCGGCAGCCGACGTCGACTTTGACCACGGTGGGCCCTAGTTGACCCTGTTGAGCCTATGACAGGTGGGGCCAGCCCTGTTAACTAATCAGGTTTAGTTTAATTATTAATTAGCTAGACTAATTACACTTACACACGGGACCCACTGTCAGGTTTGACCTGGACCGCCGCAGTTGACCTGCTGATGCAGTAGTGACTCAATGCTGATGTCATTAATCATTTTCTCGTTTTAAACTAATCAGGAAATTCCAGAAATTTGCCTAAACTTCTAAAATTCATAGAAATTCAACCGTAACTCCAATGGAAATAATTTATATATGAAAAATGATCAGAAAAATATGAAGAATCTGTTTATGCCATAATCATGCATGTTTGAATAAGTTAACCTCATTGAATAGGATGAATCATGATTAGGGCAAGTTATGAAATAACATTTGGAGTTGGAATTTGTTCTTGTTTGAGTCCCTCTCCAATTAACTTGGCTAGATATTGCATTAGGTGAATTCAGTACCTTAACATTACATGTCATTCATGTGAATGTGCATTGCATTGATTGTGTTCTCTCTTGTTGCCGTGCTTGTCCCCTCTCGGTGAGCGACGTCTGCAAGCGATGAATTCGATGACACCGATGAAGAACTATATTATCTTGAAGTGCTGTGCAAGCAAAACCCCTTGTCCATTCCGATATAATCCCATTCTCTCGCTCCTGCTCTATTTTACTGCATTAGGACAACAACGACTCATGTGTTACTTGCTGCGGTAGCTGAACCCCTTTATCCTCTGCATGACTGTCATTCCACGGTAATTAGATGAAACCCACTAGCATGAGTAGGAGTTGTTTGAGCCATGTTGTGCCTACTCATTCATGCTTGTTGTCATGCCCGCTTCGCTTAGAGTTGAGTCAGGTCTGATTCATCGGGAATGAATTGGAATGGTTGTGTGAACATGTCCTAATGTGTGTGAGCTAAGTGTGTGAACACGATTTGGTAAAGGTAGCGGTGAGAGGCCATGTAGGAGTACATGGTGGGTTGTCTCATTGCAGCCGTCCTCGAGGAACTGAGTTACGTGTTTGTGATCCATGAAACAGTTACTACCACGCATTGGGATCCTTAATTGACCCTCTCGGCTTCTTAACCACCCTTGTCCTTAGTCCAGGAGTTGCAAGTAGTTTCTGGTGTTTGTAGTATCTTTGGGGGCCGCATAGCTGACCATAGGGGTGGGTTGTGTTCTTGATGCATACCGTGGCCCGATGTACCGATTCGCCCGTTTGGTGTCTCGGGAACCTGTACACATCGTTCGGGGCTGTATGGGAAACCTCGGCGGACTCCTGCGGATGGAACCCGAATAGGCGATAAACACGGACTTGGGACTTGAGTGTTTAGGTAGGCCGTGGCCGACACCCACGTTGGGCTTCCGCTTGAAGGTTGCCGAGTACATGTCGTGTAAACGGCGGTAAGTGGTGAGAGCGTGTGTGAAGAAGTACACCCCTGCAGGGTTAGCATGATCTATTCGAATAGCCGTGTCCACGGAGAAGGACTTCTGGGTTGCCTATATCAGTTCATAGACAAGTGAAAGTGGATACTCTAAAATACGCAAGATAAGCGTGAGTGCTATGGATGGCGTTCGTGAGGGAGACGGAGGCGGATCCATAGTTGTGTATTGATATGGTGAATATGTGGACTCGTGTACGCCACCTCAAAAGAGTTACTTGCAGTCGTAGTTCAGGATAGCCACCGAGTCAAAGCTGGCTTACTGCAGTCAAACTCCACCACCTCCTTTTGATAATGATGCATATGTAGTTAGTTCTGATGTAAGTCTTGCTGAGTACAATTGTACTCACGTTTGCCTATTTTATGTTTTTGCAGAGAGACGTCAGTCTCACTAGTAGTTCCACGTGGACTTTGACGTTTAGCTTGTTACCTCAGCTACGATCTTGTGCCCTCGGCAGGATCTGGTAGATAGTCAGGCTTCTCAGCCTCTCTTCATTTATAGTTGTCTGTACTCAGACATGTTTAGCTTCCGCTTGTGCTTCGACTTGTATGCTCTGAGTGTTGGGTCATGAGACCCATGTTTGTAATATCTCGCTCTTCGGAGCCTAATGAATAAATATCTGAGTCATAGAATTATGTTGTGATGCCACGTCGTATTTACACATATTGAGCATATTGTGTGTATGTTTCAAATGCTTGGTATGTGTGGGATCCGACAAACTAGTTGTTTATCCTCGGCAGCCTCTCATATGGGGAAATGTAGTCTCGTGCTTCGGCGATAGTAGTCCGCTTCTGACCGGTTCACCGGAGTCCTGCTAGCCCAAAGACCTCTTGCTTGGACACTTGACTGGCGGCATGTGTTTCACCGTTCCTATGTCTGTTCCCTTCGGGAAATGTCACGCGGTGTTATTCGAGTCCTGCCTAGCCTGCTACAGACCGGGATACCGGAGTCTGTTAGCCCAAAGGCTACAGCCCGAATTTATACGTTGATGACCGACATGCTCGATGTGATTCATGTATACTGTCCCCATAGGTTAGTGCCGCTTTGGGTTCACGACTAGCCATGTCGGCCCGGGTTCTTTGTCATATGGATGCTAGCGACACTATCATATACGTGAGCCAAAAGGCACAAACGGTCCCGGGCCATGGTAAGGCGACACCCGTGGGAATACCGTGCGTGAGGCCGCAAAGTGATATGAGGTGTTACCGGCTAGATCGATGTGACTTGGAATCGGGGTCCTGACAAGTATAGGCCACGGTGCGCCATTAGTATTTTTGAATTTTGAAGGCGGGAAAATAGTAGTGGCGCACCCTCTAACCCCCACCGTGCGCCATTGCTATTTTTGAATTTTGAATTTGGATCTGGATCGTGATTTTTTTGCCCAATTTTTTCTCGTTTTTTTGCTCGTTTTTTTGCACGATATTATTTCAAATTTTGTTCCCATTTTTGGATCTTGTACGTTCTTTTGCCGTGTTCTTTTGCCGGAGAGGAGTTCGCCGGAGAGGAGTTCGCCGGAGAGGAGGAGGAGGAGGTCGCCGGAGAGGATTTCACCGGAGCATCGGAGAGGAGAAACCATGAGGGGGTGGGAGGAGAGGAGGGAGGAGGAGCTCACCGGAGAGGAGGGAGGAGCAGCTCACCGGAGAGGAGGTAGGAGGAGCTCACCGGAGATGAGGGAGGAGGAGCTCACCGGAGAGGAGGGAGGAGAAACCGTGAGGGGAGGGGAGGGGAGGAGAGGAGAGGAGGGAGGAGGAGGTCGCCGGAGAGGAGGAGAAGGTCACCAGAGAGGAGGAGGAGGAGGAGGTCGCCGGAGAGGAGGAGGGTAGTATGGTGGAGGAGTGGAGGAGAGGTGGAGTGGAGGAGAGGTGGAGTGGAGGAGAAGAATGAAGAGGTAAGGACGAGAGGACAAACCCAGCCATATATACGGCATACTAATGGCGCACCGCGAGCAGGTGCGCCATTAGTAACTTTTTTTTTATTTTTTTGATTTATTTTGAATTTTGAAGGCGGGAAAATACTAATGGCGCACCGCGGGCAGGTGCGCCATTAGTAATATTTTTTTTATTTTTTTGACTTATTTTGAATTTTGAAGGCGGGAAGATACTAATGGCGCACCACGGGCAGGTGCGGCATTAGTAACTTTTTTTTAGTTTTTTGATTTATTTTGAATTTTGAAGGCGGGAAGATAGTAATGGCGCTGCAGGCAGGTGCGCCATTAGTAAGTTTGAATTTTCTTGAATTTTTTTGCCTCTCCAGATCTTAAAAGGCCCGTAACTTTTTTGCTGTTAGGTTTTTGAGGATTTTGAAAATGTTTAACGGGGTCCCCCGTTAAATTTGGATGTAACTTTTCGAGTAGATGATTTTTCATATAAAAAACTTTTTTATCCGAGTTAGTATGCAAAAGTTATGCCCATTTATACAAATTCTCGAGAGATTTTGCAGAAAGTCGAAAATTCATGTTTGTAAATTTTGCTAACAACTAGACCACATATCACATGGGAATATTATTTTCTTTTATTTTTTTGACATTTTCATCATTTTCTTTTATTTTATTTTAAACTGAAAAGGCGATCCACCGGGGGGTGGGTGCATTCGGGGGAATGTTTGGGCCAAAATACTAATGGCGCACCGTGGGATGTGGTGCGCAATTACTAGTTTCAACTAGTATTGGCGCACCACTCCCACGGTGTCATTAGTAGTTCTGAAAAAATTAATTTTTTTACTAATGGCGCATCGTGGGATGTGGTGCGCCATTAGTATTCCACACTAATGGCGCACCAACACATGGTGCGCCATTAGTATTTAGTAATGGCGCACCACATGTACAGTGCGCCATTAGTGTCCATCCCATCTATAGCCCTTTTCCTAGTAGTGTTATGCTAAGCTAACGGATGGGTCTTGTCCATCACATCATTCTCCTAATGATGTGATCCCGTTCATCAAATGACAACACATGTCTATGCTTAGGAAACTTAACCATCTTTGATTAACGAGCTAGTCTAGTAGAGGCTTACTAGGGACACTGTGTTTTTGTCTATGTATCGACACATGTATCAAGTTTCCGGTTAATACAATTCTAGCAGGAATAATAAACATTTATCATGATATAAGGAAATATAAATAACAACATTTATCAAGTTTCCCCTTCTTTCCTTTGCCCTTTTTCTTGAAACTAGTGGTCTTGTTAACCATCAACACTTGATGCTCCTTCTTGATTTCTACCTCTGCAACTTTGAGCATTGCGAAGAGCTCGGGAATAGTCTTCTCCATCCCGTGCATATTATAGTTCATCACGAAGCCTTTACAGCTTGGTGGCAGTGATTGAAGAACTCTGTCAATAACACTATCATCTGGAAGATTAACTCCCAGCTGAGTCAAGTGGTTATGGTACCTACACATTCTTAGTATGTGTTCACTGACAGAACTATTCTCCTCCATCTTGCAGCTATAGAACTTGTTGGGGACTTCATATCTCTGAACTCAGGCATTTTCTTGAAATATTAACTTCAACTACTGGAACATCTCATATGCTCCATGACGTTCAAAACATCTTTGATGTCCAGATTCTAAGCCGTAAAGCATGTCACACTAAACTATCGAGTAGTCATCAACACACGACTGCCAGGCATTAACAATGTCCGCAGTTGCTGGAGGGGGTGGCACGCCTAGCGGTGCATCAAGGACATAATTCTTCTATGCAGCAATGAGGATAATCCTCAAGTTACGGACCCAGTCCATGTAGTTGATGCCATCATCTTTCAACTTAGCTTTCTCTAGGAACGCATTAAAATTCAAGGGAATGGTAGCACGGGCCATTGATCTACAACATATATATGTAAAAACTATCAGGACTAAGTTCATGATAAATTAAGTCCAATTAATCATATTACTTAAGAACTCCCACTTAGATAGACATCCCTCGAATCATCAAAATGATCACGTGATCCAAATGAACTAAACCATGTCCGATCATCACGTGAGATGGAGTATTTTTCAATGGTGAACATCTCTATGTTGATCATATCTACTATATGATTCACGTTCGACCTTTCGGTCTCTAGTGTTCTGAGGCCATGTCTATACATGCTAGGCTCGTCAAGTTTAACCCAAGTATTCTGCACGTGCAAAACTGTCTTGCACCCGTTGTATGTGAACGTAGAGCTTATCACACCCGATCATCACGTGGTGTCATGGCACGAAGAACTGTCGCAATGGTGCTCACTCAGGGAGAACACTTATACCTTGAAATTTTAGTAAGGGATCATGTTATAATGCTACCACCGTACTAAGAAAAATAAGATGTATAAAAGATAAACATCACATGCAATCAAAATATGTGACATGATATGGCCATCATCATCTTGTGTTTTTGATCTCCATCTCCAAAGCACCATCATGATCTCCATTATCACCGGATTGACACCTTGTTCTCCATCGTAGCGTCGTGGTCATCTCGCCAACTATTGCTTCTACAACTATCGCTAACGCATAGTGATAAAGTAAAGCAATTACATGGCGTGTGCATCTCATACAATAAAGCGACAACCATAAGTCTCCTGCCATTTGCCGATAACTTTTACAAAACATGATCATCTTATACAACAACATACATCACCTCATGTCTCGACCATATCACATCACAACAAGCCATGCAAAAACAAGTTAGACGTCCTCTACTTTGTTGTTGCAAGTTTTATGTGCCTGCTACGGGCTCTAGTAAGAACTGTTCTTACCTACGCATCAAAACCACAACGATGTTTCGTAGAGTTTTGCTGTTTTAACCTTCAACAAGGATCAGCCGTAGTCAAATTTGATTCAACTAAAGTTGGAGAAACAGACAGCCGTCAACCACTTTTATGCAAAACAAGTTGCATGTCTGTCGGTGGAACCAGTCTCATGAACGCGGTCATGTAAGGTTGGTCCGGGCCGCTTCATCCAACAATACCTCCGAATCAAAATAAGACGTTGGTGGTAAGCAGTATGACTATCATCACCCTCGATTCTTTGTGTTCTACTCGTGCATATCATATATGCATAGACCTGGCTCGGATGCCACTGTTGGGGAACGTAGCATGCAATTTCAAAAAAAAATCCAACGATCATGCAAGATCTATCTAGGAGATGCATAGCAACAAGAGGGGGAGAGTGTGTCCACGTACCCTCGTAGACCGAAAGCGGAAGCGTTAGCTTAACGCGGTTGATGTAGTCGAACGTCTTCTCGATCCAACCGATCAAGCACCGAACATACGGCACCTTGATACGTCTCCAACGTATCTATAATTTATGAAGCATTCATGCTATTTTATTAAGTGTATTGAATGTTTACGGGCTTTATTATACACTTTTATATTACTTTTGGGACTAACGTATTAACCGGAGGCCCAACCCATATTGTTGTTTTATTGCCTGTTTCAGTATTTCGAACAAAAGGAATATCAAATGAAGTACAAAGAGAATGAAACCTTCGGGAGCGTGATTTTTGGAATGAACATGATCCGGGAGACTTGGAGTACAAGCCAGGGAAACTTCGAGGAGGCCAGGAGATAGGAGGGCGCGCCCACCCCCCTGGGCGTGCCCCCCTTTCTCGTGGGCCCCTCGTGGCTCCCCCGACCGACTTCTTTCGCCTATATATTCCCATATACCCTAAAACCATCGAATACGAAGATAGATCGGGAGTTCCACCGCCGCAAGCCTCTGTAGCCACCAAAAACCTATCGGGAGCCCGTTCCGGCACCCTGCCGGAGGGGGGGATCCCTCACCGGTGGCCATCTTCATCATCCCGGCGCTATTCATGACGAGGAGGGAGTAGTTCACCCTTGGGGCTAAGGGTATGTACCAGTAGCTATGTGTTTGATCTCTCTCTCTCTCTCGTGTTCTCTCTATGGCACAATCTTGATGTATCGCGAGCTTTTCTATTATAGTTGAATCTTATGATGTTTCTCCCCCTCTACTCTTTTGTGATGAATTGAGTTTTCCCTTTGAAGTTATCTTCTCGGATTGAGTCTTTAAGGATTTGAGAACACTTGATGTATGTCTTGCCGTGCTTATCTATGGTGACAATGGGATATCACGTGATCCACTCGATGTATGTTTTAGTGATCAACTCGCGGGTTCCACCCATGAACCTATGCATAGGGGTTGGCACACATTTTCGTCTTGACTCTCTGGTAGAAACTTTGGGGCACTCTTTGAAGTACTTTGTGTTGGTTGAATAGATGAACCTGAGATTGTGTGATGCATATCGTATAATCATGCCCACGGATACTTATGGTGACAATGGAGTATCTAGGTGAAACTAGGGTTTTGGTTGATTTGTTCCTTAAGGTGTTATTTTAGTATGAACTCTATGATAGATTGAACGGAAATAATAGCTTCATGTTATTTTACTCCGGACTCTTGAATAGATAGAACATAAAGGATAACTTTGAGGTGGTTTGGTACCTTCCATAATCTCTTCGTTTGTTCTCCGCTATTAGTGGCTTTGGACTGACTCTTTGTTGCATGTTGAGGGATAGTTATATGATCCAAGTATGTTGTTATTGTTGAGAGAACTTGCACTGGTGAAAGTATGAACCCTATGCCTTGTTTCCTACCTTTGCAATACCGTTTACGCTCACTTTTACCATTAGTTACCTTGCTGTTTTTATATTTTCAGATTACAAATACCTATATCTACCATCCATATTGCACTTGTATCACCATCTCTTCGCCGAACTAGTGCACCTATACAATCTACCATTGTATTGGGTGTGTTGGGGACACAAGAGACTCTTTGTTATTTGGTTGCAGGGTTGTTTGAGAGAGACCATCTTCATCCTACGTTTCCCACGGATTGATAAACCTTAGGTCATCCACTTGAGGGAATTTTCCTACTGTCCTACAAACCTCTGCACTTGGAGGCCCAACAACGTCTACAAGAAGAAGGTTGTGTAGTAGACATCAAGCTCTTTTCTGGTGCCGTTGTCGGGGAGGCTAGGTAAGTGGCACTCACACCCCGTCCACTAAGCTCTTTTCTGGCGCCGTTGCCGGGGAGGTGAGAGCTTGAAGGTATATCTTTAGATCTTGCAATTGAATCTTTTTGTTTCGTGTTTTATCACTAGTTTAGTCTATAAGAGAAAACTAAAAAAATGGAATTGAGGGTGCCTCATATGCTTCATATTTTTAATATCTTTCGTGAGAATGAAGGAAAGGAAAATTGTGCTCAAGTGCTAGAAGAAGAATGCATTAAAATGTTTGGTACTAGATCTTTGTATGATGAGCATGATTGCAATGTTGTTAGTAAATTCCTTGAATATCCATGATGCTAATGATATGCAAAGCCACAAGCTTGGGGATGCTATGTTTGATGAAGATGATATGCTTAGTCCCCCAAGTTTTGATGAGAATATTTATTATGATGAAAGCATGCCTCCTATTTATGATGATTATATTGATGAAAGTGGGTTTGGAAGAGTGTCAACTTTAGGAAGTAATGATCCCACTATTTTGGAGGATGTTGAATCTTATAATATTTATGAAAGTGGATTTGGAAGAGTGTCAACTTTATTTAGTGATGAATCCACTATTTCGGAAGAGGTTCCAATTGATTATGAGAACAAAGTTGCTATCTGATAACCCACAAGTGTAGGGGATCGCAACAGTTTTCGATAAGTAAGAGTGTCGAACCAACGGGGAGCTAAAGGTAGAATAAATAATCCCTCAAGTTCTATCGACCACCGATACAACTCTACGCACGCTTGACATTCGCTTTACCTAGAACAAGTATGAAACTAGAAGTCCTTTGTAGGTGTTGTTTGATAGGTTTGCAAGATAATAAAGAGCACGTAAATAAAAACTAGGGGCTGTATAGATAGCGAGTGTGGAAAAGTGGTGGTAGGAGTTGTGAAATTGTCCCTAAGAATTTGACTATGTTACTAGACGGGTAATCACTATTGCAATTCTATTTGAGGGAGAGGCATAAGCTAACATACTTTCTCTACTTAGATCATATGCACTTACGATTGGAACTCTAGCAAGCATCCGCAACTACTAAAGATTCATTAAGGTAAAACCCAACCATAGCATTAAAGCATCAACTCCCCTTTATCCCATCATAAACAACCTACTTACTCGGGTCGATTAGCTTACATCCTCCACGCCACCCACCATAAGCAAATCATAAACATATTGCAAACCCTACAGCGGGGATCCCTCACGCTTGCGCGACACGGAGAGCACTATAGGACATCACCAATAATAAAACATGCAACTCAAACAAATCATAGCAATTCATCAATCACCGATAGGACAATGGAAATCTACTCAGACATCATAGGATGGCAACACATCATTGGATAATAATATGAAGCATAAAGCACCATGTTCAAGTAGATGGTACAGTGGGATGCGGGAGAGTGGACCACTGAACCTAGATGGGGGAAGGTGATGGAGATGTTGGTGAAGACGGCGGAGGTGTTGGTGTAGATCGCGGTGATGATGATGGCCCCCGGCGGCGTTCTGGTGCCACCGGAAGCAAGGGGGCGAGGTCCCCCCTTCTTCTTCTTCTTCCTTGACCTCCTCCCTAGATGGCAGAAGGGTTTCCCCTCTGGTCCTTGGCTCCCATGGCGTGGGAGGGGCGAGAGCCCCTCCGAGATTGGATCTATCTCTCTGTTTCTGCGTTCCAAGATTCTACCCCTTCACCGTTTCTTTAATATCCGGAGATCCGTAACTCCGACTGGGGTGAATCTTTCGCCCAGATTTTTCTCATAAAATTAGCTTTCTTGCGGCAAAATAAGGGCATCTACTGCCTTACGGGTGTCCCATGAGAGTGCCAGGCGCGCCTAGGGGGTGTGGGCGCGCCCCCTGTCTCGTGGCCACCTCAGACACCGTTTCGCGTTGATTCTTCCTCCGGAAAATCCCAAATATTCCAAAATAATTCTCCGTCTGTTTTTATCCCGTTTGGACTCCGTTTGATATTGGTTTTCTGCGAAACATAAAACATGCAACAAATAGGAACTGGCACTGGGCACTGGATCAATATGTTAGTCCCAAAACTAGTATAAAAAGTTGCCAAAAGTATATGAAAGTTGAAGAATATTGGCATGGAACAATCAACAATTATAGATACGACGGAGACGTATCAACATCCCCAAGCTTAATTCCTGCTCATCCTCGAGTAGGTAAATGATAAAAAAAGATAATTTTTGATGTGGAATGCTACCTAGCATAATCTTGATCATATGTCTAATCATGGCATGAATATTAAGACACGGGTGATTCAAGGCAATAGTCTATCATTTGACATAAAAACAATAATACTTCAAGCATAGCAACCAAGCAATTATGTCTTATCAAAATAACCTAGCCAAAGAAAGCTCATCTCTGCAAAATCATATAGTGTAGCGACCTGACCCAACATCGGTCAAGTCTACGTATGCATACCATCCCAAGATCATCTTTGGTACTCACGGTACATCGATAAAGTAATCAAAGTTCAATCACACCTGAATTTTATTACACGATTCTCATATAGAGTCTTTATTACAAGGGAATAAATTCGGCTCAAAGCCAACTCATGAGAAATAAACTACTAATGCTTTGGAAGCGTCGAGGTAAAGCGAGTCCATCCGACTCCAAAGGGCAATCGCCAAGCGCGGGCGTAGCCTCACTCCCGATCGGAATATATCTACGCAACATAATACGTTGCAGCCATGTAGGTCAGCTTTTGGAATAAGTCGGCAAGTCATGAAGAATAACAATAATAAAATTACTACCTCTATATGCATTTTTGGTGTGGAGCTCTAAGTTTCTTCATTTTGCGTAAAGCCAATTTTATCCTACTACGGTGGACTTATTTGCAAATTACTACAAATTGTTGGTAGTTATTGAGATGGTTCCGCCAACCAATATCTCGCTCCCAATTATTAAGTCATAAACCCTCAAATTAATTCATTAGTTTTAGTGTTGAGATATCCGAATACTTCCAAGTTCCAGAGGCTCAAATGTCCGTAATCGGGGACACGGCTAATCGATTAGGTTATAACTCTGCAGAGGTTTGCGACTTTCCCGCATAAGAATCATTCCCTCCTTTAAAGTCTTCGCACTTCATGGTGTTTGAAGACGGACGAATGAAACAGGGTCTTCCAAAGAGTTCTTCCGCCAACGCCGATACCCATCCAATCCTACCGTTCGTCTACTTCTCGTAGTACCGTCCAGCCAGCGTCACTACTAGGGTCAACCCAGCCAGAGCCCATAATGGCTTGCGGCTGCACAGGTAAGCTTCCGGTCATGGGGCATCCATCCTTCTCTTCGTGGCTGGGTGAAGCTTTCGCAGGATGTCATGGCGCTTCTCCATGCATCCCGCCACCACTGGGTGCTCCAGGTGCCCACAACCGATCCTCCACCCAAAGAGTGATTTTCCGAAGTCCATCTTGATCATTGTAGTTCATGGGGTTATCATCATCATTGACTCTCACATCTTGCTTATGAATATCACTCATACCAATTCCGTCTCACGAGCATAGCAAAATAACTACTACGTCCGGGGTCATGGTAACAAGGATTGGTTCATCCTACCACATGATACTACTCAAGTTTAATGACTTCAAGATTTCACTACTGCATGCATGGTGGGGTGGTGACAACTACTAATGCACAAAAACATAGGTATAGAAATAACATGATCAAAACTTGCCTTGCCGATGATCCTCGTAAGCTAAAGAGTCGTAGTAGCAAGCTTAGCACTCAGGAAACTCTACCGAGACAAACAATGAACACAATAAGCAAAACAATAGGATCACATAACACAACATAACAAAAATAACATAGCACAACAAAGCAACCAAAACCAAATCCAAAGGAAAACTCAAAGAAAAATCACTCAAAGTTTCCTACTTCAAACAATAGCTAAAAATAGTTTTTATATAACAAAAATTCCTTAATATAACCTAATCATGGTTTTAAGTTAACTTAACAGAAAAGGATTCACTAGGCAACTAGGAGCAAAAAGAATTAATTAAAAAGCTATTATAAAACTCATTCTAGGCCTAATCCAATTTCTATTGAGAAAAATAATTTAAAACTTTTATTAATTATGAATAAAAGTTCATCTAATGGAATGATGTAAACTAACCTAGAATAACTAATCACAAGTTAAAAATAAATTAATTTACTAATTAATTAATTAGGAAAACAGGAACTAATTAATTAATTAGGATTAATTGGATTCTGTCTAAAATTAATTATTTATTAATCCTAAAATACCAAAGTTAATTTCTAGGGTTTGGCAATATCAAAATAAAGTGATGACAAAAGAATCATGCAAAATAATTTTTCTAACTAAAGTCATAACAGATTTGCTATTCTGACTAAAATAATATTAAAGCATTTTTAATTATTTTTAACATAGCTAAATATATGTTTTCAGAAACTACATAAAATTTGCAATCCAACAAAAAAGAATCACTCAAAAATATTAAACAGAATAAAAGATATACATTTTTGAAAATTGAAACTATTCGCTAAAACAGAAAATCAAAATAAAAAGAAAAAGCCCAATGGGCCTATATCATGCACTAGGCGTAGTTTAGTCTAAACGGGCCTAGGGTTAACTAACAACGAACCGGTCTAAACAAAATAAACCTAACTTAAAAATTAAACTGAACGAACCCGGCGGACCGGGCTTTATAAAACGCAGCATTCTTCGGGTGTTCTAATCTACGCCAGTAGATTGGAGATCCGGCAATGGGTGGTGTTCGGTGACTCACGGACTCGGCTGACGGCGGGCGGGCGGGCGAGAGTGCTCCGGGCGTTGAGTCGTCGAGCTTCAAGAGACGCCGGGGAGGTGCGGGGAGCCTTGGGAGGGTTCGGTGGTGTCGGGAAGGTCGGGTGCACCAGAGCGGGCGACGGCGAGGGTTTTTGGCGGAGGTGAGCTCGGGCTCGGCGTGCCGGAGAGAGAGGAGAGGGCTCGGCGAGGCTAAGGGGGAATGGGGTGCGGGGGCTTGGCTTATATAGCGGGGCCTCGGCTCCTCTTCGGAAGGGATCGGGGCGTCGGGGATCCCGGATCGCCGGGATCCGGTGGATCTCGGCGAGGTTCAAGCGTGGGCAGGGGGAAGACGACGGGTGGGGCCACGGGTCGATGAGAGAGAGAGGGGAAGGTTCGGTCGGTCGACCGAATCCTAGGAAGATCGGCGAGGGGGAGGCGGTCGGGTGGCTGGCTGTTGGCCTAGTGGGCGGTTAATTTGGGCAGTCTTGAGGAGGAGGGGAGGTGGCGCTGGCTGGGCCTGGGGTGGCTTTGGCCTTAGAAGGGTTTTTCTTTATTTTTTAATAAAACAAAAACAAAAATAAAACAATATCTATAAATATTTTATATAGGGTATATATATACCAAAATGATCAGAATATTCCCTTTCATTTGAACATTTTTCCAAAGGCAAAATCCAAACTTTATGAAAATCCATTTTTTCAAATTCAAATAAAATTCAGATTTGAATTCCAAATCTTTTGGCATTGTTTCCTCTGATATTTTTGGAGTGTCATGTTTGCTCCTCTCATACTTTTGATCAAGTATTTATCGGGCTTAGTTTTTGAATTGTTTCCCACATGCCAAGTTTGGAATTCAAATTCAAATAACTCTGAAACTTCAAATGGCATTCAAATTCAAACAGGATGCATAGGATGCTTAGCTATAATTGTAAAACATTCCAAATAGGAAATTTGGGATGTTACAAACCTACCCACCTTAAGATGAATCTCGCCCTCGAGATTCGGGTTGGCTAACAAATAGGTGCGGATGGTCTCGACGAAGGTCTTCTTGGCGTTCCTGTGTGGCTTCTTCCTCGGTGTGGTGACTCCACAGACCTTGCAAAACTTGATGACCTTGCTGCGGGTGACTCGCTTGCGGTCTCGAGAATTTTGACGGGTTTCTCCTTGTAAGTCAAATCCTTTGTCGAGCTGTATGGCCTCTAGGGGCACTGTGTCTCTCAACGGAACATCGGCCATGTCGGCATGACACTTCTTTAGCTGAGAAACGTGGAAGACATCATGAACTCCGGACAATCCTTCCGGCAATTCCAACTTGTATGCAACTTCTCCACGACGTTCGAGGATTTTGTAGGGGCCAATGAATCGGGTGCTAACTTTCCCTTGACTCCAAACCTCTTGATTCCACGAAGTGGAGACACACGAAGGTATGCTCGGTCTCCCACTTCGTAAGTCACCTCCTTGCGCCATCGTCGGCATAACTCTTCCGTCTCGATTGTGCTATCTTGAGCCGGTCTCGAATCAGCTTGACTTTCTCTTCGAATCCTTGATAAGATCGGAACCGAAAAGTGATCGATCTCCAACACTATCCCACGGCAATGGCGTTCGCACCTCCTTCCGTATAGAGCTTGAAAGGGGCCATCTTGCATTTGGATTGATAAGCTGTTGTTGTATGAGAATTCTGCGACGGCAAATTATCATCCCAGCTAGACCCATAGTCTAGCACACAAGCTCTCAACATGTCCTCCAGAATCTGATTGACTCTCGGTCTGTCCCATCTGTCTGCGGATGAAAAGTCATCTTGAATTCCAGCCTCGTACTCCAAAGTTTCATGCAATTGCTTCCAAAACTTTGAGGTAAACTGCGTTCCTCTATCGACACGATTTTCCTCGGAACTCCATGCAGACATACGATCCTGGTCATGTATATCTTGGCTAACTTAGCACTGGTATAGGTAGTCTTCACGGGAATGAAGTGAGCTACCTTAGTCAAACGATCAACTACTACCCAGATAGAATCATAACCTGAACGGGTCCTGGGTAATCCTGTGATGAAATCCATACCAAGTTTCTCCCATTTCCAATCGGGAATCGGCAAAGGTTGAAGTAATCCTGCTGGCTTCTGACGTTCTGCCTTTACACGTTGGCAAACATCGCATACGGCTACGCACTCGGCAATGTCCTTCTTCATACCGCCCACGAAACTTTGCTTCAAATCCAGGTACATCTTGGTGTTGCCGGGTGAATCGAAATCGGTGAATCATGAGCCTCTGAAGAATTAGCTTCACGAGCTCGGAATCATTGGGCACATAAATACGATCCTCAAACCATATAGTTCCATGTTCATCCTTTCGGAATCCTTTAGCTTTTCCTTCCTCCATCTTTTGCTTTATCTCATCGATTTCCTTGTCCGACTTACGGCTTCACGAATCCTTTCGGTCAAGGTGGACTGAACTTCCGTGGTTGCCACAAATCCTCTCGGAACTATCTCCACCGGAGATCTCTCGAGGTCATCGACTAACTCACAGGGTAATCCTCCTGCTGTAAGAGTATTCACATAACTCTTACGGCTCAAAGCATCTGCTACCACATTGGCCTTACCGGGTGGTAATGCAATCTCATGTCGTAGTCCTTTATCAACTCTAGCCATCTCCTCCGCCTCGAGGTTCAATTCCTTCAAGGTGAAGATATATTTCAAACTCTTGTGATCTGTGTAGACATCACAACGATTTCCAATGAGGAAATGTCTCTGTGTCTTGAGTGCATGCACTACATTTGCTAACTCCAAATCATGCGTGGCATAATTCATCTCATGAGGCCGTAGCTGTCTGGAGGCATAAGCTACAACCTTACCTTCCCGCATCAATACTCCTCCGAGTCCTTGACGAGAAGCGCCACAATAGACCTGGTATTCCTTATGTATGTCCGGCAATATCAACCTTTGGAGCTGTGACCAACCGTTTCTTCAATTCCTGAAAATCGGCTTCACATTCCTCGGTCCAAACATACTTGGCTTCCTTCTTCAACAGCTCGGTCATGGGCTTGGCAATCTTCGAGAAGTTCTCAATGAATCTCCGATAATATCCTGCGAGTCCGAGAAAGCTGCGGATCTCCTTGATCGAGGTGGGTGATCGCCAATCGGTGACCGATTCAACCTTGGCGGGATCAACTGCTATTCCTTCTCCTGAAATAACATGTCCGAGGAATCCAACTTCCTTCAACCAAAATTCACATTTGCTGAATTTGGCATACAGCTGATGTTCTCGAAGTTTCTCCAGAACTAGACGCAAATGTTCTTTATGCTCTTCCTCGCTCTTGGAGAAGATCAATATATCATCGATGAACACCACGACAAACTTGTCCAGATATTCCATGAACACCTTGTTCATCAAATTCATGAAGTATGCAGGAGCATTAGTCAATCCAAATGACATGACGGTATACTCATATAAACCATACACGGTAGTGAATGCTGTTTTGGGTATATCCTTCTCACGGATTTTCAATCGATGATACCACGATCAAGATCGATCTTAGAGAATACCTTGGCTCCAACAAGCTGATCAAACAAGTCATTGATCATCGGCAGAGGGTACTTGTTCTTGATGGTTACTTCGTTCAATGCACGATAATCCACAACCATCCTCAAGCTTCCATCCTTCTTCTCTACCAAAAGAACTGGGGCTCCCCAAGGTGATGAGCTTGGACGAATATATCCTTTCTCCAACAACTCATTTATTTGATCCTTGATCTCTTTCAACTCATTCGGTGGCATCCGATAAGGTCTCTTGGATATTGGGGCTGTAGGGCAATAACTCAATCAGAAATTCAATGTCCTGTCCGTGGCATTCTGGTAATTCCTCAGGAAACACATCGGGAAATTCTTGCACTCGGCACTTCCTCTGAACAACTCCCGTGAGGGAATGCACTGATTCTTCATCCGGCTGTGCTGGCTACATACTTGATCCTCTTACGCTCCGGGTGGTGAGCAGAATAGACTTATGGCACTGATCAATGTTCCCTTCATACTTTGACAACCAATCCATGCCTAGGATTACATCCAAGGTCTGAGTTTCCAACACTATGAGTTCCACGGGATATTTGTGGTTCCCTATGTTGAGGGTTGCAGGACAGCTTAAACCTGCCATCATTTCTCCTCTGCTGAACTGACACGAAGGGGGCTTCTAAGGGTTCTAGTGCGCAATCCGTACTTATCCACAACTACCCTTGATATGAATGAATGCGTTGCACCAGAATCAAAGAGAACCAAAACTGAACGTGAATTCAATAAAACTTACCAACCACAGTGTCTGGCTGATCATAGACGTCCTCCACGTCGATGTGGTTCACTTGAGCACGAGGGAAAGGATTGGGCTTCTTCGCCGAGCCTCCATTGCCATTCCCGTTCCTCTGCTTGGCCTCCGGGCAGTCGGTGGCGTAGTGCCCTGTCTTCTGGCACTTGAAGCAGGTGATGTGGCTCAGATCCTTCGGAGCCGGGGCAGAACGGTGCTGATTGCCATTACCACTGCCATTGCCATTGCCATGGCCTGACTTGTTGTCCTGGCTGCGGTTGTTTCCATTTCCACCATGGTTATGAACTCCATGGTTATGATGGGTGTGCCCTCCTGAGTACGGTGCATAGCGGGGCTTCTGCTGAGCTCCTGAGTTGTGCTTCCCCTGGCTGTACTTCCGCTTGCGGCTTCGATCTCTGCTGCTTGCCTTCAAGAATGGTGGCCTTGTCTACCAGCTCACGGTAGTTGTTGAAAGTAGCCACAATAAGCTGCATGCTCAGTTCATCATTGAGTCCCTCAAGGAACTTCTCCCGCTTGGCGGTGTCTGTGGCCACATCATCGGGGCATAGCGAGCAAGCTTGCTGAATTCATCCACGTCTTGTGCCACGACGATTCCCTGAGTGTAAGTTGCGGAACTCACGCTTCTTGAGACTCATGGCTCCGGTGGGACATGAGCGGGCGAAGGCCTTTGGAATTGGTCCCAAGTGATGCCACCCAGGGGAAAAGTGGCGGTGTAATTCTCCCACCAAGAAGCTGCAGGTCCATCCAGTTGATGCGCGGCAAAGCGCACCTTCTCAGCATCAGTGCATCCAACGGTGACTAGCTCCCTTCCGATTTTGCGGAGCCAATCATCAGCCACAATTGGCTCAGTGCTACTAGAGAACACTGGCGGATTCAACCTCGGAAATCGAGTCAAGTTGTCCACGATTGGGTGGTGGCGGTGGATTGTTGGCGGTGTTGTTACGATTCTGAATAAGGAGTTGCATCGGTGCATTACGCTTTCGGAGCAGCTGGGTGAGCTCCGGGAAACCAAAGTGTCACGTCTCGGAGGCATCTGGTGTTTTGGAGTGGGTGAGAAGATTTAGAATAGAACAATGGTCTATGAGAATAACACTACCCATATGAATGCACAATCATAACACACCAATCATTTATTCATTCCACTCAAACATGGTTCAAACTCGATTACAAAAGCTCATGACTAATCGAAGGAAAAACATCTGCCTAACCGATCGACGAAAAAGTAAACGATAACATGGTGGTCGACTAAACAGTCTTCATCAGTGGCGCCTCCTCTTGGGGTTTCCTTGGTGGTACTCCTTCAAATCTCGATCATTGCTCACGAGGGTGCTTCGTCTCCACTCGGGTAAAGGTCCTCTCCCAAGTCCATCTTCTCCTCTATCGCGGCAAGCTTCATCTTCGTGTCGTCATTTGTCTCCATGAAGTCCGTGATTTCTTCCTCATGGCCAAGGAAGTCTGCGCGAGCCTTCTCCTCCAGTTCCAGTTCACGGAACAAAAGCCTCCGGTGTGTCTTCGAGTTACGGCGAGCCTGAATCTCCCGTTTCCTAAGAAGACACTCCAAGTCCTGGATGTAAGAGAGGGTGGAATCGTCCTCGATGGTACGGATGATATCTCCATTCCTTGCCCTGCGAGAAACCATGGCGAGGTCTGAGTGATCGAGCTCGGCCCTGTACTCCTCTCGGAGATGTCCAAGCGCTCGGTAGATCGCCACGTCCCTTCCGATGATCCAGTTGAACTCGGTGAACTCAAAGTTGATAGGCTCCGTGTGTCCTCCAAAGGTCCTCCCTGGGATATGCACCTCAATCATGAAGCGGGTGTCCGTCGGAAGTGCATTAGTGGGTTTCAAAGGTGATCGAGGGCGAGAGCAATCTTCAGCAGCTTCACCATCTGGACCAGCTTCCTTCCGAAGGGCATCGTCTCATCGGGTGGCAGAACTCCGGTAGCAAACCGGGGTGAACTCGACGGCCATCTAGAATGTTGCAAAGGGAGAAGAGTCGAGAATAGAACAAGGAAGAATTATAGAATGAAAAGGGGTTCAAAGTAAATGGTCTCGCTTATGGCTTTCCGATCCTAGGGGTTACGATCCTACGGTCGGCGTGCTCGATACCATCTCTGAGCGACCTGACCCAACATCGTTCAAGTCTCTGTGTCTGTACCATCCCAAGATCATGCTGGTACTCACAGTACATCGATAAAGTAATCAAAGTTCAATCACACCTGAATTTTATTACACGATTCTCATATAGAGTCTTTATTACAAGGGAATAAATTCGGCTCAAAGCCAACTCATGAGAAATAAACTACTAATGCTGCAGGCGTCGAGGTAAAGCGAGTCCATCCGACTCAAAGGGCAATCGCTAAGCGCGAGCGTAGCCTCACTCCCCGATCGAATATATCTCTGCAACATAATACGTTGCAGCCATGTAGGTCAGCTTTTGGAATAAGCTGGCAAGTCATGAAGAATAACAATAATAAAATTACTACCTCTATATGCATTTTTGGCTGTGGAGCTCTAAGTTTCTTCATTTTGCGTAAAGCCAATTTTATCCTACTACAGTGGACTTATTTGCAAATTACTACAAATTGTTGGTAGTTATTGAGATGGTTCCGCCAACCAATATCTCGTTCCCAATTATTAAGTCATAAACCCTCAAATTAATTCATTAGTTTTAGTGTTGAGATATCCGAATACTTCCAAGTTCCAGAGGCTCAAATGTCCGTGAATCGGGACACGGCTAATCGATTAGGTTATAACTCTGCAGAGGTTTGCGCACTTTCCCATAAGAATCATTCCCTCCTTTAAAGTCTTCGCACTTCATGGTGTTTGAAGACGGACGAATGAAACAGGGTCTTCCAAAGAGTTCTTCCGCCACCGCCGATACCCATCCAATCCTACCGTTCGTCTACTTCTCGTAGTACCGTCCAGCCAGCGTCACTACTAGGGTCAACCCAGCGAGCCCATAATGGCTTGCGGCTGCGCAGTAAGCTTCGGTCATGGGGCATCCATCCTTCTCTTCGTGGCTGGGTGAAGCTTTCCGCAGGATGTCATGGCGCTTCTCCATGCATCCCGCCACCACTGGTGCTCCAGGTGCCCACAACCGTCCTCCACCCGGTAGTGATTTTCCAAGTCCATCTTGATCATTGTAGTTCATGGGGTTATCATCATCATTGACTCTCACATCTTGCTTATGAATATCACTCATACCAATTCCGTCTCACGAGCATAGCAAAATAACTACTACGTCCGGGGTCATGGTAACAAGGGATTGGTTCATCCTACCACATGATACTACTCAAGTTTAATGACTTCAAGATTTCACTACTGCATGCATGGTGGGGTGGTGACAACTACTAATGCACAAAAACATAGGTATAGAAATAACATGATCAAAACTTGCCTTGGCCGATGATCCTCGTAAGCTAAAGAGTCGTAGTAGCAAGCTTAGCACTCAGGAAACTCTACCGAGACAAACAATGAACACAATAAGCAAAACAATAGGATCACATAACACAACATAACAAAAATAACATAGCACAACAAAGCAACCAAAACCAAATCCAAAGGAAAACTCAAAGAAAAATCACTCAAAGTTTCCTACTTCAAACAATAGCTAAAAATAGTTTTTATATAACAAAAATTCCTTAATATAACCTAATCATGGTTTTAAGTTAACTTAACAGAAAAGGATTCACTAGGCAACTAGGAGCAAAAAGACTTAATTCAAAAGCTATTATAAAACTCATTCTAGGCCTAATCCAATTTCTATTAAGAAAATAATTTAAAACTTTTATTAATTATGAATAAAAGTTCATCTAATGGAATGACAGAAACTAACCTAGAATAACTAATCACAAGTTAAAATAAATTAATTTACTAATTAATTAATTAGGAAAACAGGAACTAATTAATTAATTAGGATTAATTGGATTCTGTCTAAAATTAATTATTTATTAATCCTAAAATACCAAAGTTAATTTCTAGGGTTTGGCAATATCAAAATAAAGTGATGACAAAAAGAATCATGCAAAAATAATTTTTCTAACTAAAGTCATAACAGATTTGCTATTCTGACTAAAATAATATTAAAGCATTTTTAATTATTTTTAACATAGCTAAATATATGTTTTTCAGAAACTACATAAAATTTGCAATCCAACAAAAAAGAATCACTCAAAAATATTAAACAGAATAAAAGATATACATTTTTGAAAATTGAAACTATTCGGCTAAAACAGAAAATCAAAATAAAAAGAAAAAGCCCAATGGGCCTATACTGTGCACTAGGCGTAGTTTAGTCTAAACGGGCCTAGGGTTAACTAACAACGAACCGGTCTAAACAAAATAAACCTAACTTAAAAAATTAAACCGGAACGAACCGGCCGGACCGGGCTTTATAAAAAAACGCGTACCCCTTCGGGGTGTTCTAATCTACGCCGTAGATTGGAGATCCGACGGCGGGGTGGTGTTCCGGTGACTCACCGGACTCATGACGGGCGGCGGGCGGGCGAGAGTGCTCCGGGCGTTGAGTCGTCGGCGAGCTTGGCGAGACGCCGGGGAGGTGCGGGGAGCTCGGGAGGGTTCGGTGGTGTCGGGAAGGTCGGGTGCACCAGAGCGGCGGCGAGGGTTTTGGCGGCGGAGGTGAGCTCGGGCTCCGGCGTGCCGGAGAGAGAGGGAGAGGGCTCCATGAGGCTAAGGGGGGGAATGGGGTGCGGGGGGCTTGGCTTATATAGCCAGGGCCTCGGCTCCTCTTCGGAAGGGGATCGGGGGCGTCGGGGGATCCCGGATCCTTCGGGATCCGGTGGATCTCCGGCGAGGTTCGAAGCGTGGGCGAGGGGGAAGACGACGGGTGGGGCCACGGGTCGATGAGAGAGAGAGGGGAAGGTTGGTCGATCGACCGAATCCTAGGAAGATCGGGCGAGGGGGCGCGGTGGTGGCTGGCCTGTTGGCCTAGTGGGCCGGTTGGCTGGGCCAGGTGCGGGGGAGGAGGGGGAGGTGGCGCTGGCTGGGCCTGGGGTGGCCTGGCTGGCGCCCGAAGGGTTTTTCTTTATTTTTTTAATAAAAACAAAAACAAAAATAAAACAATATCTATAAATATTTTATATAGGGTATATATATACCAAAATGATCAGGGGAATATTCCCTTTCATTTGAACATTTTTCCAAAGGCAAAATCCAAACTTTATGAAAATCCATTTTTTTTTCAAATTCAAATAAAATTCAGATTTGAATTCCAAATCTTTTGGCATTGTTTCCTCTGATATTTTTGGAGTGTCATGTTTGCTCCTCTCATACTTTTGATCAAGTATTTATCAGGCTTAGTTTTTGAATTGTTTCCCACATGCCAAGTTTGGAATTCAAATTCAAATAACTCTGAAACTTCAAATGGCATTCAAATTCAAACAGGATGCATAGGATGCTTAGCTATAATTGTAAAACATTCCAAATAGGAAATTTGGGATGTTACATATAGTCTGGCTATGCTCCACCTTCATCACACAAAGCATTCAAATCATGCACAACCCCGATGACGAGCCGAGCAATTGGTTCATACCTTTTAACGCGCTTCATCTTTTTCAACTCTTATGTAATACATGAGCGCAAGCCATGGACATAGCACTATGGTGGTATATGGTGGTGGTTGTGAGGACAAAAAGGGAGAAGATAGTCTCACATCAACTAGGCGTATCAACGGGCTATGGAGATGCCCATCAATAGATATCAATGTGAGTGAGTAGGGATTGCCATGCAACGGATGCACTAGAGCTATAAATATATGAAAGCTCAAACTGGAAACTAAGTTGGCGTGCATCCAACTTACTTGCTCATGAAGACCTCGGGCATTTTGAGGAAGCCCATCATCGGAATATACAAGCCAAGTTCTATAATGAAAATTCCCACTAGTATATGAAAGTGATAACTCAAGAGACTCTCTATATGAAGAACATGGTGCTACTCTGAAGCACAAGTGTGGTAAAAGGATAGTAACCTTTGCCCTTCTCTCTTTTTCTCTCATTTTTTCTTTTTATTTTCTTTTCCTTTTTTTCTTTTTTCTTTTATTTTTTGGTGGGCTTCTTTGGCCTATTTTTTTATTTGGGCTTCTTTGGCCTCTTTTATTTTTAATAAAGTCCGGAGTCTCATCCCGACTTGTGGGGGAATCATAGTCTCCATCATCCTTTCCTCACTGGGCAATGCTCTAATAATGATGATCATCACACTTTTATTTACTTACAACTCAATATTACAACAAAGATATGACTCTATATGAATGCCTCCGGCGGTGTACCGGGATGTGCAATGATCTAGCATAGCAATGACATCAAAAAACGGACAAGCCATGAAAACATCATGCTAGCTATCTTACGATCATGCAAAGCAATATGACAATCATGGAACGTGTCATAATAACAGAACGGTGGAAAGTTGCATGGCAATATATCTCGGAATGGCTATGGAAATGACATAATAGGTAGGTATGGTGGCTGTTTTGAGGAAGGTAAAGAATGGGTTCATGATACCGGCGAAAGTTGCGCGACACTATCGAGGCTAGCAAAGTGGAAGGGTGAATGTGCGTATATCCATGGACTCACATTAGTCATAAAGAACTCATATACTTATTGAAAAAGTCTACTTAGCCCTCGAAGCAAAATACTACTATGCATGCCCCTAGAGGGATAGATTGGTAGGAAAAGACCATCGCTCGTCCCCGACTGCCACTCATAAGGAAGACAATCAAAAAACACCTCATGCTCCAACTTCGTTATATAACGGTTCACCATGCGTGCATGCTACGGGACTTGCAAACCTCAACACAATTATTTCTCAATTTCACAATTACTCAACTAGCACGACTCTAATATCACCACCTTTATATCGCAAAACTATTGCAAGGAATCAAACATATCATATTCAGTGATCTACAAGTTTTATGTAGGATTTTATGACTAACCATGGGAATGACCAATTCCCGTCATCTCTCTAAATAGATATAAGCAAGAGAGTTTAATTCTTTCTACAAAAGATATGCCCATGCTCTAACAATTATAAGTGAAGCAAAAGAGCATTCTACAAATGGCGGTTTTCTATGTGAAGAGAAATAGGCAATCCAAACTTCAAATGATATAAGTGAAGCACAGGAAGCATTCTATAAAGCCATACTCAAAAGACTTAAGTGAAGTGCAATGAGCATTATATAAATCAACCAAGGACTATCTCATACCAGGATGGTGCATAAAGAAAAAAATGAACTAAATGCAAAAGACGCTCCAAAACTTGCACATAATGCATGAACGAAACAAATACGAAAACATACCGATACTTGTTGAAGAAAGAGGGGATGCCTTCCGGGGCATCCCCAAGCTTAGACGCTTGAGTCTCCTAGAATATTTACTTGGGGTGCTTCGGGCATCCCCAAGCTTGAGCTCTTTCCTCTCTTCCATTTCCTCATATCGAGACCTCCTCGATTAGACACTTCATCCACACAAACTTCAACCAAAAACTCGGTAAGATCCGTTAGTATAATAAAGCAAATCACTACTATAATTACTGTAGCAAACCAATTCATATTTTGTTTTTGCATTGTGTCTACTGTAATATAACTTTTCCATGCCTTAATCCACTGATATAAATTGATAGATTCATCAAAACAAGCAAACTATGCATCAAAAACAGAATCTGTCAAAAACAGAACAATCTGTAGCAATCTGAACATTCACCATACTTCTGGTACCCCAAAACTTCTAACAAAATTAGGAAAAAAATAAACAAGTTGTGCAGAAAGACAGTGCAAAAGGAATCAGAACCAATTGACATTCCAGTTAAAAATGTAAAATCGCGCATTACAGGCAAAGTTTCTATCCTGCACCATACAAACCAACAAACATTGTAAACATCCTAAAGGCAAACCTTGGCACATTATTTTTATAATACAATGGAACTGTACAAGGGGATATTTATTTTTGATGAGAAGTTTCGGTAATCAAGATTCACAAAGTTTCCGTGAGCATGAACAAAGTTCAAGGAGCTCTCCCACTTCAACAATGCTTGTCTTTCTCACTTTCTCTTTCCTTTTTTAAAAGTTTTCGGTTCCCTGCTTTATTTTTTTGTTTTTAAACTATATAAAAGCACTCAACAGAAATAAATGACTCTCTAAAACTTCCAGGTTGTCTCCCTGGCAGCGCTTTCTTTAAAGCCATTAAGCTAGGCATATAGTGCTCAAGTAATGAATCCACCCGGATCCCAAGGTATATCAAAGCCAATTTTAATTAACAATGATTTGTAATTTAGTAATGAGAACAAAGTAACATATATCATGCAACAACGAAGCCTAACTCTCTTCCTATGCATCAGCATGTCATAAGAGAACAATTTATGCACACATAGTAAAGGCCAATGCATAGTATAAGCAGTTTCTTGCAATTCTATCGTGTTGGAAACATAAAGAGGCGGAGATGTAGTTCCTCTCTCATAATAATTGCAAGTAGGAGCATCAAGCACATGCATATTATATCTATCAAAATCATCATGTGCAACGGTAAAAGGCAACCCATCAACATAATCCTTAATAAGCACAAACTTCTCCAATAAAGTGTAGTTTGGAGAATTCAAAAAGATAATAGGACTATCATGCGTTGGTGCAATAGCAACAATTTCATGTTTAACATAAGGAACTATAGCTAGTTCATCTCCATAAGCATAATTCATATTGGCATCTTGGCCACAAGCATCATCAAAAAGAGATATTTCAAGAGAATCAACGGGATCATAATAATCATCATAGCAATCATCATAGCAATCATCCTTCGGTAAGCACGAAGGGAAATTAAACAATGTATGAGTTGAAGAGTTACTCTCATTTGAATGTGGGCACGGGCGATCAACCCGCTCTTCCTCCTTTTGTTCTTCGCTCTCCTCATCATCTTTTTCATCCAATGAGCTCACAATTTCATCAATTTCTTCTTCCATAGCTTCCTGCAAAATATTAGTCTCTTCTTGTACAGCGGATACTTTCTCAATAAATGCATTACTATAGTAATTGTATTCATAATATTCATAGCAATATCTAAGTATAGCAAAATTTTCTGGTCTATAAACTGAATCATCAAAATCGTCAAACGCTTTAAACATATATAGATTCAATCTCATAAGCACCCATAAAAGCAAAAAATTATTCTATTTGTTCCACATCATAGTAATCATATCTACCATTAGCATAAGAAGCTAAGGTTTTATTATCATTGAATTTGCATGAAAAGGGAAGGTGTGGAGCCTTCATCCTAGAGCAACAAGTATAATCATGTATCAGGCATAGTTGACGAGCATACCAACATAATATATGAATTTGATCCCATAATAGTTTCCCTTTTTGTGTCAAGCGATAATCCCTAAAGTATTCACGATCCAACGTGTCTCCCATAACTTAATTGAATGGGGATTTCTCAGGATTATCAAAGTAGTACATAATATCTTTCACATAACCAGCATCGAGGGTTTTAGGAGGTTCCCCATCTCCATGAGTAGGAAGTACACCTAAATTTTTTGGTATTTCGTGTTCCATATCCATAACTAAAGATAGAGAACAACTTAGAACAGCTAATAAAAATTACTTAGTGATAAAGCAAACAAGCACACACGAGAATATTCACCCCACGCTATGACTCCCCGACAACGGCGCCAGAAAAAGGTCTTAATAACCCACAAGTGTAGGGGATCGCAACAGTTTTCGATAAGTAAGAGTGTCGAACCCAATGAGGAGCTAAAGGTAGAATAAATATTCCCTCAAGTTCTATCGACCACCGATAGAACTCTACGCACGCTTGACGTTCGCTTTACCTAGAACAAGTATGAAACTAGAAGTACTTTGTAGGTGTTGTTTGATAGGTTTGCAAGATAATAAAGAGCACGTAAATAAAAAGTAGGGGCTATTTAGATAAAGATGCAATAAAGTAAATATAGCGAGTGTGGAAAAGTGGTGGTAGGAGTTGTGAAATTTTCCCTAGGCAATTGACTATGTTACTAGACCGGTAATCACTATTGCAATTCTATTTGAGGGAGAGGCATAAGCTAACATACTTTCTCTACTTGGATCATATGCACTTATGATTGGAACTCTAGCAAGCATCCGCAACTACTAAAGATTCATTAAGGTAAAACCCAACCATAGCATTAAAGCATCAAGTCCCCTTTATCCCATACGCAAACAACCTACTTACTCGGGTCTGTGCTTCTGTCACTCATGCCACCCACCATAAGCAAATCATAAACATATTGCAAACCCTACAGCAGGGATACCTCACGCTTGCTTGGCACGGAGATCACTATAGGACAGCACCAATAATAAAACATGCAACTCAAACCAATCATAGCAATTCATCAATCACCGATAGGACAACGGAAATCTACTCAGACATCATAGGATGGCAACACATCATTGGATAATAATATGAAGCATAAAGCACCATGTTCAAGTAGAGGGTAGAGCGGGATTGTAACATCCCAAAATTCTAAATTTTAGAATGTTATATTAGATAAATAACTATGCTTGTTGTCTGATTGTTTGTTTGATTGATTGAGTGAAATTGAGTGGAATTTGAAACTTTTGAAAGTTGGATGAGAGGGAATAAAAATGACTTTCCCAAAACTATCCCCTTTTGCCTTTTTGGATCTCAATGAATTCAATTCCATTCCAACACCAAAACCCTAGAGTGAAGATGAAATGACTTCTTCCATTTGAAATGAAAAGGGTTTTGAAAAGATTTGAATTTCATTTGAGAATATTTCAAATTCAAAGCTTTATGCAACTCAATGATTTTCATGAGGGAAGATAAAATGACTTCTTCAATTATATGAAATATGAGTTGGAAGTTAAAAAGAATCAAATTGAAAGTCATTTGAAGGTATTTTGGAACTCCCCTTCAAATTTGGAATTATTTGGATTTTATTCAAAATTATTTTCTCCTAAAAATAAATAAATGGAAATATTGGTAAATTGTTTCCCTTCATTGGAATAATAGGAGAAAATAATTTTTAAGTCATTAGAGTTTTTATTTTAAAATGATTTTATTGGATTTTATGAGTTGTGAATCACTCTTTGTTTTATTTGAATTTTTGTGTATTTTATTTGAACTTGAAAAATAGTTCATGTTGTAGGAAATCTTTTTCTGATCATTTTGATATATATATGTCCTATATAAAATATTTATATTTTATATATTTTCTCTCTCTTTTTATTTTCAAAAAAAAATTTAGAAAAAGAAAAGAAACCTCAGCGACCCGAACTCAGTGCCCGGCCCGAGGCGGCCCAGCCGACCGAGGCCCACCAGGCGCCAGCCAGGCGGCCCAGCCGCGCCACCCAACCGGCCCGACCGACCCCCGCGCCCGAAAACCTCCCGCGTCGGTCGACCGACCGAACGCGCTCCCCCCTCACTCGCTGACGGGTGGACCCCCACCCGTCTTCTTCCTCCCCACGCCACACCCGCAGCGCCGCCGCTCGCCGGATCCCGCCGGATCCGGGATTCGCCGCGATCCCCTCGCCCGATTGCCCCCTCGCCCAAGCCGGGTGCCCCCCCTATATAAACCCCCACCCGACCCCGTTCCCCCCCTCGCCCCCTCGCCCGACCCTCCCCTCGCCCGCAATCCGTCGCCGGAGCAACCGAGCGCCGCCGCCGCCATTAACCCCGTCGCCGACGCTCCGGCCACCCCCGAGCTCCATCAACTCCACCAAACGGACCCCCTCGCCCGTCCGCACCCGCCGGACCTCTCCGCCGACGTCCCCAACCACCGGAGTGGCCGGAGCACTCGCCGCCCGAGCCGCCGTCGCCGTCGACGACCGGTAAGTCGCCGGAGTCCCCTCCCCCGTCCGATCTGTAGTCGACGCCCTAGATTAGATCGACCGAAGCGGTAGGTTTAGTTTTATCAAACCGGTTTTAGTTCCGGTTTATTCCGGTTTAGTTAGGACCGGCCCGAAGTGATTTAGACCGCGTACACGTTTTAGTTATTTAACGCCCGGTGCGCTAGATAGGCCCATTAGCGCCGATTTTTCTTTTAATTTTATTTTTTCGTTTCTGTTTTTAACAGAATAGTTTCAGTTTTGTAAAATTTACATCTTTTAATCTACTTAGTATTTTTAAGTGATCCTTTTTTTTGTTGGTTTGCAAATTTCTTATAGTTTCTGCAGAAAATACAATTAGCCATGTTAAAATTATTTAAAATTGCTTTATTTTAGATTTAGACAGAATAGTAAATCTGCTATAGAATGAGTTAGTAATATTATTTTAGGGTGATTCTTTTTGTCACCACTTTGTTTTGACATTGCCTAACCGTAGGAATTTATTTGGGCATTTCAGGATTAATAAAAAAATAGTTTTAATCAGAATCATGTTATTCTTAATCAATTAACTAGCTACTGTTTTCCTATTGTTTTACTTAGCAAATAAATTTATTTTTCATGAGGGATAGATTATTCTAGGTTAGTTTACGTAACTTTAGAGCATGAACTTTTATTTATAATAAATAAAACTTTTATTTTATTTTTCTTACTAGAATTTGCTTTAGGCCTAATAGGAGTTTTATAATAGATTTTAAAGTGATTCTTTTGCTCCTAGTTGCATAATGCATTCTTTTCTGTTAAGTTAGCATAAAACCATGATTAGGTTCTGTTGAGAAAATTTTTGTAATGTAAAACTATTTCTTGATTGTTGTTGGATATGGGAAAACTTTGAGTTGGATTTCTTTGAGTTTTTCTTTGGGTTTTGGTTCAAGTGCTTTGTGTGTTATGTTAGCATGCTATTATGTTAGGTGGTCATATGTTGTATGCTTATTATGATTGTTGTTTGTCTCGGTAGAATTTCCGGAGTGCGAAGCTTGCTACCACGAGCCCCTAGTTTTCGAAGATCGTCAGCAAGGCAAGTTCACTTTGACCATGCTTTCATACCTATGTTTTATTGCATTTAGTGGCATCTTTGCAACCACCCCTCAAGAGTGTTATTGAATCCTTGTAGTTGAGTAGTATGCATGAGGTAGGAACCCATCACCCTGTTACCAAGCCCGGGACGTTATTTATTTTAATGCTACGCTATAGTAGAAGGGGTTTGGTATGAGTGTTCGAGAGTGGTGTGAAGAAGGAGGACTCTACGTCAATGACGACAACTCCATGATGGAACCCGCAAGGACTGCATCTTCAAGGCCTCAAGACTTCAAGACTCGAGACAAGAATTCAGTACACACTACTCCGTGAAGGACGGTTGACGGGCACCCTGGAGAAACCAGTGGTTGGCCGGGATGCATGGAGAAGCGCCATGACATCTTGCGGAAAGCTTCACCCATACTCAAAGAGACGGAAGAATACTTCATGCCCGGAAGCTTACCTGTGCAACCGCAAGTCAATATGGGCTCTGGCTAGGTTGACCTTAGTTGTGACTCTAGCTGGACGGTGCTAGCAGATGTAGAACTACGGTAGGATTGGATGAGCACCAGACAGTGGTCAGAGGAACTCTTCGGAAGACCATGTTTCGGTCATCTTGTTCTCAAACACCCTGAAGTGCGAGAACGTCAAGAGAGGGATCGAATCTTGCGGGTAAAGTGTACAAACCTCTGCAGAGGGTTTAAACCTAATCGATTAGCCGTGTCCCCGGTTACGGACAAATTGAGCATCTAGACTTGGATCTATCTCGGAACTCTCAACACCGGATTGATAACTTAATTGTGGGCAACTTACGATGATTTTGGGCTATGAGACATCGGTTGGCGGAACCATGTCATGATAGAAAACTCCATAGTACAGACTTCATTTATTCCTTTGGTGTAGGGAAAATAAAATCAGCTTTTACGCAAACAAAACTCAGATCTGAGCCACAAAGCCATATTGCATATAGTATAGTTTATCATCTGTTTTCTCTCATTGTGATCTTGCCGGTACATTCAATGTACTGACCTACACGGCTGCAACGTATCATGTTGCAGATACCTTCTTCCAACGAGTAAGAGTACGTTACAGGGTTACGGTCTACACTCAACCTGCCGATGGCGTTGATGGGACTCCACACCCGACTATTTGTTTCATTGTGTGACTTATGAGGTATATATATCAGTTTTACGTTAATTATACATGTGATTGCACTTTGATATATACATTGATGTACTGTGTGTGCCAGCATACTGATCCAGGGATGGCACAGCAACACAGAGGCTTGACCGTCTGAGGTCGGGTCGCTACAGGTATGCGGGAGAGTGGACCGCTGAATATAGATGGGGGAAGGTGATGGAGATGTTGGTGAAGACGGCGGAGGTGTTGCTGTAGATCTCGGTGATGATGATGGCCCCTGGCGGCGTTCCGGTGCCACTGGAAGCAAGGGGGAGAGGGCCCCCCTTCTTCTTCTTCTTTCTTGACCTCCTCCCTAGATGGGAGAAGGGTTTCCCCTATGGTCCTTGGCTCCCATGGCGTGGGAGGGGCGAGAGCCCCTCCGAGATTGGATCTATCTCTCTGTTTCTGCGTTCCCAGATTCTACCCCTTCACCGTTTCTTTAATATCCGGAGATCCGTAACTCCGATTGGGGTGAATCTTTCGCCCAGATTTTTCTCATAAAATTATCTTTCCTGCGGTAAAAGAAGGGCATCAACCGCCTTACGAGTGTCCCACGAGAGTGCCAGGCACGCCCAGGGGGTGTGGGCGCGCCCCCATCTCTCGTGGCCACCTCGGACACCGTCTCGCATTGATTCTTCGTCCGGAAAATCCCAAATATTCCAAAATAATTCTCCGTCTGTTTTTATCCCGTTTGGACTCCGTTTGATATTGGTTTTCTGCGAAACATAAAACATGCAACAAATAGGAACTGGCACTGGATCAATATGTTAGTCCCAAAAATAGTATAAAAAGTTGCCAAAAGTATATGAAAGTTGAAGAATATTGGCATGGAACAATCAAAAATTATAGATACGATTGAGAGGTATCACTATCTATGATGATCATTGTGACGACTTGTATGCTATTAAGAATAATGATAACCATGAAACTTGTCATCATGATTTTAGTTTTCAATTGGATTATGCCAAACATGATAATTATTTTGTTGAGTCTGCTCCCACTATTATTCATGAGAAGAATTTTGCTTTTGTGGAGAGTAGTAAATTTTCTATGATTGTAGATTGTGAAAAGAATGCTTTAGGTGCTGGTTATATTGTTGAATTCATTCATGATGCTACTGAAAATTATTATGAGGGAGGAACATATGCTTGTAGGAATTGCAACAATGTCATGTTTCCTCTCTATGTGCTTAAAATTTTGAAGCTATGCTTGTCTTGCCTTCCTTTGCTAGTTGATTATTGTTCCCATAAGTTGTTTTCACACAAAATCCCTATGCATAGGAAGTGGGCTAGACTTAAATGTGCTAGTCATATGCTTCATGATGCTCTCTTTATGTTTCAATTCTTATCTTTTGTGTGAGCATCATTGTCATCATCGTGCCTAGCTAGAAAGGCATTAAAGAAAAGCGCTTGCTGGGAGACAAACCAATATTTACCCTTACTGTTTTTGTGTGTCCACATGATTATGCTACTCTAGTAATTATGTTTTATAGCTTTTATTTCAATAAAGTGCCAAGTAAGACCTTTAGGATAGCTTACGGTGATAGTTGTGTTGATCCTGCTGAAAATCAGAAACTTTTGCACCCAGTAAATTAGTTTTGATCATCCATAGAAACGTGATTCTCATCTGATTATTTTTGCTCTGGATTGGTACACAAATTTACTAGGACTTCCTAATTTGGTAGGATTTTTGGAGTTCCAGAAGTATATGTTTGATACAGATTACTACGGACTGTTCTATTTTTGACAGCTTCTGTTTTCTATGTGTTGTTTGCTTATTTTGATCAATCTATTAGTAGTATAAGAGGGTATGAACCATAGAGAAGTTGGAATGTAGTAGATATTACAACATTATGAATTTAGAATGTGTTCATTACAGTACCTAAGAGGTGGTTTTATTTTCTTATACTAACGGAGCTTACGAGTTTTCTATTGAGTTTTGTGTTGTGAAGTTTTCAAGTTTTGGGGAAAGATTCGATGGACTATAGAATAAGGAGTGGAAAGAGCCTAATCTTGGGGATGCCCAAGGCACCCCAAGTTAATATTCAAGGAAAACCAAGAGCCTAAGCTTGGGGATGCCCCGGATGGCATCCCCTCTTTCGTCTTCGTCTATCGGTAACTTTACTTGGAGCTATATGTTTATTTACCACATGATATGTGTTTTGCTTGGAGCTTCATTTTCTTTTGTTAGTATTTGCTTGCTGTTATTTATAATAAGGTCTTGCATCTTTAGTTTCAATAAAAATGTCAAGGATAGCCTTTACCATGCTTATTTTGCAAGTATACATGTTGCTGTTTGAAAACAGAAAGTTTACCGCTGTTGCAAAAATTCCCTAGAAAAGTAAGAGAATGATATAATGTTGAAACTTTTTGCATAATGAGATCTGACAAATATTCTACAGCATAGTATTTTTATCAAATTTTTGGAGTTAGGTAAGTATTGATACTCTTGCATTCTTTACAGACTGTACTGTTTTGGCAGATTGCTGTTATGTTTGCATTGTTTGTATATGTTTGCTTGTTTAATGATTCTATTTGAGGATAGGAGTATTAAATATGCAGAGACATTTAGTATGAAATGTGGAATAATAATTTTAGTGATTTTTTAAGTAGAAAATGATAAGGTTTTGCATTGGTTTATACTAACCTATCTAACGAGTTCTTGTTGAGTTTGTTGTGGATGAAGCTTTTGAGAAATAGAGAAACCATGATATGAGAGGAATTAAGGAGAGGCAAAAGCTCAAGCTTGGGGATGCCCAAGGCACCCCAAGATAATATTTCAAGAAGTCTCAAGCATCTAAGCTTGGGATGCCCCGTTAGGCATCCAACCTTTCTTCTTCAACAACTATCGGTTAGTATCGGTTGAACCTAAGTTTTTGTTTCTTCACATGAGTTGTGCTATCCTTGCAATGCCATTTTATCTTGCTTTGCTTGCTGTTAGAATAAAGTACTAAGATCTTAAATTCTTTAATGAGAGAGAGTCTTCACATAGTTACATAATTATTTAGCTACTCATTGATCTTCACTTATATCTTGTTGGAGTAGTTTGTCATTTACTCATGTGCTTCACTTATATCCTATGAGTAAATGGTTGAATGAGTTGAATGTCACAAATATGAAATTATATATGTTTCATTTTCTTATCCCATGGGGAGTAATGACTTCACATCTAAGAAGTAGAGGTTGTAAATTTATTGAAGGTTAGCAAGCATTGTATTGGTCATTAGAACAATTCATGAAAGAATATTGAAGGAAGAGAGATTTCACACATAAATATACTATCCTAGACATCTTTTATAATTGTGAGCACTCATTAAGTATGACATGATAAAGAGTTGATGTTGGACAAGGAAGACAATGTAATGGGTTATGTTTTCTCACATCTCAGTTAAAGTATATTGTCATGGATCATTCAAACATGTTGAGGTTGCCTTTCCCCCTGATGCTAGCAAAAATTCCTTGCACCAAGTAGACATACTACTTGTGCTTCCAAGTATCCTTAAACCCAGTTTTGCCATGAGATTCCACCATACCTACCTATGGATTGAGTAAGATCCTTCGAGTAAGTTGTCATCGGTGCAAGCAATAAAAATTGCTCTCTAAATATGTATGATCTATTAGTGTGAAGAAAATAAGCTTTATACGATCTTGATATGGAAGCAATAAAAGCGACGGACTGCATAATAAAGGTCCATATACAAGTGGCAATATAAAGTGACGTTCTTTTGCATTAAGATTTTGTGCATCCAACCATAAAAGGGCATGACAACCTATGCTTCCCTCTGCGAAGGGCCTATCTTTTACTTTATGTCTTTTATTTTATGCAAGAGTCAAGGTGATCTTCACCTTTCCCTTTTTCATTTTATCCTTTGGCAAGCACCTCATGTTGGAAAGATCCTGATATATATATATCCAATTGGATGTAAGTTAGCTTGAACTATTATTGTTGACATCACCCAAATGTGAATACGTTGGGAGGCAACACTATAAGCCCCTATCTTTCTCAGTGTCCGATTAAAACTCCATAACCATTAGTATTGCGTGAGTGTTAGCAATTGTAGAATACTATATGATAGTTGAGTATGTGGAGTTTGCTAAATCAAAGCTCTGACATAGACCCTTCCTGAAAATAGGATGAATTGTAATTGTTTGATGACTAAGAATGAAGTTTGCTAGTTTTCAAGAAAGTTTATGGTCTATGCTTTAACATGTGAATAGCTTGTTACTTGATCTTGAGAAGTTTTATGAGATGAACTCCTGTTATGACATATAATTATGCTAGAAAAGGTGATTGAAATTATCATTGATCAAACTTGTGCACCTGCTAGCATTCACACTTCATAAATTCTTTCTTTTATCATTTAACTACTCGAGGACGAGCAGGAACTAAGCTTGGGGATGCTGATTCGTCTCCAACATATCTATAATTTATGAAGCATTCACGCTATTTTATTATCTGTTTTGAATGTTTACGGGCTTTATTATACACTTTTATATTACTTTTGGGACTAACCTATTAACCGGAGGCCCAGCCCATATTGCTTTTTTATTGCCTGTTTCAGTATTTCGAACAAAAGGAATATCAAACGGAGTCCAAACGGAATGAAACCTTCGGGAGCATGATTTTTGGAACGAACATGATCCGGGAGGAGTACAAGCCAGGGAAACTTCGAGGAGGCCAGGAGATAGGAGGGTGCGCCCACCGCCCTGAGCGCCCCCCTGTCTCGTGGGCCCCTCGTGGCTTCCCCGGCCGACTTCTTTCGCCAATATATTCCCATATACACAAAAAACATCGAATACGAAGATAGATCGGGAGTTCCGCCACCGCAAGCCTCTGTAGCCACCAAAAACCTCTCGGGAGCCCGTTCCGGCACCCTGCCGGACGGGGGGGATCCCTCACCGGTGGCCATCTTCACCATCCCGGTGCTATCCATGACGAGGAGGGAGTAGTTCACCCTCGGGACTGAGGGTTTATACTAGTAGCTATGTGTTTTATCTCTCTCTCTCTCTCTCTCGTGTTCTCTCTATGGCACGATCTTGATGTATCGCGAGCTTTGCTATTATAGTTGGATCTTATGATGTTCCTCCCCCTCTACTCTCTTGTGATGAATTGAGTTTTCCCTTTGAAGTTATCTTGTCGGACTGAGTCTAAGGATTTGAGAAAACTTGATGTATGTCTTGCTGTGCTTATCTGTGGTGACAATGGGATATCACGTGATCCACTTGATGTATGTTTTGGTGATCAACTCGTGGGTTCTTCCCATGAACCTATACATAGGGGTTGGCACATGTTTTCGTCTTGACTCCCCGGTAGAAACTTTGGGACACTCTTTGAAGTACTTTGTGTTGGTTGAATAGATGAATCTGAGATTGTGTGATGCATATCGTATAATCATGCCCACGGATACTTGAGGTGACAATGGAGTATCTAGGTGACATTAGGGTTTTGGTTTATTTGTGTCTTAAGGTGTCATGATCCCGTAACAGGGCACCTTGGAAAAGGTGACTCGTTGAACTGCTCCCTTAAGTGGCAAAAAGAATCACTTTTGATCCATAGATCATTAAAACTCCTCATACCACACTAGTAGAAAAAGGGCCTATAGTCCCGGTTCATAAGGGCCTTTAGTCCCGGTTCGTGAACCGGGACTAAAGGGGCGGTACTAATCCCCTCACCCCTTAGTCCCGGTTCTATCCGTAATCGGACAGATGGGCCTCCACGTGGCCTGTCCGCTGAGCCCAGGCAGGAGGGCCTTTGGTCCCGGTTGGTGGCACCAACCGGGACCAATAGGCATCCACGCGTCAGCATTTCTTTGGCTCTGGTTTTTGTTTTTTTTTCAAAAGAGGGGGGGGGGGGTTGGGGGGTTAATTTAGGTGTTTCATATATTGTGCTATAGCTAGCTAATTAATAGAGAAAAGTGTCCTTTCTTTTGTCCGTGCTTGGTCGACGCTACGTACTAGACATACGTATAGAGAGGACTAACTAGACATGCTAGCTAGCTAGTAATTAAGCAAACAGAAGATCGTCATGAACATATATATGCATACAGAGAGAAGTGATATCAACCACCTCTCCTTCTCCGAGAGATTGGTCGAACAACAAGTTCTCGTATATCTATCCGACGCTACCGGCTACATATATACAATAATTATCTTTTACAATACGGACGCGTGGTCCACATGGTATTCCCGCCTTCAGCGATCACATAGTCAAGAAAGAATGCCGCCAATTCCTCTTGAATTGCTCGCATGCGATCTGGTGCTAGGAGTTCATCCGCTGCCGAAACATCTAATTTTAAGAAAGGGTCAATACATATATATATATATATATATATATATGAATGAATGAAACTCAACACAAATGATGGTAATAAAATAAAATTGTGAATATTTTTATTTACGCACTTCGTATTGTTTGTCGGAGTAGCCCTCTCACAGTCGTGGTGGCGGATGGACTCGCAAACGTAGTATCCTGTAAATCATTCCCTTGTTCCTGCCACAACCACTTTACAAGAAACAGAGGTCAATCAAACTGATAATTAGCAAGCATGCTAAATGGTATTGATGAAACTAGTGCTTGAATCACTAGGAGATGCGTGGAATCTGCTACTATATAGTACTTACTTTCGGGTGTCTAAATTGCAGCTTCTTCGGTAGTCCCGGAGCTTTTTTGGTGAATTTTCCCCAAGCCCTGCCATACAAAGAAAACAATTACTTGATATCAGAAATGAACAAAGTTGTTGATATGGTGGATAATGATCGATTTAACTTACTTCTCGAGCATTTCAGTCATGTCCGCATACTCCTTGGGATCTTTTCGTCTCGAGTCAAAGACAGTTACTACTCCCTTCTCAAGCTTAATCTCTAGGAGAATATAGTGGTAGCTGCGCATACATGCATAACTCATCAATATTACATTACTATAACCTGGACTAATAAGGAAACCGAATATGCCACAAGACAAAGAACACTCACTTGAAGTTGTAAGGAAAGAGTATTATATCTTTGTGTTCATTTATTACCAACGATTGTAGCAAGTTGGCCTCGGTATCTTTGGCACGAAATTCAACCTCATTTGCATCTATGAGATATGTGTTAATGAACCCAATATCACCCACTTGCCTTTTCTTCAATTCGGCGATCTTCAATCTGCATAATATAGTGAGGATATTTATAAATACATGCAATGAAAGGGCTGAGTTATATAGAGAAACTTAATGATGTAGTAGTACTACTTACAGATAGTAGCAGGTGACCGTTGTTTTATCGAGGGCCAATTGATTGAAAACTGATAGAACTCCTCAAATGGAATAGGCAGCAGTTCAATTCCAAGGAGGTCATGCTCCTTTAACTCTCAAATACAAAATCGCTCCCCTCGAGACTCTTTGCAGGTTTTCATGTACCAATCATGCAATCTTCAGCATCATCGTTGATAGAGAGCTTTCATCTTTGACGAGAGGCTTCCGTACTCGTATCTTTGTATCTGCACCTCCAAGAAATCAAATTGTACATCGTCGGGCAAGTAATCTTCAGGATTGCCATAACCGGGCACCATCCTCGGATCAACGATGTCGCTAGCAGGCACCTTGAGCGGGGGGCACGATTCCTTTGCTTGTTCGCCGAGCTGGGCAATTTGTTTCCCAGCTCATCGTTCTTTCATCCTTTGATCACTGACAGTACTTCCCGATCTCTCCGCCTCGGCAAATGCCTTTCCAATAATGCGCTCATAGTTGCCTTTCGGCGGAGACTTGGGTGGTTTTGTTAGGGCAGCGAGTGCGCTTCGCTTTGACGGGATCTACCTTCTCCTCCGGAGGTGGATGTCTCTTTGCTTTCAACCCTTGAAACCAGTCATCCACTTGGTCTGCGCGATCTTCGCGTTTTCCTCCTCGCTCCTCTCAGACGGTAACTTCTCCGGAGTCTTGAGAAGGACCGAATCAGATCTCCTCCCGCCTTTGGCAGTATTGCTAGACGCCGGCAGAGCAGACAGAGCGGATGTCTTCTTTCCTTGCTTACGAGGCGGAGGAGAAGGACTACGACGCGCCGGAGCAGCCGGAGCGGGGGCGGTTCTCTTCCGCCCTTGCTGACGAGGCGGAGAAGGAGGAGGCTGGCTGCTCGGACGCGTCGGTGCAGGCGGAGAAGGAGACGGAGTGCCGCCACGCGCCGGAGAAGGAGCCGGCCGAGTGCCCTGATCGTCACTCGCCGGAAGAGGAGGCGGTGGAGGAGGCGGAGTGCCCTTACTCTCCGGCGGTTGAGGAGGTGGCGGTGTAGGAGGCGGAGTGCCCTGACTCGCGGGAGGAGGAGGAGGAGGCGGAGACGCCCAGTTCGGAAGGTTGATGAGATCCTTCCGCCATAGGCATGGAGTCTTCGTGAGCGTAACCCAGCCGATACTCCCCTTCACCGGTAGGGTGGTCAAGCCGGAGCTCCTCAAATCCCTCCGTTATTTCATCGACCATCACCTTAGCATATCCTTCTGGAACCGGCCGGCAGTGAAAAGTTTAGTCGGGTTTAGTGGGATAAACAGAGCCAACAGCCGCCTTGACCTTTAAATTGCTCCATTGCGCCATAAGGTGGCAACTTTCAGCATCCGTGATAGCATCCATGGGATAGCTGGCAGGAGCCGTCAAGGCATGCTGCTCTGGCTGAAGCAGCTCGGTGGAAGCCACGCTGCTTCTCCGCTGAGATGGCGGGGTAACTTCGGGGAAGCTTCGGTGTCGCTTTGTTGTGATCGGCTGCTTCTCGTTCCTCTTCTCGTTCCTCTAGCCCCATTACCCTTTTCGTGCAGCGCTGCATTAGGCTCTGCTCCAGTTTCTTCCTCCTCTCATGGGTTTTGTAACCCCTGCGTCCGAAATCCAGCCTTCCACGAAGGGAGCTGGCGTGCCTCGTGTCCGTCCGTGGTGCTCAGGATTCCCGAGGGCCATTGTGAGCTCGTCCTTCTCCCTGCGGAACGAACTTTCCTTGCTGCGCTGCTTCGATATAATGCTTAAGCCTCTTGACCGGTATGTCCAATTGTTCGTCCGTCCAAATGCACTTCCCGTTATAGGGTCCAAGGATCCGCCGCCTCAAGAACCAAGTCCGCAACGGTCTGGCGAGTTCATTGTCTCGGTTCGATCCCTTTATCAAGCAGATCATTCTCAATCTTGGACCACTTAGGCGGGCTATGAGGTAGCCACGACCCGTGCGATGATGAAGCTTGTTCTTCGCAGCATTTCTCTTGTTTGTCGCTGACATCTTTTACTCTTTTCCGATGTCTTGTAGGCCACAAATGCGGGCCATCATCTCTGATCTTCTCATATTTGCCCGTGAATTCTGGTGTCTCATTTTTTCGACATACGTATTGAGGTCTTTCTTCCAATTCCTGAATAGTTCTGCCATCTTCTTAAGAGCAAAAGACTTGATTAATGGCTCTATTACTGGCTTCTCCGGATCATCCTCTGGCGGTAGGGTAAAATTTGACTTCTTTCGGTCCAAAGATCATTTTTTCGCATATCATTGACATAAGACACCTCGTGGTCTTCGTTCTTAGGCTTATACCATTGGTGGATGCTGATCGGGATCTTGTCCCTAACGAGAACCCCAGACCTTGAGCAACAAATGCCTTCTTTGTCCGGTAGGGTTCAATCGGTTGGCCGTCGCGATGCGATTTCTATGATCTCAAACTTTTCATCCGAGCTCAACTTTTTCTTGGGCCTCGTCTCTTTACCGAAGTTGTGCTCGATCCGGAGGGCTAGAAAAAGAACAAAGACGAGAGTTAATTAATATGTGTACATATATATATACAAAACAAAGACGAGAGCTAGTCAAATACAGCTTAACTAATATATATACCTGGCGGACTCGGTTTGGTGATCACCGAGCCATCCTCACGGTCTACTTCTTGCACCGCATTGGGTCATCGGAGCCATGTAAATCATAGCCAGCTGCTTCTTCACCCTCTCCTTCCGGACCATCGTTATCGACGCCGAGAAACATCATCGAGGAGACGACATCACTTAGTGTGCGATTATGTCCCTCAACAACGCTTCTTGTGCTTCGTCTCGGGGGTGTCCATAGTTTCTACAAATATTTACAACATGGCAATTATTATTCAAACATGACAGATATGGATATATTAGTGCCAACGTAGAACTAGCTAGCTAATCACAATAAGGAATCATATTAGTGGCCTCGACGCTGCTTCTCTAGGGTTTGGGGTGGCCTCGACAACGCTTCAAGGGTTAGGGGTGGCCTCGAGAACGCTTCAAGCTAGGAGGGGTATTTAATATCGACCCCCCCACGTGTTGAAGCTATCGGGAGGGGTCGTTGAACAGTACATCTATGTCCCACAAGTAGGGTAGAGGGTCGTGGATCGCCGAGCGGTCGAGGGTCAAGGGGTCAAGATCGCCGAGGGGTCGGGAGGTTGCCTAGTGTCAAAGGATTCAACAAAACCATGTCTTCATCATTAGTAGTAACAGGTGCATGATGGTGCGAAGCTCTCCAAAGTTGTTTTGAACGGAGTCCCACATAGGATACCCGCTTTTTGGTACAAAGTTCAGCAAAAGGCAAATTATCCTATCCGGGACTCCATTCCGTAACAACTTTGGAGGACTTCGCATCATCATGCCATGGTTACTTCCTGCCAATGATGAAGCCATGGATTTCTTCAATACTTTGACACTATCGGTACCCTCATCGGAAAAGGAAGAAAAGAGGAAGAAGGAAGAAGGAAGAAGAAGAAGAAAAGAAGAAAAAAAGAGGAGAAGAAGAAAGAATAGAGGAGAAGAAGAAAATAGAAAAAATTCTATTTTTCTTCTTCTCCTCTATTCCTTTCTTCTTCTCCTCTTCTTTTCTTCTTTTTCCTCTCATTCTTTTCTTCTTCTTCTTCCTTCTTCCTTCGGATCCTAGAACCCTCGAACCTCTAATTCTAGAACCCTCGAACCCTAGAACCCTCGAACCCTCGACCCTAGAGCCCATGGAGATGCTTCCTTCTGGCCTAGCACGGTTACGAACATATTTCTTTAGGACTCCCATGAACCTCTCAAAGGGGTACATATTGTGTAGAAATACGGGCCCCGTAATGACAATCTCGTCGACTAGATGAACTAGGACGTGCGTCATGATATTGAAGAAGGATGGTGGGAACACCAGCTCAAACCGACAAGACATTGCGCTACATCACTCCTTAGCGTTGCTACGATTTACGGATCGATCACCTTCTCGAGATATTGCATTGAGGAATGCACATAGCTTCACAATGGCTAATCGGACGCTTTTCCGGTAGAAGCCCTCTCAATGCAACCGGAAGCAGTTGCGTCATAATCACGTGGCAATCATGAGACTTTAGGTTCTAGAACTTTTCTCTCGACATATTTATTATTCCCTTTATATTCGACGAGAAGCCGGTCGGGACCTTCATCTCGAGCAGGCATTGAAAGAATATTTCTTTCTCTTCTTCGTAAGAGCGTAGCTGGCGGGACCTTCATATCGCTTGCCGGAGGCATGCCCTCTTTTTCGTGCAAGCGTTGCAGGTCCTCTCGTGCCTCGTGTGTATCTTTTGTCTTCCCATACACGCCCAAGAAGCCTAGCAGGTTCACGCAAAGGTTCTTCGTCACGTGCATCACGTCGATCAAGAGCGGACCTCTAGGTCTTTCCAAAGAGGGTAGGTCCCAAAATATAGATTTCTTCTTCCACATGGGTGTGTGATTCTCGGCGTCATTCGGAACAGCTAGTCCGCGGGACCCTTTCCAAAGATTACGTGTAAATCATTGACCATAGCAAGTACGTGATCACCGGTACGCATGGCGGGCTTCTTCCGTGATCCGCCTCGCTTTTGAAATGCTTGCCTTTCTTTCGACATTGATGGTTGGTCGGAAGAAATCGACGATGGCCTGTGTACACATTCTTCCCGCAGCTTCGGTATATACTATCGGTGTCAAGTAAATGGCGTGCATGCGTGGTATCCCTTGTTTGTCCGTCACGAAAGGTTATCGAGAGCGGGCCAATCGTTGATTGTCACGAACAGCAACGCCTTCAGGTCAAATTCCTCCTTTTGTGCTCATCCCACGACGTACACCGGTTCCATTCCACAGCTGTAAAAGTTCCTCAACTAATGGCCTTAGGTACACATCAATGTCGTTGCCGGGTTGCTTAGGGCCTTGGATGAGAACTGGCATCATAATGAACTTCCGCTTCATGCACATCCAAGGAGGAAGGTTATACATACATAGAGTCACGAGCCAGGTGCTGTCATTGCTGCTCTGCTCCCCGAAAGGATTAATGCCATCGGCGCTTAAAGCAAACCATACGTTCCTTGGGTCCTTTGCAAACTCATCCCAAAGATTTCTTTCTCTTGATTTTTCTCCACTGCGACCCGTCGGTGGTGCTCTCAACTTCCCGCCTTTCTTACGGTCCTCACCGTGCCATCACATCAACTTGGCATGCTCTCCGTTTACGAGCAGACGTTTCAACCGTGGTATTATAGGAGCATACCACATCACCTTCGCAGAACCCTCTTCCCGGGAGGCTCGCCATCAACATCACCAGGGTCATCTCGTCTCGATCTTATATCAAGAATGCACCGCATACCGGGCATGCGTTCAGATCCTTGTAGGCACCACGGTAGAGGATGCAGTCATTAGGGCATGCATGTATCTTCTCCACCTCCAATCCTAGAGGGCATACCACCTTCTTTGCTGCGTATGTACCGTCGGGCAATTCGTTATCCTTTGGAAGCTTCTTCTTCATTATTTTCGTAGCTTCTCAAATCCTTTATCGAGCACAGCATTCTCTCGCCTTCCACCGCAGCAATTCGAGTACGGTACCGAGCTTTGTGTTGCCATCTTCGCAATTGGGGTACAACCCTTTTTTGTGATCCTCTAACATGCGATCGAACTTCAGCTTCTCCTTTTTACTTTCGCATTGTGTCCTTGCATCGACAATGATCCGGCGGAGATCATCATCATGGGGCACATCGTCTGGTTCATCTTGATCTTCAGCAGCTTCGCCCGTTGCAGCACCATCGTGCACATCGTCTGGTGCAACTTGATGTTCAGTAGCATCACCGTATTCAGGGGGCACATAGTTGTCATCGTACTCTTCTTCCTCGCCGTCTTCCATCATAACCCCTATTTCTCCGTGCCTCGTCCAAACATTATGGTGTGGCATGAAACCCTTGTAAAGCAGGTGGGTGTGAAGGATTTTCCGGTCGAGTAAGACCCGTATTCCCACATATAGGGCATGGACAACACATAAAACCATTCTGCTTGTTTGCCTCAGCCACTTCGAGAAAAGCATGCACGCCCTTAATGTACTCGGAGGTGTGTCTGTCACCGTACATCCATTGCCGGTTCATCTGCGTGCATTATATATAATTAAGTGTGTCAAAAATCATTACAGAACATCATGAATAGATAATTAAATGACCAAATTAATAGAAGTTCATCATCACATAAAACCAAAGTACATACATAGTTCTCATCTAACAACATAAAGCTCTGCAGAGCATCTAAATTAATTAAACCATACATTGAAACTATGTAAAACATTTCAATGTGAAAACAAATACGATCATAATCGCAACCAAGGTAACAACTGATCCAACGGCATAATGATACCAAGCCTCGGTATGAATGGCATATTTTCTAATCTTTCTCATCTTCAAGCGCATTGCATCCATCTTGATCTTGTGATCATCGCATTTACATCCGCAACATGCAACTCCAATATCATCTTCTCCTCCTCAAGTTTTTATTTTTTCCTTCAAGAAATTTTTTCTTCTTCAACTAAATTTAACCTCTCGACAATAGGGTCGGTTGGAATTTCCGGTTCAACAACCTCCTAGATAAATAAAATCTATGTCACGTTGGTCAGCTTAATTTTCATAAACAATAAATGAACCAATAGTTATGAAAAGATAATATATACCACATCCGAATCATAGATGTGATTTAGGGCCGACGGGCGGATACCAAAACCATCGCACTATATAAGATGCAATAATAAAAGTAAGAAAATAATACAAGTAAGAATATTTTTCCTTTCAGAAAGAAGATAAGAACAAGAGGCTCACCACGGTGGTCTTGGCGATGAGATCGCCATGGTGATCGACAGCGGTGAAGACGGGACGGGCGTGACGGACCGCTAAACCTAGACAAATATTGAGGAAAATGGAGGTTAGAGATCGAGCTTGGAGAGGAGAAAGCTTAAGTAGTGTGGCTCGGGCATTCCATCGAACACCTTATGTGCATAGGAGGTGAGCTAGAGCACCACCAAGCCCCCTCCCCCTCGGCCAGAAAAAACAGAGCAGTGTGCTCTGCTCTTGCGCGAGGGGCTATATATAGGCAGCACCATTAGCCCCGGTTTGTGGCATGAACCGGGACTAAAGGGAAGCCTTTGGTCCCGGTTCATGCCACCAACCGGGACCAATAGTGGTGGGCCAGGAGCCAGGACCATTGGTCCCGGTTCGTCCCACCAACTGGGACCCTAAGGTCCGGACGAACCGGGACCAATGGCCCACATGGCCCGGCCGGCCCCCTGGGCTCACGAACCGGGATAAATGCTCGCATTAGTCCCGGTTCTGGATTGAACCGGGACTAATGGGCAAAACAGGCCTCAACGATAGCCCCTTTTTCTACTAGTGCCAGTTAAGGCAATTTACAATTGGTCGTTTGAAAGAGCTCGAAGGAATGACATACTCGGACTTGGATGGATGATGTGGACTACCTTGTTGAAGACAACGCAATGGATGACTTTTGCTTATCACCGAAAATGGATGGGACCCATGGTAAGTCCACCTTTGAAGATGAACCTGGACAACAACTGCTGAGAAGGGCATCCCATGGAAAATTAGCACGATGGGGTGCAAGCTGGGAGCAGAATGCAAATGTTGGGGGTGTTCCAACCATCATATCTGCCTGAGATTCAGATCTGGTAAGAAACAGGATACTTTAGACTCACATGTCTGAAAAGAAGAGTTGCAACACAAATCGACGAGATAGCGTTGCGAGATTCTCGGGAGATGAACTACGATAGCAAGCTCCAAAACATGAGCTAGTTCTTCTACATACATGTGAACACACTATCCCAGACAAGCATGATCATGTAGTAGTCTTATAATAAAACGCTACCGAGTTCAGGTGGGGAACTGTCATCGAGGATAACGGAATCTGGTACAAATCTGTCTGGTACCTTCATGACTAGCACTTAGAACTTATTATCTTTGAACAAATCAACAAGTGGCTTGGTGTGCTAGGAATATGAATGGAGTGGAGGTAATTAATCTACCAAACCATAGAATACTTCGCACGTATCCATGACTGATTTGGGATGATTCCCGAGGAACAAAAACAATCTTTCTCGAACTCACGGCGGCAACTTGCACCAGATGCACATGAATTCAAGGAAGTCACTTCTTCCATCCAATCATAAGTTTCATGAACGGAACACGAAGGCATTGCTTACAAATTTTTCAACACTAGGTTGATGTTCAACATAAATCATGGGGGAGACAAAAATGCTGCTGATGGGCTCAACAACAACTCATCGGAATTTCCATATCACTGGATTTCCACCATCATGTGAACACGGTGATAGCATTGGTCAGACCCAAAAGATATAATGGTGTAGGCTCGAGGGATCAACAACAAGTAAGACAACATTACGAACATCGTTGCTTCTGATTTGATTTGATGATAGCGCATACTCAAATCAAGGATTGGATAAGACAATAGCATCGACAACTGTTCACGAGGATCAATCAACGAAGATATCATCTTTCTTCAACACACACACACACACACAAGGATATCCCTTAGTGACGAACTAAGTCAGACAAGCTTTCATCTTCCAACTCTCCAAGTTGTTGTCTAGCTCAACCAACTAGCTCAGGGATATCCAACACAAATTCTTGGAGAATGGGTGGTTTAGAGGAAAACCAACATGATCACGAACTCAACATAGCGGTCAGGTGACAACCTGGTAACACTTCCGAGAAGATTTTCGGAACATCAAGAACCACCATATGTTACTAAGCTCGAGAACAATCTTGCTTTTCAGAGCAAGACGATATGCACAAATAAGAAAGGGATTGAATAATCCTAACTCACTGATCGAAGAGTGCACCGGAAATAAGGACTAGGTAGCACAATCAACCTTAGGGTGATGATTCAATAATCAACTTGCTAAGGATGAGGTTATTGTCCATTTAACTACCAAGCAACTGAGTTGCTAGGAGTATTGATTTCACACACCACGATTCACTTGTCGACATTCCGGTTACAATAACACGGAAACAGAGGAATGGGCAATGATGGCCAGAAGTATCACTACATCAAGAATTCATAAGAGATAGTGCAATTCTCATGACGATCCTGACGTAAAGAGGGTAACACTTCAGAGTAGAACGGATCAAAAGCTGGATTGGCATTTTGATCTGCGGAATACAACTGCTTTGACCCAATCCTAGATATGGATGAGGTACTGGAGTTTGTTTCTCCAAGTCATTCCGGATAGAATGGCTTGACGGACCACAAGAGTAATAGGCATCGATAAACGAATGCTCGACTACTCCTGACTATCAATTGATAGACGAGGGTCAGGATACAAGTAAAGAGGGACAACTCAAAGGAACATATGTTTTTCTGAGTTGTGGATGCATAGATTAGTATGTCGAGCGAAGCTCAACATTTCTTCCGGATAACCCATGCGGAAAGGCGTAGAACTGGCAGAATCACAATATAGAATGGAGGACTCATCAAGAGCACTCTGGTTGTGATCTTTTGGTTTAAAAGAACTCCTGCCAAGAATGGTTCATGGTAATTGGAAGAAAGATGTACCACGAACCTCGAGGACTATCACAAAGGTTACTAATATCATAAAGGAACTAGCAACACTATCAACATTAGGTAAGTAGGGTGAATCTCGGGTTCAAGAACCCAGGAGTAGAATGCCTACTAACTAAATCGCATCACGGGATGCTTTCGAGAATGGTGGCCATAATTATCACACAGGGAACACAAAACATGGCTAGATTACTAGGTGACTCCCTAAAACACCTAGGGTCGTAATAATAGCTCCAACATATATGTCGAGGCAACAGAGTACCTCAACTCACCGATTAGTGTGGTTAAATTGGCCCAAAGGAACGTCGGTAACGGGAAGAAGGAATTTGCAAATGCATCAGACTAGTTAGAAACCTAGGATGACTGTAACATCCCAAATTTTGGAATGTTAATATAATTAATTGAATTGTTTGTTTCTTTGCTTGAGCGAATTAAACTTGAGTGAAATTTGAACCTTTTCAAAAACTTTTGAATGAGAGGGAATTAAATGACTTTCCCTTCTCCGTAAATTCAAATTCATCCTATTAAAATCAATGAGAGAAGATGACATGACTTCTTCAACTATAAAGAATTTGAACGGAGTTTTGCAATTTAATTCTTTCAAATATTTGCACTTGCTTCTCTATTTTTCTTCCCCGAGAAATACCCCGAAAAATAAATTCTTGCAAGCAAGAAAGAGCGGAGGAGAATGACCCTCCAAAATCAGGGGCAATTTTGCAAATATTTGAGCCAAGAAAAACCAAATTTTTTATTTAAAAATTATTTGCAAAAAGAAATAAAGCCTTTAGGGATTTTCTGAAAAACAATTTTTTTTTTAGTTTTTATTTTGGCCGTGGAATAATGCTCATCATCTACATTTTATTTTTCTGATAATTTTAGTATATAAAAACTCTTTATTCCGAATTGATTTGATTTCCTTTTTATTGTTTTAGTTTCCTAATTTTAAAAATAGGAATGGAATCGTTTTTATTAGGAAAAACCTGCTGGCCCATTAAGCACTTTCCTATTCTAGCCCAAGAAGATATCATCTCCTTCCTCTGTTTCCTCTCACGTACAGAAGCTTTTCATATCCATGGAGACAGGAAACTCCACCTTCCCGATCTCCCTCGTCTTTCCATCCCAGCGCCTCCCGAGACCGCCTATAAAACCCCCGCCCTCTCCTCGGTCCATTTTTCCCATCACCACGCCCCCGCCCTGCCCGGAGCCTCCGCGCCACCGTCCGCCGTTTCCTGCCGAGAACGCTCACCAGAGCCCGACGCCAGGAGTGAGCAGCACCTGAGGGCGCCCAGCGCCACCTCCCCAAGCGCCGACCCCCTCCTCCGCCACCCCCACCCTCGCCGGCGACCTCGCCCCCCTCGCCGGAGCAGCCCTCCACATCGCCTTCTCCTTCCTGCCATCTCTGCCTCACGTACAGGTAACTCCGTTTTCGTTTTCAGATTTATTTCCGTAACAGATTTAGTTCCGTTCTTGTTTAGCTTATAACTTTTGATCTAGAAGTCCAATGATGCTGATTCTTTTTGCGTTAGATCACAATTTTCTTGTAGTTTCCAAAAATATATAATTTGTCTATGTTTGGATTTATAAAAATTGAGTTAGATCAGAATTGAATTAAAGCTTGTTTTGCTTATTCCGGGAGTTTAAAAATAGATTTTTATTTGATTCTTTTTCTACTGATCACTAGTGATCATATTTACCAGTGGTAAAAACTTCAAAATTGTTTGAGTATTTTAGCTTATTGTTTCATGTAAAACAAATTCTGTTTTAGTTCTATTCAATTATAGCTACTTCTTTTTCTATAGTTGTTTTTAAATTATTTTATTTTATATTTCAGAAAGTTTATGTTTGGTTTCTATTAGTTAAAAAGTAGGTGTTCAACAAGTTTTTATATTTATTTTATTTTGTTATAGTGAAATCAATTCAAGTTCGCTAATAACTTGCAATGGATTTCTACTGTTTTAACTCCCAATTGAAAATACTTTCAAAATAGCTTTATGAAAAAAATACTTTATTTTTTTGTCTTAACTAAATTTATATTTTATTCTCTGTTATTTTAGTGTTTTATTTTCCGTTAGACAAAACTATTTTTGTGAATGTTGTAGAAGAAGACTCCTAGTTTTATTTGAAGTTCCTTCGGATTCTTATTCACTCTCTCTTTTGTTTTGATTGTTAGTGTGAGTGCTTATGTGAATGATATGTTTGTTATATAGATTTCATCAGAGAGTGACGGGTAGTCTATCAAGTTATTTCTTGAGAACGATAATTCTTCTTCGTCAACATCACCGTGCAAGTTCACTTTGACCATTGCTTTCATACCTATGTTTTTATTGCATTTAGTGGCATCCTTGCAACCACCCCTCAATAGTGTTATTGAATCCTTGTAGTTGAGTAGTATGCATGAGGTAGGAACCCATCACCCTGTTACCAAGCCCGGGACGTTATTTATTTTAATGCTACGCTATAGTAGACGGGGTTTGGTATGAGTGCTCAGAGTGGTGTGAGAATGAAGGATTTCGCCAATGACGACAACTCCATGATGGCACCTGCAAGGACTGCATCTTCAAGGCCTCAAGACTTCAAGACTCGAGACAAGAATTCAATACACACTCTTGGGTGAAGGATGGTTGACGGGCACCTGGAGAACCCAAAGGTGGTTGGCGGGATGCATGGAGAAGCGCCATGACATCTTGCGGAAAGCTTCACCCGGACTCAAAGAGACGGAAGAATACTTCATGCCCGGAAGCTTACGTGCAACCGCAAGTCATTATGGGCTCTGGCTTGGTTGACCTTAGTAGTGACTCTGGCTGGGACGGTACTAGCAGATGTAGAACTACGGTAGGATGGGATGAGTACGGACGGTGGTCGAGGAACTCTTGAGGAAGACCATGTTTGGTCATCTTGTTCTCAAACACCACGAAGTGCGAGAACGTAAATAGAGGGATCGAATCTTGCGGGTAAAGTGTACAAACCTCTGCAGAGGGTTATAAACCTAATCGATTAGCCGTGTCCCCGATTATGGACAATTTGAGCATCCGGACTTGGATCTATCTCGGAACTCTCAACACCGGACTGATAACTTAATTGTGGGCAACTTATGATGAATTTGGGCTATGAGACATCGGTTGGTGGAACCATGTCATGATAGAAAACTCCTTAGTACAGACTTCATTCTATTCCTTTGATGTAGGTAAAATAAAACCAGCTTTTACGCAAACAAAACTTCGAATCTGAGCCATAAAGCCATATTGCATATAGTATAGTTTTATCATCTGTTTCCTCATATTGTGATCTTGCGGTACATTCAATGTCTTGACCTACACGGCTGCAACGTATCATGTTGCAGATATTTCCTCGACGAGTAAGAGTTACGATACAGGTTACGGTCTACACTCAACTCTGCCGATGGCGTTGATGGGACTCCACACCCGCTTGATTGTTTCCATTGAGTATTATGAGGTATATATCATTTTACGTTATTTATACATGTGATTGCACTTTGATATATACATTGATGTATTGTGTGTGCCAGCATACTGATCCAGGGATGGCACAGAAACACAGAGGCTTGACCGTCTGAGGTCGGGTCGCTACAGAGATGGTATCAGAGCACATGTTGACTGTAGGACGTGACCCTAGAAATCGGAAAGCCCCTAGGACGGGAAATTTCTAAAACTTTATTTTCAAAAAGACTCTTACTTCTCATCTTTTCAGATTTTATCAAATAGACATCCTTACCTCAAATTCTTAGAATATACCCTTTTCCCTTTTAACCACATGAAGGATCAATCAAGCCGCTCCAAGAAAGATATCGGACGGTGATGACCTCTTCAAAGTAACAAGGGTTTCACCATGCATTAGAAGAGTTGAAGCTGCAACAATTGAAGACTCAAGACTAGAAGAATTTGAAGAATCTGAAGAATTATTTGACCTTTAGAAGACCAAACCCTGTTACACACTTACGTTAGATGCGGCGATTTGTGAGCTGTCATTTGTTTGATGTTTTCCGACAGCCACAAAGTAAATCTTGTTTCTTCAAAAACTATTGCTTGTATTGTGTGTATATCCCTCCCCACCTCTCTCTCATCTCAGCCTAAAACCCTTGAACCCCATAGATGATGAATGAAGTTGGACTGATATTCTCTGGATCAAGACTCGGAGGCAGAGTTATGGATGCGTAACATGGAGAATCACTTCGGGAACAATTTGGTTTCAAGGAAGTATGAGGTCCAATACGCTCTTTAGTACTTTCTGTAAAGTGCTGCTACCTGGTGGAGAATGCATCAATCCATACAAGGATTTAAAGGAGCAAGAACTTGGGAGGAATTCAAGAAGACCCTGATGAGATCACGTCTTACCCGGAAGCACAATGATACACCAAGAAGTAAACCTTGTGCCTGCAAGATTTGCGGAGAAATAGGACACACCCAGGAGGAACACAAAGATGGATGCCCTCACTGTGAGGAGAAACACCCGGTGAGGAATGCCCAACTAGCTGGTGACTTGCTTCCTGTGTGAAGGAACCACCCACTACCGGTGCGGTGTCACATTTACTCCACGGTGCAACAAACTATTCCAAGGTGAAGATGGAATGAAAGAAACCCTCAAAGAAGACCTAGAAGAACCAGTAATGAATGAAAGTGTTGAAGACCTGGATGGAGAAGGTCTCAACAGATTTTACTCCAATGCCTGCTATTCATGTGGAGAAGAAGGACATTATTCACAGTATTGCCCCAAGGGAAGAAAAGAGTATCCAGGATATTTCCCGACAGCAGAAGTGAAGTTTGACCCTCTGGAGATAGAAACTCTGATCATTACAGAGAATTCCAGGAAGAGAAAAAGAAGGCAACCCGAGAACAACGCAATTTTTGTAGAGAAGGACCTAAGACATATCACTTGTTACAGGTGCAAGGATTTAGGTCATTTCGCTAGTAAATGCCAGCAGAAGAAGCCAAGAATCCAAGGAGCCCGCATAATCACAAAGAAGCCCCGAGACATGTCGGAAGTCATTTGTTTTCATTGCAAGGAGGCAGGACATTATGCTATTAAATGTCCCGACAAGATGAAAGCTGGAGTTGAGTAGATGGAATTTTGATATGGATAATAAGAGTAGTAGAAAGCAATTTCATTTTCATAAGCTCAATGAGTTGAGGTATGTAATAGATTACCCTGAGATTGTAATAGTTCATGACTCAATAAAGTTGAAATGTCACATGCTTTGAAAAGCTTTAAGGAGTTGTCATATTTTGTCTTGGAAATTAATATTCTTGATGAACATGGAAGAAGGTGAGTTGTGATGCATAAACAGGAAATTTGAAAATTGAGTTTGAAGTTTTGTTTGGATGATATGAATGTGTGCCCCGGAGATAAGTACCTTACCACGAGCATCATTTACATTTCTAAACTGCAGATGACGACACTTTACTGAGTCTTTCCTTAAGGGCCACAAACGATCATGACCTGACGGTGATCATGATTACCAAGATCTGAAGGACATGATGAGACATATTCACCTTGAAGGAGATGCAGTCTACAAAGGCAACCCTTTCATGCAAAAGGGAGTAGAACTTTGGTATGTGGAGGTACACCTCCACCGTTTGAAAGGAGTTTGCCCAAAGAGGATGGGTCATTACTTTTTCATCTCACGTGTGCCACAAGCAACTTTCTTCGACGCTGTTCGTGAAGCAGCCATGGAAGCCATACGCCAGATCGGAGAAATACTTGAAGCAAGACTCCGTTATACTCAGGAATACCTAAGCGAAGTGCATGCAGAGATGATGAAGGTGAAGCTCAAGACCACCATGATGAAAAAGAAGATTGAGGATTTCAAGTCTCATGTCGCACACTTCCCGTGGGACTGAAGAATCCTCGAGGAGGATAAATAAATAAAGTGGAAGTAATGTCTGACCATACCAAATCATGTGGGTGGCAGCATTTGTAACAAGTACTTTTTGGAATTTGGATTTACGAAAATGGTTAAGGATGTAATGAAAGATTGATATGAGATTAATGAGATTTTATGGATAAACTTGTGCACTTCTTTTGGTCATAGTACTCTATAAAGCCACAGGATCAATGAAGAAAGAAACGTGTTATTCATGACGGCCATAGAAGGAAGCTGGACAAAACAAGTTGGAGTTTTGTTTTGATATGATGGTATGAAGAAACAGAGTACTAATGGATTTAAAGGAGGTGTAACATGAGAGTTACTCCAAGGATGAGTTAAAGCTGCACTAGTGTTGAAGTGGGCCCATAACCCATGTGCCCGTGGATTTTGAGAAGGAGCAGATGTACCCTTGATAAAGGAGTACATTTGGAAGAATCGATGATCCAATCAGCATAAGTTTCGTAGGAGGTTACGCAAAAACCTAAGAGTGGTGAAGTAACGATAGATGTTTTGTTTGGCTTGCAGAAACCAAGGATTTACTCGAAACCAGTTCGGGAACAAGAGAAATTTCTGCAGTGCTTGTGAGTATGCCCAAGTGTTAGAATACGTGATTCGATATTTACGTATGTGGTAATGATTCAAGTACGGGATGGATTGGCCCCCATACCGAAGACTTCTATCATGAACTATCATATGTTGATGGAAAATCAGAGCCTTGAAAACCTTAGAAGAGTGTCGACACGATAAGCCATAAAACCATAGAATGGTAGTACGATGGAACCCTTTACAGCAACCGTTGCTACAAACGTAGGTTATACGGTGAGTTTCAACAGACCCGTTTTCTGCAGGAGAAAACCATAAATTGTAGACCACCATGAGTGTTTCGATAGTTGTTTAGAATGGACACAGACCCATCAGCTAAGAAGATCCGGTCTGGACGAACTTCAACTTTGACGAACCGACCCAAGCTTTTGAGGAAAACTCTATGCTTCCGATGTAAGAGCTTTAATGAAGGAGCTATTGTAAGATATGTGAAGAGACATACATTGTCAGCCCTCCGGAGGAAATATCTGAGTTTATTGGAACCATGACCTTGTTTTTAAGTGTGGTAGCACCCACGACCTTCGACCAAGACATTTGCTAGAAGACCCCAACCCCTAACCTTTTCTTTCTAGCCCTTGAATCTCGAGGACGAGATTCATTTTAAGTGTAGGTAGGTTTGTAACATCCCAAATTTTGGAATGTTAATATAATTAATTGAATTGTTTGTTTGTTTGCTTGAGCGAATTAAACTTGAGTGAAATTTGAACCTTTTCAAAAACTTTTGAATGAGAGGGAATAAAATGACTTTCCCTTCTCCAAGAAATTCAAATTCATCCTATTAAAATCAATGAGAGAAGATGACATGACTTCTTCAACTATAAAGAATTTGAACGGAGTTTTGCAATTTAATTCTTTCAAATATTTGCACTTGCTTCTCTATTTTTCTTCCCCGAGAAATACCCCGAAAAATAAATTCTTGCAAGCAAGAAAGAGCGGAGGAGAATGACCCTCCAAAATCAGGGGCAATTTTGCAAATATTTGAGCCAAGAAAACCAAAGTTTTTATTTAAAAATTATTTGCAAAAAGAAATAAAACCTTTAGGGATTTTCTGAAAAACATTTTGTTTAGTTTTTATTTTGGCCGTGGAATAATGCTCATCATCTAAATTTTATTTTTCTGATAATTTTAGTATATAAAAACTCTTTATTCGAATTGATTTGATTTCCTTTTTATTGTTTTAGTTTCCTAATTTTAAAAATAGGAATGGAATCGTTTTATTAGGAAAAACCTGCTGGCCCATTAAGCACGTTCCGATTCTAGCCCAAGAAGATATCATCTCCTTCCTCTGTTTCCTCTCACGGACAGAAGCTTTTCATATCCATGGAGACAGGAAACTCCACCTTCCCGATCTCCCTCGTCTTTCCATCCCAGCGCCTCCCGAGACCGCCTATAAACCCCTCCCTCTCCTCGTTCCATTTTTCCAATCACCACGCCTCCCTGCCCGTAGCCTCCTCGCCACCGTCCTCCTTTTCCTGCCTAGAACGCTCACCAGAGCCCGACGCCAGGAGTGAGCAGCACCTGAGGCGCCCAGCGCCACCTCCCAAGCGCCGACCCCTCCTCCGCCACCCCCACCTCGCCCGGCGACCTCGCCCCCCTCGCCGAGCAGCCCTCCACATCGCCGTCTCCTTCCTGCCATCTCTGCCTCACGCAGGTAACTCCGTTTTCGTTTTCAGATTTATTTCCGTAACAGATTAGTTCCGTTCTTGTTTAGCTTATAACTTTTGATCTAGAAGTCCAATGATGCTGATTCTTTTTGCGTTAGATCACAATTTTCTTGTAGTTTCCAAAATATATAATTTGTCTATGTTTGGATTTATAAAAATTGAGTTAGATCAGAATTGAATTAAAGCTTGTTTTGCTTATTCCGGGAGATTAAAAATAGATTTTTATTTGATTCTTTTTTCTACTGATCACTAGTGATCATATTTACCAGTGGTAAAAACTTCAAAATTGTTTGAGTATTTTAGCTTATTGTTTCATGTAAAACAAATTCTGTTTTAGTTCTATTGAATTATAGCTACTTCTTTTTCTATAGTTGTTTTTAAATTATTTTATTTTATATTTCAGAAAGTTTATGTTTGGTTTCTATTAGTTAAACAGTAGGTGTTCAACAAGTTTTTATATTTATTTTATTTTGTTATCGTGAAATCAATTCAAGTTCGCTAATAACTTGCAATGGATTTCTCTACTGTTTTAACTCCCAATTGAAAATACTTTCAAAATAGCTTTATGAAAAAATACTTTATTTTTTGTCTTAACTAAATTTATATTTTATTCTCTGTTATTTTAGTGTTTTATTTTCCGTTAGACAAAACTATTTTTGTGAATGTTGTAGAAGAAGACTCCTAGTTTTATTTGAAGTTCCTTGATTCTTATTCACTCTCTTTTGTTTTGACTGTTAGTGTGAGTGCTTATGTGAATGATATGTTTGTTATATAGATTTCATCAGAGAGTGACGAGTAGTCTATCAAGTTATTTCTTGAGAACGATAATTCTTCTTTGTCAACATCACCGAGCAAGTTCACTTTGATCATTGCTTTCATACCTATGTTTTTATTGCATTTAGTGGCATCCTTGCAACCACCCCTCAAGAGTGTTATTGAATCCTTGTAGTTGAGTAGTATGCATGAGGTAGGAACCCATCACCCTGTTACCAAGCCTGGGACGTTATTTATTTTAATGCTACGCTATAGTAGACGGGGTTTGGTATGAGTGCTCAGGAGTGGTGTGAGAATGAAGGATTTCGTCAATGACGACAACTCCATGATGGCACCTGCAAGGACTGCATCTTCAAGGCCTCAAGACTTCAAGACTCGAGACAAGAATTCAATACACACTACTGGGTGAAGGATGGTTGACGGGCACCCTGGAGAACCCAGTGGTTGGCGGGATGCATGGAGAAGCGCCATGACATCTTGCGGAAAGCTTCACCCAGACTCAAAGAGACGGAAGAATACTTCATGCCCGAAGCTTACCTGCAACCGCAAGTCATTATGGGCTCTGGCTTGGTTGACCTTAGTAGTGACTCTGGCTGGGACGGTACTAGCAGATGTAGAACTACGGTAGGATGGGATGAGTACCGGACGGTGGTCGAGGAACTCTTCGAAGACCATGTTTGGTCATCTTGTTCTCAAACACCACGAAGTGCGAGAACGTAAATAGAGGGATCGAATCTTGCGGGTAAAGTGTACAAACCTCTGCAGAGGGTTATAAACCTAATCGATTAGCCGTGTCCCGGTTATGGACAATTTGAGCATCCGGACTTGGATCTATCTCGGAACTCTCAACACCGGACTGATAACTTAATTGTGGGCAACTTATGATGAATTTGGGCTATGAGACATCGGTTGGTGGAACCATGTCATGATAGAAAACTCCTTAGTACAGACTTCATTCTATTCCTTTGATGTAGGTAAAATAAAACCAGCTTTTACATAAACAAAACTCGAATCTGAGCCATAAAGCCATATTGCATATAGTATAGTTTTATCATCTGCTTCCTCATATTGTGATCTTGCCGGTACATTCAATGTCTTGACCTACACGGCTGCAACGTATCATGTTGCAGATATTTCCTCGACAGTAAGAGTTACGATACAGTGGTTACGGTCTACACTCACCCTGCCGATGGCGATGATGGGACTCCACACCCGTTTGATTGTGTCCGCTGAGTATTATGAGGTATATATCTTTTTTACGTTATTTATACATGTGATTGCACTTTGATATATACATTGATGTCTTGTGTGTGCCGACATCTTGATCCAGGATGGCACGAAACACGAAGGCTTGACCGTCACGAGGTCGGTCGCTCTGATGACTCGGACTGACATAACGATCGCAAATGCTCAAAAGAAATGGGACAACCTGGAAAAATGGTGGCATAACCACTCAACATCACAATATCAAGGTTCTGAGACCAACTATGAACATATGGAAGTAGTAAAAACTGAACTGAGATTTGAAACTATCAATACTATAAATGTATGGATTAGTAACACGGCATCCTGAAAGATAGATGAGAAGGCCTAGTTCTTAATCCCCGTAGAAAAGAAGAGGGTGACTCAAATCAGAAGGCCATAGGGTAAAGGAGTAAAAGAGCCTTACGTTCCATCCCACAATCAATTCCCTTACATAACTAAAGCATTTCTAGACACAACTTCGAACAATTTGGCTTGGTAATCCTCTGAGCGATCGGGCTCGATACCAAAGCTGTCAGGACCCGATTCCATGTCACATCGATCTAGCCGGTAACACCTCATATCACTTTGCGGCCTCACGACGGTATTCCCACGGTGTCGCCTTACCATGGCCCGGGACCGTTTGCGCCTTTTGGCTCACGTATATGATAGTGTCGTTAGCATCCATATGATAGAGAACCCGGGCCGACATGGCTAGTCGTGAACCCAAAGCGGCACTAACCCATGGGGACAGGCATACATGAATCAACATCGAGCATCATCAAGCATGTCGATTGACTTGCGAATCCGGTATGTAGCACTGGCTAACAGGACTCAGGGAACCCGGGCTGTAGCAGGCTAAGCAGGACTCGGATGTCACCGCGTGACATTTCCCGAAGGGCAGACACAAACGAAGTGAATCACATGCCCGGCCGATCAAGTGTTCCGAGCAGCAGTGTTGGGCTAGCAGGACTCCGGTGAACCGGTCATAGCGGACTACTATGGCTCATGGAAGCACAAGACTACATTTCCCCATAAGAGAGGCTACCAAGGATAAACAACTAGGTTGTCGGATCCCACACATACCAAGCATTTCAATCATACACACAATATGCTCGATATGTGTAAATACAACATGGCATCACAACATAACTCTACGACTCAAGTATTTATTCAATAGGCTCCGAGGAGCGAGGTATTACAAACATGGGTCTCATGACCCAAAATTCAGAGCAGACAAGTCAAAGCACATGCGGAAGCTTAACATGTCTGAGTACAGACAACTATAAATGAAAAAGGCTGGGAAGCCTGACTATCTACACGACCCTCCCAAGGGTACAAGATTGTAGCTGACTTAACAAGCTAAACGTCGGAGTCCAAGCGGAACTACTAGCGATACTGCCATCTCTCTGCAAAACATAAAATAGGCAAACGTGAGTACAAATGTACCCAACAAGACTTACATCAGAACTAGCTACATATGCATCATTATCAACAAAGGGGGTGGTGGAGTTTAACTGCAGCAAGCCAGCTTTGACTCGGTGTCTATCCTGAACTACTACTACAAGTAACTCTTTTGAGGTGGCGCACACGAGTCCACATATTCACCATATCAATAAACCACTATGGACCCGCTCCCGTCTCCCTACGAGAACGCCATCCATAGCACTCACGCCTATTTTGCGCATTTTAGAGTATCCACTTTCACTTGTCTATGAACTGTACAGGCAACCCAGAAGTCCTTTACCGTGGACACGGCTATTCGAATAGATCATTTATAACCCTGTAGGGGTGTACTTCTTCACACACGATCTCGCCACTTACCGCCATGTACACGTCATGTATCTTGGCAACCTTCAAGCGGAAGCCTGGCGAGGGTGTCGGCCACGGCCTACCTAAACACTCAAGTCTCTAGTCCGGGTTTATCGCCTATTCAGGTTCCATCCGCAGGGAGTCCGGCCGAGGTTTCCACATACGGCCCCGAACGATGTGAGCAGGGTTCCCGAGACACCAAGCAGGCGCCCGGTACACCGACGGGTGTATCTACCGCATCATAGCCCACCCCTAGGGTCGACAACGCACGACCTCCAACACATATCCTAGAAACACCATAAACTAGTTGCAACTCCTGGACAGAGAACAAGGGTGGTTAAGAAGCTGAGAGAGTCAATTAAGGATCCCAATGTGTGGTAGTAACTGTTCATGGATCACAAACACAGAACTCAGTTTCTGAGGACGGTTTCAATGAGACAACCCACCATGTACTCCTACATGGCCTCTCATCGCTACCTTTACCAAACCGTGTTCACACACTTAGCTCCCACACAGTAGGACGTGTTTACACACCTCCGATTCATCCCCGATGAATCAGACCTGACTCAACTCTAAGCAGTAGCAAGCATGACAAACAAGCATGAATGAGTAGGCACATCAGGGCTCAAACAACTCCTACTCATGCTAGTGGGTTTCATCTATTTACTGTGGAAATGACAGGTCATGCCGAGGAAAAGGGGTTCAGCTACCGCAGCAAGTAACAGATGAATCGTTGTTGTCCTAATGCAATAAAAGAGAGCAGGAGCGAGAGAGTGGGATTGTATCGGAATGATCAAGGGGGTTTTGCTTGCCTGGCACTTCTGAAGATAGTATGGTTCTTCATCGGTGTCATCGATATCATCGTCGATATCACGTCTATCGAGAGGGGACAAATACCGGCAACACAGAAGGAAACACAATCAATGCAATGCACAATATGATGCATGCTCATGACATGGCAATATGCTGTTATTAGAGCTAATGCAACAGAAAGTCATTTTGATTGAAGTGGAATTCAAAACTAGATCAAATTCCAACTCCAAATCTATTATCAAATTTGTCCTAATCAAGTTTCATCCTAAACAGTGAGGTTAAATTTCTCAAACATGCATGAAAATGATACAGATGGATAGGTTGCATTTTTCTGATAGTTTTTCATATATAATTTATTTCATTTGGAGTTACGGTTGAATTACTATGATTTTTAGAAGTTTAGGCAATTTTCTGGATTTCCTAATTATCTAGAATTAAACTAATTCCAGAAAATGAATTATCACACCAAAGATCGCATCAGCATGACATAAGCGAGTCAATGGGGCGGCCCAGGTCAAACTGACCAGTGGGGGCCGCGTGTCAGTGTCTAACTAAACTAACCTAGTTTAATTAGCACTAACCTAGGTCAAACTAATTAAGTATACACCTAAACTAGATTAATTAGCTGGGTGGGGCCCGCATGTCATATTCCCAGGGGAGGTCAAATCGCCAGGTCAACCGGGGCTAAACCACCGGCGGTCAAGGCGGTCAACCCGCCGGCGTTTAGCCGCCGCCGAGGCCGAACGCGGCGGAGGCATCGGGAATCGCCCACAGCCGACCATTTGCGCGGCGGAGAGGCTCTACGTGACGAGGAGACTCGTCCGCGTCCAGTGGTGGTGGTGTTTGCGCTCGGGGTGGTTGGGAAAGACGCCGACAACGACATTGGCGGCTGCCGGAGCTCGGACGAGCTCGGGGTCATCGCTTGGAGGCATGGCAGGAGATGTGGAGCGGTGCTGCAGGCTCCTGGGGGTGTGGCAAATGTGGTGACGCGCTCGGGTTCGAGCCCGCGTGGCTATGGCCACGACGGCGGCGTGCAGAGGCGGCGGCGCGTGCGAGTGCGGGTGGCACGGCGGCTACGGCGAGTGGCAGAGAGAACGAAAAGGGTGGGGACGGTCAGTGGCTTACGGCGAGCACGAAGAGCGGGTCGACGAGCTCGGGGAGGGGCTGATGGAGACGGAAGGTCACTGGTGATCTCGGCGGCCGAACGACGAAGACGAGGTCGGGGACGATGTTGCAGAGCTCCCGCAGTCGAACGGGTTGGCGTAGACGATGCAGGAGTCGATGGCGGTTCTTCTAGGCGCATCGACAGGTCGAGGGGTGGCCGATGGCCACGATGGTTCTCGTCGGCGGCGGCGGGCGCGTTCGGTGAGGAGAACAGAGGAGGGGGAGAGCGCTCGGGGGAGAGAGGGGAGAGGTGCAGAGGGTCCGGGGGGTGCGTGGCGTCGCGAGGAAGGCCCAGGTGACGAGGGGGAAGCGGCAGGAAGCAGGAGGTGGCACGGGCGTGTGCCGGTGTGCGGCGAACACACGCCTTGCGTCCTTCTAGCGCGAGGTGGAGGACGACTGGCAGATGAGCCTGGTGGGCTGCTAAAGTGCCAGGCCGGCCAGGTAAGCACCAGGTAATCTCTCTCTCTTTTGTTAATGTTTTTCTATGTCTCTATAACTTCTAGGCTTTATTAAAAGTACCAGAACGTTTCCAAAAACGCTGAAAATAATTGTGGGCTCTGGTTGGAATATTCCCAACAGCCCTCACTTAAGTTCAGAATTAATTGAGCATTTAAAATATTATATAGCAATTAAATGCCCAATTGCAAATAGCATAATATTTAATCCAGTGACCCAATCCTGTCCAAGAAAAATGTAAACCATTTTGTCGGAGGTTTTAGACCAAGACAAAGATGATGAACATTTTTGAAGGCCATTTCAGGATCATTGAAAATATTTTAGTAACCCTAGTTGGATTAAGTGGTGCTGGGGGTTTCTGCCATCCCCATTTCAACTTTCTGATAAAATTTAACATGATGACATGATGATCATGCAAGGACAAGCAGAGGCTAAGCTAGGGCTGTGACATCACTATGTGTTAATGCTTTGGTCCTGTTCTCTATTAATAGGAGGCCTTAATATCCCTTAGTTTCCGTAAGGACCCTGCTGCAATGGGAGGATAGGACAAAAGATGTCATGCAAGGTCTTTTCCATAAGCACGTATGACTACTTATGGAATACATGCCTACATTACATTGATGAATTGGAGCTAGTTCTAATCACCCTATGTTATAACAATTGCATGAGGGATCGCATCTGGCATAATTATCCATCACTGATCCATTGCCTACGAGCTTTTCGTATATTGTTCTCCGCTTATTTACTTTTCCGTTGCTACTGTTACAACTGCTACAAAAACTCAAAACCATTTATGTTTACTGTTGCTACTGTTACCATTATTATCATACTACTTTGCTACTAAACACTTTGCTGCAGATGCTAAGTTATCCTGGTGTGGTTGAATTGACAACTCAACTGCTAATACTCAAGAATATTCTTTGGCTCCCCTTGTGTCGAATCAATAAATTTCGGTTGTACTTCACCCTCGAAAGCTGTTGAGATCCCCTACACTTGTGGGTTATCAAGACTAATTTACGGCGCCGTGTCGGGAGCATGGCTCTATTCTCCGAGTCACTTGGGATTTATATCTGTTGATCACTATGAAGAACTTGAAAGACGCTAAGACCAAGATTTTGCCCTCAACTACGAGGGGAGGTAAGGAACTGCCATCTAGCTCGCACTAGATTCTCCTACATTATTAGTAGGCTTGCGACACCTAAACCTGTTATCGCTATGAATTACGATATGTCGCATGTTATTGATGATGCCATACGCTATGCATGATGAAACTACTTCTGTGCGTGATACTACTTTGCCATTACGTGAATTTCTAGATGAACAACTTGCTAGAGTTAGGGGGAATGTAAATATTGAAGAACCTATTATTGATGATAGTGATGATGAACTTCCCCCAATGATTATGTATTACCTATTGTTCCTAAGGGTTATGTTATGAATGAAGGAGCTGCTATGGAAATTCTTGCTCGCAATGATAGAAATGATCTTAAGAAATTATTAGCTAAATGGAAGCAACAGTCTCTTAATGCTAGAATGAAACCCGATCCTGTTTTTGCTACTTCACTTATCTGTGTTACTGATAAGGATTATGAATTCTCTGTTGATCCTGATATTATTACTTTAGTTGAATGTGGTCCTTTTTATGGCCTTGAATCTGAAACTGTTGTGGCACATCTTACCAAGTTGAATGATATAGCCACCCTGTTTACTCATGATGAGAAGTCTTGCTATTTATATATCCTTAAGATATTTCCGTTCTCATTAAAGGGTGATGCTAAGACTTGGTATAATTCTCTTACTCCTGGTTGTGTGCGTAGTCCCCAGGATATGATTTATTACTTCTCGCTAAATATTTCCCTGCTCATAAGAAACAAGCTGCCTTATGGAAATATATAATTTTGTGCAAATCAAAGAAGAGAGTCTCCCACAAGCTTGGGGAGGCTTCTCCGATTATAATGCTTTGCATGATCATCCTCTTAAGAAAAATGAAATACTTGATATCTTTTATAATGGACTAACCGATGCTTCCAAGGACCACTTGGATAGTTGTGCTGGTTCTGTTTTCGAGGAAAGAAACGATCGTGAAGCTGAAATATTATTGAATAATATGTTGACTAATGAAAATAATTGGAATCTTCCTGAGCCAGTTCCTGAAGTAATTCATGAACCAATTGAGCCAACTCCTGAGCCTATTCCTAAACCCACTCCGAAGAAGAAAGGTGTTTTATTTCTCAGTCCTGAAGATATGCAAGAGGCAAAGAAATCAATGAAAGAAAAAGGTACTAAAGCAGAAGATGTTAAGAATTTACCGCCTGAAGAACCAAATTGTCTTGATAACCCGACATAGGTAGTAAAGGTAAATTCTCTCTATAGATATGATAAAGTTGAAATACCCTCTACTAAATTTCTTCGCCCATGCTTAGATGAATTTGATGATTTCATGGCTAGACAAGAAAGTTTTAATGCCTATTTTGGTAGAGAGTTAAATAATAATGCTTTCGAGATAGGACGCGTAGGTGATAATCTGGCTAGAGTTAAAGATGAACTTCACCGCGTTAGCAAATATACTTCTATGATTGCTACTCAAGCTGAGCAAGTACTTAAAGCTCAAAATGATTTTCTTGATGAATTGAATAATAAAATGACTTTGCCGTTAGAGTGGCTACTAGAACTGGTAGAATGACTCATGAACCTTTGTATCCTGAAGGCCACCCTAAGAGAATCGAGCAAGATTCTCAGAGAAATAATTTAGAGGCACCTAGTTCTTCTAAGAAGTAGAAAAAGAAAAACGATAGAATGTTGCATGCTTCTAGCGAACCTACTGTAGACACACCTGAGAATCCCAATGATATTTCTATCTACGATCTTTGAAACACAATCAGGTGATGAACATGAACCTAGTGATAATGTTAATGATAATGTTCATGTTGAGGCTCAACCTAGCAAAAACAATGATGTAGAGATTGAACCTGCCGTTGATCTTGATAACCCACAATAAAAGAATCAACATTATGATAAGAGAGACTTTGTTGCTAGGAAGCACGGCGAAGAAAGAGAACCATGGGTTCAGAAACCCATGCCCTTTCCTCCTAAACCATCCAAGTTAAAGGATGATGAGGATTTTGAGCGCTTTGCTGAAATGATTAGACCTATTTTCTTACGTATGCGCTTAAGTGATATGCTTAAAGTAAATCCTTATGCTAAGTATATGAATGTGACACTCCAAAATTTTTGTTTTGGTTTTCAACAAAAACTTTGTTGGATTTGAAGGAGGTCATTTAAACCCTTCCAAAAATCTCTTTCTCTCAAGAATTTTTCCTTTGACAAAAGATTTTATTTTGGCACCTTCTTCAACTCTGGTGTTGGTTATTAAAAACCTTTCTTCTGATTTCCCCCCTTCTCAAATTTATTTTTGGGATTTATTTTGTTTTAGAAGAAAACCCTAGGAGTTTTAGTTCTTCTCTTATTTTAAAAAACACCCATGGTTTTATCTTAGCTCTTGTGGTAAATCTTCCCAAAACCCCTCCTTCCCCTTTGGGACAATCCAAATATTCTGTCCCAACAAGTCCAACTTATTTTTGGATTTTTATTTCATTTATTTCTTTGCCCAAAACAATTCTGTCCATATTTTTGAGCCTAGGTGATTTGCAAAGCAAGTACCTTAATGCCTTTGAACTTTGATCTCAAATCAACTCCTCTGGATAGTCCCTAGCACCCACAACCTAGAACCATCAAGATCTACTCTTCTTACATTCAAAATTTTGAAGTTTCAGCTTCTGCAAGTTTGGACCAGATTTGTCAAATTTGGTGAAATTCATATCTCCTCTTCTCCAAAAATTCCACCAAAATCCAGGCAACCTCCAGTTGCAATGAGAACCACTCCACCAAAAATCAGCTCAAGGAAAAATCCCCACATGCCAAAAACATTCTGTCGAACACCTAGCATGCAGTGTCACTTTGCACTTTCAGAGAGTTTCAGAGTTTCACTAAGTTCAGTGTCGTCAGGGTTCAGTCACCTGTCAACAGTGCGCCCTGGCGCGTTGCGCACGGCCTTTCCTCCCTGGCTAGAGCGCCACACACCTCCTTGGACAGACGCAGGCGTCGGTGGCGGCGAGCCTCGCAGGCGTTGGCGGTTTCTGTGGTGGCCGAGCCACCCGTGGCGGCCAGCGAGGGCCTGAGCCAGCTCGCCACGCCGTCCGCGCCCAACGCGCTCCACGCCTTCCGCTGGCCTCATGCACGCCCAGCACACCCAGCTTTCATCGCCGTGGCCGGCAAGCACAGGGCGCGCCCTCCGCCGCTGACGGGCCCGCGCCACCCCGTTCCATCGAAACCCACTCAAAGCTCCTAATCCAAGTCGGTTTAGTGTCTGAATGGAACTAGTGGGCCTCCACGATGACGCTCAACCCCCTAAACCTCCCCAACCAAGCTCTGCGCCGCCGTAACCTTCGCCGGAGAACTCCGTACACGGCCACCGCCTCGGGCCGCCTATAAAAAGGGGCCCCGAGCTCGCCCTCAAGCTCGCACCACCTCTGCACCTCACCAACACCACGCCAGGCCACTAGGAGGACCTCGAGGAGGTATCCTCCCCCAACTCCGGCCGCCCCGTTCCGCCTCGGCCACCACCTCGTTTCACTCCGGTGAGACCGTCCTCGATGCCCAAATCTCGTCGATAGCCTCCTCTAGCACCCAGTAAGCTAACCCCCGCTTCAATTTGGCCTTCGCAGCCCTCCCCGACAAGATCACACTCCACCCGAGCCGCCGTCCACCGGAGCAAGGGCCGCCCGTCGGCAGTGGTGCTCATGGCGACCACCACCACCACCCACCGACGCAGAATGGCCTTGAGTAGGGAGGTACCACCCAATCCTCTGCCTCGCCGTGGATCGCTTGGCGACCACTGACTCTCGGCGCCCGACGAGCTCCGTCCCCTCGTTTGAATTTTCAAACCTGACGGGTGGGACCCGCCCGTCGACCTCTCTGTTCTTTTTGAAACGTTTTACGAAGCGTATTACGACAAATGGGCTTTCCAATCTGAATCGTTTTCTGAACTTTTACGTTACGCCCCACAGTATTTTCTGTTTCATTCTGAAAGGTCCTTGGACCAAAACACTTATAACTTTTAAACAGAAAAGGATTTTTGAGTGATTCTTTTCTGTCCTCTTCAAAATTTTGTCTAGTTTTTTATCAGATTTGTTTGAAAAATAGTTGGAATATTTTTGAGCACCCTTGGTATTTACGTTAGTGCGTATATTTTTGTATACCGTAGATACCAAGGAGGTGACGAACAATGAACTTCACCGAGCTAGGCCCCGACTACTCCGTACCATGTAAGCATGTTTGAACTTTTGATATGATAAGTGTTTGGGCATGTTTGCATTAATTAGTATCATGGCATGTTTATGAGCATCTCGATGAAAGTTTTATCACGTAAAAGTTGAGGCAAGTAAGTTTCGGAAATCCATGAGTTGTTGGAAACGAGTTGCATGGCCATGAGTTGGCATGAGAATGGGTAAGATGGCAGTGTTGTAGCATGCGGTCTTATACCGAGCCGTTGACCCGGTGTCAACATAAATCAGTCACGATTCCGTCGAGTCTCCCCTTCCTACTACCACATGTTTTCCATAGGGATACGACTTAGTAAGTTGCAAACCACTTTACGGTACACACAAAATCGAGAGGCGGGATGAGGGTTCCATGGCCTGGATTAAAGCCTATCATCCGGTCAGGGCATGGGTGTTTCGGTTGGGACCGAGAGGGGCACCCTTAGAGCACGCCAGATATAAATTTGATCCCATGCTATTCGAGATTGTGATCTCCCGTCTCAAAGTTTTTCTTGAGCTACTGTCTAGGGTGATTCACGCAACGTGAGGTAGGATGGGTGTGTCTTGGTTAGCTGTGTTTCCTCCGAAATACCATAAGCGGAACTAGTCCCCGTGACTACGGAAATCCGTTGGTGTGGATAATTTAGTACAAACTCTGCAGAGTCAAAATCCTTGAAATCATCTTATTCAGATCCAAGTGTTGTGTTCATCTTATCTTGTCAAATGTTAGTCCCGGAGACAGAAACTCCTGAGAACCACATGAGTGTTAAAGGTTTATTTCCTGTGGATGGACTAACTCGTTTACTGTCTTGTGATGAATATTTTCCGTGAATACCATTTCTTGTAAAATGAAGTATAAGCCCTTTCTGCGATGTCGCTCAGATGTCCGACTGTGGCATTGTTATTTACTTGTTTTGATACAAGCCCTTTCTGTGATGTCGCCCGGACGTCCGACTTTGGCACGCATGTATTTTCTTTCAGTATAAGCCCTTTATGAGGTGTCGCTTAGACGCCCGACTGTGGCATGCTTTACTTATTTGTTCGCCCTTTGAGGTGTCGCTTCAGACACCCGATTGGTTTTTAGTTTATTTTCTTTGGGTTTTCGAGCGGACTACCGCCGATTCCCTTTTTACTTACCTTGCTATACTGATTTGATTGCGCATTATTAAATTACTCATGGCGCATTCGTGCATACATTTGTTATATCTTTTGTCCGAACTGTCTAGCGAGTACTTTCAAAGTACTCACCTGGCTTGTTGATTTGGCCAGATGCAGACGAAGGCGATCTCATGGATGAAGAGTTCGATAGCGAGTCCGACATCTAGAGGAATCCCAGTCAGTCTCGTGCGACCCCTGGATTAGTAACTGTGTTATATTCGCTTCCGCTACCCAAATAAATTCACCGAGCCTCACCTCGACGCTCGATGAGCCGCATCTTGAGTCATATCATCCACTCCACTGTGTTATTCCACTATTTTACCTCGAGTCAGTAGTATGCCACCACTCCACTGTGTCATATCCGCCACTATGTATAATTATTGGCGTGCTTGTAATAAGATTGTTGAGCAAGATCAGCTCGACCCTGTAATATAGTAAATGCTACTGGCTTATTGTATCAAGGTTTTGTCTACCAGTGAGGAGGATTTTCCTCACACTGGAATTAATAGATCAGTTTCTCAATAAATATTTTTATTGGAAAACCGGTCGTGACAAGCTTGGTACCAGAGCCAGCCGATTTGTGAGGAAGCCACTAGGTGCGATCGCTAATCGGTTATTAGCATATAGAGCTATTTCTAAATTTTACAAATGTAGTCAATTTCTAACAGTCAAGATAAATTTATGATTTGACCACTCAGGATTTTTGCCTACTTTTGTAGATGGCAGGTAACAACTGCGAGTCATAGATGTTCGCCAACATGCCCGATGGGTTCGTCAAGCTTCTCTCCTTCATCGTCCAAGGCGCGATGGGGCCATCTGTGCGCCCCGTCTTCTCCCTCTCTCAACACAAGGTCAATGACCGTCTAACCATGCACCAGGCCGCGGTGCAATTCAAGGGAGGGCGAGTTGAGCGTTTCCGGTTCTTGGGGAGAGCCATGCCCACGGAGAAGCATGCACTGCAGATGGCAGCCCGGGAGGCGATAGCTCGTCTCAGGGATATCCTTTCTTCGATGAAGACTCGTCGTTACCGCTACCTTCCATGTCACGTGCCATACACCTGCCACTACGCGTTCTCTTGCCCCAGAGGAGAATGAGACAAAGCTTTTGAGATGCTTACCGAGTATCTCCGGGCTTTGGAGGCAGCCTTCGACAACCTGGTGGACGATTTTGTAGCTGCCCGCATGGACTCAGTCCATGGCCGTGCCGCCAACAGGAGGGAGCTCCTGTGCACCGCACCGCCACTGATTTTCGTCTCATCATCAGCATCTTTTGCTCCTACTGCTCTCGCCACTACTCGTCGCCTGCCTACCACGGAGGAGTTCAACCATGTCATTGCTCCTTCCCCAGTTTGTTCTGCACCACCCCTTGCGCCCGCTCATGTTCGAGCTGTCCCGCATAGGGCACCTGCCTCACCAACTCAGCGCAGCACTTCATGTCTGGAGCCTATCTCCGAAGAGGAGGTTGAGTCCCCAGCCTCACTGCGCCTCACCCTTGGCAGGCCAAGGGAAATCCTTACCATCTCCCATTGATGCACGCTTAGCCGCCATGCGAAGTACCGACTTGTGCGATATGTTTATATGTAGACAAGCTGTGAGAAGTAGCTTGTTTGCGCATCATGTAGGAGCTGGAGGAGTGCACTAGCCTAAATAACAATGTCAGGAATATGTACGCATATCCTGAGTGATGTATTGTATAATTACTGCTTGCGTGTAAGATATGTAATGAGCAGTCCTTCTCCGTGCGCAAATGTTTATTCTCTTGAAAAATCTTGGAGCATTTGAGACTTCTTCCGTCTTCATGAATTTATTGACTATTGCGACTCAAATTTCTTTTCTTATGAGTTTCACAAAATATGTCCCCAGAGTGAACAATGTCTCGTCCTTGGACGCGCTCCATGCCAACTCCACCAGAGCAAAATTATGACACACAACCCAGCAACAATTTCATACAGAGGCAGTCAAGTCAACAGGACAGTGAAACGACACTTTCCCAAATGTGTCGTCTTTATGAGCAAAGTCAGCAACAACATCAGGAAATGATGAACCAAGTCATCAATATGGGAAATCACCGTGGGCAGTTTCAGCAGCAATCAAAGTTATCCGAGCTACAAAAGACGCGTCCCCAAACATTTTCTCACAGCGACAAACCTCTTGAAGCCGAGGACTGGCTTGAGACATGGAAAGAAAATTAATTATTGCCCAGTGTTCAGATGTGGAGAAAATCGTATGCACCACACTATCTCACTGGAGCAGTCGCATCGTGGTGGGAAAATTTCCTACACATGCACCCCAACGAAAATAATATAACATGGGAGGAGTTTAAAGAAGGTTTTCGTGGGGCACACATTCCTAAGAGTCTCATGAAGATCAAAAAGAGAGAATTTGATGACCTCAAGCAAAGGACAATGACGGTGTCAGAATACAACAGTCAGTTTACTTTGTTGTCTCGCTACGCCAACGAGGAGCGTATGTCGGAAAGCAAGAAGATGGAGAAATTCCTAGGCGATTACGGCCTTGACGCTTAAATGCCAACTGGTCGTGCACACCTTTCCAGATTTTAAGACGGCTGGTGGATAAGGCCATTACCTTGGAGAATGAGAGACGCAGCTTAGAAGATTTCCATAGCGGAAGAGGGACCAGACTAATCATGCCCGCAACCACCGCAAAGAAGACAGATGTTGAAAAACTGGACACCCAAACCCACGACAAGGGTCTCACGTTCAATCAAGAATTTTCATGCAAGGGACAAGGAGTTCACATACCGCCCAGGCGTTACACATTACGCTTGTGGAGAAGAAGGGCACTATGCCAAGCAGTGCCCCAAGCCAAGGAACTCGACCCCAAAGCCGAACAACGGAGGCAATAATTCGGCGCCAAAGCGCAACAATTTCAACCCAAATAACAACCCCAGGAAGGGTCATCTAAACCATGTGACCAAAGAGGAAGCATAGAATGCCCCAGATATCGTACTCGGTATGTTTCCTGTCAACACAATACCTGCCATGGTTTTGTTTGATTCTGGAGCTTCTCACTCTTTCATTTCGAAAAGTTTTGCCTCGCAAAATAATTTTTCGATGCTTCCCTTGGAAAAATCTATGATCGTCAAGTCCCACGGAATTAAGCAAGTTACCCGGAGATATTGCGGGGAGTAATTATTGAGTTTGAAGGGTTGAAGTTTCGCGTCAATCTTATTGTGTTGGAAAATAAAGGACTGGATGTCATCTTAGGGATGGATTGGTTAACTACCAACAAAGGTTTTATTGACTGCTTCAACCGGACCGTGATTCTCACCCACCACCATGGGAAGACCATAGAAGTCTCAGCCAAGGAAAGAAAAATATGCCGGCAACCAAGATTGAACAAGGTGGATATTTCTGAATTGAGCAAGGTTCCAGTAGTGTATGAATTTCCAGACGTATTTCCCGAAGAACTACCAGGCATGCCACCGCATCGAGAGATAGAATTCAGCATTGAGCTAGCACCGGAACCGCCCCATATACAAGAAACCATACACAATGGCACCATCCGAATTGGTAGAACTGAAGAAGCAAATAAAAGAATTCTTGGACAAAGGTTATATCTGAGCCAGCTCCTCACCACAGGGTTCACCAATTTTATTTGCCAAAAAGAAGGATGGAACCCTGAGATTGTGCATAGACTATCGAGCGCTTAACATGGTCACAATCAAGAACAAATATCCGATGCCACGAATAAATGATTTATTTGATCAGATCGCTCAGGCCAAGGTGTTCTCAAAAATTGACTTGAGTTCGGGATACCATCAATTAAAAGTGCGAACCGAAGATATTCCCAAGACGGCTTTCACCTCCAGATACGGATTGTATGAGTTCACCCTAATGCCATTCGGACTAACAAACGCCCCCGCATATTTTGTTAACCTCATGAACAAAGTATTTATGAAGTTTATGGACAAGTTTGTTGTGGTATTTATCGATGATTTTCTGGTATACTCCAAGACACCAGAAGAGCACGCTGAACATCTCCGAATTGTACTAGGGAACTCAGAAACATCAATAGTACGCTAAATTCAGTAAGTGTGAATTTTGGCTAAGGCAAGTAGGTTTTCCGGGCCACATCTTGACCCAAGAAGGTATTGCCGTAGACCCGGAAAAAGTCAAGGCCAGATTTCTGGTGGAAGCCACCGAACAGCGTAGCAGACGTCTGAAGTTTCTTGGGAATGGCAGGATGCTACCGAAGATTTATTGAAGGATTCTCCACCATAGCAAAGCCAATGACGCAGCTACTCAAGAAAGACAAGAAGTTTGAATGGACGGAAGTTTGCGAGAAAAGTTTCCAAGAATTAAAAAGGAAATTAACATCGGCACCACTATTAATTATGCCGGACATACACAAGAATTTTGAGGTGTATTGCGACGCATCCCGGAAAGGCCTCGGATGTGTGTTGATGCAAGAAGGCAAGGTAGTCGCATATGTCTACAGCCAACTTCGCAAGCATGAGGAAAATTATCCTACTCATGACCTAGAGTTAGCAGCAGTTATTCATGCACTCAAAGAATGGAGACACTTTTTACTTGGAAATCGTTGTGAGATATACACGGACCATAATAGCCTCAAGTGTATTTTCACCCAACCGAAACTAAATTTAAGGCAACGACGCTGGTTGGAACTAGTGAAGGATTATGACATTGGAATCCACTATCACCCAGGTAAAGAAAATGTAGTGGCAGACGCTCTAAGTCGGAACCCTAGCCCAAACGGCGACGGCCTGCCAAACCTGAGACCTGAATTTCGGCAGGAGTTTGCTAAACTCAACTTGCTGGTAGTCACCGAAGGCAGCGTATCGAATTTAGAAATACAGCCTACCCTAATGGAAACAATTAAGGAGGCTCAGCATGGACACCCCAGCATTGAAGGCATTAAACGGAAAGTGAGTTTGGGCAAGGCCCCAGAATTCATTATCGATGAACAAGGAATATTGTGGTACGGAGATAGACTCTGCGTACCAAATATCAAGGACCTTAAACAGCAGATCTTAGCTGAAGGCCACACCGCCCCGTATTCAATACATCATGGAGGTACAAAAATGTACAAGGATATTCAGGAAAAAATTTGGTGGCACGGTCTAAAAAGGGACATAGCCACGTTCATCGCATGTTGTGACTCTTGTCAACGCATCAAGGCCGAGCACCAGAAACCGGACGGACTTTTACAGCCAAATAAAATACCCGAGTGGAAATGGGACGAGATTGGGATGGATTTTATTGTTGGGTACCTCGGTCACGCACGGAAATAATGCCATTTGGGTCATCAGCGATAGACTGACTAAAGTAGCACACTTCATCCCGTGAAGACAACCCACACCACTCGAAACTTGCTAGGCTTTATCTTTTTCCGTATAAATCGCTTACATGGAGTCGAAGAAAATAATCTCAGACAGAGGCACTCAATTCGTCTCGATTTTGGGATCACTTACAGCAAGCTCTGGGAACTCAAGCGGCATTCAAGACCGCATACCACCCCAGACGGATGGGCAAGCGGCGAGTAAACCAGATTCTAGAAGATATCTTTGAGAGCATGTGTCCTCACCTATGGGACCAGTTGGGAAGAGATCTTACCATACGTGAGTTAGCATATAACAACAGTTATCGAGCCAGCACAAATGGCACCATTTGAGGCTCATGCGGCGAAGATGTCGTACCCGCTAAATTGGTGGGAAACCGGAGACAGCCATATCTTCGGCCCAAACATGCTCAAGGAGGCTGAAGATAAAGTCAAGGTGATTAGGGATCGACTCAAGACAACCCAAAGTCGACAGAAGAGTTATTACGATCAAAGACATCGGGTAATCAGCTTTGAACCCGGTGAATTTGTGTACCTACGAGTATCCCCTATGAGAGGCCTACATCGATTCAAGATTAAAGGGAAGCTGGCACCAAGATTCATCGGACCATTCTGCATAGTGGCACGGAGAGGCAAGGTAGCCTACCAGCTAGACTTACCTGAAGATTTATCCGACGTCCACGACGTGTTCCACGTCTCGCAGTTGAGGAAGTGCGTGAGCAACCCGGAGAAGCAAGTATCCCATGAAAACATTGACATGCAGCCTGACCTCACATATCGCGAACATCCAATAAAAATCATGGAGGAATCTGAAAGGAGGAACCGACAGAAAACCATCAAAATTTTCAGAGTTCAGTGGAGCAACCACACCGAGAGTGAAGCCACTTGGGAAGGAGAGGATTTTCTTCTGACAGAGCACCCACATTTATTTGAGGCTCAGCTGAAATCTCGGGGACGAGATTTTTCCTAAGGGGGTAGGTGTTGTGACACTCCAAAATTTTTGTTTTGGTTTTCAACAAAAACTTTGTTGGTTTTGAAGCAGGTCATTTAAACCCTTCCAAAAATCTCTTTCTCTCAAGAATTTTTCCTTTGACAAAAGATTTTATTTTGGCACCTTCTTCAACTCTGGTGTTGGTTATTAAAAACCTTTCTTCTGATTTCCCCCCTTCTCAAATTTATTTTTGGGATTTATTTTCTTTTAGAAGAAAACCCTAGGAGTTTTAGTTCTTATCTTATTTAAAAAAACACCCATGGTTTTATCTTGCCTCTTGTGGTAAATCTTCCCAAAACCCCTCCTTCCCCTTTGGGACAATCCAAATATTCTGTCCCAACAAGTCCAACTCATTTTTGGATTTTTATTTCATTTATTTCTTTGCCCAAAGCAATTATGTCCATATTTTTGAGCCCAGGTGATTTGCAAAGCAAGTACCTTAATGCCTTTGAACTTTGATCTCAAATCAACTCCTCTGGATAGTCCCTAGCACCCACAACCTAGAACCATCAAGATCTACTCTTCTTACATTCAAAATTTTCAAGTTTCAGCTTCGCAAGTTTGGACCAGATTTGTCAAATTTGGTGAAATTCATATCTCCTTTTCTCCAAAAATTCCACCAAAATTCCGGCAACCTCCAGTTGCAATGAGAAGCCACTCCACCAAAAATCAGCTCAAGGAAAAATCCCCACATGCCGAAAACATTCTGTCGAACACCTAGCATGCACTGTCACTTTGCACTTTCAGAGAGTTTGAGTTTGATGAAGTTCGGTGTCGTCGAGGTTGATCCACTGTCAACAGGGCGCCTACAGCGCTATGACGGCCTCTCCTCCCTGGCCAGAGCGCCGCACGCCTCCTTGGACGGATGCAGGTTTCCGTGGCGGCGAGCCTCGCCGGCGTTGGCGGTTTCTGTGGTGGACGAGCCACCCATGGCGGCCAGCGAGGGCCTGAGCCAGCTCGCCACGCCGTCCAGCACCGCCCAACGCTCCCCTACCTTCCGCGTGGCCTCATGCATGCCAGCACACCCCCGCGGCACCGTCGCTATGGCCGGCAAGCACAGGGCGCACCCTCTGCCACCGACGGGCCCGCGCCACCCTGTTCCGTCTAAATCCACTCAAAGCTCCTAATCCAAGTCCTTTTAGCGTCTGAATGGAACGGTGGGCCTCCGTGATGACGCTCAACCCCTAAACCTCCCGACCAAGCTCTGCGCGCCGTAACCTTCACCGGAGAACTCCGTTCACGGCCACCGCCTCGGACCGCCTATAAAAAGGGGCCCCGAGCTCGCCCTCAAGCTCGCACCACCTCTGCACCTCACCAACACCACGCCAGGCCACTAGGAGGACCTCGAGGAGGTCTCCTCCCCCAACTCCGGCCACCCCGTCCCGCCTCGGCCACCACCTCGTTTCACTCCGGTGAGGCCGTCCCCGACACCCAAATCTCGTCGATAGCGTCCTCTAGCACCCAGTAAGCTAACCCCCGCTTCAATTTGGCCTTCGCAGCCCTCCCCGACGAGATCACACTCCACCCGAGCCGCCCGTCACGGAGCAAGGGCTGCCGTCGGCGTGGTGCTCGCCGGCGACCACCACCACCACCCACCGACGCGAATGGCCTTGAGCATGGAGGTACCACCCGATCCTCACCTGCCTCGCCGTGGATCGCCGCCGGCGACCACCGCAGCTCTCGGGCGCCGTCGAGCTCCGTCTCCGCGTTTGAATTTTCAAACCTGACGGGTGGGACCCGCCGTCAGCCTCTCTCGTTCTTTTTAACGTTTTCAAAGCGTATTCGACAAATGCGCTTTCCAATCTGAATCGTTTTCTAAACTTTTCTGTTACGCTTCGAGTATTTTCTGTTTCATTACGTAAAGGTACTTGGACCAAAACACTTATAACTTTTAAATGTAAAAGGATTTTTGAGTGATTCTTTTCTGTCCTCTTCAAAATTTTGTCTAGTTTTCATCAGATTTATTTGAAAAATATTTGGAATATGTTTTATGCACTTTGGTATTTACGTTAGTGCGTATATTTTTGTATACCGTGAATACAGAAGGAGGTGTGAACCGCTTGAACTTCACCGAGCTAGGCCCCGACTACTCCGAACCAGGCAAGCATGTTTGAACTTTTGATATGATAAGTGTTTGGGCATGTTTGCATTAATTAGTATCATGGCATGTTCATGAGCATCTCGATGGAAGTTTTATCACGTAAAAGTTGAGGCAAGTAAGTTTCGGAAATCCATGAGTTGTTGGAAACGAGTTGCATGGCCATGAGTTGGCGTGAGAATGGGTAAGATGGCAGTGTTGTAGCATGCCGGTCTTATGCCAGACCATTGACCCAGTGTCAACATAAATCAGTCCAGTTCCTGTCCATCTCCCCCTTCCTACTACCACATGTTTTCCGCAAGGGATACGGCTTAGTAAGTTGCAAACCACTTTCTAGTACACACCAAATTGAGAGGCCGGGATGAGGGTTCCATGGCCCTGGATTAAAGCCTATCATCCGGTCAGGGGGCATGGGTGTTTTCGGTTGGGACCGAGAGGGGGGCACCCCTTAGAGCGCGCTAATATAAATTTGATCCCTTTCTATTCTAGATTGTGATCTCCACGTCTCAAAGTTTTTCTTGAGCGCTGTCTAGGGTGATTCTGGCAATGTGAGGTAGGATGGGTGTGTACTGGTTAGCTGTGTTTCCTCCGAAATACCGTAAACGGAACTAGTCCCCCGTGACTACGGAAATCCGTTGGCTGTGGATAATTTAGTACAAACTCTGCAGAGTCAAAAATCCTGGAAAGCATCTTATTCAGATCCAAGTGTTGTGTTCATCTTATCTTGTCAAATGTTAGTCCCGGAGACAGAAACTCCTGAGAACCACATGAGTGTTAAAGGTTTATTTCCTGTGGATGGACTAACTCGTTCTTATCTTGTGATGAATATTTTCCGTGAATACCATTTCTTGTAAAATGAAGTATAAGCCCTTTTCTGCGATGTCGCTCGGATGTCCGATTGTGGCATTGTTATTTACTTGTTTTGATACAAGCCCTTTACGTGATGTCGCCTGACGTCCGGATCGCGGGCACGCATGTCTTTTCTTTCAAGATAAGCCCTTGATGAGGTGTCGCTTAGACGCTCGATCGTGGCATGCTTTACTTATTTGTTCGCCCTTTGAGGTGTCGCTTCAGACACCCGATCGGTTTTTAGTTTATTTTCTTTGGGTTTTCGAGCAGACTACCGCCGATTCCCTTTTTACTTACCTTGCTATACTGATTTGATTGCGCATTATTAAATTACTCATGGCGCATTCGTGCATACATTTGTTATATCTTTTGTCCGAACTGTCTTGCGAGTACTTTCAAAGTACTCACCTGGCTTGTTGATTTGGCCAGATGCTGATGAAGGCGATCTCATGGATCAAGAGTTCGATAGCGAGTCCGACGCCTAGAGGAATCCCAGTCAGTCTCGTGCGACCCCTGGATTAGTAACTGTGTTATATTCACTTCCGCTACCCAAATAATTTCACCGAGCCTCACCTCGACGCTCGATGAGCCGCCAGTGCAGAAGTCATATCATCCACTCCACTGTGTTATTCCACTACTTTACCTCGAGTCAGTAGTATGCCACCACTCCACTGTGTCATATCCGCCACTATGTATAATTATTGGCGTGCTTGTAATAAGATTGTTGAGCAAGATCAGCTCGACCCTGTAATATATTAAATGCTACTGGCTTATTGTATCAACGTTTTGTCTACCAGTGAGGAGGATTTTCCTCACACTGGAATTAATAGATCGGTTTCTCAATAAATATTTTTATTGGAAAACTGGTCGTGACAATGAAGGATAAAACCGGTCGTGACAATGAAGGATATCATTACAAATAAAAGAAGGATACCTGAATCTGAAATTTCCACCATGCTTGCTAATTACACTTTTAAGGGTGGAATACCAAAGAAACTTGGAGATCCGGGTGTTCCAACTATACCATGTTCCATTAAAAGAAATTATGTTAGAACTTCTTTATGTGATCTTGGAGCCGGTGTTAGTGTTATGCCTCTCTCTTTATATCGGAGACTTGAATTGAATAAGTTGACATCTACTGAAATATCTTTGCAAATGGCTGATAAATCAACTGCTATACCTGTCGGTATTTGTGAGGATGTGCCTGTTGTGGTTGCAAATGTCAATATCTTAACGGACTTTGTTATTCTTGATATTCCCGAGGACGATAGTATGTCTATTATCCTTGGTAGACCTTTTCTTAATACTGCAGGGGCTGTTATTGATTCCAACAAAGGCAATGTCACTTTTCATGTTAATGGCAATGATCATACGGTACACTTTCCGAGGAAACAATCTCAAGTTCATAGCATCAATTCTATTGAAAAAGTTCCAACTATCATTTTTGGAGGTTTTGAATTTCCTCTCCCCACTGTCAAGAAAAAATATGATATTCTTATTGTTGGGGATTTTCATATCCCCGTTGAGGTAACTTAGTGTCATTCGAAACTTCTCTCGTTCCGTGTTATTCGGAATGAGTTTGTTAACAAGACTTGATCAACTTTCTTAGCGGGTTCATTTTGATGATCACGAGATGGATGAAACTAGAAGGCACAACCTACATGCCCTCTTTTACTTTACATTATTTAGAATAAATAAAGCAAAAATAGTATTATCTGTCTGTTTCCTGAATTATCCGTGAAATAAAAAATAATTCGAAAATAAAAGTGCTCCAAATGCCCTGCAAATTTAGTATGATTTTTTCTGGAATATTTGAGGATTTTAGGCACTGAAAACACTTCAGGAGGGGCAAACACCAGGCCACGAGAGAGGAGGGCGCCCCCCCCCCCTGTAGGGCGCGCCCCCTATCTCGTGGGCCCCTGGTGGCTCCCCTCCACTTATGCCAGCTCCCACACACTTCATCTTTTACCCAGAAAAATCCCCATCCAGCTCAAGCACGAGTTCTAGCTCGTTTTGCTGCGATTTTTGATCTCTTAGCTCAAAGCTCCATTCACAAAACTGCTTTGGGAGATTGTTGCTTGGTATGTGGCTCCTCTATTGGTCCAATTAGTTTTTGTTCTAGTGCTTTATTCATTGCAAATTTTTGCTGCTTAGGTGACCATGTTCTTGAGCTTGCACGTTAAATTTTTGAGGTCCCAAGCAATTCTAATGCATGATATGGGCTCTAGGCACTTGTAGGAGTAGTTGCTATCATTCTTGTTTAATCTTATGCACTTTTATTTTGAAGTTACTAAAAATTTCAGAAATTTCCAGAGAATGTTAAGGAGACTATTGAGGGGCTCCTCTAGCCAAAGCTCTCAGGAAAAACAAGCTAAAGAGAAGGAAAAAGCCAAGTATAATCTTCCTCGCTTAGCGGAAGTACGACCGTGTGAATGGCCATGTGATGATTTCTTGGGAGAGGATGGAATTCATGAAGACTTTTATGCTTTAATTGAGACTGCAGGCCTCACCGGTTTCATCAACGACCGAATCGATCAGTATCTCTTACTCACCAATACTTTCGTGCAGAACTTTTATTTTTATCCTAAGAAGTCACCGCCTGCAGTATCTTTTCACTTATATGATGAGTTCAAAGAAATGTCTTTACATCATTTTTGCGCAGTATGTAGGATACCTTATGAGGGAGAATTAGAGGAACCCCATCGTGAAGATGTGGCTGGCTTTGTTAATACTATCGCCGTAGAGGAGCCAAAGAAGGGTTCCGAAGCAAAAGTCTCTAGCATACACATTCTTGTTTTATGCTACTTTGCCATATTTGCTAGTAGATGCTTGATTGGTCATGGGAATAGTGGAAACTTGAGCGTTCCTGATATTATCATTCTTCAACATGCTTTGCTTGGAGACAATAGTTTTAATATGGGTGTCGTCATTGCTAAACGGCTAGCCCTTAATCATACAAAAGGCCCCATATTTGGAGGTATCTATGCTTCACGTCTTGCTAAACATTTTCAGATACCCATTAGGCACCATGAGGAGGAGGAGACAACATTGCCTCCTCACATTTTAGATTACAAGATCATGGTAGCACATAAGTTTATTGTTGACAACGAAGATAAGATGCTCTTGTATAAACTTAGGTTCAATAAGAAACACTTTGAGATTATTATTTTGCATGCGCCTCTGTTGTTTGATTTGCTTGCAGAAAAATTTCTCGTCACACCGGAAGCGGTGAACAATCATCGAGCTCAAGCTTTTACACCTGAACCTGAACCTGAACCTGAGTTGGACCCTTATCGTGCATCATCTGTCCAGTGGGATCCGGAGATGACCAGCCAGTGGTATCCTGATTACACCTCCCAGTACACCGGGGAGAGTAGCGGCGGTCCCTGGTACTAGACAAACTTAGGCCAAAAGCCTAAGCTTGGAAATACGTATTTCTCACCGACTTTACATTCATGTTCACACACTAGTCATCGGTGCTCATACTCTTTCATTGTACTATCCATGCTAGTTTAAATTTCTTTTTCTAGTTTTCTTCTTGTGTGTTCGATAAACCTTGAGAAAAACCAAAAAATTAGTTAGTTTAATTTCCTTGCCCGTAGTAGGAATTAAAATGAAAACCCACAAATATTTCTCGTTCTTCTTTTACTTGTTGGGAGCTTTCCTGTGTAAATAGTTTTATTTTCTTTCATTTGGGGGTCGAGAAGACCATATTGAAAATGCTTAGTGGCTCTTATAGGCATGATTGTTTATTTAATTTAGAGCCCATATTACTTGTCTTCTCTCTTGAGTTGAATGCTTGCAGATTCCAGCTTAGTCCAATGCATGTACATTCTTATTATTATACACATCGTTCGGTCGTGCAAGTGAAAGGCAATAATGACGATATATGATGGACTTATTGGGATGAGAAAAGCTGGTATGAACTCGACCTCTCTTGTCTTTGTAAATATGATAAGTTCATTGTTCCTGAGTCAGCTATTATGAAGTAAACATATTTGCAATGTCATCTAGATATTATAGTTACTTGTGACATGCCTGATTAGCTATGAGTTATAATAGTTTACCTTGCGTGCTAACATGCTATTAGAATGATTATGATGTGGTATGATGGGATGGTATCCTCCTTTGAATGAATTGAGTGACTCGACTTGGCACATGTTCACGCATGTAGTTGAATCAAATCAACATAGCCTTCACGATATTTATGTTCATGGTGGATTATATCCTACTCATGCTTGTACTCGGTGTGAATTAATTTTAATGCATGCTTACCACTGTTGTCGCTCTCTTAGTTGGTCGCTTCCCAGTCTTTTGCTAGCCTTCACCTGTACTAAGCGGGAATACTGCTTGTGCATCCAACTCCTTAAACCCCAAAAGTTGTTCCATATGAGTCCACTATATCTACCTATTTGCGGTATCTACCTGCCGTTCCAAGTAAATTTGTATGTGCCAAACTCCAAACCTTCAAATGAAATTCTGTTTTGTATGCTCGAGCAGCTCATGTTACAACTAGGGCTGCCTATATCTTCCATGCTAGGTGGGTTATTCTCACGAGGAGTGGACTCCGCTCCTCATTCACGAGAAAGGGCCGGTAACCAGGATGCCCAGTCCCATGATCCAAAAAGATCAAAGCAAATCAAAATAATTAAACAAAACTCCCCCAGGGCTGTTGTTTGTTGGACGCACTCGTTGTTTCGAGCAAGCCATGGATTGATGCTTGTTGGTGGTTGGGGCAGTACAAACCTTTACCATTCTGTTTGGGAACTGCCTATAATGCATTTAGTGTGGAAGATACAGCCATCTCATAGATGTTGCGTTGACAGCAAAAGTATACCGCTCAAAATGTTATCCAATCTCTATTTTAAAATCGAGCTCTGGCACCTCTACAAATCCCTGCTTCCCTCTGCAAAGGGCCTATCTATTTACTTTTTATGTTGAGTCATCACCCATCTTATTAATAGCACCCGCTGGAGAGCACACTGTCATTTGCATTCATTATTACTGGTTTATATTGGGTATGACTTGACTGGATCTCTTTTACCATGAATTACAATGTTTAGTCAGTCCTTGATCTTTAAAGGTGCTCTGCATTTATGTTTTGGGGTCTCAGAAAGGGCTAGCGAGATACCATTTTGTTATATCATGTTATGATTATTTTGAGAAAGTGTTGTCATCCGAGTTTTATTATTATGGCTCGCTAGCTGATTATGCAATTGGTATGAGTAATTGTGAGACCTATGTGTTATTGTGAGTATGGTTAGTTCATAATATTTGTTGAAACTTGAATGCTGGCTTTTCATGTTACAACAACAAGAGCAAACACAGTTTGTAAAAGTTTTTCTTTATCACTTTCAGTTTATCAACTGAATTGCTTGAGGACAAGCAAATGTCTAAGCTTGGGGGAGTTGATACGTCTCCAACATATCTACTTTTCCAAACACTTTTGCCCTTGTTTTGGACTCTAACTTGCATGATTTGAATGAAACTAACCGGACTGACGCTGTTTTTAGCAGAACTACCATGATGTTGTTTTATGTGTAGAAACGAACAATTCTTGGAATGTCCTGTAAATCCACGGAGGCACTTTTGTGAATTAATAAGAATTTTTGGCGAAAGAATTAATTCGAGGGGGCCCACAGCCTGTCCACGAGACAGGGGGGTGCGCCCACCCCATAGGGTGTGGCCTCCTATCTCGTGGGCCCCCTGGACCTCCTCCGAGCTCAACTCCAACTCCATATATTCCGTCTCGGGGAGAAAAAAAATCAGAGAGAAAGTTCCATCGCGTTTTACGACACAGAGCTGCCGCCAAGCCCTAATCTCTCTCAAGAGGGCTGATCTGGAGTCCGTTCGGGGCTCCGGAGAGGGGGATTCGTCGCCGTCGTCATCATCAACCATCCTCCATCACCAATTTCATGATGCTCACCGCCGTGTGTGAGTAATTCCATCATAGGCTTGCTTGGACGCCGATGGGTTGGATGAGATTTACCATGTAATCAAGTTAGTTTTGTTAGGGTTTGATCCCTAGTATCCACTATGTTACGAGATTGATGTTGCTATGACTTTGCTATGCTTAATGCTTGTCACTAGGGCCCGAGTGCCATGATTTCAAATCTGAACCTATTATGTTTTCATCAATATATGTGTGTTCTTGATCCTATCTTGCAAGTCTATAGTCACCTATTATGTGTTATGATCCGACAACCCCGAAGTGACAATAATCGGGATACTTCTCGGTGATGACCATAGTTTGAGGAGTTCATGTATTCACTATGTGTTAATGCTTTGGTCCGGTTCTCTATTAAAAGGATGCCTTAATATCCCTTAGTTTCCGTAAGGACCCCGCTGCAACGGGAGGGTAGGACAAAAGATGTCATGCAAGTTCTTTTCCATAAGCACGTATGACTACTTACGGAATACATGCCTACATTACATTGATGAATTGGAGCTAGTTCTATATCACCCTTTGTTATAACTGTTGCATGAGGAATCGCATCCGGCATAATTATCCATCACTGATCCATTGCCTACGAGCTTTTCATATATTGTTCTCCGCTTATTTACTTTTCCATTGCTACTGTTACAACTGCTACAAAAACCTAAAAATATTTATCTTTACTGTTGCTACTGTTACCATTATTATCATACTACTTTGCTACTAAACACTTTGCTGCAGATACTAAGTTATCCAGGTGTGGTTGAATTGCTAACTCAACTGCTAATACTGAAGAATATTCTTTTGCTCCCCTTGTGTCGAATCAATAAATTTGGGTTGTACTTCACCCTCGAAAGCTGTTGCGATCCCCTACACTTGTTCGTAGAAATAAGCGGAGAAGTTAATGGGAAGCCGGACACTGTTCGCTACGGCAGGTACTCTGGATTTGGAGAAGAACCCGCCTTGCAATGCCGAAGACAATCTGCGTGCCGGACTCATCGTCATGTTGAAGCCTGGTTCGAGGGCTACTGAGGGAATCCTGGATAAGGGGGTATCCGGACAGCCGGACTATATACTTTGGTCGGACTGTTGGACTATGAAGATACAAGATTGAAGACTTCGTCCCATGTCCGGTGGGACTCTCTTTTGCGTGGAAGGCAAGCTTGGCGAGAGGGCCCGAACCTGGGTAAACATCGTGTCCCCAGTCTCCTGTTACCATTAGCCTTAGATGCACAGTTCGGGACCCCCTACCTGAGATCCGCCGGTTTTGACACCGACACCCGCCGGGCCTTTGCCCGTGCGAAGATGCATTGGGACAAACTGGATGCTGAGAAGCTGGTGAAGGATGGACCTCCTGAGGGTAAGCAGCATCGCTACCCCGAAAAGTATTATGATGGCGTTATGAAAGGCACTCGCCTTGTGGCCGATGAATGTACCAAGGACATAATCTTTGAGTGAATGTGCCCATGTCGTTTTTGTAATAGGAAAACGAGTTTGTTTGCTCTTATATGACGCTTTGTTGATTTAAAATATTACCTTTTGTGCGGCCGTTTATAAAATTCTGAACGTAGGCCGTCGTTGGCTTCTGCCCCCGTGTAACTAGTACTGGGTGTTCGTGGAAAACCCAAACACTCTTTATCCAAATTATTTTGTCCATTAAGGAGCTGTTTAGCGCAACGAACAAGGCAATCCGACTATGCGGCTTTATAACTCTCACTTAGCCATAGAATTCTATAATTTTAAATTTTGGCGGAGCCCCTAGTATTCGGAAAGCTGAATTGGGGCGCTATACATGCCTAAATTGGACAAGGCCGATTCCTCGCCTGAAGGAGAAAAAATCTTGAAGGATTTTAGACCTCTCGAACAGCGACCAGCTCTCCCCGCATCATGACAGTCAGTTTTCGGCTTTCTCTACTGAGGTGCTCGTCCAGAAGAACCAGGACACAATCGTAGTAGTTCTCCCTACGCTAGCTTAGCCGATATAACGGAACGTAAGTCACCAAAACAAGGGAGCCGGGCTAACCCAACTATTGACCCAAGACATGATTCAGAGGTGATGCATATAATGCTATAAGTTCGGGGTGCCACACTGTCGAAAGTGTTCAGACTTTTCTTGCCGTATTATGGGGCACAATAAGAAGCCCCTGGCAAACTGAATGCACCGAAGTGTACAGATGCAAAATATTCAAGGGAAAGCAAGAAGATAGAAATAACAAGTTGACGCTGTTTATTGTTTCCCGATGTTATTTAAATAATACGTCAAAGTGTATGTGTGCAATTAATGCGCTAAGCATAAACAAATAGGACTATTTGACATGTCCTATCCAAGGGTGGGCTGCGTGCGGGTATGTAAAATAGGTATAACGATCATTAGTCAGAGACCACCTGGGTATTCCCTTGTGCGCAAAGCCTCTTGCCTCCTTGGTTTTCCCTCCTGTGATGAGCCTGATGATCAGGCTCTCTGAAGGGGCTGCCCGAAACTAGGGTCCTGAAAAAAAAAGAAAAAAAGGTATGCGGGTCTCGTGGCGGTTGAACCGCACTGTGGGCCGCATCGTCGTCTCGCCTCCACCTATGCCCATGGTATTTTGAGTGCGTAGTAGTGTACGCGTGGCACGAATGCCGCCTGAATGGGGCTAGGGCGGAGGCCTGATTGCTAATCGAGCTCTTGGCGTGCCTAACGATCCTGTTGCAGGGTGCTCCAGACTCGCTTGACGGTGTTCGGTTTTGTCATTGCTGAATTAGCTGTCTGCCGAAGAAGGCTGCTTTGTACTTCTACCGTGAGGGCCGCAGTGTGTTCTTCCGTACGGAGGGAGCGGTCTGTGTTTCCATTGACTATTATAACCCCACGAGGTCCTGGCATCTTGAGCTTAAGGTATGCATAGTGAGGTACTGCATTGAATCGAGCGAAAGCGGTTCGTCCAAGCAGTGCATGATAGCCACTACGGAAAGGGACGATATCGAAAATTAACTCTTCGCTCCGGAAGTTATCCGGAGATCCAAAGACCACTTCCAGTGTTATTGAGCCCGTACAGCGGGCCTCTACCCCTGGAATTACACCTTTGAAGGTGGTCTTGGTGGGTTTGATCCGTGAGGATCAATGCCCATTTTGTGCACTGTGTCCTGATAAAGCAGGTTCAGGTTGCTGCCACCATCCATTAGGACTCGCGTGAGGTGGAATTCGTCGATGATTGGGTCAAGGACCAATGCGGCTAAACCACCATGACGGATGCTCGTAGGATGGTCCCGGCAATCGAAAGTGATCGGACAGGATGACCATGGATTGAATTTTGGGGTGACTGGCTCCATCGCATAGACGTTCCTTAGTGCACGCTTTCGTTCCCATTTGGGAATATGGGTGGCATAAATCATGTTTACCGTTTTCACCTGGGGGGGGGGGATTTCTTCAGTCCCCCAGTGTTCGGACGCCGGGGCTCCTCGTCATCATCGCTGTGCAGCCCTTGTCCTTGTTTTCGGCATTCAACTTGCCGGCCTGTTTGAACACCTAGCAATCTCTGTTAGTGTGGTTGGCAGGTTTGTCAGGGGTGCCGTGAATTTGGCATGAGCGGTCGAGTATGCGGTCCAGACTGGACGATCCCGGATTGTTCCTTTTGAACGGCTTTTTCCGCTGACCGGATTTTGAGCCACTGAACCCGGCGTTGACTGTCGTGTCTTCGGTGTTGTCGCCATTGTTACGACGCTTATGCCTATTGCGTCGTGGCTTGCCATTATTGTCGCGGACATATGAAGTGCCGAAATTTCTTGGCGTGGTGCTACTACGAGCCAACCAGCTGTCCTCGCCCACGCAAAAGCGGGTCATGAGTGTCATGAGGGCTGCCATGGACTTCAGTTTTTCATGGCCGAGGTGTCGGGCGAGCCACTCATCGCGGATATTATGCTTAAAGGCTGCCAGGGCTTCAGCGTCCGGACAGTCGACAATTTGGTTCTTTTTAGTTAGGAACCGAGTCGAAAATTTCCTGGCTGATTCTCCGGACTGTTGGGTAATGTGACTTAAGTCATCAGCATCCGGTGGTCGCACGTACGTGCCTTGGAAGTTGTCGAGGAACGCGTCCTCCAGGTTTTCCCAACTGCTGATGGAGTTCGCCGGCAGGCTATTCAACCAGTGTCGGGCAGGTCCTTTGAGCTTAAGGTGAAGATACTTGATGGCATGTAGGTCGTCACCTCGGGCCATGTGAATGTGGAGAAGGAAGTCTTCGATCCACACCGCGGGGTCTGTTGTGCCGTCATATGATTGGATGTTGACGGGTTTAAACCCTTCTGGGAATTCATGATCCATTACTTCATCAGTGAAGCAGAGGGGTGTGCGGCGCCTCTGTGCCGGGCTATGTCGCAGCGTAGTGCGACTACGTCTAGCAAGTTATGTTCGGCCCGGCCGGACTTGTTGTTAGTGTATCCGGCATGACGATCATCGTTAAGTGTTGGGGTGCGCCCCCGTGATTCGTAGATCGATCTTGGCTGCCCTGCTTTGCTTTCCAATATATCTCGAAGGACCTGCGTATTGCCCTGGGCCATAGTGAACTGGCGTGGGGGTGCGTGCTGGTATTCGGTCTGATACGCCGTTTATCCCAGCCACGAGGTGGCCGGTCAGCCTCGTCCTGTGCTGGTAGTGTAGGCTCTACTGCCTCCTCCTCTAGTTGAGGTAGCAACTTGTGCTTTGGGTAACCTTTGGTGGGGTGGTCGAGTCCGTATTCCTCGTTCGCCAGGACCTCGGTCCATCTGTCTGTGAGTAGATCTTGATCAGCTTGGAGCTGCTGCTGCTTCTTTTTCAAGCTTCTCGCAGTGGATATAAGCCGGCCCTTAAAGCGCTCCTTCTCTATTGGATCCTCAGGTACGCCAATTCATCATCGCCGAGGCTCACCTAGTCTTCGGAGGGAGGCATATAGTTGTCATCCTCCAAGTATCCGTCCGTCGCCTGTTCGTCTGGGCTAACCTGCCCGTATTCCTATTCGGCCTGCTCGAAGGTAGGCTGATCAGGATTGTATTCCTCTTCGGCACCATCTGAATTGTTTTCTTCTCCTGTGACGATATTGCTATGATGGGGCTTAGAGCGGCGCCGATGACGCCCATGCTTTGATTTCTTCCCTAAGGGGTTATCCTCTGTTGCCTCATCGCCATTGTTTTCTTTGGGGGTGTCCACCATATATATATATCATATGAAGAGGTGGCTGTGCAGCGCCCTGTGGGCGGTGATTCCTGTTCTTCTCCTGCATCGTTGTCCATACCGTCGATGTCTTCGGAGTCGAAGTCAAGCACATCGGTCAAATCATCGACAGTGGCTATTAAGTGGGTGGTGGGTGGGTAGAATTTCTTTGTCACCTACTTCCCACTCGAGCCGGACATAGTTCGGCCAAGAATCCCCTGACAAAGAGAGAGACCTTAATGAATTTAGCACATCACCGAAGGGCGTGTGCTGAAAGATGTCTGCGGCGGAGAACTCCATTACCGGGGCCAAATTGGATTCGATGGGCCCGGATGCGCGCGGTCTGCAACCTACGGCCGGACACAAGTCCGAGGGTCCGGCAACACAGATTTCCTTAGAGGTGGAGTCTGTGTTCGGCTCTAGCGCCGATGAGTATGCAGCCTCCGGGGCAGGGTCCATCCACCCGTCCTCGGACGATGCGAGCTGCTGTAACACACCAAAATTTTGACATTGATTTATTAATTAAAATTTTGCCAGGAAATTAAATTTTTATTTTCTGGTTTTATCTCTTAATTGCAGGTCACTCTGTCCCTCTGAATTTTTTTGAATTTTTCCTTCTAGGTGGAAACCCTTCAAAATATTGATCTTCTCAAGACCATTTCTTTTTATCAGTGGAATTATTTCTACAATTATTTTTCCTGAGCTTTATTTCTTTAAAAATGATTTTACATAAGTTTTAGAGTTCGAGTTGCACTACAACCCTTTTAAATATTTCTTAAATTTCCACCAAAATTTGGAGATGACATGTGATGTTCCTAAATCACTTTTATGCAAAAACCTATGTTAATCATTTGGGGATTTTGAGCCCTACCTCAAGTTTTCAAATCTGGATCAGTTTGTGGTTTGCACTGCAACCATATTTTATCTTGCCCTATTACCCATGATTTTCTCCTCCTTATAGACCAGCCTACCAAACCCTTAAGTCCAGGAGATTGGACCCTTTGGAATATTTTTGGTCCATGCAATAATGCCCTTTATTTTCTGTCCAGATTTGATTTTCTCAAAAGCTTGCACTAGGAGTTTTTGTTTTTGTAAAACTAACCATGCCACACTCTTTATCATCTAAAGAGACTCTGATCTGGAGTTTTTGGCCACCCTAAGAGGCGCGTAGATGCCCATGGCATTCTGTCGAGCACCTTGTGTGCATGACAAGTTTTGGCATAGTTTTTAGTTTACATTGTGGACTTGATCCCCTGGCCCAGCAGCCATGTCCACTAATCTCCTAGCTACCTCTAACCTAGCCATGTCTATTTCCAGCCTCATCCTAGCCCTCTAACTTGCCTTGGCATTTTGCCGAACGCATAGCGTGCGTGCTCTGGGCGCGGCCAGAGCGCGCGTTTTGCACGTGTGTGCGCCCGAGCCGCCGCGTTCACTCACCCCCGCGCCCCTGGCCTTTGCTCGCTCGCAGGGCCATGCCCTGTCCTCAACTGCTCATCACAACCATCCAAGCCACCCCTGGTACCCCGCAATGCCACTGTCAGGTCGGCCAAGGAAGCTAGCGGACGGCCGCAACAGGCTCCTGCCATGGACGGCGCCGCCCGAGCCACAGACACGCGCCAGCTCACCTCTGGAACAGCTCGAGCTCATCCACGAGCCCGTCTGCTAGCGCTCGTCGCCGCCACGTCGCCCTGCCAGCAACAGAACGGCGGTTCGCCGTCGATCTTATCCCTGGCCGCCGCAGAACCGACCTCGACCGCCTATAAAAGGAGTCCCGGGCTCAACCAGACCCTCAGACGACCTCGGGCCATCCCTCTAGAGCCCCCACAGTCAGCAATCGATGGAGGGAGGTCGTCTTCCCCGTCTCAGGTCAGTTCGGCCGCCGCCACGCTCCGGTCCCGTTCGTCGCGAGCAGGGCCTCCCTAGTCCTTCCAGCGCCACCGACCGACTCCCCTTGACCTTGCGGAGCCGCCCAACCTCTCAGCTTCGACCGGGAGCCACCGTAGCCCAAGCCTCCAATTGCTCCCGAAACCACCGTCCGCCGCGGAGCTCGCCGCTGGCGACTCCCTCCACCCCCGCCAGCCTATCAAGCACTGGGAGGACCGTCCTGGACCAGCGGATCCATCCCTGCCCTCGGAATCCCGCGGGGAGCCGTCGCTCGTCGACAGCGATCGCTGGAGCCCCACCACCACTCGGCCAGAGGAGAAGGAGGCGTGGGCGACTGGTAAAACCTGACCAGTGGGCCCAAGGAACCCACTGTCAGTCCACGCTGGCGTAAGTGGAAACGTATTCCACCGAATACGCCTTTGCTAGGGGAAAGCATAAGCCCCCGAACCGTTTTCTTTTTCTGATTTTTTTAAAAACAGAATTTTGACTGGCTATAATTTTTTAAATATAAGTCCAATTGACTTGATTATTTTTCTGTTGTTTCTCAAATTTCTTCTAGTTTATTTTCATGTTTATTTGAAAATTTTCCAAACAAATTTTTTGTACTGTTTTGGAACTATGTGTTAATTGAAATTTTCGTAAAATAGGATTTTGAAGAAGAAGGCAACTTTCAAAAAATGCATCCCACTTGCATACTCTTGAAGGCAAGCATTCTGAACCCCGGCATAATATTTGTTGTGTGTCGTTCGATGCATATACGACACCACCGTGACGCAAAGTATTCGGTATTTTATGTGGTGCTCTATGATCATATTCATGAGTGCATTATAATGATTCCTTGCTGCTAGAATTTGATATGCTTCAGATAGTAATCGCCCTCGTATGCCTTTCGTGCCTATCGGAAGGAATCCGAGAAAGTCTCTGTCTTGGGTAGACACGAGCTTGTCTCTAGTTCTTTGTCGAGACAGTTATGTTCGGTAAGGCATGGTGAGGTATGATGAGTGGTGATTCTGTCTGATTGATGTGAAATATATTTCTTATGCTTATCATGCAGGAAATGCTTTAACCTCCTGAGTCGACCATAGAACGAGTCTTGTTCCAGTAACCCCCATACTTGTTTCGTACTACCACTTGTCCCTGCCATAGGTAGGGTATGGTTCAGTAAATTTTCAACCCCTTCCTAGCACACACCGTACAGAGAGGCCATGGTGGAAGATACCGGCTGCATCCGGTAGACATGCCCCCTGGTGCGGGGGCATGGGTGTTTCCGGTTGGAGCCGAGGGGGTAGCTCCCCTAGTGTCACGACCGGTTTTCCGGGTATTAATTTCCAGAAAAAGGGTCGTTGGGCTCACCAGCCCCAGGATTACTGTTAGCTGATGAGGCACCAACTTGATACAGAAATTCCAAGGAAAATACAAAATATGTAGTACAAGACCATTCTGGTCTATGAGTACAACAAATGGTTTCTAGTGGTTGATGGCGGAAGCGGTATGTGAATCATCAGTGTCTATGGGACTCCATTTCCCACAGGAACAACTGACCAGGTTAACTCCTATCTTCGCGAGGCTGCTATCACCGTTGCTTAGTTTCCGGGGCTGTCGTCGCAACGCTCCTCTCCAAGCAAGAAAATCTGGCCAAGACAATAGCCAGGGACAAGCCAGTGAGTACTTTGAATGTACTCGCAAACATTATGAACACTGGGATAATATAAATGATAATCAAGCACTGAAATATTCTACAATCACATCGTCAGTCATAAGATAAAAATCTCTTATGCATGCAAGCCGGTTATTTATATGCAACATGAATATGCAATAATGGAGTGGGAATAAAATGCCATAGTCGGGCGTCTGTGGGACACCACTTAAAGGGCTTATAAAGTATATAAATAACAAGCATGCCACAGTCGGGCGTCTCAGTGACACCACATAAAGGGCTTATAAAGAAAATAAATAACAAATATTGTTACGATCAGGCGTCTCAGCGACACCACATAAAGGGCTTATAAAGTAAATAATCACCATGAATATCCAGGAGGTAGAACCGTCCCAGGGATACTCAATAATATAATGGGTTAGTCCATGATAATAATAATCATAATCATCATAATCAGCACAAATCATGATTCTAAGTTCTGGTTTAACGGTTTCTCCTCCGAAGACCGATACTAAGACCGACACTTGACCCATCCTGCATCGTAATCCTTAACCATGGACACGGCTATTCGAATAGATTTAATCTCTGCAAAGGGTGTACTCTTTACCCACGAGTAATGGATTCCTTTAGTCCATCGGGACTAATCCCGTCTACGGTCTTTTGATTGAAAACACACCTATCCGCACACACCAGCCTAACTTACCGGTGTCTGGAAATCACCCACGACACCCGTTAAGAAAAACTCTATGTGGGGAGGCTACAACCTCGACGTAGCATGGGATCACAAAATTTATACCGCGCGCAAACTAGGGGAGCTACCCCTTCGGCTACAACCGAAACACCCATGCCCCGGTCGATGGCATGCCTACCGGATGCCTCGGTATCTTCCACCATGGCCTCTCAGACGGTGTGTGCTAGGAAAGGGGTTGACAACTTACTGAACCATACCCTACGTATGGCAAGGACAAGTGGTAGTACGAAACAAGTATGGGGGTTACCGGAACAAGACTCGATCTATGGTCGACTCAGGAGGTTTAGGTATTCCCTGCATAATTAGCACTACCCATTTTACCTTACTATGCCATACCGACATAACTGCTCCAACGGCCCGGCGACAAGCTCACGCCTACCCAAGGCAGCGGCTTTCCCGGATTCCTTTCCGCAAGCATGCAAGGCACATGAGGAAGACTACCATCACAAGTATATTCATTTCCAACAGCAAGGAAAACACTAATATGCATTCAAGCAAATGATCGTATTCACCACATAAAATAACGAAGTTCTCCGAAATAAGGTGGTGTTATAATTGTGTCAACTAACACACCAGAAATATTATGCCGTGGTTCGTAATGCTTGCCTTCAAGTTGTGTAGAGGCAGGTGCATCCTAAAACTTTTGAAAGTTTTCTCCTCTCTCCAAAAATCCTATTTAAAATATTTTTGAATCAATATATATAGTTTTAAAACAGTACCAAAAAGTTGTCTGAATTTTTCTGAAATAAATCTTAAAATAAACTAGACAATATTTGAGAGAGGTAGGAAAAAGAATCAATTTATCTGGAGTTATATTTAAAAAGTTATAGATAGTCAAAGTTTTGGTCAAAATCTGTTTTTAAAATAAAATAGAAAAAAAAGGAAAAACGTTTCGAACTGACCACGTCGAAGGCGTATTTCGATTTTACGATTCCACTTATCCAGTGTGGACCGTGCGTGGGTCATCGACAATGCCCGCCTCGCCCATCGGGTCGTTTGACTAGTCGCCCCCGCCTTCCCTCTCCTTTGGCCGAACGGCAGGCGGAGCTCGGCTATCTCGCCGTGAACGGTGGTTCCTCGAGGGCGTCCGAGTGCAGGGATGGATCCGCCACTCCTAGGCGGTCCTCCCGGTGGTTGTAGGGTCGCCGGGGGTGGAGAGAATCGCCGGCGGCGAGCTCTGCAGCGGAGGGGAGGCTTCGGTGGATTTGGGGGTTCTAGCCATGGTGGTTCCTAGCTGTGTCTGGGAGGCTAGGCAGCTCCGCGGGTTCAAGGGGGTTCGAACGATGGTGTTGGGGGTCAGGGTGAGGCATTGGTTGCGTCGGAACGGACCGGGACGGGGCGGCGGCCGAGCTGACCGGAGACGGTGAAGACGGCCTCCTCTCTTCGATTGACGACTAAGGGGGCACGAGAAGGATGGTGTGAGGCTGCCTGAGTGCTCGGAGGAGCTCGGGGGCCTCCTTTTATAGCACATCCAAGTCGGTTTGCGGCGGCCGTGGATAAGCTCGCCGGCGACCGTCTTTCTGTAGCATCAGGGGGACGTGGCGGCGATGGGTGCTTGCGGACCAGCTTGGGGATAGGGACGGCCTGCTCACGAGGGCAGGTGGCGAGATGTTGTGGTTTGGGCGGCACCGTCCATGGCAGGGCGCACTGTGGCCGTCGACGTGCCGCCAAGAGGGCTCTGACGGCGGCGCTGTAGGGCGCCAGGGGCGGGCTGGCGTGTGATGGTGAGTGGATGAGGTCGGGGTGTGGCTCTGCAGGCGAGTAAGGGCCGGGGCGCGACGCGGCTACTCGAGTGCACGCACGTGCAAAACGCGCGCTCTGGGCGCGCCCAGAGCACGCACGCAACATGCTCGGCAATATGCTAAGGCATGCTAGGGGGCTCTAATCCACAAGAGGGTTAGCAGGGTGGGGTTATAGGCTAGGGCAAATCCATGGGACATGCTGGTCTGGTCAGGGGATCAAGTTCATAACACAAATCAAAAACTAAGCCAAAACTGGTCAAGTACGCCAAGTGTTTGACAAAATGCCAGAGGCATCTAGGCAGTTCTTGGAGTGGTCAAAATCTTCAGATGGTGGTCTCATTAGGTGAATGAGAGGTTGGTGAGCTTAGTTGGCCAAATTCAGAAACTTGTTAGTGCAAGATTTGCAAAACTTCAATTTTGGACAGGGGTAAATGGCATCATTACATGAACCAAAAATGATCCAATGGGTGCATGCTCCTGGACTTAGGGGTTTGGTAGGGTTGACTACAAGCAGGAGAAAGCACAAGGACACTAGAGCAAAAATAATTAGGGTTGCAGAGAAATCACAAGGCTGGACCAGAATGAAAAGAGGTTGATTCACTCAATTTTTCCAAAGAACATCACTAGGTTTTTGCATAAAGCTGAATTGCATGCTACCAACGACATCCCATAATTTTGGTGGAGGCTTTAAAGAAATATTTAAATAGGCTATAGTGCAAATTTGCCCACTGGACCAGATTTGAAAATATGGTGTAGAGCTCAAAATTTCCAATGGATGTAAGACATTTTTGCATAAAAGTGATTTAAAAACATCACATGACATCCCCAAATTTTGGTTGGAATTTTAAATAAATTTATCAAAGGGTTGTAGTTCAAATGGTACCCTAAACCATGGGAGACCATTTTCAAAGAAATAAAGATTAGGTAAGTTATTATATAATTAATTTCTCTGATGAAAAGAATTTTTTTTCTTGAGAGGGTACACAAGTCCAACAAGACATTTGGAAAGTTTTCACTTGGGGTAAAAACTCCATAAAAATAAAGGAAAGGGGTGGTTCTGAAATCAAAAGAAAATCCAAAAATAAAAATTTAAGTTTCACGGCCAAATTTTAACTAACAAAACAAGGTTAAAATTTTGGGGTGTCACACCTAGTTTGCGCACGTTATAAATTTTGTGATCCCATGCTAGTCGAGGTTGTAGCCTCCCCACTTAGAGTTTCGCTTAACGGGTGTCGTGGGTGATTCCAGACACCGGTAAGTTAGGCTGGTGTGTGCGGTCAGGTGTGTTTTCAATTAAAAGACCGTAGACAGAATTAGTCCCGATGGACTAAAGGAACCCGTTACTCGTGGGTAAAGAGTACACCCTCCGCAGAGATTATATCTATTTGAATAGCCTTGTCCATGGTTAAGGACTACAGTCTGGGATGGGTCAAGTGTCGGTCTTAGTGTCGGTCTTCGGGGGAAAAATTGCTAAACCAGATCATGGATCATGACTTGTGACTCATGATAATTGTGATTACTATTATTATAGACTAACCATTTACATTATTTGAATTATTGAGTATGCCTGGGACGGTTCTACCTCCTGGATATTCATTGTGATTATTCTCTTATAAGCCCTTTATGTGGTGTCGCTCAAACGCCCGACTGTGGCATGCTTGTTATTTAAATTACTTATAATCCCTTTATGTGGTGTCGCACAGACGCCCGACTGTGGCATGCTGGTTATTTATTTTATTTATAAGCCCCTTATGTGGTGTCGCTCAGACGCCCGACTGAGCCATGCTTTTTATTATTATCCTTTCGAGGCGTCGCTTCAGACACCCGATCGGTGCATTCTATTTCTACTCCCGTATTGCATATTAATGTTGTGTATGAATAACCTGCTAGCATGCATCATGGATTTTTTTATTTTGTGACTGACGTGGTGATCATAGAATATTTCAGAGCATGATTATCATTTGTTATATTATACCTGTGTTCATAATGTTTGGAAGTACATTCAAAGTACTCACTGGCTTGTCCCTCGCTATTGTCTTGGCCAGATTTCTTGCACGGAGAGGAGCGTTGTGATGACAGCCCCGGAACCTACGCAATGGTGATTGCAGCCTCACGAAGATAGGAGTTATCCAAGTCAGTTGTTCCTGTGGGAAATGGAGTCCCATAGACGCTGATGAACCACAAACTGCTTCCGCCATCATCCACTAGAAACCTTGTGTTGTACTCATAGGCCAGAATGGTCTTGTACTACATATTATGTATTCTGCTTAGAATTTTTATATCAAGTTGGTGCCTCATCAGCTAATAGTAATCCTGGGGCTGGTGAGCACAAGGACCATTTTTTGGGAATTATATCCTGGAAATCCGGTCCTGACAACCTTGGTATCAGAGCCAGGCTGACCATTGGCTAATCCTATCTTGGCCAGGTCAATAACCTAGATTAACTAATCCACCAGACCTTAACCTAACCCCGGCCAAGCTTCTCGTGTAAGATAGCCACAAAGGTGACCCGACACCTTTTGGCGCCGGTACCCAACCTATCAAGATAGCTCAGTCGATCACGCCGCTGACCGACACCTAAATAGTCTCGTTCGCAAGCGTGCGAAGGAAGACTCCGTCCCCTTTTTCTATAAAAAGGGCATGCTAGCCTCAACCCAGCATAGCACAGCCTCTTCACCAAACCGAGCTATAATGCCTGGCCCCATTGTGCACAATGAGACCATAGCCACCAATCATGGAGGTTTTGTGACCGTGCTAGAAAACCTCACCCGCCGTGCCTTTGCATTAGAAGAGCCCCCAGAATATGTTGTGTACCAAGGGCCCATGAGCGGTGAGAGCTGTCAATTCTGGACCACCATGCATGTCTATGGTAGGGGTCTATCGCCAGAATGCCCCTACAGGTTCACCGGAAGGACAACTTCCTTTGAGCCACAAGCCATCCAACTAGCTGCCCGAGAGGCTATAGTTCAACTCCGGCACTTGTCGCCCAGAGTTAATTGTCGCCGTTCTACTACTACCCCAGCCATGACGGGTATGGTAGGCCACCCCAGTGTTGCCAACGGAGATCACGAGACGGATCCTGCATTGTTGCATCCGTGCGCTATGTAAGTACACTAGAGGAACTGTTCGATCAAATCACCCTTGATCTGATCGCAGCTCGTGGAGAACTGGTTCGCCGAGCCCCGACAAGAGGAGAAGATGAGCCTGACGCTGACAACCCAGTCGTGCTGTTCGGACAACTGATCGAGTCCTTGAGGTCTGCCCCAGCCATCGACCAAAATGCTTTGGTGTCCCCAGAAGTGCTTCGTCGCCTTTTGGGAACACGCTCCAACGGGATTGTGGCCTACAACGCCCGCGATGGTCATCATCGCTACCCCGACCCTGCAGCCAGTCAACTCCATCCACCTAACCCCGACGGTGAAACCTGTGGAGAAGCCTCGATGTCCACAAGGCACGCCCGCTTAGATATTAACGAGGTAGACTAAGTCACTCGAGTAGTACCGAGTCTTAGTATGTCCATGACCTGTAATTGTGTGTTCGGGTATCGCCATAAATAAATGTTGGCTGCTTGTGCGCCCCTATTTTAAATAGTAGCCATGCATAAGTATGTTGGCATGCGGTTGCATTTTTAATTCCGGGCACAGCTACCAAAAACCACCCCGATGACACCCACAGTAATACATCACTTTTGTGAGATATGTGTATCTATAGCATTGACCCCGACCCCATAGAGCAGAACCGACAAACTAGTTGCCCCTCACCGCGATAAAATGACCCAGCCCAGATGCTATATAAAAGGCCACCTTGTGACCTTGCCAAGTACCCCTCACCTTGTACACAACTCTCACAGCCATTTCTTTGCCATGCCAAGCCCTAGTATTTATCTAAGAACTCCAGATGCAATCCCTGGTAGTTTTGTTAAAATATTGAGGGACTTTACCCGCAGTACCATGAGTACTACCCATCCACCCCAGTACGAGTTACTCAAATCGAGGATCACCCCATGCACCTCGAAATATTGGGCAGTGGTGCACATCCCTCCCGCAAACCCAAACCAAGACCTAATGGAAGTCTCCTTCGTGGGGAAATCTATGCCGACTCCACAAATGGCCATAGAAGCTGCTGCGTACGAAGCGCTTGCTCGCCTTCGATTCGCGGTACCATATGCCAGTGAACGAGGGTATTATTACTTCCCGAGTCGTGCAGCACCTGGAGAAGTAGCATCTTTTCCGGTGGATCTAATCGAGAGAGACCCAAGATCGCCAACCTTGCCCAGTATGTCATCGCTCAAGAGCATTTGACCCAGCGAGTAATGGGTTATCTCCAGAGCCTCGCTGATTTAAATCCTCAGATCACCATCGGCAGACCACTGAGGCCCGACAAAGAGAGATGTGTTCTTCGACTAGTCAACCTGCTTCCCCTGATAGAAGAGGAGTGTGCTCTAGTACCAGAGACGTTTCCTCAGGACCCTGTCAATTTACCGCTTTCATTGTAGACTTCACTGCTATGTTTATTGTCCCAGCATTTAGTTATGTGTTGCAACTTGTGCGTGGTATCCTAAATTTGTGCGATGAATTAAATATTTGGTTTCAATTAATGTGAGTAGTTTTACTGCTGTTAATTTTGATCAAGTGTTTCACTCTCGGTAAATTCTGAAGTGAGATTTCTTTTTCCTAAGTTTTTGCAGCGTATATCTCTTCACGACATAGATTTTTATTCACGCAGCACCACGACAGCAGATGCACAACCACAACCACTCAACCACGTGCACTAATTGCAAATCCACGTGCACCTTTTGCACCTAACTGATCACCTCCCTAGCACACCACAGTCTCTGAAGTAGAGATTTGTGGGTAATTATTCGGGTACAAGTTGCCTCCAGCACACTGGCAACAGTTAGCACCCGACACCGCACTTAATCCTCATGATCACCGCCACCGCGGAGAGCTAACACTCGAGCGGCAGCATCACGATGATCATCAAGGATCATCATGCACAAGAGCACGGAGAACCCCGGCAATGCCGCCAACCCTCCGCACATCAGGATCTTGTACCAGTCTGGCATCACCTCCGCCATTAGAGCCTCTTTTCGAGCTCCTGCAACCAGAAATGGAGGAGAAGGAAGGATAAGGAGAAGTGAGGCCAGGTGTGAGGGAGAAGAAAGGAGCACCTCGGACATTTTATAGCTCGAGATCGGTGTATGGTGGGCGAAGTCCACGAGCGCCGCTCGTTGCTCAATCACCGGTGTTTGGAGGCGAATCCACGAGCAGTGCCGATAGTGCACTTGTTGGGGAACGTAGCAGAAATTCAAAATTTTCCTACGTGTCACCAAGATCTATCTAAGGAGAAACCAGCAACGAGGGGAAGGAGAGTGCATCTACATACCCTTGTAGATCGCTAAGCGGAAGCGTTCAAGAGAACGGGGTTGAAGGAGTCGTACTGCCGTGATCCAAATCACCGGAGATCCTAGTGCCGAACAGACGGCACCTCCACGTTCAACACACGTACAGCCCGGTGACGTCTCCCATGCCTTGATCCAGAGGAGAGAGGGATAGGTTGAGGAAGACGCCATCCAGCAGCAGCACAACGGCGTGGTGGTGGTGGAGGAGCGTGGCAATCCTGCAGGGCTTTGCCAAGCACTGCGAGATATGAGGAGAAAGAGAGGTAGGGTTGCGCCAACAGGAGAAGAAACTTGTGTGTTAGGCAGCCCCAAAACCTCCACTATATATAGGGGGAAAGGGGAGGGGAGGCGCCCTAGGGTTTCCCCTAGGGGGGCGGCGGCCAGGGCAGATGGGATCTCCCCCTTGGGTGACTTGGCCCCCAAGCCAGGAGGTGGGAACCCTAGATGGGGCGCCCCAAACCCCCTGGTCACGTGGGAATAGGTGAGGGGGGCGCACAGCCCCTTAGTGGGCTGGTTTGCCCCCTTCCCTTGGCCCATGAAGCCCCCCAACACTTGCCGGGGCTCCCGAAACACCTTTCGGTCAAGCTGGTCATCACCCGGTACCTCCGGAACACTTCCGGACTCCAAAACCCTTCGTCCAATATATCAATCTTTACCTCCGGACCATTCCGGAACTCCTCGTGACATCCGGGATCTCATCCAGGACTCTTAACAACATTTGGTAACCATGTATATCTATTCCCTATAACCCTAGCGTCACCGAACCTTAAGTGTGTAGACTCTACAGGTTCGGGAACCATGCAGACATGACCGAGACGTTCTCTGGTCAATAACCAACAGCGAGATCTGGATACCCATGTTGGCTCCCACATGTTCCACGATGATCTCATCGGATGAACCACGATGTCGAGGATTCAATCAATCCCGTACTCAATTCCCTTTGTCTAGCGGTATTGTACTTGCCCGAGATTCGATCGTCGGTATCCCGATACCTTGTTCAATCTCAAGCATCGGCAAGTCTCTTTACTCGCTCCATAACACATCATCCCATGATCAACCCCTTGGTCACATTGTGCACATTATGATGATGTCCTACCGAGTGGGCCCAGAGATACCTCTCCGTCAACCGGAGTGACAAATCCCATCTTGATTCGTATGCGAACCCAACAGACATTTTCGGAGATACCTGTAATGCACCTTTATAGCCACCCAGTTACGTTGTGGACGCTTTGGTACACCCAAATCATTCCTACGGTATCCGGGAGTTGCACAATCTCATGGTCTAAGGAAATGATACTTGACATTAGAAAAGCTTTAGCATACGAACTACGCATCTTTGTGCTAGGCTTAGGATTGGGTCTTGTCCATCACATCATTCTCCTAATGATGTGATCCCGTTATCAACGACATCCAATGTCCATGGTCGGGAAACCGTAACCATCTATTGATCAACGAGCTAGTCAACTAGAGGCTTACTAGGGACATGGTGTTGTCTATGTACCCACACATGTATCTGAGTTTCCTTTCAATACAATTATAGCATGGATAACAAACGATTATCATGAACAAGGAAATATAATAATAACTAATTTATTATTGCCTCTAGGGCATATTTCCAATAGTCTCCCACTTGCACTAGAGTCAATAATCTACTTCACATCGCCATGTGATTAACACTCACAGGTCACATCGCCATGTGACCAACATCCAAAGAGTTTACTAGAATCAATAATCTAGTTCACATCACTATGTGATTAACACTCAATGAGTTCTGGGGTTTGATCATGTTTATGCTTGTGAGAGAGGTTGTAGTCAACGGTCTGCAACATTCAGATCCGTATGTACTTCGCAAAACTTTATGTCATATCATAGATGCTGCTACCACGTTCCACTTGGAGCTATTCCAAATTGTTGCTCCATTATACGTATCCGGTATCTCTACTCAGAGCTATCCGGATAGGTGTTAAGCTTGCATCGACGCAACTCTTTATGTCGAACTCTTTATCACCTCCATAACCGAGAAACATATCCTTATTCCTCTAAGGATAATTTTGACCGCTATCTGGTGATCCACTCCTTGATCACCTTTGTACCCTCTTGCCAGACATGTGGCAAGGCACACATCAGGTGCGGTACACAGCATAGCATACTATGGAGCCTATGTCTAAGCATAGGGGACGACCTTCGTCCTTTCTCTCTATTCTGCCGTGGTCAAGCTTTAACTCTTAACTTCATACCTCACAACTCAGGCAAGAACTCCTTCTTTGACTGATCCATCTTGAACACCTTCAAGATTATGTCAAGGTATGTGCTCATTTGAATGTACCATTAAGCCGTTTTTATCTATCCTTATAGATCTTGATGCTCAATGTTCAAGTAGCTTAATCCAGGTTTCTATTGAAAAACACCTTTCAAATAACCTCAGTATGCTTTCCAGAATTCTACATCATTTCCGATCAACAATATGTCAACAACATATACTCATCGAAATTCTATAGTGCTCCCACTCACTTCTTTGGAAATACAAGTTTCTCATAAACTTTGTATAAACCCAAAATCTTTGATCATCTCATCAAAGCGCACATTCCAACTCCGAGATGCTTACTCCGGTCCTTAGAAGGATCGCTGAGCCAAAGATACCTTTTAGCATCCTTAGGATCGACAAAAAGTTTCGATTGTATCACATACAACCTTTCCTTATGAAGACTGGTAAGGAAACTCGTTTTGACATCCATCTGCTAGATTTCATAAATGTAGCTAATGCTAACATGATTCCGACGGACTTAAGCATCGCTACGGATGAGAATATCTCATCATTGTCAACTCCTTGAACTTGTGAAAAACTCTTCGCCACAAGTCGAGCTTCATAGACGGTGATATTACCGTTCGTGTCCGTCTTATTCTTAAAGATCCATTTATCTCAATGGCTTGCCGATCATCGGGCAAGTCCACCAAAGTCCATGCTTTGTTCTGATACATGGATCCTATCTCGGATTTCATGGCTTCTAACCATTTGTCGGAATTTGGGCCCACCATCAGTTCCCCATAGCTCGTAGGTTCATTGTTGTCTAGCAACATGACCTTCAAGACAGGATTACTGTACCACTCTGAAGTAGTACGCATCCTTGTCACCCTACGAGGTACGACAGTGACTTGATCCAAAACTTCATGATCACTATCATAAGCTTCTACTTCAATTGGTGTAGGCGCCACAGGAACAACTTCCTGTGCCCTGCTACACACTTGTTGAAGTGACGGTTCAATAACCTCATCAAGTCTCCACCATCCTCCCACTCAATTCTTTCAAGAGAAACTTTTCCTCGGGGAAGGACCTAATTCTAGAAACAATCCTTTTTGCTTCCGGAACTGAGACTGGAGGTATACCCAACTGTTTTGGGTGTCCTCTGAAGATGCATTTTATCCGCTTTGGGTTCGAGCTTATGAACCTGAAACTTTTTCACATAAGCGTCACAGCCCCAAACTTTTAAGAAACGACAACTTAGGTTTCTCCAAACCATAGTTCAAACGGTGTCGTCTCAACGGAATTACGTGGTGTCCTATTTAAAGTGAGTGCGGTTGTCTCTAATGCCTAACCCATGAATGATAGTGGTAATTCGATAAGAGACATCATGGTATGCACCATATCCAATATGGTGCAACTATGATGTTCAGACACACCATCACACTATGGTGTTCCAGGCGGCATTTATTGTGAAACAATTTCCACAATGTCTTAATTGTGTGCCAAAGCTCGTAACTCAGATACTCATTTCTATGATCATATCATAGACATTTTATCCTCTTGTCACGATGATCTTTAACTTCACTCTGAAATTACTTGAACCATTCAATAATTCAGACTTGTGTTTCATCAAGTAAATATACTCAACATCTACTCGAATCATCTGTGAAGTAAGAACATAACGATATTCATCAGATGCCTCAAAGACTCATTGGATTGCACACATCAAAATGTGTTACTTCCAACAAGTTGCTATCTTGTTCCATTTTACTGAAAAACGAGGCTTTTCAGTCATCTTGCCCATGTGGTATGATTTGCATTTCTCAAGCGGTTCAAAATCAAGTGAGTCCAAACGATCCATCTGCATGGAGTCTCTTCATGCGTATACACCAATAGACATGGCTCGCATGTCTTAAACCTTTCAAAAAACGAGTGAGTCCAAAGATCCATCAACATGGAGCTTCTTCATGCGTTTTACACCAATATGACTTACATGGCAGTGCCACAAGTAAGTGGTACTATCATTACTATCTTATATCTTTTGGCATGAGAATGTGTATCACTACGATCGAGATTCAATAAACCATTCTTTTAGGTGCAAGACCATTGAAGGTATTATTCAAATAAACAGAGTAACCATTATTCTCCTTAAATGAATAACCGCATTGTGATAGACATAATCCAATCATGTCTATGCTCAACGCAAACACCAAATAACAATTATTTAGGTTTAACACCAATCTCGATGGTAGAGGGAGCGTGCGATGCTTGATCACATCAACCTTGGAAACACTTCCAACACATATCGTCAGCTCACCTTTAGCTAGTCTCTGTTTATTCCGTAGTTTTTATTTCGAGTTACTAACACTTAGCAACCGAACTGGTATCTAATACCCTGGTCCTACTAGGAGTACTAGTAAAGTACACATTAACATAATGTATATCCAATATACTTGTATCGACCTTGCCAGCCTTCTCATCTACCAAGTATCTAGGGTAATTCTGCTCTTAGTGGCCGTTCCCCTTATTACATAAGCACTTAGTCTCGGGTTTGGGTTCAACCTTGGGTTTCTTCACTAGAGCAGCAGCTGATTTGCCGTTTCATGAATTATCCCTTCTTGCCCTTGCCCTTCTTGAAACTAGTGGTTTCACCAACCATCAACAATTGATGCTCCTTCTTGATTTCTACTTCATGTGTCAAACATCGTGAATATCTCAAGGATCATCATATCTATCCTTGATATGTTATAGTTCATCACGAAGCTCTAGCAGCTTGGTGGCAATGACTTTGGAGAAACATCACTATCTCATCAGGAAGATCAACTCCCACTCGATTCAAGTGATTGTTGCACTCAGACAATCTGAGCACATGCTCAACGATTGAGCTTTTCTTCCTTAGTTTGCAGGCTAAGAAAATCGTCGGAGGTCTTATACCTCTTGACGTGGGCACGAGCCTGAAATCCCAATTTCATCCCTCGAAACATCTCATATGTTCCGTGACGTTTCGAAAAACGTCTTTGGTGCCTCAACTCTAAACCGTTTAACTGAACTATCACGTAGTTATCAAAACGTGTATGTCCGATGTTCGCAACATCCATAGACGACGTTTGGGGTTCAGCACACTGAGCGGTGCATTAAGGACATAAGCTTTCTTCTGTCCGCATAATCGCTACTGTCAACTTTCAACTATATTTTCTCTAGGAACATATCTAAACAGTGGAACTAAAGCGCGAGCCTACGACATAATTTGCAAAGATCTTTTGACTATGTTCAGGATAATTAAGTTCATCTCATGAACTCCCACTCGAATAGACATCCCTCTAGTCATCTAAGTGATTACATGATCCGAGTCAACTAGGCCGTGGTTCGATCATCACGTGAGACGGACTAGTCATCATCGGTGAACATCTTCATGTTGATCGTATCTACCATACGACTCATGCTCGATCTTTCGATCTCTTGTGTTACGAGGCCATGTCTGTACATGCTAGGCTCGTCAAGTTAACCTAAGTGTTTGGCGTGTGTAAATCTGGCTTACACCAGTTGTATGTGAACGTAAGAATCTATCAAACCCGATCATCACGTGGTGCTTCGAAACGATTAAGTTTAGCATCTGTGCACAGTTTGGGGGAACACTTTCTTGAAATTTTAATGAGGGATCATCTTATTTACTACCGTCGTTCTAAGCAAATAAGATGCATAAACATGATAAACATCACATGCAATCAAATAGTGACATGATATGGCCAATATCATTTTGCTCCTTTTAATCTCCATCTTCGGGGCTCCATGATCATCATCGTCACCGGCATGACACCATGATCTCCATCATCATGATCTCCATCATGGTATCTTCATGAAGTTGTCTCGCCAACTATTACTTTACTACTATGGCTAACGGTTAGCAATAAAGTAAAGTAATTACATGGCGTTGTTCAATGACACGCAGGTCATACAATAAATAAAGACAACTCCTATGGCTCACGCCGGTTGTCATACTCATCGACATGCAAGTCGTGATTCCTATTACAAGAACATGATCAATCTCATACATCACATATCATTCATCACATTCCTTTTTGGCCATATCACATCACATAGCATACCCTGCAAAAACAAGTTAGACGTAGTTTAATTGTTGTTTGCATGTTTTACGTGGCCGCTATGGGTTTCTAGCAAGAACGTTTCTTACCTACGCAAAACCACAACGTGATATGCCAATTGCTATTTACCCTTCATAAGGACCCTTTTCATCGAATCCGTTCCGACTAAAGTGGGAGATCGGCACCCGCTAGCCACCTTATGCACCAAGTGCATGTCACCGGTGGAACCTGTCTCACGTAAGTGTACGTGTAAGGTCGGTCCGGGCCGCTTCATCCCACAATACCGTCGAAACAAGATTGGACTAGTAACGGTAAGCATATAGAACAAAATCAACGCCCACAACTACTTTGTGTTCTACTCGTGCAAAGAATCTACGCAATAGACCTAGCTCATGATCCCACTGTTGGGGAACGTAGCAGAAATTCAAAATTTTCCTACGTGTCACCAAGATCTATCTAAGGAGAAACCAGCAATGCGGGGAAGGAGAGTGCATCTACATACCCTTGTAGATCGCTAAGCGGAAGCGTTCAAGAGAACGGGGTTGAAGGAGTCGCATTGCCGTGATCCAAATCACCGGAGATCCTAGTGCCGAACGGACGGCACCTCCGCGTTCAACACACGTACAGCCCGGTGACGTCTCCCATGCCTTGATCCAGCAAGGAGAGAGGGATAGGTTGAGGAAGACTCCATCCAGCAGAAGCACAACGGCGTGGTGGTGGTTGAGGAGCGTGGCAATCCTGCAGGGCTTCGCCAAGCACTGCGAGATATGAGGAGAAAGAGAGGTAGGGATGCGCCAACAGGAGAAGAAACTTGTGTGTTAGGCAGCCCCAAAACCTCCACTATATATAGGGGGAAAGGGGAGGGGAGGCGCCCTAGGGTTTCCCATAGGGGGGGCGGCGGCCAGGGCAGATGGGATCTCCCCCCTTGGGTGACTTGACCCCCAAGCCAGGAGGTGGGAACCCTAGACGGGGCACCCCAAACCCCCTGGTCACGTGGGAATAGGTGAGGGGGGCGCACAGCCCCTTAGTGGGCTGGTTTGCCCCCTTCCCTTGGCCCATGAAGCCCCCAAACACTTGCCGGGGCTCCCGAACACCTTTCGGTCATGCTGGTCATCACCCGGTACCTCCGGAACACTTCCGGACTCCAAAACCCTTCGTCCAATATATCAATCTTTACCTCCGGACCATTCCGGACCTCCTCGTGACGTCCAGGATCTCATCCGGGACTCCCAACAACATTCGGTAACCACGTATATCTATTCCCTATAACCCTAGCATCTCCGAACCTTAAGTGTGTAGACCCTACGGGTTCGGGAACCATGCAGACATGACCGAGACGTTCTCTGGTCAATAACCAACAGCGGGATCTGGATACCCATGTTGGCTCCCACATGTTCCACGATGATCTCATTGGATGAACCACGATGTCGAGGATTCAATCAATCCCGTATTCAATTCCCTTTGTCTAGCGGTGTTGTACTTGCCCGAGATTCGATCGTCGGTATCCCGATACCTTGTTCAATCTCGTTACTCGCAAGTCGCTTTACTCGTTTCGTAACACATCATCCCGTGATCAACATCTTGGTCACATTGTGCACATTATGATGATGTCCTACCGAGTGGGCCCAGAGATACCTCTCCGTCAACCGGAGTGACAAATCCCAGTCTCGATTCGTGCCAACCTAACAGACACTTTCGGAGATACCTGTAATGCACCTTTATAGCCACCCAGTTACGTTGTGACGTATGGTACACCCAAAGCATTCCTACGGTATCCGGGAGTTGCACAATCTCATGGTCTAAGGAAATGATACTTGACATTAGAAAAGCTTTAGCATACAAACTACGCATCTTTGTGCTAGGCTTAGGATTGGGTCTTGTCCATCACATCATTCTCCTAATGATGTGATCCCGTTATCAACGACATCCAATGTCCATGGTCAGGAAACCGTAACCATCTATTGATCAACGAGCTAGTCAACTAGAGGCTTACTAGGGACATGGTGTTGTCTATGTACCCACACATGTATCTGAGTTTACTTTCAATACAATTATAGCATGGATAACAAACGATTATCATGAACAAGGAAATATAATAATAACTAATTTATTACTGCCCCTAGGGAATATTTCCAACAGCACTGGCCCGCTAGGTGAGTGCACGCTGCATCGGCAGCTAGCACGCCGCGCACTACCGCAGTACGGCCTAGATGCCCTACGCGCTAGACATCGCCGGTGGAGAAAGCGCGGGAAAGCGCGTGAGAGAGAGGAAGAAGAAAGAGCCATAGGTAGAAGAAGATACTGACAATAGACCCCGGGTCCACCTGTCAGCCAGAGAGAGCACTGTGCTCTCGGGTACGACCAACGTATTTTTAGAAATTTAGAATTTTATTCTGAATTTACTGTAACCAAAAGTAGAAATTTTCTCATTTTTCCCCAACCATAGATTTTTTCACGCAGCGCCAGCATTCCACACCGTAGTTTTACACCACTTATTGCGCATTCATTGTAGCCACATTTTATTGCATCGGTATGATGGTTATTTTTGTGATATTACTTTGAGATAGTAGGAGTAATTCTTTGCAAAGGAGCCCTTAGCAAATCTCGAGGATGAGATTTTTTTAAGGGGTTAGTGTGGTAACACCCCAAAATTTTGACTTTGATTTATTAATTAAAATTTTTCCAAGAAATTAAATTTTTATTTTTTGGTTTTATCTCTTAATTGCAGATCACTCTGTCCGTCTGAATTTTTTTGAGTTCCTTCTAGGTGGAAACCCTTCAAAAATATTGATCTTCTCAAGACCATTTATTTTTATCAGTGGAATTATTTCTACAATTATTTTTCCTGAGCTTTATTTCTTTAAAAATGATTTTTCATAAGTTCTAGAGTACCAGTTGCACTACAACCCTTTTAAATATTTCTTTAAAATTTCCACCAAAATTTGGAGATGACATGTGATGTTCCTAAATCACTTTTATGCAAAAACCACTCTTAATCATTTGGGGATTTTGAGCCCTACCTCAAGTTTTCGAATCTGGATCAGTTTGTGGTTTGCACTGCAACCATATTTTATCTTGCCCTATTACCCATGATTTTTCTCCTGCTTATAGACCAGCCTACCAAACCCTTAAGTCCAGGAGATTGGACCCTTTGGAATATTTTTGGTCCATGCAATAATGCCCTTTATTTTCTGTCCAGATTTGGTTTTCTCAAAACCTTGCACTAGGGGGTTTTTGTTTTTGTCAAACTAACCTTGACACCCTCTTTATTATCTAAAGATACTCTCTTCTGCAGTTTTTGGCCACCCAAAGAGGTGCCTAGATGCCCATGGCATTCTGTCGAGCACCTTGTGTGCATGACCAGTTTTGGCATAGTTTTTAGTTTACATTGTGGACTTTATCCCCTGGCCCAGCAGCCATGTCCACTAATCTCCTAGCTACCTCTAACCTAGCCCTGTCTATTTCTAGCCTCATCCTACCCCTCTAACTTGCCTTGGCATTTTGCCGAACGCATAGCGTGCGTGCTCTAGGCGCGGCCAGAGCGCGCGTTTTGCACGTGTGTGCGCCCGAGCTGCCGCATTCGCCCACCCCCCCCCCCCCCGCCCCTGGCCTTTGCTCGCCCGCAGGGCCACGCCCTGTCCTCAACCGCTCATCAGTACTATCCAAGCCACCCCTGGAACCCCGCAGCGCCACCGTCAGGTCGGCCATGGCAGCTAGCGGACGGCCGCAGGAGGCTCCTGCCATGGACGGCGCCGCCCGAGCCACAGCCGCGTGCCAGCTCGCCTCTGGAATAGCTCGAGCTCATCCACGACCCCGTCTGCTAGCGCCCGTCGCTGCCACGTCGCCCTGCCAGCAACAGAACGGTGGTTCGCCGTCGATCTTATCCCCAGCCGCCGTGGAACTGACCTCGACCGCCTATAAAAGGGGCCCCCGAGCTCAACTAGACCCTCAGACGACCTCGGGCCATCCCTCTAGAGCCCCCACAGCCAGCAATCGATTGAGGGAGGCCGTCTTCCCCGTCTCCGGTCAGTTCGGCCGCCGCCACGCTCCGATCCCGTTCGTCACGAGCAGGGCCTCCCTAGTCCTTCCAGCGCCACCGTCAGACTCCCCTTGACCTTGCGGAGCCGCCCAACCTCTTAGCATTGACCGGGAGCCATCATAGCCCAAGCCCCCAATTGCTCCCGAAACCACCGTCCGCCGCGGAGTTCGCAGCCGGCGACCCACTGCACTGGGAGGACCGCCCTAGACCAGCGGATCCATCCCTGCCATCCGAATCCCACGGGGAGCCACCGTTCGTCGACGGCGATCGCCGGAGCCCCGCCACTGCTCGGCCAGAGGAGAAGGAGGCGCGGGCGACTGGTCAAACCTAACCAGTGGGCCCAAGGGACCCACTGTCAGTCCACGCTGGCGTAAGTGGAAACGTATTCCACCGAATACGCCTTCGCTAGGGGAAAGCGTAAGCCCCCGAACCGTTTTCTTTTTCTGAATTTTTTAAAAACAGAATTTTGAGTGGCTATAACTTTTTAAATATAAGTCCAATTGACTTGAATCTTTTTCTATTGTTTCTCAAATTTTGTCTAGTTTATTTTCATGTTTATTTGAAAATTTTCCAAAAAACTTTTTTGTACTGTTTTGGAACTATGTGTTAATTCAAATTTTCATAAAAAACATTTTCAAGAGGAAGGCAACTTTCAGGAAATGCAGGCCACTTGCATACTCTTGAAGGCAAGCATTCTGAACCCCGGCATAATATTTGTTGTGTGTCGTTCGATGCATATACGACACCACCATGACGCAAAGTATTCGGTATTTTATGTGGTGCTATAATCATATTCATGAGTACATAATAATGATTCCTTGCTGTTGGAATTTGATATGCTTCGGATAGTAATCACCCTCATATGTCTTTCGTGCCTATCGGAAGGAATCCGGGAAAGTCTCTGTCTTGGGTAGACACGAGCTTGTCTCTAGTTCTTTGTCGAGACGGTTATGTCCGGTAAGGCATGGTGAGGTATGATGAGTGGTGATCCTGTCGGATTGATGTGAAATATATTTCTTATGCTTATCATGCAGGAAATGCTTTAACCTCCTAAGTCGATCGTAGATCGAGTCTTGTTCCAGTAACCCCCATACTTGTTTCGTACTACCACTTGTCTCTGCCATAGGTAGGGTACAGTTCAGTAAGTTGTCAACCCCTTCCTATCACACACCGTACAGAGAGGCCATGGTGGAAGATACCGGATGCATCCGGTAGACATGCCACCTGGTCTGGGGGCATGGGTGTTTCCGGTTGGAGCCGAGGGGGTAGCTCCCCTAGTTTGCGCGCGTTATAAATTTTGTGATCCCATGCTAGTCGAGGTTGTAGCCTCCCCACTTAGAGTTTCGCTTAACGGGTGTCGTGGGTGATTCCAAACATCGGTAAGTTAGGCTGGTGTGTGCGGTCAGGTGTGTTTTCAATTAAAAGACCGTAGACGGAATTAGTCCCGATGGACTAAAGGAACCCGTTTACTCGTGGATAAAGATTACACCCTCTGCAGAGATTATATCTATTCGAATATCCGTGTCCATGGTTAAGGACTACAGTCTGGGATGGGTCAAGTGTCGGTCTTAGTGTCGGTCTTCGGAGGAAAAATTGCTAAACCAGATCATGGATCATGACTTGTGACTCATGATATTTATGATTACTATTATTATGGACTAACCATTTACATTATTTTAATTATTGAGTACCCCTGGGACGGTTCAACTCCTGGATATTCACTATGTTTATTCTCTTATAAGCCCTTTATGTGGTGTCGCTCAAACACCCGACTGTGGCATGCTTGTTATTTAAATTACTTATAAGCCCTTTATGTGGTGTCGCACAGACGCCCGACTGTGGCATGCTAGGTATTTCTTTTATTTATAAGCCCCTTATGTGGTGTCGCTCAGACACCCGACTGAGGCATGCTTTATATTATTATCCTTTCGAGGCGTTGCTTCAGACACCCGATTGGTGCATTCTATTTCTACTCCCTTATTGCATATTCATGTTGTGTATGAATAACCTGCTAGAGTGCATCATGGCTTTTTTTTATTTTGTGACTGACATGGTGATCATAGAATATTTTTGAGCATGATTATCATTTGTTATATTATACCTGTGTTCATAATGTTCGCGAGTACATTCAAAGTACTCACTGGCTTGTCCCTGGCTATTGTCTTGGCCAAATTTCTTGCATGGAGAGGAGCGTTGCGATGACAGCCCCGAAACCTACACAATGGTGATAGCAGCCTCGCGAAGATAGGAGTTATCCAGGTCAGCTGTTCCTGTGGGAAATGGATTCCCATAGACGCTGATGAACCACAAACCGCTTCCGCCATCAGCCACTAGAAACCTTGTGTTGTACTCATAAGCCAGAATGGTCTTGTACTACATATTATGTATTTTGCTTGGAATTTCTGTATCAAGTTGGTGCCTCATCAACTAACAGTAATCCTGGGGCTGGTGAGCACAAGGACTATTCTTTTGGGAATTATATCCTGGAAATCCGGTCCTGACAGCTGCCCCGGATTTAGGTCCGGAACTGCTATATGTGCGATATCCCGAAAACTGTCTGATAGCAGATCTAAGTCGTGCTCGTCGTGACCGTTCGGTGCTCCAGGCGTAGGCCCGAATCTGTCGAAGATCAAGTCTCCACGGATATCAGCCGTGTAATTCAAGTTTCAGAACCAGACCTGATGGCCAGGGGCGTAGCTGTCGATCTGCTCCAGGTGGCCAAGCGAGTTGGCCTGCAGTGCAAAGCCGCCGAACACGAAGATCTTTCCAGGGAGAAAAGTCTCACCCTGGACTGCGTTGTTGTTGAAGATTGAAGGAGCCATCGAGCCTTACAGTGACGACACAGAGGAACTCTCAATGAAAGCACCAATGTCGGTGTCAAAACCGACGGTTCTCGGGTAGGGGGTCCCGAACTGTGCATCTAAGGCTAATGGTAACAGGAGACTCGGGACGCGATGTTTACCTAGGTTTGGGCCCTCTCGATGGAGGTAATACCCTACTTCCTGCTTGATTGATGTTGATGATATGAGTATTAAAAGAGTTGATCTACCACGAGATCGTAGAGGCTAAACCCTAGAAGCTAGCCTATGATTATGATTGTTGTTGTCCTACGGACTAAACCCTTCGGTTTATATACACACCGGAGGGGGCTAGGGTTACACAGAGTCGGTTACAGAGAAGGAGATATAATATCCGAATCGCCAAGCTTGCCTTCCACGCAAAGGAGAGTCCCATCCGGACAAGAGACGAAGTCTTCAATCTTGTATCTTCATAGTCAAATAGTCCGGCCAAAGTGTATAGTTCGGTTGTTCGGATACTCCCTTGTCCAGGACTCCCTCATCGCACCCTCTCCCACATTGTTTCCCTTAAGAGGGGAAAACACGGAAAGGTACTGCTCATTCATTGTCGGCATGGCTCCCCATCATCTTCCTCTGCAATCCAAGCAACTGCCCGCTTCCTTCGCCCACATTCGCCGCCGATTGTCGGTGTCAAAACCGGCGGATCTTGGGTAGGGGGTCCCGGACTGTGCGTCTAAGGCTAATGGTAATAGGAGGCGGGGGACACAATGTTTACCCAGGTTCTGGCCCTCTCTATGGAGGTAATACCCTACTTCCTGCTTGATTGATCTTGATGAATATGAGTATTACAAGAGTAGATCTACCACGAGATCGTAATAGCTAAACCCTAGAAGTCAAGCCTATGATTATGATTGTTGTCCTATGGACTAAACCCTCCGGTTTATATAGACATCGGAGGGGGCTAGGGTTACACAAAGTCGGTTACAGAGAAAGAAATCTACATATCCGAATCGCCAAGCTTGCCTTCCACGCAAAGGAGAATCCCATCCAGACACGGGGAGAAGTCTTGTATCTTGTATCTTCATAGCCCAACAGTCCGACATATGTATATAGTCCGGCTGTCCGAGGACCCCTTAATCTAGGACTCCCTCAGTAGCCCCTGAACCAGGCTTCAATGACGATGAGTCCAGCGCGCAGATTGTCTTCGACATTGCAATGCGGGTTCCTTCTCTGAATACTTCAAAGTATATTTCGAACACAAGAATCATGTTTGGCTCTGCAAAACAAGTTCCACACACAACCGTAGAGAGTATAATATTTTCACGAGTCCAATCCGCTAACAACTTTTCACAGCGTGACATCACGCCACTGCCCGGTCATTATTCGAACCATTCTTTAGCCTGCAGTTCCTATTTCGAGGTGCGATTTTATTGGCACATCTTGTCAAAGCAGAGATCGTGTCCCCTTATCATCATATTCTCGTCAATACGGGCATGGGTAATCCAACTGTGTCATCTGCATGGCCCTTGGGAAATAGGCGAGTTTTAAGGCGAATGGGGAGGCGCATGACTTTTACTGCCTTTATAAAGAGATAAGGATTTATCCTTGTTCACCCATGCCTTCTCCTTCCTCTGCCCATCCATTCTCGAGCTCCAGTGCCCAAGCACTTGTCCTCTCCGCCCAAAAAAGCACTCCAATCATGTCCGAATCCGGAGCAGGAGGCAAGTGGATGGCCTCCTCCGTCAAGGACGACATCAAGAAGCTCCGAGAGGCCAGGTACTTGGCCTCGAAAATCGATCACCGACTTCTGGCCAAGGGACAGATCGTCCCCACCCGGAGCCACAGGAGAGGGTGGTGTTCCTCACACACTTCATCCGCGGGCTGGTATTCCCTCTCCACCCATTCGTCCGCGGACTCATGTTCTACTACGGGCTGGACTTTCATGACCTGGCCCCCAATTCCATCCTCAACATCTCGACATTTATTGTCGTGTGTGAGGCCTTCCTCCGCATGCCACCTCACTTCGGGCTATGGCTGAAAACCTTCAACGTGAAGCCGAAGGTGGTGAGCAGCCAACAAGCGGAGTGCGGAGGCGCCATGGTGGGCAAGATGCCCAATGTCACCTGGGCCGAAGGCTCCTTCATGGAGACTGCCAAAGGATGGTAGTCGGGGTGGTTCTACATCACCGAGCCGCACGACGCCAACTGGATCGCGGCTCCCGCATTCCGATCCGGAGTCCCGATGCAGCTCACCTCCTGGCAAGAGAAAGGCCTGACCTGGTCTTCCTCGGACGAGCTGACGGCGCTCTAGTTGCATGTTCAGAGCATGATAAACAAGAGAATAAAGCATGTCAACATGATCAAGGTGATGCTCGTTCGCCGGATCCTTCCGTGCCAAAGTCGGACTTGTTATCTATGGGAGTTCGATCCGGCCAAGCACCAGACCCTACTGGAGCTCTTCAGCACAACGCACAGAGATATCTGGAAGGTACTCTTCAAGGCTAACGAGGTGCCGCCACCCACGACCAAGGATCGTGGGCATAGACTAACTCGCTCGGCTAATCTGGTAAGTTCGTTCATGTTTTCAAGGTGTACCCTTTACTTGCATATTCGAGGAAGGCATCTAAGCCTTGTTATCAATTTTTTCAGGACTAGACAGAGATAGAGGAGCGGATTAACTATCCGGCTCCGCTGCCCGAAGGCCCAGAAATCCCGCTTCTGACAAAGATGCTGGTTCCGGCGCCTTATGAGGTGCCGTAGAAGAAGGCCAAGAAGAAGGCCAACGGGACCAGAGGTGGTCTTCGCTGCAAGGGCACTTCAGACGTGATGTCCGAAGACGCCAAGGCTCCCTCCTCCGCCGAAGATGACGAGGAAGAGGAGGAGGAAGAAGAAATCCATTCCCCACCTGCAGGGGGGAGAAAGAAGAGGACGGCCTCCACATAGCTGGAGGCCGAGGAGTCCAAGAATGGGAAAGCTTCCCTTGCGGACAGCTCCACAGCGGCCACCGACATCAGCTGGGAGTAGGAGCCCAGGGAGAAGCTCCTAGCCAAATCGTAAGTGTCTGGACACGTTCATGTATCCGACCCTTTTTACTTCATTGTTTTAATATGCTAAATTATGCATTTCAGTCCGGCTCGGTCCAACCTCGAGCGGTCCTTATCTTCGGAGGACTCACTGGATCCGGCCGCGATGGACAACGGGACCCTTCCCTCGGCCTCCTCTCCCAAGGACACGGGTGGCACCGAGGCGTTGTCTCGAAGGATCCGAGGTCCAGGAGAGAATCCGGAGGCCGTCAGGGAGGCACCGGAGGGTGAAGCCTCGGCTGCCGGATACATTCGGGAGCAGACCCCCATGGATACTGACGATGGGGGCCGTATTCAATTCAGCCCTCATCCGAATATAATTCTGGAGACCCATACGGCTCTGGAATCGGGCGAGCAGCCCTCTTCGAAGGAAGGAGGCGTGCCTATCCCGCCGGTGACCTCTGTCCATCCAGAGGCGCTGGACACTTTGCTGGAAGCACTTCGAGGCGCTTCCATTGTCGAAGAACACCGTACCCTTATGGGTACGGTGATTGAGAGGATCCAGGCCGAAAAAAGCGGACTGACCGAAGACTGCACTAGCCTTCTAACAGGCTTTGAGGTAAGTAATGTAATTGTAAAAATATTGTCCCAGTATAGACAGTAGACCCCGAGACACTGTCCGGTGTTCGAAAAGACAATCTGGACAGAGGATCAAATAACTTTCACAGGAAACTAATTAAAAATGTCTATGTGAACATGCAGGCGTCGCTGCTAGCTGCGGCCTCTCATACTGCGGAAGTCTCCGGACTGAAGTAGTATCTGGAGCGAGCCGACGAAGAGCTCGGCCGCGTGAAGAAGCAGCTGGAGGACAGTAAAGGTATGTAGTAACCTTGTAAATATTCAGGAAGGATGAATGATTTGTGCTGACTAAAGTGCCATGAAATTTATTATGGGCAACAACCAAAGTGGAGGCCATCAAGAAGGCACTGGCCGAGGCCAAGGACAAGGCCGCACGTGAAAAGCATGAGGCCCAGGTCAATGAGGTCCAGAAAGAGCTCCAGGAAGCTGTAAAGAAGTGCGAGTCCTTGGAGCGCGACTTTCAGGAGCAAGAGTCCAAACTTGCCAAGGCCGCTAGAGTGCACGCGATGCCCGTGGTGAAGCCCAGGGCGCCCTCCACGAAGTTCAGGCGGCCAAGAAGATTACGACGGGTAAGGCTTTCATTATGCAGAGCAGATATGTGAAGGAAAGATTCCTTTTACTTGCCCGGATTTGGAGCTCTCCAGGGGCGTTTGTGGATCTGCCGTGCAGCATGTCAGATGCTGCGGAATTCTATCGAGCTGAAGAAGGGAGCTCTACGGAGAAGCTGTTCTAGTCGCAATACCTTGGACCAGAACATCCAGTGCCCTTTAGCGATCAGCTGAAACTGTTGGTCGAGCTGCATAGGGCGGCCGAACTAGCCCTGAAGGATTTGATAATCTGTCTATGGCCTGCCGAAGCCATTCCTAGTAGCTACTTCGGACTCGTGAAGCGTCTTGTCAGCACCTGCCCTCAGCTTGAAGCCATCAAGTGGTCGGTTTGTATCGAAGGCATGCAGATGGCCTTTACCCGCGCTAAGATGCATTGGGCGAAGATGGACGCCATGAAGCTGATGATCGAGGGGCCACCTGAGGGCAAGGAGCACCGCAGACCCCAACTGTATTTTGACAGTGTCCTAGAGGGATCCCGCCTTGTGGTGGAGCAATGTGCTAAGGATATCATATTCCCATGAATACACTCATGTTATCATGTCCTATACTATGAAAACTGATCCGTTATGTAATATAATGTCTGCTATTTAAAAAATTTCCTCCTGTGCGGCCGTTTTGTTAAATTTGAGAGTTGCCTAGTCGCCGGCTTCTGCCCCCACGTAGGTAGTACGTGGGTGTTCGGGATGAATCTAAACACTCTTTATCCAAGGTTTTGGTCCTTTAAGGAGGTGTTTAGCGCAACGAACCAGGCAATCAGACTATGCGAATTTATTACTCTCACTTAGCCATAGGAGTTTGACAAGAAAAATTTAGGCGCAGCCCCTGGTGTTCGGAAGTCCGAACTTGGGGCGCTATACACGCCAGATCGGATAAAAACCGATTCATTGCATAATGCGGAAAAAATCGCTAAAGATTTGCAACCTCTCGAACATCTGACCGGCTCTCGCCGCATCATGACAGTCAGTTTTCGGCTTTCTCTACTGAGGTGCTCATCCGGAAGAACCGGGACACAATCGCAGTAGTTCTCCCTTTACTACCCTAGCCGATATAGCGAAACGTAAGGTAGTAAGCATAGGAGCCGGGCAACCCAACTATTGACCAAAGGCATGATACGGAGCCGATGCATATAATGTTACAAGTTCGGGGTGCCGAACTGTACTGTAAAAGTGTTCGGACTTTATAGCCGTATTGTGGGGTATGATGAAGCCCCTGGCAAATTAAGGCGTACCAAAGTGTACGGGCGCAATTGATAAGAATATATAAATAAAAGGAAAAAAATCAACTAATACGCTGATGCTGCAAATATTGAGCCGCAAATTAGTTTCCATTGTAATTCGATTAATACGTCGAGGCGTACTTGTACAAGTAATGCGATAAGCAAATAAGGCTATTTGACATGCCATGACCTACGGCGAGTTGCGTGTGGGTTTTTTAAAACAGGTATAACGATCGTTAGCAGAGACCACCTGGGGGTTCCCTTGTACGTCAAAGCTTCTTGCCTTCTTGGTGTATCCATCCCTTGATACGTCCGATGATCAGGTTATCAGAAAAAGCCTCCGAAAGAGAAAAACCTGAAAGAAGAAGAAATAGTGAAGGTATGCGGGTCGAGGAGCAGTTGAGCCGCATTATGGACCACGGTCTAGTTGTGCCTCCGTCCATGCCTATGGTATTTTAAGTGCATAGTTATGTACGCGCGGCACTAGTATCGCCGCCTTGTTGGGACTGGGGCAGTGGCCAAATTGCTAGTCAAGCTCTGGATAATCTGGATTGTCCTTCTGCAGAGTAGTTCAGACTCACTTGATGGTGTCCGGGAGCTTGGCTGTTGAATTGCGGTTATGCATGAAAAGGCCACTCTGTACTTCTGCTGCAAGTGCCGCGGTGTGCTCCTCGGTACGGAGGGAGCGTTCCGTGTCTCCATTGACTGTTATAACACAGCGTGGTCCAGACATCTTGAGCTTGAGGTAAGCATAGTGCGGCACCGCATTCAAGCAAGCAAATTTGGTTCATCCAAGTAGTGCGTGATAGCTGCTACGGAAGGGGACGATATCGAAGATCAATACTTTGCTTCGGAAATTATCCGGGGATCCGAAGACCACTTCCAGTGTGATTGAGCCCGTACAATAGGCCTCTACACTTGGTATGACAGCTTTAAAGGTGGGTTTTGCGGGCTTGATCCTTGAGGGATCGATACCCATTTTGGCCCGATACCCTAATAGAGCATGTTCAGGCTGCTGCCGCCGTCCATGAGGATTCGCGTAAGGTGGAATCCATCAATGATTGGGTCAAGGACCAGTACAGCTGAACTGCCATGACGGATACTGGTCGGATGGTCCCTGCGATCGAAGGTGATCGGACAGGACGACCATGGGTTGTAGTTTGGGGCGACTGGCTCCATCGCGTAAACGTCCCTGAGTGCGCACTTGCGCTCCCTCTTGGGGATGTGGGTAGCATATATCATGTTCATCGTTTTGACTTGGGGACGAAACTTCTTCTGTCCCCCTGTGTTCGGTGGCCGGGGTTCCTCGTCGTCATCCTTGCTTTGCGACCCCTTCTCCTTGTTCTCGGTGTTTAACTTGCCGGACTGTTTAAAGTCCCAACACTCTTTGTTGGTATGATTTGCTGGTTTATCAGGAGTGCCGTGGATTTGACATGGACGATCGAGTATGCAGTCCAAACTGGACGGGCCCGGATTGGTTCTCTTAAATGGCTTCTTCCGCTGACCAGACTTAGAGCCACTGAATCCGGCATTGACAGTCGTGTCTTTGGTGTTGTCACCGTTACTTCGACGCCTGTGTCTGTTGCGTCGTGGCTTGCTGTTGTTGTTCCTGGCCTCAGAAGTACCAGGTTCGCTTGCATGATTATTGCTACGGGCTAGCCAGCTATCCTCGCCCGTGCAAAAGCAGGTCATAAGTGCCATAAGGGCTGCCATGGACTTTGGCTTTCCTTGGCCGAGGTGTCGGGCGAGCCATTCGTCACAGATGATGTGTTTAAAGGCTGCTAAGGCTTCAGCATCCGGACAGTCGATGATCTGGTTCTTTTTAGTTAAGAACCTAGTCCAGAATTTCCTGGCTGACTCTCCGGGCTGTTGAACTATGTGTCGTCGGCATCTGGAGGTCAGAGTACGTGCCTTGAAAGTTGTCGAGGAAGGCATCATCCAAGTCCTCCAAGCTGTCGATGGAGTTTTCAGGTAGGCTGTTCAACCAGTACCTGGCTAGTCCTTGAGTTTGAGTGGGAGGTATTTGATGGCGTAAAGATCATCACTGTGGGCCATGTGAATATGGAGAAGAAAATCCTCAATTCATATCGCGAGGTCTGTTGAGCCATCATATGATTAGATGTTCACGGGTTAAAACCCTTCTGGGAATTCATGTTCCATTAATTCGTCAGTGAAGCAAAGGGGGTGTGCGGCGCCTCTATATCGGGCCAAGTCATGACGTAGCTCGGATGGAGTTTGTCTGCGGTTTTCGACCCGGACATGGTTATGTTTGTCACGTTCAAACGAATAGCCATTGTCGCGCATCGGGGCGCACCCCTGTGATCCATAGATTTATCTTGTCTGACCTACTCTATTTTCCAAGTCGTGCCACAGGACATGTGTGTATCCACGAGCTGTTTTATTTCCGTTTCTACGGCGAGGTAGTGAGGGTTGGTGTTCGGCTCAAGGTGCCGCTTTGTCTCGGCCACGTGGTGGTCGGTCAGCCGCATTATGCCTTTGTAGGACGGGCTCCATCGCCTCGTCATTGAACTGTAGTAACACTTTGCGCTTCGGGTAGCTTTTGGTTTGGCGCTCGAGGCCATATTCTTCGGTTGCCAGAACATTAGTCCATCTTTTATTGAGCAGATCTTGATCAGCTTGGAGCTGCTGCTGCTTCAGTTTCAGGCTCCTTGCAGTGGCAATTAGCCGGCGCTTGGAGAGTGGAAGGTAATTACTGTCCTCCACGTCTTCATTCGTGGCCTGTTCATCAAGGATAGCTTGCCCATCTTCCCGTTTGTCCTGTTCAGAGGTTAGCTCAACGGGGTCTTCATTTTCTTCAGCGTTGTCCGGATTATTGTTTTCTCCTGTGACGGTGTTGCTGTTTTTACTACGGCGTGGCTCAGAGCGGCGCCGCTGACATCGGTGCTATGGCTGTATCTCAGGAGGTTTATCCTCAACTGGATTTTCATTGTCGCCATTGTTTTCTTTGGGTGTATCCACCATGTATATGTCGTACGAGGAGGTGGCTGTCCAACACCCTGTATGCGGTGGTTCCTGCTCCTCTCCGGCATCATCGTCCATACCGTCGATGTCTTCGGAGTCGTAATCAAGCATCTCGGTTAAGTCATCGACGGTGGCTATAAAGTGGGTGGTGGGTGGGAAACAAAGTTCTTCGTCGTCCGCTTCCCATTCGAGCCAGACATAGTTCGGCCGAGAGTCCCCCGACGAGGAGAGGGATTTTAATGAGCTTAACACATCGCCTAGAGGTGAGTGCTCGAAGATGTCTGCGGAGCTGAACTCCAAGATCGGCGCCCAATCACGTTCAATGGACGCGGATGCACGCGGTCCGGAACCTATGGCCGGGGACAAGTCCGAGGTTCCGGTGAAACAAGCCCAGCTCGATGTTGGGTCTGTGTGTGGCTCGAGCGATGCTGAGTCTACGGCTTCTGTGGCAGGGTTAAGCTTCCCATCTTCGGACGATGCGGTATGCTCCGGATCTAAGGCCAGAGCGGTTACAAGCACGATTTCCTGAGCGCAGCCATATGACAGATTGAGGTCATGTTCATCGTGGTGGCACGAGACGACCGTCATGGGCTCGAATCCATCGAAGATCAAGTCTCCACGGATATCAGCAACAAAATTCAGGCATGCAAATCTAACCTGATGGCCAGGTGCGTAGCTATCGATCTGCTCTAGATGGCCAAGTGAGTTGGCCCATAGTCCGAAGCCGCCGAATACGAAGATCTGTCTGGGGAGAAAGATCTCCCCCTGGACTGCGTTGTTGTAGCTGATTGATGGAGCCATCAAGCATTCTGGTGATGCCGTAATGGAACTCTCAATGAAAGCACTAATGTCGGTGTCAAAATCGGCGGATTTCGGGTAGGGGGTCCCGAACTGTGCATCTAAGGCTAATGGTAACAGGAGGCGGGGGACACAATGTTTACCCAGGTTCGGTCCCTCTCTATGGAGGTAATACCCTACTTCCTGCTTGATTGATCTTGATGAATATGAGTATTACAAGAGTAGATCTACCACGAGATCTTAATGGCTAAACCCTAGAAGTCTAGCCTATGATTATGATTGTTGTCCTACGGACTAAACCCTCCGGTTTCTATAGACACTGGAGGGGGCTATGGTTACACAAAGTCGGTTACGAGAAAGGAATCTACATATACGAATGGCCAATCTTGCCTTCCACACAAAGGAGAATCCCATCCGGACATGGGGAGAAGTCTTCTATCTTGTATCTTCATAGCCCAACAGTCCGGCATATGTATATAGTCCGGCTGTCCGAGGACTCCTTAATCCGGGACTCCTCACCGATCCCCTTCCAATTTCCTTCCCGCTCTCCCACCGTATCTCGTGGGATATGGCGAAGAAAACTACTGCCAGGGGGCAGCGGACGACCGCCGCCAAGGAGGCGGCCGTCGAGGGAAGCAAGAGGGGGATCGAGCTAGACAGGAAGCAAAAAGGAGATGTCGTCTTCTTCTCGTCGAACCTCAACGGCGGTGTGCTACAGGAGAGGTATGGATACTTGTGGGGGAGGGAGGTTCCGAAGGGGCATGGCGCTCCCAAGGTTCTCGCGGAAGGACAGGAAGACCCGCCGGATTCATACAAATTGTTATGCGCATATTTCATCTGCGATCTCTGCCCTCCCTTCTCGGATTTCTTTGAGGCGGTGATGGCAATCTATGGATTCCATCTCTTGGATTTGACGCCAAATGCAATGGCGTGCATGGCGATCTTCGCTCACTTGTGCAAGATTTTCGTTGGGGTTGCCCCCAATGTTGATCTGTTTAGGCACTACTTCGTTCCGAGGGTGGAGAACAGGAGCCACCGCTCTCGGAACATAAGCTGGATGCCACGAGTAGTGCCAAGGGAGAACTGGGATTACATCCCTAGCCAACAACGCAATAGATGGGAGGAGTCACTTAAAAAATACACTTCCCTGATGATACGTGTTTGTCATAGTAGGTCACGTTTTCTGTCATGCATGTACATCCATGACGATTTTCTCACAGAATCAAGATAGTCATACATGTGCTGTCGTAGAAGTGTTCCATGACATTACCAGAATTATCATCACCGAAGTGTCCACTTCCATGACGATAAATCGCGCGTCATAGAAGTCCTTTCGTCAAGGGTGACCGACATGTGGCATCGACCGTAATGGCTCGCCGTTAAGCTATCGGGTCCAGTTTTGGATCCGATAACCCATTAGCAGCCCGGAGCAATGGGGATTTTCCACATGTAAAATTCTCATTGGCTGATGGAACCATGTGTCAGCTCCGCGTTGGCACAGGTGTCACTCATCCAATGGTCGAGATGCGCCTATGATATGTTGACACGTGGACGGGCCCAAAAGTGGCCCATAAAGTTTAAATGGGCAGGCACAACTAAAGGCCCACGAGATTTAGCGGACCATAATGGGCTGGCCCAGCTAAAGGCCCATAAGATTTTGCATACCATAATGGGCCGGCCCAGCTAAATGCCCACAAGATTTTGCAGACCATAATGGGCCGGCCCAGCTAAAGGCCCAACATTCTAAGTCAAGGCCTGTACGGCTAGTGTCAAATCGTCCCGTCAACGGCCCATCCTAAACTTGTCATCATCGTGGCCCATGGTCACTTCTGGCCCGATAACAGCCCGCTAAGTATTTGGGCCGAATTACAGCCCAGTGTATTTCCGGCATGTTAAAGGTCCTGCTTCATTTGGGCCCATTTATAGGCCATTGAAAATTTCGACCCATAAACGACTGTGAAGGATTTGGTTCATATTCGGCCATGTCTGGCATTCGGCCTGTTAGAGGCCCACTATAGATTTGGGCCACTTTCAGCCTGTTGTGATTTTTGGCCTGTTAATGTCGGACGAAATCCATGGGCCATATGTGGCCCAACGTCACATCAGGCCTATTAACGGCCCATATAAAAATTACACTAATCAAGCCCGACCGAACTTCCGGCCTGTTAAAGGCCTGTGTAGTAAATCGGCACATTTACGGCCCGTCCGAATTTCAGTCTGTGAATGATTCACATTGTAAATGGGCCACCATTTTGGCCTGCTAAGACCAGTGGGTTATTTGGCACAATTAGGGCCCAATCTCACATTCACCCTATTAAAGGCCCATGTTTTTTATGGGCTCGGGATATTTACACCTGTAAATGGCCTATTGTTACTGAGGGCCCAAATTATGTTTAGGCCTGTTAAAGGCCCACTATGGGCATAGGCCTACCAGAAAAATATGAAAGCTTATGCTGATTTAGGCCCAGATAGTTTTAGTGGGCTACATGCAAATTTCGGCCCATAATTGTTTTTAGCCCAATTGGAATGGGCCCGACGAATGTTGGCATGTTGGGCTCCTACAATGCTTTCGGCCGAATACATTACTAAGATAAACCTACATTATACAAAAATAGCGTCGTAATTACTGCAGCCTTTAGCAACATCATAAATGTTGTATCACAACAGTTGGGGATATGACTATTGAGTTAAACTGCCCAGAAGGGGCCGGGTTAACTCACAAGGAATCTTGTACAAAAGCCCATGACGATGAAGCCTAAGGCTATGGCGTTTCGACTATGAAGACTTAGAGGCCCAGAGCCCAATGGCGGATTAGGGCCCATAGTAGTGAACTGCCCTAGATGCATAACTTGTATTGTAAGTCAGGGAAAGGAGAAACCGAGACGGACACTTGTATGAGCCGGCCTCGAGATTCTGTAGAATGGCCGGGCATCAACCAGTCTATATATAGGGACGACCCGACGGCGGTTCAGGGACAAGAAACATCAACTCGAGAACTAGCACTTGTAGAAAAGGGGCCTATTGACCCGATTGATGAGGGCCTTTAGCCCCGGTTCATGAACCGGGACTAAAGGGTCGGTACTAATACCCTGGCCCTTTAGTCCCGGTTCAATCTGTAACCGGACCGATGGGCCTCCACGTGGCCTCTCTGGCCGAGCCCAGTGCAGGAGGGTTTTGGTCCTGGTTGGTAGCACCAACCGGGACCAATAGTCATCCACGCCACAAGATTTCGTGGCTGGGGTTTTTGTTTTTTAAAAGAGGGGGGTTTGGCGGTTTTGGGGGTTAATTTAGGTGTTTCATATATTGTGTTAGGTAGCTAATTAATAGAGAGAAGTGTCCTCTCTTTGTCCGTGCTTGGTGGACGCCACGTACTATACATACGATAGAGATGACTAGCTAGACACGCTTAGCTAGCTAGTAAGCAAACGAAGGAAATGTAAGATCTTCATGAACATATATGCATACAGAGGGAAGTGATATCGACCACCTCTCCTTCTCCGAGAGATTGGTGAACAACAAGTTCTCGTATATCTATCCGACACTACCGGCTACATATATACAATAATTATCTTTTACAAAAATAATCTCCTAACATACGGACGCGTGGTCCACATAGTATTCTCCGTCTTCAGCGATCACGTGGTCAAGAAAGAATGCCGCCAATTCCTCTTGAATTGCTCGCATGCGATCTGGTGCTAGTAGTTCATCCCGCATCTAAAATATCTAATTTTAAGAAGGGGGTCAATACATATATATATGAATGAATGAAACTCAACACAAATGATGGTAATAAAATAAAATTGTGAATATTGTTATTTACGCACTTCATATTGTTTGTCAGAGTAGCCCCGCTCACACATGTCGTGGCGGATGGACTCGCAAATGTAGTATCCATGTAAATCATTCCCTTGTTCCTGCCACAACCACTTTACAAGAAATAGAGGTCAATCAAACTGATAATTAGCAAGCATGTTAAATGGTATTGATGAAACTAGCGCTTGAATCACTAGAAGATGCGTGGAATATGCTACTATAGTACTTACTTTCGGTGTCTAAATTGCAGCTTCTTCGGTAGTCCCGAGCTTTTTGGTGAATTTTCTCCAAACCCTTCCATACAAAGAAAATAATTACTTGATATCAGAAATGAACAAAGTTGCTGATATGGTGGATAATGATCGATTTAACTTACTTCTCGAGCATTTCAGTCATGTCCGCATACTCCTTGGGATCTTTTCGTCTCGAGTCTAAGACAGTTACTACTCCCTGCTCAATCTTAATCTCTAGGAGAATATAGTGGTACCTGCGCACGCATGCATAACCCATCAATATTACATTACTATAACCTAGACTGTAACACTCACTTGAAGTTGTAAGGAAAGAGTATTATATCCTTGTGTTCATTTATTACCAACGATTGTAGCAAGTTGGCCTTGGTATTTTCGGCATGAAATTCAACCTCAGTTGCATCTATGAGATATGTGTTAATGAACCCAATGGATCCCACTTGTCTTTTTCTTCAATTCGGCGATCTTCAATCTGCATAATATAGTGAGGATAATTATAAATACATGCAATGAAAGAGCTGAGTTATATAGAGAGACTTAATGACGTAAGTAGTACTACTTACAGACGATAGCAGGTGACCGTTGCTTTATCGAGGGCCCATTGATTGAAAAACTGGTAGAACTCCTCAAATGGAATAGGCAACAGTTCAATTCCAACGAGGTCATGCTCCTTTTAACTCTCACATACAAAGTACTCCTCCCTCGGACTCTCTCGCAGGTTTTCATGTACCAATCATGCAACCTTCAGATCATCGTTGATAGAGAGCTTTCATCTTTGACGAGAGGCTTCCCATACTCGTATCTTTGTATCTCGCACCTCCAAGAAATCATAATGTACATCGTCGGGCAGGTAATCTTCAGGATTGCCATAACCGGGCACCATCCTCGGATCGACGATGTCGCTAGCGGTGCACCTTGAGCGGGGGGCACGATTGCTTGTTCGCCGAGCTGGGCAATTTGTTTCCCAGCTCGTCGTTCTTTCATTGTTTGATCACTTTTAGTACTTCCCCGACCTCTCCGCTTCGGAAAATGCCTTTCAAATAACGCGCTCATATTTGCCTTTTGGCGGAGACTTGGGTGGTTTTGTCAGGGCAGCCGGAGTGCGCTTCGCTTTCACCGGATCTACCTTCTCCTCCGGAAGTGGATGTCTCTTTGCTTTCAACCCTTCAAACCAGTCATGCACTTCTGCCCACGCGATCTTCGCTTTCCTCGTTGGTCCTCTCAGACGGTAACTTCTCCGGACTCTTGAGAAGGACCGAATCAGATCTCCTCCCGCCTTTGGGTGTACGCTAGATGCCGACAGAAAGCAGACGGAGTGGATGTCTTCTTTCCTTGCTTACGAGGCGGAGGAGAAGGACTACAACGCCACGGAGCAGCCGGAGCGGGCGGCGGGTCTCTTCCGCCTTCTTGCCGACGAGGCGGAGAAGGAGGAGGCTGGCTGCTCGGGCACGCCGGTGCAGGCGGAGAAGGAGGCGGAGTGCCGCCACGCGCCGGAGAAGGAGCCGCCGAGTGCCCTGATCGTCACTCACGGGAGGAGGAGGCGGTGGAGGAGGCGGAGTGCCCCGACTCACGGAGGAGGAGGAGGAGGAGGCGGAGACGCCCAGTTCGGAAGGTTGATGAGATCCTTCCGCCATAGGCATGGAGTCTTCAGAGCAGAACCCAGCCGATACTCCCCTTCACCGGTAGGGTGGTCAAGCCGGAGGTCCTCAAATCCCTCCGTTATTTCATCCACCATCACCTTAGCATATCCTTCTGGAGTCGGCCGGTAGTGAAAAGTTGAGTCGGGTTTAGTAGGATAAACAGAGCCAACAGCCGCCTTGACCTTCAAATTGCTCCATTGCGCCATAAGGTGGCAATTTTGAGACTCCGTGATAGCATCCATGGGATAGCTGGCAGGAGTCGTCAAGGCGTGCTCCGGCTGAAGCAGCTCGGTGGAAGCCACACTTCTCCGCTGAGATGGCGGGGTAGCTCGGGGAAGCTTGGTGTCGCTTGCTTGTGATCTGCCGCTTCGCTCCTCTTCTAGTTGCTCTAGCCCCATTACCCTTTCGTGCAGCGCCTGCATTTGGATCTGCTCCAGTTTCTTCCTCCTCTCATGGGTTTTGTAACCCCCTGCGTCCGGAAATCCAGCCTTCCGCGAAAGGGAGCCTCGCGTGCCTCATGTCCGTCCAGGGTGCTCAGGATTCCCGAGGGCCATTGTGAGCTCGTCCTTCTCCCTGTCTGGAACGAACTTCCCTTGTTGCACTGCTTCGATATATTGCTTTAGCCTCTTGACTGGTATGTCCAATTGCTTGTCCGTCCAAATGCACTTCCCTGACATAGGTCCAAGCTTCCGCCAGCCCGGAAGAACCAAGTCCGCAACGCTCGCCAGTTCATTGTCTCCGGTTCGATCCCTTTATCAAGCAGATCATTCTCAGCCTTGGCCCACTTAGGCCGGGCTATGAGGTAGCCACCGACTTCGCGATGGTGAAGCTTCTTCTTTGCAGCATTTTGCTTGTTTGTCGCCGACATCTTTTACTCTTTTCCGATGTCCCGTGGGCCACAAATGCGGGCTACCATCTATGATATTCTCATATTTTCCCTTGAATTCTGGTGTCTCTTTTTATCGACAAACTTATTCAGGTCTTTCTTCCAATGCACGAATAGCTCTGCCATCTTCTTAAGAGCAAAAGACTTGATTAATGGCTCTATAACTAGCTTCTCCGGATCATCCTCTGGCGGTAGGGTGAAATTTGACTTCAGCTCACCCAAAGATCATTTTTCTGCAGATCATTGACATAAGACACCTCGGGCTCTTCGTTCTTAGGCTTATACCATTGTCGGATGCTGATCGGGATCTTGTCCCTAACCGTAACCCCCGTGACCGAGCAACAAATGCCTTCTTTGTCCGGATGGGTTCAATCGGTTGGCCGTGGCCCGCGATTTCTATGATCTCAAACCTTTCATCCGAGCTCAACTTTTTCTTCGGGCCTCGTCTCTTTACCGAAGTTGGGCTCGATCCGGAGGGCTAGAAAAAGGAAGAAAGACGAGAGCTAATTAATATGTGTACATACCAAAAAAATGAATGCATCAATTAGCTAGTCAGCACAGGCTTAACTAATAAATATACCTGGTCGGACTCAGTTCGGTGATCACCGGAGCAGTCCTCACGGTCTACTTCTTCACCCGCTCCTTCTTCCACTGGCATTGGGTCATCGGAGACGTCATAAGCATAGCCAGCTGCTTCTTCACCCTATCCTTCCAGACCATCGGTGTTGTTGAGAAACATCATGGAGTTGATGGCATCACTTCCTTCTGCGATTATGTGCCTCAATAACGCTTCTTGTGCTTCGTCTCGGGGCGGGGTGTCCATAGTTTCTACAAATATTTACAACATGGCAATTATTATTCAAACATGACAGATATGGATATATTAGTGGCAAACGTAGAACTAGCTAGCTAATCACAATAAGGAATCATATTAATTAGTTGCCTCGACGCTGCTTCTCTAGGGTTTCTGGTGGCCTCGACAACGCTTCTAGGGTTAGGGGGTGGCCTCGACAACGCTTCAAGGAGGGGGTAATATCGACCCCCCCCCCACGTGTTGAAACTATCGGGAGGGGGTATATCGACAACAACGACGATGACACTACATCTATGTCCCACAAGTGACGTGGGCATCGACGCCCGCGTCACTTGTGGGACCTGGATGTAGTGTCCAACACCGACGGCCACATGTATCTCACACCGACGATAATCGCTATTTAATTAGGGTTTCCTCTACCGCTCGGCGACCCTCGACGACCCTCTCGTTCCCGATAAAAAAAAGAGGAAGAAGAAGAAAAAAAGAGGACAAGAAAGAATAGAGGAGAAGAACTCCTCTATTCTTTCTTTTGCTCTTTTTTTTCTTCGTCCTCTTATATTTTTATCAAGCGGTCGAGGATCGCCGAGGGGTCGAGGGTCAAGGGGTCGAGGACCGCCGAGCGGTCGAGGGTCAAGGGGTCGAGGATCGCCGAGTGGTCGGGAGGTTGCCTAGTGTCAAAGGATTCAACAAAATCATGTCTTCATCATTAGGTAACAGGTGCATGATGGTATGAAGCTCTCCAAAGTTATTTTGGAGCGGAGTCCCGGATAGGATAATTCGCTTTTGGTACAAAGTTCAGCAAGAACCTTCCGAATATCGTTATTTGGAAGGCCTTTGCTAAAATTCATACAAAAGGCAAATTATCCTATCCGGACTCCATTCCGTATCAACTTTGGAGGACTTCTGCACCATCATGCCCTCGTTACTTCCGCCAATGATGAAGCCATGGATTTCTTCAATACTTTGACACTAGGAAACCCCTCTCGACCTCGAACCTCGACGACCTCGAACCCTCGACCCTAGACGACCCTCGAACCTCGACCCTATAGAACCCTCGAACCTCGACCTCAAACCTCGACCTGGACCCCTTAACGACCCTCGGTCCTCTACCCTAGTTCCCGACCCTCGACCCCTCGGTGATCCTCGACACCCTGCTCCTCGATAAAAATTAAGAAGAAGAAGAAGAAGAAAAAGAGGAGAAGAAGAAAGGAATAGCTAGAGGAGAAGATCGAACAAAAAAAAGAAGAAAAAAAAGAGGAGAAGACGAACGGACTAGTGGAGAAGAAGAGAAAATAGAATATCTATTTTCTCTTCTTCTCCACTATTCCTTTCTTCTTCTCCTCTCTTCTTATTTTTCTTCTTCTTACTTATTTCTCCTCTTCTTTTCCTCTCCTCTTCTTCTTTCTTTCCTCTTCTTATTTTCTTCTTTCCTATCCTTCTTTTCTAAAATTTTAACTTTTGCATATGTAAAACTTTTCTAAAATTGTAACTTTCTATATATGAACAAAAAACTTTCTATGAACCAAAAAACATTTTTAACATATATATTTAGCAAATTCTAGCCACATACATCACATACACATATACATTATATCCATATACACATATACATCACATATGAACAAAAAAATAAACTAATAAAAATAAAACAAACATATTGCAACATATGAACAAAAACATATAGCCACATACATACACATAAATTATATATATATGAAAAAAAATTAAAATAAAAAAAGGGCACGGCAGGGCAGGGCAGGGGCGTGATGGGGAACGTAGCAGAAATTCAAAATTTTCCTACGTGTCACCAAGATCTATCTATGAAGAAACTAGCAACGAGGGAAGGAGAGTGCATCTACATACCCTTGTAGATCGCTAAGCGGAAGCGTTCAAGAGAACGGGGTTGAAGGAGTCAGACTCGTCGTGATCCAAATCACCGGAGATCCGAGTGCCGAACGGACGGCACCTCCGCTGCTCAACACACGCAGCTCCCGGTGACGCCTCCCATGCCTTGATCCAGCAAGGAGAGAGGGAGAGGTTGAGGAAGACTCCATCCAGCAGCAACACAAGGGCATGGTGGTGATGGAGGAGCGTGGCAATCCCGCAGGCTTCGCCAAGCACCAAGGGAGAGGAGGAGGAGGAGAGGTGGCTGCACCAAGAGGGAGAGAACTCATGTGTTATGGGCAGCCCCTAGGCCTCATATATATAGGGGAAAGGGAGGAGGGTGCGCCTCTAGGGTTCCCACCCCTAGAGGCGGCATCCCAAGAAGGGATCAAGGGAGGCGGCCAAAAGGGGAGGAGAGGGAGGCGCCCACTAGATGGGCCTTAGGGCCCATCCGCCTAGGGTTTGCCCCTCCCACTCTCCCTTGCACCTTGGGCCTCTTGTGGGCGCACCAGCCCCTTGGGGCTGGTTCCTCCCACACTTGGCCCACGCAACCTTCTCGGGGTTGGTGGCCCCACTTGGTGGACCCCGGGACCCTCTGTGTGGTCCCAGACGTTATCGATAAACCCCAAACTTTTCCGGTGACCAAAACAGGACTTCCCATATATAAATCTTTACCTCCGGACCATTCCTAACTCCTCGTGACGTCCGGGATCTCATCCGGGACTCAACAACATTCGGTAACCACATACAAACTTCCTTTATAACCCTAGCGCCATCGAACCTTAAGTGTGTAGACCCTACGGGTTCGGGAACCATGCGACATGACCGAGACGTTCTCCGGTCAATAACCAACAGCGGGATCCGGATACCCATGTTGGCTCCTACATGTTCCACGATGATCTCATCGGATGAACCATGATGTCAAGGACTCAATCGATCCCGTATACAATTCCCTTTGTCTAACGGTATTGTACTTGCCCGAGATTCGATCGTCGGTATCCCGATACCTTGTTCAATCTCGCTTCCGCAAGTCTCTTTACTCGCTCCGTAACACATCATCCCGTGATCAACCCCTTGGTCACATTGTGCACATTATGATGATGTCCTACCGAGTGGGCCCAGATACCTCTCCGTTAACCGGAGTGACAAATCCCGCCTCGATTCGTGCCAACCCAATGTACACTTTCGGAGATACCTGTAGTGCACCTTTATAGTCACCCGATTACGCCAGACGCTTTGGTACACCCAAAGCATTCCTACGGTATCCGGAGTTGCACAATCTCATGGTCTAAGGAAAAGATACTTGACATTAGAAAAGCTTTAGCATACGAACTCACGATCTTTGTGCTAGGCTTAGGATTGGGTCTTGTCCATCACATCATTCTACTAATGATGTGATCCCATTATCAATGACATCCAATGTCCATGGTTAGGAAACCGTAACCATCTTTTGATCAACGAGCTAGTCAACTAGAGGCTTACTAGGGACATGGTGTTGTCTATGTATCCACACATGTATCTGAGTTTCCTATCAATACAATTATAGCATGGATAATAAACGATTATCATGAACAAGGAAATATAATAATAACTAATTTATTATTGCCTCTAGGGCATATTTCCAACAGTCTCCCACTTGCACTAGAGTCAATAATCTAGTTCACATCGTCATGTGATTAACATCGATATGTCACATCGCCATGTGACTAACACCCAAAGAGTTTACTAGTGTCTCAGAACTAGTTCACATCATCATGTGATTAAGACTCAAAGAGTTATGAGGTTAGATCATTTTTTGCTTGTGAGAGAGGTTTTAGTCAACGGGTTTTAGTCAACGGGTCTGAACCTTTCAGATCCGTGTGTGCTTTGCAAATTTCTAGTTCATATTATAAATGCTGCTTCCACGCTCCACTTGAAGCTATTCCAAATGGTTGCTCCACTATATGTATCCGGTTTGCTACTCAGAGTCACTCGGATAGGTGTTAAAGCTTGCATCGATGTAACGCTTATGCCGAACTCTTTATCACCTCCATAATCGAGAAACATGTCCTTATTTACTCCAAGGACAATTTTGACCGCTGTCCAATGATCCATTCTCGGATCATTCTTGTACCCTTGATCGACTCATGGCATGGCACACTTCCGTGCGGTACACAAAGATAGCATACTTGTAGAGCCTATGTCTAAGGCATAGGGGACAATCTTCGTCCTTTCTCTCTGTTCTGCCGTGGTCGAGCTTTAAGTCTTAACTTCATACCTTACATCTCAGGCAAGAACTCCTTCTTTGACTGATCCATCTTGAACACCTTCAAGATCATGTCAAGGTGCATGCTCATTTGAAAGTATTATTAAACATTTTGATCTATCTTATAGATCTTGATGCTTATTGTTCAAGTAGCTTAATCCAGGTTTTCCATTGAAAAACACTTTTCAAACATCCCTATATGCTTTCTAGAAATTCTACATCATTTCTGATCATCAATATGTCAACAACATATTGTTATCGTAAATTCCATAGTGCTCCCACTCACTTCTTTGGAAATACAAGTTTCTCATAAACTTTGTATAAACCCAAAATCTTTGATCATCTCATCAAAGCGCACATTCCAACTCCGAGATGCTTACTCCAGTCCTTAGAAAGGATCGCTGGAGCTAGCATACCTTTTAGCATCCTTAGGATCGACAAAACTTTTCCGATTGTATCACATACAACCTTTCCTTACGTAACCGATAAGGAAACTCGTTTTGACATCCATCTGCCAGATTTCATAAATGCAGCTTATGCTAACATGATTCCGTCGGACTTAAGCATCGCTACGGATGAGAAAATCTCATCGTAGTCAACTCCTTGAACTTGTGAAAAACTCTTCGCCACAAGTCGAGCTTCATAGACGATGATATTACCGTCCACATCCGTCTTCTTCTTAAAGATCCATTCATCTCAATGGGTTGCCGATCATCGTGCAAGTCCACCAAAGTCCATGCTTTGTTCTGATACATGGATCCTATCTCGGATTTCATGGCTTCTAACCATTTATCGGAATTTGGGCCCACCATTGCTTCTCCATAGCTCGTAGGGTTCATTGTTGTCTAGCAACATGACCTTCAAGACAGGATTGCGTACCACTCAAGTAGTACGCATCCTTGTCACCCCACGAGTGACTTGATCCGAAACTTCATGATCACTATCATAAGCTTCTACTTCAATTGGTGTAGGTGCCACGGGAACAACTTCGTGCCCTCGCTACACACTAGTTGAAGTGATGGTTCAATAACCTCATCAAGTCTCCACCATCCTCCCACTCAACTTTTCGAGACGAACTTTTCCTCGAGAAAGGACCCGATTCAAGAAACAATCCCTATTGCTTTCGGATCTGAATTAGGAGGTATACCCAACTGTTTTTGGGTGTCCTATGAAGATGCATTTTATCCGCTTTGGGTTCGAGCTTATCAACCTGAAACTTTTCACATAAGCGTCGTGGCCCCAAACCTTTAAGAAATGACAGCTTAGGTTTCTCTAAACCATAGTTCATACGGTGTCATCTCAACGGAATTACGTGGTACCTTATTAAAGTGAGTGTGGTTGTCTCTAATGCCTAACCCATGAACGATAGTGGTAATTCGATAAGAGACATCATGGTACGCACCATATCCAATAGGGTGCAACTATGATGTTCGGACACACCATCACACTATGGTGTTCCAGGCGGTATTAATTGTGAAACAACTTGCACAATGTCTTTAATTGTGTGCCAAAACTCGTAACTCAGATATTCATCTCTATGATCATATCATAGACATTCTATCCTCTTGTCACGATGATTTTCAACTTCACTCTGAAATTACTTGAACCATTCAATAATTCAGACTTGTGCTTCATCAAGTAAATATACTCAACATCTAGTCGAATCATCTGTGAAGTCATAACATAACGATATTCATCAGATGCCTCAAAGACTCATTGGACCGCACACATCAAAATGTGTTACTTCCAACAAGTTGCTATCTTGTTCCATCTTACTGAAACCGAGGCTTTTTAGTCATCTTGCCCATGTGGTATGTTTTGCATATCTCAAGTGATTCAAAATCAAATGAGTCCAAACGATCCATCTGCATGGAGTTTCATCATGCGTATACACCAATAGACATGGTTTGCATGTCTCAAACTTTTCAAAAACGAGTGAATCCAAAGATCCATCAACATGGAGCTTCTTCATGCTTTTACACCAATATGACTTACATGGCAAAGTGCCACAAGTAAGTGGTACTATCATTACTATTTTATACTTTTGGCATGAAAATGTGTATCACTACGATCGAGATTCAATAAACCATTTATTTAGGTGCAAGACCATCGAAGGTATTATTCAAATAAATAGAGTAACCATTATTCTCCTTAAATGAATAAACGTATTGCGATAGACATAATCCAATCATGTCTATGCTCAACGCATAAACACCAAATGATAATTATTCTGGTTTAATACTAATCTTGATGGTAGAGGGAGCATGCGATGTTTGATCATATCAACCTTGGAAACAATTCCAACACATATCGTCAGCTCACCTTTAGCTAGTCTCCTTTTATTCTGTAGCTTTTATTTCGAGTTACTAACATTTAGCAACCGAACTGGTATCTAATACCCTGGTGCTACTAGGAATACTAGTAAAGTACACATTAACATAATGTATATCAAATATACTTCTATCGACCTTGCCAGCCTTCTCATATACCAAGTATCTAGGGCGGTTCCGCTCCAGTGGTTGTTCCCCTTATTACAGAAGCACTTAGTCTCGGGTTTGGGTTCAACCTTGGGTTTCTTCACTAGAGCAAAGAATCGATTTGCCGCTTCATGAAGTGTCCCTTCTTGCCCTTGCCCTTCTTGAAACTAGTGGTTTCACCAACCATCAACAATTGATGCTCCTTCTTGACTTCTACTTTCGTGATGTCAAACAACGCGAATACCTCAAGGATCATCATCTCTATCCTTGATATGTTATAGTTCATCACGAAGCTCTAGCAGCTTGGTGGCAATGACTTTGGAGAAACATCACTATCTCATCCGGAAGATCAACTCCCACTCGATTCAAGTGATTGTTGTGCTCAGACAATCTGAGCACAAGCTCAACGATTGAGCTTTTCTCCCTTAGTTTGCAGGCTAAGAAAACTCGTCGGAGGTCTCATACCTCTTGACGTGGGCACGAGCCTGAAATCCCAATTTCAGCCCTCGAAACATCTCATATGTTCCGCGATGTTTCAAAACGCCTTTGGTGCCTCTACTCTAAACCGCTCAACCGAATCTATCACGTAGTTATCAAAACGTGTATGTCCGATGTTCGCAACATCCACAAACGATGTTTGGGGTTCAGACACCGAGCGGTGCATTAAGGACATAAGCTTTCTATTGTCCGCATAATCGCTACTTTCAACTTTCAACTATATTTTCTCTAGGAACATATCTAAACAGTGGAACTAAAGCGCGAGCCATTTACGACATAATTTGCAAAAGGTCTTTTGACTATGTTCAAGATAATTAAGTTCATCTTATGAACTCCCACTCAGATAGACATCCCTCCGGTCATCTAAGTGATTACATGATCCGAGTCAACTAGGCCGTGGTCCGATCATCACGTGAGACGGACTAGTCAACATCGGTGAACATCTTCATGTTGATCGTATCTACCATACGACTCATGCTCGACCTTTCGGTCTCTGTGTTCCCGAGGCCATGTCCGTACATGCTAGGCTCGTCAAGTTAACCCCAAGTGTTTTTGCTGTGTAAATCTGTCTTACACCCGTTGTATGTGAACGTAAGAATCCATCACACCCGATCATCACGTGGTGCTTAGAAGCTTAATTTAACTGTAGCAATGGTGCACAAATCGGGGAGAACACTTCTTGAAATTTGTGTAAGGGATCATCTTATTTACTACCGCTGCTCTAAGTAAACAAGATGCATAAACATAATAAACATCACATGCAATTATATAGTAGTGACATGATATGGCCAATATCATATTGCTCCTTTTGATCTCCATCTTCGGGCTCCATGATCATTATCGCCACCGCATGACACCATGATCTCCATCATCATGATCTCCATCATCGTATCTCCATGAAGTTGTCTCGCCAACTTATTACTTCTACTACTATGGCTACCGGTTAGCAATAAAGTAAAGTAATTACATGGCGTTGTTCAATGACACGCAGGTCATACAATAAATAAAGACAACTCCTATGGCTCCTGCCGGTTGTCATACTCATCGACATGCAAGTCGTGAATCCTATTACAAGAACATGATCAATCTCATACATCACATATCATTCATCACATTCTTCTTGGCCATATCACATCACATAGCATACCCCGCAAAAACAAGTTAGACGTCCTCTAATTGTTGTTTGCATGTTTTACGTGGCTGCTATGGGTTTCTAGCAAGAATGTTTCTTACCTACGCAAAACCACAACGTGATATGCCAATTGCTATTTACCCTTCATAAGGACCCTTTTCATCGAATCCGTTCCGACTAAAGTGGGAGAGACGGCACCCGCTAGCCACCTTATGCACCAAGTGCATGTCACCGGTGGAACCTGTCTCACGTAAGAGTACGTGTAAGGTCGGTCCGGCCGCTTCATCCCACAATACCGTCGAAACAAGATTGGACTAGTAACGGTAAGCATATTGAACAACATCAACGCCCACAACTACTTTGTGTTCTACTCGTGCAAAGAATCTACGCAATGCACCTAGCTCATGATGCCATCGATGGGGAACGAGCAGAAATTCAAAATTTTCCTACGTGTCACCAAGATCTATCTATGAAGAAACTAGCAACGAGGGAAGGAGAGTGCATCTACATACCCTTGTAGATCGCTAAGCGAAGCTGCTCAAGAGAACGGGGTTGAAGGAGTCGTACTGCCGTGATCCAAATCACCGGAGATCCGAGTGCCGAACGGACGGCACCTCCGCTGCTCAACACACGTGACAGCCCGGGTGACGCCTCCCATGCCTTGATCCAGCAAGGAGAGAGGGAGAGGTTGAGTAAGACTCCATCCAGCAGCAACACAACGGCATGGTGGTGATGGAGGAGCGTGGCAATCCCGCAGGGCTTCGCCAAGCACCAAGGGAGAGGAGGAGGAGGAGAGGAAGGGCTGCACCAAGAGGGAGAGAACTCATGTGTTATGGGCAGCCCCTAGGCCTCATATATATAGGGGAAAGGGAGGAGGATGCGCCCCCTCTAGGGTTCCCACCCCTAGAGGGGCGGCAGCCATAGATGGGATCAAGGGAGGCGGCCAAGAGGGGAGGGAGAGGGAGGCGCCCACTAGATGGGCCTTAGGGCCCATCTGCCCTAGGGTTTGCCCCTCCCACTCTCCCTGCGCCTTGGGCCTCTTGTGGGCGCACCAGCCCCTTGGGGCTGGTTCCTCTCACACTTGGCCCACGCAACCTTCTCGGGGTTGGTGGCCCCACTTGGTGGACCTCGGGACCCTCCGGTGGTCCCAAGACGTTACCGATAAACCCCAAACTTTTCCGGTGACCAAAACAGGACTTCCCATATATAAATCTTTACCTCCGGACCATTCCGAACTCCTCGTGACGTCCGGGATCTCATCCGGACTCGAACAACATTCGGTAACCACATACAAACTTCCTTTATAACCCTAGCGCCATCGAACCTTATGTGTAGACCCTACGGGTTCGGGAACCATGCAGACATGACCGAGACGTTCTCCGGTCAATAACCAACAGCGGGATCTGGATACCCATGTTGGCTCCCACATGTCCCATGATGATCTCATCGGATGAACCATGATGTCAAGGACTCAATCGATCCCGTATACAATTCCCTTTGTCTAACGGTATTGTACTTGCCCGAGATTCGATCGTCGGTACCCCGATACATTGTTCAATCTCGCTTCCAAGAAGTCTCTTTACTCGTTCCGTAACACATCATCCCGTGATCAACCCCTTGGTCACATTGTGCACATTATGATGATGTCCTACCGAGTGGGCCCAGAGATACCTCTCCGTTAACCGGAGTGACAAATCCCAGTCTCGATTCGTGCCAACCCAACAGACACTTTCGGAGATACCTGTAGTGCACCTTTATAGTCACCCAGTTATTGCTAGGACGCTTTGGTACACCCAAAGCATTCCTACGGTATCCGGAGTTGCACAATCTCATGGTCTAAGGAAAAGATACTTGACATTAGAAAAGCTTTAGCATAACAACTACGATCTTTGTGCTAGGCTTAGGATTGGGTCTTGTCCATCACATCATTCTACTAATGATGTGATCCCGTTATCAATGACATCCAATGTCCATGGTTAGGAAACTGTAACCATCTATTGATCAACGAGCTAGTCAACTAGAGGCTTACTAGGGACATGGTGTTGTCTATGTATCCACACATGTATCTGAGTTTCCTATCAATACAATTATAGCATGGATAATAAACGATTATCATGAACAAGGAAATATAATAATAACTAATTTATTATTGCCTCTAGGGCATATTTCCTACAGGTATGCTGGGCAGGGCGCGGGGCAGGGCAGGGGCGCAGCATGGCAGTGGTGGTAGGTGCTCACACGGGGCGGCGGCACGGCGGGCGGCGGCGGGCGCGGGAGCGGGCGCCAAGGCCGGGCAGATGGCGCCGAGGGCGGCGATGGCGCCGGGCGAGGCGGACGGCGTCGGGCGTGGCGCAGGGCGCGGCCGGCGACGGCGTGGGCTCGAGGGCGGTGGACGGCGTCGGCGTGGGCTCGGGGGCACGTGAGACGGAGATGGCGGCGGGGCAGCCTGGCAGCGTCGAGGAGGTCCGCGACGTCGTCGGGCGGCAACTGGCGATGAAATCTGAAAAAACGCCAAGTGCTTGCTTATATAGAAAAGGCTTTAGTCCCGGTTCGTGGCACAAACCGGGACTAATGCCTCTAGTCCCGGTTGGTGCCACCAACCGGACCAAAGGCCTCTTTAGCAGCCCAAAGGGCGGAAGCGGCCTTTGGTCTCGGTTGGTGGCACCAACCGACTAAAGGGGGGCATTAGTCCCGGTCGTAGCACCAACCGGTCTAATGCACTTTTTAGCCCGGTTGGTAACACCAACCAGGACCAAAGGCCTGTGCTGCCTCGAACCAAATATTTAGTCCCACTCGCTAGTTGAGAGGGAGGCGCACTGCTTTATAAGGTGCGGTGCGCCTTCCTCTCGAGCTCCTCCCTTAAGGTGCTGGGCCTAACACTGCAATATGTGCTGTGGGCCCTCTGGGCCTCTGCGGGCTGAATCCTGGCCCAAGGTAGGGTTTCTAGTCGTATTCAGGCCGTGGGGGCCCAGTAGGTGGCACTTTTTTTTCATTTGTTGCTTTATTTAGTTTATTTTGTTTCTATTTACAACAAAATACTTATTGTTGCTATATTTTATTTTTTTCCAGTTTTTTTGTTTTGTTTTCTGCATTATTTATTTTCTTTTGTTTTTTGCTTTATTTTTTTAATTCTTTTTGCTTTTAGTTTTAGAAAAATTATAAACTTTCTGTTAGTGCCATTAGTTTTCAAATTTGAAAACACTTTTTTGTTTTCTTTGTTGCTTTATTCATTTTATTTTGTTTCTACTTACAACAAAATACTTATTGTTGCTATTTTTATTTTTTTTCCAGTTTTTTTGTTTTGTTTTCTGCATTATTTATTTTCTTTTGTTTTTTGCTTTATTTTTTAATTCTTTTTGCTTTTAGTTTTAGAAAAATTATAAACTTTCTGTTAGTGCCATTAGTTTTCAAATTTGAAAACACTTTTTTGTTTTCTTTGTTGCTTTATTCATTTTATTTTGTTTCTACTTACAATAAAATACTTATTGTTGCTATTTTTATTTTTTTCCCAGTTTTTATGTTTTGTTTTCTGCATTAATTCTTTTCTTTTGGTTTTTTGCTTTATTTTTTAATTCTTTTTGCTTTTAGGTCAGCAAAATTATAAACTTTCTGTTAGTGCCATTAGTTTTAGACTTTCTGTTTGCGCCATTAGTTTTCAAATTTGAATAGTTAAAATTTAAATTCTTTGAAATTCATAGTTTTCAAATGAACTCCGAAAAAGTTGGCATAGCATGTGCATGTACAAAACGGACAATGGTATCATACTCGTCTGTTACAAAGTTGGCAAGGTATCATCATAATAGTTATGGAGAAAGTCTTCATTTTTTCTTCGCTTGTGTCATTTGCTTATTGCGCCGTAACCATGGATAATCTTCATCGCTTATCGTGATGCTTGGGTCAGCCTTGACTTTGAAGGAGGAATTTCATGAAACTTTTCATACTCTTGAGACATATGTCATCTTGCCCTCCACTCCCAAGATGTCCCTTTTCCTGAAAGAACTATGTGGCACTTTGGCTCATCGTATGATGTATTCGCTTCCTTACATTGTCTTTTCCTCGGTCTGGTAGACATGTCCTTCACATAGATAACCTGTGCCACATCATTGGCTAGGATGAACGGTTCGTTAGTGTACCCAAGATTTTTCAGATCCACTGTTGTCATTCCGTACTGTGGGTCTACCTGTACCCCGCCTCCTGACAGGTTGACCCACTTGCACTTAAACAAAGGGACCTTAAAATCTACTCCGTAGTCAAGTTCCCATATGTCTACTATGTAACCATAATATGTGTCCTTTCCCATGTCGATTGCTGCATCAAAGCGGACACCGCTGTTTTGGTTGGTGCTCTTTTGATCTTGGTCAATCGTGTAAAATGTATTCCCATTTATCTCGTATCCTTTCCAAATCATTACAGTCAAAGATGGTCCCCTGGACAACAAGTACAGCTCATCACAAACAGTCACCTCTGAGACGTGTTTCCAACCAACTGCTGAAAGTCCTGATGTGTTCACATGTAATCCAGTCGTCGCACTGCTCCGGGTGTTTGGAGCGCAGACTGTTCTTGTGTTCATCGACATACGGGGTCACCAAAGTAGAGTTCAGAGAACTATGTAGTGTGCTTGAGACCAAGAATATCCGTCCTGCATATTATTGAGTCCCTTCCAAGCGTGTTTTTCCAAATCGGCCTCCCCTCATACCGCGATTTAGGGAGACCTGTCTTCTTAAGGCCAGGAATGAAGTCAACACAAAACCCGATGACATCCTCTCGTTTGATGGCCCATGGAGATGCTTCCTTACGCCTAGCGATTCTGAACATATTTCTTTAGGACTCCCATGAACCTCTCAAAGGGGTACATATTGTGTAGAAATACGGGCCCCAGAATGACAATCTCGGCCGACTAGATGAACTAGGACGTGCGTCATGATATTGAAGAAGGATGGTGGGAACACCAGCTAAACCGACAAGACATTGAGCCACATCACTCCTTAGCGTTGGTACGATTTCTGGACCGATCACCTTCTCGAGATATTGCATTGAGGAATGCACATAGCTTCACAATGGCTAATCGGACGTTTTCGGTAGAAGCCCCTCAATGCAACCGGAAGCAGTTGCGTCATAATCACGTGGCAATCATGAGACTTTAGGTTCTGGAAATTTTTCTCTGGCATATTTATTATTCCCTTTATATTCTACGAGAAGCCAGTCGAGACCTTCATACTGAACAGGCATTCAAAGAAGATTTATTCCTCTTCTTTCGTAAGAGCGTAGCTGGCAGGACCTTCATACTGCTTCGGAGGCATGCCCTCTTTTTCGTGCAAGCATTGCGGGTCCTCCCGTGCCTCAGGTGTACATTTTGTCTTCCCATACACGCCCAGGAAGCCCAGCAGGTTCACGCAAAGGTTCTTGATCACGTGCATCACATCGATCGAAGAGCGGACCTCTAGGTCTTTCCAAAGAGGGTAGGTCCCAAAATATAGATTTCTTCTTCCACATGGGTGCGTGATTGTCGGCGTCATTCGCACAGCTAGTCCGGCCGGGACCCTTTCCAAAGATTACGTGTAAATCATTGACCATAGCAAGTACGTGATCACCGGCACGCATGGTGGGCTTCTTCCGGTGATCCGCCTCGACTTTGAAATGCTTGCCTTTCTTTCGGCATTGATGGTTGGTCGGAAGAAATCGACGACGGCCTGTGTACACATTCTTCCGCAGCTTCCTGTATATACTATCGGTGTCAAGTAAACAGTGCGTGCATGCGTGGTATCCCTTGTTTGTCTGTCCTGAAAGGTTACTGAGAGCGAGCCAATCGTTGATCGTCACGAACAGCAACGCCTTTAGGTGAAATTCCTCCTTTTTGTGCTCATCCCACGTACGTACATCGTTTCCATTCCACAGCTATAAAAGTTCTTCAACTAATGGCATTAGGTACACATCAATGTCGTTGTCGGGTTGCTTAGGGCCTTGGATGAGAACTGGCATCATAATGAACTTCCGCTTCATGCACATCCAAGGAGGAAGGTTATACATACATAGAGTCATGGGCCAGGCGCTGTGATTGCTGCTCTGCTCCCCGAAAGGATTAATGCCATCCGCGCTTAAAGCAAACCATACGCTCCTTGGGTCCTTTGCAAACTCATCCCAGATTTTCTCTCGATTTTTCTCCATGCGACCCGTCCGGTGCTCTCAACTTCCCGCCTTTCTTACGGTCCTCACTATGCCATCGCATCAACTTGGCATGCTCTCTGCTTTACGAGCAGACGTTTCAACCATGGTATTATAGGAGCATACCACATCACCTTCGCAGGAACCCTCTTCCCGGTAGGCTCGCCGTCAACATCACTGTGGTCATCTCTTACGATCTTATATGCAATGCACCGCATACCGTGCATGCTCAGATCCTTGTATGCACCATGTAGAGTATGCAATCATTAGGGCATGCATGTATCTTCTCCACCTCCAATTAGAGGGCATACGACCTTCTTTGCTGCGTATGTACTGTCAAGGCAATTCGTTATCCTTTGGAAGCTTCTTCTTCATTATTTTCAGTAGCTTCTCAAATCCTTTATCAGGCACAACATTCTCTGCCTTCCACTGCAGCAATTCCAGTACGGTACCGAGCTTTGTGTTGCCATCTTCGCAATTGGGGTACAATGTCACATCCTAGCTAGTCCATGCATTAGTGTGTTGCATCATGTTTAACTTTCATCAGAAATTTTAAATGGGGAAGACAGAACCCCCATAACCCCTATTGAATCCAACTAGGGCTTACTAAAATTATTTTCAATGAACCTGAAATGCCCTTCTAAAATGCTCATCACCTTTGCTTTGGTTGAGCCTCCGCCAAAAGTGGTGCACAATTTTCCGTGTCATCCTAAGGTTTTGAATTAAATCATAAGTATTTGAGTTTGGGTATTTAAATTATATAAAATATTTCAAATGCCCAAATAATCTCAAACTAAAATGTTCCATGCTGGAAATATTCCAACTAAGGACGAGGTGCAGTTTGGTGAATTTTGGAGTTGTTTAGGTATTTTTAGAAAGTCCACAAGGTTACAGAAAATAGAAAAAAGAAACAGAAATGAAAAACTTTACCTGGCGCCACTCAACGGCCCACCTGCTGCCCAAATTTCAGCCACACAATGAGCTGCTTGGCTTGGTCAGGCAGGCAGGCAGGTGCTCGACGGCAAGCACATCATGCGTGCCACGCAGCTGGCCGCCACCTCGCCGCTTCCCTCGCCGCTCGACGGCTGAACGCTCTCTCTCTCCCCCCGAACCCGCAGACACCTTTCCTCCTCCCCAGCTCCTCCCCCTCGCTCTCCCACGCCATGGCCGACGCCACCGCAGCCGCACCGTCGCCGTAGTCGCGCTCTCCGTCGTCCTTGCGCCATTCCGTCGTGTCTAGGAGCTCCGCCGCCCTCCTCTTCTTCGAGCTAGCCGAGCCCCGAGCGCTCGCGTGGCCCGAGGCCTCTGCACCGACCTCGCCGACCGCACCGCTTGCTTCCTCGAGATTGCCGTGAGCCCAGCTGCCTCCCCCTCCTTTCCTTTCTCGCTCCCGAGCCTCAGAAGCGATCAGACGGAGCTCACCAAGACGCTGGCCATGGAGCTTCGTCAGCCGACGCAGCCTGCCATCCACCGGTCACCCCTCGGTGTCTAACATGCTCACCGTGTCGCGTAGAGTCTAACCCACCACTTCAGGCACCTCACCGCGCCCCGTAGCCACGAGTTCGTCATCGCCCGAACTCCGGCGACCGCCAAGGTCATCGCCGGCGCCGTTTCCGGCCACCCCGAGACCAGCCAACGCCACCAAGAGTTGCGGCTTGCTCCCAGCCACACATAGACGCTCTCCGCGGCTCATTTGGTTGCCGGAACGCCCAAAACCACTCTCGCCACCACGTCTGGCTCGACGGCGGCTAAACGCCGACGTAGTTGACCCTGACTTTGACCAGGGTGGGCCCTGGTTGACTCTCCTGAGCCTATGACAGGTGGGCCCCCCTGCTAATTAACTTAGTTAGTTTAAACTAATTCTAATCAGTTAAGTTAAGTCTTTGACATGCAGGACCCACTGGTCGGTTTGACCTCGACGTCCCGTTGACCTCCGACGTCACCTCGACGATTGTCGACGCAAAGAAATGAATTACTGGAGTTATTCTGTTATAGGAAATTCCTGAAAATAGTTCAAACTTCAAAAATTCATAGAAATTAATCTGTAACTCCAAATGCAAATATTTATATATGAAAAATGATCAGAAAAATCCATTCTATCCATTGGTAAAGGGTTCATGCATGATAGACCAAGTTAACCTTGCTGTTTAAGCAGATTAAGATAATGCACCTTTATGGCTATGTTAAATGAGCTAACATTTGAATCTTTGATTCAAATGAGTTCATCCCTCTTTGTTCCAGCTTGCATTAGGCCAACACACATTCATATTGCCATGTCATAGCATGCATCATATTGTTGCATATTGTCATGTGTTGTTTATTTTGGTGTGTCTTTCGTGATAGGTTCTGCCTCCGAGGATAATCTCGAATATCCGTCTGAAGGGCAGTATCCTACCACCACTACATCATGCAAGCAACCCATTGATCATTCCGATACAAACCCATGTTCTCGCTTCGCTCTTGTTCTTGCATTAAGACAACGCGATTCAAACTGTTGTGTGCTGCGGTAGTTGAACCCACTTCCTTTGCATGACCTGTCATTGCCACAAGAATTCAGATGAAACCCACTAGTATGTGTAGGAGTTGATTGAGCCATGTTTGTGATTCCTACCATGCTATGCTTGCTATGCTTAGAGTTGTGTCGTCCGGCTCATCGGGATGATGAACTGGAGTGAAAGGTTGTGTCGGGTTCGAGAGTGAAAGTGTTGAACACGTTTTGGTAAAGGTATCGATGAGAGGCCATGTAGGAGTACATGGTGGGTTGTTTCATTGAAGCCGTCCCTAAGAACTGCGTTATGTGTTTGTGATCCATGAAACAGTTACTACCACGCATTGGGCCCGAAACCAATGGACCCTCTCGGCTTCTTAACCACCCTTTTTTTCTGTCTAGGAGTTGCAACTAGTTTCTGGTGTTTGTAGGATATGTGTTGGAGGCCGTATGAAGGCGCTGACCCTAGGGGTGGGCTATGATGCGGTAGATACACCATGGCCCGTGTATCAATGCCCGTTTGGTATCTCGGGAACCTCAGACACATCGCTCGGGGTCAGATGTGGAAACCTCGGCCGGACTCCTCATGGATGGAACCTGAATAGGCGATAAACTTGGACTAGAGACTTGAGTGTTTAGGTAGGCTGTGGCCGACACCCACGTTGGGCTTCCGCTTGAAGGCTGCCGAGTACATGTCGTGTAAACGGCGGTAAGTGGTGAGAGCGTGTGTGAAGAAGTTCACCCCTGCAGGGTTAACATGATCTATTCGAATAGCCGTGTCCGCGGAGAAGGACTTCTGGGTTGCCTATGCAGTTCATAGACAAGTAAATGGATACTACTAAAAGCCTCAAGATAAGTGTGAGTGCCGCGGATGGCCCTCTCGTGGGTTGACGAGAGAGGATCCACTGTCGTGTATTGTGATGGTGATTAGTGGACTCGTGTGCGACAAATGCTTTTCAAGTGGTGTCACGTAGGATAGCTTAGCCAAGAGTCAAAGCTGGCTTGCTGCAATAACTCCACCACCTTCTTGAGAATGTGCATGTATGATAGGATTCTATTGTAAGACTTGCTGAGTACCTCAAGACTCATGTTTGCTTAATTAATGTTTTCGACGACAACACTGCCCCTCCGATGGGTTTTATGTAGACCTTGACGCCGACGAGTGAACTAGCCACCTGTGTGGTGATCCAAGGCTTGTGAAGGGCCACTGTAGATAGAAGGGCTTCAACAAGCTTTCTTTCTTTTTAGAGTCTGTACTCAGACTAGTTTGCTTCTGCATGTGCTTGTATGTTTGTATGACTTGAGTGTTGGGTCATGTGACCCCTACCTGTATGGATATGTTATGTATGGCTCCTCGGAGCCTCTTAAATAAAATACTTTGAGTTGTAGAGTTTTGTTGTGATGGCATGTTGTATGTACTCATATCGGGCATATTGCGTGTATGATTGAAATGCTTGGTATGAGTGGGATCCGACAAACTAGTTGTTTATCCTTGGCAGCCTCTCATATGGGGAAATGTAGTCTCGTGCTTACGAGCGATAGTAGTCCGCCATGGCCGGTTCACGGAGTCACGCTAGCCCAGCACTACTGCTTGCACACTTGATCGGCCGGCATGTGTTTCCCTTCGTTCCTATGTCCGTCCCTTCGGGAAATGTCACACGGTGATATTCGAGTCCCGCTTAGCCTGCTACATGTACCGGGATACCGGAGTCCTGTTAGCCCAAAGGTTACAGCCCGAATTCATACGTGATCACCGACATGCTCGATGTGATTCATGTATGCCTGTCCCCATGGGTTAGCGCTGCTTTGGGTTCACGACTAGCCATGTCGGCCCGGGTTCTTTGTCATATGGATGCTAGTGACACTATGATATACGTGAGCCAAAAGGCGCAAACGGTCCCGGGCCATGGTAAGGCGACACCCGTGGGAATATCGTGCGTGAGGCCGCAAAGTGATATGAGGTGTTACCGGCTAGGTCGATGTGATTTGGAATTGGGGTCCTGACATACAACCCTTTTTTGTGATCCTCTAACATGCCATCGAACTTCAGCTTCTCCTTTTGACTTTCGCATTGCGTCCTTGCATCGACAATGACCCGGCGGAGATCATCATCATCGGGCACATCGTCAAGTTCCTCTTGATCTTCAGCAACTTCGCCCGTTGCAGCACCATCGTGGACATCGTCTGTTTCCTCTTGATGTTCAGTAGCATCACCGTATTCAGGGGGCACATAGTTGTCATTGTACTCTTCTTCTTCGCCGTCTTCCATCATAACCCATATTTCTCCGTGCCTCGTCCAAACATTATAGTGTGGCATGAAACCCTTGTAAAGTAGGTGGGTGTGAAGGATTTTCCGGTCGAGTAAGACTTCAGATTCTACATATAGGGCATGGACAACACATAAAACCATTCTGCTTGTTTGCCTCAGCCACTTCGAGAGAATCATGCACGCCTTAGTGTACTCGAGGTGTGTCTGTCACCGTACATCCATTGCCGGTTCATCTACGTGCATTATATATAATTAAGTGTGTCAAAAATCATTACTGAGAACATCATGAATAGATAATTAAGTGACCAAATTAATAGAAGTTCATCATCACATAAAAACCAAAGTACATACATAGTTCTCATCTAACAACATAAAGCTCAGAGAGCATCTAAATTAATTAAACCATACATTGAAACTATGTAAAACATTTCAATGCAAAAACAAATGCGATCATAATCGCAACCAAGGTAACAACTGATCCAACGGCATAATGATACCAAGCCTCAGTATGAATGGAATATTTTCTAATCTTTCTAATCTTCAAGCGCATTGCATCCATCTTGATATTGTGATCATCGACGACATCCGCAACATGCAACTCCAATATCATCTTCTCCTCCTCATTTTTTTGATTTTTTCCTTCAAGTAATTGTTTTCTTCTTCAACTAAATTTAACCTCTCGACAATAGGGTCGGTTGGAATTTCCGGTTCAATAACCTCCTAGATAAATAAAATCTATGTCACGTTGGTCGGCATAATTTTCATAAACAATAAATGAACCAATAGTTATGAAATAATAATATATACCACATCCGAATCATAGACAGGACGAGGGCCGACGGGGGCGGATACCAAAACCATCGCACTATATAAGATGCAATAATAGAAGTAAGAAAATAATACAAGTATCTATCTAAACATACAAGTAAGAATATTTTTCCTTTCAGAAAGAAGATAAGAACAAGAGGCTCACCACGGTGGTGCCGGCGATGAGATCGGCGCGGGTGATCGATGGCGATGAAGACGGGGACGGGGCATGACGGACTGCTAAACCTAGATAAATATTGAGGAAATTGGAGCTTGGTGGTCGAGCTTGGAGAGGAGAAACCTTAAGTAGTGTGGCTCAGGCATTCCATCGAACACCTTGTGTGCATAGGAAGTGAGCTAGAGCACCACCAAGCCCTCTCCCCCTCGGCCAGAAAAAACAGAGCAGTGTGCTCTGCTCTTGCGCTGAGGGGCTATATATAGGCAGCACCATTAGCCCCGGTTGGTGGCATGAACCGAGTAAAGGGAAGCCTTTGGTCCCGGTTCATGCCACCAACCGGGACCAATAGTGGTGGGCCAGGCCGATTGGTCCCGGTTCGTCCCACCAACCGGGACCAAAAGGTCCGGACGAACCGGGACCAATGGCCCACGTGGCCCGGCCGGCCCCCTGGGCTCATGAACCGGGGCAAATAGCTCCATTGGTCCCGGTTCTGGATTGAACCGGGACTAATGGGCTGAACTGGCCTGGGCCATTGCCCCCTTTTCTACTAGTGTAGGCAAAGCATATTTTCTCCCTGGTAATCGAGACCACATCAAGAACACCACAACTGGATCATATGATTTTACCTTCACCGGAAGGGGCCGAACTAGCATAAACTCCCTGTGTCCTTCGTCCGGTTTAACCCCTCTAAGCAAACCCAGTAGTGATGGCTCCACGACTAAGTCCTTTCACTAGGACATCTGACGTGATAATTCCACGACAGTTGGCACCCACCGTGGGGCTATCGCACGATGGTTTCAAGTTCTTAGAGGGCAAGTTCGAAGGGCTCAAGGGATATGCGGTGGGCCGTATGGCTAAGAGTCGTCGCGGCAAGCTCTACATCGACGACGCAGGCTGGGGCCCCGACGCCGGCTCAATCGAGTATGGGTACCGGGTCCCCTTCGGAGGAATTCACGTCTTCATCGGCAAGATCGGCTAACCGGGCCCTGAGCCGGACATCTGCACTAACCTCGTCGAGACGGCTCAGCGTACGAGTCCTGTCCGGATTTAGCCCGCCATGAAGCGTGCGTTCGTAGGATGTATCCATGCGATCGAATCTGAACCGGTGTCCAAGGGTGAGACGTCCGTTTATTCCGATGGCGAGTCATCCACTGGCGAGACCGAATCTTTGTATTAAGTTCGAGATGGCTTGTTCGAAGGGTATTCCGATGGCAGCAGTATTCTGGAATTTCTTGAACCGCCAAATCAGGTCGCAATCTTCATGGCCGGTACACAGCCAGCATTGCAAAACTCAACTGCAGCGGCAATAAATTCCGGATCAGCAGCCGGGGCAAGAGGCCCCGCGCGTCGGCCGGCTCAAGTTCTTTCCAGTTTGTTGGACGCCTGGACAACATTGTTGACCATGGCGGCTACCCCGGAGACTCAAGATCGGCATTACGCGGAGGTCACAAAGCTGCGGGATCAGATAACTAAGGCCAAGGAGGACTTAGCGGCTGTGGAAACAAGGATGGCTGAGGAACGGGCCGCTTTAGATGCCCAGTCACAGAGGATTCAGGCTGAAAATTATCGACTCTTGCTGGATCAGAACGCTTTGAATGACGTATTGAGGAGAAGACATCAGTCTCGCTTGCCGGCAGATACAATGCAATGAATCTCTTCAGTACGCCAGGAGCAGGAACCAGCAACCCGGCAGCGGTAAACCGGACTACTGTGCCAAGGACCGGAGCGCCAGATCAACCACAAGCGATGGGCCACCTTGACGAACGGATAACCCGCCGCAGTACACGACACCCCCGCCGGGTCACTTCTCCATCCCTTTGGACAACATGATTGCGGCAGCATCCTGATTGGCAGCTATTCCGATGGAGGGTGAGTCGCTAGCGGTGGTTGAGACGCGGCAGGCCAGGGATCTTCTTCAGACTACTATGGTGCAGCAGCAGGCTTATTCATACAGCCGAGACAGGATTCACTCGACCCCTCGCCCGAGCAGGAGCTACAACAGGCACATAGATGAGCCGGCTGTGTCAAGCAGTGCGCGGAACCATGACGCCCCTCGAGGGCCCAATCCGGCGCGCGGTGGTGCAAATGCTCGGGACGTGGTAGATAGTGGCAGAGCATGAAGGGAGGCCGCATTAGCGGCACAGCACACGGGTCATCATCAAACCGCCTTGGTTCAGCTAGCAGCGTCAGTAGAACAAGGTACAGGGCTTGCGTGCAACTCATGGGGAGTGCCATGTCTCACTCCGGCTCTGTGCAATGTACGGTTACCCAAGGATTTCAAGGGCCCGCGGAAGGTGCCTCATTACACCGCCGATTTACCCCCCGAGTCATGGGTTGAGAGCTACGAGATGGCTATGGAGATGCTGGAAGTGGATGAAGCGGCATGTGCAAAATACTTCACCATGATGTTGAAAGGAACATCTCGTACTTGGTTGAAGAACCTGCCCGCTAACTCCATCGGGTCATGGGATCAATGGAAGGCCCGATTTATAGCGAACTTCCAGGATACATGCAAACAATCCATGTCCATTGTGGATCTGGCTGCTTGTGTTCAAGGAGAGAATGAATCAACAACGCATTGGGTGCGCCGGGTTTCAGAAATCATGCATTCATGTGACCGCATCAATGCCGATACAGCAATTGTAACATTGGAGGGGAATTGCCGGTTTAAGTCGCTGAAGATGAAGTTGGGACGGCTCAAGCGCCACTGCAATGATATGGGCACACTCATGGCAGCTCTGGTTAAATGTGCTGATTCGGATAATACCAAAGATCCCGATTCTGACGAAGAGAAGCAGGAGAAGGGAAAGAAGAATGCCGGTTCAAAAGGACAGAATAACCAGACGAACCACGGGAACAATGCTAAGCGTAAAGCAGATAATTCGGATTTTGTGGCTAACACCAATGTGCAGGGCAATGCGCAACTTCATAAGGGTAAACCGCCCCAGCGCGGTGGAGGCATGAATCTGGAGTGCATGTTAAATCAGCCCTGCCTGAAGCACGGGACAAAGGAGGTTCCGGCAACGCACCTCTGGAAGGATTGTTTCATTATGAAGGAGTTCAAAAACTCTGATCACTTCCGGTATGATCAGGGTCCGTCTGGCGGTTCAGGTCCAGGTTTTCATGGGCCGGGTTACGGTGGCGGCCGTTCAAACTCTGGATTTCAGAATAATCCGGGCAACCAGAACAACCAAGGTGGTCACAACCAACAGAACAATCAGGGGATTCCGCAGCAATCAGGGTTTCAGAGTCACCCAAAGCAGTTGAATGGCGGGCAGTATCATGTTTCACTACTAGCTTGTGTAAGCGCAATCAGAAGCTTCACAAGAGGGCAGTTAATGATGTTGAACCGGCAGTACCCCGTTACTTGTGTTGGTCCGAGCAGCCCATTGTGTGGAGCAGAGAGGATCATCCGCCCCGAGTTGATAATCCGGGTCATATGGCTTTAGTGGTGGCACCTCAGGTGGGAGGTTGTAAGTTCACCAAGGTACTCATGGATGGAGGGAGCAGCATCAACATCCTTTATTATGAAACCTTCCGTCGCATGGGGTTGACGGATAAGAATCTTAAACCGTCGAACACTGTTTTTCACGGTGTGGTACCAGGTAAATCGGCATATCCAGTTGGCAAGATAGCGTTGGAGGTTGTATTTGGTGATGAGCATGATTCCAGGTCAGAAACTTTGACCATTGAAGTGGTAAAGATCCAGAGCACATATCACGCCCTATTTGGCCGGCCGGCTTACGCAAAGTTCATGGCAAGGCCCTGTTATATTTATTTGCAGATCAAAATGTCGGGTCATAAGGGGAGCATCACGGTGCATGGGAGTCGTAACACCGCTTTGGACTGTGAAGAAGGTGATGTGGCTTATGCTAAGTCGGTTTGTGCAACATAAGAGTTGAAGTTCTACAAAGACAATGTTGATCCGGCAGATATGACCCCTCTGAAGAAGCCCACCATTGAGCATGACCCGACCCTGAAGTTCAAACCGGCTGATGAGACTAAACTTGTTGATTTTGTTCCTGGCGATTCATCCAAACAATTTAGTACCAGCACTAATCTGGATCCGAAATAGGAAAGCGCGCTCATCGAGTTCATCCGTGAGAACCGGGACATCTTTGCATGGAAGCCTTCTGACATGCCAGGTGTACCGATGGAACTCGCTGAGCACACTCTCAATATTGATCCCAAGTTTAAACCGGTCAAACAGTTTCTTCGCCACTTCAATGAAGAAAGGCGCAAGGCCATTGGAGAAGAGGTAGCCTGGCTGTTGGCTGCTGGGTTTATCGTCGAAGTTTTTCATCCGGAGTGACTGGCCAATCCGGTGCTAGTGCTTAAGAAGAATGGCACTTGGCGCATGTGTCTGGATTACACAGACTTGAACAAAGCTTGTCCGGCATTTCCTTTTGCTCGCCCGCGTATTGATCAAATCATTGATGCTATGATGGGTTATGAGCGTTTAAGTTTCTTGGATGCCTATTCTGGTTATCATCAGATCAAGATGGCAGTTAAGGACCAGGAGAGAATAACCTTCATCACTCCCTTTGGAGCCTTCTGCTATGTTTCTATGCCCTTTGGGCATAAGACTGCCCAGGTGACTTATCAGTGTTGCGTGCATAATTGTCTTCATACTCAGATTGGGCGCAATGTTCATGCTTATGTGGACGACATTGTGGTGAAATCAAGGAAGAAGGAGACATTGATAGATGACCTCAAGGAGACCTTTGACAATCTTCGGGTTTATAAGATGATGCTCAATCCGGACAAGTGTTTTTTCGTTGTTCCGACAGGCAAGCTCTTAGGCTTTCTGGTGTCTAACAGGGGCATTAAGGCTAATCCGGAAAAGATCAAAGTGATTACATCTTTGGCTAAACCGGCGTGTATCAATGATGTTCAGCGTCTGGCGGGTCGAATTGCAGCCCTAAGCCGGTTTATCGACCGCTTGGGAGAGAAGGCGATCCCTCTGTATCAGATGTTGAAGAAAACATACACTTTTGTCTGGAGTGACGCAACTGATGCGGCATTTGAGGACTTGAAGAGACAGTTGGCTGAACCGCCGGTCCTTGCTGCTCCGGTTGACAATGAGCCCCTATTATTGTATGTGGCTGCTAATGCCCGGGCTGTCAGTGTGGCAATTGTGGTTGAGCGCAAGGAGGCTGGGAAGGAATATCCAGTTCAAAGACCGGTTTACTATATCAGTGAAGTACTCATCGAGTCAAAGCAAAGATATCCGCATTGGCAGAAGCTGGTGTATGGGGTTTTTATGGCGAGTCGGAAGCTTAAGCAATACTTTCAAGGCCATCCCATCACAGTGGTCAGTTCTGCTCCTTTGGGCGATATAATTCAGAACAGGGAGGCAACTGGCCGGATTGCAAAGTGGGCTATTGAGCTTGGGCCACACGGGTTGAAGTATATGCCTCAGACAGCCATCAAGTCTCAAGAACTTGTTGACTTCATCAATGATTGGACGGAGTTGCAGGCACCGAAAGACAAACCGGATACCATATACTGGACTATCCACTTCGACGGGTCCAGACAATTGGAGGGCTCGAGGGCTGGAGTTGTCTTACTTCCCCTCGAGGTGATAAAATTCGTTATGTTCTCCGCTTAATGTTTTCCTGTACTAACAATGCAGCTGAGTACGAGGCCTTACTCCATGGTTTCCGTGTGGCTAAGGAAATGAACTTAAGCCGAGTATGATGCTTCGGAGATTCTGATCTGGTGGCTCAGCAAGTTTCTGGTACTTGGGACTCTAAGGATCCACTCATGGCGGCTTACAGACGAGAGGTGGATATTGTGGCTGGTCACTTCAAGGGTTATCAGGTTGAGCACATTGATCGGCGCAAAAATGAAGCGGCAGATGCTTTAAGCCGGCTCGGGTCTCAACATAAACCGGTACCACCCAATACCTTACTAGATATTCTGCATAACCCGTCTGTTAAATTGCCTACAGAGGAGGATTTAGCTATTCCTGACCCGGAGGCACAGTTGGTGGCCGCTTTACATATAATTCCGGATTGGACGGTTCCATATTTGGTGTATATGAACCGCGGCGAGTTACCAGATGATGAAGTTCTGGCCAGACAAATAGTCCGGCGATCAAAGTCCATGGTTATTCACAATGGCGAGTTACACCACTGCAGTGTCTCAGGCGTGTTCCAGCATTGTGTTTCTCCTGAGAAGGGCCAAGAGATTTTGCGTGAGATCCATGAAGGAGATTGTGGTCACCATGCCGGTTCAAAAGCCCTGGTTGCTAAAGCTTTTCATCATGGTTTCTACTGGTTGACAGCTCATGCTGATGCTGAGGACCTGGTAAAAGCGGTGTGACGCTTGTCATAAGTTTTCATGCCGAGCTCATGTTCCGGCTCAAGAGCTACGAATGATTCCAATCACTTAGCCGTTCGCTACTTGGGGGCTTGATATGGTGGGACCTTTTAAGCGGTCCAAAGATAAGAAGACCCACCTGTTGGTGGCGGTTGACAAGTTCACTAAATGGGTTGAAGCGGAGCCCGTAAGCAAGTGTGACGCAGCCACAGTGGTTCAATTCATCAAGAAGGTGATCTTCCACTTTGGCTTTCCACACAGCATCATCACGGATAATGGCACGAACCTTTCTAAAGGTGAGATGGAGGACTTGTGTCAAAGAGAGCATATCCGGCTTGATGTGTCATTAGTGGCACACCTCCAGTCCAACGGATAAGCTGAGAGAGCAAATTAGGAAATCTGAAAGGGCATCAAGCCCCGGCTTATGGTTCCTTTGAAGAGGACGCTGGGTTATTGGGTGGAAGAATTACCTTCTGTGTTATGGAGCATCAACACCACCCCCAATCGATCAACGGGTTACACCCCTTTCTTCATGGTTTACGGGGCAGAGGCGGTACTCCCAAGTGATATTCGTCATGACTCGCCCCAGGTTGCCAATTATGTTGAAGCGGACAACGAGCAAGCACGCCAGGAAGCACTGGACCTGTTAGATGAAAAACGGGACATGGCTTTGGCTCGTTCGTCGGTTTATCAGCAAGACCTGCGGCGTTATTACAGCCGCCGAGTCAAGATAAGAACCTTTCAAGGAGGCGACTTGGTGCTTCGGCTCATCCAGGATCAGAAGGATATGCACAAGTTATCCCCACCTTGGGAAGGACCCTTTGTGGTCAGCAAGAATCTGCACAATAGATCATACTACCTCATTGATGTTCGAGAGCACAGAGACTCACGCAAATCTGAGGAGGAGACCCGGCAGCCATGGAGCATAGCTCTCCTTCGGCCTTACTACACCTGAGCCATAGGCTCCTCTTATGTACATATTTTGACAATGTATATATTATGATCAATATAATAAACCGGCATCCTTGGTATAAGCAGGGCCTCTGTCGTTTTCTTCAAATATCTTTTGATTAAATGGGGCTTCAGCTGACAAAGCGGAGTTCTGCCTGTTAAACCGGCTATCACGCCACAATACAGCTTGGGAGCTTCACACCCAAGGGGCCAAAGAGAGTCTGGATCCTATGCACAACTCAAACATAGGCACCCATTGAGCACAACTCACAAAGTTACTTGGGGGCTCTTTTTGCAATGCAACAAAGAGTTTGAAAGGACCCTTGTAATATGCTATCAAGCACGGCTTGGAAGCCTGGTGTATTCACCTAAAACCCCGGGTTAACCTGCCTTTATCAAGTAAGCCACTCCTATCCTAGTAATCCTGGCATGACCCGCCGAACGTTTGACAAGTCAATCTTATACTGACCCTGAACTTGTCAAAGTTAAAATGACGATTGGTTAGTTGGAGGCCCATCTTGAAAGGCTTTGCAAAATGGTTAACTCAGCGGCCTTAGAGCCTATGAAAAGCCTCGAATTTGGGCCTGGCAGCCCTTGAAAAGCCTCGACTACACGGATTTTATTTGCCTTTGTCAAAGAGTCTTTCTTTTGATGAGATTTTATGTTCAACCGGCATCTATTGACCCGGCATGGCTATCAGTCATCATAATAACCTGGTGTTTGTTAAACCGGCTTGGCTTTCAGCTACAAGTTGTCAGACCATACTCATTATTAAACCGGTGTTTTGTAACCCGGTCTGGCTTTGACTACATGTCACCAGAATGATCATCCGGTGTTCATCACAACCCGGTATGACTTATTATATACACCAGCACTGCATGGTGGGAGTTATCAATACTCAAGATTTGTGTCCTCACCCTTACTACAATCAAGTTGGTAGGCCAACAATATGATTTAATATCACATGTATGATCTATTTCCTATTTTGATATTTTTCAGCCTTGGTTATCAACCAGGCTTTGTATTGGGCATTATGACCCGTCTAGCGGTAAACCGCCAGGACAACTTTGCTCATGCAGACATAAGGATTGAATGAAATTATCAAGGTATATATGCAAGCATAGCAATAATCATGGCGGATCAAACAAACGTCATGTAGCACTGCACGATGGCAGCAAATCAAAGTATTTCAACTAGCCTATTACAAGGCGCTTTGAGGCCCAAAATAATGATTGTTTATGCCACAGAACACAGTCTGTGAAAATCAAGCCATTTGCCGGATTAAGGCTCGTCACCAGGTTGACGTGAAGTTGATGGATCTGCTTGCGTCAGTTCAACCTCCTCCTCCCCACCCAGTGGCTGGAAGTCAATGGTGGCCCAGTCAATCCGGGTTAAAGCTTGGAAGACAGCTTCTTCACTTATAAGATTGGACGGTTCAACATCAGGGGCATAGTGTGCTTACGGATTGGCGGGATAAGATTTTGCACTTCTTTAACAGCGGCATCAACCCGATTGTTGTCTGCATCATAGAAGGACTGATGAATAGACAAATTAACCTCTTCAGCCAATTGGCTTGCCAGCGGGCACATCTCCTTTGTCAGGGCTTTGAGGGCTTCATTATCAAACGCTGACCCGTCTTCTTGTTCACCAGGATAGCCCTTTGCGATACCTACCGGACCAAGATCAGCTATCCAAGATTTTCCCGAGTCAGTGCTGATAAAGCGCCAGCCCTGGCAGCAGATCGCTTTACCTCCTCTATCTGGGCAGGTGTCATCGATAACTTGGCCAATGTATCCTTGATCAAAGTTGGTGCCGGTTTATTGTACGAGGCTGCACAGATGACTCATTGTGCACTAGTATACAGTTGCTCTATCAACGTATATGCTGCCTTCAACTTCATCCGCATATCCGAGCCTAGATGAGCAACACGACTTCCTGCAACGGTTTAAGAATTTAAGGTTAAACCGACAATTTCACAGATTTTTAAGAGAGGTTCTTACAAAGTACTTACCAAATATTGCAGAAGTCATAGCATTCACTCGATGCTTTAGCCCAGATAGCTCTTCCGCCACCAGTTTAAAAGCTGCTTCGGCATCTTCAGCCCGCTTTAATAGAGCAGCCCTCTCGGTGTCCTAGCTTGTCCGTTCATTCTTGAAGCCATCTTTCAATTGCTCCATGGCTGTCAAAGCGCCTTTCAGTTCCTCCTTGGTCTGGGAGGTTTCTGCTAGCTGGGATTTAATATTTTCTTGAAGATCGACAATTTGGGAATCTTTATTGCTCAAGTCAGCCTGCAACAGACAGATGATAAGTTGTTCATATCTTCTTCAAAGTCCCAAGCACATAACAAGTTATACACTTGGCACTTGGGGGCTAATGTGGATTGCTTCTTAACTGATATTTTAAAGTCCCAAGGCTCAATACAAGTATTAAACTTGGCACTTGGGGGCTAATGCCTAATTGATCAGACAAATCAAAGGTGAAGGAAGTCAACAAGGACAAATTTTGAACCGAAAGTCCAGGTTCATCTTGAAGAGGTAAACCGGCCCTTGGGGGCTACACAGTTGAAGTCTGTTTATCCAAAGTTCCGGTTCATCTGGAAGAGATAAACTGGCCCTTGGGCGCTACAGTGGAGTTGATATACAATATAAAGAAAAACTATAAAGGGTTTTGAATGGAAGTTACCTCATATCGCTCCTTCATCAAGTTGACTAAACCGGCGTCATAGTCACGGCTTGTATATAGGCGGTTTAGGTATCTAGAGTGAAGATCTTGAGCGTTGAGATGAGCATAGCTTGACAGATCAGTCTTCCATTTGCCTTTCTCCAGAGCAGTAAATTCATCTTTGGCACTGTGTTTTGACAAAGCGACAGGGTTGCCAGGCGAAGTATGGCCAAACCCGGTAATCACAACATCGTCAGTTTCTTTACTTGGGCTAGCCGGTTTATCTGAGGCTTTGGCTGGGCTTGCCGGATCGGCGGCAAGACTTGGAGGATTAACAATTGGGCTTGGTGGATTAGCATGAGGACTGGCCGGGTTAACTTCTGGCGGATCAACATAAGTGTCCTTACCTTGAGGTACAGGATCATCCATAGCAATATCAGCATCTCCACCAGTACCTTCTGGGGTCCTCTCCGGGTCAAATTCCTGAGTGGGAGCAATCGTTTTTGCCTTTTTGCTGATTCAGGCTTTGGCGCTGTAAATGGAAAATAGAGGTTAATATGGTAACCTGGTTCTAGAAAGCAAAGCTAAAAATATCGCTCACCCAGGGACGGTCTTGAGAGGAGGCATTAGTGTGGTTGTTGAGTCGCCAGAAGATGAGTTGGAAGTTACCTGATAATTCGAATCAGACGTATTAAGTGGGTATCGGAAGCAATCCGCCGAAGGATAAGATTGATTAGAAGAACAAGAGACCTCTGGACGATGCTTCTGGGTTGAGGTGTCTGGTAAACCGGAGGAAGTGACCTGTTGGCCACTGTGCCAGGTTGTGCGACGACTTTCATGTTGCTCTGTCTTCAAAGAAAATTGTGGATCCAAATGAGCAAGAGGATGTGAGCACGGCGAAGTCTTTGTATTGGTACATGATCTGAATCAGAGGAAAGGGAGATTACCTCTACATGGTCAGCACAGCTGGCTTCCACATCATCCTGATAATGATCATTGTCAATAATATGCATAAAAAATGAACCAAGGGAATCAAGTTCTACCTCTGGTTCCGAATCTTCAATATCTTCGGGCGGATCAGAGGACTCGGCGGTTTTCTTATTTGCCGACCTCTTTGTGACCTTGCTCTTGGCACGAGGAGCTCTCACCGGTTTTCCTTGTGGTTTTGAAGGTTTGTCTTGAGGTTTCCTTTTCCAGAATGTGTCTTTGGACTGTAAAGAATAAACAAATGGCTATCAGAAAAATGTTAAAGGGGAGATGGATTAAAAAGCAGAAAGATAAATTCTTACAGCCGGCGGTTTCTTGGAGGCATAAAAGGGGCGCAACCCAGTCTTGCTGCACTCAGCTATCAGTTCATCTAGCATCTTTTTGACAGACTCGGTGACCTCTTCGTCAGTCATCGGTATGTCAGTATGCCGTTGAGGATCATTGACATTGCCGGTTTATTCATGCATTAATCTGGTGCGGCGGCTTAAGGGCAGGATACCCCATGAAACCCAGCAATAGAAGAGATCAATACCGGTTAAAACGTTTGCTAGAAGAGCCCGGAGCTTACCAAGTTGTGGCGCATAAGTTTGTCGTTCTTTGGCAGTAAGCCGCTGAGGCAGTGGATGTCCATTGTTGAGTCGATGAGGACGGTAACCCGGCAGTGGGTTTTCATCAACAAGAGCGGTGTTCTGGCAATAGAACCGTGTTTGATTCCAATCTTTGGGGTGACTGTGATGTTGGCATGAGGAAAATCTACTTCCTTCCTCTTTTGAATCGACACTCCGCCAAGTTCAGTATTGGGGCCATCACAAAATTCTGTATGGCGGTTCAAGTGGAAGAAGTCTCTGAAAAGTTCAATGGATGGTTCCTCTTGCAGATAAACTTCACTAAACACTTGAAAGTTGCAAATATTGGACACAGAGTTTGGTCCAGTATCTTGAGGGTGGAGCTGGAAACTAGCAAGCACATCATGGAAATTTTTTGATCCGGGAGGGCTGAATCCTCGTTCCAGATGCTGCATAAACATGACAACTTCTCCTTTAGGTTCAGGAAGATTCTTAGGTCCAGGGACACGCCAATGAATGATTTCCTTCTTGGCTAAAGCGCCAGTCAGTACATATCCAGTAAGTTGTTCTTCTTTAATCCGGGAGGGGACCCAATTACAAGAAGAGAATTGTTTGGCCATTTTTTGCTGACAAACTGTAAAGGAAGTTCAAATGATGGTTCACAGTTCAAGATTGATATGTATAAATCGGTGTCAAACCGGGGGATTTTGTCGAAGCATATGAACATGTGAAACCGGATATTTATGTTCAAGTAAAGTTGGTGGTTTAAGTGAGGGCTAATGGTACCTGGCGGATTATCATTTTCTAAAGGTTAAACCGCCTACAGTAGAAGGAACAGACCTGAAATTTGCTAAGTGCTACACAAACAGGTTTCGCAAGCTAAGATTATTATTATGGATCTACCACAATTCAGTAAAGGAAATTTTCTGAGCCCTAAAAATGGCGACGACAGAACACCAAATGTCTAGATGGATCTATCAAGGAAGGAAGAAATACTATGGCAAGGTAAACTAAAGCTACAACTTCGGCCGCAAAAGGAAGATGACAAGATCAGCTAGATTCAAGGAGATACTAAGGAAAAGCAAAAGAGCACCGATGAACGCTGATGAACACTGAAGAACTACGGAACCCTAATGCAGATCTGATAGTCGGGAAGAGGAGTACTTACCAGGGTTGCACGGCGGCAGAAGAGCGTCGTAGTGTTCTGGTCAACAACAGGTTGATGCAGTGGCCTGGTTGGTGCAAAATCTTGAAGGTCAAGGGCGGCAGCGGAGCTAGAGCTCTTCGGAGTCACGAGGAGGAAGAAGATGCGAAGAGGCAAGGGGGAAAATGGAAAGGACTCCCGGTCTTATTTATAAGGAAATGGATAAGTAAGCCGGCGCGGAAATCTAGGAGCCTAAAAAAGGGGGATTAGGGCACATCTGACGCCTCGATCTTCGGAGGTCAATTAAATAAAAGAAATCTTTATGAGTTTTTTACGCAGATGACGACATGGCGGTTTAAGGTGATTCTAGAAGATGATGTAACGGCGGTTTACAAGGACAACATGAAGATGTTCAAATCAGTATTTCTCTAAGTTGAAGATTGACATGAACAAGTTCAAATCAACCTGGGGCCTAATGTTGGTGAAAGTGCGTTATATCAACTAGAGAGGGGGGGGTGAATAGGCGATTTTTATGAATTCTTCACTGAGGAATTTGCGGGTGAGGAAATTCCTTAGCGAAGAACTACTAGCAGCGGATTAAGTACTCAGAAGTAAACATAACAGAACACAAGCATAGTCATCATGATGAAATGAAGACAAGCACATAGTACAGAAGGCTTAAACACAGGATAACACAAGATGAAGACAAACAGATTGAAGAAATTGAACTAAGGAAATTGAGAAAGTCTTCAGTCAAAGTCTTCAAAACAGATATGAACAAGCACACAACAACAGAGATGAGGAAATGAAAGAGTTGAGGTAACCAGTTAGCTCGGTGAAGACAATGATTTGGTAGACCAGTTCCAACTGTTGTCTCAGTTGTACATCTGGTTGGAGCAGCTGAGTATTTCGACTCGAGGACACCCAGTCCCGGACACACAGTCCTCACCGTATTTTCCTTGAGCTAAGGTCACACAGACCTCGCCCAATCACTCGTGGTAAGTCTTCAGGTGACTTCCGAACCTTCACAAACTCGGTCACTCGGCGATCCACAATTCCTCTTGGATGCTCTAGGCCTTGACGCCTAACCGTCTGGAAGAAGAACAGTCTTCAAAGGAAACAAGCGTCGGATCCACGCAGGATCAATCTCTTCAGTGATGCTCAATCACTTTGGGGTTTGGTAGGTTTGGGTTTGGGATTTCCTCATTTGATGATTTTCACTCAAAGTCCTCGGAGGATGGGTTGCTCTCAAATGACAAGTGTCAGTTTTTCTTGGAGCAGCCAACCAACTAGTGGTTGTAGGGGGGCGGCTATTTATAGCCTAGGGAGCAGCCCGACATGATAAGACATAAATACCCTTCAATGATATGACCGTTAGGTGGGTAGATATTTTGGGACAGTCAAGGCGTAGCACAAAGAACGGTCGGAATATTTGACTCTCAAATACCTCGTGGCTATCACGTTCCTCACTTTGTAGGCACCAAGACCGGCGAATTCTAACTCCTCGATCCAGAACAAATTCCTCGGACACCGGAAAGAACTTCGTCTACATCGAAGAATATGACTGAACTGTGTGAGATTTCCAATGGCTTCACTCGAAGGGATTGGTAGGTGTAGGATTTTGAGTTGAGCATCACTTGGAAATTTTTCCTTAGTATTTCCACCACACCCTTTTAACAGTACGGTGTTTCCTATGACTCAATAAAGAGAAAATGAAACTATGAAATACAGAGTCTTCACGCTTCATGTTCCTCGAATGATTGCCAGGTCTTCAAGGTTGCACCAATTTCTACACTTTCAAAGTCTTCAGATATCCAAAGTATTCAGTTGAAGAACTTCATTTTTAGGGGTCGACTTTCTCTGTATATATCAAACTCCTCATAGACTTATAGACCTGTGTACACTTACAAATCGATTGGCCTCTTAACCTATAAGTCTTCAATACACCAAAATCACTAAGGGCACTAGATGCACTTACAATCTCCCCCTTTTTGGTGATTGATGACAATATAGGTTAAGTTTTCAACGGGGATAATCATATGAAGTGTAAATACTGATATTGAGGAATTTGATTGTAAGATATAGAAGAACTCCCCCTGAAGATGTGCATAGTGAATATTTTGCTTTTGAAGCAATGCACACTTGAAGAGTATAATCATGGAGATCTCCCCCTATATCTTGTAATTCATACACGCATTTGACATATAGCATGAAGAATTTGAAATGCATGACGAAATATGGTGACTGATGTAATTCAGCATGCGTGCATTAACATTAATGATGAATAAGCATGCAGAGGAACACAGCAAAAAGTATCAGACCACCATAGGCTTTAAGATTACAACTCGATACGGCAAAGTCATCAGAAGAACGAAAGTTCTATCTTAGCAAAAAACGCCCATATAGAGTAGACCCGCTTGAAGACTAACTCAAAATTCTCCCCCTTTGTCATCGAATGACCAAAAGGGTTGAAAATGAGGACTAACGCTCCCGAGGAATATCATGAAGATGGAGGAGCGCCAGCATTGTTGGGGTCTTGAGTCGATGAAGGGCCTGCAGCAGTGTCATCCAAGTCTTCAAACTCGTCCGTTTCGTGGGATGAGGAATATGAACCTGCGACCAATGGAGGAACCTTGACCTTCTGGAGCTTCTTCGACGGAGGAGCAGAACAGTCAAAGTCTTCTTTGAAGCCCATTTGCTTCAGATCTTCTTCACCATACAGATGTGATGAATAGCCCAAAGCGATCAAACACTTCATGGAGGTAGTAATGGTTTTTCTTCACTGCATTATGTGTAGAGGTCATGTTGTGAAGAATAGAGCCAAACTGACGCTTAACCCATTTGTGGTTCCGATCGACGTTCTGGTGAAGACTTAGAAGCATCTCACGGTCAGTCATCACACGAGGAGCAGTAGCTTCAGGACTTGACTTTGGAGCATTTGCAGCAGAATCATGTGTGGCAGAGTTATCATTGGTGGAATAAGATGCAGATTTGCGAAACTGGCCATCCAATGGATGAGTGCCTTCATCGATAATAGCAGGTGCCTTGCCCTTTCCTACAGGTGAGGAATATGTCCGTTTGAGGACTTCAATCGGGGGCAAGCAGCTGCTATGGTTAAGATTGCCAGCCTTGTAGTTGAGTGAAGTCCTTGATCTGAGGAATCTCATGATCCATGGAGCATAAGGCTTCAGCTCAAACGGTGAAAGTGCAACATTCGCTAGATTCCTCATGAAGAAATCATGGTAATTGTTAGGGATGCCATGCATGATGTTGAAGAGCATATTCTTCATCATCCCCGCAATTTCTTCATCAGAGGAGTCATGACCTTTGATTGGACTGATAGTCTTCGTCAGAATGCGATAAATGGTACTTGGCACAGATAGCAAATCCTTCACGAGGAAATTGGTCCTTTGGGCTTGTCTAGGCTTCAGCAGCTTCATGAGCACTTGCATATTGTGGTCAGTGAGTTCACGCTCATCATACAAACAACGAGCACCTTCTGGTGGAGGACTGATTGGCAAGGCACGAAGCAATTCAGAGGCTGGTGCCTTGTAATGAGTGTTTTTGGTCATCCAGTCCAACACCCAGGAGTTGATGTCATGTGCTTCACCACTGATAGGCAACGTCGCATAGAACTGAAGAATTAGCTGTTCATTCCAGTCAACTATGTCAGTGCAGAAATTAAGCAGACCTGCATCATGAAACAAACTGAGGACCGACATGAATCAAGGCATGGATTCCATGTCCACGTGAGGAATGTGTTCGTGGTCGAAGACTTTGTCCTTGTCGAAGAGAACTGAGGAATAGAAGTTGGCCTGGCTGGCAGTCCATAAGCGCTTCCTTCTAAGAAGAGTATTGTCATACGGGTTGAATTCAGTGAAGAATACCCGCTCGCCGAAGAAATCATTAGCCTTGAATTTTGGCTTCTTTGAGAAGGGATCCTTTGGCTTGGGTTGAGGAGTGTCAGTGATCTGCAGTACCACCTCAGGAATCGCAATTTCAGGTTCCTCATGCTGAGGAATTTCAGGCTCTTCTGTAGATGCAGCCTGGGTCATCAATCCTTCATTCACATTTTCTTCAGCACTAGTGGCCGGAATTTCTTCGTGGACGGACGGGGTTGCACGAGGTTCATCAGATCCCATATGCACTTCAGTAGCGGCTGGGGACTGAGGAACAGCTTGGAGAGGAGTGAACAACGGAGAATTGGGGTGCTGACTTTCCACAAAGTCATCATTCATTACGGGCAGTACGGGTGTGGTACAGCCGATGTCCACATCCTCATCTTCCATTTCTTCAACACCTGCCTCTTCAGAAGTGAACTGAGGCATAGGTGAGGAGACAACTGGGGTTGAAGGGATTCTATCCACTTCAATTTCTTCATCCAACTGCTCTGTCGAAGCAGCAGAAGGAGTTCCTTCATCGGATTCCTCGGGAATCTCATAATCTTCACCAAACGGAACTAGGTCCTTTGATGGCATGAAGGAGACAGGAACGACATCAATAGGATTTTCAGCTGAACTTGTCAAAGGCTTCATTTTCTTCGGAGCTGAAGAATCTGATGCCTTCCTCTTTTTCATTGTTGCACGCTCTGCAGCCTTGTCTTCTTCACATCTAATGCAGATGGAAGGATCGGAGCTGGTGTTGGCGCAGGAGGTGCAGAGGACTTTGGTTCATTTTCTTCAGGCGCAACTGTTTCAGTTGCCCTGACTTCTTCATTTTCTTAAAGGCGCACCACTAGTGGATGCCCTAGCAATTTCTTCAGCGGCTGGAATGGAGTCGTCAGCCCTGTTACTCTCATTTTCTTTATCAGCCTGACTGTCATCATCGGTGCTGGCATGTTCTTCAGTAGGATGAGCAGAGGCTTCATCCTGAGGAATTTCAACTTGCACCGGAGCAGCGACAGTTGAAGAGAAAGTCTTCGGCAAATTGACGAACCGAACCTTTTCTCCCCTCCAATCAGCATAGTACCGATTGAAATCATCACTCAGTTGCTTGATTTCAGCTTGTAAAGCAATGAGTTGTTCAGAGGTAAGAGTGAGGACATTGTCCTTGAGGTAGCGTTGTTTCTTGTACTGCACTTTCTTCTGTTGTCTGCCTTGTTCATATTTCCACTTCTCTTCCTCAATGAAGTGAGTCAAAACATGACTTTGACCAGGAGTGAGGTTCATCTCCGGCAGAGGCGTGTTAGGGTCCTTGTGCTATAAGTCAATGAAATCGAGGATCAACTTAGGATCCAGAAGTAGTGGCACATTGCTGCCTTTGGCTCTAGCGGCCCTGGCTTGCCTATCTCTGATGATTTCGGCAAGTTCTTCATCATCAGCCTCATCGTCATCAGAGGGGATTTGGAAGGCAACCTGCTTCTTGTGAGGACTTGGTCGAAGGCCTCGTCCAGCAGTGGCCTTTTTCTTCAGCAGAGATGGACCAGCTGAGGAACTTTGTGCAGCAGTGAAGCTAGCAGATGCTCCTAAGGCAATAGAGATGCCAGTTGTCCTTTGGCACGTGGCGAGATGCACAGGTGCCTAAGATTTGGTCGGAGTAGCTGAAGACTTTGTCGAAGGAACTGAGGACTTTGGAGGAGGAGGAGCAGACTGAGGAATTTGCCGTGAGGGCTTTGAAGATACTGGCCTTGAGGGCATTGCTGAGGAGCTTCGCTGTGAGGGCATTGAAGGAGAAGCACTTGACTTGTGGGCAGGCTTCTTAGGCATCGCCTTCCTGGGCTTACAAGCAGAGGCCTCAGCAGCGGTAGCAGCAGCAGCAGAATCTTCATTGAATTTCCTCATTGCTTCCTTTGCTTGTTTAGTCAGTTTGGCCAGGTGCCTTGCCCACTTATCAGCATAGTCCTCACCGTGCTTATGGCTGGTGGGATCCGCCAGTTGGCCAGGTGCCAATGGAGGTCTTGAGCATGGAGGGTTTAGCGCGAATTTCTTCATGTACTTGGGAGTAACATACATGTACTCCCTCCATTCTCGTGCCCATCTCCTCTCAATTCGTTGTATGCGCACTTTGCGCTGATTATTGTCCTCCTTGACAAACTTGGCCTCATCTGGAGTGCATTATCCAACATAAATGTCCTCAGGGATTTCAAACACTGTATTGACCGCAGGCCTCTTTCCTCCCTTCTGGGGCTTCTTACCATCACCCATTTTCTTCAGCTGAGGAATATGAGCAACAGAAGCTTCTGAAGAGGTATGCAACTTTTCTTCGAGGAACGCTGCAAATGAGTTAAGTTGATGAGAACGTAGTCATTCAGCAGCGGACATGTGTACCTGTGAACAGTGTATAGTTGCGAGGAATTTGGAGAGGTCATATGCGTTCTAAGAAGATTTTCAAAAAGAATAGGTTTGAGGAATATGATCAGATGAGTCTTGAAGAATCTCGCTAAGCGTTCTTTATCTTAGGTTCCAGAGTTGTACAGATTTGAAAATCCACACAACTGAGGAATCTTGAAGAAAATCATTGCTTAGAGAAACGAATCAAGAACGAATAACATGTGAGGTGTTTTAGTGTGTGAAGATTTGAAGAATAAACACCTTTGAAGATTTTCAAGAAAAATGATGAATCAAAGCGGGCAATAAAAGTGACTTTTAATTACGCGAAGTGAAGAACTCAACGAACTGGGATGTGTTGAGGTGAAGTTCGTCCGTTCAGATCTTCCGCGCCCTAACTCGGCAGAGGAAGACAGCTACAACGGCGGCGGAGTGAAGAAATCCGCAACCGGCGCGAGTACGATGGCGACGAGGTCGAGGCAGTGAAGCTCTTTCTAACCGGCGACGATGGAGTAGCAGCGGCGCTAGGGTTTGGGAAGCTCGAGCGGGAGTGAGATCGAACGGAGTAAGAGTGAAGTGAGGAAGAGGCAGGGGTATTTATAGCGGCAGTGAAAAACTGTGCGCCCGAAGATTTCGGACGAACGTGCCCCTGGCCCTTCTCATTCACGTGACATGTGTCACCCACGTACAGTGAGGTGGCGATCTTGTAGGATCGTGGGTGAATAGATAAGTATATTATCGTGGAATGCGGAACGGTTTGAGCGGCAAAGCCGAAAATTTAGATAAGATTATTTTAAATTTCCGTTCGCAATTTCTTCAGCTGTCAAGGACACAGTGAAGATTTTGAACGAGTTTCAAATTAGAACTCACATGAAGAATTTGTGAATAGATTAGATTGAGTTTAGCATAGAGGGGGAAGGGTCTGATCACATTCACTTAGCGGAAAAAGTCAACTTGAAGAATTAGCAATAAGTGAATGCTGTAGAGGACATAAAACTCATATATATATATATATATATATATATATATATATATATATATCTTCAACTAAAGACAAACGATGGAAAGAGTGAAGACATTGCAAGTTGAAGAATTTTAAAAACTGAGGAATTTCAAAAACTGAGGAAAAACTCAAATTTTAAGATCTTCGACCTTTTGTGGTGGCGTAACCCATCGTATAAGAAAGTTGACTTCAGACACCGCGTACAATTGTCGTAGGGTTCTGAGAGTCAATTTCTTCGTTAATTTCTTCACACTTAGAGGGTTAGTCTTCATTGATTGAAGAAAAACATTACTTCGTGTGTTGCGCCTCTAAGTCATCAAGTCAGCATAAGTGTTAGGATGAGTGTCCATTTCAGAGAACATTCGAAGATTCTAGGATATTTAGCCCACACCGCAACTTGCTAAATCTCTTCTCATCCAAGGGCTTAGTGAAGATATCAGCCAGCTGATCTTCAGTATTTGCATAATCGATGGAGATATCGCCCTTCAACACATGGTCACGAAGAAAATGATGACAAATCTGGATGTGCTTTGTCTTTGGGTGCTGAACTGGGTTATGAGCAATCTTGATAGCGCTCTCATTGTCGCTGTAGAGAGGCACATTCTTCACGTTGATGCCATAGTCCTTGAGTGTTTGCTTCATCCATAGTAATTGAGCACAGCACGATCCAGCAGCAATGTACTCAGCTTCTGCAGTGGAGAGTGATATGCAGTTCTGTTTCTTCGAGGACCAACAGACCAAAGATCGTAAGAGGAAATGGCATGTGCCTGACATGGACTTGCGGCCCACACGATCGCCAGCATAGTCAGAGTCTGAATATCCAATGAGATCAAATGAAGAGCCCTTGGGATACCATAATCCAAGTGTTGGTGTGTGAGCTAGATATCGAAGAATATGCTTCACAACTTTATGGTGTGATTCCTTCAGTGTAGCTTGAAATCGGGCACACATGCAAACACTAAGCATAATATCTGGCCTAGATGCACATAGGTACAATAAAGAGCCAATCATGGAGCGGTATACCTGTGGGGACCCCGACTCATAAGTCGAGATCACCGAATGCACGTGTACAGTGATCCCAGAGATCAATGCTCACTAAACACACAGAAGCTGAATAACAAGAGTCTTACATCCATACATACCGTTTTACACAAGTAGGACCATTATGATCAAGTCTTGAGTGTATCATCGCAGCGGAAATCTTCAATAACAACTTGGACCCATGCCATCCGCCTTAACCCTACAGGCATTCTGACCGGGAGCGCCCTAGCTCGCATGTTCACACCGAGGTACTCTTCATTATATCCTGTTCTTTCATGCCTGGTCAATAAAATAACCAGTGGCAAGCCAATGAGTACTTTGAAGTACTCGCAAGCAACCCATGTTTTGGTTCAAGATTCAACAATGCATGATATAGGTAAATTTTTGCAGAAAGCTAGTTTTGAGTGCAATGACATGTTCAATAACTTGCATAACATGCATCAAGAGGATTCATGTAATCCCTGAGGACAAGTTATAGATATCAACATAAATGGAGTGGGCACCAACCCAACTCAATCATGTCAAGTCCTTGGACTTGACCCATGTAGTTCTCTCCACTCGTCCATACATACTCACCAGGTTTCGTTAACATATGGACGTAGCCCAAGAGCAGTTACCCAACTGTCCTTGACCGTGGACACGGCTATTCGAATAGTTTTACACTCTGAAGAGGCTGCACACTTTACCCACAAGATCCGGGGAACTTCCGTGTCATCCACGATTCAAGGGTACCTCAAGTACCCGGGTAAGCACCGATCACTATCTTTCCCTAGACGACACTAACATGGAGTCCACTCGATTAGCAGAACCCCCGTGCCCACATTCCACATAACATTTTCGTGGAGCCTTGCTCCCATATTTATCACATACCACCGCACGGGTACCAACGCAGTGTCCGTGCCTCGTGAAAACAGTCATGGCCGCCTACCTGGCACGACCCGTCCCCGAGAGAGCGCACCAACAACTCCCGTCACTAGTAATGCGGGCTCCAAGCTAGTATCGGTCTAGGTAATCAATAATGCCCTTTCCCATATAAGGGTAGAGTGGTTACATGTAAGGTTGGAATAACGGTCGCAACTTAAACCAATCCGTTTTTGAAACCACACTCACATATCCTTCTCCGGTACACCACCTCTTTGTCAAGTGGTTACCCAGCTCAACATCTCCCTCAGGCATTAGTGGCACCTGACGGGGTTTTCAAAAAGTCTTTGGGAACATATTTGCCTCCATCACCATGTGTCGGTGTACTAAAGTAGGGGTACCTTAGTACCCCGAACTTGTGCACGGGCAGTCAAGGCGTCCTGCGTGGCAAGCCTCGCCAAGGCCCGCCAAGACCCTCCACACCATTCTCAAGACAAGACCCGACAAGAGGAGCTTGCCGGGAAGGCCTCTCTAGGCACAGATAAGGCCCCGACAAGACGAGCTTGTCGGGAAGGCCACTCCAGGCACGCAGAAGACAAGGCCCCGGCAGGAGGAGCTTGCCGGGAAGGCTCGGGGCGCGACAAGTCTCCGAGCGCGACAAGGATTCGGCCGCGGCAAGGCGCTTGCCGCGGCATGCAACTTCTCTCCGTCTCCGCCCAGCTCACCCAATGACGTGTCGCCATGGGACCGTTCCATGGGCGCGTGTCGAGTGGTTGTGCAGCCAGCGGAGAGCAGCGATAAGTGGTGGCCGACAGGCTCGCCATCGTGGCGGCGGAGGCGCACTGACGGTCTCTGTTACAATCGCTTTGGGCGACAACGACGGGCATTTATTGCTTTTGTCCCTTGCCGTCGAGTTAGGTATTTTGCAATCGCATAATCGTTCAAGTAGGTGTACCAACTCCTGTTTTTACATTTGTACCCCGCCTATGTTGCCACTGGCCGGAGACCCCTTGAGCATATAAAAGGAGGCCCGAGTGCAACGTAGAGAGGGTTCGTGTTCCGTTCGCCTGGGCTTGGCCAGGTTCGTCTCGTTGGGTTCATTCGACCCACTCGAGACCAGATAGGCTCACGCTAGGTTTTGTAGCTCTCGTTGCTCCCTAGCAAGAACACAATAGATCAAACAAGCAGCAGTAGGAGTTTTATCTCTCCGGAGAGCTCGAAGCTGGGTAAACCGCTTCGTGTGCATCGCCTCGATCCGCTCTTCGGCGACCTCCGCCTTCGAACCACAAGGGGCCTGCTCCGCCGCCCCATAGGTGTCCGTGGTACGATCAGCCTCCCGACATCTCTCGCGCGCTGTAGGGGCGTCGAGGCCATGTGAATCTGATCTGGCGTTCACGCGAGCAGCGTCATCAACATCTTTCTCAACATGCCACCGAAGAAGAAGGCTTCGGCGGCAGCAGAGCCGTCCGCGTCGTACCCACCCTCACCGCAGCAAACGGGTGGTGGTGCAGACGCTGGCGAGGAACGGGCGCCGACGAAGGTGCTCGCGACGCTGCCAAGTACAAGGACAAGGCACCGCAGACCTCGGCGCCCACGCATCCTCAAGGCCCATCTCAGAGACGCGAGACCAACAACGCCATGGCGTTCACAACGCCATACGCTCGCTGGATCGAGACCCTCAAGACCAGCATGCGCGCCAACATGCCGGCACTAGTGAGATACGGTCGCCGGGACGGGCGCCGCTCCTTCTAATGTAGTTAGAAGTCCGAGCGTGTCCCGGCCTCGCACCGTTCTCCAATGCCGCCTACTACTCCAGCAGAAGCTCTGGCGAGAGCTCAACTGCTCCTCGACTACCCTCCAACGGCCGACAAGGTCGACGAGTGGAGGGCCACTATCTAGAGCCTCATCGGCTTTGCCAACGGCGACACTCCGCGGCAACCAACGCCATCGTTGTCGTGGCAAGACGACAAGGCACGAGCCGGTGGCGACGGGGCTGTCGGATGTGCAACCACCGTGCACTCTCCGCCAAGAAGGCCAAGATCGCCGACTCACCGGATCCACCTCGACAGCGACTCCACTGCGTCGTCGGATCCGCGAGCTCGCCGCGATCAGCGCCAAGTTCTTCATGAGCGACAACAAGAGGACGCCGAACTCGCATCGGCGCCCGAAGAGAAGCGCGACGTCAATCCGACAAGCGCGCCGGGCCTTCGCTGACATGCACGCGCCGGAGGCCAGTGCAACTTGCCAGACGCGGTAGGTTGCCCCGCATTCACTCATGAGCTGCGGTAAGTCCAGGGCCCAGCCGTAAAAACTTCAAACCAGACGTGCGGAGAAGTATGATGGCAGGACGCATCCGTCGGAGTTCCTCAGCATCTACACCATCGCGGTGCAGGCTGAAGGGGGACGGGACGACAAGATCCTCGCCAACTACTTCCCACTCGTGCTCAAGCCCAACGTCAGATCTTGCCTCATGCACTTGCCGGACAGCTCCATATCCTCTTGGGAAGATCTGTGCCATCAGTTTGTTGGCACCTTCACATGTGGCCACAAACCTCATGGCCAAGAGAGCGACCTTCACTTGCTCGCCCAGAAGGAAGGAGAGTCCCTGCAGAAGTTCATTCAGAGATTCAGCCGTGTGCACTACAACATCCCAGACGTCCACCCCGGCCAAGGTGATCAGCGCATTTCATCGTAATGTGCGGAACCGCAGGATGAGGGAGGAGATGGCGATGTGCAAAGTCAAGGACGCCGCTGAGCTGTACGCCTTGGCCGACAAGTGTCTTGCCGAGGAAGGGAGGAGACTCTCAGAGAGAATGCGTAAGGTGGATCTCGACAAGGATGACACCGCCCCGGCAAAGAAGGGCCGGCGGCGAGGTAACAGGAAGAAGAAGGCCAGAGAAGTGCTAGCTAGGTCCAGTAAAATGGACTCCCGAAGCGGAGGCTGCGCTGCAGGACTTGAAGAGATACCTGTCCTCCACTCCAACACTTGTCGCACCTAGGCCACAAGAGAAGTTGCTGCTATATATAGCGGCAACCAATCAAGTGGTCGATGCTGCATTAGTGGCGGAGAGGGAGGCGGATGATGAACCAAAGAAACCACGGCAAACACATCCAAATGACAAGCGGGGGCTTCGCCGACAAGCTCTGGTCCCGACAAGGATGAGTTCAGCGCAGACACGTGAACAGATGCGTAAAAGGATGGTGCAGCGCCAGTCTACTTTGTCGTTCCCTTCTGCGGGGGCTAGGTCAAGGTACTACGGTGTGCAAAAATTGCTTTCGGCCTCCTCATGGCCTCGAGAAAGCTGCGCCATTACTTCCAAGCACATGAGATCACAGTTGTCACCGCTTTCTCGAAGAGGATCTTTGTAGAATCCGAAGCGATGGGCAGGATTGTCGAGTGGGCCTTTGGAGCTGTCAAGCTTTGGTCTCAAGTTTGAAAGCACATGAACTATCCAAAGCAGAGCCTTGGCAGAATTCATAGCAGAATGGACGCCAACGCCAGATGAAGAGATTCCGGAGACGAGCATTCCCGTCAAAGAAGCCAGCAAAGAGTGGCTAATGTACTTTGATGGTGCCTTCTCGCTGCACGGCGCCGATGTCAAGGCGTCTTGCTTATCGCACCCACCGGAGAGCACCTCAAGCACGTCGCCCGGATGCACTTTCCCAAGGAGCAAGCGACAAACAATACCGCAGAGTATGAAGGTTTGCTTGCCGGTCTCGTGGATCGCAGTGGACCTTGGGATCAAGAAGCTTATTATCGGGGTGACTCGCAACTCGTCGTCCGCCAAGTCAACAAAGATTACGAGTCCGTTGATGGAAGCCTTCACGTTGATGAAGTGAGGAAGCTAGAAGAGCACTTTGACAGCCTGCAAATGGAACATGTTCCAAGAGCTCGAGAATGATATTGCCGACGGCTGTCAAAAGTGCCGCGCTTAAGTTACTTGTGGAACCAGGGATTGTCGTGCTCAAGCTGACTCAGCCAACCGTAACACCATCGACTGGACAGAGCAAGAAGAGGAAGTTGGCCTCTGGTGACTACTTTCCGACAAGCTTCCCGAAGCCGTCGTGGCAAAGGTCCCCAAGATCAACACCAACAAAGCCGAGGAGCAGTGCCTCCGGCTGCACTCCTGTGGTTTGTTCTGTTGAAACAGACGCTCCCGACAAGTCTTGCTCCGGCAAGCTTGTCGGGGAATCAAGCTCCGGCTGGGCCGCAGGTCCTCGCCGTGGAAGCTGATGTTCCCGCAGCAGTAGATGTGCCTTTAGTCCTTGTTGTCGAGCCACAAGCTCCAAAGATGGGCGCAGAGATTGTCCATTTCCTTCAGACAGAGAACTTCCCAAGAGCAGGAAGAAGCGGAAAGAGTAGCCCGGCAGTCAAGTATGTACCAGGTTTGTCGACAAAGATAATCGCATGTGAAGAAGACTCAACGGTGTGAAATTGAAGTGTATTCCTGTGGAAGATGGATGAAGCTGTTGGCAGAGATACATGGAGGCATATGTGGTCACCACATTGGCGAAGAGCACTTGCCGCAAAGCTTTCCAAGAAGGTTTCTTCTGGCCGACAGCCTCCAGATGCAACCGCACAAGTAACCAAGTGTGAAGCGTGCTGCCCATTCCAAATGATACACCAGCCAGCTCAAGCTCTCCAGACGATCCCTTTATCCTGGCCATTTTCGGTCTGGGGGCTCGACATCCTCGGCCCCTTCCCCCGAGCTGTCGGGGGCTTTGAGTACTTAGACGTCGCCATCGACAAGTTCACAAAGTGGCCGGAAGTGGAAGCAGTGAGGAAGGTGACAGCACGGTCGGCGATCAAGTTCTTGGTCGATTGTTTGCCGCTTCGAATCCCTAACAGGATCATCACCGACAACGGCACACAATTTACGAGTCGCACCTTCATGCAAGACGCCCAAGCCCTTGGCGCCAAGGTTCGCTGCTTCGCTGCTCACCCGAGAAGCAACGGTCAAGCAAAGAGGAAAATGCTGAAGTGCTGCGCGGGCTCAAGACCGTAACTTTCGACAGTGCTGCACAAGTGCGGAAGAAACCGGATCGAGGAGCTGCCGGTGGTTCTTTGGTCGATCAGACGACGCCAAATCGAAGGCGACAAGATGACGCGCTGCTCCTCGAGGAGGATCGCCTTCAGGCCATCAGGCGAGCCGCCACAAAGAAGCCCTCGCGCCGCTACCATAGCCGCAGAGGTTAGTGCCGAGAAGTCTCGAGGAAGGCGACCTTGTTCTTCGCCGCGTTCAGTCCGCCAAGAATTCAAACAAGTTGGCCTTGAAGTGGGAAGGCCCTTATCGGGTGAAACGAGTCACTAGGCCTCGGCGCTGTCCGCCTTTGAGACCGAAGATGGCATTCCGTGAACAACTCTGGAACATTGAGCATCTTTGTAAGTTTTACCCATACGGCGCGGTTGTCGGAACTGCTCCGGCAACCACCTTTTGTACAAGTCTTGCCGCTGTTGCATGTAATCCTTTCAGACAAAGCCGGCGCGCAGACCCCGCAGGCATCAAGAAGCTCGTGGTGTTGGGCGACGACTTGTCAAGTTCATGCTTTCATCAATTTATTGCATGCTTTGGCTAACACTTTGTGCACAACCACACCCGTAAGCGTAATCGAGCCGCTAGTCTCCATAACGTTATTTCCTCTTCTTTTCTTCTCTCAAAGAAAGGAAGGCTCCCTCGCACAAGTTAACCAGGGGAGGAGGAGATAATACTATGGACCAGTGCACCGCCGAGGAAGTTTCACCTCATCGAAGCAAGAAACGTAAAAGCTAAGTTGCCAAAGTTTGAGCAATCAATTTTAAATTTTCGTTATCTTCCTCGAACGATAGTACTTTGTATGGAAAACATGCGCAGAGGAACCAAATCGTGACTGGTCGCGCCCTTACTTTGTTTCGAGTCCGCTCAACAACTTAAGTGAGCTGCGGCTAGTCCGCGACAAGGTTGCTTTGTCGGTAGCGACCCCGCCAAAGAAGCTCTTGAAGTTCCAGACTCGGCGCCCCGGCAAGGGTGCCTGCACCGCAAGTTTCCCGAAAAGCGTAGGGCAATAACGTACAAAGGAAGGAATCAAATAGAGGAAATAACATTGCATCGATCGATTCAGATCAGTAATAAATTTTTTAAAGTTATCTTCCTTGAACGACCGCGCTTTGTATGAAAAACCCGTGCGCGGAGGAACCAAGTCAGGATCGGTCGCCCTTACTTTGTTTCGAGTCCGCTCAATAACTTAGGTGAGCTGCGGCTAGTCCGCGACAAGGTTGCTTGTCGGTAGCGACCCGCCAAAGAAGTCGCTAAAGTTCTCGCACTGACGCCATGACAAGGGTGCTCGCACCGCAAGTTTCCGAAAAGCGAGGGCAATAACATACAAAGCGAAGAGTCGAGTAAAGGAAGTAACGAGCTTAACGTTGCCTGTAATAAAGTTATATTGCAAAAATAACTTATTGCGGCATCAAGCAAATCGTTCGTAACTGAAATAACAAATAAGAAGGGGAAGAAGGGCGCCACAGACCCAAGCCCCGGCAAGCCGTGAGTTCTTGGGGGCTGCGGCAAGCCGAGTTGCCGGGGCCGCGGCAAGCCGAGTTGCCGGGCCGCGGCAAGCCGGAGTTGCCGGGGGGCATGACAAGCCCGAGTTGCCGGGGCTGCGATATCGATAAGCCTTTCGTCCCTTTTCAAGCATCCCTTTTCATTAAAAACATTCTCCTCGGATACAATCCGTGGGGAATGAAAAACATGAAAGAGAGGATTACAAGCTTTAAATGCGGATAAGGCCCACAGGCTTACAAATTAAAAAGATAAGATGCCCGTAATCCCTTTCCTGTCCCTCTTTTCAGGAGGTAGGTCAAGGAGGCGAAGGGCAAAAGAAACGCCAGACGAGCCACGGGTGCCGAAGGAACCAAGGGAACATCCCGGAGCTCCCGAGGGCTTGACGGAGATGGCAGCGCCGAAGCGGGCTCAAGACGGGCGGCAGGACGCCAAGACGCTGTCGAGGGCACTACGCCTCGTAATCTGACTTGACGGCCTTGTCGCCATCCCTCTTCCCTTCCGTAGCCTCCCCACGCCGCCGCCCAAGGAGACGCACCGGGGAGTTCAAGGAGCCGGGCGACGCGGATGATGGGGTCGCCAGGTGACGACGGGCGGCGCCCGACAACCAATCGGGCCCGCCACCCTCGCCGTCGCTTGCCGCTCTCCTCCTCGCCACTCGCCGAGGGGAATCTTCGCTGTCGGAGGAGCTATCCACGCAACACTTCGCCCGAGTACCAAGATCCTCAAGACCTTGACGAGAGGAGATCACCCTCCATTAACTTAAAATGGAGGGTAAACCCCGCCCTCAGGCTGTGGATGCGAGTGAACGTCTTCCACCCACGATCGAGATACATCACATTAGGGGCTGGGAATACAACACGGACTCGCATGCCCCTCATGTGCAGTCTCAAGATCTCGGCGGATCCGACTCCATCAAGGCCGTGAACGGAGCTGGAAGCCGGAGGCGACGACGAGGCGCCCGGGCGCAGCCTCGGGACGAAGAACTTCGCAAGGGTCGCCCTCAGTATGGACCGGCCAGAGGGAGGAACTGCCGGCGGAAGCGGAGACGGCGCGCCCGTCCGCCTCTTCCCGAGCGCCGACCTCGCCCACGACCTCGCCTCCCTCTTCCTCTTGTGGCTGGCTCGCCACCCCGGGCGTGGGGTTGGGAGGAGCGCTGTAAGCGGCGACCCTCGCCGCCACCGATGAAGAACCAAGGTTCCTTTTCTCCATGAGAATGAGAGAAAGGGAGCAGTAAACCGAGGAAAGGAGGAGGTGGGAGAGTGCGGTCTTCGCGCCCCCTTCCGCTCTTTTTAAGGAAGCAAGGTGAGGCTCGACCGCCTTTCGACAAATCGGGGCATAGGAAGAGCAGGGAATCGGGGCCGACCTGCTGCCTCTGCCAGAACGGCCCAGCTTTCCACTTCCACCGTCCGTGACCCCAAGAGCATGGGAACCACGTGGCGGGATGCAGAATCGAGGCGACGGGTGGAGCGACCAAGACGCCGCCCACTTCCCCACGACGCCGCAATTGACGCGTGCGTTCACGGGGGACGCGGCAGACACGGAGTGGGTTTGGATTGGACCCATGTCGCGTGTCTGCGTTCTCGCTGTTTGGGCCCCGCCCAACAGCGCCGGCTGTCCGCCCAGAACCCGGGGCTACTGTCGGTGTACTAAAGTAGGGGTACCTTAATACCCCGAACTTGTGCACGGGCAGTCGCGGCGCCCCTGCGTGGCAAGCCTCGCCAAGGGCCCCGCCAAGACCCTCCGCAGCCATTCTCAAGACAAGACTCGACAAGAGGAGCTTGCCGGGAAGGCCTCTCTAGGCACAGCATAAGGTCCCGACAAGAGGAGCTTGTCGGGAAGGCCACCTGTGCACGCAGAAGACAAGGCCCGGCAAGAGGAGCTTGCCGGAAGGCTCGGGCGCGACAAGTCTCCGGCGCGACAAGGATTCGCCGCGGCAAGGCGCTTGCCGGCATGCAACTTCTCTCCGTCTCGCTCCAGCTCACCCAAATGACGCGGTCGCCATGGGACCGCTCCATGGGCGCTGGTGTCGGCGGCCGTGCAGCCAGCCGGAGAGCAGCGATAAGCGGCGGCTGACAGGCTTCGCCATCGTGGCGAAGCGGAGGCGCACTGACGGTCTCTGTTAATCGCTTGGGCGACAACGACGGGCATTTATTGCTTTTGTCCCTTGCCGCCGAGTTAGGTATTTTGCACTGTAATCGTTCAAGTAGGTGTACCAACTCCTGTTTTTACATTTGTACCCCGCCTATGTTGCCACCTGCCGGAGACCCCTTGAGCATATAAAAGGAGGCCCGAGTGCAACGAGAGAGGGTTCGGGTTCCGTTCGATTCAGTTGGCGAGTTCGGTCTCGTTGGGTTCATTCGACCCACTCGAGACCGAGATAGGCTCACGCTTAGGTTTTGTAGCTCTCGTTGCTCCCTAGCAAGAACACAATAGATCAAACAAGCAGCAATAGGAGTTTTATCTCTCCGGAGAGCTCCAAAGCTGGGCAAACCGCTCGTGTGCATCGCCTCGATCCACTCTTCGTGCGACCTCCGCCCCCCTCCGAACCACAAGGGGCCTGCTCCGCCGGCCCCATAGGTGTCCGTGGGTACGATCAGCCTCCCCGACACCATGCATATCCCCGCCCCTTTTTGCGTAGCAACTATTTTAGCATCCTATGTACTCCCACCGGCATAACCCTCATAAGGAGGTAGGGTCATGCACAATGCAAGTATCAATGAGGAAGTAACAGAGGCGACCAACCAACATGGTTTACCATCTCATCATGATTCCGATGCAACAATAATAAGTGATATATGACATGCAAAAAAAGGTTTCATAGACATGGTCAAAGGGCTGCTTGCCCGGTTCATACGAGTCTTGAAATCTTACGGTCCTTCTCCATGTACTCCGTCTACTTCGTCAACTAACGTCGGAACCAATCACAATAAGCAACACAACAAGGCAGGAAATATAAGTGCTCCAAAAATATTAATTTGACTTTTCTAGGACATCTCTGGTTATATGAAAAATAACCAGAGTGGTTCCATTGGAATTGGATCAGTGGATATCTCTGAACATTTCAATATGATGGAATCAAGGGGTTTATGGATTTGCAAGAAGTGTATAGAAACATGTTTTTGAAAATGAGCAAAGGCACCCATTTAACAAACCATGATTTTAGAAGCATCTAGGAGTTGGTTTCACTGGATTTGGAGTTCAAATGAATATTCTATGGATTTGCAAAGTTGACAAACATAAAGAAATGGCTCATTATTTTGTGGGGTACAGCAAGTATTAAGAAAAATGTTCATAAACTAAGTTATGAACTTAGATGCATCTAGGAATTTGAATCATGGCATTTGGATCAAATTTGAGCCCTGTGTGATTTCTAAAGTTCATCACAGTAATAGGAAAAATAGGATCTGATAAATATTTGTGAAGAAAAGGTCTCTGGAAAAATGTGCATGTTGCACCTACAGGTAGATCATGATTTATAGAGTCACTAGAAATTTGAATCATCAAATTTGGACTTAATATGAATATCCTATGGATTTTACCAGTCCACGTAAAAAGAAAAGAAAAGGAATTTACCTAAATGGGCTGGATCTAGGGAGGCAGCAGCGTGCCTTTGGCGAGACTTAGCGGGGCAGCGATCGGGCACAGCCCGACCTCTCATGGCTGCGCCTTCTGGGAGGCCACGTCGAAGGCGGCCTCATGGAATACGCCTCCACTTAAACGGAGGGGCCTCCGACGGGGTCAGCGACCTGCTGGTCCACCATAGGGTCGTCTCCCTCCTCCCAAGGCTGAAGGAGGCAGAGGAGGCGGGGCAGCGCTGCAGCGCCCGTTCCGGCGGCTCCGGTCACCACCTGCGACGCCCAGCACACCGGCGGGCTCAGGGGAGAGAGGCGCATCCGACGAGGTGCGCCACGACCACGGGGGTGGCCGGACGCGAGCACATCATCGGCCGTAGCGGCGAGGCCGGCGGTGGTGGTGGAACTCGACAAAGACGGCCATGGGAAGGAGAGGGAGAAGCACGGGAGAGGCTCATGCGGTGGTGGTGGAGGTGCTCTAAGCTGGTCTAGAGGAGGAGGAGGAGGGATGGTGGGCGCGAATTTAGGCGGAGGCCGACGGTAAGGCTCCGGCCATGGTGGTGGACGGAGGGCACGAGGAGAGGTGTGGGTTGGTCCAGGGGATGCACGGGAGGGAGAGAGGGCCAAAGGAGTAGAGAGGGGGCTCGGGGGTGGCCTTAAGTAGCTGACCCGCGGCGCATGGGTGGCCGCGGCAACGGCTCGGGAGGCCAGGAGAGAGGGCGAGGACTTGTCTGCGGCGTTAGTGGGGGTGGAGTAGGGTGCCAGGAAGAGAGAGAAGGAGCGGGGCGAGCTCCGGGTGGAGCCACGAGCTCGCACACGCATTGGCGGGCTCGGGCGGCTCTGGCACGCCTGTGGCATGGGCAAGACAGAGGGGAAAGGAGGGGCCAGCGCGGTGGCGTGTGCGGACGCCGAGGCACGCCGACCGGGCGCGAGAGGGAGGCTCGAGGTGGTCGGGGACAAGGCTGAACGGCCGGGAGCACGTGACGCGTGCTCCAGAGCGCCAAAATGGCGGCACCAGCGGCTTTTCCTCGTGTCCTCACGCGCCCACTTGTGTCTAGTGGCTGCACAAGGGAGTAAACAATGTGGGAAAAGGCATTGGATGCCCCTGGTCTTGCCGGGGAGTGAGAGAGAGGTGAGAAAGGGAGGGAAAAGTGGCTGTCCAGAGAAGAAAAATGGGGTTCTCCCCTCCTTCATCATTGCTTCCTCGAGCAGAAAAGCATCTAGGTGCTAGAGGGGAACTAGGATGGGTTGTGGTAAAAAGCAGGGCTCAAGGAGATTAGTGGAAGAGGCTGGAATTTGCATTTTGAAATTCTGCCTGAAGGTGTTTGATATAGGTTTGGGCAAGTAGATGATTTCCATTTCTCATGAGACTCCACAAGGTGAAATGGCACATGCAATTAGGGCCTTCCTCCCATTTTGAGCTCATTTGGGCAAAGTTGCCAATGCAACTTTTGTAAACCCTAGAAATTAGCAGAAATGGACTTGTGTAGATTTAGTTGAGCAAATCACTTCTCCTTGATGCACCACTTGGTGTGGTGGCCTTATTTGGTCATGTGAACATGCTCACCAAAGTTGGGGTCAAGGAGAGAAATTCGGTAGTACAAAGTTATTCAAATTTGGTTCTGGTCAGAGAGGGTTTTGGGGCTCTTTCATCAAGTTAACTTGTTCTCCAACTTGATCCATTTGGTCTAGATGAATGATTAGACCAGTTGAGCATGTACACAAGATTTGAGAGCATTTGTACATGTTTGGCAATGTAAAGTTGCTCAAACTTCAAAATGGACAGATATGGTTTTGAGAGGGTTTCATGGGGTTATACTATTCTCCATGACATGATACTTCTCAAGATCATCAAACATGTCATATGTGACATGCCAGAATTTTCTTGGAATTTTTGGAGAATATTTCCTTTGTAAATATTTCAAAAACTTGAAATATCCAGAAAGGGTTTCTGAGGGATTTGACCAATATCTTGAACATGACCATGTGTTGAAACTCTTATATATGGACAATATATGTCCACTGAGTTTCCCTAAATTTTCACAAATATTTTTAAAGCATAAAAATAATTTTTCCCTATTAAAGACCATTTCTGGCCTTAAGACAAAGCGTTTAACTAAAATAGGAAAATGATTTTTAAAATCATATATTTATGGTTTCTGGGTATCCTATATCAAATAGGAGTCAAATATATATTTGGAAAGATTATTACTGCCCTAAATTAAGTACTTGCAGTGCAAACCTCAATTCATGGTTTTGGAAAACTAAATTTAGAAAATACTTTTGGCCAAAATATTTTTACAAGAAATTATTTTTATGACCTACACACATAGCATGATCATTGGGCAGAAGTTTTGGATCAAGGAGAAGGAGTATAAGAGTTGGAGGATTTATTTGATTTTTGGAGCACTAGCAAACAGTAGACAAAATCAAATCAAGCAAAGACCAAAACACACAAAAAGTTTTTGCCAAACCACAATTTATCATCTTAAGTGTTGTGCCATGAAAATCAGGGTGTGACAGACCTACCCCCCTTACAAGAATCTCGTCCCCGAGATTCCCAAACTAGGCGCGGAAAGGGATACAAAAACTTTGAGTGGGGTGGTCTTCACGTCCTCGTACTGTTGTTGCTTCCGAGCGGTGCTCCTTTGATCCTTGAAGTACTTGATGGTGTGGCTTCGTATATAATGTTCTACTTGGTCCAGGTTGCTAATGGGTAGCTCGTGGTAGTTAGATTGGGCTAGGGGTCGATGGCTCGATGGTCATTGCCCTCTCAGAGATCGGGCAAGTTAGGAAGTTGGAAACACTTCCGGGGTTGTGATGCATGGAAAGCGTTGTGCACACTAGGTAACTCAGGTGGCAATTCAAATGGTAATCTGTATTCTCTTCGTCTCATAGTGATCTCAGAGGGGATTGTTAAATCTTGGAGTGATCTCGAAGGGGGCCGATGAATCTTGGTGTGGGTTCCCTTGTCATGGTCACGCTTGGTTCCTTAGAGAGGAGTGGCTTACAGATACACATGGTCTTTAACGCGGAAGTATACTTCTTGAAGAAGGTGGTTAGTGTAGTTCTTCCTCTTAGACATGACGGTCTTCAGATGTTCCTTGACCAGCTCAGTGATTCTTCTTCCGTCTTCGGGTGGACAAGTATGTTACCAAAAATAAGGATGACAACCAACTTGTCTAAGTACTCCATGAAGTCTATGGGGTATGTAAAGTGGGCTGAGGCATTGTTGATGGTTACGGGTGAGTATTGGCCGAGGTCTTATCGATCTAGAGTCAAAGCCCAAGGTCAGGATCCGGCCATGTTGTGGTTTGGTAGGGCGTAAGGGTTTCAAGGATTCTAGTGTGCGAGTGAATGTTTATCATCCCATCCTTGAGCGCAGTTCCTGAGATGCCAATTGTGCTATCTAGTCCTCCAAACAGATCACCTTATACCTTCGAAAGTATCATCTCGCATAGGTCAACTCCAAAAGCCCATTAGCTACATAATTCATTAATCCTACAAATCCAATGTCTATGGTGTCCCACATGATCTTCTAATCTCCTATAATCTGCAAATACTTGAAAGGGCTGCCTTGCTATAGTCAGTCCACCAATTTCCATTATCATGGTCATGTAACTCCATGGTCAAGCATATATAGATCCCTAAATAAATTCTGACAATTATTCCAATCTCATGGTCCACCGAGAAACATGGTATCATGATCAAGATCATCAGTCTAAATCCAATTTACTCCAAACCATGTAAAATTACTCTGCATCCATACTCCACTAGGGTAACCTACTTAATCCAAATCTCATGCCCAACAAGGAATTCCTACATGTCTCCCTCAAGTTATATACGTAATATCAACTATCTCCTATCAATATCATCTGATCAAGTCAAATCCTTGCACTTCCAAGAGTTTCAGATTGCGATCATAATTGTCCTATAAATCCAATTTACTCAGGGATAATGGAAGCCATGCTAATCTATAATCATGGTCCCACCAAGTTCATCTACCAACATGAAAGCCCCGTGATCTACCAAAGTCTCAGCCCATTCCTCAGGTTCTCTGATATAAAGTCATCAAGTCATTTGTCCTCCATTCCTATATCCCCAAATTGGTCTCTCCTATGGCATCATCAGTTTTGGTGCTATCTTAGGATAATAATGTGCTTGCTCATTACACCCACTAGTTCCATAATGAACCCAGTGTGGTGCAAGGTTCTTGAGGCTTAACAGGTTCTCTTGCAATTCTGTGGGTCAAGCACATGGTTAAGGATTCGAGCTGGGGTATCTTGTGAAGTCTTGAAGGGTCTAGGAGTGGATGTCTAATCTTGAAGGTTAAGCCTAATTCTACAGGGTTGCACTTGGTCGTGGAGATTGTAGCAGAAGTCTTTATTGCTAGTTGGTTGCCAAAGTAGAATCTCTGGTGTATCTTGTCTTGCTAGCCTTCAGTTGAGGAGAGAGATGAGGGGGAAAAGCATCTTAGATGGGGGATGCTTAAAAGGGGTTCTATAGTGTAGGTGCAAACAACAAGTGCCGAAAGGGCCAAACACAGCATTAAGATAAGTAAGGTGATATAGTCACGCACTTGTTGCCTAGGGCAAAAAGGCGACTGAAATCAAAACACAAACAAATAAAAACAAGCAACACACAATCATGGTTCTATTCGAACCATCATACGGACTTCATTGCGCATAGGGGGTACACGACTTATCCTGCCCTAGGGGTCCTCGGACTCATTAGTCGTGCCTTGTGCCTCGTGCAGTCTTCCGGGTTTTCCTCAGGTGTTGCTACGTCTTTTGTAGTTGTTCGATGAAACTATCCCGGTTGAGCTTGAAGAGTCTTCAACAACTTCTCGCCTGTTGGAGTGATGGGGTGAAGGTGGCTCCTTGTAGCTGGTGTTGACGTGGTCTCCCCTTGTCTTCTTAATCATAAAGATCCCTTTTGCCTTCTAAGGCGTCGAGTGTACCAGGTAGGCAATCCTTTATGTAATGACACTAAACAGGCATAGTAGAGGTCCAATCTGCCGGATATACTGTTGCCAGTATCGTCACCGAGAGCGGGGGATGAAGAGAACCGTTTTCCTGCTCACTATAGTAAGGCGGACCAAATGGCTAGGTTCTCATCCACCGGTGGTTGCCGATGCAACAATGATAAGGACGGGGTTTCTCTACTAGCGATGTATATCATGATCTTGCATATCCTATGCCATGATCATCATAGGCTAAGGTCGCATCATCTTGGAGTAATGTCAAGGGTGTCACCATCTCCTAGGTCTTCAGGTCCTCATTCCTCGAGGATGTATCTTCTGTTGGTATCGTCTTGTTGTGATGTCACCAATCTTGTGTTCAGGAGATGTGGGTGAATGTCTGTCAAGGCATCTTCCTTCTAGATTATCCACGAGGATTACAAGGAATCCAGTGGTCCGGGCATAAGGGTTATAGCGACCAAATGTTTTGAAGGGGAAGAGGTTGATGGGGAAAGTATACCTTACTTTTCGAAAAACTGAGAAGGGAAGGGAAGTATAGACAGTTTTTGAAAACTAGCGATAGTTTTGAAAATAGTTTTACCCTAACTAACGACCATGCTAACTAAGGCTCCCTACAGTCAGGATGGCTCTGATACCAGCTCTGTGGGGACCCCGACTCATAAGTCGAGATCACCGAATGCACTGCGTGTACGGTGATCCCAGAGATCAATGCTCACTGAACACACAGAAGCTGAATAACAAGAGTCTTACATCCATACATACCGTTCTACACAAGTAGGACCATTATGGTCAAGTCTTGAGTGTATCATTGCAGTGGAAATCTTCAATAACAACTTGGACCCATGCCATCTGCCTTAACCCTACAGGCATTCTGACTAGGGAGCGTCCTAGCTCGCATGTTCGTCACCGAGGTACTCTTGATTATATCCTGTTCTTTCATGCCTGGTCAATAAAATAACCAGTGGCAAGCCAATGAGTACTTTGAATGTACTACTTAAGCAACCCATGTTTTGGTTCAAGATTCAACAATGCATGATATAGGTAAATTTTTGCGTAAAGCTAGTTTTGAGTGCAATGACATGTTCAATAACTTGCATAACATGCATCAAGAGGATTCATGTAATCCACGAGGACAAGTTATAGATATCAACATAAATGGAGTGGGCACCAACCCAACTTCAATCATGTCAAGTCCTTGGACTTGACCCATGTAGTTCTCTCCACTCGTCCATACATACTCACGAGGTTTCGTAAACATATGGACGTAGCCCAAGAGCGGTTACCCAACTGTCCTTGACCGTGGACACGGCTATTCGAATAGTTTTACACTCTGCAGAGGCTGCACACTTTACCCACAAGATCCGGGGAACTTCCGTGTCATCCACGACCCGCGGTACCTCAAGTACCCGGGGTAAGCACCCGATCACTATCTTTCCCTAGACGACACTAACATGGAGTCCACTCGATTGGCAGTAACCCCCGTGCCCACATTCCACATAACATTTTCGTGGAGCCTTGCTCCCATATTTATCACATACCACTGGCACGGGGTACCAACGGTGTGTCCGGTGCCCTGTGAAAACAGTCATGGCTGCCCTACCTGGCACGACCCCGTCCCGAGAGAGCACACCAACAACTCCCCCGTCACTAGTAATGCAGGCTCCAAGCTAGTATCGGTCTAGGTAATCAATAATGCCCTTTCCCAAATAAGGGTAGAGTGGTTGCGCATGTAAGGTTGGAATAACGGTCGCAACTTAAACCAATCCGTTTTTGAAACCACACTCACATATCCTGCTCCGGTACACCACCTCTTTGTCAAGTGGTTACCCAGCTCAACATCTCCCTCGGGCATTAGTGGCACCCGACGTGGTTTTCAATAAGTCTTTGGGAACATATTTGCCTCCATCACCATGCATATCCCCGCCCCTTTTTGCGTAGCAACTATTTTAGCATCCTATCTACTCCCACCGGCATAACCCTCATAAGGTGGTAGGGTCATGCACAATGCAAGTATCAATGAGGAAGTAACAGAGAGGCGACCAACCAACGTGGTTTACCATCTCATCATGATTCCGATGCAACAATAATAAGTGATATATGACATGCATAAAAGGTTTCATAGACATGGTCAAAGGGCTGCTTGCCCGGTTCATCCGAGTCTTGAACTCTTACGGTCCTTCTCCATGTACTCCGTCTACTCCGTCAACTAACGTCGAACCAATCACAATAAGCAACACAACAAGGCAGGAAATATAAGTGCTCCAAAAATATTAATTTGACTTTTCTAGGACATCTCTGGTTATATGAAAAATAACCAGAGTGGTTCCATTGGAATTGGATCAGTGGATATCTCTGAACATTTCAAAATGATGGAATCAAGGGGTTTATGGATTTGCAAGAAGTGTACAGAAACATGTTTTTGAAAAATGAGCAAAGGCACCCATTTAACAAACCATGATTTTAGAAGCATCTAGGAGTTGGTTTCACTGGATTTGGAGTTCAAATGAATATTCTATTGATTTGCAAAGTTGACAAACATAAAGAAATGGCTCATTATTTTGTGGGGTACAGAAAGTATTAAGAAAAATGTTCATAAACTAAGTTATGAACTTAGATGCATCTAGGAATTTGAATCATGGCATTTGGATCAAATTTGAGCCCTCTGTGATTTTCTAAAGTTCATCACAAAGAATAGGAAAAATAGGATCTGATAAATATTTGTGAAGAAAAGGTCTCTGGAAAAATGTGCATGTTACACCTACAGGTAGATCATGATTTATAGAGTCACTAGAAATTTGAATCATCAAATTTGGACTTAATATGAATATCCTATGGATTTTACCAGTCCATAGAAAAAGAAAAAGAAAAGGAATTTACCTAAATGGGCTAGATCTAGGGAGGCAGCAGCGTGCACTGGGCGAGACTTAGCGGGGCAGCGCACTGGGCCTGGCCCAGCCTCTCGCGTGCGCCCGCTGGGAGGCCACGTCGAAGGCGGCCTCGCGGAATACGCCTCCACTAAACGGAGGGGCCCGCTGACGGGGTCACTGACCTGCGGGGTCCACCCGCAAGGGTCGTCTCCCTCCTCCCGCTGCTGACGAAGGAGGCAGAGGAGGCGGGCCGAAGGCGCTGGCGCCTGCCCGGGCGGCTCCGGCCACCTCCGGCGACGCCAAAGACACCGGGCGGGCTCGGGGAGAGCGGGCGCATCCGAGGTGGTGCGCCACGACCACGGGGGTGGCCGGACGCGAGCACATCATCGGCCAGATGGCGAGGCCGGGCGGTGGTGGTGGAACTCGACAAAGACGGCCATGGGAAGGAGAGGGAGAAGCACGGGAGAGGCTCGCGGTGGTGGTGGAGGTGCTCTAGCGCGGTCTAGAGGGGAGGAGGAGGGATGCCGGGCGCGATTTAGCGGAGGCCGACGGCAAGGCTCCGGCCATGGTGGTGGATGGAGGGCACGAGGAGAGGTGTGGGTTGGTCCAGGGGATGCAGGGAGGGAGAGAGGGCCAAAGGAGTAGAGAGGGGCTCGGGGTGGCCTTAAGTAGCTGACCCATGGCGCATGGGTGGTCAGCAGAACGGCTCGGGAGGCCAGGAGAGAGGGCGAGGACTTGTCTGGCGTTAGTGGGGGTGGAGTAGGGTGCCGGGAAGAGAGAGAGGAGGCGCGGGGCGAGCTACGGGTGGAGCCATGAGCTTGCACACGCATTGGCGGGCTCGGGCGGCTCTGGGCACGCGCGGCATGGGCAAGACAGAGGGGGAAAGGAGGGGGCCAGCGCGGTGGCATGTTGCGGACGTCGAGGCACGTCGACTGGCGCGAGGGGGAGGCTCGAGGTGGTCGGGGGACGCGACGTCAACGGCCGGGAGCATGCTGACGTGCTCCAGAGCGCGCAAATGGCCGGCACCCGCGGCTTTTCCTCGTGTCCTCACGCGCCCACTTGTGTCTAGTGGCTGCACAGGGGAGTAAACAATGTGGGAAAAGGTTTTGGATGCCCTGGGTCTTGCCGGGGAGTGAGAGAGGTGAGAAAGGGAGGGAAAAGTGGCTGTCCAGAGAAGAAAAATGGGGTTCGCCCTCCTTCATCATTGCTTCCTCATGAAGAAAAGCATCTAGGTGCTAGAGGGGAACTAGGATGGGTTGTGGTAAAAAGCAGGGCTCAAGGAGATTAGTGGAAGAGGCTGGAATTTGCATTTTGAAATTCTGCCTGAAGGTGTTTGATGTAGGTTTGGGCAAGTAGATGATTTCCATTTCTCGTGAGACTCCACAGGGTGAAATGGCACATGCAATTAGTGCCTTCCTCCCATTTTGAGCTCATTTGGGCAAAGTTGCCAATGCAACTTTTGTAAACCCTAGAAATTAGCAGAAATGGACTTGTGTAGATTTAGTTGAGCAAATCACTTATCCTTGATGCACCGCTTGGTGTGGTGGCCTTATTTGGTCATGTGAACATGCTCACCAAAGTTGGGGTCAAGGAGAGAAAGTTGGTAGTACAAAGTTGTTCAAATTTGGTTCTGGTCAGAGAGGGTTTTGGGGCTCTTTGATCAAGTTAACTTGTTCTCCAACTTGAGCCATTTGGTCTAGATGAATGATTAGACCAGTTGAGCATGTACACAAGATTTGAGAGCATTTGGACATGTTTGGCAATGTAAAGTTGTTCAAACTTCAAAATGGACAGATATGGTTTTGAGAGGGTTTCATGGGGTTATACTATGCTCCATGACATGATACTTGTCAAGATCATCAAACATGTCATATGTGACATGCCAGAATTTTCTTGGAATTTTTGGAGAATATTTCCTTTGTAAATATTTCAAAAACTTGAAATATCCAGAAAGGGTTTCTGAGGGATTTGACCAATATCTTGAACATGACCATGTGTTGAAACTCTTATATATGGACAATATATGTCCACTGAGTTTCCCTAAATTTTCACAAATATTTTTAAATCATAAAAATAATTTTTCCCTATTAAAGACCATTTCTGGCATTAAGAAAAAGCTTTTAACTAAAATAGGAAAATGACTTTTAAAATCACATTTTTATGGTTTCTGGGTATCCTATATCTAATAGGAGTCAAATATATTTTTGGAAAAAATTTTACTGCCCTTAATTAAGTACTTGCAGTGCAAACCTCAATTCAGGGGTTTTTGGAAAACTAAATTTAGAAAATACTTTTTGGCCAAAATATTTTTACAAGAAATTATTTTTATGACCTACACACATGGCATGATCATTGGGCAGAAGTTTTGGATCAAGGAGAAGGAGTATAAGAGTTGGAGGATTTATTTGATTTTTGGAGCACTAGCAAACAGTAGACAAAATCAAATCAAGCAAAGACCAAAACACACAAAAAGTTTTTGCCAAACCACAATTTATCATCTTAAGTGTTGTGCCATGAAAATCAGGGTGTGACAATACCTTTTGATCAAAGTCTTAGCCATTTTCATCAGTGCATATATGGCCATTTGTGGGCATTGGAATTTTGACTCCTTTGCAGTCTTGCGTGCCGAATTTCCTCAATACCTCTTTGATGTATTTCTCCTGAGATATGAATATGTCGTTTCGCTGTTGACGAATTTGAAGACCTAAATAGAATTTCAATTCTCCCATCATAGACATTTGATATTCTTCACTCATCATATAGGCAAATTCATCACTATAACGTTGGTCAGTACAACGAAAGATAATATCATCAACATATATTTGGCACACAAACAATTCATCATCATAAGATTTTGTGAAAAGAGTTGGGTCGAGTGAACCGGGTTTGAAGCCTTTTGTCATGAGGAATTCCCTCAAAGTATCATACCACGTCGGAGGGGCTTGCTTGAGGCCGTACAAGGCCTTGTTGAGTCTGAAGACTTTGTCGGGAGTCTTTGCATCTTCAAAACCTGGGGGTTGAGCAACATATACTTCTTCCTCAAACTTACCATTGAGGAATGCACTTTTCACATCCATTTGTTGTAAGATAATATCATGATGGTTAGCATAAGCAAGTAACATGCGAATAACCTCAAGTCTAGCAACGGGTGCAAAAGTTTCATCGAAATCAATTCCCTCAACCTGTGTGTAGCCTTGAGCTACAAGCCATGCCTTATTCCTCACAACAAGGCCATTTTCATCTTGCTTGTTGCGGTAGATCCATTTTGTGCCAATGATGTTGTGCTTGCGAGGATCTAGACATTTAACCAGTTCCGAAACGTTGTTGAGGTCGAACTGATGTAATTCTTCTTGCATAGCCTGAATCCACTCAGGCTCCAGAAATGCTTCATCTACCTTAGTGGGCTCTGAGATAGAGACAAAAGCAAAGTGCCCACAAAAGTTAGATAAATGTGAGATTTTGAGCGTGCGAGAGGACCTGGTGCTTCAATGTCATCAATGATCTTCTCAATTTGCACTTCGTTGGCAATGCGAGGATGAGTTGGTTTTCTTCGAGGAATTTGATCAGCATTCCCTTCAGGAGCATTTTCTTCAGCACCATTGTCGGTGTCCAAACCGGCGGATCTTGGGTAGGGGGTCCCGATCTGTGCGTCTTAGGCTGATGGTAACAGGAAGCAAGGGACACAATGTTTACCCAGGTTCGGGCCCTCTCGATGGAGTTAAAACCCTACTTCCTGCTTGATTAATATTGAAGATATGAGTAGTACAAGAGTAGATCTACCACGAGATCGTAGAGGCTAAACCCTAAGAGATAGCCTATGATGGTATGATTTTAGTTGTGATTGGCCTTGTCGGGGCAGGCTGATCTGGCCCACGAACACCTATGGGACCGGCGGACCGAGCCCCTTTCGGTTCGGCGGGGGGCGGAGGTCGCACGAAGAGCAGATCGAGGCAAAGCACACGAGCAGTTTACCCAGCTTCGGAGCTCTCCGGAGAGATAACACTCCTACCGCTGCATGTCCGAGTGTATTGAGTTCTTGCTTTCAGAGTCTTTGAGTGCTCTGATACACACAAGCTGCTAACGAGACCGAGCGTGAGTGTTCTCTGGCTTCGAACCTTTCGAACCTCTCTAACCTCCCTCTACGTTGCGCATGGGCCTCCTTTTATATGCTAAAGGGGTCTCCGACAGGTGGCAACGTAGACAAGGGTAAAAATGGAAAAGGAGTGGTTGGTACAGCTATTTGCACAGTGTATCATACCTAACCACGGCGGCATGGGACAAAGGCATTAAATGCCCGTCTCGTCGCCCTAACGGTCAGAAAGGGACCGTCGAGGCGCCACCGCTTGCCACGATGGCAATCTTGTCGGCGCCGCTTGCCAAGCTCCGCTGGCCGCTGACCTCTTGCCACTGTGGCTGCTACCGAAAGGTCCTGCGACACTTTAGTGGATGTGCTGGAGCGCAGGTCTGAGTGGTGGTCTGCGCGGCAAGCGCCTTGCCGCTTGATTGTTGTCTTGTCGCGTCCGGAAGCTTGTCGCTCATCGGGCCTTCCCGGCAAGCTCCTCTTGCCGGGCCTTGTCTCCTAGGTGCCTTGGGTGGCCTTCCCGGCAAGCTCCTCTTGCCGGGCCTTGTCTCCTAGGTGCCTTGGGTGGCCTTCCCGGCAAGCTCCTCTTGCCGGGCCTTATCTCCTTGGCTTGAATACTTTGTTCTTGAATGGCTCCAAAGGAGCCACGGAGGACCTTGGCGGTCACCCGGTAAGCCTTGCCGCTGAGGGCTGCAAGCTGCCCGTGCACAAGTTCGGGATACTAGGGTACCCCTACTCTAGTACACCGACAGAGCCCCGGGCCTGGGCCACACACTGCAGTGCCGCGCTGTTGGGCCAGCCCAAAAAGGGCACGGCACGCAGCTGCCTGGGTTACGCCCGTAACTCACCTGGACCCACCACGCCCTTTAACGGCAGCACGCTCAATGCTGGCGTCGTGTGAGAGAGATCGTGGGTGGTTTCTTTATTCGGAAAGACGGGCGTCGCCCCTCCCTCTTTATAAGCAGGGGAAACAGGGGCAGTTCGCCCATCTCGCCCGATTCTTGTCCAATCTCGAAAATCCCCGCTGCCTCCCCCTTCTTCCCAAAGGCTGGAGAGAGCAGCGCTCCCTTCATTGCCACCAAAGAACACCAATACGGGTCGATCTCCCTCACCACCCCGCCATGGCTCAAAGCCGATAAGGGGAAGGCCGTGGAAGTCGGCCGAGGCGCAATGCTTGCGGCGCCGCGGAAGGAGCGAGCAATCTTCCCCCAGCTCGCCGTGAGGGAGCTGAGGAGTACTACTACCTCTTACGGTCGACGGAGACGCGAGCGCATCCGGCCACGAAGGTACTCCCGGCCGCTGAACTGGCTCCGAATGGGTACCCTTTCTTCGCTGTTCTTCTCTGCGGGCTCGCCCGCCTTTCTCTGAATTTTTCTGCGATATCATGAACACCTCACGGGTTCCGCCTCCTTGATTTCACCCCCAATGCTGTTTCGACCATGGCAGTTTTCGCACATCTCTGCGAAAACTTTGTCGAAATCCATCCAAACGTAGCCCTTTTCCGCCACTTCTTTATGCCCCGAGTTGAGAGAGGAGCCTCTTCCGGTGGGATCGCTTTGGATCTCGAGGACCGGTAAGAAGGAAGCCTATCTGGAGGGAGAGCTCCGCAGCAAATGGGATGAGTGGAGAGCGACTGGTGTTGGATTGTCGAGGAGAACCCGCAGCCGTTACCATGACGCCAAACCTCAGCAGTGCGCGGCAACGATTGGAGCAGTCTGGCCCCGGAAGACGCTAGGTTGAAGATTGCCGTCATCCGGATCCTACGCCTGAGGCTTGCCGGACTCAATGTAGGCGCCGTTGGTGCAGATTTCCTTCGTCGCCGCATCGCCCCCCTGCAGGAGAGGAGGAGATCTGCCTGGGAGTTCCGAAATGCGGCGGATATCATGAGGCTGCGCCCGGGCCTCAACTTCAATTTCAACTGTCTTTGGGCTGGACGCGATGCTCTTGGAGCTGTTCAAGCACGATCGTGAGCATCCGGAGCGTTCAGGTTGCGAAGAATGTCGCCCCGCTGTGCAACAATTCCTCGCCGACCGCATCACATGCAATGATGTCGTTATGCGACTCGCATGGAATCGTTCCAACCTGGCAAGAGCCTCGCAGATGACGCTGGCGCGAGTGTTCTTTGACAGCCTGGTAGAAGTGCCGGTCCGCCCCGATGAACAGAAGAGCCTCACCCGCGACACCACCGATGATGAGATGCAGCGCATCACCACCAGGCTGGAAGAGGCGGCAGCAGCCGCTGCCGCGGGCGAGTTCGGATTCACCATGGAGGAGGCAGAGGCAGCAGAGGCGGCAAGCCTTGTCGAGCGAGGGGAGTTTGCCGGCGAGGAAGAGCTTGTAGAGCCTGAAGCTGAGTCGAGCGAGCCCGCCGAGGGCGCCTCCTCCCCTCCTTCAGACAGCTTGCCGCGAGCGGAGCCCCCAGCTCCACCAAGAAGGCGTCTCCGCTAGGCCGGAGACGTGGCGAAGACACGGGTCAACGGCCGCCCGCGCGGCAGCTCCACCGCGGCAAGCACTGTTGCCGCGGGAGCACCTCACGCCGCTGCGGCAACTGGAGCGGGGCCCTCAGAGACCACCACTTCTGCTCCCGCCAAGCGGCCAAGGGAACCTACTCCTCCGCCTCGTCGTACTGGAGGCGGGCCAGAATTTGATCTCTCCACGCTCAGCTCCGACGAGGAAGAAGAAGAGTAAGATTCTTTGCAACATTTGTAGTTCTTCGGCTTCTTGCTTTGTCTTGTATCTGATTTCCTTCACTCTGAACCCATTCCTTTTCAGGACGCTGGCCCAGAGCGTCGAAGAGAGCCAAGGCGGTGATTGTCATCGAGGACGAACCCACCGCTGACAAAGAGGAGGCGCGTCTGAGACCACCTTGCTTGACGCGGCAACTCTTCCTCAAAGCAGCCCCAGCGCAGCCCCAGCGTAAGTATATGGTTTACTTCCTGCTGTTAGGCGTGCATGGGTGCCCTTTCTTTGCGATATCATTTGCTGATTTGTGTAGGAAGCGAGCAGCCTTACCAGGAGTGCCACGAACCCGCTCTGACATGCCTTCGCTTCGACTACACCGCCAAGGGAGGATTCCCCGGCAAGGGAGCGTTCTCCGGCAAGGGAGACTTCTCCGGCAAGGGGCAGTTCTCCGGCAAGGGACAGCTCTCCGGCAAGGGACAGCTCTCCGGCAAGGGACAGTACCAGCGATCCCCTGGTGGCGGAGACCATGACTGCAGACCCTAGCACAGGTAATCCTCTTGCTTGAAAACTTTCCTTGTGTTCTTCTTCTTCTGATTTTCTTTTTGAATATTTGCTTGACTTTTCTTCATTTTCCGGTCGTCAAATCCATCCGCCACAGAGCCAATGGAGACCGAGGCCGCCGGCGAGGAGGACGCCTTGGGTAATATCGACGACGCTGCCATCGGAGAAGAAGCTGGCGCCGACGAGCCCGGCCGAAGAGGCCGCTAAAGCTGCCGCCGCAGAAGCCGGGCGAGGTCCGCGATTACCGACGTGGCCCTGAGGCCGCAGGAGCGCCAGGCGCTATGCCGTCCGCCGATCCCTCCGCCGCAGCTGCAGCGTCAGGCTCCGAAGAGCCCCATCCCAGCGCCTATTTGAAGGCCGGCGATGGCGTCTTCATCAAGCTCCCATGGGCGTCGAGCTCCAGGGCGCCGGCCGAAGGAGAAACTTTTGATGAAGAGCTGCTCGCCTCCGCTGGACTGACGCTGGTCGACGCGCCGAGCAGCAGCAGCGGCGAGTCTGAGGAGGAGCAGCTGCTGCGGAAGCTGCTGTCGCTCTACCGCGCCCGACAAGCCAAGCTGGAATCCCGGGAAGCGCTTGTTGTGAAGGCGGGAGAAGACATCGAGAAGTGCGCGGAGGAGCTCCGGGGCCTCAACCAGGAAGCTCTCCGGTCCTAGGCAGAGGAGCGGGAGCGACTCGCCGAGGAGCGCAAAGCCTTCCTCCTCGAGAAGGCTGAAGCTGAGGAGCAACAGCAGCTTGCCGCCGAGAAGCTATCTCTGCAAGCAGGAAGGCGAGTTGGCGAAGAAGGTTAATCTTGACAGCCATGAGGAGGATCTAGCCACGCGACCAAACATTTGGCGGGGCTCTCAAGGAAGCAAAGGATCTTGCCGCAGCTGCCAAGGCCGCCAAGAAGGAGGCTGGAGGCAGAAGGTGATGCAGCTGGAGGCCAATCTCAAGGAGAGCGGCGAGGAGCTTGCTGCACTCAAGCACGAGCGCGAGAAGGACGCCTACACTCTTGGCGAGCTGCAGGGCCGTCTCGCCGAGAGGAGCAAGGAACTCAGCCGCCAAGGACTCCAACGCAGATCTTGAGTTGAAGCGACCACCTTGGCTCTCGGTATTTGGGCCCGGCGCCCGAGGGAGCAGGAGGTGGCCTTGAAGGAGAAGATCAAGGCCGACGAGGCGCTGGCTGGCGATCTGCTGCCGCCAGAATACCTTTAGGGAGAATGTGGAGCACCGGACCGAGGGTCTCGTGGATGTTGCCGCAGCCATCGACGAGGAGTGGCAAGTTGGGGATGGAGGATCTTGGATATTCCTCCGATGAGCACCTCCGACCCAGCGCCAAGCTCAACTTGTTCTTCAAGGGCGTGGTGACGACCCTCCAGCGACTTCGGGAAGAAATCCCAAAGCAGCTGGCCGAGGAGTCGCGCCAGATCTGCGCGGGAGCTCTTCAAAAAGTGCTGATGAAGGTGGCCTTCCGCAATCTAGGCCTCAACCTCACCAACGTCCTCAAGTCCTTGCCGCCGGATGCTGATCTGAAAGCGCTCAAGACCCTTGTCGCACCCATCGTGCATAGGGTGAGCGGGATCAAGAGGGTTGAGGGCGATCGCGTAGATTAGGCCGCCCGCTTTCTCTTTTTCTTGCCGCTGCTGGTCATGTTATGAGAACAATCTATTAGAGCTGCGACAAGATATCTTGTAATATAACTCTATTTCGGGTAGCAATTGCTATGTTATTTCCTTTACTTGGTTACTTACTTTGTATGTTTTTGCCCTACGCTTTTAGGGAACTTGTCGGTACAGGCACTGGGCATGAAGCCGAAAAGGGACGTCACAGTCTTGGCGGTGTTACTACCGACAAGAAACCTTGTCACAACTAGTTGCAGCTCACTTAAGTTGTTGAGCGGACTCGAAACAAAGTAAGGCGCTTAACTAGATCTGAGTTGGTTCCTCCGTGCACAGTTTTCCATACAAAGTACAGTCGTTCGAGGAAGATAACTTAAAAATTTAAAACTGATTGCTCAAACTTTAGCAACTTAGCTTTTACATCGTTTGCTTCCCAAAGAAGGCTAGACTTCCTTGAGCGACGCTTGGTCCACACCATTATCTTCTCCTTTCCCCCGGCAAACTTGTGGGTGAGGGAACCTTCCTTTCTTTGAGAAAGAGAAAGAAGAGAAAATAAAGATATGGAGCCTTATGGCTCGTTATTGCTTATCGGGGAGGTGCTGCACAAAGTGTCAGACAACGCATGCAAAATAGAAGTAGAAAGCATGAAATTGACAAGATGTGCGAAGCACATTAGCTTTACTTATGCACGGGGTTTGTGCCCGGCTTTGTACAAAGGCTTACATGCAACATCGGCAAGACTTGTACAAAAGGTGGTTGCCGGAACAGGTTCCGCAAACAGCGCTCTCTGAGTAAAACTTACGAAGATGCTCAATGTTCCAGGAGTTGCTCACGGAATGCCATCTTCGGTCTCAAAGCGGACAGCGCCGAGCCTAGTATTTCGTTTCACCCGGTAAGGGCCTTCCCACTTCGGCGTCAACTTGTTGGAATTCTTGGCGGACTGAACGCGCCGAAGAACAAGGTCGCCTTCCTCGAGACTTCTGGCATTAACTTTGCGGCTATGGTAGCGGTGCAAAGCTTGCTGGTATCGAGCAGCTTCGTCTGACAGCTGAAGACGATCCTCCTCAAGGAGCAGCGGTAGCGTCATGTTGTCGCAACTGCTCTTGCTCAAGCTCATCATAAGCGAGGACTCGAGGTGATCCGTATCTGAGTTTCGTGGGGGAACTGCCTCTGCTCCATAGACTAGAGCGGAAGGTGTCCGCCCTTTGGCTCGATTTGGCGTCGTCTGATCGACCAAAGAACCACCGGCAGCTCCTCAATCCAGTTCTTTCCGCACTTGTGCAGCCTGTCGAAAGTTACGGTCTTGAGCCCGCGCAGCACTTCAAAGATTCGCCCTCTCCGCTTGCCGTTACTTCTCGGATGAGCACAGCGAGCGAAGCAGACCTTGGCGCCAAGATCTTGGACGTACTGCGTGAAGGTGCGGCTCGTGAATTGCGTGACGTTGTCGGTGATGATCCTGTTAGGGATTCCGAAACGACAAACAATCGACCTAAAGAACTTGACTGCTAACTGTGTTGTCACCTTCCTCACTGCTTCCACTTCCGGCCACTTTGTGAACTTGTCGATTGCAACATACAAGTACTCAAAGCCCCCGACAGCTTGGGGAAAGGGGCCGAGGATGTTGAGCCCCCAGACCTAAAATGGCCAGGATAAAGGGATCGTCTGGAGAGCTTGAGCTGGCTGGTGTATCTTCTTGGAATGGGCCTGCACGCTTCACACTTGGTTACTTGTGCAGTTTGCATCTTGGAGGCTGTCGGCCAAAAGGAACCTTGCCGGAACGCTTTGCGGCAAATGCTCTGGCGCCAATGTGGTGACCACATATGCCTCCATGTATCTCTCGCCAACAGCTTTTGTCCGTCTTCGGTGAATACACTTCAATTTCACAACGTTGAGTCTTCTTACATGCAGTGTGTTGTCGACAAACTGGTACATATTTGACTGTCGGGCTACTCTTTCCGCTTCTTCTTGCTCTTCGGAAGTTCTCTGTCTGAAGGAAGCGGACAATCTCTTTGTGCCCATCTTTGGAGCTTGCGGCTCGACAACAAGGACTAAAGGCACATCTCGCTGCTGCGGGAACATCTGCTTCCTGGCGAGAACCAGCGGCTCAGCGGAGCTTGACGTTCCCGGCAAGCTTGCCGGAGCAAAACTTGTCGGGAGCGTCTGCTTCAACGGAACAAACCCTAGGGCTTGCCGGAGCAGACTGCTCCTCAGCACCCTTGGTGTTGATCTTGAGGACCTTCTTGACGGCGACATCGGGAAGCTCTGCCGGAAAATAGTCACCAGAGATCAACTTCCTCTTCTTGCTCTGCCCGGTTGATGGCGTTACAGACGGTTGAGTCAGCTTCAGCACAAAAATCCCTGGTTCCACAGGTAACTTAAGTGCAGCACACTTCGACATGCCATCGGCAATGTCGTTCTGAGCTCTTGGAACATGTTCCGTTTGTAGGCCGTCAAAGTGCTCTTCTAGCTTTCTCACTTCATCAACATAAGCTTCCATCAACGGACTCTGATAACTCTTGTTCACTTGGCGGATGACAAGTTTGTGAGTCACCCACGACAATGAGCTTCTTGATCCCAAGGTCTCTGCGATCTGAGACCGGCAAGCAAACCTTCATACTCTGCGGTATTGTTTGTTGCTTGCTCCTTGGGAAAGTGCATCTGGACTACGTACTTGAGGTGCTCTCCGGTGGGTGCAACAAGTAGCACGCCAAGACCGGCGCCTTTGTGAGAAGGCACCATCAAAGTACATCAGCCACTCTTTGCTTGCTTCCTTGGCGAGGATGCTCGTTTCTGGAATTTCTTCATCTGGTGTTGGCGTCCATTCTTCTATGAACTCCGCCAATGCTCTGCTTTGGATAGTTGAAGTGCTCTCAAACCTGAGGCCAAAGCTTGACAGTTCAGTGCCCACTCGACAATCCTGCCTTTGTTGCCTCTGGATTTTGTAGTATCCTCTTCAGCCGAAAGCGAGTGGCGACTGTGATCTCATGTGCACGGAAGTAATGGCGCAGCTTTCGAGGCCATGAGGAGGCCGAAAAGCAATTTCTCGCACACAGTACCTTGACCTAGCCCCCTGCAGAAGGGAACTGACAAAGTAAACTGGGCGCTGCACCATTCTTTTCTGCATCTTCTCATGCGTCTGCGTAGATCCATCCTTGTCGGGACCAGAGCTTGCCGGTGAAGCCCCCTACTCGTCGCTGGATGCATCTGCCATGGTTGCTAGCTCATCATCCGCCTCCCTCTCCGCTACTAACGCAGCACTAACCACTTGATTGGTTCCCGCTATATATAGCAGCAACTTCTCTTGTGGCTTAGGTGCGACAAGTGTTGGAATGGAGGACAGGTATCTCTTCAAGTCCTGCAGCGCAGCCTCCGCTTCCGGAGTCCATTTCATCGGACCTGCCTTTTTCAAAATTTCGAAAAATGGCAGGGCGCGCTCAGCAGACCTAGAGATAAACCTGCCGAGAGCAGCTACGCAACCGGCAAGTCTTCGTACATCCTTGACGCGCTTTGGTGCTTCAATCTGATCAATGGCCTTGATTTTGTCGGGATTGGCTTCAATTCCCCGCTGAGACACAAAGAACCCGAGAAGCTTGCCGGAAGGGACTCCAAACACACACTTTTCAGGGTTGAGCTTGAGGTTGATCTTGCGCAGATTTGCAAAGGTTTCGTCTAAATCTTGAATCAGAGTCGCCTTGTCCTTGCTTTTGACCACTATGTCATCCATGTAGGCTTCAACATTTCTGTGCATTTGCGGCTCAAAAGCGTCATGGACTACTCTTGCAAATGTTGAACCGGCATTCTTTCATCCGAAAGGCATCAAATGCAAACGATATGTGCCACATGGGGTGATGAATGCGGTCTTCTCCTCATCCTCTTCTGCCATGAAGATCTGATGATATCCTGAGTATGCATCCAGAAATGAAAGCAAATCACATCCGGCCGTGGATTCTACAATCTGGTCGATGCGCGGCAAGGGAAATGGGTCTTTGGGACAAGCTTTATTGACATCGGTAAAGTCGATACAAAGCCTCCATTTCCCGTTTGCCTTGCGTACAACTACAGGATTGGCCAACCACGTAGGATGGAGCACTCCTCCGACAAGGCCTGCCGCTTCCAATTTCTTGATTTCTTACGTGATGAATTCTTGGCGCTCCACCGCACGCTTCCGACTTTACGCTTGACGGGCGCGCGCATGAGGACAAGCGGCAAGATGGTGCTCAATTACTTTCATGGGAACACCGGGGATGTCGGGGCGGTTGCCACGCAAACACGCCGACGTTAAGCCCGAGGAAAGCAACGAGCGCGCCTTCCTATTTAGGGTCGAGAGTGGCACTGATGGTGAAGGTACCACCAGTGCCGTCCTCTTTGGCGGACACCTTCTTGGTCTCTGGTGGAGCTGCCATCGTCTTCTTACACTTGCCGGTGGAGCTCGATGGTGCTTCCTCGACGGTAATGCAGCACTCCGAAGAGGTGCGCTTGCCGGAGTGGGCATCAGAGCTCTTGCCGGACTTGATCTTCTTCTTCGCCCCGGGAGCTTCAGCGGCAAGTGGCTTGCAATCTGCAGCTTACGCTTCCGGTAGATCTTGTCGGTAGCAGATAAGAGCATCCTTCTTGTCGCCAGGGGCAGAGATGACACTTATCGGGCCTGGCATCTTCAGCATGTTGTATGCATAGTGAGAGGTTGCCATGAATTTGGCGAGTGCTGGACGGCCAAGTATCCCATTGTAAGGCAATGGAAAGTCGGCAACATCAAAAGTGACCCTCTCAGTCATGAAGTTCAACTCGCTGCCAAATGTCACCGGCAACGTGATATTTCCCTTCGGCTTGCTCCTTCCAGGATTGATTCCTTGGAATGTGCCGGTCTCTTCGAGCTCGCCATCAGGGATCTGGAGTTTCTGGAGCACCGCGGAGGAGATCAGGTTCAAGCCGGCCCGTCAACTAGCATCTTAGTGACCTTGAGGTTGTGGATAGTTGGTGAAACCAACATCGGCAAGCACCCGACCGCATGATTCTGCGATCGGGGTGGTCCTCAATATCAAAGATGATAGGCGTCTTGGACCATTTCAGAGGCTTGCGTGACTCGGCGGATGGTTCTCGCCGCAATGACTTCCGCATCTCTTTGCTTGAGCTGGCGGTGTGAAGTATGCAGAGAAGCACCGCCATCAACACACAGGACCTCTGTGGCTTTCTGGAACTCCTGCTCATCGGTCTCGCCATCATCCATGTCTTCATCATCGTCGTCGTCTTCATCCTTGTCGCGGCCGCGGGGAGGTCTGTCTCCTTGCCGCTGCTTGGCCTTGCCGCGGCGTCCTCCTCGGCCGGGACGTTTCTTGCTAACTCCTCCAAAGACCTTCCCCGTGCCTTCTCCTTGTCGCGTTGTTCGTATTCAGCTTTCTGCTGCTTTCGACAAGCTGCTCGACCTTTGCAGCTCACGAGGTCATGGCCCTTAGTGCGGTAGATCATGCGATCTTGTTTGTTGGAGCCGTCACGCTTGTCGGCGACCGCCACCCTGGTAGTTGGCGCCCGGTATCAACCTCCTTGCCGGAGCTACCAGCTTTGGCTTTCTTGGCGCCACCTCCGTTGCTGGACTGCTCAACAACTAGCACATCTTTGCCTTTCTTCTTCCTGTTGTTCCGCCGCCGGTTTTTCTTTGCCGGGGCGGTCTCCTCACTATCAGATCCTCCTGCTTCAGTATTCTCTCCGGGGAGTCTCCTCCCTTCCTCAAAGACGTGCACACTTGTCGGCCGGGGCATATAGCTCGCGGCGTCTACGATCTTGCACATCGCCATCTCCTCCGCATCCTGCGGTTTCGCACGCTCGATGGAACGCAGCTGATTACTGCAGGGGTGGACATCTGAGATGTTGTCTTTGTCTGTGGCTGAATCTACGAATGTACTTTGCGGGGGCTCTCCTTCATACAGGCGGCGAGATGAAGGTCGCTTTCTTAGCCATGGGGCTTGTGGCCGCTGTAAAGGCGCCGACAAACTGATGGCATAGATCTGCCCAAGAGGATATGGAGTTGTCCGGCAAGTGCATGAGCCAGGATCGACATTGGGCTTGAGCACCGGTAGGAAGTAGTTGGCGAGGATCTTGTCGTCCTCGCCCCGGCAGCCTGCACCGCGATGGTGTAGATCTTTGAGGAATTCCGACGGATGCGTCTCGCCGTCGTACATCTCTGGTATGTCGGCTTGAAATTCTTCTTGCTTTGGGCCTTTGGACTTGCCGCAGCTCACGAATGAGCGAACAGGGCAACCTACAGCGTCTGACAAGTCGCTTTGGTTCCCTGGCGCATGCATGTCGACAAAGGGCCCGGTAGCGCTGGTCGGATTGACGGCGCTTCTCTTCGGCGCTTCGTCGCGAGTTCGGCGTCTTCTTGGTGTCTTCGTGAAGAACTTGGCGCTGATCGCGACGAGCTCGTGGATCCGATGATGCGGTGGAGTCGGCTGTCGAGGTGGATCCGGCGAGTCGGCGATCTTGGCCTTCGGGCGGAGAAGTGCATGGTGGTTGCACCCCCACGGTTTAAATCGCCACCGGCTCGTGTTTGGCAGTCCTGCCGCGGCGGCAGCGATGCACTTTCGGCTGCAGCGGAAGCGTCGCCGTTAGCAAAAGCCGATGAGACTACGAATGGTGGCCCTCCATTCGCCGGCCTTGTCGGCTGTTGGAGGGTAATCCGGGGAAGCGATTGAGCTCTCGCCAAAGCTGCTTTGAGTGGTGGAGTGGCGATGTGGCGAGCGGCGCGAGGAGGCGGATATGCTTGGACTTCTAACTATGTTAGAAGGAGCATATCCCGTCGAGCGGCAGCGATGCCTCGCTTCGCGCTTGACATGTTGGCGTGCATGCTGGTCTTGAGCTTCCCGAGATCCACCAGCTCGATCTTGGTCCAACGAGCGTATGGCGTTGTGAATACCATGACGCTGTCGGTCCGCGCCTCTGAGACGGCAGGCGCGGTGCATGTCTGACAGACGCCGAGGTCTGCGCAGCCTTGTCCTTAGACTTGGCAGCACCGTGGGCTCCCCGTCGGCGTCCATTCTTCATTGGCGTCTACCCCACCACACGTTTGCTCCGGTGGTGAGTGGGTTCGACGCTGACGGAACATCTGCCGCCAAGCCTTCTTCTTCGGTGGCATGTCGATGAAGATGATGAAGATCTAGCTTCGCGTGGGCGCGGATCAGGTTCACACAATCTCGACTCCCCCTACCTGGCGCGCCAAAGATGTCGGGGCAGGCTGATCTAGCCCACGAACACCTATGGGACCGGCGGACCAAGCCCCTTTCGGTTCGGCGGGGGTCGGACGTCGCACGAAGAGCAGATCGAGGCGAAGCACACGAGCAGTTTACCCAGCTTCGGAGCTCTCCGGAGAGATAACACTCCTACCGCTGCATGTCTGAGTGTATTGAGTTCTTGCTCAGGAGCGCTGAGTGCTACAGTACACACAAGCTGCTAACGAGACCGAGCGTGAGTGTTCTCTGGCTTCGAACCTTTCGAACCTCTCTAACCTCCCTCTACGTTGCGCATGGGCCTCCTTTTATATGCTAAAGGGGTCTCCGACAGGTGGCAACGTAGACAAGGGTAAAAATGGAAAAGGAGTGGTTGGTACAGCTACTTGCACAGTGTATCATACCTAACCACGGCGGCGAGGGGACAAAGGCATTAAATGCCCGTCTCGTCGCCCTAACGATGCGAAAAGGGACCTTGAGGCGCCACCGCTTGCCACGATGGCAATCTTGTCGGCGCCGCTTGCCACCGTGCTCCGTGGCCGCATGGCCTCTTGCCTGTGGCGCTGGAAAGGTCGAGGCGACATGTTAGTGGATGTGCTTTGGGCCTTGAGTGCAGTGGTGGTCTGCCGCGGCAAGCGCCTTGTCAGCGGTTGTTGTCTTGTCGCGTCCGGAAGCTTTTTAGCTCACCGGGCCTTCCGGCAAGCTCCTCTTGCAGGGGCCTTGTCTCCTAGGTGCCTTGGGTGGCCTTCCCGACAAGCTCCTCTTGCCGGGCCTTGTCTCCTAGGTGCCTTGGGTGGCCTTCGGCAAGCTCCTCTTGCCGGGGCCTTGTCTCCTTGGCTTGAATACTTTGTTCTTGAATGGCTCCAAAGGAGCCACGGAGGACCTTGGCGGTCACCCGGTAAGCCTTGCCGCGGAGGGCTGCAACTGCCCGTGCACAAGTTCGGGATACTAGGGTACCCCTACTCTAGTACACCGACATGCCTTCTAAGGACCATGCTCTCTAATTTATATAGACACCGGAGAGCTAGGGTTTACATGGAGTCGGTTACAAGGAAGGAAATATAATATCTGGATCGCCAAACTTGTCTTCCACGCAAAGGAGAGTCACATCCGGACACGGGCCGGAGTCTTGAGTCTTGATGCTTCTATAGTCTGGATGATGTATACAGTCCTGCTGTCCGGATAACCCCTTATCCAGGACTCCCTCAGTAGCCCCTGAACCAGGCTTCAATGACGATGAGTCCGACGTGCAGTCTTGTCTTCGGCATGTCAAGGCGGGTTCCTTATCCGAATACTCCAAGGTTATTATCGAACACGTAGACCGTGTCGGGATCTGCAAGATGATTTTCACACACCATTGTAGGGAACATAGCATAAACATGTTCTACTGGCAATCTTCGTACATCGTGCCCTTGCATCGTGGCCTGGTCCAACACGAACCGGCATTTCCTGCTCCACCTCGACTCGCGTTGCGAGGCGGTTTTATTGGCACGTCCTGCCAAAGCAGAGATCGTGTTCCTCTTAATACGGGATCTTTCATCAATATGGGCATATGTGACCCCACGGCAACCGTTGGTATGATTCCATGTATTTTAGATAAGTCTCAAGCGGTCATGCTGAGGACTCTTGGTATTCATCCCTTTTATAAAGGGGTCAAAGCCTACACCACTTTTCCACCTCTCCTGCTCCTTCTCGCACCTCGAGCTCCAGCACTCAAAACCTAAGCTCCAACACCCCAGATCCTCCAGTATGTCCGGATCCGATGCAACAGGCTGATGGGTGGCCTCCTCGATTCAAGAGGAGGACATTGCGAAGCTTAGGGAGGCCAGATACCTGACCGCCGATATCCAGCACAGGTTCCTGCTCCGGGGCAGGTTATCCCCACGCCAGAGCCCAACGAGAGCGTCGTGTTTGTCCCTCACTTCCTCCGAGGACTAGGCCTCACCCTCGACCCCTTTGTGAGGGGGCTCATGTTCTACTATGGCTTGGATTTCCATAATCTAGCTCCAGACCCATCCTCCATATCTCGTCGTTCATTATTGTGTGCGAGGCTTTTCTCCATGTCAACCCACACTTCAGCTTATGGCTCAAGACCTTCAATGTGAAGCCTAAGATGATCGAGGGGCGACATGCGGAGTGCAGAAGTGCCATGATAAGCACGAACGCCGATGCCCCATGGCCACAGGGTTCTTTTCCGGAAGTATCCGATGTGTGGCAACGGAGGTGGTTTTATGTCATAGCTCCCGGAGGCACAAAGTGGGTAGCTGCCCCTGAGTTCCGCTCGGGCCCTCCGTCATAGTTAGCGTCTTGGACCAACATAGGACGGAATTATGGGCCCGCTGGCGATGTGGCAGAACTGCAGAATCGTATCCGGGAGCTTATTGAGAGGGACATAAATCTTGTCAGCATAATGCAAGCGATGCTAGTCCGGCGGATGTTGCCGTGCAAACGTCGACCTCTCCGGATGTGGGAGTTCAATCCGGAGGGTCCATGGATTATTAAGCACTTCTTTGCCGTGAAGCTCGAAGGAATGTGTAAATTATTCTTCGGACCACAAGTAAAGTGTCAGGACACCACCGAGGATGCGGGCCTAAGCTGCAATCGCCTAGATGCCCAAGTAAGTAACCTTAAAGCCAGACACTTCATTTATATTTATCATAACTATTATTCTAACAATCCCTCCACGGCCAGGAATGGCTCGATAAGGCGAAGAGAATCAGGTGTCCGACGCCACTTCCTGAAGGCTCGCCTGGTCCAACCATTGCAAAGATGCTGGACCGGGCGCTCAGCAAAATCCCTTCAGGGAAAGGCGAAGGAAAGGGCAGTGAAGCCGAACTTCACGCGCTGCGCATCCAGACCGGGGAAGTCGCTACCCCTCCTATGGAGGATAGCCGGGAAGGGGAGGTCAAAGCCTCCTCCCCACGTAGGAAGAAGAGGGCCGCCTCCGAAGATTTGGAGGTGGAGATGCCCAAGCAAGAGAAAAAACATCACCAAGGGGCTCTGCCGCGACGGGCACCCTCACCATGTCGTTCCCACCAACGGGCCAGCCCTCCACCGAGCCGTAAGTTTATTCATTAATTCGAAGGTATGGTGTTACTCCGAGATCCATAAGCGGGACTTCGTCTTTTGCAGTCCGGCGAGCAGCTCTTCTCAACAGAGTTCATCTTCGGGGGACCTTCTTCCGGAGATGATGGAGAGTGAGACTCCACCCCCCTCTCTGCCTCATGAGGCGGGCGACACCGAGGTGTTGTCACGGAGGAGTCCGGACCTGCCGAAGTCGGAGGCTAACACGTCAGCCGCCCTGAGCCCGGAGCGTTCGGCTCCCACGGGGGGCGATGAGAAGGGTCCATCACAGTTCAGTGTCCGGCCGGACGTACTGACGGGCCTTCTGGAGCGAGCCGCACTCTCGGAGGAGCACCACTCTTTAATGAGCACGGTGCTCATGAAGATTGCATCCGCTACCAGCAGTTTGAATGAGGCATTTACAAGCCTTCTCAAAGGCTTTGAGGTATGTAGTGAAAAATGCACAAATTTTTGGTTATGAAGCGCGCGCTAGGTGTGCTCCCTATAGATAGTAGCCCCTAAGACTCTGGTTGCCCGCCATAGGCGGCAAACGGGGGTTCATATACTAATGGCTGCGCCGTATATGTGCGCAGGTATACAAGGATCCGGCAGCCGACCAGTCTGTTGAAGTTGCCGAACTAAGGAGGCAGATCGGATCCATTGATGTCGATATCACGCTGGTGAATAAACGGGCTGGAGGAGTCACAGGGTATGTGCTCGGTTTCCCTTATTATGATTTATAAGAGGGGCATAATATTAATGCAATGTGTTTGCACTGCAGATGGTGCTGCTGCCATGGAGGCCCTGAGGGCGGACCTTGCTCAAGCCAAGGAACAAGCCTGGGCTAGCAATGCGGCTGCCCTAAAGGCGGCCGAAGAATTGAGAGCCGAACAAGCTGCTCATCGCCGAAGAGAGGAAAACATAGCCGAAATGGCTGGGGAGTTAAAAAAATGTCACCGACCGGTACGCACTCCTTGAAAAGGAGAATAAGGCTAGTTCGGCCGAGCTGGACAAGCCAGTTAATGCCGCCAAGGAGATGCGGACCGAGATCCGGAGTATGCGGGAGGAGCTCCAACAGCTCGACAAAATCGTGGATGGGGGCTCATACTTACTGCATACGAAGTTCTTAGATCCGAAGTATGCTCCCCTGGCTAGTCGCATGAGTCCTGCAGATGCATATGCGGACTTGGCGAATAGTACAGCTGACGCTGTCAAGTTCTTCGACGGTCAAGGCGATGAAGAAGTGGAGAAGCTTTTACGTCGGTTCAATGCTCCCAGCGGCCCGGCTGCCTTTGAATGAGAAGGTGGCTGCTATGGCGGAGCTCCACAGGCTGTCCGGGCTTGCAATGCGTTCTGTAATAGACCATCTTTGGTCGAAGGGGCCTAAGCCGGACAACTATTTTGGTTTGGTGCAGCAATTCCTTGGAGCCGTGTCTAAGATTGACACCATGAGGAGGTCGGCGTACATAGAGGGTGCGCAGATGGCTCTAGCCCGCGTTAAAGCCTATTGGACGGATATGGAGGCCACTGTAATAGCGACCCAGGATCTGGCGGGAGGCCAATATCCAGCCGAGCACTACTTGGCGCAAGTCACAGAAGGTGCCCGCCTAATAGAGGCGCAGTGCTCGAAGAATGTCTTGTTCGAGTGATAAGTCGAATCATTGTAAAAAACAATGTTTATTTTGAATACAAGGCTATATTTATACTTTTTGCCTGAAAATATGATTGTGTCCCCTGTACGACCGTTTTTATATGTATAGGTAGTCCGAAAGATAACAGTCGTTGGCTTCAGCCCCCACGCATACAATGCGGGGGTGTTCGCGAAAAATATGCGTAATCACACTTGATCCAACGTCTTTGCCCGTTAAGGAGGTGATCGCACGCCGAACTAGGAAACCAGACTATATAGCTGTAACACTTTCGCTTAGCCATGGGACTCTAATGGTGGGGCTACTATGTAGCCCCTGGTACATCCGCGTGCATCCGAATATGGGTGCATGTGTACATAGCCGGGAAACGGCCCTTCGTTAATGCGGAGGAATCTTTAGAGATTCCGGTGAGTCTTCGAGTGGTTGAACAGTCTCTCGCTGTATCATGACAGTCAGTTTTTGGCTTTCTCTACTAAGGCGCTCATCCAGAATAACCAGGGCACAATCGCAGTAGTTCTCCTTTGGCCTGCCTTAGCCGGTGATAACGGAACGTAAGGCGGCAAACCCAGGAGCCGGGGAGACCCAACATTTGACCAAAGACATGACGCCGAAGACTCCCGAGGGTATTCGGTCTTTGTAAAAGAAAATAGGTTGATGATAGCCTATTACAAGCCCTTAATTTCTAGGTACGTGCAATTTAGTCTGCCGTGGCCAAATGCCAATAACGGCGGTATCCTCTGTGGGTATAGAACCCATGGGATGGTTAAACAACAAGAGGCAGTAGAAAAGGTTTGCACAGGGGATTAATCTAAAAAGAAACATGTTGAACGGGGCCATGCTGCACGTCTGCGCCTTTGTCTCCGTTGTGCCGTATCCTGGAAGGGTATCGCGCGAACGTTGTGTGTAAAGAAAGGAAAACTCGTAGGAGAGTGCAACGTAAGTATGCGATTGATAATAAAAGTGTAAGATGTTGGCCTGTCAATAATGGCGAGGCAAGTGTGGGGCTGTGTTAAATATTTACAGCCCCTGGTTTCCGTTATGGCATTACATATACGGTGCCCGGTTGAATTTTATCCGGGCTACCGGACTCGTCTAACCGTGTCTGTGGTCTTAATGACCAGTCATGTTTTCTGATATTAGAGGTCGCTTATAGTCTGGCCGCCAGGGCCGTCGCGTATTCCTCTGCACGTGAAGCGCGCTCTGTGATTCCGCTAACGGTGATGACGCCACGGGGACCAGGCATCTTGAGTGTAAGGTAGCCATAGTGCGGCAATGCGTTGAAGCGGGCGAAGGCCGTTCTTCCTAGCAATGCATGAAAGCCGCTTTGGAAGGATGCGATGGTGAAGAGCAATTCTTTGCTTCTGGAGTTTCCTGGGGAGCCGAATGTTACTTCCAGCACGACGGTGCCCCTGCTGTAGGCGTTAACGCCTGGTATCACCCCTTCAAAGGCGGTGTTGCTTTGGCTAATTCTTGATGGGTTTATCCCCATTCTGCAAACAGTGTCCTCGTATATTTAATGGAGACTACTGCTGCCGTCCATGAGGACACGGGTGAGACGGTATCTATCGATTATTGGGTCAAGCACCAAGGCATGTGATCCTCCGCGCCGAATACTAGTTCGGCCGTCCATGTGATCGAAAGTGATCGGACGAGACATCCAGTAGTCAGATATGGGTACAGTGGGCTTTTCATCGTGCGCATCTCTGAGCGCACGTCCTTGCCTTCTTGTGAATGTGTGAGTCGCGTGGATCATGTTTACTGTCTTAACCTCTTGCGGGAATTTTTTCTGTCCCCCAGTGTTCGGCTGGCAAGGTTCGTCCTCGTCTTCACTTCGTGTTTCCCTCCCTTTGTGTTCGGCATTTAATTTGTCGGCCTGCTTGAAGACCCAGCACTCTCTATGGGTGTGGTTCGCAGGTTTCTCCGGGGTGCCATGAATTTGGCATAGTCTGTCGTAACTTCTGTGAGAGCAGACGATCCCTCTTTAGTGCCTTTTAATGGCTTCTTTTACTGATCAGGTCGAGAGTCCCTGACTCCGGCGTTGACCGTCGTGTTATCCGGGCTCTCTTAATTGTTTTGGCGTTCGTTTTTATTACGCCGTGGCTTCCCGTTGCCATCCCTTATTTCGGATGTGCTGGGGTCGCTAGTGCCTTTACGGGCCAGCCAGCTATCTTCACCCGCGCAAAAGCGGGTCATAAGGCTTGTTAAGGCTGCCATTGTCCTTGCCTTTTCTTAGCCGAGGTGTCGGGCGAGCCATTCGTCACGGATGTTGTGTTTGAATGCCGCCAAGGCTTCGGCGTCCGGACAATCAACAATTTGATTCTTCTTAGTGAGGAATCTGTTCCAAAGCTTGCGGGCAGACTCTCCGGGCTGTTGGATTATGTGACTTAGGTCGTCTACATCTGGAGGCCGGACATAAGTCCCTTGAAAATTGGCCCTGAAAGCATCTTCGAGTTCCTCCCAACTCCCAATTGAGTTTTCGGGGAGGCTTTTCAACCAGTGTCTAGCTGGTCCCTTCAATTTTAAGGGAAGGTATTTGATGGCGTGGAGGTCATCTCCACGAGCCATGTGAATATGCAGGATAAAATCCTCAATCCAGACCCCTAGGTCTGTCATGCCGTCGTATGCTTCTATGTTCACAGGTTTGAAGCCTTGTGGTAATTCATGGTCCAGTACTTCTTCGGTGAAGCACAGGGGGTGAGCAGCCCCTATGTATCTGGGCGTGCTGTGGCATGCAGTCGACTGTTGCTGTGTCCAGAGTTTATTCCAAACTGGTATTTGGCTTGTATGAGCGTTTGGGTGACCATAGTCCCTCGCCGGGGTGTGTCTTTTAGATCTATAGATGGACCTGGCTGCACCGGCTTTCTTATCCGGATGCTTACGTAGATCGTGCGCGGCGTCTGTGGCTGTTCTGTTGCGGTTGTGAAGCGGTACGTCTGGTCTCCCGGTCTTATTATTCTTTGGTGGAACGGCCTCGTCGTCGAATTCTGGCAGTAGCTTGCGCTTCAGATAGCTTTTCGTATGGCGATCGTCGCCATATATTTCTTCAGTGTCTAGCACTTTATTCCATCTGCGACTTAGCTTTTCCTGTGCGACCTTGAGCCGTTGCTTCTGCTTTTTTAGACTTCTTGCGGTGTCCATAAGCTTTCTGTCGAGGTTGTCTCGTTCCACTTGTTCATCCGGGATGATGAATGCATCGTCGTCCAGACTGTCTTCCTGTTCGGTTTCATGAGCTCGTCCCTCCGGATCATTGTGATCGGATATTTGCTCCGAACTTGGTTTGGCGTGACCTGGCTCATCCTGCTCCATCGCTGGGTCCATGTGGTCCTGGTTGCTTTCGGAGTTCACGGGTATATCGACCCTTCTTGCGCTCTTGTCGCTATTTTTGCAATTGCTGGACTTTGAGCGGCGTCTGCGCCGCCTTTTCGGCTTTTGCCCGGGTGTTTTATCTTCCGGATTATTGTTGTCATCCTTATTGGGTGTATCTACCATGTATATATCATGTGACAAGGTAGTAGTCCCGCGCCCCAGGGTTTATGGAGCTTCTTCTGCATCATCGGCCATACCGTCGATGTCTTCGGGGTCGAAGTCAAGCACGTCGGTTAAATCTTCGATCATGACGATGAAGTGGGTGGTGGGTGGGCAACAAATTCCTTCATCGCTTGCTTCCCACTCGGGCCGGACATAATTCGGCCCAGAGCCTCCTGACAAAGAAAGAGACTTTAATGAGTTCAGCATGTCTCCAAAGGGCGAGTGCTGAAAGATGTCCGCAGCGGTAAACTCCATTACCGGGGCCCAACCTAGCTCGGCTCGCTCAAGAGTGAGCGGACCGGGACAAACGACCGGATACGAGTCCGGGGTCTGGGGTTACAGGGCTCCACAGAGGTGAGACCTGTGTTCGGCTCCACCGCCGATGTGTATGCGGCCTGCGGGGCAGGGTCTACCCCTCCGTCCTTGGGCATCACAACCTGTTCCGGATTTAGATCCGCGGTTATTGCAGGGATGATGTTCCAAGCATTGTCCGACATCAGGTCTAGGTCGTGCTCGTCGTGACCGTCAGGCGCTCCTGGCACAGTGCCAAATCCGTCGGAGATCAAGTCTCCGCGAATATCCGCCGTGTAGTTCAACTTTCCGAACCTGATCTGGTGGCCAGGGGCATGGCTGTCGATCTGCTCCAAATGGCCAAGGGAATTGGCCCGCAGTGCGAAGCCGCCGAACACAAAGATCTGTCCGAGGAGAAAAGTCTCACCCTGGACCGTGTTGTTGACGATTGAAGGCGCCGTCAAGTCTCGAAGCGACGACACAGAGGAACTCTCAATGAAAGTGTCACATCCCTAGCTTCTGGCATTGCACTAGGCTACTTCATGTGTGCATCATGTTTAAACTTTGAAAGAAACTTGAAATGGGGATTGCCTAAACCCTAGCATTAAAGGAATTCACTAGGTTCAACCAAAATATTTCCAAGTAAATCCAAATGGCTTTAAAAATGTTCATCATTCTTGGAAATCTTGGATACAAAGAATCAGAGGTGATGCACATTTTTCCATGACATATTTGGGCTCTGGATTAAATCATACTCTATTTGCATTTGGACATTTAAATGCTATTAAATATTTTAAATGCTCAAATAATCATAAACTAAAATGTTCTTTGTAGGATATATTCCCAACAGTGATCATGAGTAGTTTCATGATTTTTGGAAGAGTCTAAGTATTTTTAATAAAGCCCTAAAGATTACAGAAAAATAGAAAACAGAAAGAGAGAGAGAGAGAGAGAGAGACTTACCTGGCGTCCACCTGGCCCAGTTCCAACTGGTGACCCAGCCCACTGGCCTGAAGCGGTCGTCTTCAACCTCTGCCAGTAGGCAGAGGCGTGTCGCCCGCGCGCGCTCACCCTTGGCCACCTCCTGCTTCCTCCTCGGGCCTTCTAGCGACGCCACGGTGATGCCCCGTGGCCCCTCACTCTCTGCTCCATCCCTCGCCCTCTGCACCCTCTCCCGAGCACACCCGAGCGGAGCTCGTCATCGCCGATGCAATTTACCACGGCCACCGTCCATCCCGTGCCTCCCCGATGGGTCCAGAGGAACCGCCATCGCCTGCTGCTTCTTCTACACCAACCCATTTGACCGGGGGAGCCATGTAGCGTCTTCCCAAAGCTCATCCCCATCCTCCGGCCGCCGGCGAACTCTTCGGGGATTCTCGAGCTCCAGTCTCCCCCGGCCTCGCCGTTGCCTCTACCGGATTCGCAGTGAGCCCCTGCCTCTTTCCCCTCTCTTCCCATGCTCGTCCGCGCCTTCTAGCCACCATGGCCATCGGAGCCGATTTCTCCTTGCCGCCGGCCATGTCGCCATCGCGGCTACGGCCGTGCAAGCACGCATCCGAGCTTACCACTGAGCTCAACACACCCCCACAAGTCCAACGCGCCTAACCGCGACTCCTGCCATGCCCTGCACCCTCGATTCGTTCGACGCCCGAACGCCGGCCGCCACACTTGCCATCACCGCCGTCGTTCTGGGCCATCTCCGGCGTAGCTGAGAGCACCACTGGACACGCGCAAGCGCCAGCAACCCGTAGCCACAAACTGCTTGTTGAACGGTGGCCGTAGAGCAAACCCGACGCGGGCACTGTCACGGTCTGTCGTCGCCGGCGGTTAAACACCGGTGGTTAACGTGGCACCATTAGTTTAGGTGCTAATTATGTTTAGTTATTACATGTGTCAATGACATGTGGGTCCCCGAGCATAATTAGGTTAGTCTAATTTTCTGTTAATATTAGTACTAATCTGTGTGGACCCCACATGTCAGCTTTGACTTTGGTCAAGTCAACGTTGACCGGTCCCACCTGTCATACACCCTAACCAGCCTGAGACACTGACGTATGGGTCCCACAAGTCAGGTTTGACCTGGCTGACCCAGTTGACCTGCTGACATCACACCTATGTCATGCTGACGCAGTAACTTATTTTCAGGATTTATTCTTATATAGGAAATTCCAGAAAATGTTGCAAACTTCAAAAATTCATAGAAAATCAACCGTAGCTCCAAATCAAATAAGTTATATACGACAAATGATCAGAAAAATTCAATCTATCTATCTGTACCATTTGCATGCATGTTAGAACACTTTAACCTTGCTGTTTAGGTGAAAAAAGTTAATGCACTAATATGACCTCTTAAAATGGGTTTGCATTTGAATCTTTGGTTCAGATGGACTCATGTCAATCTGTTCTAGCTTACATTAGCCCAAAACCCATTCATATTGCCATGTCATAGCATGCATCATATTGTGCATTGCATTGATCGTGCTTCCTCTCTGTATGCCAGTGTTGTTCTCCCTCGGTAGACGTTGTACCGACGTTGTGATCGTTGACACTGATGAAGACTCAATGCTATCTTCAGAAGTGCCAGGCAAGCAAAACCCCCTTGTTCATTCCGATACAATCCCACTCTCTCGCTCTTGCTCTCTTTTACTTCATTAGGACAACAACGATTCATTTGTTATTTGCTGTGGTAGTTGAACCCCTTATCCTCTGCATGACCTGTCATTGCCACAGTAAATAGATGAAACCCACTAGCATGAGTAGGAGTTGTTTGAGCCCTGATGTGCCTACTCATTCATGCTTGTTTTTCATGCCTGCTAATGCTTAGAGTTGTGTCAGGTCTGATTCATCGGGGATGAATCGGAGGTGTGTGAACATGTCCTACTGTTGAGAGCTAAGTGTGTGAACACGATTTGGTAAAGGTAGCGGTGAGAGGCCATGTAGGAGTACATGGTGGGTTGTCTCATTGAAACCGTCCTCAGGAACTAAGTTCTGTGTTTGTGATCCATGAACAACTACTACCACACATTGGGCCCGAAACCAATGGACCCTCTCGACTTATTAACTACCCTCGCCCTCTGTCCAGGAGTTGCAATGAGTTTCTGGTGTTTGTAGGATATGTGTTGGAGGCCGTGCGTAGCGCTGACCCTAGGGGTGGGCTATGATGCGGTAGATACACCGTGTACGGTGTCTGGGTGCCCTTTGGTGTCTCGGGAACCTTGCACACATCGTTTGGGGCTGTGAGTGAAACTCGGCGGATCTCCTCGCGGATGGAACCGAATAGGCGATAAACACGGAATAGAGACTTGTGTTGTTAGTCGGTCGTGGCCGACTCCTCGCCAAAGCTTCCGCTTGAAGGTTGCCGAGATACACAGCGTGTACATGGTGGTAAGTGGCGAGGCGTGTGTGAAGAAGTACACCCTGCAGGGGTTGTAAATGATCTATTCGAATAGCCGTGTCGCGGTAAAGGACTTACGGGTTGCGATGCAGTTCATAGACAAGTGAAAGTGGATACTCTAAAATGCCAAGATAGCGTGAGTGCTATGGATGGCCTTCTCGTAGGGAGGCGGGGCGGATCCATAGTGGTGTATTGAATGGTGAATATGTGTACTGTAATGCGCCACCTCAAAAGTGTTACTTGCAGTCGTAGTTCAGGATAGCCACCGAGTCAAAGCTGGCTTGCTGCAGTTAAACTCCACCACCCCCTTTGTTGATAATGATGCATATGTAGCTAGTTCTGATATAAGTCTTGCGGGATACATTTGTACTCACGTTTTCCTATTTTATGTTTTGCAGAGAGATGTCAGTCTCGCTAGTAGTTCCGTGTGGTCTTCGACGTTTAGCTTGATACCTCAGCTACGATCTTGTGCCCTCGGCAGGATCTGGTAGATAGTCAAGCTTCTAAGCCTTTTCCGTTTGTAGATGTCTGTACTCTGGCATGTTAAGCTTCTGCATGTGTTTTGATTTGTATGCTCTGAATGTTGGGTCATGAGATCCATGTTTGTAATATCCCGCTCCTCGGAGCCTAATGAATAAATACTTGAGTCGTAGAGTTATATTGTGATGGCATGTTGTATTTACACATATCGAGCATATTGTGTGTATGTTTTAAATGCTTGGTATGTGTGGGATCCGACAATCTACTTGTTTATCCTTGGCAGCCTCTCTTATGGGGAAATGTAGTCTAGTGCTTCCTTGAGCCATAGTAGTCCGCTTCTGACCAGTTCACGGAGTCCTGCTAGCCACTCTACTCGGGATGCTTGGTTGGCTGGTATGTGATTCACTTCGTTCTGTAATACATCCCTTTGGGGAAATGTCACGCGGTGATATCCGAGTCTGCCTAGCACTTTCTGACCCGGTGTTCTCGAGTCCTGTTAGCCCAGTGCTACAGCCGGATTCACAGCTGGCTGACCGACATGCTCGAAGTTGATTCATGTATGCTGTCCCCATGGATTAGTGCCGCTTTGGGTTCATGACTAGCCATGTCGGCCGGGTTCTCTGTCATATGGATGCTAGCGACACTATCATATCGTGAGCTAAAAGGCATAAGCGGTCCGGGCGTGTAATGGCGACACCCATGGGAATACCGTGCGTGAGGCCGCAAAGTGATATGAGGTGTTACCGCCTAGATCGATTTGACTTGGAATCGGGGTCTGTTGCTTTTGGTATCGAGCTGGCCTTTGGTATCGAGCTGTTGCTGTGGGATTACCAAGCCAAACTGGTCGAAGTTGTGTCTAGAAATGCTTTAGTTATGTAAGGGAATTGATTGTGGAAGGGAACGTAAGGCTCTTTTTACTCCTTATACCTCATGGCCTTCTGATCTGAGTCATCCTCTTCTCTTCTACGGGGATTAAGAACTAGGCTTCTCATCTTTCTATCAGGATCACGTGTTACTAACCCATAGACTTTTAAGATTGTTGGTTTTAAGCCCCAGTTCAGTCTCTACTACTTTCGTATGTTCATAGCTGGTCTCAGAACCTTGATATTGTGATGTTGAGTGGTCATGCCACAATTTTGCAGGATGTCTCAAATTATTTTGAGCATTTACAGCCGTTATGCTGTCCGAGTCATCCCAGATTTCTAAATAGTCTGATGCATTTGCAAATCCCTTCTCTCCGTTTCTAATGTTCATTTGGGCCAGATTAATCACAAAAATTAGTGTGTTGAGGTACTCTGCTGCCTCGGTATATATGTTGGAGCTACTATTATGACCCTAGGTGTCTTAGAGAACCACCTAGTAATCTAGCCATGTTTTGTGTACTGGTGTGATAATTCTGGCCACAATTCTCGAAAGCATTCTGTGATGCCATTTAGATAGTAGGTACTCTACTACTGGGTTTTGAACCCGAGATTCACCCCACTTACCTCATGTTGATAGTGCTTGCTAGTTCCTTTAGGAAATTAGTAACCTTTGCATTAGTCCTCGAGGTCCGTGGTATTTCCTTTTTCCAAATACTATGAACCACTTACGACAGATGTTTGTTCGATCAAAAGATCACAACAGGAGTGCTCTTGATGGGCTCTCCATTCTATATTGCGACTCTGCCAGTTCTACTTTTCTGCATGGGTTATCCGGAAGAAATGTTGAGCTTCGCTCGACATGCTAATCTATGCATCCACAACTCAGAAAATTATATGTTCCTTTGAGTTGTTCTCTTTAGTTGTATTCTGACCCTCGTCTATCAATTGATAGTCAGGACTAGTCGTGCATTCGTGTTCATCAATGCCTTTTACTTCTGTGGTCCGTCAAGACATTCTATTCGGAATGACTAGGAGAAACAAACTCCAGTACCTCATCCATATGTAGAATTTGGTCAAAGAAGTTGTATTCCGCAGATCAAAATGCCAATCCAGCTTTTGATTACATTTCTACCTCGAGTATTACCCCTTTATGTCGAGGATTGTCATGAGAATTGCACCATTTCTCATGAATTCTTGGCGTAGTGATACTTCTCGCTATCATTATTCATTCCTCGGTCCCGTGTTGTTGTAACCGGAATGCCGACAAGTGAACTGTGATGTGTGAAATCGATACTCCTAGCAACCTCGTTGCTTGGTAGTTAATGGACAATATTCTCATCCTTAGCGTGTTGGTTACTAAATCATCATCCTAAGATTGATCGTGCTACTTAGTCCTTATTCTGGTGCACTCTTCGATCAATGAGTTAGGATTATATCAGTCCCTTGCTCTTTGATCATATCGTCTTGCCCTGAAAAGCAAGATTGTTCTCGAGCTTAGTAATATATCGGTGGTTCGTGATATTACGAATATCTTCTCGGAAGTATCACCGGTTGTCACTGACCGCTATGTTGAGTTCGTGATCAAGTTGGTTTTCTTGTAAACCACCCTTTCTCCAAGAATGCATGTTGGATACCACAGGCTAGTTGGTTAAGCTAAACAACAACTTGGAGAGTTGGAAGATAAAAGCTTGTCTAACTTAGTTCATTTACAAAGGGATATCTTGTGTTGTGTGTTTGTTGTAGAAAGATGATTTCTTCATTGATTGGTCCGCGTGATCAGTTAATGGACCTACCATCTTAACCAAACTTTGACTTGAGTATGGGCTATCGTCAAGTCAAATCAGAACCAACGATTTTCGTAATGTTGTCTCACTCGCGGTTGAACCCTCGAGCATACACCATTACATCTTTTGGTTTGACCAATGCTATCACCGTGTTCACATGATGGTGGAAGTCTAGTGATATGGAAATTCCGATGAGTTCTTTGTTGAGTCCATCAATGAGCATTTTGTCTCCCCATGATTCGTGTTAAACATTAAGCTAGTGTTGGAAACTTTGTAAGCAATGCCGTCGTGTTCCGTTCATGAAGCTTATGCTTGGATGGAAGAAGTGACTTCCTCGAATTCATGTGCATTGGTGCAAGTTGTTGCCGTGAGTTCGAGAAAGGTTTGTTTTGTTTCCCTTGGAATCATCCCAAATCAGTCATGCATACGTGTGAAGTATTCTATGGTTTGGTAGATTAATTACCTCCACTCCATATGTGTTCCTAGCACACCAAGCCACTGATTGATTTGTTCAAGGAGAAGAAGTTCCTTCTTAGGATCCGGACTTATGCAAGGGCTTCGATATCCTAGATGGTGATTCCCAACCAGAACTCGGTAGTATTTTCATTATAAGACTACTATGTGTTCATTCTTGTCTTGGACAACGTGCTCACATGTATGTAGCAGAACCAACTCATGTTTTGGAGCTTGCTATCGTAGCTCATCTCCTGAGAGTCTCGCAACGTTATCTCGTCAGTTTGTGTTGCAAACTTTCTTCTCCAGACATGTTGTCTGAAATATTCCGTTACCAACCAGTTCTGAATCTCAGGCAGATATGATGGTTGGGTCATTCCTAGTATTTGCATTTTGTTCCCAGGTTGCACCCATCATGGTGTCAGTCTGCCATGGGTCCTTTTCATTTCCGATGATAAGCAAAAATCATTCATTGCGTTGTCTTCAACAAGGTAGTCCACATCATCCATTCTAGTATGAGTATGCCATTTCTTCAAGCTCCTTCACATGGTCGTTTGTGATTTTCCTTGGGCTGGTTTAGAGAGTTTCAATGATTTCTATATCAAAAGTAATTCTTTTTGCCACTCAAGGGATAATTCCACGAGTCACCCCCTCTAAGATGTCTCGTTATGGTATCATGGCAAATCAACTCCTCGCTAAGTTGACAACCGATCACCACCTCCTTAAGTGGGAAATTGTTGTCTACCTAGTGAACCTTCGTCATCCGCTTCACTCCATCCTTTTGGGTGTATGTTCCGTGTCTCAGCTCGAGAGATGTTTCTACGTCTCATTCTGTGAGTTGATCTTGTGATCATTAGGATGATCCATCCATGTAGACATGTCTCACTCTTTTGTCCTCGTGTTGGATGAAGATCTCGAAAGCAAAGATGTCAAGATCGACTTGAGTTATCAAATCCACATCCTCGAGAAAGACATCTAGATCGTGAAGAATGTGTTAGCTTGTGTCCCTTTGTCTTCTCAACTCACGACTTGAATCTCTGGACGAGATTCTTGTTTAGTGGGGGTGAGTTGTCACATCCCTAGCTTCTGGCATTGCACTAGGCTACTTCATGTGTGCATCATGTTTAAACTTTGAAAGAAACTTGAAATGGGTATTGCCTAAACCCTAGCATTAAAGGAATTCACTAGGTTCAACCAAAATTTTTCCAGTAAATCCAAATGGCTTTAAAAAATGTTCATCATTCTTGGAAATGCCGGATACAATAACCAGAGGTGATGCACATTTTTCAATGACATATTTGGGCTCTGGATTAAATCATACTCTATTTGCATTTGGACATTTAAATGCTATTAAATATTTTAAATGCTCAAATAATCATAAACTAAAATGTTTACTGTAGGATATATTCCCAACAGTGATCATGAGTAGTTTCATGATTTTTGGAAGAGTCTAAGTATTTTTAACAAAGCCCTAAAGATTACAGAAAAATAGAAAACAGAAAGAGAGAAAGAGAGAGAGAGAGAGAGAGAGAGAGACTTACTCAAGGCCCACCTGCAGCCCACTCCGCCCAGCTTCTAGCTGACGACCCAGCCCACTGGCCTGAAGCGGTCGTCTTCAACCTCTGCCAGTAGGCAGAGGCGTGTCGCCCGCGCGCGCGCTCACCCCTGGCCACCTCCTGCTTCCTCCCCGGGCCTTCTAGCGACGCCACGGTGACGCCCCGTGGCCCCTCGCTCCTCTCCCTCACTCTCTGCTCTCTCCCTCGCCCTCTGCTCCCTCCCCCGAGCACACCGGAGCTAAATGCGTTTCGATGCAATTTACCATGACCACCGTCCATCCCGTGCCTCCCCGATGTGTCCAGAGGAACCGCCATCGCCTTCTGCTTCTTCTACACCAACCCATTCGACCGTGGGAGCCCTGTAGCGTCTTCCCCGAGCTCATCCCCAACCTCCCGCTGCCGGCGAACTCTTCGAGGATTCGCGAGCTCGAGTCCCTCCCCGGCCTCGCCGTTTCCTCTACCGGAATCGCAGTGACCCCTGCCTCTTTCCCCTCTCTTCCCATGCTCGTCCGCACTTCTAGCCACCATGGCCATCAGAGCCATTGCTCCTCGCCGCCGGCCATGTCGCCACCGCGGCTACGGCCGTGCAAGCACGCGTCCGAGCTTACCACTGAGCTCACCACACCCCCACGAGTCCAACGCGCCTAACCGCGGCTCCTGCATGCCCTGCACCCTCGATTCGTTCGACGCCCGAACACCGGCCGCCGCACTTGCCATCACCGCCGTCATTCTGGGCCATCTCCGGCGAAGTTGAGAGGACCGCTAGACACGCGCAAGCGCCAACAACCCGTAGCCACAAACTGCTCGTCGAACGGTGGCCGTATAGCAAACCCGACGCGGGCACCGCCGCGGTCTGTCGTCGCCGGCGGTTAAACACCGGTAGCTGACGTGGCACCATTAGTTAGGTGCTAATTATGTTTAGTTATTACCTGTGTCAATGACATGTGGGTCCTCGAGAATAATTAGGTTAGTCTAATTTTCTGTTAAGATTAGTACTAATCTGTGTGGACCCCACGTGTCAGCTTTGACTTTGGTCAAGTCAACGTTGACCGGTCCCACGTGTCATACACCCAAACTAGCACGAGACAACGGCGTATGGGTCCCACAGGTCAGGTTTGACCTGGCCGACCCAGTTGACCTGCTGACGTCACATCTATGTCATGCTGACGCAATAAATTATTTTCTGGATTTATTCTTATATAGGAAATTCCAGAAAATGTTGCCCAAAAATTCATAGAAAATCAACCGTAGCTCCAAATCAAATAAGTTATATATGAAAAATGATCAGAAAAATGCAATCTATCCATCTGTACCATTTTCATGCATTTTAGAACAGTTTAACCTGGCTGTTTAGGTGAAAAAAGTTAATGCACTAATATGACCTCTTAAAATGGGTTTGCATTTGAATCTTTGGTTCAGATGGACTCATGTCAATCTGTTTTAGCTTGCATTAGCCCAAAACCCATTCATATTGCCATGTCATAGCATGCATCATATTGTGCATTGCATTGATCGTGTTTCCTCTCTATTTACCGGTGTTGTTCTCCCTCGGTAGACGTTGTACCGACGTTGTGATCGTTGACACTGATGAAGACTCAATGCTATCTTCAGAAGTGCCAGGCAAGCAAAACCCCCTTGTTCATTCTGATACAATTCCACTCTCTCGCTCCTGCTCTCTTTTACTGCATTAGGACAATAACGATTCATCTGTTATTTGCTGCGGTAGTTGAACCCCTTATCCTCTGCATGACATGTCATTGCCAGAGTAAATAGATGAAACCCACTAGCATGAGTAGGAGTTGTTTGAGCCCTGATGTGCCTACCCATTCATGCTTGTTTGTCATGCCTGCTAATGCTTAGAGTTGTGTCAGTCGATTCATCGGGGATGAATCGGAGGTGTGTGAACATGTCCTACTGTTGAGAGCTAAGTGTGTGAACACGATTTGGTAAAGGTAGCGGTGAGAGGCCATGTAGGAGTACATGGTTGGTTGTCTCATTGAAACCGTCCTCAGGAACTGAGTTCTGTGTTTGTGATCCATGAACAGCTACTACCACACATTGGGCCCGAAACCAATGGACCCTCTCGACTTATTAACTGCCCTCGCCCTCTGTCCAGGAGTTGCAACTAGTTTCTGGTGTTTGTAGGATTTGTGTTGGAGGTCGTGCGTAGCGCTGACCCTAGGGGTGGGCTATGATGCGGTAGATACACCGTGGCACGGTGTACCGGGCGCCCTTTGGTGTCTCGGGAACCCTGCACACATCTTTTGGGGTTGTGAGCGAAACTCCGGCCGGATCTCCTCGCGGATGGAACCCGAATAAGCGATAAACCTGGACTAGAGACTTGTGTGGTTAGTCAGGTCGTGTCCGACTCCCTCGCCAGGCTTCCGCTTGAAGGTTGCCGAGATACACAATGTGTACATGGTGGTAAGTGGCGAGAGCATGTGTGAAGAAGTACACCCCTGCATGGTTATAAATGATCTATTCGAATAGCCGTATCCACGGTAAAGGACTTCTGGGTTGCCTGTACAGTTCATAGACAAGTGAAAGTGGATACTCTAAAATGCGCAAGATAAGCGTGAGTGCTATGGATGGCCTTCTCGTAGGGAGACGGGAGCGGATCCATAGTGGTGTATTGAATGGTGAATATGTGGACTCGTGTGCACCACCTCAAAAGTGTTACTTGCAGTCGTAGTTCAGGATAGCCACCGAGTCAAAGCTGGCTTGCTGCAGTTAAACTCCACCACCCCCTTTGTCGATAATGATGCATATGTAGCTAGTTCTGATGTAAGTCTTGTTGGGTACATTTGTACTCACGTTTGCCTCTTTTATGTTTTGCAAAGAGATGTCACTCTTTCTAGTAGTTCTGTATGGACTTCGACGTTTAGCTTGATACCTCAGCTACGATCTTGTGCCCTCGACAGGATCTGGTAGATAGTCAGGCTTCTAAGCCTTTTTCATTTGTAGATGTCTGTACTCAGACATGTTAAGATTCTGCATGTGTTTTGATTTGTATGCTCTGAATGTTGGGTCATTAGACCCATGTTTGTAATATCCCGCTCCTCGGAGCCTAATGAATAAATACTTGAGTCGTAGAGTTATGTTGTGATGCCATGTTGTATTTACACATATCGAGCATATTGTGTGTATGTTTGAAATGCTTGGTATGTGTGGGATCCGACAATCTAGTTGTTTATCCTTGGCAGCCTCTCTTATGGGGAAATGTAGTCTAGTGCTTCCTTGAGCCATAGTAGTCCGCTTCTGACTGGTTCACGAGTCCTGCTAGCCCAAAGACTCTTTTCGGGACGCTTGACCGGCGACATGTGATTCACTTATTTCTGGTTCTGCATCCCTTCGGGAAATGTCACTGGTGACATCCGAGTCTGCCTAACTGCTACAGCCGGGTTCCTGAGTCCTGTTAGCCAGTGCTACAGCCCGGATTCACACGCTGGCGACCGACATGCTCGAAGTTGATTCATGTATACTGTCCCCATGGGTTAGTGCCGCTTTGGGTTCACGACTAGCCATGTCGGCCGGGTTCTCTGTCATATGGATGCTAGCGACACTATCATATCGTGAGCCAAAAGGCATAAGCGGTCCCGGGCCATGGTAAGGCGAAACCCGTGGGAATACCGTGCGTGAGGCCACAAAGTGATATGAGGTGTTACCGGCTAGATCGATGTGACTTGGAATGGGGGTCCTGACAGAAAGCACCAATGTCGGTGTCAAAACCGGTGGATCTCGGGTAGGGGGTCCCGATCTGTGCGTCTTAGGATGATGGTAACAGGAAGCAAGGAACACAATGTTTACCCAAGTTCGGGCCCTCTCGATGGAGGTAAAACCCTACTTCCTACTTGATTAATATTGAAGATATGAGTAGTACAAGAGTAGATCTACCACGAGATCGTAGAGGCTAAACCCTAAGAGCTAGCATATGATGGTATGATTGTAATTGTGATCGGCCTTCTAAGGACCATGCTCTCTGGTTTGTATAGACACCGGAGAGCTAGGGTTTACATGGAGTCGGTTACAAGGAAGGAAATATAATATCCGGATCACCAAGCTTGTCTTCCACGCAAAGGAGAGTCCCATCCGGACACGGGCCAAAGTCTTGAGTCTTGATGCTTCTATAGTCCGGACGATGTATATAGTCCGGCTATCCGGATACCCCCTTATCCAGGACTCCCTCAACCATTTTCTTCAGGTGCGCCAGCTCAGTGATCATCACGATCTGGAATGAATTCTTCAGCAGATTCTTCGGTAGGAATGACATCCTCAGAAGCCTTGAGTTTTATAGAATCCTCAGGTGTTGGTTCATCTATCACAGAAGGTAGGTGCTCTCTTTGCGAGCCATTAGTTTCATCGAACCGCACTTCTACAGTTTCAACAACTTTGTGAAGAACGCTGTTCAAGACTCTGTAGGTGTGCGAGTCCTTTCCATAACCAAGCATAAAACCTTCATGTGCTTTCGGTGAGAATTTGGAAGTGTGATGAGGATCTCTAATCCAACATTTAGCACCGAAGACTTTGAAATAACTCACATTGGGCTTTTTTTCAGTGAGGAGTTCATAAGCAGTTTTCTTGAAGAATTTGTGAAGATATACTTGTCGGATTTCGGGTTCCGGCAGACCCTTGAGGTTCGAACACTGGGGTGCGCGCGGAGATCCAACCCTCCACCGTCTTGCACCTCGCCGAATCGCTGGGACCTAAACTACTAGACGGAACAGCACAAGAGACATGAGATTTATCTTTGGTTCGAGGCCACCATTGTGGTGTAATACCCTACTCCGTGTGTGGTGTGGTGGATTGCCTCTTGGGGTGATGAGGAACAATACAAGGAAGAATAGCCTCATGAGGGTCTGTTCTTGGCGGGTGTGATGAACTGCTAGGTGGTGTTGATCGCTCTAGCTACTGGTTTCTCGATGAGGATTCGGTCCCCACCTTACAGGGTGGCTACTCCTATTTATAGGCGAAGGCCACAGGCCTCTTCCCAAATATTGAGCGGGAAGAGGCGCCAACAATTAGCCATTTGAAGGGGAACAACGGGTACACTTATCACGACTAAAGTTGGTCCTCGCTTTGCCAAAGGCTCTGGTGATGATGCTGCTTGGGCTCCACGAGGACTCCCTTCCAGCCGTTGGGCTGGTCTTGGTCTTGTTGCACGAAGCGGATGCCTTTGCTTGATGATCTCGCTGCGCTTGCTGCCTTTGCACCAAAGAGGAAAGGAGGGCGCCATGCTGGCCGGGCGCCTGGTCGTCATGGCTTGCATTATGGGCACCTCGCGAGGTACCACGCCTTGAACTCTCCGCCTCCTCATGAGCCCGGACGAGGCCGTGCACGAGGAAGCTCCTTGTCGTCCGCCCATGAGGCTTGGCCCCTCGCGAGGGTCTTGAGCTGCGTTGATGAAGATGGGCCGTGTTGGGCCTCCTTGAGCCACGCCGCAGGCATGAGCGAGCAAGTCTGCAGGGACCCCTGTTCCCGAACACCGACAGAGCCCCCTGGCCCACGGCGCCCGAACTTGGCGGCGAGAGGCGAAAGGGCAAGTGCGAAGCATCGCGGGCCCTAACAGCTGCTGACCTTGACAGCAACGTGGCGGTTGATTGGACAGCGTCGCTACTTCCCCATGATGCCTCGGTAACGCCCGGATTCGACAAGTCCACGCATGCGAGTCGGTCATGATTACCGGTGATCGTGGAGGCCGATGGTTGGCCTTCGCCGGCTATAAGTACGGAATGGCGCGCGCCCTTCCAGTCTATCCTTTCTTGTCTCTCCTTCTTCTCCATGGCTCCATCAAGGAAGTTCTCGGCCGCACAGAAGGGGAAGGGCCGTCAGGTCGAGTCTTCCTCTCCTCCGCCTAACCGTGGTCGAGGTCGCCCTTGCAAGCATCCCGTGGCCTCCACGGCGGTCCCCATGGCCGTGGGGAGGATCTCGGCGTGGCGAGCGTGCAGCCATGGTCGGGGCGTGCCCGACGCGCGTCCCCGAGGCCGCGCCTCCATCTTCTTGAAGCGCCTTGGGAGTTCATGGTGAGGGCGGAGGAGCCGTCCGGCGTCCGGCTTCAGCTCCCGCGCTTCCTCCTGGGTGAGCTCCCAGCTGGCACACTGGGTGGCCTCTGGCTCCAGGCGGATGGCTGTTGCAGCCGGGCTTCATGGGCTTCTCTGGAGGTCTCTGCTATAGGGAATCATTCACGACCATGGTGGCAGACGTTCGCTCGCAAGACGTGGTCTTCGCCGTGGTGCTCCCACACTTCAAGTCACGACAGCGGCGCCACCCTCTACGTGAGAGTGTTCGGGAAGGCAGTCGCCACATGGGGTGCTGCCACGAAGACGACGGCTGCGCCGAGGACTCAGCCCGGCATGGATGGAGAGGCAGTGGCAGGCTGGTGATGCCCATGACTCCTCACGCTTCACCAGCTCTTCTTGGTGGTGATTCTTCGGCAATGGCGGCGGCCCCATGCCGCCGCGCCTGCAGGGGGTGGCATGCTTCTTGCCAGCGCCCGGTGAAGCGAGAGGAGTCCGCTGAGCTCCGGAGGCGGCTCGAGCCTTCCAAGAGGGCGACGCAGGCGTGCTTCATCTTCTTTTGTCCTTTTCCTTTCTTTTCTCCTGCGCAAAAAGGCAACAATGTGTGGCCCCGTGGGGGTACGTTTAGGTTAATGCCGTTAATTATTGTACTGCTTTTGTTATCACTACAAGAAATGTGTTAATCCACGACGGATTTCTGATGACGTTCTCAGGAACCGTCATAATCGATGACGGATTCTTCTTCTTCGTCATGAAATCCGTCACAGATTAATGTGACGAGAACAAAACCAGCGACAATGGCGCCCTTATGATGAGCCGTCATGGATACTGTCACGAGTCGACCGGTAGTACACCAAACGTACTGTCATGGATGGCTCATGCTGATGTGTCACACGTGTTCGACCCACATATATAAGCCTTAGTTTTTTTAAAGTTGTTGAATATCATGGGCGGCCTTCTGGTGGGTTTTTAGGAAAATGGAGTGCTGATGTTGCTGCATGTCCCGGCGTTGCTTTTTTTAGGTGGGGGGAGGACTGTTGTTGTAGTGTTGTCTCGAGGTTGGGCTGCTCTAAGTCTTTTTTTCTGAGAAAAACGTGGTAGCCTTACGGTGCTTTATTCTTAAAACGGAATGCTGTTGATGCGTGTCCCGACATTGCTCTTTTTGGCAAATCCTATTTGGTGTTGCAGACGCTCGTTAATGTGTATTCTGTAAACGGGCGCCTGCAGCGCCCCGCACTAGGCCGTCCCGTTACTGTGTACTTTATTCCACAAAAAATAAGCGTGACATCGCGACTCGAACCAAAGACCTCCCGCACCGAGGTTCGATAGTATAACCATCCTGCCACACAACAGGATCTAATAAGCTTCAACTTTTTCTTTCAATTATTATTTCCTTTTTCTTTTTTTCTTTTTTCATTTTTCTTTATTTCGTTATCTGTTTCTTCTTTTCTTCTTCTTCTTGGTTTCTTCCCTCATCGATTTTTGTTTTTTCTTTCTGAAATACGTGAACATTTTCAAAATCGATGATGTAGTTTTTCAAGTATGATGAACTTTTCTTTTCAAAATCTATGAACTTTTTCCTTTTTTCCTGAACTACTTTTAAAAATTGATGATGTTGTTTCAAATTTGAGACTTTTTTTCAAATTTGACGAACTTTTTTCAAAATCTATGAATTGTTTTTAAATTCAATGAACATTTTTGAAATTGGATGAACTTTTCTTAAATTGGATGACCTTTTTTCAAAAAATGATGAACTTTTTTAAGTTTTTTGATTTTTTTAAATAAGGAAATTTTTTTGAATTGGTGAACTTTTCTTCAAATTTTAGATGAACATTTTTCAATTTTTTGTGCACTTCTTTTAAAAAAATTGATGAACTTTTTTCAAAATCATTGAAATTTTCTTGAATAGGGCAACGTTTTTTGCATGTTCATGCACCTTTTCCGAAATTTGTGAAGTTTCATTTTTCTTAAAAAAAATCATGTATGAGCGGCTATGTAAGTTTTTTTCAAGTGTTAGCGCTGCATTTTGTCAGTTGCATAGACATGCCCTAGTGGTTAGCTGAACAAATGTAGGTAGTGGAGGTCGCGAGTTTGAATTGTCGCTGTAATGTAATTTTTGGAATGTTTTTCACGCATTTTTATCACCATTTTGTGCGGTGCCCCTTTCGTGGGCTAGCTCTGGTCGCGCTATAGCGAGCGTCGCTTCTCCTAATTGGCGCTCTCTTTTTACACGGGAAAGGACTACTGCTGCCGACGTTGGGCCGCGCTAAGTATATTTTTACAGAGAGAAAAACTGTGTGGTTTCTTTAATAAACCTTTATCTTTAAATTAAAAAAGGAAAAACTGCCAGAAGGCATTGAACTAGGGGACCTCACGCTTATATACCTAGGTTGCTACCGCTAGGGTATATTTATGTTTCTGTTAAATGCCTTTTTAAGGTCTTACTTACAGATAAAACTAGCCAAGTTGTTTAGTATAAAAATAAGGTGATTGAACGGGGATTTGAACCACGTAGCACTAATCTCTATGTTCCAACAAGCCAATTTCTTACATACAACGAGCCATGTTTTTTTTTCAAGATTTTTTTAGTACTTTTCATGTGTAGGCAATAATATGTTTTTTTATTTTGCGAAAAGACAACAATAGTTATGTACTGTACGACTCAACGTCAATGTATAGCAAACATTCGCGAAATCTCCTAAAAAAATTGTGCCCATCTTATGAATCAATAACATTGTTCCATGCCCATTTGGAAGAATTGTCTACCATATTTTGATACATTTTTTCTAATAGGTTGCGACTAGAAGTGAAGTTATCCCTAAGTATCTTTTGACATTTTAATCTATTTCTTGGATATGAGCTAACATAATTCCTTAAATATCTTTTTTGAAATGTTTAAACCTTATTTGACTTACATATACAACAAATTGCACTACCTCCGGTAAGCACACATAAATTCATTTAAACCATAGAAAATTTAAATCATCTAAAAATTATTGAAACTCCTACAAAAGAAAATATATGTATTATAGTACATGTGAAAATTTTATAGGGGTATGCCGCATATTTTAATTAAAACAGGAACACCACATTAATGGAACTCGAAGCTGAGACATAAATTTTAAGTGGTTAGCACCTTCGAACTTGGCAACTTGTATTTAAAGAGAAGGTTAACATTTTTTTGAGAAATAAATTCAGACATCTATTTTGAAAAGAATCGTCATGTATTTAAAAAGTGTTCAACGTGTATAAAAATGTTGTGTGTGCATACAAAAAATGTGCAACTTCTATTGGATAAAGTACATATGTATTTTCCTAGAATAAAATGAAATTGAATAAAAATTAAAATAAAAAATGAACATAAAACAAAAACCAAAAAAATGATGAAAATTGTGCAACACATAAAACCAATAATAGAAACACAAAGAAAAACTTGAGTTTTTCTGGAGCAAAACAAAAACCGTGAGCTTGGCCTGGGAATTAATTGAATGGGAAATCTTTTTCAATAAATAAAGTGCACAAATTGATTTAATAAAAGAGATACAAATTATCAGTAAGATTAGGAAATTTACTATTATAGCTAGAAATTAATTTAATACCAAAATATAAACAAATGATTTCATTTGATATTGTTTGACGTTTGTTTGCTATATTTCTAGGCGTTTAATGAATATAACTTGACTTTGACCTGCAAATGTGTGAAATAATGGCCAGAAATGCATAGTAGAAGAGTGTGAGAATGGCAGGAGCTACAAATCTATATCAACTTTTCTCCACTCTATTTTTATACTTGGTTATTTTCTATTACTTATTTTAAACCTATGTCAAAATTTGGCATCTTTCGAATCTGTTTGCTACATTTAAGCCATTAAGTGCATTTCTACACATTTAACAAATATAATGCAATTTTGAATTCAAGTGGTAAAAGGTTGTCAAAATTGGGTTGAAAAAACATACTCATGTTCTCGAGTCTACTGTTAGGCCTTATACAAGAAAATGAAATGAATTCGAAACACGAGGGTGCCAAGACTCAACTCCAACACATGGAGTTTTCTGTTTTTTAATTTAGAGGGTGCCAAGACTCAACCCTGAACTCAATGTGCACCGTCGCCGTGGTGGCAGTGGCCACAGGGAACGTGGCCGAAACGGCGGCGGGCGCGACGAGGCGTCCGACGGTCGTGGCCAGCACCCTTGGGTTGGGTACTTCGACCCCATCGGGTGCGTCGTTCCCACCCCCTCGTGCGCCCTGTGTGCCCCCAAACTCTGCAGGCATCCTCAGGTCCCGACTTGGTGCGCCGATGCAGGCATACCCCGTTATGTACCCTGGCATGCCGCCTGCTCCGTACGCCGTGTTTCCCCGGGCGCTAAAGTGGATAATGGACACAAGAGCTGCGTCTCACGTCACCGGGGACTCAGGTAGCCTCACCTTGTCTCGTTACCCATTAGCGTCTGATTCTCGTTCCATAACAGTCGGTAATGGGGCCTGCCTTCCTGTTGTTGCCATCGGTATCACTCTCCTCCCCTCTCTCCCGTTTAATCTTTCCAAAATCCTTCTCTCGCCTAATATTGTTAAGAACCTTATTTTAGTCCGACAATTTACTCATGAAAACCTTGTTTCTGTGAAATTTGACCCTGCTGGTTTTTTTGTGAAGGATCTGGTTAGCAAGGCCCTTCTCTTGAGGTGCAATAGTGGAGGTGATCTCTACCGTTTTCAAGCCAAATCTGATACGTCTCGAACATTGAGTTTTTTTTTATTTTGAAATGCAAACGGACTCGAAAAGCATGAAAGTTCATGTTGGAAAAAATGTTAAGACGTTTGTCTTCAAATAAAGTACAAAAGAAATAGATTCCATTTCATTTATCCATGTCCAAGAACGAATTAAATTTAGTAAAATAAAACTGAAATAAGGAAAAAAAAGAAAGCCACAAAAATAGTAGTACGTACGTTGGATTTGAACAAGGACCTCATTTACATTTCTAACGCCACAAAACCACTGTATTAAGATACAGTTTTAATCTAAACACACACCGTCCTTTTTATAGTAGTAGAAGATATTTTCTGGCCTGCTGCCTTCTGATTGGCTGAACCAGACCTCCCACGGATCACGCCTCTCCACCGTCCATCCTTAACTGATCCAACGGTCCCTGCTCCTTCTACTCTCTATCTGTGCTTTCCCTGATTCTTATCCTCTCACACAGCCACACAAACGAGAGCACCATGCCAGCAGCAGCCGCGCCCGAGGAAATCCACAGCTCGCAGCCGTCGGACGCCGCCATCCGCGCGAAGGGCCGCCGCCCGCACCTCCCACCACAGCATGCCGGTGAACCGCGCCTTGCGCCCGTCTCTCTCTCTCTCTCTCTCCTATATTCTCCTCTCTAATCTCTCTCCTCCTTGCAGCAATGGAGGCCGACTGCCCATGGCATCGCCCGAGCTCACCTCCCAGCAGTCGTTCTCCTTTGAATTCGTCGGGATCCGGCTAGATCCGGATGCCAGGGCCCCGTTCCTACTTCCGCGCCTCGCTTGGGTCGTCGGCCACCTCGACGATGTGATACCTTCATGGGATCCAGCGCCACCGCTTGGCTAAGCCACTTCCTCTGGAGGAGACGCCCCACATCGGCGCCTCCCCACATGAACAGCAGCAACAAGCGGCTCGCTATGGGCGTCTCTGGTGGTGTTTTTTTCTTGTAATTTTTTAAAATAAGTTTGCCAGATCTGTGCACGAAAAACAATGGCGCTGAACTCCGATTGGCGTCCGCGAGGGCTAGGCGGCGCTTGATGTGGTGGCTGCGAGAATATCTCCGGGCAAAATAGTAGGCCAGATCTAGGGGAAAAATCTGTAATTCCAAGTTTTTGGTTGTGTATTTCTTCCTTTTGGTAAAAATAAAATTTAGTTATCTGGTATGTTTATGCAATTTTCCTTTTTATCTATAAGGCAATGAGCATATAAAATCAAAAAAATTCTTCTTGACTCAAAGTTTCCATGGACCAAGAGAAACAAATGGATCGGCTAATGTCTCAATTAAAATTAGTGGGCCTTGGGCGGATTGGAAATTTAATGGGCCAAAATTCTTATGATGGGCCGATGGTCTTAGATAGGGTTAAAATTTAGTGGGCCAAAACTACGATTAGGCCGACTACTACATGGGCTGCCATGTCGGATCCATGTTGGCTGCCATGTCGAGATGATGACGTGGAATGCATGCTTAACGCCGTTATAAGATAGTAAATTGTGACGGTCAAGAAGCATCACGGATCCTTGACGGCTTTGGGGATCCATCATGGAGTGCATGGTGGTCAAATTATGACGCGATATACATGACGGATTTAAAATCCGTCAAGGACGACCTACCATGACAGATTTACACACATCTGTGACAGTGCGAATCCGTCATGGATTAACACATTTCTTGTAGTGTATCCTGATACTGTTCCTTTCTGTTGTGCGCCCATTCGCTAGTGAACTCCAGCCGTGGCCGCGGGGACGACCGATTCAGGCCCCGTGTTCGCGTTGTGCTGCCCGTGAGGCGTGGTCAGGAGGGGTGCTCCAGCTGTGGACCAGGGCCATGAAAACTTGAGCGATAGGGGTAGGAACGCTAGCGAGGGCTCCCGAGGCTTCTGCCTCGCGAGTCCCCACGCAAGAGAAATCGAGGCAGGAGAGCGAAAAAGATTGAAGAACCACGCACCAAAAGACGGCGATAGTTTCGATAAAAACTCCAAATGGGAATAACTAGTCAATTGCAGAAAGCAAATGAAAAAGCCACGTCTGGCACCTAGTCTAGTCTTCGACGTCTTCTCACCAGCGCGGAGCTAAGTGCCGCCACTGGGCGTGGGAGGGAGCCCGGGGCTGAGGCCGGCACTCCGAGACTCAGGCGTGTACAGCCCCAACTCATTATTACGTGAGAGTGTCACGGGCGGCGAGCGTCACAGGCGTTGGCCCTCTTCACAGGCTCCAGGCCTTTCTTCTGGGAAGCGAGCTTCACGGGCGTTGGCCCTCTTCATGGGCTCCGGGCCCTTACCAGAACGCGACAGCTTCACAGATGATCGCCTTCTTTACAGGCTCTGGGCCTTTTCCAAAGAGAATGAGCTTCACAGGCATTCGCCTTCTTCACAGGCACTGGGCCTTTTCCAAAAAGAATGAGCTTCACAGGCATTCGCCTTCTTCACGAACCTTTGGGCCTTTTCCAAAAGGATGAGCTTCACGGGCATTCGCCTTCTTCCACGAACCTTTGGGCCTTTTCGAAAAAGAATGAGCTTCACAGGCATTCACCTTCTTCACGAGCCTTTGGGCCTTTTCCAAAAGAATGAGCTTCACGGGCATTCGCCTTCTTCACGAACTGGGCCTTTTCCAAAGGAATGAGCTTCACAGGCATTCGCCTTCTTCACGAACCTTGGGCCTTTTCCAAAAGAATGAGCTTCACAGGCATTCGCCTTCTTCACGAACCTTTGGGCCTTTTTAGGGGTAAAACCTCCGGAGTCTTTGGATGTTCCACGCGTTTTGTATAGGTACTCCCTATTGAGTCACCAAGCGCACGGAGCCGGGCACGGAAACATGAACAACCTTGAACGGGCCCTCCCACATGGGAGAGAGCTTATGCAGTCCCTCCACGGAGAGGACCCGGCGAACGAGGTCCCCTACCTCGAGAGTTACAGAGGCGGATGTTGTGGCGGTGGTATCACCGGAGTGCTGCTGGTACCTTGCCGCTCATGGCGCACCTTCTCGTGGCGCTCCTCCCCGGCCACGAGGTGCGTCCCCGCATGGCGTCTGCAGCGTTTCATCGAGCGCCCGGGACCCAGCGGATCGACGCTTGACCTCGTGAGGGAGGACCGCTTCGGCTCTGTAGACCAGGAAGAAGGGGGTCTCTCAAGTTGGCTTGGTTGCGGTCGTGCGGATGGACCACAACAAGGACGGAAGCTCGTCATACCATCCTCTGCCGCAGGCCTCCAGTTTCTTCTTGAACGTCCTGGTCTTGAGGCCTCTCAGGACCTCTGCGTTAACCGCTCGGCTGTCCATTGCTGCGAAGTGCGCCACCGGCGTAGCATATCTGCGTCCCAAGGTTAGCGCGGTATGTTTTAAAAAGGTTCTTGGTGAACTGCGAACCGTTGTCGGTGATGATGCGGTTCGGCACTCGAACCGGCTCACGATGCCCTTGATGAACTTGACCGCGAGAACCGGCGGGGATGGTGCGGACGGCCTCGACTTCGGCCCACTTGGTGAATTTGTCCACGGCGGCGTAGAGGTAGCGATAGCCCCTGGCGCTGAGGAAAAGGACCTGGGATGTCCAGCCCCGGACGCGAATGGCCAAGTGAGGGGATGGTTTGCAGACCTCTTCTTTGGCTGGTGGATCTGCTTGGCATGGAATTGGCAAGCCTCGCAAGCCTTCACGAGTTCAACAACGTCATTGAGCGCTTGATGGGCCAATAGAAACGCTGCGGAGCCTTTGCCGAAGCGAGGGCCCGTGGCGATGAATGGTGCCCACAATCTCCACCATGTATATCTGCCAGCAGTTCCTTCCCTGTTCCCTGGTGATGCGGCATACGGATACATCGTTCGGTGCGTTTCGATGAGAGCTCTCCATCCATGATGTTGTATGCCGTGGCTTGCCGCGCCACTGCCTCTGCCTCCTCCTCCTTCTCGGCAAAGTTCCATGTGTTAAGTAACTCTTGAGCTCCGTGATCCGGCACCCCTCTTGAGGTTCCATCGTTAGGAGCAGGCGTGCTCTGAGGCCGGGCCCACAGTGCAGGGGCTCCCGAGGCAGGTGGTGAGGGAGCTCCACCCGAGGCTGTCTTGTGCTTGATAACGGCCATGGCGGTGAGGGCTTGAAGAGCCGTTCCTCAAAGACGCCCGGCTCTGGGGTAACCTCTGGAGGCTCGTTTGGCGATGTCGTCGGCCTCTTGATTGGTGCCAGCAGCACGTCTGCAGCTCAACCCCAGAATTGTTTCTCCATCCTGCGGACCTCCAAGGTAGGCCTCCATGTGTTCATCTCTTGGCTCGTACACCTTGTTGGAGAAATTGACGACGAGCTGCGAATCGCCCTTGATGGTAAGGCGCTTCACCCCGAGGCAGCGGCAGCCTTGGACCGCTTCTCAGCCCCTCGTATTACGCTATATTGTTGGAGACCTTCTCGCCTGCTTTGAAAGCAGAGCGGCCGCGACATAGTAGAGCTTGTCTGGCGGGAGATATGAGCACAGCCCCAGCCGCAGCGCCCTGTCTGGAGAACGCTCCATCGAAGTACATGACCCAACCTTCTGGCACTTCGATTCACGGGAGAGGATCGATCTCGCCCGACCACAGTCCGGTGCTTACATCCATTCGACCCACGAAATCTGCCAAAGACGGCCCCTTGATGACTCTGGTGGTGCTGAACTCGAGCTGGAATGCTTGCAGCTCAATGTTCCACTCGGCGACCCTTCCGCCCGAGTTGGGGCTCTGAGCACCCTCTCCGGGGTATCTTTGAGACAACCTTGATTGGATGACCACGGAAGTAGTGCCGCGGCTTGCGCGAAGCCACCAACAGTGAGGAGGAGCCTGCGGCATGGGGTATCATGCCCTCGCATCCGTAACCCGTCTTGTGAAGTACACGGGTGCTCGGCGAGGCTAGGCGTCGGTGCTGGTGGCGTCTTCCGGAAGCTGTGGTGCCTCCCGAGGCGACGGGCGCCTCGGGCTGGGTGCTTGGATGGGGGCCCTCTCCGCCCTTTGGTGTGCTTTCTGCTGCGACGGTGATCTTCTTCCATTGCGGTCTTTGGCCTGCGAGTTCCTCGATTCGGCCTTGCCTTAGCTCGGGTGGCCGCGTGGTCTTGGCTTTGACGCTCCTCCCTAACTGCCACCAGGGCTGCGCTAGCAGTAGGGAGTGGCGGCGAGGTAGAGTACCAAGGGCTCCTGAGTGTGAGGCCACCATCACTGGAGGGCTGGTCGGGTACCTCTTGAGGTCTTGGAACGCTTTGTCGACCTCTTGATCCATTGAAGGGCCCTTTTCTTCATCGGTGGAAGAAAGGCAGCGCTGCTCCCCAATCGGGAGATGAAATGGCCTAAGCGCCGTTCTGGCGCCCGTGAGCTTCTGCATTTCTCACGAGGGTCTTTGGTGGGCTCATGTCCTCAATCGCCTTGACCTTTTACGGGTTGGCCTCGATGCCTCGGTGGGACACAAGGAAACCCGAGGAGCTTGCTGAGGAACTCCAAACACACACTTCTCGGGTTGAGTCGCAGGCTCACTGCGTTGAGGCTCGCGAAGGTTTCTTCCAGGTCTTGTATCAAGGTCTTGGCCTCACGAGACTTCACCACGATGTCGTCGACGTAAGCCTCCACATTCTTCTCGAGATGTGGGCCCAAGGTGATGTGCATGAGCCGTTGGAAGGTTGCCCCCGCGTTGCGCAGCCCGAATGGCATGCATGTATAGCAGTACACTCCACACGGGGTTAAGAAGGACGTCTTTTCCATGTCTTCCACCGCCATCTTGATCGATGATACGGAAAAGGCGTCCAAGAAGCATAACAGGTCACACTCGGCGGTGGAATCGGCGATCAGTCGATGCGAGGGAGCGGGAGCGGATCCTGCGGGCATGCTTTGTTGAGGTTGGTGAAGTCGACACACATGCGCTCCTTTCCTCCCTTCTTTGGCACCACCACGGGTTGGCCAGCCAATCTGAGTGTCGGACCTCGCGAATAACCCCGTGGCTTCTAGCTTGCGGGTCTCTTGGGCGATGAAGGCCTGCTTTTGGTGGGCTGCCTTCATATACGCTTCCGCAGGGGCCTTGCGTTGGGGCACGTTGAGGTGGTGCTCGATTCGCCCGTGGGATCCCTTGATTGATCGGGCTCCCGGCGAACACCTTCTTGTTCGCACGCAGGAACTTGACAAGGGCTTCCTCCTGTTCGGGCTCGAGGTTGGCGCCTATGGTGAAGGTGGCGTTTGTGGACCCGTCCTCGTCGACAGGTATCTGCTTGGTCTCCGCCTTGTCTTGAGTGAACAAGCTGCTTCTTCTTGGTCGGCGCAGCCCCTCGAACCGGGGCTTCCGCATCGGCGGGCTGCGCTCTGACGCGCCGTCTTGAGGTGAGCTGGCCTTCGCGGCCTGCCAGTATCCCGGCACGGTGAGGGGCCGCTGCTCCGGGCATCTTCATGAGGTTGTACCCGGGTGGGTTGCGGCCATGAATTTGGCCAATGCTTTGGATAGCCAAGGATGGCATTGTAGGGGAGGCCGATGGGGGCGATGTCGAAGTCGACCAGTTCCGTGCGGAAGTTGTCGTAGGTGCGAAGGTCACCGGAAGCGGATTGCCCCAAGGAGCTGGATGACCCTCCTCCTCGCTGAAAAAAGGCTGGCTGGGCTGCGATCGCTCCACAGGTATGCAGAGGAGGTTGAAGGCCTCAAGCGAAATGCACGTTGAGGCAGGCGCCACCGTCGATGAGGGTCTGATAGCGGCAACTTTGGCAGATGGTGGGTGTCGCGAGCATGGGGAGCGCACTCCGACGGCCGAGTTGGTGGGGTGGTCCCGAGAGTCGAAGGTCGGCCGACGGCTCTGTCTGCCCGAGGGAGCCTCGCCGCGTGGAGGCGGCGCGCTGCCCCAGCGGACGAATGTCTTGGCATGGCAGCCGGAAGGCGGCGTCTGAAGCCGCCAGAGGGCCGCGACGACCGGAGGAACCGGGCGCGACGGGCGGGTGACGAGGAAGCCGCGGCTCCTCCCGAAGGTCATCGAGGCCTTGAGGGCGATGCTTGCTGCCGTCCCCGCCGGGCGGTGGCGGTGTTGACGGTGGGCGGTGAGGGCGGCGAGGCGCCCGCCGTCGGAAGCCGTCCGGCGACATGGGAGGCGAAGCGGCTCGGCGCTTCGTCTGAGCCAACGAGCGTCGAACATGGTTGCGGTGGTCGAGGAAATGAGGCGATGGAAGGCATATTCCAGCGCACCTACAACCCGCCAAATGTCGGATTTCGGGTTTCGGCAGACCCTTGAGGTTCGAACACCGGTGTGCTCGCGGAGATCCAACCCTCCACCGTCTCGCACCTCGCCCGAATCGCTGGGACCTAAACTACTAGGCGGAACAGCACAAGAGACACGAGATTTATCTTGGTTGAGGCCACCATTGTGGTGTAATACCCTACTCCGGTGTGTGGTGTGGTGGATTGCCTCTTGGGCTGATGAGGAACAATACAAGGAAGAACAGCCACGCGAGGGTCTGTTCTTGGCGGGTGTGATGAACTGCTAGGTGGTGTTCAGTCGCTCTAGCTACTGGTTTCTTGATGAGGATTCCGGTCCCCCTGCCCTGGGAGTGGCTACTCCTATTTATAGGCGAAGGCCCTAGGCCTCTTCCCAAATATTGAGCGGGAAGGGCGCCAACAGTTGGCCATTTTGAAGGGGAACAGCGGGTACACTTATCCTGACTAAAGTTGGTCCTCGCCTGCCAAAGGCTCTGGTGATAGCCTTTGCTTGGGCTCCATGAGGACTCCCTTCGGCCGTTGGGCTGGTCTTGGTCTTGTTGCAAAGCGGATGCCTTTGCTTGATGCTCTACTTTGCACTTGCTCCCTTTGCACCAAAGAGGAAAGGAGGACGCTTTGCGGGCTGGCGCCCGACTGGCGCCCTTGGTCATCATGGCTTGCGTCATGGGCACCTCGCGAGGTACCCTGCCTTGAACTCTCCGCCTCCTCATGAGCCAGCCTGACGAGGCCGTGCCTGAGGAAGCTCCTTTGAGCCACGCCGCAGGCCGCATACAGGCAAGTCTGGGGACCCCTGTTCCCAGAACACCGACAATACCCTGTTGATGATGTGGCACGCAGTGTCAATTGCCTCAATCCAGAAGCGATGAGGCTTCTTGTATTCATCAAGCATAGTGCGAGCCATTTCAGCGAGGGTTCTGTTCTTGCGCTCCACGACGCCATTCTGCTGAGGAGTGTGAGGGGCAGATAACTCATGAGTAATACCAAGTTCATCAAGATAGCCATCTAGACCGGAATTCTTGAACTCGGTCCCATTGTGAGTTCTGATGTGCTTAATCTTCACACCAAAGTTGGTTGAAGCCCTCGAGGAAAATCGTTCGAAGACTTCCTGCACTTGATGTTTGTAAGTGACAATGTGCACCCATGTGTAACGAGAATAATCATCAACAATAACAAAGCCATATTGAGATGCATCATTCAGAATTGCAGAATAATGGTTAGAGCCAAAGAGATCCATGTGAAGCAATTCAAATGGTCGAGTGGTGGTCATGACAGTCTTCGCTGGATGCTTGGCCTTTGTCATCTTTCCAGCTTCACAAGCTCCGCATAAGTGATCCTTGAGGAATTTGACATTCTCGATGCCAATGACGTGCTTCTCCTTCACAAGCGTGTGCAAATTCCTCATGCCAGCATGACCAAGTTGTCGATGCCATAGCCAGCCTTCTGAGGCTTTTGCAAGTAAGCACACGGCTGGTTGTGGTCCTGTAGAGAAATCAACAATATACAAATCTCCTCTCCTAAAGCCTTCGAAGACTTTGGAATGGTTAGCTTCCATGATCACAACACAACGATATCTTCCAAAAACAACAACCATATCAAGATCACAAAGCATTGAGATAGACATAAGGTTGTATCCTAAGCACTCGACAAGCATGACTTTGTTCATGTGTCAATCCTTTGAGATCGCAACCTTACCTAGACCCAATACCTGACTTTTGCCTTTGTCAGCGAAGATGATATGCTTCAGATGTGACGGTGATAAAGGAGCATCCGTCAATAGATTCTTGTCACCACACATGTGATTTGTACATCCACTATCAAGGACCCACTCGTTTGCTTTGGGTTGATCATCCTGCAGATGAATTAGTGCAACTTACAAACTCATATACTTCATCAGTGAAGAATATGACATCAATATCATCAGATCAATTTCATCAAGCAATAGCATGGATAAATCAGTATGAGGACGTGAGAAATGAAAAATTCATTTCTTCATGATTAGCCTGCGTCCTTTCAGGCACATTCAGGTCTCCAGCAAATTCTTCAGACGTTTTGAGCACGTCTGGAGACCTGACCCTGCATAAGAGATTAGTTCTTTTTCTTCACCACACACATCTGAAGGGGTGGCAAAGAATTCATCACTCCACGAGCTCCATATGATAAAGGTGGCCTAGAAACCAGTCTGCTTCGTTTCACATAAGACGGGTTAGGGTAAGCATATGAATAAGCAGAGAAATTCTTCGAGGACTTATGAACATAATGATTTGAAGAATAACGCTCATATTCATAGCCTTTAGCTCTACCCTGCGAAACAGAGGGGTTAGCACGATGATGATCATTTGAGGATTTTGATCCTTTTGAGGAATTTGATCCATATGAAGAATTAGGTCCATATGAAGAATTAGGTCCATACGAAGAATTTGATCTGGGGTTCCTATTCCTCACAGGTGGTGTCATGAGGACATTCACCTGAAGACTTTCAAGAAAACTTTTGGGAACCTAGATATTCTGCATAGGGGAACTGTTCCTGCAGTTAGTGCCAACATATCTAGCAAATAGTTCACCATTCTGATTTTTGAACAGTTTATAGTTGGAGTCAAATGACTCGTCAGAAGAATGAGGAGATTCACATGTAAAGCCAGATAAATTGGATGGATCAACTGGAGGTCCCTTTGCAGCAACCCATGAGGTTTTGGGGGTCTTGCTCGGGCTTCCAATATGTTCCATCAGCATTGAGTTTCCTCTCAAAGGCAATACATTCTTTCCTAGGGTTCCTGTTGAGGATCTGCTTTTTAAGCACATCACAAAGAATCTGATGCCCTTTGATGCTTTTGTACATGCCTGTCGTGTACAATTCCTTCAGCCCTGCATCATTAGTAGTACTAGCAAAGTCCTCAAATGAGGAATTAGTGATATCAGAGACAGATGAAGAATTTGTAACATTTGAAGCATTTGAACATTCAAGTGAGGAATTAGCAGATTCACGTTCAATGCACTTAAGACATGGAGGAGCAAATTCTTCCTGAGTAGCGCTGATTTGTTGAGCAAGTAATGAATCGCACTCCTTCTGAAGATCCTCATAACTCACTCTTAGCTTCTCAAGATCTTGCTTTCTTTGAAGAAATTCATAGGAAAGCTTCTCGTGATTAGATAAGAGAGTGTTATGATGACCTTGAATGTCGTCAAACTTGGAATGAAGTCTCTGAAGACTATCAGCCAAAGCTTTTGACTGATCCATTTCTTAACCCAACATATCATCGCTCTTATTTAGCATGTATTGTACTTTTTCCAAAGCTCTTTATTGTTTAGTGGCAAGGGAAGCAAGTTTGAATAGCTAGGTCCAAATTCATCGCCAGATTCATCATCACTAGACACGGATAGGTAGCATTCGGTTACCTTAGCACTGTTTGCCATAAGGCAGGGGGTAGACGATGATGATTCTAGTTCAAATGTCATCGGATTGAGAGATTCCTTGTAATCCTCAAACCAAGGATCATGACGAGTCCGATGACCTTCATAGACCTCAGAAAGACGGTCCCAGATTAGCTTCGCGTGATTGAGATGCATGACGTTCCTGAACTGATTTCGGGACAAACTGGAGCAGATGACATCCTTCGCTGTGAGGTTCAGAAGAGTGTACTTGCGAATGTCATCAGCCTCCGCCATCTTGCATAGATCGGTAAGACCGATCTCTGTGACGGTCCACAGTTCGCTGTCCATAGCCATGAGTCACTTTTTCATCATGGCCTTCCAACGAGGATACTCATGACCGTCAATGATGGGGCAGGAAACGTTCCTCGATCCTGCAGTCGACATAACTAGAACTCCAGGTGGTTAAACCAAAATCACACAGAACAAGGGAGTACCTTGCTCTGATACCAATTGAAAGTGCTTTATATCGACTAGAGGGGGGTGAATAGGCGATTTTATGAATTCTTCCTTTGAGGAATTTGCGGGTGAGGAAATTCCTTAGCGAAGAACTACTAGCAGCGGAATAAAAACTCAAAAGTAAACATAACAGAACACAAGCATAGTCATCATCATGAAATGAAGACAAGCACAGAGTACAAAAAGCGTAAACACAGGATAACACAAGATGAAGACAAACAGACTGAAGAAATTGAACTGAGGAAATTGAGAAAGTCTTCAGTCGAAGTCTTCAAAACAGATATGAACAAGCACACAACAACAGAGATGAGGAAATGAAAGAGTTGAGGAAATAGAACCAATTAGCTCGGTGAAGACAATGATTTGGTAGACCAGTTCCAACTGCTGTCTCAGTTCTACATCTGGTTGGAGCGGCTGAGTATTTAAACTCGAGGACACCTAGTCCCGGACACACAGTCCTCACCGTATTCTCCTTGAGCTAAGGTCACACATACCTCGCCCAATCACTCGTGGTAAGTCTTCAGGTGACTTCCGAACCTTCACAAACTCGGTCACTCGGCGATCCACAATTCATCTTGGATGCTCTAGACCTGGATGCCTAACCGTCTGGAAGAAGAACAGTCTTCAAAGGAAACAAGCGTCGGATCCGCACAGGATCAATCTCTTCAGTGATGCTCAATCACTTTGGGGTTTGGTAGGTTTGGGTTTGGGATTTCCTCACTTGATGATTTTCACTCAAAGTCCTTGGAGGATGGGTTGGTCTCAAATGACAAGTGTCAGTTTCTCTCGGAGCAGCCAACCAACTAGTGGTTGTAGGGGGGCAACTATTTATAGCCTAGGGAGCAGCCTGACATGATAAGACATAAATGCCCTTCAATGATATGACCGTTAGGTGGGTAGATATTTTGGGACAGCTGGCGCGTAGCACAGCAACGGTCGGAATATTTGACTCTCAAATACCTCAGGGCTATCATGTTCCTCACTTTGTAGGCAATTCGCACTGGCGAATTCCTAACTCCTCAGTCAGAACAAATTCCTCAGAGACCAAAAGAACTTCGTCACTGTCACTGAAGAATATGACTGAACTGTGTGAGATTTCCAATGGCTTCACTCGAAGGGATTGGTAGGTGTAGGATTTTAAGTTGAGCATCACTTGGAAATTTTTCCTTAGTATTTCCTCGACCCGCTTAAACAGTACGGTGTTTCCTATGACTCTAGAAAGAGAAAATGAAACTATGAAATACAGAGTCTTCACGCTTCATGTTCCTAGAATGATTGCCAAGTCTTCAAGGTAACGCTAATTTCTTCACTTTCAAAGTCTTCAGAAAGTCTTCAGATATCCAAAGTCTTCAGTTGAAGAACTTTATTTTTAGGGGTCGACTTTCTCTGTAAATGTCAAACTCCTAATAGACTTATAGACATGTGTACACTTACAAACACATCAGTCCCTTAACCTATAAGTCTTCAATACACCAAAATCACTAAGGGGCACTAGATGCACTTACAGTTGGGGATATGACTATTGAGTTAAACCGCCCAGGAGGGGCCGGGTTAACTCACAAGGAGTCCTGTACAAAAGCCCATGACGATGAAGGCTAAGGCTATGGCGTTTCAACTATGAAGACTTAGAGGCCCAGAGCCCAATGGCGGATTAGGGCCCATAGTAGTGAACCACCATAGATGCATAACTTGTATTGTAAGTCAGGGAAAGGAGAAACCGAGACGGACACTTGTATGAGCCGGCCTCGGGATTCTGTAGACCGGCTGGGAGTCAACCTGTGTATATATAGGGACAACCCGGTGGCGGTTTAGGGACAAGAAACATCAAATCGAGAACTAGGCAAAGCATATTTGCTCCCTGGTAATCGAGACCACATCAAGAACACCACAACTGGATCGTAGGCTTTTACCTTCACAGCAAGGGGCCAAACCAGTATAAACTCCATGTGTCCGTTGTCTGGTTTAACCCCTCTAAGCTAACCCGGCCGGGATGGCTCCACGACTAAGTCCTTTCACTAGGACATCTGACGTGATAATTCCACGACAACAACAAAATAAATTCCAGCCATACAACAAAAGGCTTGTTGGCATAAAGTTTACAGTCCTTGCAGATAAAAGCACCATCATATGTATAGAAGCACAAATAATTTGACCAGAGTGCTAACGTTTCAGGTTGTAGAATCTGATGGAGCAACACGATCTTCACCTTTTTCCTCCATTGCTCTTGAACAACGAAGCGAATGTCTGATAGTCTGGTTTCAAAAACATTCATATTTTGACGACATTTGTCAACCACTATTCTTGTTTCCAAAACGACATCCATTAGGTATTAGACTTCTGTCTGGAGCACAAATATATCACTCTGTCTAGCCGGAAGATTTTGTTCAGTATGCAATTTGGACGAGGTTACCTTGACAACCAACCCAGAATTACGCAGGAAGGTGCTTTTTGCCTTTGTTAGTGGAGAGATCTTGGCCTTGCTGCGGCAAGAGGTGACAGTGTGCATGTGGTAGCCTCGTCACCTTCAGGTGTTTGTGGCTGTTCAATCATTTGTTCCATAGCTTGCTGAAAGTTTGAACTTGTAGATTAGTGTACCAGTTAAGTGACTAATGAGACAAAAACAAATAAAGTAGGTTTCATGTTTATGTTTATACATAACTTATTTTGGTGAACTACTGTAATACATTATCATGTATTGTAGTGCCTACTACATAATAAAATCACTTTCGGAACACATGTCCATGTAGCATGCCTACTGTATTGTCTATTTCCTCACATTTTTTGACATATAAGGATAAAGAGACATGGTTTAAAGTAGGATGAACATAGTATGGCATCATTCATATCATGGGCAAACATATATAAAACAAACAGGCTATTTTATCATTATGTGCGCACGTGAACATCACAACTAGATTACAGATCAAGACCACAAGAATATCCTTCACCTCTTTTAAACCATGTAAGGTGAAATGATACATTAAGACAAATGTGTATAAAAGTGAATAGAGTAACTGACATTGGTTGCAAACCAAGCAGTTAAATGAACACATCACAATACCAACCAGTTCAAAGGAAGGAGGACTAAGGACTTACAACATCGGCTTGAACTGGTGTGCTCATGCCCTTCATCTTGCTGTGTCAGGACCCTGATCCTAAGTCACACCGATCTAGCATGTAACACATCATATCACTTTGCGGCCTCATGCACGGTATTCCCATGGGTGCCACCTTACCTGGCCCGGGACCGTTTGCGCCTTTTGGCTCATGTATATGATAGTGCCACTAGCATCCATATGACAAAGAACCCAGGCTGACATGACTAGTCGTAGACCCAAAGTGGCGCTAACTTACAGGGACAGGCATACATGACCCAACAACGAACGTGGTTATCAACAACGTATGAACCCAAGTCGTAGCAAGCGACATGGACTTAAAGGAACAACATGTGACATTTCCCCGAAGGGACAGACACAGGAACGAAGAAGGACACATGCCGGCCAGCCTAAGTGTTTCGGAGCAGTAGCAAGCTACCATGGCTCAGTGGAAGCACTAGGAGACATTTCCCGGTAAGAGAGGCTACCAAGGATGAACAACTAGGTTGTCAGATCCCACACATACCAAGCATTTCAAATCATACACACAATATGCTTGATATGTGCAAATACAACATGGGGTCACAACATAACTCTGAGACTCAAAGTATTTATTCAATAGGCTCCGAGGAGCGAGATATTACAAACATGGGTCTCATGATCAAAAAGTCAGAGCATATAGGTCAAAGCACATGGGGAAGCTTAACATGTATGAGTACAGACATCTATAAATGAAAAGGCTGTGAAGCCTGACTATCTACCAGATCCTGCTGAGGGTAGAAGATCGTAGCTGAGGTAGCAAGCTAAACATCGAAGTCCAAGCGGAAATAACGGAAGTCTCTCTGCAAAAACATAAATTAAGCAAACGTGAGTACAAATGTACCCAGCAGGACTTACATCAGAACTAACTACATATCCATCAGTATCAACAAAGGGGTGGTGCAGTTTAACTGCAGCAAGCCAGCTTTGACTCGGTGGCTATACTGAACTACGGCTGCGAGTAACTCTTTTGAGGTGGCGCACAGGAGTCCACATATTCACCATATAAATACACCACTATGGATTCGTTCCCTCCTCCTTACGAGAATGCCATCCATAGCACTCACGCTTATCTTGTGTATTTTAGTGTATCCACTTTCACTTGTCTGTGAACTGTATAGGCAACCAAGTAGACCTTTACCGTGGACGCAACTATTCGAATAGATGATGTTAACCCTGCAGGGGTGTACTTCTTCACACATGCTCTCACCACTTACCGTCGTTTACACGACATGTACTCGCAACCTTCAAGCGGAAGCCCAACGAGGGTGTGGGCCACGGCCTACCTAAACACTCAAGCCTCTAGTTCAGGTTTATCGGCTATTCAGGTTCCATCCGCAGGGAGTCCGGCTGAGATTTCCACATACGGCCCTGAACGATGTGTGCAGGGTTCCCGAAACACCAAACGGGCGCCCGCTACACCGTGCCACGTGCCTACCGCATCATAGCCCACCCCTCAGGTCAGCCCTATGCACGGCCTCTAGCATACTACAAACACCAGAAACTACTTGCAACTCCTGGACAAAGGACAAGGGTGGTTAAGAAGCCCAGAGGGTCCATTAGTTTCGGGCCCAATGCATGGTAGTAGTTGAATCTTAAATCACACATAAAGATCTCAGTGCTTAAGGACGGTTCCAATAAAAGAACCCACCATGTACTCCTACATGGCCTCTCATCGATACCTTTACCAAATTGTGTTCAACACTTAGCTCACATACAGTAGGACACGTTTACAACATTCCAATTCATCCCCGATGAACTAGACGTGACTCAACTCTAAGCAGTAGCAGGCATGACAAACAAGCATGAAGGAGTAGGCACATCAGGGCTCAGACAACTCCTACTCATGCTAGTGGGTTTCATCTATTTACCGTGGCAATGACAAGTCATACAGAGGAAAAGGGGTACAACTACCGCATCAAGTAACACATGAGTCGTTGTTGTCCTAATGCAGTAAAAGAGAGCAGGAGCGAGAGAATGGGATTGTATCGGAATGAACAAGGGGGTTTTGCTTGCCTGGCACTTCTGTAGATAGTAATAGCTCTTCATCGGTGCCATTGAACTCATCGCCGAAACCACGTCTACTGCGAGGGGGCAATTACCGGCAAACAAGGAAGAACACAATCAATGCAATGCATAATATGATGCATGATCATGACATGGCAATATGAGTGTGTTGGCCTAATGCAACTACAACCAGATGGGTTTGGGTCATTTTGAACCAAAGGTTCAACCCCAAACTCAAACTATGAATTCAAATAGTGCATTATCAAAAAGGTTAAGTTGTTTCAACAAGCATGAAACCAGTATAGATGTATAAATTGGATTTTTATGATCATTTTTCATATATAACTTATTTCATTTGGAGTTATTGTTGAATTTCTATGAATTTTTGAAGTTTTGGACATTTTCTGGAATATCCTTAATAAGAATAAATCCAAAAAAAGATTAACTGCGTTAGCATGACGTTGGGGTGAAGTCAGCAGGTCAAAGGTGCCAGCCCAGGTCAAACCTGACGGCTGGGACCCACATGTCAGTGACTAACTAAACTAACCTAGTTAATTAATACTAATCTAGGTTAATTAGCAGGGCTGGCCCCAAGCGTCAGTGACCCAGGGTGGTCAAACCCTGGTCAGACAGGGTCAAACCCTGGGTCAACTCATCGGAGTTGACCTGTGGCTCATCGGCGGTGACGCCAGAGACAGCGGAGGGTGTTGGGATTCCTGCTCCAGCGACCAAATGGTCGGCTGAGGGCATCTACGTGACGCAGGCACTCGTCCGCGTCGCGTGGTGGCTGGTCACCAGCGTCGACCTTGGCAGTTGCCTGAGCTCAGGTGAGCTCGAGGTCGATGCTACGGTGGCCGGGGAAGCTCGTGCGGGGCACCTACGTGATCTACGCGGTGCGGGGAGGGAGCTGAGCACGACGGCCGACCGCTAGGTGGCCGGAGGCACGGCGGCAGTGATCACAGGCGACGGCGCGTGCGGGAGAGCAAGGTGCAGCGGCTACAGCATGCAAGAGAGGATGGATGGGGAGGATGATCAGTAGCTCACAGCGAACACGAAGAGCGGATCAGCGAGCTCGGGGAGGGGCTGAGGAAGATGGGAGATCACCGGCGATCTCGGCAGCCGAACGATGAAGACGAGGTCGGGGACGGTGTTTTGAGGCATCCAACATCGTGCGAGTCGACGGGGAGGACGAGGGCGTTGAGGTGGAGTCCATGGACACATCGGTGAGGCGAGGGAGGGCCGGTGGGCATGGCTACAACGAGGGATGGCGACGGTAGCGCTCGGGTGTGCTCGGAAGAGGAAGCAGAGGAGGGGAAAGAGGTTGAGAGAAAGCAGAGAGCGAGGGGAGAGATAGAGGGGGGCTGTGGGGCATCTCCATACGCGTCGGGGGTGCCTCGGTGGCAAGCAGGAGGTGGCCAGGGGCGGCGCGTGGGCGACAGGCAGCAGCATGATGCTCACAGCAAGGGAAGGAGAATGGAGCCCACGGTGGGCTGGGCGACCAGCTTCTGATCTTTGGGCCAGTTGGTGGCGCCAGGTAAGCTTCTGCCAGGTAAGTCCTTTCCTTTTTATTTTCTATTTTTCTATTTTTTGTAATCTTTGTGGCTTTATTTAAAATACCAAATCAATCCTAAAAATCATGAAACTGCCCATGACCACTGTTGGGAAAATATCCTACAGTAAACATTACAGTTTATGATTATTTGGGCATTTAAAATATTTTATAGCATTTAAATGCCCAAATGCAAATACTATATAATTTAATTCAGTGACCATCTATTGTCCTAGAACTGTGTGCACCATTTTTGTTAGAGGTACTAGACCAAGGCAAAGATGATGAACATTTTAGAAGGGCATTTTGGGTTCAGTGAAAATGATTTTATTTGGACACTAGTTGAATTTCATTTGTTGCTAGGGTTTATCAGCCCCCATTTCAAAGTTTCATAAATCTTGGACATGATGCATGGAGGCTAAAGCAAAGACATGCAAGACCTGAACTGGGGTTGTGACAACTCACCCCCACTAAACAAGAATTTTGTCCTGAGATTCAAGTATAGGGTAAGATTTGGGAGGAGAATTAAATGAAATAAAATTCAGAAAAGGGGTTGAATTTGTTGAGACAGAATGTTTGGATTGCCCAAAGTGGAAGGAGAGATTTTTGGGAAGATTTTACCATGTGGTGCATGGTAAAAATCATGAGTGGTTTCAAATTTGGGAGAGGATGAAAAACTCCTAGAGTTTCTTTTTGAAAGGAAATAAACTCCAAAGAATTTTCTTGAACTTTTGAGAAGAGGGAAATCAGAAAAAAATTTAAAAACCAAACACCAGAGTTGAAGGAGATGCAAAAATAAAATATTTGCTAAAGGGAAAAAGCTTTTGAGAGAGATTTTTTTGGAAGGGTTTAGAAGACCTTCTTCAAATCCAACAAATTTTTTGAAGAAAGCCAAAGTATATTTTTGGAGTGTCACAACACCTACCCCCTTAGGAAAAATCTCGTCCCCGAGATTCCAGCTGATCCTCAAATGATTGTGGGTCTCTGTCCCAAGGAAATCCTCTCTTTCCCAAGTGGCCTCACTTTCGGTGTGGTTGCTCCACTGAACTTTGAAGAACTTGATGGTTTTTTGTCGGGTTCTCCTTTCAGACTCTTCCAAGATTTTTATCGGATGCTCCCGATATGTAAGGTCTGGCTGCACGTCAATGTTTTTATGGGGTACTCATTTCTCTGGGTTGCTTACGCACTTCCTCAATTGGGAGAAGTGGAATACGTCGTGATGTCGTATAATTCTTCGGGTAAGTCGAGCTGGTATGGCCACCGTGCCTCTTCGTGCCACTATGCAGAATGGTCCGATGAACCTTGGTGCTAGCTTCCCTTTAATCTTGAATCGATGCAGGCCTCTCATAGGGGATACTCGTAGGTACACAAATTCACCGAATTCAAAATTGACTCCACGATGCTTCTGATCGTAATAACTCTTTTGTCGGCTTTGGGCTGTCTTGAGTCGGTCCTTAATCACCTTGACCTTATCTTGACCTCTTTGAGCAGGTCTAGGCGAAGATATGACTGTCTCCGATTTCCGACCAGTTTAAATTTGGGTTCGACATCTTAAGCCCATATGAGCTTCAAATGGTGCCATTTGCAGGCTGGACCGATACTTGTTGTTATATCACGAATTACTGTGTATGGTAAGCTGTCTTCCCAAGCTGGTCCCATAGGTGAGGACACATGCTCTCGGCATATCTTCTAGAATCTGGTTTACTCGCCACCGCCAATCTGTCAGGGGGTGGTATGCGGTCTTGAATGCCAGCTGAGTTCCCGAGCTTGTTGTAAGTGATCCCAAAATCGGGAGGCAATTGAGTGCCTCTGTCAAAATTATTTTCTTTGGTCCTCCATGTAAGCAAGCGATCACGGGAAAGGTAGAGCCTAGCAAGATTACGAGTGGTGTGGGTTGTCTTCACGGGGATGAAGTGTGCTACTTTAGTCAGTCTATCAGTGATGACCCATATGGCATCATGTCCGTGTCGGGACCGAGGTAGTCCAATAATAAAATCCATTCCAATCTCGTCCCATTTCCACTCGGGTATCTTATTTGGTTGCAATAGCCCGGCCGGTTTCTGGTGCTCGGCCTTGATGCGTTGACAAGCGTCACAACATGCAATAAATGTGGCTATGTCTCTTTTTATTCCATGCCACAAAAATGTTTCCTGAAGATCTTTGTACATTTTTGTTCCTCCAGGATGGATTGAATATGGAGCGGTGTGGCCTTCAGCCAGGATTTGCTGTTTAAGGTCATGTATATTTGGTACACAAAGTCTATTCCCGCACCACAATATTCCTTGCTCATTGATAACGAATTCTGAGGCCTTGCCCAAATTCATCTTCCGTTTTATGCCTTCAATGCTGGGGTGTCCACGTTGAGCCTCTTTAACCTTCTCTATTAGGGTAGAACGTAACTCTAAGTTCGACACATTGCCTTCGGTGACCACCATCAGATTGAGCTTGGCGAATTCCTGCTGGAATTCAGGTCTCAAGTTTGGCATGCTATCGTTGTTCGGACTGGGGTTCCGACTCAGAGCATCTGCTACAACATTTGCTTTGCCTGGGTGGTAGTGGATTCCAACATCATAATCCTTTACTAATTCCAACCAGCGCTTGCCGTAGAATTGAGCTCTGGTTGTGTGAAAATATACTTGAGGCTTTTGTGGTCCGTGTATATTTCTAGCGATTACCAAGTAAGAAGTGTCTCCATTCCTTGAGTGCATGAATAACTGCTGCTAATTCCAGGTCACGAGTAGGATAATTTTCCTCATGCTTGCGAAGTTGTCTGGAAACATATGCGACAACCTTGCCTTCTTGCATTAACACGCACCCGAGGCCCTTTCGAGACGCGTCACAAAATACCTCAAATTTTTTGTGTATATCTGGCAGAATTAGTACTGGTGCTGTCGTCAGTTTCCTCTTCAGTTCTTGGAAACTTTTCTCGCAGGCTTCCGTCCATTCAAACTTCTTGTCTTTCTTGAGGAGTTGCGTCATTGGCTTTGCTATGGTGGAGAATCCTTCAATAAATCTCCGGTAGTATCCTGCCATTCCCAAGAAACTTCGTACATCCGTCCACTGTTGGCTGGTGGCTTCGACCAAATCTGACCTTGACTTTTTCCGGGTCTACGGCGATACCTTCTTGGGTCAAGACGTGGCCCCGGAAAACCTACTTGCTTTAGCCAAAATTCACACTTGCTGAATTTAGCGTACAATTGATGTTTCTGAGTTCTCCTAGTACAATCCGGAGATGTTCAGCGTGTTCTTACGGTGTTTTGGAGTATACCAGAATATCATCGATAAATACGACAACAAACTTATCCATAAACTTCATGAATACTTTGTTCATGAGGTGAACAAAATATGCGGGGGCGTTTGTTAGTCCGAATGGCATTACGGTGAACTCATACAATCCGAATCTGGAGGTGAAAGTTGTCTTGGGAATATCTTCGGTTCGCACTTTCATTTGGTGGCATCCCGACCTTAAGTCAATCTTTGAGAACACCTTGGCCTGAGCGAGTTGATCGAATAAATCATTTATTCGTGGCATCGGATATTTGTTCTTGATTGTGACCATGTTTAGTGCTCGATAGTCTATGCACAATCTCAGTGTTCCATCCTTCTTTTTGGCAAACAAAATTGGTGAACCCCATGGTGAGGAACTGGCTCGTATGTACCCTTTTTCCAATAATTCCTTTATTTGCTTCTTCAGTTCTACCAATTCGGTTGGTGCGATTCTGTATGTTTTCTTGTATATGGGATCGGTTCCGGTGCTAGCTCAATGCTGAATTCTATCTCTCGATCTGGTGGCATGCCCGGTAGCTCTTCGAAATACATCCGGAAATTCACACACTCGGAACCTTGCTCATTTCAGAAATATCCACCTTGTTCAACCTCGGTTGCCGGGATATTTTCTTTCCTTGGCTGAAACCTTTATGGTCTTCCCGTGGTGATGGGTGAGAATTACGGTCCTGTTGAAGCGATCAATAAAACCTTTGTTGGTGGTTAGCCAATCCATCCCTAAGATGACATCCGGTCCTTTATTTTCCAACACGATAAGATTTGCGTGAAACTTCAACCCTTCAAACTCGATAACCACACCGACAATAATTCGGGTAACTTGCTTAATTCGGGGACTTGATGATCATAGATTTTTCCAAGGGAAGCATCGAAAAATTATTTTGCAACGCATAAAACTTTTCAAACGAATGAGTGAGAAGCTCCGACATCAAACAAAACCATGGCAGGTATTGTGTTGACAGGAAGCGAGTACGATATCCGGGGCATTTTGTGCTTCCTCTTTGGTCACGAGGTTGAGATGACCCTTCCTGTGGTTATTATTTGGGTTGAAATTGTTGCGCTTTGGCGCGAATTATTGCCTCCGTTGTTCGACTTTGGGGTCGAGTTCCTTGGCTTGGGGCCTTTGCTTGGCATAGTGCCCTTCTTCTCCTAAGCGTAGCAGGTAACGCTTTGGGCGGTATGTGGACTCCTTGTCCCTTGCATGGAAATTCTTGATTGGGCGTGAGGCGGCTTGTCGTGGGTTTTGGTGTCGATTTTTACGAACATACATCTTGCTCTGCGATGGTTGCGGGCGTGATTAGTCTGGTCCCTCTTCTGCTTGCGGAAATCTTCTAAGCTGCATCTCTCATTTTCCAAGGTAATGGCCTTATCTACCAGCGTCTTAAAATCTGGAAAGGTGTGTACGACCAATTGGCATTTAAGCGCGGGTGTCGGACCGTCTAGGAATTTCTCCATCTTTTTGTTTTCCGACATACGCTCCTCGTTGGCGTGTGAGACAAAGAGAGTAAACAGACTGTTGTGATTCAGCGCCGTCATTGTCCTTTGCTTGAGGTCATCAAATTCTCTCTTTTGATCTTCATAAGACTCTTAGGAATATGTGCCCCACGAAAACCTTCTTTAAATTCCTCCCATGTTATACTATTTTCGTTGGGGTGCATGTGTAGGAAATTTTCCCACCACGATGCGGCTGCTCCAGTGAGATAGTGCGGAGCATAAAGCACTTTCTCAAGATCTGAACAACTTTGGGCAATGATTAATTTTCTTTCCATGTCTCGTAGCCAGTCCTCGGCTTCAAGAGGTTTGTCAGTGTGAGAAAATGTTTGGGGACGTGTCTTCTGTAGCTCGGATAACTTCGATTGCTGTTGATACTGTCCACAGTGATTCCCCATATTGATGACTTGGTTCATTATTTCCTGGTGTTGCTGCTGACTTTGTTCATAAAGGCGGCACATTTGGGAAAGTGCCGTTTCAACATCCTGTTGACTTATGCGCCTGTGTGAAATTGTTTCCTTGGGGTGTGCCATAATTTTAAATGCAGCCGAGTCGGCATGGAAGCGCGTCCAGGGCGAGAGATAGTTCACTCACGGGGATATATTTTGAAACACTCATAAGAAAAGAAATTGAGCCGCAAAAATCAATAAATTCAAGAAGATGGAAAAAGGTCGCAAATGCTCCAAGATTTTTCAAGAGAATACACGTTTGCGCACGGAGAAGGACTGTCCATTACATATGTTACACACAAGCAGTAATTATACAATACATCACTCAGGATATGCGTACATAATCCTGACATGTTATTTAGTCTAATGCACTCCTCCAGATCCTACATGATGCGCAAACAAGCTACTTCCCACAGCCTATTTACATATAAACATATCATACAAGTCGGTACATCGCATGACGGCTAAGCGTACTTAGTCGGAGATGGTAAGGATTTCCCTTGGCCTGCCAAGGGTGAGGCGTAGTGAGGCTGGGGACTCAACCTCCTCTTCGGAGATAGGCTCCAGACATGAGGTGTTGCGCTGAGTTGGTGGAGGAGGTGCCTGTCTTGGGACAACTCGAACATGAGCGGGCACGAGGGGTGGTGCGAATCTAACCGGAGTAGGCGCAATGACATGGTTGAACTCCTCCCGTGGTAGGCAGGCGGCAGTGGTGGCGCGAGCGAGTAGGAGCAAATGATCTTGATGTGAGAGACGAGAGTCAGTGGCGGTGCGGCGCGTAGGGAGCTCCCTCTCCTGTTGGCGGCACAGCCATGGACTGAGTCCATGCGGGCAGCTAAAGTCGTCCACCAGGTTGTCGAAGGCTGCCTCCAAAGCTCGGAGATACTCGATAAGCATCTCAAAAGCTTAGTCCCGCTTCTCCTCTGGGGCAAGAGAATGCGTGAGTGGCAGGTATATGGCACGTGACATGGCAGGAATGGCGGTAGCGACGAGTCTTCATTGAAGGAAGGATATCCACAGACGAGCTATCACCTCGTGGGCTGCCATCTGCGGTGCATGCTTCTCTGTGGGCATGGCTCTCCCCACGAACGAGTGGCAGCTCAACTCGCCTCTCTTGAATTCCACCGCGGCTTGGTGCATGGTTAGACGGTCATTGACCTTGTGCGGAGAGAGAGAGAAGATCAAGACATCTGGCCCCATCGCGACTTGGACGATGAAGGAGAGAAGCTTGACGAACCCATCGGGCATGTTGGCGAACATCTGCGACTTCGCGATCGTTGCGACCATCTACAAAAGTAGGCAAAAATCCTGAGTAGTCAAATCATAAATTTATGTTGGTATCGTAAATTGACTACATTTGTGAAAATAATAAATAGCTCTATTATGCTAATAACCGATTAGCGATCGCACCTAGTGGCTTCCCTACAGTCGGCTGGCTCGTACCAAGCTTTTCACGACCGGTTTTTCAATAAAAATATTTATTGAGCAACCGACCTATGAAGTCCAATATGAGGAAAATCCTCCATACCGGTAGACAAAACTTTGATACAATAAGCCAGTAGCATTACAATATAACAGGGTCGGACTGAAGATGCCCAACCGATTATTACAAACACGCCGATAATTATACATGATGGCGGATGTGACACAATGGTGTGGGGTGGAATTTCTACTGACTCGAGATATGAGTGGTTGGTGGAATAACAAATGGGGTGGTTAATAAGACTACTGCACTGGCGGCTCATCGAGCGTCGAGGTGAGGCTCGATGAATTTATTTGGGTAGCGGAAGCGGATATATCACAATGACTAATCCAGGGGTCGCAGAGACTGACTGGGATTCCTCTAGGCGTCGGACTCGCTATCAAATTCTTCATCCATGAGATCGCCTTCACAAGACATCGGCCAAATCAACAAGCCGTGTGAGTACTTTGAAAGTACTCGCAAGATAGTTCGGACAAAAGATATAACAAATGAATGCATGAATGCGACATGATTAATTTTAACAATGCTCAATTTAATCAGTATAGCAAAGTAAATAAGAAGGGAGACGGCAGTAGTCCGCTCAAAAAACCCAACGAAGACAAAACTCAAAACCGATCAGATTATGCAGGCGGCGCCTCGAAGGGTGAACAAATAAGTAAAACATGCCACGGTCGGGCGTCTGGCGACACCTCATAAAGGGCTTATATTGAAATAAAATACATGCGTGCCTTGATCGGACCTCGGCGACATCACGAAAGGGCTTATAATAGAAGTAAATAATGACAATGCTACCACGGTAGACGTCTGAGCGACATCGCGAAAGGGCTTATAATGAAAGTAAATGACAATGCAGCGAATGGACGTCTGGCGACTTTGCAAAAGGGCTTATAATAAAAGTAAATGACAATGTTGCAATCGGACGTCTGAGCGACATCACAGAAAGGGCTTATAATAAAAGTAAATGACAATGCCGCAGTCGGACGTCTGAGCGACATCGCAGGAAGGGCTTATAATTCATTATTCATAACTGACAAGATATAGTGCTCACGGAAAATATTCATCACAAGACAATAAGCGGGTTAGTCCATTCGCAGGAAATAAACATTTAATACTCAAATGGTTCTCGGGAGTTTACATCACCGAGGTGACACTTGACAAGATGAGATGAACACGGTACTCGGATATGAATAAGATGAATTCAGGAATTTTGACTCTGCAGAGTTTGTACCAAAATTGTCCACAGCCAACGGATTCCGTGATCACGAAGGACTAGTTCCGTTCTGGTATTTCGGAGGAAACACAACTAGCTAGTACACACCCATCATACCTCACGTTGCCAGGAATCACCGTAGACAACGTTTAAGAAAAACTTTGAGACGGGGAGATCACAATCTCGAATAGCATGGGATCAAATTTATATACGCGCGCTCTTAGGGGTGACCCCCTCTCGGTCACAACCGGAAACACCCATGCCCCCTGACCTGATGAAAGGCTTTAATCCATGGTGTCTGGGAGGCTGATCGGACCCACGAACACCTATGGGACCGGCGGACCGAGTCCCTTTTGGTTCGGAGGGGGGCGGAGATCGCACGAAGAGCGGATCGAGGCGAAGCACACGAGCAGTTTACCCAGCTTCGGAGCTCTCCGGAGAGATAATACTCCTACTGCTGCTTGTCTAATTGTATTGTGTTCTTGCTAGGGAGCGATGAGGGCTACAAGACCTAGCGTGAGTGTTCTCTGGTTATGTTGGAATCGAACCCCCTCTATGTTGCGCATGGGCCTCCTTTTATATGCTCAAGGGGTCTCCGACAGGTGGCAACGTAGATGAGGGTACAAATGGAAAAACAGTAGTTGGTACACCTACTTGTACAGTGTACAGTGTACTCTACCTAACCACGGCGGCAAGGGACAAAAGCATTAAATTTCCGTCCACATCGCCTAAACAAAGGTCTGTGAGGGGACCGTCAGAGGCGCCACCATTCGCCACGATGGCGAGCTTGTCGGCGCCGCTTATCGCTGCTCCCGGCTGGCTGCACAGCCTCTTGACCTGTAGCGCATGGAATGGTCCCATGGCGACACGTTGGTGGATGAGCTGGAGGCAGAGATGAAGAGAGGTTGCTTGCCGCGGCAAGTGCCTTGCATGGCTGAATCCTTGTCGCGTCCGGAGGCTTGTCGCTCTCCGAGCCTTCGGCAAGCTCCTCTTGCCGGGGTCTTGTCTTCTGCGTGCCTTGAGTGGCCTTCCCGGCAAGCTCCTCTTGCCGTGGCCTTGCTTTCTTGGTTAAATACTTTGTTCTTGAATGGCTCGAGGAAACCACGGAGGATCTTGGCGGTGACCAGGCAAGCCTTGCTGCTGGGTGCTGCAGCTGCCTGCACGAAGTTCGGGATACTAGGGTACCCTACTCTAGTACACCGGCAAGGAGCCCCGGGAACTGGCCACACCTGCGGTGGAGCGCTGTTGTGCCAGCCAAAAGCAGTCTGCACGGTCACACGCGGCCTTGATCACGCCGTAACTTGCTCTGGACCCACCACGTCCCCCACGACAGCACTTTCATGCGAGCGTGGGCGTCGTGGGAGAGATCGTGGGGGTTTCTTTATTAGGAAAAGCGGGCGTCCGCCTCCCTCCTTATAAACAGGGAAACAGGGGCAGGTCGCCCACCTCGCCATTGCTGTCTCGTCTCGAAAACCACCACCGCTCCCCCTTCTTCTCTAGTGCGAAGAGAGCGCGCTCCGCCTTCGCCACAGCGCCATCAACGCCCGTCGGTCTCCTCCACCGCCTCGCCATGGCTCAAAGCCGACAAGGGAAGGGGCGTGAAGTCGGCATGGCGGCCTTCATGACCTTCTGCGAAAGGCCGGGCCATCTTCTCCCCCCAGCTCGATGCAAAGGAGCTGAGGGAGGGCTACTACCTCTTCTGGTCGACGGAGACGCGTGCGCATCCGCACACGAAGGTACTCCCCGCCACCGCTTCGGAACTAGCCCCAACTGGGTACCCTTTCTTTGCGCTTTTCTTCTATTGTGGGCTCTGCGCGCCCTTTTCTGAATTCTTCTGCGATGTCATGAACACCTACGGGCTTCGCCTCCTTGATTTCACCCCCAATGCTGTTTTCGCACACCTTTGCGAAAACTTTGTCGGGATGTCATGACCATGGCAGTTTTCGCACACCTTTGGGGAAACTTTGTCGGGATCCACCCAAACGTAGCCCTCTTCCGCCACTTCTTCATGCCCCGCGTTGAGAGAGGGGAGCCGCTTGCCGGAGGGATTGCTTGGGTCTCCAGGATCGGCAAGAAAGAAGCTTATTTGGAAGGAGAGTTCCGTAGCAAATGGGAGGAGTGGAGAGCCAACTGGTGTTGGATCGTTGAGGAGAACCCGCAGCCCTTCACTGCCCTGCGCCAAACCCCAATAGTCTTGTGACAGCGATTGGAGCAACTTGGCGCCGGAAGATGCTAGGTTGAAGATTGCTGTGACCCGGATCTTGCGCCTCAGGCTGCCGGACTCACTTGTAAAGGCTAGCTTGGCGCAGATTTCCTTCGCCAGCAGACGCTTCCCTTGCGGGAGAGGAGGAGACCTGCTTGGGAGTTCCAAAGCATAGCGGACATCATGAGGCTGCGCCGGGCCTCAAGCTGGAATTTCACTTTGTCTTGGAGTTGGATGCGATGCTGCTAGAGCTGTTCAAGCACGACCCGATCACCTCGAGTGGTTTAGGTTGCCGAGGGGTGCGTCCCATTGTCTGCAACAATTCTGCGCTCGACCGCATCCGTGCCATGATGCCGTTATGCGATTCTCATGGGATCGTTCCAACCTGGCAAGAGCCTGCGAGACGACGTCGTGCGGCAATTCTTGACAGTTTGGAAGAAATGCCGATCCGCCCGAACGGCGAAGAAGCTCACCCGCGACACCACCGACGGCGAGATGCAGCGCATTGCCACGGTGGAGGAGGCGGCAAGAATGCCGCCATGGCGTCTTCGGGTACACCGTGGAGGAGGCAGATGCAGCGAGGCGGCAAGCCTTGCCGGCGAAGGGAGTTCGCGGTGAGGAAGAGCTTGCCGAATCCGAGGCCGAGTCGAGCGAACCAGCCGAGGGCGCTTCTTCCCCACCATCCAGCAGCTTGCCGCAAACGGAGTCCCCGGCTCCGCCAAAGAAGCGTCTCCGCAAGGCCGGAGACGAGACGGGGCGGCAGACGGGCCAGCAGCCACAGCGCCGCGCGACGCGCTCTACTGCGGCAAGCAATGTTGCCGCGGGAGCACCCCACACTGCTGCGACAAACCGGGGCGGGATCCTCCCAGGCCACCGCCGACACCTCCGCCAAGCGGCCAAGAGAGCCCACTCCTCCGCCTTGTCGCACCGGAGGCGAGCCGGAGTTTGATCTCTCTGCGCTCAGCTCCGACGAGGAAGAAGAAGAGTAAGCTTCAACATTGTGCTTGTATTTCTTCAATTTTGTTGCTTCATCTTGAATCCGATTTGCTTCGTTCTGAACTCTTTCCCTTGCAGGACGCTGGCCCAGAGAGCGTCGAAGAGAGCCAAGACCCCGGTGGTCGTTATTGGGGACTAGCCACCCGTGGCAACAGGAGGCGCGTCTGAGACCCCCTTGCCGGACCTGGCAACCCTTCCTCAAAGCAGCCCCCAGCACAGCCCCCGGAGTAAGTATGCGGTTTTCTCCTTACTGTTAGGTGTGCATGGGTGCTCCTTCTTCATTGATATCTGACTGTTGGTTTATGTAGGAGCAGAGCAGCCTCATCAGGAGGGCCCGGAAGCCGCCCCCGAAATTCTATCTGCTTCGACTACGCCGCCAAGGGAGGATTCTCCGGCAAGGGAGCCTTCTCCGGCAAGGGAGCCTTCTCCGGCAAGGGGCAGCTCTCCGGCAAGGGACGACACCAGCGATCCCTTGGCGGCGGAGACCATGACCGCAGCCCCCGGCGCAGGTAACCCTCTTGCGCGAAAATTTCCCTTGGGCTCGTTTTCTTCTGTTTTTCTCTTTGAACATTGGCTTGACTGTTCTTTCTCCGTCCGCCACAGAGCCGATGGAGACCGAGGTCGCCGGCGAGGAGAGACCTTGTAAGCAAAACTAGTGAAGCCGTCGCTGTGGGAGAAGAAGCCGACGCTGACGAGCCTGCCGGCGAAGAGGCCACCGAGGCTGCCGCCGCAGAAGTTGGCGAGGGGTCTGGCGATCGCACTGACGGCCCTGAGGCCGCAGGAGCGCCAGGCGCTACACCGACCGCCGATTCCCCCGCCGCTGCTGGCGCGTTAGGCTCCGAAGAGCCCCAGCCCGGCGCCTACTTGAAGGCCGACGACGGCGTCTTCATCAAGCTCCCATGGGAGTCGAGCTCCAGGGTGCCGGTCGAAGGAGAGACCTTCGACGGAGAGCTGCTCGCCTTCGGCTGGTGACGCCAGTGGACGCGCCAAGCAGCAAGGCGGCGAAGTCTGAGGAGGAGCAGCTGCTTGAAGAATGCTGTCGCTCTACCGTGCCCTTGACAAGCCAAGTTGGAGTCAGGGAAGCACTTGTCGCGAGGCGAGGAGGCGGACATGGAGAAAGCGAGAAGAGCTCCGGGCCGCCAACCAAGAAACTCTCTCGGGCAATAGCAGAAGAGCGGGGCGACTTCTTGAAGAGCGCACAACCTTCATCCTTGAGAAGGCTGAGGTCGAGGAGCAGCAAAGGCTTGCTGCCGAGAAGCTATCTGCGCCAAGAAGAAGGCGAGTTAGGCGCAGCGGAAGATCAATCTTGACAGCTATGAGGAAGAGCTTGTCCCGCGAGGAGTCACTTGGCGGGGCTCTTAAGAAGCGAAGGATGCTTTGCCGCGGCCGAGGCCGCCAAGTAAGAGTTGGAGACGAAGGTGGCATAGGCTGAGGCCGATCTCGAGAGCGGCGAGGAGCTTGCTGCGCTCAAGCACGGCCTTGAAGGACGCCTACACTCTTGGTGAGCTGCAGGGCCGTCTCGCCGATAGGGAGCAAGGAGCTCGGCGCCGCCAAGGATTCCAAGGCAGATCTTGAGCTGAAGCTGGCCACCACGATGCACGAGCTGGACGGCGCCAAGGAGCGGGAGGTGGGCCTGTTGGAGAAGATCAAGGACAACGAGGAGCTGCTGGCGAATGTTGCCACCAGGCGCCTTGAGGGAGAGTGTGGAGCCTTTGGACCGAAGGTCTCGTGGATCTTGCGCCGCCATCCACAGCAATGATGGAGCTGGGGATGGTGGATCTTGGATACTCCTCCGTGAGCACATCCAACCCAGCGCCAAGCTTAGCTTATTCTTCAAGGGCGTGGTGACGGGTCTCCAGCGACTCCGGGAAGAGATCCCAAAGCAGCTGGCCGAGGAATCGCGCCAGATCTGTGAAGGAGCCCTCCAGAAGGTGTTGATGAAGGTGGCCTTCCGCAATCTGGGCCTCAACCTCAACGGCGTCCTCAGATCCTTGCCGCCAGATGCCGATGTGGAGGCGCTCAAAGCCCTTGTCGCACCCATTGTGGACAAGGTGGGCAAGATCAAGAGGGTTGATGGCGACCCGCGTGAACTAGGCCGCCAATTTTATCTTTCCTTGTCATTGCCGATCATGTTTAGAACAATTTATTAGATCTGTGACAAGCTATTTTGTAATATAACTCTATCTTAGGCGATGATTGCAATGTTATTTCCTTTACTTGATTCCTTCCTTTGCGTTTTTGCCCTCGCTTTTAGGGAACTTGTCGGTCTGAGCACCTTGTCATGAAGCCGAAGTGCGGAACGCGTCGGCCTTTGGCGGTGCCGCCTCCGACAAGCAACCTTGTCGCGACTAGCTGCAGCTCACTTAAGTTGTTGAGCGGACTCGAAACAAAGTAAGGGCGCGACTAGCTGCAAGTTGGTTCCTCCGCGCACAGGTTTTCCATACAAAGTACTATCGTTCGAGGAAGATAACTTAAAAATTTAAGAACTGATTGCTCAAACTTGGGCAACTTAGCTTTTCTGTCGTTTGCTTCCCGATAAGGCGAAACTTCCTCGAGCGACGCTTGGTCCATAGTATTATCTTCTCCTTCCCCCCAAAGATGCCGGGGAGGCTGATCGGACCCACGAACACCTATGGGACCGGCGGACCGAGTCCCTTTTGGTTCGGAGGGGGGCGGAGATCGCACGAAGAGCGGATCGAGGCGAAGCACACGAGCAATTTACCCAGCTTCGGAGCTCTCCGGAGAGATAATACTCCTACTGCTGCTTGTCTGATTGTATTGTGTTCTTGCTAGGGAGCGATGAGAGCTACAAGACCTAGCGTGGGTGTTCTCTGGTTGCGTTGAATCGAACCCCTCTACGTTAGCATGGGCCTCCTTTTATATGCTCAAGGGGTCTCCGTCGGTGGCAAGCGTAGATGAGGGTACAAATGGAAAAACAGTAGTTGGTACACCTACTTATGCGATTATGCAGTGTACTCTACCTAACCACGACGGCAAGGGACAAAAGCATTAAATGCCCGTCCACAATCGCCCTAAACAAAGTCTGTGAGGACGTCGGGAGGCGCCACCGTTCGCCACGATGGCGAGCTTGTCGGCGCCGCTTATCGCTGCTCCCGCTGGCTGCCTGACCTCTTGACACTGTAGCGCATGGAATGGTCCCATGGCGAGGGCGTTGGTGGATGAGCTGGAGGCGGAGATGAAGAGAGTTACTGCCGCGGCAAGTGCCTTGCAGCGGCTTAATCCTGTCGCGTCCGGAGGCTTGTCGCTCTCGAGCCTTCCCGACAAGCTCCTCTTGCCGGGGTCTTGTCTTCTTTCTGCGTGCCTTGAGTGGCCTTCCCGGCAAGCTCCTCTTGCCGTGGCCTTGCCTTCTTGGTTAAATACTTTGTTCTTGAATGGCTCGGAGGAACCACGGAAGATCTTAGCGGTGACAGGCAAGCCTTGCCGCGAGGAGTCTTGCAACTTGCCGTGCACGAAGTTCGGGATACTAGGGTACCCCTACTCTAGTACACCGACAGAGCCCCGGCCTGGGCCACACATGGTGCCAGCGCTGTTGGGCACAGGCCCAAAGCGATCTGCAGTCACACGCGGCCTTGATCACGCCATAACACTCTGGACCCACCACGTCCCCCACGAACAGCACACGCCCGAGCGTGGGCGTCGTGGGAGAGATAAATGGCGGGTTTCTTTATTAGGAAAAGCGGGCGTCCGCCCCCTCCCTCCTCCTTATAAACAGGGGAAGCAGGGCAGGTCGCCCACCTCGCCATTGCTGTCTCGTCTCGAAAACCACCGCCGCTCCCCCTTCTTCTCTAGTGCGAAGAGAACAGCGCTCCGCCCCTTTTCGCCCGCAAGCGCCATCAACGCCCGTCGGTCTCCTCCACCGCCTCCGCCATGGCTCCGGAAGCCGACAAGGGAAGGGCGTGAAGTCGGCCGAGGCGCAGCTGACTCGTGGCACTTTGCGAAAGGCGGGCCATCTTCTCCCATTTCGATGCAAAGGAGGCGAGGAGGCTACTACCTCTTCTGGTCAACGGAGACGCGTGCGCATCCGTGCACAAAGGTACTCCCCGCCACCGCTTCGGAACTAGCCCCAACTGGGTACCCTTTCTTTGCGCTTTTCTTCTATTGCGGGCTCTGCGCGCCCTTTTCTGAATTCTTCTGCGATGTCATGAACACCTACGGGCTTCACCTCCTTGATTTCACCCCCAATGCTGTTTTCGCACACCTTTGCGAAAACTTTGTCGGGATGTCATGACCATGGCAGTTTTCGCACACCTTTGGGGAAACTTTGTCGGGATCCACCCAAACGTAGTCCTCTTCCGCCACTTCTTCATGCCCCGCGTTGAGAGAGGGGAGCCGCTTGCCGGAGGGATTGCTTGGGTCTCCAGGATCGGCAAGAAAGAATCTTATTTGGAAGGAGAGTTCCGTAGCAAATGGGAGGAGTGGAGAGCCAACCGGTGTTGGATCGTTGAGGAGAACCCTTGGCCCTTCAACGCCTGCGCCAAACCCCAATAGTGCGCGGCAGCGATTGGAGCAACTTGGCGCCGGAAGATGCTAGGTTGAAGATTCTTTGTGACCGGATCTTGCGCCTCGGGCTTCTTGCGGACTCACTTGTAAGGCGCGGTTGGCGAGATTTCCTTCGCGCGACGCATCTCCCTTGCGGGAGAGGAGGAGACCTGCTTGGGAGTTCCAAAACGCCGGACATCATGAGGTTGCGCCGGGCCTCAACTGGAATTTCACTGCATCTTGGAGTTGGATGCGATGCTGCTAGAGCTGTTCAAGCACGACCCCTTTCTACCAGAGTGGTTTAGGTTGGCGAGGGGTGTCGTCCCATTGTGCAACAATTCTGCGCTCGACCGCATCCGTGCCATGATGCCGTTGTGCGATTCTCATGGGATCGTTCCAACCTGGCAAGAGCCCGCGGACAACGTCGTGCGGCAATTCTTCGACAGCTTGGAAGAAATGTCGATCCGCCCGGACGAAAGCGAAGAAGCTCACCCGCTGACACCACCGACGCACGAGGTGCAGCGCGATTGCCACCAATTTGGAGGAGGCGGCGGCCGCTGATTACCGCTGGCGTCTTCGGTACACCGTGGAGGAGGCAGATGCAGAGAGGCGTAAGCCTTGCCCGGCGAAGGGAGTTCGCCGGTGAGGAAGAGCTTGCCGAATCCGAGGCCGAGTCGAGCGAACCAGCCGAGGGCGCTTCTTCCCCACCATCCAAATAGTTGTCGCAACGGAGCCCACGGCTCCGCTAAAGAAGCGCCTCTCCGCAAGGCCGGAGACGAGACGGGCGGCAGACGGGCCAACAGCGCAGCTAAGAAGCGACGCCGCCTACAAGGGTAAGCAATGTTGCTGAGGAGCACCCTACACTGCTGCAACAACTGGGGCGGGATCCTCCCAGGCCACCGCCGACACCTCCGCCAAGCGGCCAAGAGAGCCCACTCCTCCGCCTTGTCGCACCGGAGGCGAGCCGGAGTTTGATCTCTCCGCGCTCAGCTCCGACGAGGAAGAAGAAGAGTAAGCTTCAACATTGTGCTTGTATTTCTTCAATTTTGTTTCTTCATCTTGAATCTGATTTGCTTCGTTCTGAACGCTTTCCCTTTCAGGACGCTGGCCCAGAGAGCGTCGAAGAGAGCCAAGACCCCGGTGGTCGTCATTGAGGACGAGCCACCCGTGGCAACAGGAGGCGCGTCTGAGACCCCCTTTGGACACAGCAACCTTCCTCAAAGCAGCCCCAAGACAGCCCCGGAGTAAGTATGCGGTTTTCTCCTTCTTGTTAGGTGTGCATGGGTGCTCCTTCTTCATTGATATCATTGTTGGTTTATGTAGGAGCAGAGCAGCCTCATCGGGAGGGCCCGGAAGCCGCCCAAATTCTATCTGCCGATTACGCCCGCCAAGGGAGGATTCTCGGCAAGGAGCCTTCTCGGCAAGGGAGCCTTCTCCGCAGCAAGGGCAGCTCTCCGCAAGGGGCGACACCAGCGATCCCTTGGCGGCGGAGACCATGACCGCAGCCCGGCGCCAGTAACCTCTCTTGCCAAAATTTCCCTTGGGCTCGTTTTCTTCTGTTTTCTCTTTGAACATTTGCTTGTTGTTCTTTCTCCGTCCGCCACAGAGCCGATGGAGACCGAGGTCGCTGGCGAGGAGGACGCTGCTAACACCGACGAAGCCGCCGTGGGAGAAGAAGCCCGGCGACGAGCCTGCCGGGCGAAGAGGCCACTGAGCTGCCGCCAGAAAGCCGGGCGAGGGTCTGGCGATCAGACCGACGGCCTGAGGCCGCAGGAGCGCCAGGCGCTACACCGACCGCCGATTCCCCCGCCGCTGCTGCAGCGTCAGGCTCCGAAGAGCCCCAGCCCGGCGCCTATTTGAAGGCCGGCGACGGCGTCTTCATCAGGCTCCCATGGGAGTTGAGCTCCAGGGCACCGGTCGAAGGAGAGACCTTCGACGGAGAGCTGCTCGCCTCATTGGCCGTGACAGTGGACGCCAAGCAGCGGCAGCGGCGAAGTCTCGAGGAGGAGCAGCTGCTGAAGAAGCTGATGTCGCTCTACCGTGCCCGACAAGCCAAGTTGGAGTCCCGGGAAGCACTTGTCGCGAGGGCGGGAGAAGACATGGAGAAGCGCTCAGAAGAGCTCCGGGGCGACAACCCAGAAGCTCTCAGTAACGTAGCAGAAGAGCGGGAGCGACTCGCTGAAGAGAGCACATCCTTCATCCTAGAGAAGGCCGAGGACGAGGAGCAGCAAAGGCTTGATGCCGAGAAGCTATCTGCATAAGAAGGCGAAAGTTGGCGCCATGGAAGATCAATCTTGACAGCTATGAGGAAGAGCTTGTCGCGCGAGGAGTCACTTGGCGGGGCTCTTAAGGAAGCGGGCGATGCCGCCAGCCGCCGAGGCCGCCAAGAAAGAGTTGGAGACGAAGGTGATGCAGCCGAGGCCAGCCTGTAAGAGCAGCGAGGGAGCTTGCGCTCAAGCACGAGCGCGAGAAGGACGCCTACACTCTTGGCGAGCTGCAGGGCCGTCTCGCCGATAGGAGCAAGGAGCTCGACGCCGCCAAGGATTCCAAGGCAGATCTTGAGCTGAAGCTGGCCACCCTGATGCAGACGCTGGACGGCGCCAAGGAGCGGGAGGTGGGCCTGTTGGAGAAGATCAAGGCCAACGAGGAGCTGCTGGCGAATGCTAGGTCTTGTAGCCCTCATCGCTCCCTAGCAAGAACACAATACAATTAGACAAGCAGCAGTAGGAGTATTATCTCTCCGGAGAGCTCCGAAGCTGGGTACACTGCTCGTGTGCTTCGCCTCGATCCGCTCCTCGAGCGATCTCCGCCCCCCTCCGAACCCCAAGGCACTCGGTCCGCCGGTCCCATAGGTGTTCGTTGGTACGATCAGCCTCCCGACATCTTTGGCGTGCCAGGTAGGGGGCGTCGAGGCTGTGTGAACCTGATCCGGCGTTCACACGAGCAACATCTTCATCATCTTCAACATCTTCATCAACATGCCACCGAAGAAGAAGGCTTCAGCGGCAGTGGAGCCGTCCGCGTCGAACCCACCATCACCGGATCAAACGGGTGGTGGAGCAGACACTGGCGGAAGAACGGGCGCCGGCGAAGGAGTTCGTGACGCTGCCAAGTCCAAGGACAAGGCCGCGCAAACCTCGGCGTCCGTACATGTCCCGCGCCCATCTCAGGAGCTGCGGGACCAACAGCGACATGGTATTAACAATACCAAACGCTCGTTGGATCAAGACCGAGCTGGAGGATCTCGAGGCCCTCAAGACCAGCGTGCGCCAACATGCTGGCACGGCGAGGTACGGTCGCTCGACGAGATGCTGCTCCTTCTAACATAGTTAGAAGTCCGAGCATATCCCGCCTCGCACCGTTCACCATTGCCACCCACCACTCCAGCGGAAGCCTTGGCGAGAGCTCAATCGCTTCCCTCGACTACCCTCCAACAGCCGACAAGGTTGACGAATGGAGGGCCACCATCCAGAGTCTCATCGGCTTCGCCAACGGTGACGCTCCGTGGCAACCGAGTGCGTCGCTGCCGCGGCAAGACGACAAGGCACGAGCCAGTGGCGACGAGACTTGTGGAGGTGCAACCACCATGCACTCTCCGCCCCGAAGGCCAAGATCGCCGACTAGCCGGATCCACCTCGACAGCGACTCCACTGCGTCATCGGATCCACGAGCTCGCCGCGATCAGCGCCAAGTTCTTCAGGAACGACAACAAGAAGACGCTTGAACTCGTGACGAAGCGCCCGAAGAGAAGCGGCGTCGGGCCGCATTCAACGCTACTGGGCCTTATATCGATATGCATGCGCCGAAGAACCAGCGACTTGCCGTCAGACGCTGTAGGTTGCCCTGCGTTCACTCATGAGCTGCGGCAAGTCCAAAGGGCCCAAAGCAATAAGAATTTCAAGCCAGACGTGCGGAGAAGTATGATGGCGGACGCATCCGTCGGAGTTCCTCGGCATCTACACCATCGCGGTGCAAGCTGCAGGGGACGAAGACGACAAGATCCTCGCCAACTACTTCCACCGGTACTCAAGTCCAATGTCAGATCTTGGCTCATGCACTTGCCGGACAGCTCCATATCCTCTTGGGCAGACCTATGCTATCAGTTTGTTGGCGCCTTCACAGGTGGCCACAAGCCTCATGGCCAGGAAAGTGACCTTCATCCGCCGCCCGAAGGAAGGAGAGTCCCTGCGCAAGTTCATTCGGAGATTCACCGTGTGCACTACAACATCCCAGATGTCCACCCTCTGCGGTGATCCAGCGCTGCTTCATCGAACGTGCGGAACCGCAGGATGAGGGAGGAGATGGCGATGTGCAAAGTCAAGGACGTCGGTGAGCTGTATGCCTTGGGCGACAAGTGTGCACGCGTCTTGAGGAAGGGAGGAGACTCGTGAGAGAATGCTGAAGCAGGATCTCGACAAGGAGGAGACCGCCCGACAAAGAAGAGCCGCGGGCGGGGCAACAAGAAGAAAGAAAGGCAGAGAAGTGCTAGCTGTTGAGCAGTCCGGCAATGGAGGTGGCGACAAAAGAACGCCAAGGCTGGTGGCTCCGGCAAGGAGGTTGCCCCGACGCCAACCACCGGTCTGTGGCGGCCGCCGACAAGCTGTGACGGCTCCGCAAGATCTTGCAAGATCCACCGCACCAAGGGCCATGACCTCCAGAGCTGCAAGAAGGTAGAGCAGCTTGTCGAGCAACAGAAAGCTGAATACGAGAGACGCGACAAGGAGAAGGCCCAAGAAGGTGCTGGGGGAGTTAGCAAGAAGCGACCCGGCCGGGGAGGACACCGAGGCAAGGCCAAGCAGCGGCAAGGAGACAGACCTCCCCGCGGCCGCGACAAGGATGAAGATGACGACGGCGATGAAGATATGGAAAACGACGAGACCGATGAGCAGGAGTTTCAGAAAGCTACAGAGGTCCTCTGCGTTGACGGAGGTGCTTCCCTGCATACTTCCCACCGCCAACTCAAGCAGTGGATGTGGGAAGTTAATGCAGCTGAACCATCCGTAGAGTCACGCAAGCCTCTGAAGTGGTCCAGCACGCCTATCATCTTTGATATTGAGAACCATCCTGATCGCATAACTGTGGTCGGGTGCTTGCCGATGTTGGTCTCACCAACCATCCGCAACCTCAAGGTCACCAAGATGCTAGTTGACGGCGGGGCCGGCTTAAACCTGATCTCCTCCGCGGTGCTCCAGAAGCTTCAGATCCCGGAGAGCGAGCTCGAAGAGACTGGCACATTCCAAGGAATCAATCCAGGAAGGAGCAAGCCGAAGGGGAAGATCACGTTCTTGCGGTAACATTTGGCAGTGAGCTGAACTTTAGGACCGAGAGGGTCACATTCGACGTTGCTGATTTCCCATTGCCTTACAATGGGATACTTGGCCGCCCAAAGACTCGCTAAGTTCATGGCAGCCTCTCATTATGCATACAACTTACTCAAGATGCCGGGCCGATAAGCATCATCTCTGTCCATGGCGACAAGAAGGATGCTCTTATCTGTGCCGACAAGATCTACCGGGAAGCAGCAGCTGCAGAAAGCAAAACACTTGCCGCTGAAGCTCCGAGGGAAGAAGACCAAGTCCGGCAAGAACTCGATGCCCACTCCGGCAAGCGCACCTCTTGGTCTTCGCGTTCTTGTCGAGGACGCACCATCGAGCTCCACCGGCAAGTGCAAGAGGACGATGGCAGCTCCGCCAAAGACCAAGAAGATGTCCGCCAAGGAGGACGGCGCTGGTGGTACCTTCACCATCAGTGCCTCTCTCGACCCTAAATAGGAAGGCGCGCTCGTTGCTTTCCTGCGGGCGAACGTCGACGTGTTTGCATGGCAACCGCCTGACATCCCCGGTGTTCCCAGGAAAGTAATTGAGCATCACTTAGCTCCCTGTCCTCATGCGCGACCCGTCAAGCAGAAAGTCAGGAAGCAGGCAGTGGAGCGCCAAGAATTCATCGCGGAAGAGATCAAGAAATTGGAAGCAGCAGGCCTTGTCAGAGGAGTGCTCCATCCTACGTGGTTGGCCAATCCTGTAGTTGTGCGCAAGGAAAATGGGAAATGGAGACTTTGTATTGACTTCACAGATGTTAATAAAGCTTGTCCCAAAGACCCGTTTCCCTTGCCGCACATCGACCAGATTGTTGACTCCACGGCTGGATGTGAGTTGCTTTCATTTCTTGATGCATACTCAGGATATCATCAGATCTTCATGGCGGAAGAGGATGAGGAGAAAACCGCATTCATTACTCCATGTGGCACATACTGTTTCATACGGATGCCTTTCGGTTTGAAGAATGCTGGTTCAACGTTTGCAAGAGTAGTCCATGACGCTTTTGAGCCGCAAATGCACAGAAATGTAGAAGCCTACATGGATGACATAGTGGTCAAGAGCAAGGACAAAGCAACTCTGGTTCAAGATTTGGATGAGACCTTTGCAAATCTGCGCGCAAGATCAACCTCAAGCTCAACCCCGAGAAGTGCGTGTTCGAGTCCCTTCCGCAAGCTTCTCGGGTTCTTCGTGTCTCGGCGGGGAATTGAAGCCAATCCCGACAAGATCAAGGCCATTGAGCAGATTGAAGCACCAAAGCGCGTCAAGGATGTCACGAAGACTTGCCGGTTGCGTGGCTGCTCTCGGCAGGTTTATCTCTAGGTTCATCTTGAGCAGCGCCCTGCTATTTTTCAAGATTTTGAAAAAGGCAGGTCGAATGAAATGGACTCCCGAAGCGGAGGCTGCGCTGCAGGACTTAAAGAGGTACCTGTCCTCCACTCCAATACTTGTCGCACCTAAGCCACAAGAGAAGTTGCTGCTATATATAGCGGCAACCAATCAAGTGGTTAGTGTTGCGTTAGTAGCGGAGAGGGAGGCGGACGATGAGTCGGCAACCATGGCAGATACATCCAGCGACAAGCAAGGCACTTCACCGACAAGCTCTGGTCCCGACTAGGACGGATTCAAGCAGCATACGAGAAGATGCGAGAAAAGGATGGTGCAGCGCCCATTTTACTTTGTCGGTTCCCTCCCTGTGGGGCTAGATCAAGGTACTCTGGTGTGCATAAATTGCTTTTCGGCCTCCTCATGGCCTCGAGAAAGCTGCGCCATTACTTCCAAGCACATGAGATAACAGTCGTTACTCGCTTTCACCGAAGAGGATCTTGCAAAATCCGTAAGCGGTTTAGTGTAGGATTGTCGAGTGGGCACTGGAACTGTCACGCTTTGGCCTCAAGTTTGAAAGCACATCAACTATCCAAAGCAGAGCATTGGCAGAGTTCATAGCGGAATGGACCCCAACGCAAGATGAAGAAACTCCAGAGACGAGCATTCCCGTCAAGGAAGCAAGCAAAGAGTGGCTGATGTACTTTGATGGTGCCTTCTAGCTGCAAAGCGCCGGTGCCGGCGTGCTGCTTGTCGCACCCACCGGAGAGCACCTCAAGTACGTAGTCCGGATGCACTTTCCCAAGGAGCAAGCAACAAACAATACAAAGAGTATGAAGGTTTGCTTGCGGTCTCAGATCGCAGTGGACCTTGGGATCAAGAAGCTTATTATGCAGGGTGATTCGCAGCTTGTTGTCCGCCAAGTGAACAAAGATTATCGAGTCCATTGATGGAAGCCTACGTTGATGAAGTGAGAAAGCTAGAAGAACACTTTGACGGCCTACAAATGGAACATGTTCCAAGAGCTCGTAATGATATTGCCGATGGTTCGCCAAAGTGCGCTGCACTTAAGTTGCACTGTGGAACCAGGGATTTTTGTGCTCAAGCTAACTCAACCAACCGTAACACCATCAATCGGACAGAGCAAGAAGAGGAAGTTGATCTCCGGTGACTACTTTCGGCAGAGCTTCCAAGCCGCCGCCAAGAAGGTCCCCAAGATCGACACCAACAGAAATGAGGGGCAGTCTGCTCCGACAAGCCCTGTGGTTTGTTTACGTTGAAGCGTACGCTCCCGACAAGTTTTGCTCCGGCAGCTTGCGAACGTCAAGCTCGGTGAGCCGCAGAGTTCTTGCCATGGAAGATGATGTTCCGCAGCAGCAGATGTGCCTTTAGTCCTTGTTGTCGAGCCAAGAAGCTCCAAAGATGGGCGCAGCAGATTGTCCATTTCCTTCAGACAGAGAACTTCCCGAAGAGCAAGAAGAAGCTGAAAGAGTAGCCCGGCAGTCAAGTATGTACCAGTTTATCGACAAAGACACCTGCATGTAAGAAGACCGAACGGTGTGAAATTGAAGTGTACTTGCCGGGAAGATGGACAAAAGCTGTTGGCAGAGATACATGGAGGCATATGTGGTCATCACATTACAAGAAGAGCACTTGCCGGCAAAGCTTTCCGGCAAGGTTTCTTCGCCGACAGCCCTCCGGGATGCAATCGCACAAGTAACCAAGTGTGAAGCGTGCAAGGTTCCATTCCAAACAGATACACCAGCCAGCTCAAGCTCTCCAGACGATCCCTTTATCCTGGCCATTTTCGATGCTGGGGCTCGACATCCTCGGCCCCTTCCCGAAGCTGTCGGGGCTTTGAGTACTTGTGCGTCGCCATCGACAAGTTCACAAAGTGGCCGGAAGTGGAAGCAGTGAGGAAGGTGACAGCACAGTCAGCAGTCAAGTTCTTCAGGTTGATTGTTTGCCGTTTCGGAATCCCTAACAGGATCATCACCGACAACGGCACACAATTTACGAGTCGCACCTTCATGCAGTACGTCCAAGATCTTGGCGCCAAGGTCTGCGCTTCATTGCTCATCCGAGAAGCAACGGTCAAGCGAGAGGGCAATGCTGAAGTGCTACGCGGTCTCAAGACCAGAACTTTCGACTGTGCTGCACAAGTGCGGAAGAAAGCTGGATTGAGGAGCTGCCGGTGGTTGTTTGGTCGATCAGATTTGATCGCCAAATCGAGCCACCGCCGACACCTTTTGCTCTAGTCTATGGAGCAGAGGCAGTTCTCCCCACGGAACTCGTATACGGGTCACCTCGAGTACTCGCTTATGATGAGCTTTAGCAAGAGCAGCTGCGACAAGATGACGCGCTGCTCCTTGAGGAGGACCGTCTTCAGGCCGTTGTACGAGCTGCTCGTTACCAGCAAGCTTTGCGTCGCTACCATAGCCGCAAAGTTAGTGCCAGAAGCCTCGAGGAAGGCGACCTTGTTCTTCGGCGCGTTCAGTCCGCCAAGAATTCAAACAAGTTGACGCCGAAGTGGGAAGGCCCTTATCGGGTGAAACGAGTCACTAGGCTTGGCGCTGTCCGCCTTGAGACCGAAGATGGCATTCCGGTGAGCAACTCCTGGAACATTGAGCATCTTCGTAAGTTTTACCCGTGAGGGCACGGTTGCGGAACCTGCTCGGCAACCACCTTTTGTACAAGTCTTGCCGATGTTGCATGTAATCCTTTGTACAAAGCCGCCGCAGATCCGTGCATAAGTAAAGCTCATGTGTTGCGCACAACTTGTCAAAGTCATGCTTTCATCATTTTATTGCATGTTTTGGCTAACACTTTGTGTAGCACCCACACCCGGTAAGCAATATCGAGCCGCTGGGCTCCATAACTTTATTTTCTCTTCTTTCTCTTTTCTCAAAGAAAGGAAGCCAAAGATGTCGGGGAGGCTGATCGGACCCACGAACACCTATGGGACCGGCGGACCGAGTCCCTTTTGGTTCGGAGGGGGGCGGAGATCGCACGGAGCCGGATCGAGGCGAAGCACACGAGCAGTTTACCCAGCTTCGGAGCTCTCCGGAGAGATAATACTCCTACTTCTGCTTGTCTAATTGTATTGTGTTCTTGCTAGGGAGCGATGAGGGCTACAAGACCTAGCGTGAGTGTTCTCTGGTTACGTTGGAATCGAACCCCCTCTACGTTGCGCATGGGCCTCCTTTTATATGCTCAAGGGGTCTCCGACAGGTGGCAACGTAGATGAGGGTACAAATGGAAAAACAGTAGTTGGTACACCTACTTGTACAGTGTACAGTGTACTCTACCTAACCCTGACGGCAAGGGACAAAAGCATTAAATGCCCATCCCTGTCGCCTAAACAGTGCAACAGGGACCGTCAGGAGCGCCACCGTTCGCCACGATGGCGAGCTTGTCAGCGCCGCTTATCGCTGCTCCCCGCTGGCTGCACAACCTCTTGACACGCGCGCATGGAATTGTCCCATGGCGACACGTTGGTGGATGAGCTGGAGCGGAGATGAAGAGAGGTTGCCTGCCGCGGCAAGTGCCTTGCCGTGGCTGAATCCTTGTCGCGTCCGGAGGCTTGTCGCTCTCTGATCCTTCCCGGCAAGCTCCTCTTGCCGGGGTCTTGTCTTCTGCGTGCCTTGAGTGGCCTTCCCGGCAAGTTCCTCTTGCCGGGGCCTTGCCTTCTTGGTTAAATACTTTGTTCTTGAATGGCTCCAGAGGAACCATAGAGGATCTTGGCGGTGACCAGGCAAGCCTTGTCGCGGGATGCTGCAACTGCCCGTGCACGAGTTCGGGATACTAGGGTACCCCTACTCTAGTACACCAACACATGGCCATGGAACCTTCATCCCGGCCTCTCGATTTGGTGTGTACCAGGAAGTGGTTTGCAACTACTCAGCCGTATCCCTTGCGGGAAACAGGTGGTAGTACGAAAGGGAAGACGGACGGGAATCTGACTGATTGATGCTGACACTTGGTCAACGATCTGGCATAAGCCTGGCATGCTACAACAGTGCCATCTTACCCATACTCATGCCAACTCATGGCCATGCAACAAGTTTCCAACAACTCATGGATTTACCGAGCTCATTTGCCTCAACTCTTACGAGAGAAACTATCGTCGAAATTGCTCATGAACGTGCCATGATACAAAAATAATGCAAACATGCCCATACACTCATCATATCAAAAGTTCAAACATTGCTTGCCTGGTTTGGAGTAGTCGAGGTCTAGCTCGGCGAAGTTCGCGGTTCCGTCACCTCCTTCGGTATCTACGGTACACAAAATACACGCGCTAACGTAAAAACCGTGGGTCACAGAAATTTAATCCAAATATTTTTCAAATAAATATGATAAAAAACTAGACCAAAATTTTAAGAGGAAAGAAGAAGAGTCACTCAAAAATTCCTTTCTGTTAAAAAGTTATAAGGGTTTTGGTCCAAGGACCCATCTGTAATGAAACAGAAAACTTCCAGGGGCTTTGTAGAAAAGTCTAGAAAAACGGTTCAAAGTGGGAGCGTATTTGCCAAAGTAAGCTTTCAGAAAACGATTTAAAAAAAACAAAAGAGAGGCTGACGGGCGGGTCCCACCCGTCAGGTTTGAAATTTCAAACGAGAGGGACGGGGCTCGTCGGTGCTCGAGAGCCGCGGTGGTCGCCGGCGGCGATCCACGGCGAGGCAGGGAGATCGGAGGGTACCTCCGTGTTCAGGGCACCATTCCGCGTCTATGGGAGGTGGTGGTGGTCGCCGGCGAGTACCACATCGACGGCGACGCTTGCTCCGGCGGACGGCGGTTCGGGTGGTCGTGGGCCTCGTCGGAGAGTGCTGCAGAGGAGGAATTGAGGAGGGGGTTAGACCCGTGGTAGCATGAGAGGGTAGCTGACGGGATTTGGGGGCCGGGGATGACCTCACCGGAGTGAATCGAGGTGGAGGCCGAGGCGGAACAAAGCGGCCGGAGTCGAGGAAGAAGAGCTCCTCGAGGCCCTTCCAGGGGCTTGGCGTGGACTAGAGAGGTGGTGGAGGTGTGCGGGGGCGAGAGCGTGCTCGGGGTGCTATATATAGCCGGCCCGAGGCGGTTGCCGAGAACGGGGTTCTCCGGCGAAGTTTACGGCGGCGTAGGGCGTTGATCGGGAAGGTTCAGAGGTTGAGCTTCGTCGTGGGGTTCCCTGGTTCCGTTTAGGTGCTAAACACGTCGGGGTTTGGTTGCTTAGGGCGAGATCGACGGAACGGGGCGGCGCGGGCCCGTCGGCGGCAGGGAGCATGCTCTATGCTTGTCGTGCCACGGCGACGGTGCTGCATGTGTGCGCTGGCAAGGAAATGGCCACGTGGAGCTACCAGGAGGTTCGGGCGGCGCCGAACGGTGTTATGCCGCAGTTCTGCTCCCTGTCGGCCGCTACGGTGGTTCTGCCGCCGCAAGACACGCCGGCGCAGGCGAGCCAGGGTGCCACCAACGCCAGGAACGCGCCAAGCACGCTGCGTGTGAAGCTCGGACAAGGTGCTAGGCTGTGAGCAACGTGCCAAGTGCATCGTGGGCATGTGACTGAAACTCTGACGGAGAACGACACTGAAATCTGAATTTAACTGAAGATGAACAGTAGTAGTGCATGCAAGGTGTTCGACAGAATGACTTAGGCATGTAGGGATTTTTCCTTGAGATGGTTTTTGGTGGAGGGGCCTCTCATTGCATCTAGAGGCCGCCTGAATTTTTGTGAAATTTTTGGAGCAGAGAAGATATGAATTTCACCAAATTTGACAAATCTGGTCCAAGCTTGTAGAGACTAGAATTTGAAATCTTTGAACAGAAGAGGAGTGGATCTTGATTGTTCTAGGTTGTGGGTACCAAGGACTATCCAGGGGAGTTGCTTTGAAGTCAAAACTCAATTGCATTTAGGTACTTGCTTTGCAAATCACCTAGGCTCAAAATAATGGACAGAAAAGATTTGGGAGGAGAATTAAATGAAATAAAATTAAGAAAAGGGGTTGAATTTGTTGAGACAGAATGTTTGGATTGCCCAAAGTGGAAGGAGAGATTTTGGGAAGATTTTACCATGTGGTGCATGGTAAAAATCATGAGTGGTTTCAAATTTGGGAGAGGATGAAAACTCCTAGAGTTTCTTTTTGAAAGGAAATAAACTCCAAAGATTTTTCTTGAACTTTTGAGAAGAGGGAAATCAGAAGAAAAATTTAAAAACCAAACACCAGAGTTGAAGGAGATGCAAAAATAAAATATTTTCTAAAGGGAAAAAGCTTTTGAGAGAGATTTTTTGGAAGGGTTTACAAGACCTTCTTCAAATCCAACAAATTTTTTGAAGAAAGCCAAAGTATATTTTTGGAGTGTCACAACACCTACCCCCTTAGGAAAAATCTCGTCCCCGAGATTCCAGCTGATCCTCAAATAATTGTGGGTGCACTGTCCGAAGGAAATCCTCTCTTTCCCAAGTGGCCTCACTTTCGGTGTGGTTGCTCCAATCGAACTTTGAAGAACTTGATGGTTTTCTGTCGGGTTCTCCTTTCAGACTCTTCCAAGATTTTTATCGGATGCTCCCGATATGTAAGGTCTGGCTGCACGTCAATGTTTTTATGGGGTACTCGTTTCTCTGGGTTGCTTACGCACTTCCTTAATTGGGAGACGTGGAATACATCGTGGATGTCGGATAATTCTTCGGGTAAGTCGAGCTGGTAGGCCACCGTGCCTCTTCGTGCCACTATGCAGAATGGTCCGATGAACCTTGGTGCTAGCTTCCCTTTAATCTTGAATCAATGCAGGCCTCTCATAGGGGATACTCGTAGGTACACAAATTCACCGGGTTCAAAATTGACTCCACGATGCTTCTGACCGTAATAACTCTTTTGTCGGCTTTGGCTTGTCTTGAGTCGGTCCTTAATCACCTTGACCTTATCTTCAGCCTCTTTGAGCAGGTCTGGGCCGAAGATATGACTGTCTCTGATTTCCGACCAATTTAGCGGGGTTCGACATCTTCGCCCGTACAGAGCTTCAAATGGTGCCATTTGCGGGCTGGATCGATAATCGTTGTTATATGCGAATTCTGCGTATGGTAAGCTCTCTTCCCAACTGGTCCCATAGGTGAGGACACATGCTCTCAACATATCTTCTAGTATCTGGTTTACTCGCTCAGTCTGCCCATCCGTCTGGGGATGGTATGCAGATCAATGCCATGAAGTTCCCAGAGCTTGTTGTAAGTGATCCCAAAATCGGGAGACGAATTGAGTGCCTCTGTCCGAAATTATTTTCTTTGGGACTCCATGTAAGCAAACGATACGGGAAAGGTAGAGCCTAGCAAGATTCTGAGTGGTGTGGGTTGTCTTCACGGGGATGAAGTGTGCTACTTTAGTCAGTCTATCAGTGATGACCCATATGGCATCATGTCCGTGTCGGGACCGAGGTAGTCCAACAATAAAATCCATTCCAATCTCGTCCCATTTCCACTCGGGTATCTTATTTGGTTGCAATAGCCCGCCGGTTTCGGTGCTCGTCCTTGATGCGTTGACAAGAGTCACAACATGCAATAAACGTGGCTATGTCTCTTTTTATTCCATGCCACCAAAATGTTTCCTGAAGATCTTTGTACATTTTTGTTCCTCCAGGATGGATTGAATATGGAGCGGTGTGGCCTTCAGCTAGGATTTGCTGTTTAAGGTCATGGATATTTGGTACGCAAAGTCTATTCCTGTACCACAATATTCCTTGCTCATCGATAAAGAATTCTGAGGCCTTGCCCAAATTCATCTTCCGTTTTATGCCTTCAATCTTTGGGGTGTCCATGTTGAGCCTCTTTAACCTTCTCTATTTGGGTAGGCTGTAACTCTAAGTTCGACACACTGCCTTCGGTGACCAACATCAGATTGAGCTTTGCGAATTCCTGCTGGAATTCAGGTCTCAAGTTTGGCATGCTGTCGTTGTTCGGACTGGGTTCCGACTCGAGCATCTGCTACAACATTTGCTTTCCACAGGTGGTAGTGGATTCCAACATCATAATCCTTTACTAATTCCAACCAGCGCCGCTGCCAGAATTGAGCTCTGGTTGTGTGAAAATATACTTGAGGCTTTTGTGGTCCGTGTATATTTCACAACGATTACCAAGTAAGAAGTGTCTCCATTCCTTGAGTGCATGAATAATCGCTAATTCCAGGTCATCAAGAGGATAATTTTCCTCATGCTTGCGAAGTTGTGCGGAAACATATGCGATAACCTTGCCTTCTTGCATTAACACGCACCCGAGGCCCTTTCGAGACGCTGGGCCACAAAAATACCTCAAATTTTTGTGTATATCTGGCACAATTAGTATCGGTGCCGCTGCCGCTTCCTCTTCAGTTCTTGGAAACTTTTCTCGCAGCTTCCGGCCCATTCAAACTTCTTGTCTTTCTTGAGGAGTTGCGCCATTGGCTTTGCTATGGTGGAGAATCCTTCAATGAATCTCCGATAGTATCCTGCCATTCCCAAGAAACTTCAGACATCCGGCCACTGGCTGGTGGCTTCCAGCCAAGCACGGCCTTGACTTTTTCCGGGTTCACGGCGATACCTTCTTGGGTCAAGATGCGTGGCCCAGAAAACCTACTTGCTTTAGCCAAAATTCACACTTGCTGAATTTAGCGTACAATTGATGTTTCCTGAGTTCTCCTAGTACAATCCAGAGATGTTCAGCGTGTTCTTCTGGTGTTTTGGATATACCAGAATATCATCAATAAATACCACAACAAACTTATCCATAAACTTCATGAATACTTTGTTCATGAGGTGAACAAAAAATGCGGGGGCGTTTGTTAGTCCGAATGGCATTACGGTGAACTCATACAATCCAGATCCGGAGGTGAAAGCTGTCTTGGGAATATCTTCGGTTCGCACTTTCGCTTGGTGGTATCCCGACCTTAAGTCAATCTTTGAGAACACCTTGGCTCGAAGCGAGTTGATCGAATAAATCATTTATTCGTGGCATCGGATATTTGTTCTTGATTGTGACCATGTTTAGTGCTTGATAGTCTACGCACAATCTCAGTGTTCCATGCTTCTTTTTGGCAAACAAAATTGGTGAACCCCATGGTGAGGAACTGGCTCGTATGTACCCTTTTTCCAATAATTCCTTTATTTGCTTCTTCAGTTCTACCAATTCGGATGGTGCCATTCTGTATGGTTTCTTGTATATGGGAGCGGTTCCGGGTGCTAGCTCAATGCTGAATTCTATCTCTCGATCTGGTGGCATGCCTGGTAGCTCTTCGGGAAATACATCTGGAAATTCACACACTACTGGAACCTTGCTCAATTCAGAAATATCCACCTTGTTCAACCTCGGTTGCCGGGATATTTTTCTTTCCTTGGCTGAAACCTTTATGGTCTTCCCGTGGTGATGGGTGAGAATTACGGTCCTGTTGAAGCAGTCAATAAAACCTTTGTTGGTGGTTAGCCAATCCATCCCTAAGATGACATCCAGTCCTTTATTTTCCAACACGATAAGATTTGCGTGAAACTTCAACCCTTCAAACTCGATAACCACACCCTGGCAATAATTCTGGGTAACTTGCTTAATTCCAGGGGACTTGACGATCATAGATTTTTCCAAGGGAAGCATTGAAAAATTATTTTGCAACGCAAAACTTTTTGAAACGAATGAGTGAGAAGCTCCAGAATCAAACAAAACCATGGCAGGTATTGTGTTGATGTGAAACGACCGAGTCACGATATCTAGGGCATTTTGTGCTTCCTCTTTGGTCACGAGGTTCAGATGACCCTTCCTGTGGTTGTTATTTGGGTTGAAATTGTTGCCCTTTACGCCAATTATTGCCTCCGTTGTTCGGCTTTGGGGTCGAAGTTCTTGGCTTGGGGCACCGCTTGGCATAGTGCCCTTCTTCTCCACAAGCGTAATGTAACGCCTTGGCGGTATGTGGACTCCTTGTACCTTGCATGGAAATTCTTGATTGGGCGTGAGACGCTTGTCGTGGGTTTGGGTGTCCAGTTTTTCTGAACATCTGTCTTGCTGTGGTGGTTGCGGGCGTGATTACTCTGGTCCCTCTTCCGCTTGCGGAAATCTTCTAAGCTGCGTCTCTCATTTTCCAAGGTAATGGCCTTATCTACCAGCGACTTAAAATCTGGAAAGGTGTGTATGACCAATTGGCATTTAAGCGCGGGTGTCAGACCGTCTAGGAATTTCTCCATCTTTTTGTTTTCTGACATACGCTCCTCGTTGGCGTAGCGAGATAGTAGAGTAAACTGACTGTTGTATTCTGACACCGTCATTGTCCTTTGCTTGAGGTCATCAAATTCTCTCTTTTTGATCTTCATAATGTAGGAAATTTGTAGGAAATTTTCCTCTGTCGGAGTCGACATGTTCTACTATTTTCGTTGGGGTGCATGTGTAGGAGATTTTCCCACGAAAACCTTCTTTAAATTCCTCCCATGTTATACTATTTTCGTTGGGGTGCATGTGTAGGAAATTTTCCCACCACGATGCGGCTGCTCCAGTGAGATAGTGCAGAGCATAAAGCACTTTCTCAAGATCTGAACACTGGGCAATGTTTAATTTTCTTTCCATGTCTCGTAGCCAGTCCTCGGCCTCAAGAGGTTTGTCAGTGTGAGAAAATGTTTGGGGACGTGTCTTCTGTAGCTCGGATAACTTCGATTGCTGCTGATACTGTCCACGGTGATTCCCCATATTGATGACTTGGTTCATTATTTCCTGATGTTGCTGCTGACTTTGTTCATAAAGACGACACATTTGGGAAAGTGCCGTTTCTTTGTCATGTTGACTTGTCCGCCTCGTGTGAAATTGTTGCCTGGGGTGTGCCATAATTTTCCTCTGTCGGAGTCGGCATGGAGCGCGCCCAAGGACGAGAGATAGTTCACTGGGGATATATTTTGAAACACTCATAAGAAAAGAAATTGAGCCGCAAAAATCAATAAATTCAAGAAGATGGAAAAAGGTCGCAAATGCTCCAAGATTTTTCAAGAGAATACACGTTTGCGCACGGAGAAGGACTGTCCATTACATATCTTACACACAAGCAGTAATTATACAATACATCACTCAGGATATGCGTACATAATCCTGACATGTTATTTAGTCTAATGCACTCCTCCAGATCTTACATGATGCGCAAACAAGCTACTTCCCACAGCCTATTTACATATAAACATATCATACAAGTCGGTACATCGCATGGCGGCTAAGCGTGCATTAGTCGGAGATGGTAAGGATTTCCCTTGGCCTGCCAAGGGTGAGGCGAGTGAGGTCGGGGACTCAACCTCCTATTCGTAGATAGGCTCCAGACGTGAGGTGTTGCGCTGAGTTGGTGGAGGAGGTGCCCTGTGCGGGACAACTCGAACATGAGCGGGCACGAGGGGTGGTGCAGAACGAACCGGAGTAGGCGCAATGACATGGTTGAACTCCTCCGTGGTAGGCAGGCAACGAGTGGTGGCGCGAGCAGTAGGAGCAAATGATGCTGATGACGAGACGAAAGTCATTGGCGGTGCGGCGCGCAGGAGCTCCCTCCAGTTGGCGGCACAGCCATTGTCGGGGCAGGCTGATCTGGCCCACGAACACCTATGGGACCGGCGGACCGAGCCCCTTTCGGTTTGGAGGGGAGCGGAGGTCGCACGAAGAGCAGATCGAGGCGAAGCACACGAGAGGTTTACCCAGCTTCGGAGCTCTCCAGAGAGATAACACTCCTACTGCTGCATGTCTAGGTGTATTGCATTCTTGCTCAGGAGCGCTGAGTGCTACAGTACACACGAGCTGCTAACGAGACTGAGCGTGGGGGGAACCGACCCCCTCTACGTTGTGCATGGGCCTCCTTTTATATGCTCAAGGGGTCTCCGACAAGTGGCAACGTAGACAAGGGTACAAATGGAAAAGTAGTGGTTGGTACACCTACTTGTACAGTGTACAGTGTACCATACCTAACCCTGACGGCAGGGGACAAAGGCATTAAATGCCCGCTTCACGTCGCCCTAACAAAGGCAAACAGAGACCGTCAGGGCGCCACCGCTTGCCACGATGGCAATCTTGTCAAGATCGCTGCCACCTCGCACCGCTGGCTGCACGGCCTCGCCACGCTGGGCTACCGGAAAGGTCCTGAGGCGACACATTAGTGGATGCTACTGGAGCGTGGAGTCTTGAGTGGTGGTCTGCCGCGGCAAGCGCCTTGCCACGGTTGTTGTCTTGTCGCGCTCGAAGCTTGTCGCAAGACGGGCCTTCCCGCAAGCTCCTCTTGCCGGGCCTTGTCTCCTAGGTGCCTGGGTGGCCTTCCGGCAAGCTCCTCTTGCCGGGGCCTTGTCTCCTTGGCTTGAATACTTTGTTCTTGAATGGCTCCACAAGAACCACGGAGGACCTTGGCGGTCACCCGGTAAGCCTTGCCGCGGAGGGCTGCAACTGCCCGTGCACAAGTTCGGGATACTAGGGTACCCCTACTCTAGTACACCGACAGGAGCCCCCGGGCCTGGGCCACACACGGTGCCGAGCGCTGTTGGGCCAGGCCCAAAACAGGGCACGGGCACGCGCGGCCTGGGTCACGCTGTTACTCACCCCGGACCCACCACGCCCTCCACGAACGGCACGCCGAAAAGTGCGGCGTCGTGAGAGATCGTGGGCGAGATCGTGGGGTTTCTTTATTCGAAAATCGGAACGTCCGCCTCCCTCTTTATAAGCAGGGGAAACAGGGGCAGGTCGCCTACCTTGCCAGTTGCTGTCCAATCTCGAGAAAACCACCGCTGCTCCCCCCTTCTCTTCAAGGCTGAAAATAGAGCAGCGCTCCGCCCCCCATCGCCACCAGCATCATCAACGCCACCGATCTTCCTCACCACCTCCGCCATGGCTCCGAAAGCTGACAAGGGGAAGGCCGAGAAGTCAGCCGAGGCGAAGCTTGCGGCGCATGCGGAAGGAGCGGGCGATCTTCCCCAGCTCGGCCGCGAGGGAGCTGAGGGAGAACTACTACCTCTTGGTCGACGAAGACGCGAAGCGTCTGCCAAGACGAAGGTACTCCCCGCCGCTGCTTCGGAATTGGCCCCGACTGGGTATCCCTTCTTCGCGCTCTTCTTCTACTACGGGCTCTGCCCACCTTTCTCTGAATTCTTCTGTGACATCATGAACACCTATGGGTTCCGCCTCCTTGATTTCACCCCCAATGTCGTTCTGACCATGGCAGTTTTCGCACATCTCTGCGAAAAATTTGTCGGAGTCCACCCAAATGTAGCCCTTTTCCGCCACTTCTTTATACCCCGAGTTGAGAGAGGAGAGCCCCTTGCCGGAGGAATCGCTTGGATCTCCAGGGTCGGCAAGAAGGAAGCCTATCTGGAGGGAGAGCTCCGTAGCAAATGGGAGGAATGGAGGGCGGATTGGTGTTGGATTGTTGAGGATAACCCGCAGCCATTTACCGCCCAAATACTAAACCCGATAGTGCGGCAACGATTGGAGCAATCTGGCCCCGGAAGACGCTAGGCTGAAGATCGCAGTCACCCGAATCCTTCGCCTTAGACTAGCCGGGCTCACAGTAGGCACCGTTGGCGCAGACTTTCTTCGCCGCCGCATCGCCCCCCTGCAGGAGAGGAGGAGACCTGCCTGGGAGTTACAGAACGCGGCAGATATCATGAGGCTGCGCTCGGGCCTCAACTTCAACTTCACCGTCTTGGAGCTTGACGCAATGCTCTTGGAGCTGTGCAAGCCCGATCCTGATCATCCAGAGATGTTTAGGTTGCCGAGGGGCGTCGTTCCGCTGTGCAACAATTCCTCGCTCGACCGCATCCGTGCAATGATGCCGCCAGCGACTCGCATGGAATTGTCCCTACTTGGCAAGAGCTCGCAGATGACATCGTCCGCGCTTCTTTCACAATCTGGTAGAAATGCCGATCCGCCCGATGAGCAGAGGGGCCTCACCCATGACACCACCGATGATGAGATGCAGCGCCGCCACACGGCCGGAAGAGGCGGAAAGAGGCTGTCAGCGGCGAGTTCGGCTTCGCCGTGGAGGAGGCAGAGGCAGCAGAGGCGGCAAGCCTTGTCGAGCGAAAGGAGTTTCCCGGCGAGGAAGAGCTTGCCGAGCCTGAAGCCGAGTCGAGCGAGCCCGCCGAGGGCGCATCCTCCCCACCTTCAAGCAGCTTTCATGGCGAGCCCCGCTCCACCAAGACGGGCGTCTTTGCAAGGCCGGAGACGAAGGGGCGGCAGACGGGCTAACAGCAGCTGGCCACGCGACGGCTTCTACCGCGGCAGGCACTGTTGCCGCGGGAGCACCCCATGCCGCTGCGGCAACTAGAGCGGAGCCCTCGCAGAGCACCGGTTCCGCTCCCGCCAAGCGTACAAGGGAACCCACTCCTCCGCCTCGTCGTACTGGAGGCAGGCCAGAATTTGACCTCTCCGCGCCGGGCCCGACGAGGCAGTAAGAAGAGTAAGATTCTTTGCTGTACTTGTAATTCTTCGATTTGTTGCTTTGTCTTGTATCTGATTTGCTTTACTCGAACCCATTCCTTTTCAGACGCCGCCCAGAGAATGTCAAGAGAGCCAAGACCCCGTGATTGTCGCCGAGGACGAACCCATCGCGACAGCAGGAGGCGCGTCGAGACTACCTTTGCCGGATGCGGCAACTCTTCTTCAAACACCGGTGGAAAACAAAGCCTGGCCCAGCCCCATAAGTCGCTGTAGGAATCATGATTAATGGGACCTTTAGTCGCGGTTCGAGGTGAACCGCGACCAAAGGCCCGGGCCTGTGGCGCTGGTGGCTACGCGACGTGAGGTCTTTAGTCGCGGTTTGCCAGTGACAACCGCGACTAAAGGCCTTCGGCACCTTTAGTCACGGTTTGCTGTGCCAACCGCAACTAAAGCCCTCCCCTATATATACCCATCCAGCAGCCAACACTTAGCCATTTGGAGCCATTCTCTTCACAAGTGGGTGTAGGTTTGCTTTTGGTTCCTCTTATGCACATAAGGTGTTTGATGAAATGCCCCAAGAGCATGAAACAAACATGACATGAAGTGTTGGAGCCACACTCCTCGATCGCGGTTAGCAACTTGATGAACCTTTGATGTGTCATTGATAAAATATGCATGTGTGTAGTTCATTGTTTAATTTATATTGTTTGTAGCTAGTTAGTTTAACAAATGCATGATGGTTAATTATATATTTTATATTATAATAATGCAGATGAATCGGCAATGGATGTACGGTAACCGACTCTCCGTGAGTTCACTACGGGTTTGAAAGATTTCCTCGTAGTGGCTAATGCGAACAAGCGGGGGGTTGTTATCTGTCCATGTGTTATCTGTAAGAATCGGAAGGGTTACTCTTCCTCAAGAGATGTTCACATGCATCTGCTTCGCACGGTTTCATGCCAAGCTATAATTGTTGGACCAAGCATGGAGAAAGAGGGGTTATAATGGAAGAAGATGAAGAAGGGATGATTTCATCGATGAAAGCTATCTTGCTCATTTCGGTGATACTTTCATGGAGGATGTCAAGGTGAAGGGAAGGTGAAGAAGAGGCACGTGATGATCCTGTTGATGATCTTGGTCGGACCATTGCTGATGCACGGAGACGCCGCGAAACTGAAAAGGAGAGGGAGAATTTGGATCGCATGTTAGAGGATCACAGAAAGGCGCTGTACCGGATGCGATGATGGTCTGAAAAAGCTGGGCTGCACAATCGGATTTGCTGAAATGGAAGGCAGAGGCAGGTGTAGCTGACTCGGCATTTGAAAACTTGCTGAAAATGTTGAAGAATATGTTTCCAAAGGATAACGAGTTGCCCGCCAAAGACGCGTCTGAAGCAAAGAAGGTTATGCGCCCTCTAGGTTTAGAGGTTACGAAAATACATGCATGCATCAACGATCGTGCATCCTCTACATGTGAATACGAGAATTTGAATGAATGCCCGGTATGCACCGTGCATTGCGTTATAAGATCAGAGGCGATGACCCCGGTGGCGATGTTGAGGGCCGAAACCTGGAAGAGTGTTCCGCCAAGGTGATGTGGTATGCTCCTATAATACCACGGTTGAAACGTCTGCTCAGGAACAAAGAGCATGCCAAGTTGTTGCGATGGCACAAAGAGGACCGTAAGTCGGACGGGGAGTTGAGACACACCGCAGATGGAACGCAATGGAGAAAGATCGACAGATGGTTCAAAGATTTTGCAGCCGACGCAAGGAACATAAGATTTGCTCTAAGCACGGATGGCATGAATCCTTTTGGCGGCGAGCTCCAGCCATAGCACTGCCCGTGACTCTATGCATCTACAACCTTTCTCCTTGGTTGTGCATGAAGCGGAAGTTCATTATGATGCCAGTGCTCATCCAAGGTCCGAAGCAACCCGCAACGACATCGATGTGTACCTAAGGCCATTAGTTGATGAACTTTTACAGCTGTGGGGTGGTGTCCGTGTGGGATGAGCACAAACAAGAGGAATTTGACCCACGAGCGTTGCTTCGTAACCATCAACGATTGGCCTGCTCTTAGTAACCTTTCGGGACTGTCAAATAAGGGATACAATGCATGCACGCACCGCTTACATGAGACCGAAAGTGTACATTTGCCAAATTGTAAGAAGAACGTGTACCTTGGGCATCGTCGATTTCTTCCAAAATTCATCCAAGAAGAAAGAAAGGCAAGCATTACAACGGCAAGGCAGATCACCGTCAAGCTCGCGGAACACACCGGTGCCGAGGTATTTGATATGGTCAAGGATTTGAAAGTCATCTTTGGAAAGGGTCCCGCGGACAATCGGTTCGAAGGGAGCCGACGGGCACGCAGCCATGTGGAAGAAGAAATCTATATTCTGGGAGCTAGAATATTGGAAAGTCCTAGATGTCCGCTCTGCAATCGACGTGATGCACGTTACGAAGAATATTTGCGTGAACCTCCTAAGCTTCTTGGGCGTGTATGGGAAGACAAATGATACAAAGGAAGCATGGCAGGACCAAAGAACGTTTGAAAGACCACGATGACCGCATCCGGAATGGTTTCAAGGTCGTGCCAGCCTACGCCTCGACCAAAGAAGAGAAGGTCATCTTTTTGAATGCTCGAAAGCAGTATGAAGGTCCCGTCTGGATTCTTGTCCAATATAAAGGGAATAATAAACATGGCGGAGAAAAGTTCCAAAACCTGAAGTCTCACGATCGCCACGTGATTATGACGCAATTGCTTCCGATTGCTTTGAGGGCTCCTGCCGGAAAATGTTCGAGTAGCCATTGTGAAGCTATGTGCATTCCTCAATGCAATCTCTCAGAAGGTAATCAATCTAGAAGTTCTACCACGGTTACAGAACGATGTGATCCAATGTCTTGTCAGTTTCGAGTTGGTGTTCCCGCCATCCTTCTTCAATATTATGACGCACCTCCTGGTTCACCTAGTCGAAGAGATTTTCGTTCTCGGTCCTATATTTCTACACAATATGTTCCCTTCGAGAGGTTCATGGGAGTATTAAAGAAATATGTTCGTAATCGCTAGGCCAGAAGGAAGCATCGCCAAGGGCTATGGAAATGAGGAGGTAATTGAGTTTTGTGTTGACTTTGTTCCCGACCTTAAGCCGATTGGTCTTCCTCGATCGCTGCACGAGGGGAGACTAAGTGGAAAAGGCACGATCGGAATGAAATCAACGATATGTATGGACGGCCATTCTCCTGATCAAGCACACCACATCAGATCGACCAATTCCAGCTTGGTGGCTCCGTACTTTGAGAAACACAAGAATATTTTACGCTCGACAACCCGGGAAGCCTGAACTCGGATTAGGAAGGCCCACATGGAGACTTTCGGCGCTTGGTTGAGAAAACATTTAATGAATGACAATGATGTTGTAGATCAGCTGTACATGTTGGCCAAGACACCATCTTCGACTATAACGACTTTCCAAGGGTACGAGATAAATGGGAATACATTTTACACGATCGCCCAAGATAAAAGAGCACCAACCAAAACAGTGGTGTCCGCTTTGATGCAGCAACCGAGAATGGGCAAGAGGTCACATATTATGGTTACATAGAGGAGATATGGGAACTTGACTATGGACCCTCCTTTAAGGTCCCTTTGTTAGGTGCAAATGGTTCAAGCTAACAGGAGGTGGGGTAAAGGTGGACCAAAGCAATACGGAATGACAATGGTGAATTTCAACAATCTTGGTTACCTTGACGAACCATTCGCCCTAGCGAAAGATGTCGCTCAGGTTTTCTATGTGAAGGACATGAGTAGCAAACCGAGGAAACGGAAAGATAAGAAAACGATCAAGACATCATGCGATGATCCAAAGCGCCACATTGTTCTTTCAGGAAAAGAAACATCGTGGGGAGTGGAGGACAAGATGTACATGTCAGAAGATTATAATATGTTTGCTGAAATTCCGCCCTTCAAAGTGAACACCGACCCAAGCATTAAGTTAAATGATGAGGATGCTCCATGGATACGACACAATCGTAAGCAAGCAGGGACACAAGGGAAGAAAAATGATGTGTAATAATTTATTGTACCAAACTTTGTTGAATGGATCATGTGAATTATATTACCCGTGATGTGTTTGGTGTCCATTTTCGAATGATTCGAGATACCACCGATGATACATGAAATTTGGAGTGATTTAGTCATACTCCTGCCTAGGCGTATAATATGCATACCGTAGTCTTCATAGCCGCTGCCGCCGTTGTAATCGGGTAGTCGCCTTCTAAGTTGCCGCCGCCGCCGCTGCCGCCGTCGCCGCTCGTCGCCGCTTTGCCAGCGGCGCCGTGGCTTCGAATCGAGGGTAGCGCGCGGGGGATATCGCCGGCCGTGATGTAGTCCATGACGCCTGCAGAGTCCGCCATACCACCATAGCCGACGGCCGCCTCGTGGAAGTTCCTGGAGGCAGCACCGCCCTCCTCATACCGGCGGCGCCCTCTCACGCCGATTGATGAAGAAGGCGCCCCAAGTATGCTGGTTATCGGGATGCCGGGGATTCATCCGCTGCCCGGCGTGAGGTCGAGGTAGTAGTGGTTCGTGATGGCCGCCCGGGCGCAGCACTTCGAGGGACGGGAGGGACTGCACGCCACGGGCGCTTAGGCACCAAAGTGGGGACGCTGTAGCCCGGTGGACAAGGGTAGTTCGAGGCGCAAAGCTCCTCCACCTGCTGGTAGGTTAGAGTGGAGTGCGGTGGAAGCCATGAGAGAGTGATGAGAGATTGTAGAGATGTGATAATGCTGGCCAAGCCGGCTACATATATGTAGTGAGAAATGGCGGGAAAAATGGGAGCGGGAAGACAGGAGGCGGGAAGAAAGTGGCGGGAAGAAAGAGGCGGGAAGACAGGGAAGAAATGGCGGAAGAAGAGGAATCCAGAAGTTGGTCATCTAACCTTTAGTCCCGGCTGGTTGGTGCAACCGGGACTAAAGGTTAGACAGACGCTGTGGGTAGCGCATTTACGACGCCTGTCGGAGGAACAAGACAAAAGCAGAAGCGGCGCCCGTGCCTATAAAAGGAGCATCGACACGCTGCCAAGATAGAGGCGTGAAGAAATGGCGGGAAGACATAGGCGGGAAAGAATCAAGGCGGGAAGACCGGCCGGAAGAACTTGTGGGAAGACAGAGGCGGCCGAAGAACTTCTCTGAATTTTTGATATATTATTTGTATTTTTAGAATTTTGAAATGAATTAGTTCTATTTTTCTGAATTTTTGATATATTATTTGTATTTTTAACATATTGAATTGAATTAGTTTTATTTTTGACATATTATTTGTATTTGCCTCAGAGGGTTTGGAGACGGTTCAGTAGATACAAAGGACGAGAACTTTATATGCAACTCAAAATACAGCAAAAACAACTCAAAAATAAATAAAACAAATAAAAAAGCAAAAAATTAAGAAAATAAAAAGCCCTCCCATCGGGCCAAAGCGGCTCAGATATTTACTAGAAACTCAACCTTTTGTTGGGCTGTGATGTGCCCGCAAAGGCCGAGTAGGCCCACATGGCAGCAATGAATTGGTAGGCCCAAGAGGGCTCGCTTAGGAGAGGAGTTGAGAGAGCTACCAGACCGGGCTTATAAACCAAAGGCGGTAGCCCTTCGACTAGCGAGGTGGGACTAAACCGCCAAAAACCCTTTAGTCGCGGTTGGGCAGGCGACCCGCGATTAAAGGTACCTTTAGTCATGGGTCTCGTCACCAACCGCGACTAAAGGGGGGCGCGAACGCAAAACTCGCCAGAAACCCTTTAGTCGCGGTTGGGCAGGCGACCATGACTAAAGGGTACCTTTAGTCGCGGGTCTCGTCGCCAACCGCGACTAAAGGGGGGGGGCTATAAATACAAGGCGGGGATTCTCGTCTTCTCCGATTCCCTTTGTTCGTCTCTGCGCCTCGGCGCCCGCCCGCGTCGCCCTCGCCCTCGACGCCGCCACCGTCGCCCTTGCCCTCGACGCCTTGCCGTCGCCCCTCGCCTACAGCAGCGCGCGTGGCCTCGATCTGCCGCCTCGCTCGCCCGCCCTCAACGCCGCCGGCCGGCCTCGGTACTGCCGCGCTCTCCAACGCCTCGACCCATTCTTGGGCTCACGCGGCTACTTCCTGTCTGCCGCAGGGCACTCGCCGGCCCGGCCCCGCCGCTCGCCGTAGCTGGCCGGCCCTCCCCTCTACCTCACCGGCCTCTGGTGCGTCGCTGCTCCCCGGTGGCCTCGCCTTGCCTCGCCTTCCCGGTCGGGCTCGGCTGGTGCGCCCGAATCAAGACTGGGCGCCAAGACGCCTGCAGATAGGCCTTTGGCCCATCGACAAAGGGCCCCAAATTTTAACGAAAAAAAAGGAAAAGGAAAAGGAAAAGGAGAATTAAAAATAAAATTAATAAATAAAAATAAAAATGATTAATAAAATTAATTATTAATTAATTAATCAACTAATGAATTAATTAAGTTAATTAATCCGGTTTAATTAATTTAATTAACTAGTTAAGTTTAATTAAACTGTAATTAGATTAACCTAAACCTAATTAACCTAATTAGAGGATGACAGGTGGGTCCCACACGACCCACATGTCAGGTTGACCAAGTCAACTTTGTTGACTGCTGATGTCGCATGACATCATGCCGATGTCATTAATCTGTTTTACAATTAATTAAATAATTAATTAAATTCCGTAAATTAATAAAATCTTTAGAAAATCATATCTTTTAATCCGTAACTCGGATTAAAATATTTTCAACATGAAAGTTGCTCAGAACGACGAGACGAATCCGGATACGCAGTCTGTTCGTCCGCCACACACCCCTAACCTATCACCGTCCAGGAGTGGAATGAGCCAAAGAAGGCACGAATTGATGGTTTCACTTTTGTCGATAAGAGAACAAAAAAAGATTGCTTCAAGAAGCTTATGGAACATTTCGTTCTACCTCCGAATACAACAAATTGGCGAGGAGGGTAACAAGATTGAGGAAAACAAGGAGAGGAGGAGGCTAGTCAAACAGTTCGCTCTTCATAAGATGGCCGACGCATTCGGAAATTCAAGCAAAATCTAGCCCATGACTTTGTCAAGCAGAACAAGACTCCGGATTTCAAAGGACAATATGAGAAACTGAAACATGATTGGCCAGAATTTGTGAAGCAAAAGAAATCGGAGCAGTTCATTCAAATATCGAAAAAAATAAGGAAAATGCGGCTAAGAAGGAGTACAATCATGTTATGGGGCCAGGAGGGTATCGCATTTTGGTGCCTAGGTTGGAGAAGATGGAGAACGAAATGAGGCGCGAGGAACTGGCCCAGTACGGAGGATGGGACCCAAGGGCTAAAAGCTGGTGGTACGGGCATGGGGGAACGCCGAACCCGGAGACAGGGGAGTGTGTTTACCGGGCAAATTAATTAAACCCACCCAAGCCCTTATTGACGCAATGAAGGATGCTCAACAGGGAAAGATCAAGTTCAACAGAGAGAACGACGCTACCGACAAAAGCCCTCGGGAATCCTCGAACACGGAGGACGGTACGAGGCATGGGGCACATTCCGTGGAAAATAGGCTTCCCCGTAACGATGACCCGCACGATTCTGAAGCCGTAAGAGAAAGATGGATCGGGAATCGATGTTGTGGCGCGGTTGGCATCGGAAATGGATGTGATGAAGAAAACCATGAGTGTACTAGTAGCCGAAAGAGATGCAGCTCGGTGCAGCATGAAGATCATCCAATGCCGGATCTCGGAAGCCAAGAGCGAGAAGGAGAAGCGGGCTTCCACGGAGGCCCCACCGGCTGGTGCAGATGCACCGACGATCGAAATTATCGCACCGGAGCCTCCGGTGGTCGAAATTACTGCACCGAGCCTCCGGTGGTTGAAATTACTGCACCGGAGCCTCCTCGCTACCCGTGGATCTATATAAAGGAGATGAAAGAATGTCATCTGTATTATCCTATCGGGAACATGTCCATGAAGGTAGCCATCGGCAGTGCTTTACCATGTTTACCTCGGAGCACTCCACCACAACAACCCCATTCAAGATGGCTATGCTCGTGTCACGGTGGAGGACATAGTCCAAGGGTTTGAGGACTGGAGATTGACATTGCTACACCGAAGGGGAGAAAAGACTTGGAGATGTCAAGCGCCATTTCATTCTATGGCAAAAGAAGTTTATCAAGTTTCCTGTGCGAGGCGCCAAGGACAACAGTCCACCTCTCTCACGGTGGTGGTGGTGGCGGTGGCGGTGGTGGTGGTGGTGGTGGTGGTGGCGGTTCACCTACACCTCCGCCACGTCAGCCGCCGCCGCCTCAGCCCACAACGTCCGGCGGTGATCAGCCGCCGCCCCAGTCCCTCGTCCGGCCCGGGTGATCGACGCCGCCCCCAATCCACCTCCGGCAAGAAGCGAAGCGATCTGGATTATTAACCCGACCCTTATGTACCTAAGACCACAAAGGTACCAGAGCCATCATCAAGCCTCTCCCCACAAGGCCTTGGGAACGTAGTGCCGAGGAAGTCGACGCTGCCGCTGTTGCTGATTTGGAGAAATGGAAGGCGGACTGCAAGAAGAAAAGAGAGCCCGAGCCCAAGCCAGATTTTCCGATGAGCAAAAAGAAGTGGGCTAAGTCATTTTTGAGCACACCGTCCCAAGCCGCCAAGAATCTGCCTAACGACTATGCACGTGAACTTCACAGGCAGGCACTCATGTTCAAGGAGAACAAAGAGCGGGAGAAGGCCGAAGTAAAATAAGCGGGAAACAAGTTGCCCAGCTCGGGGAACAAAGTAAACAATCGATTGCCCCGCTTATAGTGGAAGCCTTACGTCCGGATGCCCCCGAGATCATACAAGCCGCGCCAACTTAGGTATTATCAGAACGAAAAGCGAGAGAACAAGCGGCCAACTTAGGTATTACTCTTCGTGGAACTGTTAGGCCTTGATGAGGCGCCAAAGATGAAGGAGGTAGTAATTACATATGTCAAGAATGGGCCTCTCGTCGAGCCTGTGAGGAAAAGGATCTACCTCCACAAATGAAAGGTCTCGCTGAAATGGTACAAGGATTACATAAAAATAAAAAACGCCAAAGAATATATTTATGCGGAAGTTAGACATGAGCATCACTTCAAACATTACTATGTACAAATTGAACTGAGTGAATTGTTCCAGCTTTTCAATGCTGCGAGCTCGACAAATCTATCATCGGTTGCTACGCTACGTAAGTGATTTATTAATTTCTACCCCATCTCGCTCATATTGCCTGCACTATATATATGTCCTAACTATATTGTTGTGTCCGCTATTATACATGCGTAATGAAGATTAAGGAATGCAGAGTAAGGAACATCCATGATGTTGGGTTCATTGACCCACACATCGTTAATGGACATGTGTTGGAGCCGCCACCCCGCCGACGTGGAGGCGCACTGTGGCAGTTTCTTACAAAGCAGGAACTCAAAAGTGATATTCTATTTCCTTACCATTTTGGGTGAGTGTTTCTGCCTTGAGCACATTCTCTTTTGTTTACTCCATGCATGGTATGTGGCCATTAATCGATGAGTTATGCATGACGTCTTGTGCATGTATCGTGTCCGCAGGTTCCACCGGATTCTCGCTAGTAATTAAAGTTAACACCTCGTAATGTCTCGCCCACGACTCTCTCAATATGGATCCAAAGCTTTGGGGCGGCATGAGAAGAATGCTGCAGAAGTAATTATTTTCATTCATTTGCGCTCTATATCGATCGGCCTATTTCGCTTCATTTCCTAATATCAAGTAACTAATAACTCTCTTGTTCATTTAATTTTCTTTGCCTCGTAGGGGTTTGGAGACGGTTCAGAGATACAAAGGTCGGTGAATTCAAAAAGAGCTAGAATTCAAAAGGTCAAAGCCTAAGAATGTTGGGGATATTCAGCCACCGGAGACCAATCTATGTGGATACTATGTTCGTGAGATGATCCGGAGATACACCTCTCGAGCGGTTCCGAAAGTGATACCAATGCTCGTGAGGAATAACCTCCGGATGATGCTTAGTCCAAGCTCGCTTCCGACCACTTCAAGAGGAACTAGCTGGATGGTTCAGCAGGAAGTCCTCCATCCTAAAGGAGAACACTATTACGAGGACGTAGAACTTTATATGCATTAAATCATGTATGGAAACTTGTTCAAAATTGTATATGGTCATCCGATGATATTGAATATATATTGTATATTCCTCTTGAATTCTTTTTGGTTCTAATTTCAAATTTATTTGAAATTGTACATTCATATGCATGTATGTAGTACCGTAGAATATATGAAACTCCTTCAAAATTAAAATAAAGCACAAAAGAAATAAAACAATACAAATTAAACAGAAAACAGGTTTAGGGGGGGCTAAAACCCTAAACCTGTGGGCCTTTTAGTCGCGGTTGGCCGTAAGAACCGCGACTAAAGGTCCTCCGCTTCGACGGCCACCTCATGCCCACGTGGACGGGCCTTTAGTCGCGGTTCTTAAGCAGCCGCGACTAAAGGTGGGGGGCATTAGTCGCGCTTATTTGGTCGCGGTTGCCCAACCGCGACTAATGGCAGTTGCGAACCGCGACCAAAGGCCTTTTTTCCACCAGTGAAAGCAGCCCCCAGCGCAGCCCCCAGCGTAAGTATATGGTCTACTTCTTGACGCTCGGCGTGCATGAGTGCTCTTTCTTTGCTGATATCTGACTGTTGATTTGTGAGGAGCAGAGCAGTCTCCTTATGCTTCGACTACACCGCCAAGGGAGGATTCCCCGGCAAGGGAGCGTTCTCCGGCAAGGGAGACTTCTCCGGCAAGGGAGACTTCTCCGGCAAGGGGAAGCTCTCCGGCAAGGGACGGCACCAGCGATCCCTTGGCGGCGGAGACCATGACCGCAGACCTCGGCACAGGTAATCTTCTTGCTTGAAAACTTCCCTTGTGTTCTTCTTCTTCTGATTTTCTTTTTCAATATTTGTTTGACTTTTCTTCATCCATCCGCCACAGAGCCAATGGAGACCGAGGTCGCCAGCGAGGAGGACGTGCGCGGCAACACTGATGACGCCGCCGCCATCGAAGAAGAAGCCGGCGCTGACGAGCCCGCCAGCGAAGAGGCCGCCGCAGAAGCTGGCGAGGGGTCTGGCGATCGCACTGACGACCCTGAGGCCGCAGGAGCGCCAGGCGCTACGCCGACCGCCGATCCCTCCGCCGCTGCTGTTGCTGCCGGGCTCAAGAGCCCCAGCCCGGCGCGCTTATTTGAAGGCCGGCGATGGCGTCTTCATCAAGCTCCCATGGGCGTCGAGCTCCAGGGCGCCGGCCGAAGGAGAAACCTTCGATGAAGAGCTGCTCGCCTCCGCTGGACTAACGCTAGTCGACGCGCCAAGCAGCAGCAGCGGCGAGCCTGAGGAGGAGCAGCTGTTGCGGAAGCTGCTGTCGCTCTACCGCGCCCGACAAGCCAAGCTGGAATCCCGGGAAGCGCTTGTCGCGAAGGCGGGAGCAGACATCGAGAAGCGCGCGGAGGAGCTCCGGGGCCTCAACCAGGAAGCTCTCCGGTCCTTGGCAGAGGAGCGGGAGCAACTCGCCGAGGAGCGCAAGGCCTTCCTCCTCGAGAAGGCTGAAGCTGAGGAGGAACAGCGGCTTGCCGCCGAGAAGCTGTCTGCGCAGGAAGGCGAGTTGGCGCAGCGGAAGGTTAATCTTGACAGCCACGAGGAGGATCTTGCCATGCGCGAGCAAACATTTGGCGGGCTCTCAAGGAAGCAAAGGATGCCGCCGCAATGCCGAGGCCGCCAAGAAGGAGCCGGAGACGAAGGTGGCGCAGCTTGGAGGCCGATCTCAAGGAGAGCGGCGAGGAGCTTGCTGCACTCAAGCACGAAGCGCGAGAAGGACGCTTACACTCTTGGCGAAGCTGCTGGGCCGTCCCGCCGAGAGGAGCAAGGAGCTCAAAGACCGCCAAGGACTCCAATGCAGATCTTGAGTTGAAGCTAACTACTTTGACTCAGATTTGGGCCTGGACGCCCGAGGAGCAGGAAGTGGCCTTGAAGGAGAAGATCAAGGCCGACGAGGTGTCTTCTGGGCGAAAAGTCAAGTGCCGCCCGAGAGTGCCTTGAGGGAGAATGTGGAGCACTGGACCGAGGGTCTCGTGAATGTTGCTGCAGCCATCGACGAGGAGTCTGGCGCACTGGGATGGTGGATCTTGGATATTCCTCCGACGAGCACCTCCAACCCAGCGCCAAGCTCAGCTTGTTCTTCAAGGGCGTGGTGACGGCCCTCCGCCGACTCGGAAGAGGTCCCAAAACAGCTGGCCGAGGAGTCGCGCCAGATCTGCGCTGGAGCTCTTCGGAAGGTGCCGATGATGAAGGTGGCCTTCCGCAATCCAGGCCTCAACCTCACCAACGTCATCAAGTCCTTGCCGCACGGATGTCGACGTGGAGGCGCTCAAGACCCTTGTCGCACTCCATCGTGGGACAGGGTGAGCGGAATCAAGAGGGTTGAGGGCGATCGCGTAGATAAGGCCGCCTGCTTTTTCTTTCTCTTGCCAACGCTGGTCATGTCATAAGAACAATCCATTAGAGCTGCGGCAAGCTATCTTGTAATATAACTCTATTTTGGGTATCAATTGCTATGTTATTTCCTTTACTTGATTCCTTCCTTTGTATGTTTTGCCCTACACTTTTAGGGAACTTGTCGGTATGAGGCACCTGTCATGAAGCGCTGAAAAGTGGACGTCAAAGAGCTTTGGGCGGTACCGCCTCCGACAGCAACCTTGTCGCAACTAGTCGCAGCTCACTTAAGTTGTTGAGCGGACTCGAAACAAAGTAAGGGCGCAACTAGCTACGAGTTGGTTCCTCTGCGCACATGTTTTCCATACAAAGTACGGTCGTTCGAGGAAGATAACTTAAGAATTTTAAAACTGATTGCTCAAACTTTAGCAACTTAGCTTTTCTGTCGTTTGCTTCCCGGTAAGGCTAGACTTCCTTGAGCGACGCTTGGTCCACACCATTATCTTCTCCTTCCCCCCCGGCAAACTTGTGGGCGAGGGAACCTTCCTTTCTTTGAGAAAGAGAAAGAAGAGAAAATAAAGATATGGAGCCTTATGGCTCGTTATTTCTTACCGGGGGTAGGTGCTGCACAAAGTGTCAGATAACCCATGCAAAATAGAAGTGAAAAGCATGAAATTGACAAGATGTGCAAAGCACGCTAGCTTTACTTATGCACGGGGTCTGCGCCCGGCTTTGTACAAAGGATTACATGCAACATCGACAAGACTTGTACAAAAGGTGGTTGCCGGGACATGTTCCGGCAACCGCGCCCTATGGGTAAAACTTACGAAGATGTTCAATGTTCCAGGAGTTGCTCACCGGAATGCCATCTTCGGTCTCAAGGCGGACAGCGCCAGGCCTAGTGACTCATTTCACCCGGTAAGGGCCTTCCCACTTCGGCGTCAACTTGTTGGAATTCTTGGCGGACTGAACGCGCCAAGAACAAGGTCGCCTTTCCTCGAGACTTCTGGCATTAACTTTGCGGTTATGGTAGCGGCGAAAGCTTGCCGGGTACCGAGCAGCTCGCATAACAACCGAAGACGATCTTCCTCAAGGAGCAGCGTCACATCTTGTCGCAGCTGCTCTTGCTCAAGCTCATCATAAGCGAGCACTCGAGGCGATTCAGATACGAGTTCCGTGGGGAGAACTGCCTCCACTCCATAGACTAGAGCGAAGGGTGTCTGGCCAGTGGCTCGATTTGGCGTCGTCCTGATCGACCAAAGAACCACCGGCAGCTCCTTAATCCAGTTTCTTCCACACCTGTGCAGCCTGTCGAAAGTTCTGGTCTTAAGCCCGCAAGAACACTTCAAAGATTTGCCCTTCTCCGCTGACCGTTGCTTCTCCGGATGAGCAACGGAAGCGGCAGACCTTGGCGCCAAGATCTTGGACGTACCGCATGAAGGTGCGGCTCATGAATTGCGGTCTTGTTGTCGGTGATGATCCTGTTAGGGATTCCAAACGGCAAACAATCGACTGAAGAACTTGATCGCCGATCGCGGTTGTCACCTTCCTCATCGCTTCCACTTCCGGCCACTTTGTGAACTTGTCGATTGCAACGTAAAAGTGCTCAAAGCCCCCGACAGCTTCGGGAAAGGGGCCGAGGATGTCGAGCCCCTGCATCGAAAATGGCCGTGATAAAGGGATCGTTTGGAGAGCTTGAGCTGGCTGGTGTATCTGCTTGGAATGGAACTGGCACGCTTCACACTTGGTTACTTGTGCAGTTGCATCCTGGAGGGCTGTCGGCCAAAAGAAACCTTGCCAGAACGCTTTGCCGGCAAGTGCTCTGGCGCCAATGTGGTGACCACATATGCCTCCATGTATCTCTGCCAACAGCTTTTGTCCGTCTTCCCGGTGAATACACTTCAATTTCACACCGTTGAGTCTTCTTCTGTACAAAGGTGTCTTGTCGACAAACTGGTACATACTTGACCGCCGTCTACTCTTTCCGCTTCTTCTTGCTCTTTGGGAAGTTCTCTCGTCTCAAGGAAATGGACAATCTGTTGTGCCCATGCCGGAGCTTGCGGCTCGACAACAAGGACCAAAGGCACATCCGCTGTCATGGACCATCCGCTTCTACGGCGAGAATCTGGGGCTCAGCCGGAGCTTGACGTTCCCCGGCAAGCTTGCCGGAGCAAAACTTGTCGGGAGCGTCTGCTTCAACGAAACAAACCCTAGGGCTTGTCGGAGCAGACTGCTCCTCAGCACTGTTGGTGTTGATCTTGGGGACCTTCTTGGTGGCGGCCGAAGCTCTGCCGAAAATAGTCGCCGTAAATCAACTTCCTCTTCTTGTTCGGCCCGGGCTTGATGGCGTTATGACGGTTGAGTCAGCTTGAGCACAAAGATCCCTGGTTCCATTGTAGCTTAAGTGCGGCGACTTCGATGTGCCATCAGCAATGTCGCTACGAGCTCTTGGAATATATTCCATCTCAGAGGCCGTCAAAGTGCTCTTCTAGCTTTCTCACTTCATCAACATAAGCTTCCATCAATGGACTCGATAATTCTTGTTCACTTGGCGGATGACAAGTCGTGAGTCACCCACGACAATGAGCTTCTTGATCCCAAGGTCTATTGCGATCTCGAGACCGCAAACAAACCTTCATACTCTGCGCAGTATTGTTTGTTGCTTTCTCCTTGGGAAAGTGCATCACGGACTACGTGATTTGAGGTGCTCTCCGGTGGGTGCGACAAGTAGCACGCTCAAGACCGGCGCTTTGCAGCGAGAAGGCACCATCAAAGTACATCAGCCATTCTTTGCTTGCCTCCTTGACGGGGATGCTCGCTTCGGAATTTCTTCATCTTGTGTTGGCGCCCATTCTGCCATTTAACTCCGCCAATGCTCTGCTTTGGATAGTTGAAGTGCTCTCAAACTTGAGGCCAAAGCTTGACAGTTCCCAAAGTGCCCACTCGACAATCCTGCCTGTTGCCTCTCGGATTTTGGCAAGATCCTCTTCAGCGGAAAACGAGTGACAACTGTGGATCTCATGTGCTGGAAGTAATGGCAGGCTTTCTCGAGGCCATGAGGAGGCCGAAAGCAATTTTTGCACACCGTAGAGTACCTTGACATAGCCCCCGCAGAAGGGAACCGACAAACTAAACTGGGCGCTGCACCATTCTTTTCTCGCATCTTCTCATGCGCTCTGCGCAGATCCGGCTCCTTGTCCCGGGACCAGAGCTTGCCGGTGAAGCCCCCTGCTTGTCGCTGGATGCATCTGCCACGGTTGCTAGCTCATCATCTGCCTCCCTCTCCGCTACTAACCCATAACTAACCACTTGATTGGTTGCCGCTATATATAGGGTCGAGAGAGGCACTGATGGTGAAAGTACCACCAGTGCCGTCCTCCTTGGCGGACACCTTCTTGGTCTCTGGTGGAGCTGCCATCGTCTTCTTACACTTGCCGGTGGAGCTCGATGGTGCTGCCCTCGACGGTAGCGCGCAAAGACTCCGAAGAGGTGCGCTTTTGCCGGAGTGGGCATCGAGCTCTTGCCGGACTTGGTCTTCTTATTTCCCGGAGCTTCAGCGGCAAGTGATTTGCAATGAGCTGCAAATGCCGCTTCCTCAAAGAGATCTTGTCACAAGCAGATAAGAGCATCCTTCTTGTCGCCAGGGACAGAGATGACACTTATCGGGCCTGGCATTTTCAGCATGTTGTACGCATAGTGAGAGGCTGCCATGAATTTGGCAAGTGCTGGACGGCGAAGTATCCCATTGTAAGGCAATGGAAAGTCAGCAACGTCAAAAGTGACCCTCTCAGTCCTGAAGTTCAACTCGCTGCCAAATGTCACCGGCAACGTGATCTTTCCCTTCGGCTTGCTCCTTCCCGGATTGATTCCTTGGAATGTGCCGGTCTCTTCGAGCTCGCCATCGGGGATCTGGAGTTTCTGGAGCACCTCTGAGGAGATCAGGTTCAAGTCGGTCCCGCCGTCAACTAGCATCTTGGCCACCTTGAGGTTGCGGATAGTTGGTGAAACCAACATCGGCAAGCACCCGGCCGCAGTTACGCGATCAGGGTGGTCCTCAATATCAAAGATGATAGGCGTGCTGGACCATTTCAGAGGCTTGCGTAACTCGATGTATGGTTCTGCCGCATTGACCTCCCGCATCCACTGCTTGAGCTGGCGGTGTGAGGTATGCAGAGAAGCACCGCCGTCAATGCACAGGACCTCTGTGGCTTTCTGGAACTCCTGCTCATCGGTCTCGTCATCATGCAAGTCTTCATCGTCGTCGTCGTCATCTTCAGCCTTGTCGCGGCCGCGGGGAGGTCTGTCTCCTTGCCGCTGCTTGGCCTTGCCACGGCGTCCTCCCCGGCCGGGACGTTTCTTGCTAGCTCCTCCAGCACCTTCTTGGGCCTTCTCCTTGTCGCGTCGTTCGTATTCAGCCTTCTGCTGCTCGACAAGCTGCTCGACCTTCTTGCAGCTCTAGAGGTCATGGCCCTTGGTGCGCTAGATCTTCCAAGATCGCTTGTTGGAGCCGCCCCGCTTGTCGGCGACCGCCACACCGGGCAAGGTGCCAGCGGCAACCTCCTTGCCGGAGCTACCAACTTTGGCTTTCATGGCGCCACCCCCGTTGCCGGACTGCTCAACAACTAGCACATCTTTGCCTTTCTTCTTCCTATTGTTCCGCCGCCGACTCTTCCTTGCCGGGGCGGTCTCCTCACTATCAGATCCTCCTGCTTCAGTATTCTCTCCGGGTAGTCTCCTCCCTTCCTCACCACGTGCACACTTGTCGGCCAGGGCATATAGCTCACTGATGTCTCTAATCTTGCACATCGCCATCTCCTCCCGCATCCTGCGGTTTCGCACGTTCTGATGGAACGCGCTGATTACCACGGCAGGGTGGACATCTGGGATGTTGTGCTGCACGCGGCTGAATCTTTATATATACTTGCGCAGGGGCTCTCCTTCCTTCTGGGCAAGCAGATGAAGGTCGCTTTCTTGGCCATGGGGCTTGTGGCCGCCTGTAAAGGCGCCGACAAACTGATGGCAGAGATCTGCCCAAGAGGATATGGAGTTGTCCGGCAAGTGCATGAGCCAGGATCTGACATTGGGCTTGAGCACCGCCGGAAGTAGTTGGCAAGGATCTTGTCGCCTCGCCGCAGCTTGCACCGCAATGGTGTATATGCCGAGGAACTCCGACGGATGCGCCTTGCCGTCGCATTTCTCTCGTACATCCGCTTGAAAATTTTTCTTGCCGGGCCATCGACTTGCCGCAGCTCACGAAAGTGAACGCAGGGCAACCTATCACAGACGGCAAGTCGCTCGGTTCTCCGGGCGCATGCATGTTAACAGAGGGCCCAACGCGCTTGTCGGATTGACGCCGCTTGTTCGCCGCCGATGCGAAGTTCGGCGTCTTCTTCTTGTCGTTCGTGAAGAACTTAGCGCTGATCGCGACGAAGCTTGTGGATCCGGCGACGGTGGAGTCGCTGCCGAGGTGGATCCGGCGAGTCGGGCGATCTTGGCCTTCGGGCGGAGAGTGCATGGTGGTTGCACCCCCACCGGGTCTCTGCCGCCACCGGCTCGTGTTTGGCAGTCCCGCCATGGCAGCGATGTACTTTCGGTTGCCGGAGCGCCGCTGCTGGCGAAGCCGATGAGACTTCAATGGTGTCCCTCCATTCATCGACCTTGTCACCGTTGGAGGGTAATCCAGAGCAGCTTGAGCTCTCGCCAAAGCTTCGCCGGAGTGGTGGGTGGCGTGATTTAACGGCGCGCGAGGAGCGGATATGCTCGGACTTCTAACTATGTTAGAAGGAGCGATATCCGATCGCCCAGCGGATGCCGTTTCGCTCGCGCCAGCATGTTGGTGCGCATGCTGGTCTTGAGCATCCCGAGATCCTCCAGCTCGATCTCGGTCCAACGAGCGTATGGCATTCTGAATGCCATGACGTTGTCGGTCTCGCGCCTCCTGAGACGGGCGCGGTGCATGTACGGACGCCGAGGTCTGCGCAGCCTTGTCCTTGGACTTGGCAGCACCGTGAGCTCCCCCGTCGCCGTCCATTCTTCCGCCGGCGTCTACCCCACCACGTGCTTGCTCCGGTGGTGGTGGGTTCGACGCGGACGGAGCTTCTGCCGCTGAAGCCTTCTTCTTCGGTGGCATGTCGATGAAGATGATGAAGATCTAGCTCGCGTGGACGCCGGATCAGGTTCGTGCAACCTCGACATGCCTACCTGGCGCGCCAAAGATGTCGGGGCAGGCTGATCTGGCCCACGAACACCTATGGGACCGGCGGACCGAGCCCCGTTCGGTTCGGAGGGGAGTGGAGGTCGCACGAAGAGCAGATCGAGGCGAAGCACACGAGAGGTTTACCCAGCTTCGGAGCTCTCCGGAGAGATAACACTCCTACTGCTGCATGTCTAGGTGTATTATGCGTTCTTGCTCAGAGCTACTGAGTGCTACAAGACACACGAGCTGCTAACGAGATCGAGCGTGGGGAACCGACCCCCACGCTGTGCATGGGCGCCCTTTTATATGCTCAAGGGGTCTCCGACAGGTGGCAACGAGACAAGGGTACAAATGGAAAAGTAGTGGTTGGTACACCTACTTGTACAAAGCAGTAATAAAGGTACCATACCTAATCCTCGACGGCAGGGGACAAAGGCATTAAATGCCCGTCACGCCGCCCTAACAAAGGCAAACAGAGACCGTCAGGGCGCCACCGCTTGCCACGATGGCAATCTTGTCATTGCCGCTTGCCACCTCGCACCGGCCGGCTGCACAGCCTTCCGCCACGCCAAGGCCACAGAAAGGTCCTGTGGCGACACGTTAGTGGATGCTTATTTGGAAGCGTGAGGGTGCAGAGTGGTGATCCGCTGCCGTGTAAGCGCCTTGCCACGGTTGTTGTCTTGTCGCGCCTGTAAGCTTGTCACAAGCCGGGCCTTCCCGCAAGCTCCTCTTGCCGGGCCTTGTCTCCCTAGGTGCCCTGGTGGCCTTCCCGGCAAGCTCCTCTTGCCGGGCCTTGTCTCCTTGGCTTGAATACTTTGTTCTTGAATGGCTCCACAGAACCACGGAGGACCTTGGCGGTCACCCGTAAGCCTTGTCATGAGGGCTGCAATCGCCTGCAGGCACAAGTTCGGGATACTAGGGTACCCCTACTCTAGTACACCGACACCATGGACTGAGTCCATGCGGGCAGCTACAAAGTCGTCCACCAGGTTGTCGAAGGCTGCCTCCAAAGCTCGGAGATACTTGATAAGCATCTCAAAAGCTTCGTCCCGTTCTCCTCTGGGGCAAGAGAACGCGTAGTGGCAGGTATATGGCACGTGACATGGCAGGTAGCGGTAGCAACGAGTCTTCATCGAAGGAAGGATATCCCTGAGACGAGCTATCGCCTCGTGGGCTGCCATGTGCAGTGCATGCTTCTCTGTGGGCATGGCTCTCCCCACGAACCGGGAATGCTTAACTCGCCCTCTCTTGAATTCCACCGCGGCTTGGTGCATGGTTAGACGGTCATTGACCTTGTGCGGAGAGAGAGAGAAGACTGGGCGCACATCTGTCCCCATCGCGACTTGGACGATGAAGGAGAGAAGCTTGACGAACCCATCGGGCATGTTGGCGAACATGTGCGATTGCATATAAGTTGTTACCATCTACAAAAGTAGGCAAAAATCCTGAGTAGTCAAATCATAAATTTATGTTGACTGTCAGAAATTGACTACATTTGTGAAAATAATAAATATCTCTATTATGCTAATAACCGATTAGCGATCGCACCTAGTGGCTTCCTTGCCAGTCGGTCGCTCGTACTAAGCTTGTCACGACCGGTTTTTCAATAAAAATATTTATTGAGCAACCGACCTATGAAGTCCAATATGAGGAAAATCCTCCATACCGGTAGAAAAAACTTTGATACAATAAGCCAGTAGCATTACAATATAACAGGGTCGGACTGAAGATGCCCAACCGATTATTACAAACACGCCGATAATTATACATGATGGCGGATGTGACACAATGGTGTGGGGTGGAATTTCTACTGACTCGAGATATGAGTGGTTGGTGGAATAACAAATGGGGTGGTTAATAAGACTATCAGACCGGGCGGCTCATCGAAAGGCCGAGGTGAGGCTCGATGAATTTATTTGGGTAGCGGAAGCGGATATATCACAATGACTAATCCAGGGTCGACGAGACCGACCGATTCCTCTAGGCGTCGGACTCGCTTATCGAACTCTTCATCCATGAGATCGCTTTCAAGCATCCGCCAAATCAACAAGCCGTGTGAGTACTTTGAAAGTACTCGCAAGATAGTTCGGACAAAAGATATAACAAATGAATGCATGAATGCGACATGATTAATTTTAACAATGCTCAATTTAATCAGTATAGCAAAGTAAATAAGAAGGGAGTCGGCGGTAGTCCGCTCAAAAAACCCAACGAAGAAAAAACTCAAAACCGATCGGGTGTCTGAAGCGACGCCTCGAAGGGTGAACAAATAAGTAAAACATGCCATAGTCGGGCATCTGAGCGACACCTCATAAAGGGCTTATATTGAAATAAAATACATGCGTGCCGCAGTCGGACGTCTGAGCGACATCACAGAAAGGGCTTATAATAGAAGTAAATAATGACAATGCCGCAGTCGGACGTCTGAGCGACATCGCAGAAAGGGCTTATAATAAAGGTAAATAATAACAATGCCACAGTCGGACGTCTGAGCGACATCGCAGAAAGGGCTTATAATGAAAGTAAATGACAATGCCGCAGTCGGACGTCTGAGCGACATCGCAAAAAGGGCTTATAATAAAAGTAAATGACAATGCCGCAGTCGGACGTCTGAGAGACATCACAGAAAGGGCTTATAATAAAAGTAAATGACAATGCCGCAATCGGAGGTCTGAGCGACATCGTAGAAAGGGCTTATAATTCATTATTCATAACTAACAAGATATAGTGCTCACGGAAAATATTCATCACAACACAATAAGCGGGTTAGTCCATTCGCAGGAAATAAACATTTAATACTCAAATGGTTCTCAGGAGTTTCTGTCACCAAGACTGACGCTTGACAAGATGAGATGAACACGGTACTCGGATATGAATAAGATGAATTCAAGAATTTTGACTCTACAGAGTTTGTACCAAAATTGTCCACACCCAACGGAATTCCGTAGTCACGAAGGACTAGTTACGTTTACCGTATTTTGGAGGAAACACAACTATCTAGTACACACCCATCATACCTCACGTTGCCAGGAATCACCCTAGACAGCGTTTAAGAAAAACTTTGAGACGGGGAGATCACAATCTCGAATAGCATGGCATCAAATTTATATACGCTACGCTCTAAGGGGTGCCCTCTCGGTCCCAACCGAAAACACCCATGCCCCCTGACCGGATGAAAGGCTTTAATCCAGGGCCATGGAACCTTCATCCCGGCCTCTCGATTTGGTGTGTACCAGGAAGTGGTTTGCAACTTACTCAGCCGTATCCCTTGCGGGAAACACGTGGTAGTACGAAAGGGGAGACGAACGGGACTCTGACTAATTGATGCTGACTGGGTCAACGATCTGGCATAAGCCTGGCATGCTACAACACTGCCATCTTACCCATACTCATGCCAACTCATGGCCATGCAACAAGTTTCCAACAACTCATGGATTTACCGAGCTCATTTGCCTCAACTCTTACGAGATAAACTATCATCGAAATTGCTCATGAACGTGCCATGATACAAAAATAATGCAAACATGCCCATACACTCATCATATAAAAAGTTCAAACATTGCTTGCCTGGTCCGGAGTAGTCGGGGTCTAGCTCGGCGAAGTTCGCGGTTCCGTCACCTCCTTCGGTATCTACGGTACACAAAATACACGCGCTAACGTAAATACCGTGGGTCACAGAAATTTAATCCAAATATTTTTCAAATAAATATGATTAAAAACTAGACCAAAATTTGAAGAGGACAGAAGAATAATCACTCAAAATTCCTTTCTGTTAAAAAGTTATAAGGGTTTTGGTCCAAGGACCCATCTGTAATGAAACAGAAAACTTCCAGGGGGCTTTGCAGAAATGTCCAGAAAAGCGGTTCAAAGTGGAAGCGTATTTGCCAAAGTACGCTTTCAGAAAACGATTCAAAAAAAAACAAAAGAGAGGCTGACGGGCGGGTCCCACCTGTCAGGTTTGAAATTTCAAACGAGAGGGACGGCCTGCCTGGCGCCCGAGAGTCATGGTGGTCGCCGGGCGGCGATCCACGGCGCAGGCAGGAGATCGGAGGGTACCTCCGTGTTCAGGCGCCATTCCGCTGCCCTGTGGGAGGTGGTGGTGGTCGCCGGGCGAGTACCACGCCGACGGGCGATGCTTGCTCTGTGACGGGCGGTTCTGGTGGTCGTGGGCCTCACGGAGAGTGCTGCAGAGGATTAATTGAGGAGGGGGTTAGACCCGTGGTAGCATGAGAGGGTAGCTGACGGGATTTGGGGGCCGGGGATGACCTCACCGGAGTGAATCAAGGTGGAGGCCGAGGCGGAACGAAGCGGCCGGAGTCGAGGAAGAAGAGCTCCTCGAGGCCCTTCCAGGGGCTTGGCGTGGACTAGAGAGGTGGTGGAGGTGTGCGGGGGCGAGAGCGCGCTCGGGGTGCTATATATAGCCGGCCCGAGGCGGTTGCCGAGAACGGGGTTCTCCGGCGAAGTTTACTTCGGCGTAGGGCGTTGATCGGGAAGGTTCAGAGGTTGAGCGTCGTCGTGGGGTTCCCTGGTTCCGTTTAGGTGCTAAACGTGTTGGGGTTTGGTTGCTTAGGGCGAGCTCGACAGAACGGGGCGTTGCGGGCCCGTCGGCGGCAGGGAGCACGCTCTGTGCTTGCCGTGCCACGGCGACGGTGCGTATGTGTGCTGCCGGGCAAGGAAATGGCCACGCTGGAGCTACCAAGAGGTTTGGCGGCGCCGAACGGCGTTATGCCGCAGTTCTGCTTCCCCTGCCGGCCGCTACGGTGGTTCTATCGCCGCAAGACACGCCGGCGCAGGCGGGCCAGGGTGCCACCGATGCCAGGAACACGCCAAGCACGCGTGTGAAGCTCCGGACAAGCAGGCTAGGCTGCGAGCAACGTGCCAAGTGCATTGTGGGCATGTGACTGAAACTCTGACGGAGAACGACACTGAAATCTGAATTTAACTGAAGATGAACAGTAATAGTGCATGCAAGGTGTTCGACAGAATGATTTTGGCATGTAGGGGATTTTCCTTGAGCTGGTTTTTGGTGGAGGGGCCTCTCATTGCATCTAGAGGCCGCCTGAATTTTTGTGAAATTTTTGGAGCAGAAAAGATATGAATTTCACCAAATTTGACAAATCTGGTCCAAACTTGCAGAGACTAGAATTTGAAATCTTTGAACAGAAGAGGAGTGGATCTTGCTTGTTCTAGGTTCTGGGTACCAAGGACTATCCAGGGGAGTTGCTTTGATGTCAAAACTCAATTGCATTTAGGTACTTGCTTTGCAAACCACCTAGGCTCAAAATAATGGACAGAAAAGATTTGGGAGGAGAATTAAATGAAATAAAATTCAGAAAAGGGGTTGAATTTGTTGAGACAGAATGTTTGGATTGCCCAAAGTGGAAGGAGAGATTTTTGGGAAGATTTTACCATGTGGTGCATGGTAAAAATCATGAGTTGTTTCAAATTTGGGAGAGGATGAAAAACTCCTAGAGTTTCTTTTTGAAAGGAAATAAACTCCAAAGATTTTTCTTGAACTTTTGAGAAGAGGGAAATCAGAAGAAAAATTTAAAAACCAAACACCAGAGTTGAAGGAGATGCAAAAATAAAATATTTGCTAAAGGGAAAAAGATTTTGAGAGAGATTTTTTTGGAAGGGTTTAGAAGACCTTCTTCAAATCCAACAAATTTTTTGAAGAAAGCCAAAGCATATTTTTGGAGTGTCACAACACCTACCCCCTTAGGAAAAATCTCGTCCCTGAGATTCCAACTGATCCTCAAATAATTGTGGGTGCTCTGTCCGAAGGAAATCCTCTCTTTCCCAAGTGGCCTCACTTTCGGTGTGGTTGCTCCACTGAACTTTGAAGAACTTGATGGTTTTCTGTCGGGTTCTCCTTTCAGACTCTTCCAAGATTTTTATCGGATGCTCCCGATATGTAAGGTCCGGCCGCACGCCAATGTTTTTATGGGGTACTGCTTTCGTTCCTCGGGTTGATTACGCACTTCCTCAATTGGGAGACGTGGAATACGTCGTGGATGTCGGATAATTCTTCGGGTAAGTCGAGCTGGTAGGCCACCGTGCCTCTTCGTGCCACTATCCAGAATGGTCCGATGAACCTTAGTGCTAGCTTTCCTTGAATCTTGAATCGATGCAGGCCTCTGATAGGGGATACTCGTAGGTACACAAATTCACCGGGTTCAAAATTGACTCCACGATGCTTCTGATCGTAATAACTCTTTTGTCGGCTTTGGGCTGTCTTGAGTCGGTCCTTAATCACCTTGAACTTATCTTCACCTCTTTGAGCAGGTCTGGTCAAGATATGACTGTCTCCGGTTTTCGACCAGCTTTAGCGGGTTCGACATCTTCGCCAGACAGTAGCTTCAAATGGTGCCATTTGCAGGCTGGATCGATAATCATTGTTATATGCGTAATTATGCATATGGTAAGCTCTCTTCCCAACTGGTCCCATAGGTGAGGACACATGCTCAAAGATATCTTCTAGAATCTGGTTTACTCGCCACCGCCCATCCGTCTGGGGATGGTATGCGTAATTGAATGCCACCTGAGTTCCTTAGGCTTGTTGTAAGTGATCCCAAAATCGGGAGACGAATTGAGTGCCTCTGTCTGAGATTATTTTCTTTCGGACTCCATGTAAGCAAACGATACGGGAAAGGTAGAGCCTAGCAAGCTTCTGAGTGGTGTGGGTTGTCTTCATGGATCAGATGAGGTCGGCCTTGGAGCGGAAGGACTCGGCGCGCCACGAAGGCAGCCAGCAAGTCGGCCCCAGTCAAGCCCTCCGTCTGCGTCAGCTCTCGGAGTCGCGCGACGGCGGCGGTGCCTGCAGAAGTCAGCGTCCTGGCCCGATGGGTCCAGCTGGGGAGCCGCCCCGACAGCACGCCGGTTTTGTAAATCGGCAGATTAACCCAGTCGCCTTCCGGGGCGACATTCTTCACGTAGAAGTAGGAGCGCTGCCACATCTTCACCGATTTGATCAGCGGGATGGCGGGGAAAGGGTTGTCGCCCACCGCCTCCGAGATCGCGATGAAGGTGCCGCGACGCAGCGCACGCCGCATGCACGTGCGTGCCGAAGCTTGGCCTGAAGAATTCCCCACAACTCGATGGTGGGGAGAACGCCGAGGAAGCCCTCGCATGTAGAGGCGAAGCCAGCAGCACCACCGTATTCAGAGTGAGGTGGTGCGGCCGGAGCCCGTGGGAACTCGTGAATGCGCGGAAGAAGCCGCCGCCGGCAGCCCCTGCATCGCGTGCATGAGGTGCGAGCGGAATATGACCCGCTCGCCCTCCTCCGGCGCCGGCCTTATTTCACCCGCCGGCGCGGCACGGGTCTGCACTAAGTTCTCGCCGGGGATGCGGCGCGTCTGGTGGAGAAACTCTATGTGGTCGTTGTCCAACTCAGAGCCGTCCCACACGCTGGAGCGCAGGGCGGGAGGCGCAGCGGCGGATGAGGAGCTCATCTCCGCGGCGCGGCGCGGTTCGGTGCGACGGCGGCAAGAGGAAGAAGAGGCGAGAGGAGGGAGAAGCAAGAGGAGGCGGGGAAGCAGGGAGATGGGTGCGCGTGCTTCGCCGCCCCCTCCTCCCCGCCTACTTATAGACCCATGGGTTGAGAAGCCGATGGGGCGGGCGTGATTAATCATGACCCCACGGCCCCACGATTTGACCCACGTAAATTATCGCGGCAGAACGACGGGGGAACCCAACCGCCTGCTGGCCCGCAAGAACGGATCCGCCCATTTACGCGCCAAGCGCGTAGTGGCGGCCCCGCCTCGACAGCCTGTCTCCTTGCCACGCTGGGTGGGCAGATCGACCCGCCACGTGGCGCCACGTGACGGGCCCGCGACAGGCAGCTTCCTGGAAGCTCATCAGGCACGCTGCCCGGATTCCGCCACAACCTTCAACCCTTTGAGGAGCAAGACGGCCTCCTGCGAGTCCGACTCCACCTAGTCGACCTAAGAGAAAGACGGCGAGCCAAGCCCAGATTCTTCCACCAGAGGGCTGAAACTGTTGAGGCCCCTCGACATGTTGCCCTCGGCACCTCACCAGCTTCGGGGACTACTGTCGGAGTAATGGGCCACGGGTCGGCAAACCCGAGGCCCTAGACCTTTCAAAACATTGGGGTAGACTGCGCCCCTCAAGACCCCAAGACGAAGAGCTGCCTTCTAAGAGTCGGCAGCAGAACCTCCGACTGCCCCTCCCAGCCGAGTCCCAGAGACGGCCTCGAGATGAGCCGACTCCCAACTGGCGACTTCCGGAGAAGCCGGCCATGGGGAGTCGGCCTGCGACTCCAACCAATGGATAGAATGGCCACTAATGGCGCACCTGCAATGTGGTGCGCCGTTACTATATTCTAATGGCGCACCATTATTACTAATGGCGCACCTGGTGTGTGGTGCGCCATTAGTAGTTTAAAAAAAAAAACATAAAAAAATTGTTACTAATGGCGCACCATGTCCGCCGTGCGCCATTAGTAGTTGACATAGTAATGGCGCACCACATCCGTCGTGCGCCATTAGTTGTTTTGAAAAAAAATAAAAAAATATTTGTTACTAATGGCGCACCATGTCTCGGTACGCCATTACTAGTTTTTAACTAGTAATGGCGCACCACCGCACGGTGCGCCATTACTAACTTGCCGCAACACCGAATGCACCCCCCCTGTGGATCGCCTTTTCAGTTTTAAAAAAAATAAAAGAAAATGATGAAATGTCAAAAAAATAAAAGAAAATAAGTTTCCCATTTCATATGTGGTCTAGTTGTTGGGAAAATTTACAAATATGAATTTCGACTTTATTTGCAAAATCTCTCTGAAAATTTGTAAAATGGCCATAACTTTTGCATACGAACTCGGATGAAAAAGTTTTTTATATGAAAAATCATCTACTCGAAAAGTTACATCCAAATTTAGATGGGGGAACCCCGTTAAACATTTTCAAAATCCCCAAAAACCTAACAGAAAAAAAATTTACGGGGCTTTCAAGATCTAGAGGCAAAAAAATTCAAAAAAATTCAAACTTACTAGTGGCGCACCGTGGATGTGGTGCGCCACTAGTAACAGAAAAAAAATTGGTTTTGAAAAAAAAATTGAATTTTTTTTCAAAAATTTATACGTAATATGACCAGGAAGTTTGAAATATTTTTCAAAATTTCATCATAGTCATGAACATGAACAAAGTCGTAGACATCAACAAGGTATAATAGGATTGATATGCTAGATATATCAACAAGTGCGTGTGAAGTGAGCTGTTGCTGGTGTTGGATAGAAATATGAAGTTAAGCGTGCTCGGGCTGGAGTAGTGTGAGGATGGGTGACCTTTCGAGAAGTTTGACCACGGAGTGCGATTTGACCTGAGATTAAGCATATTGACCCGAGATTAAGCCATAGTGAACTGAGAATAAGAAAAAAATGAAAAAAAATTGAAAAAAAAATTTGAAAAAGAAATTTGAAAAAAAAATCTGAAAAAATATTGTTACTAATCGCGCACTTCATTGTGGTGCGCCATTAGTATCTGAATACTAATGGCGCACTGTGGGTTATTCTAATGGCGCGCAATTACTGGTGCGCCATTAGTATCCAGATACTAATGGCGCTGCACAGCGCCATTAGTAAAAAATACTAGTGGCGTGGTACTAATGGCGCACCGGTAGTGCGCCATTAGTAGGCAAAACCGGTGCGCCATTAGTAGGCCTTTTTCTAGTAGTGAGAATTGAACTAGCTTTATAAGCTAGTTCAAATAATTTTACACTAGACATGAACTAGCTCTATAGCCTAGTACAAATAATTTTACACTATAGTTGAACTAGCTCTATAGCCTAGTACAAATAATTTTACACTAGAGTTGAACTAGCTCTATAAGCTAGTTCGAATAATTTTACACTAGAGTTGAACTAGCTCTATAGCCTAGTACAAATAATTTTACACTAGAGTTGAACTAGATCTATAAGCTAGTTCAAATAATTTTCCACTAGAGATGAACTATCTCTATAGCCTAGTACAAATAATTTTACACTAGAGTTGAACTGGCTCTATAAGCTAGTTCAAATAATTTTACACTAGAGTTGAACTAGCTCTATAAGCTAGTTCAAATAATTTTACACTAGAGTTGAACTAGATCTATAAGCTAGTACAAATAACTTTACACTAGATTTGAACTAGCTCTATAAGCTTCTACAAATAATTTTACACTAGAGTTGAACTAGCTCTATAAGCTAGTTCAAATAATTTTACACTAGAGTTGAACTAGATCTATAGCCTAGTACAAATAATTTTGCACTAGAGTTGAACTAGCTCTATAATCTAGTACAAATAATTTTACACTAGATATGAACTAGCTCTATAAGCTAGTTCAAATAATTTTACACTAGAGTTGAACTAGCTCTATAGACTAGTACAAATAATTTTACACTATAGTTGAACTAGATCTATAAGCTAGTTCAAATAATTTTACGCTCTTGTTGAACTAGCTCTATAAGATTGTATAAATAATTTTACACTAGAGTTGAACTAGCTCTATAAGCTTGTTCAAATAATTGGGAACTAGAGTTGAACTAGCTCTATGAGCTAGTTCAAAAAATTCAACACTAGAGTGGAACTAGCTGTGTAAGCTAGTTCAAATAATTTTACACTAGAGTTGAACTAGCTCTATAGACTAGTACAAATAATTTTACACTAGAGTTGAACTAGCTCTATAAGCTAGTTCAACTAATTTTACACTAGAGGTGAACTAGCTCTATAGCCTAGTACAAATAATTTTACACTAGAGTTGAACTAGCTCTATAAGCTTGTACAAATAATTTTACACTAGAGTTGAACTAGCTCTATAAGCTAGTTCAAATAATTTTACACTAGAGTTGAACTAGCTCTATAAGCTAGTTAAAATAATTTTACCCTAGAGTTGAGCTAGCTATATAAGCTAGTTCAAAAAAATTTACACTAGAGTTGAACTAGCTCTATAAGCTTGTACAAATAATTTTACACTAGAGTTGAACTAGCTCTATAAGCTAGTACAAATAATTTTACACTAGAGTTGAACTAGCTCTATAAGCTTGTACAAATAATTTTACACTATAGTTGAACTAGCTCTATAAGCTAGTTCAAATAATTTTACACTAGAGTTGAACTAGCTCTATAGCCTAGAAAAAATAATTTTGCACTAGAGTTGAGCTAGCTCTATAAGCTAGTTCAAATAATTTTCCACTAGAGTTGAACTAGCTCTATAGCCTATTACAAATAATTTTACACTAGAGTTGAACTAGCTCTATAAGCTAGTTCGAATAATTTTACACTAGAGTTGAACTAGCTCTATAGCCTAGTACAAATAATTTTACACTAGAGGTTAACTAGCTATATAAGCTAGTTCAAATAATTTTCCAGTAGAGTTGAACTATCCCTATAGCCTAGTACTAATAATTTTACACTAGAGTTGAATTAGCTCTATAAGCTAGTTCAAATAATTTTACACTAGAGTTTAACTAGCTCTATAGCCCAGTAAAAATAATTTTGCACTAGAGTTGAACTAGCTCTATAAGCTAGTACAAATAATTTTACACTAGAGTTGAACTAGCTCTATAAGCTTGTACAAATAATTTTACACTAGAGTTGAACTAGCTCTGTAAGCTAGTTCAAATAATTTTACACTAGAGTTGAACTAGCTCTATAGCCTAGTACAAATAATTTAGCACTAGAGTTGAACTAGCTCTATAAGCTAGTACAAATAATTTTACACTAGAGTAGAACTAGCTCTATAAGCTTGTACAAATAATTTTACACTAGAGTTGAACTAGCTCTATAAGCTAGTTCAAATAATTTTACACTAGAGTTGAACTAGCTCTATAGACTAGTACAAATAATTTTACACTATAGTTGAACTAGATCTATAAGCTAGTTCAAATAATTTTACGCTCTTGTTGAACTAGCTCTATAAGATTGTATAAATAATTTTACACTAGAGTTGAACTAGCTCTATAGCCTAGTACAAATAATTGGGAACAGGAGTTGAACTAGCTCTATAAGCTAGTTCAAATAATTTTACACAAGAGTTGAACTAGCTCTATAAGCTTGTACAAATAATTTTACACTAAAGTTGAACTAGCTCTATAAGCTAGTACAACTAATTTTACACTAGAGTTGAACTAGCTCTATAAGCTAGTTCAAATAATTTTACACTAGATTTGAACTAGCTCTATAGCCTAGTACAAATAATTTTACACTAGAGTTGAAGTAGCTCTATAAGCTTGTACAAATAATTTTACACTAGAGTTGAACTAGGTCTATAAGCTAGTTCAAATAATTTTACACTAGAGTTGAACTAGCTCTATAAGCTAGTTCAAATAATTTTACCCTAGAGTTGAGCTAGCTATATAAGCTAGTTCAAAAAAATTTACACTAGAGTTGAACTAGCTCTATAAGCTTGTACAAATAATTTTACACTAGAGTTGAACTAGCTCTATAAGCTAGTACAAATAATTTTACACTAGAGTTGAACTAGCTCTATAAGCTTGTACAAATAATTTTACACTATAGTTGAACTAGCTCTATAAGCTAGTTCAAATAATTTTACACTAGAGTTGAACTAGCTCTATAGCCTAGAACAAATAATTTTGCACGAGAGTTGAGCTAGCTCTATAAGCTAGTTCAAATAATTTTCCACTAGAGTTGAACTAGCTCTATAGCCTAGTACAAATAATTTTACACTAGAGTTGAACTAGCTCTATAAGCTAGTTCGAATAATTTTACACTAGAGTTGAACTAGCTCTATATCCTAGTACAAATAATTTTACACTAGAGGTTAACTAGCTCTATAAGCTAGTTCAAATAATTTTCCACTAGAGTTGAACTATCTCTATAGCCTAGTACAAATAATTTTACACTAGAGTTGAACTAGCTCTATAAGCTAGTTCAAATAATTTTACACTAGAGTTTAACTAGCTCTATAGCCCAGTAAAAATAATTTTGCACTAGAGTTGAACTAGCTCTATAAGCTAGTACAAATAATTTTACACTAGAGTTGAACTAGCTCTATAAGCTTGTACAAATAATTTTACACTAGAGTTGAACTAGCTCTGTAAGCTAGTCGAAATAATTTTACACTAGAGTTGAACTAGCTCTATAGCCTAGTAAAAATAATTTAGCACTAGAGTTGAACTAGCTCTATAAGCTAGTACAAATAATTTTACACTAGAGTTAAACTAGCTCTATAAGCTTGTACAAATAATTTTACACTAGAGTTGAACTAGCTCTATAAGCTTGTTCAAATAAGTTTACGCTAGAGTAGAACTAGCTCTATATCCTAGTACAAATAACTTTACACTAGAGTTCAACTAGCTCTATAAGCTAGTTCAAATAATTTTACACTAGAGTTGAACTAGCTCTATAAGCTTGTACAAATAATTTTACACTAGAGTTGAACTAGCTCTATAAGCTAGTTCAAATAATTTTACACTAGAGTTGAACTAGCTCTATAGCCTAGTACAAATAATTTTGCACTAGAGTTGAACTAGCTCTATAAGCTAGTACAAATAATTTTACACTAGAGTTGAACTAGCTCTATAAGCTTGTACAAATAATTTTACACTAGAGTTGAACTAGCTCTATAAGCTAGTTCAAATAATTTTACAATAGAGTTGAACTAGCTCTATAGCCTAGTACAAATAATTTTACACTAGAGTTGTACTAGCTCTTTAAGCTTGTACAAATAATTTTACACTAGAGTTGAACTAGCTCTATAAGCTAGTACAAATAATTTTACACTAGAGTTGAACTAGCTCTATAAGCTTGTACAAATAATTTTACACTAGAGTTGAACTAGCTCTATAAGCTAGTTCAAATAATTTTACACTAGAGTTGAACTAGCTCTATAGCCTAGTACAAATAATTTTACACTAGAGTTGAACGAGCTCTATAAGCTAGTTCAAATAATTTTCCACTAGAGTTGAACTAGCTCTATAGCCTAGTACAAATAATTTTGCACTAGAGTTGAACTAGCTCTATAAGCTAGTACAAATAATTTTACACTAGAGTTGAACTAGCTCTATAAGCTAGTTCAAATAATTTTACACTAGAGTTGAACTAGCTCTATAGACTAGTACAAATAATTTTACACTATAGTTGAACTAGATCTATAAGCTAGTTCCAATAATTTTACGCTAGCGTTGAAGTAGCTCTATAAGCTTGTATAAATAATTTTACACTAGAGTAGAACTAGCTCTATAAGCTTGTTCAAATAATTGGGAACTAGAGTTGAACTAGCTCTATGAGCTAGTTCAAAAAATTCAACACTAGAGTGGAACTAGCTGTGTAAGCTAGTTCAAATAATTTTACACTAGAGTTGAACTAGCTCTATAGCCTAGTACAAATAATTTTACACTAGAGTTTAACTAGATCTATAAGCTAGTTCAAATAATTTTACACTAGAGTTGAACTAGCTCTATAAGCTAGTTCAAATAATTTTACACTAGAGTTGAACTAGATCTATAAGCTGGTACAAATAACTTTACACTAGAGTTGAACTAGCTCTATAAGCTTCTACAAATAATTTTACACTAGAGTTGAACTAGCTCTATAAGCTAGTTCAAATAATTTTACACTAGAGTTGAACTAGATCTATAGCCTAGTACAAATAATTTTGCACTAGAGTTGAACTAGCTCTATAATCTAGTACAAATAATTTTACACTAGATATGAACTAGCTCTATAAGCTAGTTCAAATAATTTTACACTAGAGTTGAACTAGCTCTATAGACTAGTACAAATAATTTTACACTATAGTTGAACTAGATCTATAAGCTAGTTCAAATAATTTTACGCTCTTGTTGAACTAGCTCTATAGCCTAGTACAAATAATTTTACACTAGAGTTTAACTAGATCTATAAGCTAGTTCAAATAATTTTACACTAGAGTTGAACTAGCTCTATAAGCTAGTTCAAATAATTTTACACTAGAGTTGAACTAGATCTATAAGCTAGTTCGAATAATTTTACACTAGAGTTGAACTAGCTCTATAGCCTAGAACAAATAATTTTGCACTAGAGTTGAACTAGCTCTCTAAGCTAGTTCAAATAATTTTCCACTAGAGTTGAACTAGCTCTATAGCCTAGTACAAATAATTTTACACTAGAGTTGAACTAGCTCTATAAGCTAGTTCGAATAATTTTACACTAGAGTTGAACTAGCTCTATAGCCTAGTACAAATAATTTTACATTAGAGGTTAACTAGCTATATAAGCTAGTTCAAATAATTTTCCACTAGAGTTGAACTATCTCTATAGCCTAGTACTAATAATTTTACACTAGAGTTGAACTAGCTCTGTAAGCTAGTCGGAATAATTTTACACTAGATTTGAACTAGCTCGATAGCCTAGTACAAATAATTTAGCACTAGAGTTGAACTAGCTCTATAAGCTAGTACAAATAATTTTACACTAGAGTTGAACTAGCTCTATAAGATTGTACAAATAATTTTACACTAGAGTTGAACTAGCTCTATAAGCTTGTTCAAATAAGTTTACGCTAGAGTAGAACTAGCTCTATAGCCTAGTACAAATAATTTTACACTAGAGTTGAACTAGCTCTATAAGCTAGTTCAAATAATTTTACACTAGAGTTGAACTAGCTCTAAAAGCTTGTACAAATAATTTTACACTAGAGTTGAACTAGCTCTATAAGCTAGTTCAAATAATTTTACACTACAGTTGAACTAGCTCTATAGCCTAGTACAAATAATTTTGCACTAGAGTTGAACTAGCACTATAAGCTAGTACAAATAATTTTACACTAGAGTTGAACTAGCTCTATAAACTTGTACAAATAATTTTACACTAGAGTTGAACTAGCTCTATAAGCTAGTTCAAATAATTTTACACTAGAGTTGAACTAGCTCTATAGCCTAGTACAAATAATTTTACACTAGAGTTGAACGAGCTCTATAAGCTAGTTCAAATAATTTTCCACTAGAGTTGAACTAGCTCTATAGCCTAGTACAAATAATTTTGCACTAGAGTTGAACTAGCTCTATAAGCTAGTACAAATAATTTTACACTAGAGTTGAACTAGCTCTATAAGCTAGTTCAAATAATTTTACACTAGAGTTGAACTAGCTCTATAGACTAGTACAAATAATTTTACACTAGAGTTGAACTAGATCTATAAGCTAGTTCCAATAATTTTACGCTAGCGTTGAAGTAGCTCTATAAGCTTGTATAAATAATTTTACACTAGAGTTGAACTAGCTCTATAAGCTTGTTCAAATAATTGGGAACTAGAGTTGAACTAGCTCTATGAGCTAGTTCAAAAAATTCAACACTAGAGTGGAACTAGCTGTGTAAGCTAGTTCAAATAATTTTACACTAGAGTTGAACTAGCTCTATAGCCTAGTACAAATAATTTTACACTAGAGTTTAACTAGATCTATAAGCTAGTACAAATAATTTTACACTAGAGTTGAACTAGCTCTATAAGCTTGTACAAATAATTTTACACTATAGTTGAACTAGCTCTATAAGCTAGTTCGAATAATTTTACACTAGAGTTGAACTAGCTCTATAGCCTAGAACAAATAATTTTGCACTAGAGTTGAACTAGCTCTCTAAGCTAGTTCAAATAATTTTACACTAGAGTTGAACTAGCTCTATAGCCTAGTACAAATAATTTTACACTAGAGTTGAACTAGCTCTATAAGCTAGTTCGAATAATTTTACACTAGAGTTGAACTAGCTCTATAGCCTAGTACAAATAATTTTACATTAGAGGTTAACTAGCTATATAAGCTAGTTCAAATAATTTTCCACTAGAGTTGAACTATCTCTATAGCCTAGTACTAATAATTTTACACTAGAGTTGAACTAGCTCTGTAAGCTAGTCGGAATAATTTTACACTAGATTTGAACTAGCTCTATAGCCTAGTACAAATAATTTAGCACTAGAGTTGAACTAGCTCTATAAGCTAGTACAAATAATTTTACACTAGAGTTGAACTAGCTCTATAAGCTTGTACAAATAATTTTACACTAGAGTTGAACTAGCTCTATAAGCTTGTTCAAATAAGTTTACGCTAGAGTAGAACTAGCTCTATAGCCTAGTACAAATAATTTTACACTAGAGTTGAACTATCTCTATAAGCTAGTTCAAATAATTTTACACTAGAGTTGAACTAGCTCTGAAAGCTTGTACAAATAATTTTACACTAGAGTTGAACTAGCTCTATAAGCTAGTTCAAATAATTTTACACTAGAGTTGAACTAGCTCTATAGCCTAGTACAAATAATTTTGCACTAGAGTTGAACTAGCTCTATAAGCTAGTACAAATAATTTTACACTAGAGTTGAACTAGCTCTATAAGCTTGTACAAATAATTTTACACTAGAGTTGAACTAGCTCTATAAGCTAGTTCAAATAATTTTACACTAGAGTTGAACTAGCTCTATAGCCTAGTACAAATAATTTTACACTAGAGTTGAGCAGGCTCTATAAGCTAGTTCAAATAATTTTCCACTAGAGTTGAACTAGCTCTATAGCCTAGTACAAATAATTTTGCACTAGAGTTGAACTAGCTCTATAAGCTAGTACAAATAATTTTACACTAGAGTTGAACTAGCTCTATAAGCTAGTTCAAATAATTTTACACTAGAGTTGAACTAGCTCTATAGGCTAGTACAAATAATTTTACACTAGAGTTGAACTAGCTCTATAAGCTAGTTCAAATAATTTTACACTAGAGTTGAACTAGCTCTAAAAGCTTGTACAAATAATTTTACACTAGAGTTGAACTAGCTCTATAAGCTAGTTCAAATAATTATACACTAGAGTTGAACTAGCTCTATAGCCTAGTACAAATAATTTTGCACTAGAGTTGAACTAGCTCTATAAGCTAGTACAAATAATTTTACACTAGAGTTGAACTAGCTCTATAAGCTTGTACAAATAATTTTACACTAGAGTTGAACTAGCTCTATAAGCTAGTTCAAATAATTTTACACTAGAGTTGAACTAGCTCTATAGCCTAGTACAAATAATTTTACACTAGAGTTGAGCAGGCTCTATAAGCTAGTTCAAATAATTTTCCACTAGAGTTGAACTAGCTCTATAGCCTAGTACAAATATTTTTGCACTAGAGTTGAACTAGCTCTATAAGCTAGTACAAATAATTTTACACTAGAGTTGAACTAGCTCTATAAGCTAGTTCAAATAATTTTACACTAGAGTTGAACTAGCTCTATAGACTAGTACAAATAATTTTACACTAGAGTTGAACTAGATCTATAAGCTAGTTCAAATAATTTTACGCTAGAGTTGAACTAGCTCTATAAGCTTGTACAAATAATTTTACACTAGAGTTGATCTAGCTCTATAAGATTGTTCAAATAATTGGGAACTAGAGTTGAACTAGCCCTATGAGCTAGTTCAAAAAATTCAACACTAGAGTGGAACTAGCTGTGTAAGCTAGTTCAAATAATTTTACACTAGAGTTGAACTAGCTCTATAGCCTAGTACAAATAATTTTACACTAGAGTTGAACTAGCTCTATAAGCTAGTTCAAATAATTTTACACTAGAGGTGAACTAGCTCTATAGCCTAGTACAAATAATTTTACACTAGAGTTGAAGTAGCTCTATAAGCTTGTACAAATAATTTTACACTAGAGTTGAACTAGGTCTATAAGCTAGTTCAAATAATTTTACACTAGAGTTGAACTAGCTGTCGGGGCAGGCTGATCTGGCCCACGAACACCTATGGGACCGGCGGACCGAGCCCCTTTTGGTTCGGCGGGGAGCGGAGGTCGCACGAAGAGCAGATCGAGGCGAAGCACGCGAGAGGTTTACCCAGCTTTGGAGCTCTCCGGAGAGATAATACTCCTACTGCTGCATGTATGGGTGTATTGCGTTCTTGCTCGGGAGCGCTTGGGTGCTACAGTACACACGAGCTGCTAACGAGACCGAGCGTGGGGGGAACTGACCGACCAACCCTTTCTACGTTGCGCATGGGCCTCCTTTTATATGCTCAAGGGGCTCCGACAGGTGGCAACGTAGACGGGGGTACAAATGGAAAAATAGTGGTTGGTACACCTACTTGTACAGTGTACAGTGTACCATACCTAACCCTGACGGCAGGGGACAAAGGCATTAAATGCCCGTCTAGTCGCCCTAACAGTGCAAACAGGGACCGTCAGGGGCGCCACCGTTCGCCACGATGGCAAACTTGCCAGTGCCGCTTGCCACCTCGCCGGCGGCTGCTGACCTCTGCCACGCTGGCGCTGGGAAGGTCCTGTGGCGACACGTTAGTGGATGTGCTTGGAAGCGTGGAAATGCAGAAGAGGTGATGCTGCGCGGCAAGCACCTTGCCGCGGTTGTTGTCTTGTCGCGCCCGGAAGCTTGTCGCTCACCGGGCCTTCCCAGCAAGCTCTTCTTGCCGGGGCCTTGTCTTGTATGTGCCTTGGGTGGCCTTCCCGGCAAGCTCCTCTTGCCGGGGCCTTATCTTCTAGGTGCCTTGGGTGGCCTTCCCGGCAAGCTCCTCTTGCCGGGGCCTCGTCTCCTTGGCTTGAATACTTTGTTCCTGAATGGCTCCAAAGGAACCACGGAGGATCTTGGCGGACAACCGGTAAGCCCTGCCGCGGAGGGCTGCAACTGCCCGTGCACAAGTTCGGGATACTAGGGTACCCCTACTCTAGTACACCGACAGGAGCCCCCGGGCCTGGGCCACACATGGTGCCGAGCGCTATTGGGCCAGGCCCAAAACAGGGCACGGGCACGCGCGGCCCGGGTCACGCCGTAACTCATCCCGGACCCACCACGCCCTCCTCGAACGGCACGGGTCGACTGCGGCGTCGTGTGAGAGATCGTGGGTGAGATCGTGGGGGGGGGGGTTTCTTTATTCGTAATAACGGAACGTCCGCCCCCTCCCTCTTTATAAGCAGGGGAAACAGGGGCAGGACGCTCACCTTGCCAGTTGCCGTCCCATCGAAAACCCACCGCTGCTCCCCCCTTCTCTTCAAGGCTGAAAAGAGAGCAGCGCTCCGCCCCCCAACGCCACCAGCGCCCTCAACGCCGTCGACCTCCTCCACCGCCTCCGCCATGGGCCCGAAAGCCGACAAGGGGAAGACCGTGAAGTCGGCCGAGGCGCCGCGGCTTGCGGCGCTGCGGAAGGAGCGGGCCATCTTCCCCGCTCAGCTCGCCGCGAGGGAGCTGAGGGAGAACTACTACCTCTTCTGGACGACGAAGACGCGGGCGCATCTGCGCACGAAGGTACTCCCAGCCGCTGCTGCGGAACTGGCCCCGACGGGGTATCCCTTCTTCGCGCTCTTCTTCTACTGTGGGCTCTGCCCGCCTTTCTCTGAGTTCTTTTGCGACATTATGAACACCTACGGGTTCCGCCTCCTTGATTTCACCCCCAACGCCGTTCTGACGATGGCAGTTTTCGCACATCTCTGCGAAAACTTTGTCGGAGTCCACCCAAATGTAGATCTTTTCCGTCACTTCTTTTTACCCCGTGTTGAGAGAGGAGAGCCCCTTGCCGGAGGAATTGCTTAGATCTCCAGGGTCGGCAAGAAGGAGGCCTATCTGGAGGGATAGCTTCGTAGCAAATGGGAGGAATGGAGGGCAGATTGGTGTTGGATTGTCGAGGAGAACCCGCAGCCCTTTACCGCCCAGCGCCAAACCCCAGTAGTGCGCGGCAATGATTGGAGCAATCTGGCTCTGGAGGACGCTAGGCTAAAGATCGCAGTCACCCGAATCCTTCGCCTGAGACTTGCCGGACTCACCGTAGGCACTGTTGGCGCGGACTTTCTTCGTCGCCTGAGAAGGTGACCTGCCTGGGAATTTCAGAACGCAGCAGATATAATGAGGCTGCGCCCGGGCCTCAACTTCAACTTCACCGTCTTGGAGCTTGACGCGATGCTCTTAGAGCTGTTCAAGCCCGATCCTGCTCATCCGGAGATGTTTAGGTTGCCGAGGGGCGTCGTTCCGCTGTGCAACAACTCGTCGCTTGACCGCATCCGTGCGATGATGCCGTTGTGCGACTCCCATGGAATTGTCCCCACTTGGCAAGAGCCGGTAGATGACATCGTGCGGCAGTTCTTCGACAATCTGGTGGAAATGCCCGTCCACCCCGAAGCGTAGGGCCTCACCAGCGACACTCGACGGCGATGAGATGCAGCGCATCGCCACCAGGCTGGAAGAGGCGGCAGCAGCCGCTGCCGCGGGCGAGTTTGGCTTCACTATGGAGGAGGCAGAGGCAGCCGAGGCGGCAAGCCTTGTCGAGCGAAAGGAGTTCGCCGGCGAGGAGGAGCTTGCCGAGCCTGAAGCCGAGTCGAGCGAACCCGCCGAGGGCGCATCCTCCCCGCCTCCAAGCAGCTTGCCGCGATCGGAGCCTCCAGCTCCACCGAGAAGGCGTCTTCGCAAGGCCGGGGATGTAGCGGGGCGGCAGACGGGCCAACAGCCGCAGCGCCGCGCGACGCGCTCCACCGCGGCAAGCACTGTTGCCGCGGGAGCACCTCACGCCGCTGCGGCAACTGGAGCAGGGCCCTCGCAGGCCACCGGTCATGTTCCCGCCAAGCGTCCAAGGGAACCCACTCCGCCTCGTCGTACTGGAGGCGGGCCAGAATTCGACCTCTCCGCGCTCAGCTCCGACGAGGAAGAAGAAGAGTAAGATTCCTTGATGTACTTGTAATTCTTCGATTTGCTGCTTTGTCCTGTATCTGATTTGCTTTACTCTGAATCCATTCCTTTCAGGACTCTGGCCCAGAGGATGTCGAAGAGAGCCAAGACCCCGGTGGTTGTCATCGAGGACGAACCCATCAAGGCTGCCAGGAGGCGCGCCGAGACCACCTTGCCGGATGAGGCAACTCTTCTTCAAAGCAGCCCTGGCGCAGCCCCCAAAGATAAGTATATGGTCTACTTCTTGTCGTTCGGCGTGCATGGGTGTTCTTTCTTTGTTGATATCTCGATTGTTGATTTTTGTAGGAGCAGAGCAGCCTTCCGCTTCGACCACGCCGCCAAGGGTGGATTCCCGGCGGGAGGCGTTCTCCGGCAAGGGAGACTTCTCCAGCAAGGGGCAGCTCTCCGGCTAGGGACGGCACCAGCAATCCCTTGGCGGCGGAGACCATGACCACAGACCCCGGCGTAGGTAACCTTCTTGCCTGAGAACTTCCCTTGTGTTTTTCTTCTTATGATTTTGTTTTTGAATATTTGCCTAACTTTCTTCATCCGTACACCACAGAACCAATGGAGACCAAGGTCGCCGGCGAGGAGGACGTGCGCGGCGACACTGATGAAGCCGCCGCCGTGGAAGAAGAAGCCGGCGCTGACGAGCCCGCCGGCGAAGAGGCCGCCGAAGCTGCCGCCGCAGAAGCTGGCGAGGGGTCTGGCGATCGCACTGACGACCCTGAGGCCGCAGGAGCGCCAGGCGCTACGCCGACCGCCGATCCCTCCGCCGCTGGCCGCAGCTGTCAGTTCAAGAGCCCCAGCCGGCGCCTACTTGAAGGCCGGCGATGGCGTCTTCATCAAGCTCCCATGGGAGTCGAGCTCCAGGGAGCCGGCCGAAGGGGAAACCTTCGATGAAGAGCTGCTCGCCTCCGCCGGACTGACACGCCAAGCAGCAGCAGCGGCGAGCCTGAGGAGGAGCAGCTGCTGCGGAAGTTGCTGTCGCTCTACCGCGCCCGACAAGCCAAGCTGGAATCCCGGGAAGCGCTTGTCGCGAAGGCGGGAGCAGACATTGAGAAGCGCTACCGAGGAGCCGGGGGCGCAACCAGGAAGCTCTCCGGTCCTTGGCAGAGGAGGCGGGAGCAACTCGCCGAGGTGCAAGGCCTTCATCCTCGAGAAGGCTGAAGCTGAGGAGGAACAATGACTTGTCACCGAGAAGCTGCTCTGTAGGAAGGCCAGCCGGCAGCGGAAGGTTAACCTTGACAGCCATGAGGAGGATCTTGCGTCTGTGAGGAAACATTTGGCGGGGCTCTCAAGGAAGCAAAGGATGCTGCCGCAGGCTGCCGAGGCCGCCAAGAAGGAGCTGGAGACGAAGGTGGCGCAGCTTGGAGGCCAACCTCAAGAAGAGCGGCGAGGAGCTTGCTGCACTCAAGCACGATCATGAGAAGGACGCCTACACTCTTGGCGAGCTGCAGGCTGCCTCACGAGAGGAGCAAGGAGCTCAGCGCCGCCAGGGACTCCAATGCAGATCTTGAGTTGAAGCTAACTACTTTGACCCAGGCGCTGGACGGCGCCAGGGAGTAGGAGGTGGCCTTGAAGGAGAAGATCAAGGCCGACGAGGGGCTTCTGGCGAGTGTTGTTGCCGCACAGAGTGCCTTGAGGGAGAACGTGGAGCACTGGACCGAGGGTCTCGTGGACACTGCTGCAGCCATCCACAGGGAGCTGATGGAGCTGGGGATGGTGGATCTTGGGTACTCCTTTGACGAGCACCTCCAACCCAGGGCCAAGCTTAGCTTGTTCTTCAAGGGCGTGGTGAAGGCCCTCCAGCGGCTCCGAGAAGAAGTCCCAAAGAAGCTGGCCGAGGAGTCGCGCCAGATCTGTGCGGGAGCTCTCCAGAAGGTGCTGATGAAGGTGGCCTTCCGCAATCCAGACCTCAACCTCACCAACGTCCTCAAGTCTCTGCCGCCGGATGCTGATGTGTAGGCGCTCAAGACCCTTGTCGCACCCATTGTGGACAGGGTGAGCGGAATCAAGAGGGTTGAGGGCGATCGCGTAGATTAGGCCGCCCGTTTCTCTTTCTCTTGCCGCTGCTGGTCATGTCATAGGAACAATCCATTAGAGCTGCGGCAAGCTATCTTGTAATATAACTTTATTTTGAGTATCAATTGCTATGTTATTTCCTTTACTTGATTCCTTCCTTTGTATGTTTTGCCCTACGCTTTTAGGGAACTTGTCGAGCCGGCACTGAGCCATGGCCGAAAGTCGAGACGTCCAAGACTTCGGGCGGTGCCGCTCCGACAAGCAACCTTGTCGCAACTAGTCGCAGCTCACTTAAGTTGTTGAGCGGACTCGAAACAAAGTAAGTAGCGACTAGCTACGAGTTGGTTCCTCTGCGCACAGGTTTTCCATACAAAGTTCGGTCGTTCAAGGAAGATAACTTAAAAATTTTAAAACTGATTGCTCAAACTTTGGCAACTTAGCTTTTCTGTCGTTTGCTTTCACGGTAAGGTTAGACTTCCTTGAGCGACGCTTGGTCCACACCATTATCTTCTCCTTCCCCCCCCGGCAAACTTGTGTGCGAGGGAACCTTCCTTTCCTTGAGAAAGAGAAAGAAGAGAAAATAAAGATATGGAGCCTTGTGGCTCGTTATCACTTACCAGGGGTAGGTGCTGCACAAAGTGTCAGATAGCGCATGCAAAATAGGAATAAAGATCATGGAATTGACAAGATGTGCGAAGCACGCTAGCTTTACTGATGCACGGGGTCTGCGCCCGGCTTTGTACAAAGGATTACATGCAACGACGGCAAGACTTGTACAAAAGGTGGTTGCTTTAACAGGTTAAGAACCGCGCCTCGGGTAAAACTTACGAAGATGCTCAATGTTCGAGTTGCTCACGGAATGCCATCTTGGGTCTCAAAGCGGACAGCGCTGAGCCTAGTGACTCGTTTCACCCGATAAGGGCCTTCCCACTTGGCGTCAACTTGTTGGAATTCTTGGCGGACTGAACACGCCGAAGAACAAGGTCGCCTTCCTCGAGACTTCGGCATTGACTTTGCGGCTATGGTAGCGGCGCAAAGCTTGCCGGTACCGAGCAGCTCAGTCTGGCTTTGAAGACGATCTTCCTCAAGGAGCAGCGTCATCCTGTCGCAGCTGCTCTTGCTCAAGCTCATCATAAGCGAGCACTCGAGGCGATCTGTATCTGAGTTCCGTGGGAGAACTGCCTCGCTCCATAGACTAGAGCGAAAGGTGTCCGGCGGTGGCTCGATTTGGCGTCGTCTGATCGACCAAAGAACCACCGGCAGCTCCTCAATCCAGTTTCTTCCGCACTTGTGCAGCCTGTCGAAAGTTCTGGTCTTGAGCCCGCGCAGCACTTCAGCATTTGCTCTCTCTGCTTGACCGTTGCTTCTCGGATGAGCAACAGAAGCGAAGCAGACCTTGGCGCCAAGATCTTGGACATACTGCATGAAGGTGCGGCTCGTGAACTATGTGCCGTTGTCGGTGATGATCCTGTTAGGGATTCCGAAACAGCAAACAATCGACCGGAAGAACTTGATCACGACTATCTTGTCACCTTCCTCATCGCTTCCACTTGGCCACTTTGTGAACTTGTCGATTGCAACGCATAAGTACTCAAAGCCCCGACAGCTCGGGGAAAGGGGCCAAGATGTCGAGCCCCATCCGAAAATGGCCAGGATAAAGGGATCGTCTGGAGAGCTTGAGCTGGCTGGTGTATCTGTTTGGAATGGAACTGGCACGCTTCACACTTGGTTACTTGTGCAGTTTCATCCTGGAGGGCTGTCGGCAAAAGAAACCTTGCCGGAACGCTTTGCCGGCAAGTGCTCTGGCGCCAATGTGGTGACCACATATGCCTCCATGTATCTCTCGCCAACAGCTTTTGTCCGTCTTCGGTGAATACACTTCAATTTCACACCGTTGAGTCTTCTTACATGCAGGTGTGCTGTCGACAAACTGGTACATACTTGACTGCCTGGCTACTCTTTCCGCTTCTTCTTGCTCTTCGAGAAGTTCTCCTGTCTGAAGGAAATGGACAATCTTCTGCGCCCATGCTGGAGCTTGCGGCTCGACAACAAGGACTAAAGGCACATCTGCTGCTGCGGGAACATCAGTTTCCACGACGAGAACCTGCGGCTCAGCTGGAGCTTGACGTTCCCCGGCAAGCTTGCCAGAGCAAAACTTGTCGGGAGCGTCTGCTTCAACGAAACAAAGCCTGGGGCTTGTCGGAGCAGACTGCTCCTCAGCATTGTTGGTGTCGATCTTGGGGACCTTCTTGGCGGCGGCTTCGGGAAGCTCTGCCAGAAAATAGTCACCAGAGATCAACTTCCTCTTCTTGCTCTATCCAGTTTGATGGTGTTACATATGGTTGAGTCAGCTTGAGCACAAAAATCCCTGGTTCCACAGGCAACTTAAGTGCGGCGCACTTTGACAGGCCATCAGCAATGTCGTTTGAGCTCTTGGAATATATTCCATCTGTAGGTCGTCAAAGTGCTCTTCTAGCTTTCTCACTTCATCAACATAAGCTTCCATCAATGGACTCTGATAATTCTTGTTCACTTGGCGGATAACAAGCTGTGAGTCACCCCTGACAATGAGCTTCTTGATCCCAAGGTCTACGATGCCGAGACCGGCAAGCAAACCTTCATACTCTGAAGTATTGTTCGTTGCTTGCTCCTTGGGAAAGTGCATCTGGACTTGAGGTGCTCTCCGGTGGGTGCGACAAGTAGCACGCCGGCACCGGCGCCTTGCAGCGAGAAGGCACCATCAAAGTACATCAGCCACTCTTTGCTTGCCTCCTTGACGGGGATGCTCGTTTCTAGAATTTCCTCATCTGGTGTTGGCGTCCATTCTACTATGAACTCCGCTAATGCTCTGCTTTGGATGGTTAAAGTGCTCTCGAACTTGAGGCCAAAGCTTGACAGTTCCAGTGCCCACTCGACAATCCTGCCTGTCGCCTCTGGATTTTGCAGTATCCTCTTCAACGGAAAGCGAGTGACAACTGTGATCTCATGTGCCTGAAAGTAATGACGCAGCTTTCTCGAGGCCATGAGGAGGCCGAAAAGCAATTTCTGCACACCAGAGTACCTTGACCTAGCCCCCTGCAGAAGGGAACTGACAAAGTAAACTGGGCGCTGCACCATCGTTTTCTGCATCTTCTCATGCGTCTGCAGATCCATCCTTGTCGGGACCAGAGCTTGCCGGTGAAGCCCCCTGCTTGTCGCTGGATGCACCTGCCATGGTTGCTAGCTCATCAACTGCCTCCCTCTCCGCTACTAACGCAGCACTAACCACTTGATTGGTTGCCGCTATATATAGCAGCAACTTCTCTTGTGGCTTAGGTGCGACAAGTGTTGGAGTGGAGGATAGGTATCTCTTCAAGTTCTGCAGCGCAGCCTCCGCTTCCGGAGTCCATTGCATCGGACCTGCCTTCTTCAAAATTTCGAAGAATGGCAGGGCGCGCTCAGCAGATCTAGAGATAAACTCGCCGAGAGCAGCTACGCAACCGGCAAGCCTTCAGACATCCTTGACGCACTTTGGTGCTTCAATCTGCTCAATGGCCTTGATCTTGTCGGGATTGGCTTCAATTCCCCGGCCGAGACACACGAAGAACCCGAAGCTTGCGGAAGGGACACCAAACACGCACTTCTCGGGGTTGAGCTTGAGGTTGATCTTGCGCAGATTTGCAAAGGTTTCATCTAAATCTTGAACCGTGGTCGCTTTGTCCTTGCTTTTGACCACTATGTCATCCATGTATGCTTCCACATTTACGTGCATTTGCGGCTCAAAAGCGTCATGTACTACTCTTGCAAATGTTGAACCAGCATTCTTTAACCCGAAGGGCATCCGTACAAAACAGTATGTGCCACATGGGGTGATGAATGCGGTCTTCTCCTCATCCTTTTCTGCCATGAAGATCTGATGATATCCTGAGTATGCATCCAAAAATGAAAGCAAATCACATCCGTCTGTTGAGTCAACAATCTGGTCTATGCGCGGCAAGGGAAATGGGTCTTTGGGACAAGCTTTATTGACATTGGTAAAGTCGATACAAAGCCTCCATTTCCCGTTAGCCTTGCGTACAACTACAGGATTGGCCAACCACGTAGGATGGAGCACTCCTCTAACAAGGCCTGCTGCTTCCAGTTTCTTGATTTCTTCTGCGATGAACTCTTGGCGCTCCACTGCCTGCTTCACGACTTTACGCTTGACGGGCGCGCGCATGAGGACAAACGGCAAGATGGTGCTCAATTACTTTCCGGGAACACCGGGGATGTCGACGGTTGCCACGCAAACACGTCGGCGTTAAGCCCGCAGGAAAGCAACGAGCGCGCCTTCCTATTTAGGGTCGAGAGAGGCAGCGATGGTGAAGGTACCACCGGTGCCGTCCTCCTTGGCGACACCTTCTTGGTCTCTGGTGGAGCTGCCATCGCCTTCTTACACTTGCCGGTGGAGCTCGATGGTGCGTCCTCGACGGTAGCGCAGCACTCCGAAGAGGTGCGCTTGCCGGAGTGGGCATCAGAGCTCTTGCCGGACTTGGTCTTCTTCTTCCCCCCGGGAGCTTCAGCGGCAAGTGGCTTGCAATCTGTTGCGGCTGCTGCTTCCCGGTAGATCTTGTCGGCGCAGATAAGAGCATCCTTCTTGTCGCCAGGGAATGAAATGACACTTATCGGGCCTGGCATCTTCAGCATGTTGTAGGCATAGTGAGAGGCCGCCATGAATTTGGCGAGTGCTGGACGGCCAAGTATCCCATTGTAAGGCAATGGAAAGTCAGCAACGTCAAAGGTGACCCTCTCGGTTCTCAAGTTCAACTCGCTACCAAATGTCACCGGCAACGTGATCTTTCCCTTCGGCCTGCTCCTTCCCTGATTGATTCCTTGAAAAGTACCGGTCTCTTCGAGCTCGCCATCAGGGATCTGGAGTTTCTGGAGCACCGCAGAGGAGATCAGATTCAAGCCGGCCCCACCGTCAACTAGCATCTTGGTGACCTTGAGGTTGCGGATAGTTGGTGAAACCAACATCGGCATGCACCCGACCGCAGTCACGCGATCAGGGTGGTCCTCAGTATCAAAGATGATAAGCGTGCTGGACCATTTCAGAGGCCTGCGTGACTCGATGGATGGTTCTGCCGCATTGACTTCCCGCATCCACTGCTTGAGCTGGCGGTGTGAAGTATGCAGAGAAGCACCGCCGTCAACGCACAGGACCTCTGTGGCTTTCTGGAACTCCTGCTCATCGGTCTCGTCATCATCCATGTCTTCATCGTCGTCGTCGTCGTCATCCTTGTCGCGGCCGCGGGGAGGTCTGTCTCCTTGCCGCTGCTTGGCCTGGCCACGGTGTCCTCCTCGGCCGGGACGTTTCTTGCTAGCTCCTCCAGCACCCTCCTGGGCCTTCTCCTTGTCGCGTTGTTCGTATTCAGCCTTCTGCTGCTCGACAAGCTGCTCGACCTTCTTGCAGCTCTGGAGGTCATGGCCCTTGGTGCGGTGGATCTTGCAGTACTGCTTGCCGGAGCCGTCCTGCTTGTCAGCGGCCGCCGCAGACTGGCAGTTGGTGCCAGCGGCAATCTCCTTGCCGGAGCTACCAGCCTTGGCGTTCTTGTCGCCACCTCCGTTGCCGGACTGCTCAACAACTAGCACTTCTCTGCCTTTCTTCTTCCTGTTGCCCCGCCGCCGGCTCTTCTTTGCCGGGGCAGTCTCCTCACTATCAGATCCTCCTGCTTCGGTATTCTCTCCGGGGAGTCTCCTCCTTCCTCGACGTGCACACTTGTCGGCCAGGGCATATAGCTCACTGACGTCTCTGATCTTGCACATCGCCATCTCCTCCCGCATCCTGCGGTTTCGCACGTTCTGATGGAACGCGCTGATCACCGCGGCAGGGTGGACATCTGGGATGTTGTGCTATACACGGCTGAATCTTTGAATATACTTGCGCAGGGGCTCTCCTTCCTTCTGGGCGAGCAGATGAAGATCGCTTTCTTGGCCATGGGGCTTGTGGCCGCCTGTAAAGGCGCCAACAAACTGATGCTATAGATCTGCCCAAGAAGATATGGAGTTGTCCGGCAAGTGCATGAGCCAGGATCTGACATTGGGCTTGAGCACCAGCGGGAAGTAGTTGGCAAGGATCTTGTCGTCTCGCCCCCCGGCAGCCTGCACCGCGATGGTGTAGATGCTGAGGAACTCCGACGGATGCGTCTTGCCGTCGTACTTCTCCGGTACATCTGGCTTGAAGTTTTTCTTGCTGGGCCACTGGACTTGCCGCAGCTCACGAGTGAACGCAGGGCAAACTACCGCGTACGGCAAGTCGCCTGGTTCCTCTGGCGCATGCATGTCAACAGAGGGCCCAGCGCTCTTGTCGGATTGACGTCGCGCTTCTCTTCGGCGCTCGATGCGAGTTCGAGCGTCTTCTTGCTATCGATCATGTAGAACTTGGCGCTGATCGCGACGAGCTCGTGGATCCATGACGCGGTGGAGTCGCTGTCGAGGTGGATCCGGCGAGTCGGCGATCTTGGCCTTTGGGGCGGAGAGTGCATGGTGGTTGCACCCCACGGTCTCGCCGCCACCGGCTCGTGTTTGGCAGTCTTGCCGCGGCAGCGAATGCACCGGTTGTCAGCGAGGCGTCGCCGTTAGCGGCCGATGAGACTACGAATGGTGGCCCTCCATTCGTCGACCTTGTCGGCCGTTGGAGGGTAATCCAGAGCAGTTGAGCTCTTGCGAGCTTCGCTGGAGTGGTGGGTGGTAGTGGCGAACGGCGCGAGGAGCGGATATGCCGGACTTCTAACTATGTTAGAAGGAGCAGATCCCGTCCGGCGCATCGATGCCTCGCTTCAGCGCAGCATGTTGGCGTGCATGCCGGTCTTGAGCATCCCGAGATCCACCAGCTCGATCTTGGTCCAACGAGCGTATGGCATTATGAATGCCATGACGCTGTCGGTCGCGCGCCTCCTGAGACGGGCGCGGTGCATGTACGGACGCCGAGGTCTGCGCAGCCTTGTCCTTGGACTTGGCAGCACCGTGAGCTCCCCGTCGCTGTCCATTCTTCCGCCGGCGTCTACCCCACCACCTGTTTGCTCCGTGGTGGTGGGTTCTGACGCGACGGAGCTTCTGCCGCCGAAGCCTTCTTCTTCGGTGGCATGTTGATGAAGATGATGAAGATCTAGCTCGCGTAGACGCCGGATCAGGTTCACACAACCTCGACGCCCCTACCTAGCGCGCCAAAGATGTCGGGGCAGGCTGATCTGGCCCACGAACACGTATGGGACCGGCGGACCGAGCCCCTTTTGGTTCGGCGGGGAGCGGAGGTCGCACGAAGAGCAGATCGAGGCGAAGCACGCGAGAGGTTTACCCAGTCGGAGCTCTCCGAGAGATAATACTCCTACTGCTGCATGTATGGGTGTATTGGCGTTCTTGCTCGGAGCGCTTGGGTGCTACAAAGACACACGAAGCTGCTAACGAGACCCAGCGTGGGGGAATCGACCGACCAACCCTTTCTACATTGCGCATGGGCCTCCTTTTATATGCTCAAGGGGCTCAAGCGGTGGCAACGTAGACGGGGTACAAATGGAAAAATAGTGGTTGGTACACCTACTTGTACAAAGGTACAAGATGTACCATAGCTAACCCTGACGGCAGGGGACAAAGGCATTAAATGCCCATCTAGTCGCCCTAACAGTGAAAACATGGACCGTCAGGGGCGCCACCGTTCGCCACGATGGCAAACTTGCCAGTGCCGCTTGCCACCTCACCGGTTGGCTGCCTGACCTCTCGCCACGCAGCGCTGGGAAGGTCCTGTGGTGACACGTTAGTGGATGTCTTTGGAGCGTGGAGTGCAGAGGTGATGCGCGCGGCAAGCGCCTTGCCGCGGTTGTTGTCTTGTCACGCCCGGAAGCTTGTCGCTCACCGGGCCTTCCCGACAAGCTCTTCTTGCCGGGGCCTTGTCTTGTATGTGCCTTGGGTGGTCTTCCCAGCAAGCTCCTCTTGTCGGGGCCTTGTCTTCTAGGTGCCTTGGGTGGCCTTCCCGGCAAGCTCCTCTTCTTAGGGGCCTCGCCTCCTTGGCTTGAATACTTTGTTCTTGAATGGCTCCAAAGGAACCACGGAGGATCTTGGCGGTCAACCGGTAAGCCCTGCCGCGGAGGGCTGCAACTGAGCGTGCACAAGTTCGGGACACTAGGGTACCCCTACTCTAGTACACCGACACTAGCTCTATAAGCTAGTTCAAATAATTTTACCCTAGAGTTGAGCTAGCCATATAAGCTAGTTCAAAATAAAATTACACTAGAGTTGAACTAGCTCTATAAGCTAGTACAAATAATTTTACACTAGAGTTGAACTAGCTCTATAAGCTTGTACAAATAATTTTACACTGGAGTTGATCTAGCTCTATAAGCTAGTTCAAATAGTTTTACACTAGAGTTGAACTAGCTCTATAGCCTAGTACAAATAATTTTACACTAGAGTTGAAGTAGCTCATTAAGATAGTTCAAATAATTTTCCACTAGAATTGAACTAGCTCTATAGCCTAGTATAAATAATTTTACACTAGAGTTGAACTAGCTCTATAAGATAGTTCAAATACTTTTACACTAGAGTTGAACTAGCTCTATAAGCTTGTACAAATAATTTTACACTAGAGTTGAACTAGATCTATAAGCTAGTACAAATAATTTTACACTAGAGTAGAACTAGCTCTATAAGCTTGTACAAATAATTTTACACTAGAGTTGAACTAGCTCTGTAAGCTAGTCCAAATAATTTTACACTAGAGTTGAACTAGCTCTATAGCCTAGTACAAATAATTTAGCACTAGAGTTGAACTAGCTCTATAAGCTAGTACAAATAAGTTTACACTAGAGTTAAACTAGCTCTATAAGCTTGTACAAATAATTTTACACTAGAGTTGAACTAGCTCTATAAGCTTGTTCAAATATGTTTACGCTAGAGTAGAACTAGCTCTATAGCCTAGTACAAATAATTTTACACTAGAGTTGAACTAGCTGTATAAGCTAGTTCAAATAATTTTACACTAGAGTTGAACTAGCTCTATATGCTTGTACAAATAATTTTACACTAGAGTTGAACTAGCTCTATAAGCTAGTTCAAATAATTTTACACTAGAGTTGAACTAGCTCTATAGCCTAGTACAAATAATGTTGCACTAGAGTTGAACTAGCTCTATAAGCTAGTACAAATAATTTTACACTAGAGTTGAACTAGCTCTATAAGCTTGTACAAATAATTTTACACTATAGTTAAACTAGCTCTATAAGCTAGTTCAAATAATTTTACACTAGAGTTGAACTAGTTCTATAGCCTAGTACAAATAATTTTACACTAGAATTTAACTAGCTCTATAAGCTTGTACAAATAATTTTACACTAGAGTTGAACTAGCTCTATAAGCTAGTACAACTAATTTTACACTAGAGTTGAACTAGCTCTATAAGCTTGTACAAATAATTTTACACTAGAGTTGAACTAGCTCTATAAGCTAGTTCAAATAATTTTACACTAGAGTTGAACTAGCTCTATAGCCTAGTACAAATAATTTTACACTAGAGTTGAACGAGCTCTATAAGCTAGTTCAAATAATTTTCCACTAGAGGTTAACTAGCTTTATAGCCTAGTACAAATAATTTTGCACTAGAGTTGAACTAGCTCTATAAGCTAGTACAAATAATTTTACACTAGAGTTGAACTAGCTCTATAAGCTAGTTAAAATAATTTTACACTAGAGTTGAACTAGCTCTATAGACTAGTACAAATAATTTTACACTATAGTTGAACTAGATCTATAAGCTAGTTCAAATAATTTTACTAGAGTTGACCTAGCTCTATAAGCTTGTATAAATAATTTTACACTAGAGCTGAACTAGCTCTATAAGCTTGTTCAAATAATTGGGAACTAGAGTTGAACTAGCTCTATGAGCTAGTTCAAAAAATTCAACACTAGAGTGGAACTAGCTGTGTAAGCTAGTTCAAATAATTTTACACTAGAGTTGAACTAGATCGATAAGCTAGTTCAAATAATTTTACACTAGAGTTGAACTAGCTCTATAAGCTTGTACAAATAATTTTACACTAGAGTTGAACTAGATCTATAAGCTAGTACAAATAATTTTACACTAGAGTAGAACTAGCTCTATAAGCTTGTACAAATAATTTTACACTAGAGTTGAACTAGCCCTGTAAGCTAGTCCAAATAACTTTACACTAGAGTTGAACTAGCTCTATAGCCTAGTACAAATAATTTAGCACTAGAGTTGCACTAGCTCTATAAGCTAGTACAAATAATTTTACACTAGAGTTAAACTAGCTCTATAAGCTTGTACAAATAATTTTACACTAGAGTTGAACTAGCTCTATAAGCTCGTTCAAATAAGTTTACGCTAGAGTAGAACTAGCTCTACATCCTAGTACAAATAATTTTACACTAGAGTTCAACTAGCTCTATAAGCTAGTTCAAATAATTTTACACTAGAGTTGAACTAGCTCTATAAGCTTGTACAAATAATTTTACACTAGAGTAGAACTAGCTCTATAAGCTAGTACAAATAATTTTACACTAGAGTTGAACTAGCTCTATAGCCTAGTACAAATAATGTTGCACTAGAGTTGAACTAGCTCTATAAGCTAGTACAAATAATTTTACACTAGAGTTGAACTAGCTCTATAAGCTTGTACAAATAATTTTACACTAGAGTTGAACTAGCTCTATAGCCTAGTGCAAATAATTTTACACTAGAGTTGAACTAGCTCTATAGCCTAGTACAAATAATTTTACACTAGAGTTGAACTAGCTCTATAAGCTTGTACAAATAATTTTACACTAGAGTTGAACTAGCTCTATAAGCTAGTACAAATAATTTTACACTAGAGTTGAACTAGCTCTATAGCCTAGTACAAATAATTTTACACTAGAATTGAACTAGTTCTATAAGCTTGTACAAATAATTTTACACTAGAGTTGAACTAGCTCTATAAACTAGTACAAATAATTTTACACTAGAGTTGACCTAGCTCTATAAGCTTGTACAAATAATTTTACACTAGAGTTGAACTAGCTCTATAAGCTAGTTCAAATAATTTACACTAGAGTTGAAATAGCTCTATAGCCTAGTACAAATAATTTTACACTAGAGTTGAACGAGTTCTATAAGCTAGTTCAAATAATTTTCCACTAGAGTTGAACTAGCTCTATAGCCTAGTACAAATAATTTTGCACTAGAGTTGAACTAGCTCTATAAGCTAGTACAAATAATTTTACACTAGAGTTGCACTAGCTCTATAAGCTAGTTCAAATAATTTTACACTAGAGTAGAACTAGCTCTATAAGCTTGTACAAATAATTTTACACTAGAGTTGAACTAGCCCTGTAAGCTAGTCCAAATAACTTTACACTAGAGTTGAACTAGCTCTATAGCCTAGTACAAATAATTTAGCACTAGAGTTGCACTAGCTCTATAAGCTAGTACAAATAATTTTACACTAGAGTTAAACTAGCTCTATAAGCTTGTACAAATAATTTTACACTAGAGTTGAACTAGCTCTATAAGCTAGTACAAATAATTTTACACTAGAGTTGAACTAGCTCTATAGCCTAGTACAAATAATGTTGCACTAGAGTTGAACTAGCTCTATAAGCTAGTACAAATAATTTTACACTAGAGTTGAACTAGCTCTATAAGCTTGTACAAATAATTTTACACTAGAGTTGAACTAGCTCTATAGCCTAGTGCAAATAATTTTACACTAGAGTTGAACTAGCTCTATAGCCTAGTACAAATAATTTTACACTAGAGTTGAACTAGCTCTATAAGCTTGTACAAATAATTTTACACTAGAGTTGAACTAGCTCTATAAGCTAGTACAAATAATTTTACACTAGAGTTGAACTAGCTCTATAGCCTAGTACAAATAATTTTACACTAGAATTGAACTAGTTCTATAAGCTTGTACAAATAATTTTACACTAGAGTTGAACTAGCTCTATAAACTAGTACAAATAATTTTACACTAGAGTTGACCTAGCTCTATAAGCTTGTACAAATAATTTTACACTAGAGTTGAACTAGCTCTATAAGCTAGTTCAAATAATTTTACACTAGAGTTGAAATAGCTCTATAGCCTAGTACAAATAATTTTACACTAGAGTTGAACGAGTTCTATAAGCTAGTTCAAATAATTTTCCACTAGAGTTGAACTAGCTCTATAGCCTAGTACAAATAATTTTGCACTAGAGTTGAACTAGCTCTATAAGCTAGTACAAATAATTTTACACTAGAGTTGAACTAGCTCTATAAGCTAGTTCAAATAATTTTACACTAGAGTTGAACTAGCTCTATAGACTAGTACAAATAATTTTACACTAGAGTTGAACTAGATCTATAAGCTAGTTCAAATAATTTTACGCTAGAGTTGAACTAGCTCTATAAGCTTGTACAAATAATTTTACACTAGAGTTGAACTAGCTCTATAAGCTAGTTCAAATAATTGGGAACTAGAGTTGAACTAGCTCTATGAGCTAGTTCAAAAAATTCAACACTAGAGTGGAACTAGCTGTGTAAGCTAGTTCAAATAATTTTACACTAGAGTTGAACTAGCTCTATAAGCTAGTTCAAATAATTTTACACTAGAGTTGAACTAGCTCTATAAGCTTGTACAAATAATTTTCCACTAAAGTTGAACTAGATCTATAAGCTAGTACAAATAATTTTACACTAGAGTAGAACTAGCTCTATAAGCTTGTACAAATAATTTTACACTAGAGTTGAACTAGCCCTGTAAGCTAGTCCAAATAACTTTACACTAGAGTTGAACTAGCTCTATAGCCTAGTACAAATAATTTAGCACTAGAGTTGAACTAGCTCTATAAGCTAGTAAAAATAATTTTACACTAGAGTTAAACTAGCTCTCTAAGCTTGTACAAATAATTTTACACTAGAGTTGAACTCGCTCTATAAGCTAGTTCAAATAAGTTTACGCTAGAGTAGAACTAGCTCTATAGCCTAGTACAAATAATTTTACACTAGAGTTGAACTAGCTCTATAAGCTAGTTCAAATAATTTTACACTAGAGTTGAACTAGCTCTATAAGCTTGTACAAATAATTTTACACTAGAGTTGAACTAGCTCTATAAGCTAGTTCAAATAATTTTACACTAGAGTTGAACTAGCTCTATAGCCTAGTACAAATAATTTTACACTAGAGTTGAACTACCTCTATAAGCTAGTCAGAATAATTTTACACTAGATTTGAGCTAGCTCTATAAGCTTGTACAAATAATTTTACACTAGAGTTGAAATATCTCTATAAGCTAGTAAAAATAATTTTACACTAGAGTTGAACTAGCTCTATAAGCTAGTTCAAATAATTTTACACAAGAGTTGAACTAGCTCTATAAGCTTGTACAAATAATTTTACACTAGAGTTGAACTAGCTCTATAAGCTAGTACAACTAATTTTACACTAGAGTTGAACTAGCTCTATAAGCTTGTACAAATAATTTTACACTAGAGTTGAACTAGCTCTATAAGCTAGTTCAAATAATTTTACACTAGAGTTGAACTAGTTCTATAGCCTAGTACAAATTATTTTGCACTAGAGTTGAACTAGCTCTATAAGCTAGTTCAAATAATTTTCCACTAGAGTTGAACTAGCTCTATAGCCTAGTACAAATAATTTTACACTATAGTTGAACTAGCTCTATAGCCTAGTACAAATAATTTTACACTAGAGTTGAACTAGCTCTATAAGCTAGTTCAAATAATTTTACACTAGAGTTGAACTAGATCAATAAGCTAGTACAAATAACTTTACACTAGAGTTGAACTAGCTCTATAAGCTTCTACAAATAATTTTACACTAGAGTTAAACTAGCTCTATAAGCTAGTTCAAATAATTTTACACTAGAGTTGAACTAGCTCTATAAGCTTGTTCAAATAATTGGGAACTAGAGTTGACCTAGCTCTATGATCTAGTTCAAAAAATTCAACACCAGAGTTGAACTAGCTGTGTAAGCTAGTTCAAATAATTTTACACTAGAGTTGAACTAGCTCTATAGCCTTAGTACAAATAATTTTACACTAGAGTTGAACTAGATCTATAAGCTAGTTCAAATAATTTTCCACTAGAGTTGAACTAGCTCTATAAGCTTGTACAAATAATTTTACACTAGAGTTGAACTAGATCTATAAGCTAGTACAAATAATTTTACACTAGAGTAGAACTAGCTCTATAAGCTTGTACAAATAGTTTTACACTAGAGTTGAACTAGCTCTATAGCCTAGTACAAATAATTTAGCACTAGAGTTGAACTAGCTCTATAAGCTAGTACAAATAATTTAGCACTAGAGTTGAACTAGCTCTATAGCCTAGTACAAATAATTTAGCACTAGAGTTAAACTAGCTCTATAAGCTTGTACAAATAATTTTACACTTGAGTATAACTAGCTCTATAAGCTAGTTCAAATAAGTTTACGCTAGAGTAGAACTAGCTCTATAGCCTAGTACAAATAATTTTACACTAGAGTTGAACTAGCTCTATAAGCTAGTTCAAATAATTTTACACTAGAGTTGAACTAGCTCTATAAGCTTGTACAAATAATTTCACACTAGAGTTGAACTAGCTCTATAAGCTAATTCTAATAATTTTACACTAGAGTTGAACTAGCTCTATAGCCTAGTACAAATAATGTTGCACTAGAGTTGAACTAGCACTATAAGCTAGTACAAATAATTTTACACTAGAGTTGAACTAGCTCTATAAGCTTGTACAAATAATTTTACACTAGAGTTGAACTAGCTCTATAAGCTAGTTCAAATAATTTTACACTAGAGTTGAACTAGCTCTATAGCCTAGTACAAATAATTTTACACTAGAGTTGAACTAGCTCTATAAGCTTGTAGAAATAATTTTAGACTAGAGTTGAACTAGCTCTATAAGCTAGTACAAATAATTTTACACTAGAGTTGAACTAGCTCTATAAGCTTGTACAAATAATTTTACACTATAGTTTAACTAGCTCTATAAGCTAGTTCAAATAGTTTTACACTAGAGTTGAACTAGCTCTATAGCCTAGTACAAATAATTTTGCACTAGAGTTGAACTAGCTCTATAAGCTAGTTCAAATAATTTTCCACTAGAGTTGAACTAGCTCTATAGCCTAGTACAAATAATTTTACACTAGAGTTGAACTAGCTCTATAACCTAGTTCAAGTAATTTTACACTAGAGTTGAACTAGATCTATAAGCTTGTACAAATAATTTTACACTAGAGTTGAACTAGATCTATAAGCTAGTACAAATAACCTTACACTAGAGTTGAACTAGCTCTATAAGCTTCTACAAATAATTTTACACTAGAGTTGAACTAGCTCTATAAGCTAGTTCAAATAATTTTACACTAGAGTTGAACTAGCTGTATAAGCTTGTTCAAATAATTGGGAACTAGAGTTGAACTAGCTGTGTAAGCTAGTTCAAATAATTTTACACTAGAGTTGAACTAGCTCTATAGCCTTAGTACAAATAATTTTACACTAGAGTTCAACTAGCTCTATAAGCTAGTTCAAATAATTTTACACTAGAGGTGAACTAGCTCTATAGCCTAGTACAAATTATTTTACACTAGAGTTGAAGTAGCTCTATAAGCTTGTACAAATAATTTTACACTAGAGTTGAACTAGGTCTATAAGCTAGTTCAAATAATTTTACACTAGAGTTGAACTAGCTCTATAAGCTAGTTCAAATAACTTTACCCTAGAGTTGAACTAGCTTTATAAGCTAGTTCAAATAATTTACACTAGACATGAACTAGCTTTATAGCCTAGTAGAAATAATTTTACACTACAGTTGAACTAGCTCTATAAGCTAGTTCAAATAATTTTCCACTAGAGTTGAACTAGCTCTATAGCCTAGTACAAATAATTTTACACTAGAGTTGAACTAGCTCTATAACCCAGTTCAAGTAATTTTACACAAGAGTTGAACTAGCTCTATAAGCTTGCACAAATAATTTTACACTAGAGTTGAACTAGATCTATAAGCTAGTACAAATAACCTTACACTAGAGTTGAACTAGCTCTATAAGCTTCTACAAATAATTTTACACTAGAGTTGAACTAGCTCTATAAGCTAGTTCAAATAATTTTACACTAGAGTTGAACTAGCTCTATAAGCTTGTTCAAATAATTGGGAACTAGAGTTGACCTAGCTCTATGATCTAGTTCAAAAAATTCGACACTAGAGTTGAACTAGCTGTGTAAGCTAGTTCAAATAATTTTACACTAGAGTTGAACTAGCTCTATAGCCTTAGTACAAATAATTTTACACTAGAGTTGAACTAGATCTATAAGCTAGTACAAATAATTTTACACTAGAGTAGAACTAGCTCTATAAGCTTGTACAAATAATTTTACACTAGAGTTGAACTAGCCCTGTAAGCTAGTCCAAATAATTTTACACTAGAGTTGAACTAGCTCTATAGCCTAGTACAAATAATTTAGCACTAGAGTTGAACTAGCTCTATAAGCTAGTACAAATAATTTTACACTAGAGTTAAACTAGCTCTATAAGCTTGTACAAATAATTTTACACTTGAGTTGAACTAGCTCTATAAGCTAGTTCAAATAAGTTTACGCTAGAGTAGAACTAGCTCTATAGCCTAGTACAAATAATTTTACACTAGCGTTGAACTAGCTCTATAAGTTAGTTCAAATAATTTTACACTAGAGTTGAACTAGCTCTATAAGCTTGTACAAATAATTTCACACTAGAGTTGAACTAGCTCTATAAGCTAGTTCAAATAATTTTACACTAGAGTTGAACTAGCTCTATAGCCTAGTACAAATAATGTTGCACTAGAGTTGAACTAGCACTATAAGCTAGTACAAATAATTTTACACTAGAGTTGAACTAGCTCTATAAGCTTGTACAAATAATTTTACACTAGAGTTGAACTAGCTCTATAAGCTAGTTCAAATAATTTACACTAGAGTTGAACTAGCTCTATAGCCTAGTACAAATAATTTTACACTAGAGTTGAACTAGCTCTATAAGCTTGTAGAAATAATTTTAGACTAGGGTTGAACTAGCTCTATAAGCTAGTACAAATAATTTTACACTAGAGTTGAACTAGCTCTATAAGCTTGTACAAATAATTTTACACTAGAGTTGAACTAGCTCTATAAGCTTGTACAAATAATTTTACACTAGAGTTGAACTAGCTCTATAAGCTAGTTCAAATAATTTACACTAGAGTTGAACTAGCTCTATAGCCTAGTACAAATAATTTTACACTAGAGTTGAACTAGCTCTATAAGCTTGTAGAAATAATTTTAGACTAGAGTTGAACTAGCTCTATAAGCTAGTACAAATAATTTTACACTAGAGTTGAACTAGCTCTATAAGCTTGTACAAATAATTTTACACTAGAGTTGTACTAGCTATATAAGCTAGTTCAAATAATTTTACACTAGAGTTGAACTAGCTCTATAGCCTAGTACAAATAATTTTACACTAGAGTTGAACGAGCTCTATAAGCTAGTTCAAATAATTTTCCACTAGAGTTGAACTAGCTCTATAGCCTAGTGCAAATAATTTTACACTAGAGTTGAACTAGCTCTATAACCTAGTTCAAGTAATTTTACACTAGAGTTGAACTAGATCTATAAGCTTGTACAAATAATTTTACACTAGAGTTGAACTAGATCTATAAGCTAGTACAAATAACCTTACACTAGAGTTGAACTAGCTCTATAAGCTTCTACAAATAATTTTACACTAGAGTTGAACTAGCTCTATAAGCTAGTTCAAATAATTTTACACTAGAGTTGAACTAGCTCTATAAGCTTGTTAAAATAATTTTTAACTAGAGTTGAACTATCTCTATGATCTAGTTCAAAAAATTCAACACTAGAGTTGAACTAGCTGTGTAAGCTAGTTCAAATAATTTTACACTAGAGTTGAACTAGCCCTGTAAGCTAGTCCAAATAATTTTACACTAGAGTTGAACTAGCTCTATAGCCTAGTACAAATAATTTAGCACTAGAGTTGAACTAGCTCTATAAGCTAGTACAAATAATTTTACACTAGAGTTAAACTAGCTCTATAAGCTTGTACAAATAATTTTACACTTGAGTTGAACTAGCTCTATAAGCTAGTTCAAATAAGTTTACGCTAGAGTAGAACTAGCTCTATAGCCTAGTACAAATAATTTTACACTAGCGTTGAACTAGCTCTATAAGTTAGTTCAAATAATTTTACACTAGAGTTGAACTAGCTCTATAAGCTTGTACAAATAATTTCACACTAGAGTTGAACTAGCTCTATAAGCTAGTTCAAATAATTTTACACTAGAGTTGAACTAGCTCTATAGCCTAGTACAAATAATGTTGCACTAGAGTTGAACTAGCACTATAAGCTAGTACAAATAATTTTACACTAGAGTTGAACTAGCTCTATAAGCTTGTACAAATAATTTTACACTAGAGTTGAACTAGCTCTATAAGCTAGTTCAAATAATTTTACACTAGAGTTGAACTAGCTCTATAGCCTAGTACAAATAATTTTACACTAGAGTTGAACTAGCTCTATAAGCTTGTAGAAATAATTTTAGACTAGGGTTGAACTAGCTCTATAAGCTAGTACAAATAATTTTACACTAGAGTTGAACTAGCTCTATAAGCTTGTACAAATAATTTTACACTAGAGTTGAACTAGCTCTATAAGCTTGTACAAATAATTTTACACTAGAGTTGAACTAGCTCTATAAGCTAGTTCAAATAATTTTACACTAGAGTTGAACTAGCTCTATAGCCTAGTACAAATAATTTTACACTAGAGTTGAACTAGCTCTATAAGCTTGTAGAAATAATTTTAGACTAGAGTTGAACTAGCTCTATAAGCTAGTACAAATAATTTTACACTAGAGTTGAACTAGCTCTATAAGCTTGTACAAATAATTTTACACTAGAGTTGTACTAGCTATATAAGCTAGTTCAAATAATTTTACACTAGAGTTGAACTAGCTCTATAGCCTAGTACAAATAATTTTACACTAGAGTTGAACTAGCTCTATAAGCTAGTTCAAATAATTTTCCACTAGAGTTGAACTAGCTCTATAGCCTAGTACAAATAATTTTACACTACAGTTGAACTAGCTCTATAACCTAGTTCAAGTAATTTTACACTAGAGTTGAACTAGCTCTATAAGCTTGTACAAATAATTTTACACTAGAGTTGAACTAGATCAATAAGCTAGTACAAATAACCTTACACTAGAGTTGAACTAGCTCTATAAGCTTCTACAAATAATTTTACACTAGAGTTGAACTAGCTCTATAAGCTAGTTCAAATAATTTTACACTAGAGTTGAACTAGCTCTATAAGCTTGTTCAAATAATTGGGAACTAGAGTTGAACTAGCTCTATGATCTAGTTCAAAAAATTCAACACTAGAGTTGAACTAGCTGTGTAAGCTAGTTCAACTAATTTTACACTAGAGTTGAACTAGCTCTATAGCCTTAGTACAAATAATTTTACACTAGAGTTCAACTAGCTCTATAAGCTAGTTCAAATAATTTTACACTAGAGGTGAACTAGCTCTATAGCCTAGTACAAATTATTTTACACTAGAGTTGAAGTAGCTCTATAAGCTTGTACAAATAATTTTACACTAGAGTTGAACTAGGTCTATAAGCTAGTTCAAATAATTTTACACTAGAGTTGAACTAGCTCTATAAGCTAGTTCAAATAACTTTACCCTAGAGTTGAACTAGCTTTATAAGCTAGTTCAAATAATTTTACACTAGACATGAACTAGCTTTATAGCCTAGTAGAAATAATTTTACACTACAGTTGAACTAGCTCTATAAGCTAGTTCAAATAATTTTCCACTAGAGTTGAACTAGCTCTATAGCCTAGTACAAATAATTTTACACTAGAGTTGAACTAGCTCTATAACCCAGTTCAAGTAATTTTACACAAGAGTTGAACTAGCTCTATAAGCTTGTACAAATAATTTTACACTAGAGTTGAACTAGATCTATAAGCTAGTACAAATAACCTTACACTAGAGTTGAACTAGCTCTATAAGCTTCTACAAATAATTTTACACCAGAGTTGAACTAGCTCTATAAGCTAGTTCAAATAATTTTACACTAGAGTTGAACTAGCTCTATAAGCTTGTTCAAATAATTGGGAACTAGAGTTGACCTAGCTCTATGATCTAGTTCAAAAAATTCAACACTAGAGTTGAACTAGCTGTGTAAGCTAGTTCAAATAATTTTACACTAGAGTTGAACTAGCTCTATAGCCTTAGTACAAATAATTTTACACTAGAGTTGAACTAGATCTATAAGCTAGTACGAATAATTTTACACTAGAGTAGAACTAGCTCTATAAGCTTGTACAAATAATTTTACACTAGAGTTGAACTAGCCCTGTAAGCTAGTCCAAATAATTTTACACTAGAGTTGAACTAGCTCTATAGCCTAGTACAAATAATTTAGCACTAGAGTTGAACTAGCTCTATAAGCTAGTACAAATAATTTTACACTAGAGTTAAACTAGCTCTATAAGCTTGTACAAATAATTTTACACTTGAGTTGAACTAGCTCTATAAGCTAGTTCAAATAAGTTTACGCTAGAGTAGAACTAGCTCTATAGCCTAGTACAAATAATTTTACACTAGCGTTGAACTAGCTCTATAAGTTAGTTCAAATAATTTTACACTAGAGTTGAACTAGCTCTATAAGCTTGTACAAATAATTTCACACTAGAGTTGAACTAGCTCTATAAGCTAGTTCAAATAATTACACTAGAGTTGAACTAGCTCTATAGCCTAGTACAAATAATGTTGCACTAGAGTTGAACTAGCACTATAAGCTAGTACAAATAATTTTACACTAGAGTTGAACTAGCTCTATAAGCTTGTACAAATAATTTTACACTAGAGTTGAACTAGCTCTATAAGCTAGTTCAAATAATTTTACACTAGAGTTGGACTAGCTATATAAGCTAGTTCAAATAATTTTACACTAGAGTTGAACTAGCTCTATAAGCTTGTAGAAATAATTTTAGACTAGGGTTGAACTAGCTCTATAAGCTAGTACAAATAATTTTACACTAGAGTTGAACTAGCTCTATAAGCTTGTACAAATAATTTTACACTAGAGTTGGACTAGCTATATAAGCTAGTTCAAATAATTTTACACTAGAGTTGAACTAGCTCTATAGCCTAGTACAAATAATTTTACACTAGAGTTGAACGAGCTCTATAAGCTAGTTCAAATAATTTTCCACTAGAGTTGAACTAGCTCTATAGCCTAGTGCAAATTATTTTACACTAGAGTTGAACTAGCTCTATAACCTAGTTCAAGTAATTTTACACTAGAGTTGAACTAGATCTATAAGCTTGTACAAATAATTTTACACTAGAGTTGAACTAGATCTATAAGCTAGTACAAATAACCTTACACTAGAGTTGAACTAGCTCTATAAGCTTCTACAAATAATTTTACACTAGAGTTGAACTAGCTCTATAAGCTAGTTCAAATAATTTTACACTAGAGTTGAACTAGCTCTATAAGCTTGTTCAAATAATTGGGAACTAGAGTTGAACTAGCTCTATGATCTAGTTCAAAAAATTCAACACTAGAGTTGAACTAGCTGTGTAAGCTAGTTCAAATAATTTTACACTAGAGTTGAACTAGCTCTATAGCCTTAGTACAAATAATTTTACACTAGAGTTCAACTAGCTCTATAAGCTAGTTCAAATAATTTTACACTAGAGGTGAACTAGCTCTATAGCCTAGTACAAATAATTTTACACTAGAGTTGAAGTAGCTCTATAAGCTTGTACAAATAATTTTACACTAGAGTTGAACTAGGTCTATAAGCTAGTTCAAATAATTTTACACTAGAGTTGAACTAGCTCTATAAGCTAGTTCAAATAACTTTACCCTAGAGTTGAACTAGCTTTATAAGCTAGTTCAAATAATTTTACACTAGACATGAACTAGCTTTATAGCCTAGTAGAAATAATTTTACACTAGAGTTGAACTAGCTCTATAGCCTAGTTCAAATAATTTTACACTAGAGTTGAACTAGCTCTATAGCTAGTACAAATAATTTTACACTAGAGTCATACTAGCACTTACACTAGAGTTCAACTAGCTCTATAAGCCTAGTTCAAATAATTTTACACTAGAGTTGAACTAGCTCTATAGCCTAGTTCAAATAATTTTACACTAGAGTCGTACTAGCTCTATAGCCTAGTTCAAATAATTTCCTCCTAGAGTTGAACTAGCTCTATAGCCTAGTTCAAATAATTTTACACCAGAGTTGAACTAGCTCTATAAGCTAGTTCAAATAATTTTACACTAGAGTCGAACTAGCTCTATAGCCTAGTACAAATAATTTTACACTACAGTCGTACTAGCTCTTACACTAGAGTTGAACTAGCTCTATAAGCTAGTTAAAACAATTTCCTCCTAGAGTTGAACTAGCTCTATATCCTAGTACAAATAATTTTACACTAGAGGGCACCCATGCAAGAGGTTGGACCCTAATAGATTTAGACACACATAGAGGGAAGAGAAGATCTAGCCTTCCCCTTCTCCTTCATCACCCCGAACAGCTCTAGGAGCAACCTTGTACCCACTTTGCCATAGTGATCATGCGGAGACCCCGCAGAGCAGCAGTAGGGGTATTATCTCCACGGAGAGCCCTGAAGCTGGGTAAGATTCGCCGGCGTGCATGCCTTCGCCTCATCCCGTTTCCAGGCACCAGCGACGTTCTACTCGCCCCCACCATGATAAGCCATCCTTTGGCATATGTCGCACCCAACCCCCGACAAGACACCATATAAAAGATGCAACCAATAATACTCTGCCAAGTTAAAAGTGTCGTGTCATAAGTGGCAATTCGAAAAATTAGAAGCAGTACAAAGTAGAAATCAATGCAAGATGCAACCACTATAAAACTGCCATGTTAAAAGTGTCCAATCATGAGTGACTGATGCGGGATACACAACAGCATTATTTTGATGTAAGAACATGGCATGATAGATAGATGAAGTGTATTCTAGACACAAAAAGGCATGTCATATGCACATGTATAATGTATAAATTCAGTAGGTGCAATTTAATCAAAATAAAAGAAATATAGGCTAGACAACATATGCACCATGAAACCAATTATCACACTGTCAACTTAGAGCAAGCACCTGCGATGGTGGAGTACGGGAGATGAACTCATGATGTAGACTTGGGACTTCAACTTCATTAGCAATAGCAGTGGCAAATCTAGAGAGTCTCTGTTTGCGGCGGTGCGGAGGACCACCAACATCCCCTAACTTACTCTTTTCCTTCCTATTTTCTGATATTGCCTTATGAAGTCAAAACCACAAGAAAATGAATAAAATTAGCTCTCCATAACTGGTTGATGCATGATAGGGACGAACACTACTTTGATGTAAGGCAAGCGGAGGATAGGAGGATGGAATAAATACAAAAAAAGGACATCATTGCATATTCAGACGTACGATAGGAGGATGGAATATGTATAAAAAACAGTAAGCAGAAGGCATTTCAACAAACTTAGAAGAAATGAAAGCTAGCCACCATATAAACATGCAACCAATATCACTCTATCAGGTAAAAAGTCTCTCGTCGTAAGTGCCATTTCAAGAAATTAGAAGCAGTACAAGCTAGAAGACAATGCAAGATGCAACCTACATCACAGTCCCAAGTTAAATATGTCTTATGGGAAGTGATCGTTGCAGGTATAAGTTGTAAGCTACACAGATGCAATTCAACATAATCAGAAGCAATACAAACTAGACATCATACGGAACACACAACCACATATAATGGTTCCAAGTTAGAGCAAGCACCTATGGTGGTGGAGTAGGGGAGATGTGCTCATCATGTACACGTATGTTCTAGAAATGGGAACACATGTCATATTCACAGGCATTATGTGTAAAGTAATCATATGCAATTCAACAAAGTTAGAAGCAATACAAGCTAGACATCATACGCAACATGCAACCACATATAATAGTGGCAAGTTAGAGCAAGCACCTGTGATGGTGGAGTAGGGGAGATGTGCTCATCATCTACACAACTACATTGACTGTCAAGCCTTGCTTTGTCTTGCGAATCTTGTCGGGAGGATGGCAGAGTAGAATCCATAGGGACCCTCCGTTTTAGTTGCTCAGAAGGACCACACCATCATCCAATGCCCTTACCAATTTCCTTCCGCTTTATTGATTTTGCATTGTGAGCTCAAACCGACAAGAAAAAGGAATATAATTCGCTCTTCAGAACTCATTCATGCATGATACTGACAAACACTACTCTGATGAAAGGCAAAGTCATGATACGAGGATGGAATATGTATGAAAAACTGGACGGCTTGACATATTCACACCTATGATGTGGTAACTAAGAAGAAGGCAGTTCAACAAATTAGAAGCACTGCAAGCTAGACACCATATGGAAGGTGCAATTAATATCACTCTACCAAGTTAAAACTGTCTCGTCATAGGTGGCGTTCATCAAACTAGAAGCACTACATGCTAGAAATCATATTCAAGACGCAAACCAATATCACACTGCCAACTTAGAGGTCCCATCATAAGTGACTGATGCAGGATACACAAGAACAGTAGTTTCATGTAAGAACATGGTGTGTACCAAAAACAAGAAAGCGTGTCATATTCACACATATCATGTGTAAGCTAAGCAGATGCAGTTTACACTAATTAGGAGCAATACAAGATAGACACCATATGCAACATGCAACCAGATATCACACTACCAAGTTAGAGCAAGCACCTTGGATGGCGGAGTAGGGGAGCGGAGACTTGGACCTTGTAATGCACTAGCAATACAAGGAGAATTCGTACAGATGCTCCATTTACGTTGCTGCAGAGGACCACCATCATCGCCTTCCTTACTCTTTTCCTTCCTCTTTTTTGATTTTGCCTTGTCAAGTCAAACTCACAAGAAAAAGGAATAAAATTTGCTCTTCAGAACTCATTGATGCATGATACTGACGAACACTACTTTCATGTAAGGCAGCCGCATGATAGGAGGATGGAATATGTATGAAAAATAGGACGGCATGACATATTGACATGTATGATGTATAAAGTGTAAACTAAGCACAAGGTGTTTGAACTTGTTAGAAGCAATGCAAGCTAGAAACCATATGAAAGATGAAACCAATATCACTCTGCCAAATTAAAAGGGTGGCCTAACAAATGTATTTGACCAAATTAGAAGCAATGCATGGCAGCAGGCTAGAAATAATGTGCAATATGCAATGAATAAAGGTGTCTCATTGTATGTGATTGATGCAGGATACATAAGAGAGGTAGTTTCATGTAAGAACATGGTTAACAGATAGATGTAGTGTGTACCAAAAATAGGAAGGCATGTCATATTCACATGTATAATGTGTAAACTAAGCAGATGTAATTTACCCCAATTAGAAGCATTACAAGCTAGACACCGTATGCAACATGCAACCACGTATCACACTGCGAAGTTAGAGCAAGCACCTATGATGGTGGTGCAGGGGAAGTGCGGTCTTCAAGTACAGAGCTACGTTCAATATCTTCATTTAGGCTTGTTGTTTCTTGAGAATCATGTGGAGAGGATGAAACTACACCCTTTATAAGAGTAGCACTTCTCATACTAACCCACGGGCGTGACTGTCTCATCATAAGCGATAGATGCAGGACACACAAGAACAGTAGTTTGATATAAGAACATGGTGTGATAGGCAGATGTAGTATGTACCAAAAACAGGAAGGCGTGTCATATTCACATGTATAATGTGTAAGCTAAGGAGATGTAATTTAACAACTTAGGAGCAAGGTAGGCACCATGTGCAACATGCAACCAGATATCACACTGCCATGTTAGAGCAAGCACATGGGGTTGTGGAGTAGGGAGATGAGATTTGGAACTTGCACTGTAGTAGGAGTAGTAGGAGAATCTGCAGAGATCATCTGTTTTGGTTGCTCCAGAGGACCACCATCATTTCGTGCCTTCATCCTTTTAGATTTTGCCTTGTCAGGTAAAGACACAAGAGAAAGAAATGAAATTCACACTTCCAAATTCGTTGATGCAAGATACTAACGAACACAACTTTTATGTATGGAAACCACATTGTAGGAGGATGGAATATGTTTGAAAACACTAAGCAGAAGGCATTTCAACAAATTGGAAGCAATGCAATCTAGACACCATATGAAAGATCCAACCAAAATCACTCTACGAAGTTAGATGTGTCTCATCATAAGTGGCACTTCAAGAAATTAGAGGCAATACATGTTTGAAATGATATGCAAGATGCAACCAATATTACACTGTCAACTTGAAGGTGTATCGTCAGAAGTGATTGATGAGGGATACACAAGAAAAGTAGTTTGATGTAAGAACATGGTTAATAGAAAGATGTAGTATGTACCAAAAACAGGAAGGCATGTCATATTCACAGGTATAATGTGTTAACTAAGCAGATGCAATTTACCCTAATTAGAAGCATTACAAGGTACACACCATATGCAACATGCAACCACATATCACACTGCCAATTAAGAACAAGCACCTGCGATGGTGGTGTGGGGGAATTGCGGTCATCAACTAGAGAGCTACGTTGACTATCTTCATTTAGCCTTGTTGTTACTTGACAATCATGTGGGGAGGATGAAACTGCACTCTTTAAACGAGTAGCGCGTCTCACAGTAACCCACTGGGGTGACTGTCTCATCATAAGTGATTGATGAGGGATATAAAAGAGCATTAGTTTGAGGTACGAACATGGTTAATAGACATATGTATGTATCAAAAACAGGAAGGCATGTCATTATCAAAGGTATAATGTGTAAAGTAAGCATATGCAATTTAACCAAATTGGAAGCAATACAAGCTAGACACCATATGCAACATGCAACCACATTTGACAGTGCGAAGTTAAAGGAAACACCTGGGATGGTTGTGTGTGGCAATTGAGATCATCAACTGCAGAGCTACGTTTAGTGTCTCCATCTACTGACACTGCACCCTTTAGAGCACTGAAACGCTTAGTGCTTATCTTCGAATTACACTGGAGCGACTTCTGTATTTTCTTTTTTGTATTCATCAACATTACGTCAGAGTCTGAAATACCCTTGCATAAAAAAAACAATAGTGTGAGTATGGGTGAAGTGTGTCCACAAGTAGTATAGTGTAAAGGTAGCAGATAGCAGGTCGGTGAGAAATAAATGGCGGGAGACATATGATAGCTCTACAACATGCATGGCACACGAAATTACTACAGGATTCTATGAAAATAACAGTTGATTGAAAACAAATAGGTTAGTCCATTTTTTATGCACCGTCCGATGTACAAAGAACGGGCAGATCACCTTCATCTACCTCCAGCCAGTCAGTATTACGATCTTCCTCGAAACGCCAGCGACCACCGGCCTAGTCCCCTGGCTCCGCCCTCCCCTCGACCTCACCTCACCGCCGTGCTTAGAACCACCCCCGGCCATCCCTTCAAGCCCCGCCGACCCCCAGATCAGGCGCAAGCAGCTCCTGCGCATCACACCCCTATGATAGACACCGATGCGCCGCTTCCTCGGCGAACAGGTGGATTAGGTGCTCCGCGCGCCTAAGCGGGTGCTGCTTCTTTTAATTGCGATTCGACTGACCCTGAATTGAAATCCAGGCAGGCTACTGACTTCTAGCAAAGGTGAAATAGTAAATGGGAGGAAACCTTGTGCATTTAATATCATGAAGAAGATGCAGTAAGAAGTGCTTAACTAGTTTGTTTCGTGGGATGAATATGGTGTGAGTAGAGACGTAAGATTTGCATGAATAAGGGAAGAGGAGTACCTCTTTCTACTGCTAGTGATGTGTACTCCTTCTGTTTTTCCAATGACCTTCTTGTGGTTCGCTGGAAACGAGAAGTTGTGGAGGACGGTGGAGCCTTGGACGAACCCATGGCCAAGTTGTTGAGTGTGTTGCGGTGGCCTTCTTTCGGCGGCGGGGAACCAGATTCATGGCGGTGAACGACGGTGTAGCGGGAACAGCTCCGGTACGATGGACGGTTGCGACAGTGGAGCGGCAGCGATGAGGCGCGGGACGGCGTGGTCGAAGTGGTTCTGGTATGGCACACGTCGGCATCGGCTTCATGGAGGAAACTCTTCCTCGTGTTCAGCTGCTAAGTCGATGAGGGTGTTGCAGTTGCGGTTGCGTTGGACGACAACGTCGCGGTACCGGCTCCGGCGTGATGGAGGAGGGCGGCGGTGGATTGGGCGATATGGGGTGGACGACGGAGGAGGCTGGGGTTTCGCGGCTGGTGGAGAGGGCGTTTTGGCACCCACGGAGTATGAATGGGGAAACGAAGGGAAGGGGAACTAAGGGGGAACAATGTTTCGGTTTGGGACGCGCTTGTTTGAAATTTGGGGAAAGTTACAAACTTTGCCCCCATCTAAAATTTCTGACATATTGCGGGTCGGGGGTAGGACAGTAATCTCAGGTGTCCCAAATGGTGGGCGGGATAGATTTCGCCTGAGCGCATGGGTGTTTAGGCCCCCACGGCGTATGAATGATTCTCAGAGGCAGTTGAGACTGGCGTCTTGGTGAATTTACAAACCTACCTCGGTTTAGAACTTTGGACATCGGCCCGGTAGGCTACACGGGCCAGAGTCAGGACAGTAATTTCCTTTCCTACCACCAAACATTAATATCGCGCGGTTTCAGGTGGCCAAAGGCTTATTTGGCGCTTCGTTCAATATTTGGTAGCAGAAGCATTAACATTTTCGGTTCTCTTCAATTCAACTTTCAGTATTTGTCAAACTTCACAAATATTTACTCTTGAAAATACTAAAGCTACGATTATTTTGGAATGGAGGGGGTACATTTGAATATACATTGTGCACGAGTATATATTAAAAAATATGCAACTTACCTTGGTTCATGCATGGTTCCAGACATAATCTCCTTGGTTGCAAAAAAAGTTAGACATGTGTATGAATATATAGCTTGTTCAAACGCACAACAAAGATTGATGCCCCCTTTTAGATCAGATTTACAAATGCCATTATCTCGGGTTCAAATAGATGAATGCTCTTCCTACGCATTCGAATCTTCGAAACCCCCTTTATGTTGAATTCAACATGTATTCTATTTCGTAGCTAGCTATTTGGAATGTATCCATGTATGTGACAAATGTATAAAGTGCTCCACACTAACAACATGGAGTGCACTTATTAATGTTTATATATGAATTGCAAAAGCAATGCATTGCCTGTATTTCAAACCGTTGTCACTCTATGGATCGATAATATGAAATAAACACATGCACATGCTAGAATTCAATAGAGTATGGGTGTCTGATAGACCAATTTTTGTTCATACGCAAATTGCAAAATTCATGATCTCATCCAAAAATAATAATGCCATTTATATTTTAAATTAATGCGTAGAATCGCCTTTTACAAGTAGATGCACTATGCCTCGGCCCGTTCTCACAAACGCGCTATATATCTCTCTATCATCTCTCTATCTAACGCATAAGTGCACACACTTTATATGCATTGGCATTTCTCTTCCACACATGCTCACAATCTCTTCCGGGGTGTCTCACGCACATGCTCTCTATATATCTCTATCTCTTTCTGACTACTATGTACCACTCTTTTCACTAATCTCAGTTGGAAAACACTATTTCTCTCACATGCATATATACACACGCACGGTCTCTACTAGCCCTCTATACGCACATATATGTGCCTACTTGTCTCCCGCACGCGCATTATCTTTAGGCCTCTCTCACACACATTGCCCCTCCCCCCCACAGACACACCTCTCTCTTAGTAGTTGGCAGATATGATTCCATCAAATCATTTGGTAGGATATCCCTGACTGTTAGGCTGGATGGTAATACGAGGCAAAGTTTTACCCTAGTTCAGACCCTTGCAGTTGAGGAAAAAGCCTACTCTTGGTACTGTATATTAGTGATAGGGGTGTGTACAATGTACACGTGAATACCAGGCATTGTGCATGTGTGTATACTATCGACGAACTAGCCCCCAGGCTTCTATAACATACTCGGGGCCTAGGGTTACAAATCATATATAGTCGGCTTATCACTAGTGGGGTAGAGTCCTCCACGACTCCGGTAGCTTCGTGTTGTACGCCGAGTCCTCCACATTGGTCTTCGTATAATGCGTCTCAGTCCAACCTGGCGCAGGATTGAACCGACCCATGAGTCCTCATGTTGACCCACCACAACTAGAAATGATGTGCCCGCCCCAACTAGAAATGATGTGCCCACCACACCACACATGCAATCGGCCACTAAGAAAATAAGCATATACAATAGTACAATGTTATACATGAAAGTTAATTGCATGGTGCATCCAAAAATATTTGTTCTGCATTGTGAATGTTTATATTTTCTCCTATAATATTAGTCACGGGAAAGAGAAACGAAGGGAATATCTCTCCTTATCTCCACCAGACACCCCCTCTTTCTACACCACTTTCACGTAAGCACACAAACTATCTCTCGGCCCTCTAAAAGTATGCATGCCTGTCGGTGTCAAAACCGGCGGATCTCGGGTAGGGTGTCCCGAACTGTGCGTCTAGGCGTATGGTAACAGGAGACAAGGGACACGATGTTTTTACCCAGGTTCGGCCCTCTTGATGGAGGTAATACCCTACTCCTGCTTGATTAATATTGATGATATGGGTAGTACAAGAGTAGATCTACCACGAGATCAAGGAGGCTAAACCCTAGAAGCTAGCCTATGGTATGATTGTTGTTCGTCCTCACGGACTAAAACCCTCCGGTTTATATAGACACCGGATAGGTTAGGGTTACACAGAGTCGGTTACAATGGTAGGAGATCTACATATCCGTATCGCCAAGCTTGCCTTCCACGCCAAGGAAAGTCCCATCCGGACACGGGACGAAGTCTTCAATCTTGTATCTTCATAGTCTTGGAGTCCGGCCGTGACGATAGTCCGGCTATCCGGACACCCCCTAGTCCGGGACTCCCTCAATGCCCATGACACATTCACGCGTGACGGTCACTGTATTTCAAGCGAAAGCACTATACGGTCACTGGAATTCAGAATATGCTCATTACGGTCACCGTATACATTATCGTGGTGATCATACAATATCTAGCTCACGATACATCTCCATTTTTTGTTGATGACACTGACGGACATTGTATTTGATGCGTGCTCTGTATTTTGTTGACGACACTTACGGTCATTGTATTTGAAGCGAAAGCACGATATGGTCACTGGACTTCAGAATAAGCTCATCACGGTCACCACATACTTTTTGTGGTGCTAACTAACCTATGGTTGGATGGTTAGGAGGACAGTGATTTCTCGAGCCAACCAGGGTTAAAGTCCTGGTGCTCGCATTTATCCTGGGTTAATTTTAGTATTTTCCGGTGATGTGCGTTTAGTGGGAGGAGACGTTCCACTCGACTACGAGGCACCTATGGTGACTTCGTAAAATCTCAAGAACATATGATGGCTCACTCTCTCGAAGGTGCTCATAGGGGTAAGGTTTGCGTGTGTGCTCTTATAGCGGTGAGTGTTGCACGTATATATGAGCCATTGCGTCTGTACCGTCTTAAAAAATACATGTCGTGATTATACAGTCACTGGCTCACCCGTACAACTTCGTATTTTTTTGATGACACAATCAATTGACAAGTCAAACGTTCCGTGTGGCGCAACTAGTGTTGCACCATCGGTGCGCGTAACCATGGGGCCCACCTGTCAGCGCGTATATGAAAAATATAAATGGTAGTTTGAGTCTGTACTGTGTTAATAAAATACATTTTAGGGTGATCATACGGTCACTGGCTCATCATACAGCTCCGTAATTTGTTGATGACAAGATCAATTGACCTGTCAAATGGTCCACATTCAACAGCGCACATTACCATAGGGCCCACCCATTAACGCATATATGAAGGACATAAATGGTAATAAATTAGTGGTCGGTGGGCATTCGAAGTCGTGAGACCTCTGGTTGGCACTCGCCGGCGGTGCGGGCGAGGTGATTAGGCGGTGGCGTGGGGTGAGGGATTCCTGGACTAAGGGGTCCTCGGACAGCCGGAGTATATCTTTGGCCATACTGTTGGACTATGAAGATACCAGATAGAAGACTACGTCCCGTGTCCGGATGGGACTCTCCTTGGCGTGGAAGGCAAGCTTGGTGATTCGGATATGAAGAATCCTTTCTCTGTAAACCGACTTTGTACAACCCTAGCTCCCTCAGTGTCTATATAAACCGGAGGATTTAGACTTCTATGGTTTACTCACAACAATCATAATCTCATAGGCTAGACTTCTAGGGTTTAGCCATTACAATCTCGTGGTAGATCAACTCTTATAATACTCATATTCATCAAGATCAATCAAGCAGGAAGTAGGGTATTACCTCCATAGAGAGGGCCCAAACCTGGGTAAAACATCGTGTCCCCTGCCTCGTGTTACCATTAGCCTTAGACGCACAGTTCGGGACCCCCTACCCGAGATCCCCCGGTTTTGACACCGACGTTGGTGCTTTCATTAAGAGTTCCTCTGTGTCATCGAAGATAGGTTTGATGGCTCCATCAATCTTCTACAACAACGCAGTCCAAGTGGGGCCTTCCTCCCCGCAAAGATCTTTGTATTCGGCGGCTTCACACTATAGGCCAACTCGTTTGGCCATCTAGAGCAGATTGATAGCGACGCCCCTGGCCATCAGGTCAGATTTGGAAGCCTGAATTTCGTGGCCGATATCCGCAGAGACTTGATCTTCGATGGATTCGAGCCCATGACGGCTGTCCTCGGCCACTGCAATGAACATGACCTAGATCTGTCATCTAGCCGCACACAGGAGCTAGCGCCTCTGACCGCCCTGGCCCTAGAGCCGGAGCGGACTGTGTCGTCCGAAGACGGGAAGCTCAGCCCCGCTGCGGAGGCCGCAGACTCTACGGCGCTCGAGCCGCGCACAGCTCCAACATCGAGCTGGGCTTGTGTTCCCAGAACCTTGGACTCGTATCCGGCCATGGATTCCGGACCGCGTGCATCCGTGCCCATCGCCTGATTGGGCGCCAGTCTTAGAGTTCAGCTCCGCGGACATTTTCCGGCACTCGCCTTTTGGCGACGTGTTAGGCTCATTAAGATCCCTCTCCTTGTTAGGGGATTCTCAGCCGAACTATGTCCGGCACGAATGGGAAGCGGATGACGAAGAAATTCGTTCCCCACCCACCACCCACTTCATTGCCACTGTCGAGGATTTAACCGACATGCTCGATTATGACTCCGAAGACATCGACGATATGGACGACGATGCTGGAGAAGAGCAGGCACAAAAACCACCACCTTTGGGAAGTGGACAGCTACATCGTCATACGATATATACATGGTGGACACACCGAAGGAGAATGAGCCCCACGGCGATAACAGCATGCCTGTCGATGAACCTCCCAAGCGCCGGCGTCCCAAGTGCCGACCTCGATCCGATAAAAAGAAAAACAACAACATTGTCACAGACGCCGATGTTAATCTGAACCAAACCGAGGACCCTGCAGACCCAGTGTTGGAGCAGGGCATGCGAGAGGAAGGCAAACACAGTCTGGAGATGTTGTCCGAACACAGCGACATGAAAGATAGTAGTTACCAACCCGTCTCTGAAGAGGAGATCAGCCTGGGCGACGGCGAGTTCGTAATCCCAGAAGAACCATTAGAACAAGAACGCCTCCACCAAAGGCTTATTGCCACCGCAAGGAGCCTAAAGAAGCAGAAGCAGCGGCTTAAAGCCGTACAGGATACACTCAATGATAGATGGAATGAAGTGCTAGACGCTGAGGAAAAATACGGTGGTAATCGCCAATCAAAGAGCTATCCTAAATGTAAGCTGCTGCCTGAATTCGACGACGAGGCTATCACGCCTATACCGCCGAAAAACAATACGGTCGACTAGCCGAACCGACCACCTCCCGGTCACGACAGAGCGGCTAGCAATGCCGTACACAAGTCCGCGCGCCCTCCCTGCAAAGGAAGAAAGGCTGCAGCCCAGGACCAGGAACACAATCTACGTGAGGACCTGGACAAAAAAGCTAGCAAAACCAGGTCCATCTATGGATCCAGGGAACATGCTCCTACACGGGATCACTATTATCAAACAAAACATGCCGAGCATTTACCAGCTTGGAACCAATACCGAACATCACAACCGCCTGACCCAATCCACGACAGAGCCAGATACAGGGGTGCTGCACACCCCGTGTGCTTCACCGATGAGGTGCTGGAACATGATTTTCCAGAGGGGTTCAAACCTGTAAACATTGAGGCATATGATGGAACGACGGACCCCACTGTTTGGATAGAAGACTTTATTCTTCACATCCACATGGCTCGCAGAGATGATCTCCACGCCATTAAATATTTGCCCCTTAAGCTAAAAGGATCAGCTCGACACTGGCTGAAAAGCCTGCCCGAAAACTCCATCGGAAGCTGGGAAGAACTTGAGGATGCCTTCCGGGCCAATTTCCAAGGGACCTATGTCCGGCCTCCGGATGCAGACGATCTATGTCACATAATCCAACCACCCGGAGAATCAGCCCATAAGCTTTGGAACAGATTTCTTACTAAGAAGAACCAAATTGTCGACTGTCCGGACGCCGAAGCCTTAGCGGCCTTCAAACACAGTGTCCGGGATGAATGGTTGGCCAGACACCTGGGCCAGGAAAAGCCAAGGACAATCGCCGCCTTAACTACACTCATGACACGCTTTTACATGGGCGAAGACAGCTGGTTAGCTCGTAGCAGTACCAGTGATCCCGGAACCTCCGAAGTGAGGGATGGCAATTGAAAACCACGACGCAAAAAAAAAACGTTGGAACAATGAAGAAAGACCAGATAATACAACAATAAACGTCGGATTCAGGGGCTCCAGACCCAGTTTGAAGAAGCCATTTAAAGGCAACCAGGATGGTCCATCCAACCTGGATTAAATTCTTGACAAGTCCTGCCAGATACACGGCAATCCGTATAAACCATCCAATCATACCAACAGAGAGTCTTGGGTCTTCAAGCAGGCCGGCAAACTCAACGCTGAACACAAAGGGAAGGGACCTCAGAGCGAAGACGAGGATGAACCTCGCCAGCAGAACACGGGGGGACAAAAGAAATTTCCACCAGAGATCAAAACAGTGAACATGATCTACGTCACTCATATCCCAAAGTGGGAGCGCAAGCGGGCACTCCGCGATGTCTACGCCATTGAGCCCGTCGCCCCCAAGTTCAACCCATGGTCGGCCTGTCCGATCACCTTTGATCGCAGGGATCATCAGACTAGTATCCATCACGGAGGATCAGTTGCCCTAGTGCTCGACCCAATAATCGACGGATACCACCTCACTCGAGTCCACATGGACGGCGGCAGCAGTCTCAATCTGATATATCAGGACACTGTCCGCAAGATGGGGATAGAACCATCAAGAATCAAGCCAAGCAACACTACCTTTAAAGGAGTTATACCAGGCGCGGAAGCCCGCTGCACTGGTTGTCTAGCATTGGGTGTTCTATTCGGCTCGCCCGACAACTTTTGAAGCGAAGAACTAATCTTTGACATTGCTCCGTTCCGAAGCGGCTATCATGCACTACTCGGAAGAACGTCCTTCACCCGTTTTAATGCAGTCCTGCATTATGCTTATCTTAAACTCAAAATGCTTGGACCTCGTGGCGTCATTAAGGTCAGTCTGAATATGGAGCTCTCTCTCCGCACCGAGGAATACACAGCAGCTCTAGCAGTCGAAGCACAAAACTGCCTATTCAAGCCGAACAGCTCATCGGTCTTTAAGACTGCAAATACAGCTAAACGTGTCCGGCGCACAACTCAGTGTGGCAGCTTAGATAAACATGAGCTTGATTAGCAGCTACGCCCCCATTGACTACCCCATAAGGAGATATACTCAAAATTCCTTGGGCGGCTTCAGGGGCATTCTGCACACAAAAGATCCATAGTTCGGCTCGACCCTATCCGGACCCTAGAAGTTATCCTTCACGGTTCATTAAAACGAACCAACTTTATTCACGGCCACACTAGATTCTTTTACCTGGTCTCTGTTCCTTTTTTTACAGATGGCCATCATACTATACCCTTCAAGGACACTTCACAACGGAGACAAAGGTAAAGACGTGCAGCAGGGCCCCGCATTAAGGTTTTTTTAGATTAAGACCCTGTGTAAACCTTTTTTATCTCTTGTTGTTTCATACTTTTCTGGCATGTAACATGCGCAAGAAAAATACTAGCATCATCTGTAAACATACGGCTCGCCGTACTAAAGTGGATGTTATAGAAGCAGCTCGGTTCGTACCATGTTTTGAGATTTATGCTCTCACCACCCGCGCTCTTCCCCCGCGTCGGATTTCCACATGTGCCTTGATACCATGGGTTGATCACCAGGGGATGTATCTAGCCTGGTGTATATCAGGGGCTGTATCCAGCCCGGTGTATATTGTAAAGTCCGAACACCTATAGGGGTGTTCGGCGTCATGAGTTTGGCCTGATATGCATCGGCTCCGAATCATGTCTTTGGTCAATAGTTGGGTTGCCAGGCTCCTGTGCTTGCTACCCTATGTTCCGCTATATCGGCTAAGGTAGTAAAGGGAGAGCTACTGCAATTGTGTCCTGGCTAGCCCGGATGAGCACCTCAGTAGAGAAAGCCGAAAACTGACTGTCATGATGCGGCGAGAGCTGGTCAACCACTCGATGACTCATCGGAATCTTCATGATTCCCTCCGTGTTAAACAAAGGACCGTTATTCTAGTCACGTATGTAATTGCACCGTATGCAGATAACCGCGGACATACCAGGGGCTATATAGTAGCCCCACCGTCAAATTCCTATTGCTAAGTGAAAGTGTTAAAGCTCTATAGTCCGATTGCCTCGTTCGCCGCACTAACACCTCCTTCACGGACCAAGACGTTGGGTCAAGTGTGATCAAGTGCTTTTCCAAACACCCCTGCATTATATGCAAGGGGGCTGAAGCCGACGACTACAAACTTTCAGATTGAATATAATAAGATGGCCGCACATGAGGCATTATAACATGTCGGGCAAAAAGTATAAAAACATAGCCTTAAATGTATCATAATATTGTTATTACAATTTTGATACACCTCACTCAAATATAATATTTTTCGAGCACTGACCCTCTATTAAGTGGGCACCCTCTAGGACATCTTCAAAGTAATGTTCTGTCATGTTAAAGTGCTTGCCTTCGGGCGGACTCTGCGTTGCAATATCGGTGGTCGTCATCTTCGCCCAGTATATCTTGACACGGGCAAGGGCCATCCGTGCTCCTTCTATGCACATTGACCGCTTCACAGCGTCGATACGCAGCACTGCGTTAACAAGCCGCCGCACCAAACAGAAATAACTATCCGTAATGGGTTCAGTTGGCCACATACGGGATATGACATCCTTCATGGCAATGCCGGACATCCTGTGGAGCTCGGCCCATTGGGCCATCTGTTCGTTCAACAGTGGATGCTTCGGAGTATCAAATTGCGACCAAAACTACTTTTCCGTTGCATGTCCTTCTTGCACGTGGAAACACTGATTCACATCGACAGCACTCTCCGGCAGGTCCATAAAGGGGTCCGGAGAGCTCCACCGTTGATCAAATTGCGACCAAAACTACTTTTCCGTTGCATACTTCGGATCGCCAAACTTAGTTTGCAAGAAAAAGGGCTTACCAGCTGCGATCTCCCCAGCTTGTCGGATCTCCTCCCAGCTGCTCTAGACTCAGACCGGGCTTCCTTCGCCTCTTGTAAGGCCTTATCCAGTTCGGCCGCTTTGGTTTTGTTATCTTTCTCAAGATCTTGGCATCGGCTAGTGGCATTCTTCAAATCAAGTGCCATGGTGGATATCCTCTCCTCACACTAACGCCGAGCGGTCTGCTCCACTTTTAATTTGGCGGCTGTCTTCTCGGTAGCCGCATTACTCATCTTGGCTTGCTCCTTGGCCTGGGCAAGTTCTGCCCGAAGGGTCTCAACTACGACTACGACGACACTATCTGTAGTTATGCATATAAAAAATTTCAGTACCAAGCTCATTCCACAATACTAGCATGTACTGAGTGCCCTAGAGACATACCTTGCGCCTTGTCGAGCCGCATGTTCATAAGCGTGATGTCATCATCCGCCGCATTAAATTTCTGCTTCAAATGTGCTACCTCGACAGCTTGGGTAGTTCCCAAGATGTAACAACTGTTTCAATTAGTCATATCATTTCCTGAGCATATATTGGATCCTTTGATCGCATTCCTTTGAGTGTCAACCAGAGTCTCTAGGCTACTATCTATACACAGGTGCAATTCGCACTTACAATATAACAGAAATTACACTACGTACCACAAAGCCTCTTAGTAGGCTAGAGAAGGCTTCATTCAATCCATTTTTCGCGGACTGAACTCTTTCCAACACCGTACCATCAAGGTACGATGTTCCTCTGATAAAGAGATGTTGCAAAATATCCATCAGTGCATCCGGCGTCCCTTGGATAGCTGATAGTCCGGGACTTTTGTTGTCCCCTGTAGGAGCCGCACACCCCAGACCCTGGGCGGATGAAGTATAACCTTCGGCCCCGGTCCTCACTGTCCCTTGCGCCACTTGCAGATCAGGAAGGATCCTTCGGGACGACACCTCGGTGTCATCTACCTTATCCGTCAGGGAAATCTGTGGAGGCGTCTCACTCTCCATCATCTCCGGAAGTAGATCCATCGAAGAGGAGGACTATTGAGGAGGACTGTGTGCCGAACTGCAAACACAAGTTTAAAATATTACCCTTATAGCCAGAAAAGAAAGGGACATGTGTAAAACACCCTGGATCACTTACTATCCGGCTAGGGGCTCATCTTTACGGGATGATTGCGTGTCAGCGTCATCCCCTAACTGGGATGTCTTCCCCCGCTTAGAAGCTTATCTCTTCAAGTCTTCGGAGGCGGTCCGTTTCTTCCCATGAGGAGAAGGGATGTCAGCTTGCCCTTCCCTTCCACTTTTGGAAGTGGAAGTTCCGGTCTCCCGGGATAAGTTGTCTGGTGTGCCTCTGGAATGAAGGTCGCCTTGGTCCTCTTCTCTCTCCTCCTTATCTTCCCCCGCCGACATTTGATACGGCGCTGGAGCCAGCATCCTTGTTAATAATGGATCGGCAGTATCTTCGGGAAGTGGAGCCGAACACCTGATTCTCTCCGCCTTCTTTAGCCAGCCCTGGCCGGATAGAGTTTTATCAGTACATTTTCATAGATAATTCGACTAAATTGTGTTTGGGAGTCGAGTACTTACTGGAGTATCTGGATGGTTGCAGTCAAGACCGATGTCTTTTGTAGTATCCGGCCACTTTTTTCCTGCGCCCAATAACAATTTCCACATCTCTTTGAGCATCGTGCCAAAGAGGTACTGAAGATTCCGTGGACCTCCCGGATTAAATTCCCACATGCGGAGAGGGCGTCGCTGACAGGGTAGGATCCGGAGGACTAGCATTACTTGGATTACATCGATGAGACCGGTGTCCTTCTCAATAAGGCTCCGGATGCGGTTTTGAAGTGTCTGGACTTCGTCTGTAGATCCGCAGTCTAGCCCCTTGTTAATTCACGATGCAAGTTGTGGCAGAGGACCGGACCGAAACGTAGGAGCAGCTACCCACCTTGTACCGTGGGGTTCGGTGATGTAAAACCACTCCCATTGCCATGAATCAGAAGATTCTGCGAAGGAGTCCTTTGGGCAAGTGGAGTTGATAAGCTTGCTTATTAAAGCGCCTCCGCATTTCGCTTGCTTCCCTCCTATTACCTTCTGTTTCACGCTAAAGGTCTTGAGCCATAAGCCGAAGTGTGGGGAGATGCGGAGGAAGGCCTCACACGTGGTGGTGAACGCTGAGATGTGAAGGAAGGAGTCCGGAGCTAGATCATGGAAATCTAGCCCATAATAAAACATGAGTCCTCGAACAAAGGGATGGAGAGCAAACCCAAGCCCTCGGAGGAAGTGGGAGATGAAAACAAATCTCTCATTGGGTCTGGGAGTAGGAATTACCTTCCCTTGAGCAGGAAGCCTGTGGTAGATTTCCGCAGTCAAGTATCACTACCAAAAAGACACATCCATGACATTTTGGGCCGAACGAAAAAAAATTCTGTCATATTTATGACACTTCTATGACGATAATTGTGACAAAACTCGGTATCATCATAGATGTGGTGGGCTCATACTTCTGTGACAAAAAATCATGACAAAAAATGGGCTTTTCGTCCTGGTCGGGCCGGAAACACAGTTGCATGACATTCTTTGGGCCATCCATGATGGAAAAAAACAGTGTTAGAAGTGAGGGCGAGGAAAATTTCGGGGAGTTCCCGGTTATGGTGGGTGGTCGAGGGCCAAGTGATGCACGTTTCTCTCATACACGTACGCGCGTGTGTGCTAGGCATTGGCTCTAAGTGAACCCGAGCGAGGCGTTGGGCTCTAACTGAACCCGAGCGATTACCGCAGTGCTCTGGCGTTAATGAACTCGAGCAATCGCCGATGGTTGTTAATCGAACCCGATCGGGCGATTCTTCGCTATCTGCTGCTAATCGAAGCCGATCGATGCTGCCTCTGGATGAACAGTGAGTGTTATGGGGGGGTTAGATGAGCGGTCAGCGGGGGGGGGGGAGGAACAGGACCCCGTGGCATTTCCTCTGGATGAACAGGACCCCGATCGATCGAGCCGGTTGGGGCTGGATGAACAGGACCCCATGGTGGGCTGGATGAACAGGACGACCCCGTGGAGGGCTGGATGAACAGTATGCGGTGGAGGGGTGGATGAACAGTAGCCCGTGGAGGGGTGATTGAACAGTAGCCGGTGGAGTAGCGCGCGGTGGAGGCTGGATGAACAGGAGCCCGTGGAGGCTGGAGAAGGTCGACGGAGGATGAACAGTAGCCCGTGGAGGCTGGAGGAGGTCGACGGTGGAGATGAACAGTATCCCATGGTGTCCCGTTTTGCGGTACGCCACACCCCTCCCGATGAACAGGACCCCAGTTTCGACCGTAGCGCTCCAACACAAGTCCATTTCGTCCGTTTTGCGGTACGCCACATCCCTCCCAATCAATAGGACCCCCGTTTCGACCGTAGGAGGTCCGTTTCCTCCGTTTTGCGGTACGCCATACCCCTGCCGATGAATAGGATCCCGTTTCGAACATGGCCGGTCGAACACAAGGCCGTTTCCTCCGTTCTGCGGTACGCCAGGCCTCGTTTCCATCGCCTGTTCCATCCAAGCCCTCCCGATGAACATGACGACGCATTCTTTTCCGACCCAGCCGGTTGGCTACCCATGAACACAACGACGATGTTGTTTCTCCGTTCCGACCCAGCCATGTACAAGAGCCCTGGCCGTATGTATGCGCGAGTAGGCGTTCGAGACCCCGCCCATATGTACGTACGTGCCCGTATTTTCTTTCTTGCACACTGGCTACTATATGTACGTGTACATGCTACGTGCGCGCCTCTACTACGACACGTGCACACCTCGACATCCACCAATATGTACGTACACATTCTCGACTAGAATGACAACGCTACGTACGCTTCGACCAAGTGGGTCCCGACTGTCAGGCACTTCCTTGCGTGCGAAGATGTAGCTGGTGGGTCCTAGCAGTCAGGGGGGCGAATCGTTTTTTTTTCCTGGACGCACTTCCTTGCATGTGAAGATGTAGCTGGTGGATCCCAGTGATGGGGAAACATTTTTTCATGAAATATGGTGGCCCGTCCGGTGGGTCCCCGCTTGTCAGTGGAGGAATAATTATTTTATGCGGCGTAATAAGGAGGCACTTCCTTGCGGCTGTCGTGGACCCAGCTGTCAGCCTCTCCACGTACAGTACTCTTCTGATGGAAGTCGGTCGTTGACCACATTGACCACGCCGCGCCGAGAGCACCACGGTGGTGGACGACGGCGAGGCCTATGAAGTGGATGATGCGGAGCCAGGGAAGACACAACAGTGGATGCCCACGCGAAGAGGAGTACGAGGGTTCAATGGTTCGGCTGCGGTGTGAGGCTGTCTTCGCCGCAAAATAATAGGGGGTGTGGGTGAGTAGAGGGATGTCCTGGCCAGCGGTGGGAGTAGTAGGGGGCGGTGAGGCCTCCGCGGCATCACAGCCGGCCACGGGAGGCAGGAGCACGCGACAAGACCTGCACTGGTTTGGGCGGCTGGAGCAAGAAGACCAGAGGTTGAAGAAGCACTACGGTCGTTGGATGAACATCGTACGATAACAGGAGCTAGAATCGTTCATATTGATTAATTTGACAAAGCCCTCCGTCCCCATCAACTTGGTAGGCCCATAAGTTAGCCTCCCACTATGCTGGGTTCCAGCTGGCAGGGGGAGTATTCATTATTTTGTGCGTAATAAGGAAGCACTTCCTTGCATGTGAAGATAGTTGGTGGGTCCGACCTGTCAGCGGGGGGCACGTTTCTTTTGCAAAATACAGAGGCCCTTCTGGTGGGTCCCAGATGTTAGGTGGAGGAATCATTATTTTGCACGTAATAAGGAGGCATTTCCTTGTGTGCGGCCGTGGACCCAGCTATCAGCCTCTCCATGCACAGTCTACTTCCGATGGTGTCGTTCGTTGACCACGTTAACCACGCCGAGCCGAGCGCATCCAAGGTGGTGGACGACGGCGAGGCCCCGGACAGCAACGAGCCGGAGATGGGAAGACACGTGAGTAGAGTCGCAGACGGAGAGGTGTACGAGGGTTAACTTGTTCTTGTGCGGTGTGGTTTGACAGTCGGTGGAGAAGAACAGGAGGTGTGGAGGGGTGGAGGGATGGCGTGGCCAACGGTGGAGTAGCGCTTCATAGCGAAGCGTGCTAAGTAGAGCTGCTAGCAGAAGGAGGCGGGAGGTGGTCCCAGCGGTGCTGGAGGAAGAAGACGAGAGATTGAAGATGGATGCCAGTCATTGGATGTAAATCCAACGGCTAACATGTCAGAATCATTTGTTGACTAAATTAACAACGACTTGCATTGGCTTGGACCTATTGGCCCACATTTCAGCCTCCAAAAATGTGGCACGTATTCAACCCATTTTTTCAGAATTTATAGTCTTTTTTTTTGCGTGGTAGAATTTACAGTCCATTTGACCTTTTTTTGAATTACATCCATTAGCTGGGCTGGGTGAACAAATAATGTAGCGTCCATGTGGCCCATCTATTTTATTACCTAAAAAATTACAGGCTATTTGCACTTTCTCGAAATACATGATTTTGCTGGGCTGATTCTAATTATAATGTTGGGTTGGGCCAGCAATGTTATCAAAAAATAAAAAGGGGTTGACCATTTTGTTATAAATATATTTAAATAATAGGTGATATTATTACATTCGTCCTTAAATCTTACCAAGCTTTTGTACACAGTCACTAGGATTTTCGTGCCAAAACAATCCAGGATTTTATTGTTAAGAAATTATTTTTATAAGTTTATAGGATGTGGGATATTGTTTTCTTACATATGTAAGTATCTGTTAAATATATGATGACAATAAAAATAATATATAATAACATATAAAATAATTTAAATATATATAATATAGTTAGAAGGGAAACATAAGTTGGACCTGGTGTTCCTATTCTTATATAGAAAAATAGAACAGACCTCTGCATTTTCTTCAAAAAAATACATAAATTGGGCTGCCGATATTCAGGAAAAATAAAATCTCGGATGGGAGAGTCCATAGGCCGGTCGATACATGACGGCCTTCAAGAAAATAGAAATAGGCCTATGTACCTCCCATCTGAGGTCGTGGGTTGCGCATGTTAAAAATGAAAGCCTAGACGGGGCAGCCCAAAACCCAGCTGATACTTGCTGCCCCAGTGATAATAAATGATACCTTCCAGCTCCCCGGCTTTGTTGTAAATTTATCCCCTATAGTAACTACATTAAAGCACCTAAAAAATGTAACTATGTTGACAAACCCGTGGGCCCCAATGTCAGTATAGCATTAGGAGGAAGTATTTTTTCCGATGAGGCACTTGCTTGCGTACGGCCATAGACCTGGTGTGTCCCAACTGTTCGCCTCTCCACGTACAGTCCTCTCCAGATTCCTCTCGTTTGTTCAGCATGTTCACAACGGCACAGACAAGGCGTCATGGCGAGTGCACAAAGGCGCAGTAGGGGATCCGACCACCTGAGGAAGTGCCTTATTATTAACGAAACTACTGAACTAGCCTAGTGGCCAAGTGACACTACCCGACAGCTGTTCCGCCGGGTTCGATTCCACCAATGCAGTGAAAATATCTCCAATTTTTTTGGCTCTGCCTTTATTGACATGTGGGTCCCCATTGTCATCCATGCACACCACGTCCAACACTTGCCAAAACTCTGTCCCTCGTTTTCTCTGTGTTCCGCACACTCGACATTGTGTGGGCATTTTGACTGTGCATCATATGAAGATGTGCTATGCATGAATGTTGATCATCATGATGTTAACTAGATGGTAGTTCCATTTTCGACCATGAATAAAACTTCCAACATGATGTTAACCCTGTTTGAAAATACCATGTTAATATAAATGCTCTGCCTCTGAAAGTTGCAGTTTCTTATCTGAAACTGAACTTGTAGTTTCTTATCTGAAACTGAAACTTGCAGTTTCTTCTTTGGGAATCACATTGGCTGCACTTTTATACTCCTATGAAACTACATTTTTTTGAAGTGCTAAAAATATATCTCTAGAATTCATAAAATACTTCATATGCTCAATACTGCAAATCTGAAATTCGAAAGACATTCGTATCTGAAAGTACTCTCAAAATACACAAACAAAACAGAATTCACAACCTGCAATGATTGACAACCCTAAGCTCCTCCTGACAATTCACAACCTGCCCGACTATTGGGCTGGGGGGGGGGGACAGCCCATCCTATTCCTCGGTGGCAGACAGTCGCCCCGTGAGATGATGTGAACGGCGAGGGAGAGGATGGTGGGGAAGCATCGTCGGGCCAACTGCTTTTCTCCTCTTGCAGTTGGGTTCGGTCGACGAAGACTCCACCGGCTCGCTCTGGCAGGACAGCATCACAAACGGCACCCTGTAGATGCTCGATCCTTCAATCTCCGCTGGATGCTCCATCTGGGATCAATACTCCCACCACCTCTCCCTCACGACCGGATTCGGTAAATCTGTTTGCTCCATGGCCCAGAGGAGCAGCTCTATGTACTCAGCGCTGACTCCCTCCGGAGTATCGCCGCCTTTTCGCTCTGTTGCAGATATTTGGCCATGGATGTCGCCGTCGCCGCTAGGTGGTCCTTGTTGTCAAACCAAGACTATATCTCCAACATCCTAGCTAGCTTCACAGGGTCGCCGTCTGTGATACTCACGTATCGGTTGTACTCCTCCATCGATCAACTTATCCACAGAACCTTCACTCGTCGGCGGTGGATTTTGAATGGAAGAGGAGAGGACCCGCGCTGGTTTTGGATTAGAATGGGAGAGGAGCAACACTGCTTATGGACTGGAACAGGAGAGGAGAGGCGATGGTTTTGAAATGGAAGAGGAGAGGAGCGGCGCTGGATTTAGATTGGAACAGGAGAGGAGCGTCAGTGTTTTAAGAGGAGAAGAGCGGAAGAGCGGCGCTGGTCTTGTAAATATATTTATGTTGTTTTGCGTATTTTGGGTCAAAGTTTGACCACGTACTGTATTGGACAAGCAAAACGTGAATGCATGTCACAAAAAATTGTATCGTTTAGTTCGTATCTGAATCTACTTTCTAATTATATTATTTTGCAACGTATAACATATATTTTATGTGCTAAAATCCTGGTCAAATATGACCCAGAATAAAAGGGAAACTAGTTAATGTGGGGTCGCTTTCTTAATTGAAGGGTCAATTGATTTTGATTTTGATGCAGTCACAGCGCACCGGCCCTCTCGTCCAATCCTAAATCGCTGCAGCACGCTTCTCTCCCTCTTCTCCATTGCAAAACCACCTCCTCTCCTCTCCATCATCTCCATTCCAAAACCACTGTCTCGCCTCTCCCTCTTCTGATCTTCTCCATTGCAAAACCACCTCCTCTCTGATCCATCACATCCATTCCAAAACCACCGTCTCACCTATCCCTCTTCTCTATTGCAAGACCACCATCTATCCTCCCATCTTCCAAAGCTAGCATCGGACCACTCAGAAGGACATATTTGGAGAGGATGCAACAGCGAATCAGGAAGATTGCCGGCGGCGACCATGCAAAGTTAGCCAGGTTTAAGGAGATTGTTACTTGGTTTGACAATGAGTGGGAGATTTCGAGGACGGTGCGGGCCATGTGGCAATGTATGCGAAAGAGCGAGACGGCGGTGATGAGGGCGGTGATGTAAATGTACTCCTCGGCGGCAGTCATGCCACAGTCCTCTGAGTTCATCGAGTATCTCCTTTGGGCGACGGAGCAGACAGATTCGCCCGAGCCGTCAGTCAGGCGGAGGTGGTGGGCGTACAGGTCGAAGGTCGAGCACCCAGAGGATAACGAATCGATCAAGTATGGTGTGCCGTTCGTGAGGGTGCAGAGCCAGCCGGAGCCACAGGAGTATTCGTTCTCCCATCACAAGAGGAGGTCGGATGGCGCGACGTTGCTTCCCCACCGTTCTCCAGGGTTCCCCCGACGCTCGCCTCGTTTCAACGGCGGCGGTAGGGTTTAAGGTAAGCTTCGCACTAACCTAATCTTCCACCTGCTCATGCTTACAATCAGTGTGACATCTAATGAAAATCATGCTTACAATCAGTCTCCGAGTACTACGCCAATCACCCTAAAATAACTCTGGACCTTTGGGTCAAAGTTGTGACATAGTGTACAAATAAATAAAAATAGATTGGTGCTTCTTTCATAAAAGAGTACTCCCTAGAAAACTGCCAATATAAGCTACTAGTATTTGGTTAGAGGATTTGCTGCCGAGAAAGATCCGTCCGCAGAGAGCGCCACACATCCCACTGGTGGTGGTGGATGCCAATGCGTGCATGCAGCATGGTTGGTGTCGGTAATTTTGCCTTGGCACACCTCGCACTCTGCATATATGCCGGTTCCATACGTACATTTGTGTAGTTCCACCAAAATGCAGCTGAATAACCCTGTTTGCACAGATAATGAAAAAGCATGATTACATTATAGTGGCACTAGTTGATGAAACACACAAAATAAATAGAAGAAAATATTGTGATAGTATCATAGTATGCCATGTCTGAGGGCGAGATGGGCCTGCTGACGCCTCATCTGATGCGCCTCATCGGAAATCGTCCTAAGTCTCCCAGATACACCTTCTTCCAGTGATGAACATCAGTGTACAGTGGGAGTACAAGGAGGCGCCTTGAGACATTCAAATCTCTATTTTTGTACAAATCAACTAAAATTAAGCACCCCAGTTTTCAGAAACGCTTAAACATTAACAATGGGACTAGTTGATGAAACATACATTAACAAAGAGAAGCACTTTCTTTATCTACATTGGAAATGAAATGATAGAGAGGACACTCGCTCTATTTTAACTGTATATTATTACTTCATTTTATCAGTGACACTAGGGTCGGGTGGCAAACGAGGTGCACCGTGCGTCGCAAGGATGGAGGCCGGGGGTGCTTAGACTGGGATGCTAAAGCTGGCTCTTTCAGTCATCAACATGGATGATTCAATTCATGGGACTATTTGGTGTAGTTCACCTAAAATGAAGCAATGTCCCGTGAGCTAGCAACTTCTTCTTCAAAAAAATTTAAGAAAAGGGCTCGAGCCCCGGTTCCATTTCCATCAGAAAGTGAAACCCACAGAGCTTCTTCTTCATTAGTTGCAATTAAATTGAGCAACATCAAGGTTGGTTGTGAAGCTCCTGGAATGCTCAACTATAATTTGGATATCATTTGTGCAGTTCAACTAAGATCGAGCGTGAAATATATATCTTTGTTTGCACAAAAAACGTGGAAAGGAGGGTGACTAACAAGTGATGAAACATGCATCAAATGAAAAGAAGCATGTTCTTATCTGAATGGCAATCCTACAAGGACAGTAGCAATTTCTAAAGAAGTGGCATTGCTAGATATTAGTGTGGGAATTAGGATTAACTATGACAACCATTAAATACGACATTACTTTGGGCACGAAAGAGTAGGCGGACCAGGACAGTTGCATTTCTAATGAAAAGAACCAACTTATCTTAATGGAAAATTTAGCAGGACATGTAAAAAAGGGCCATTGATTCTTATTACTGGAGGCATTCCATTGAAAACAACATTGGTTTAATGTGTCCTTACTTTTAACGGTCGATCGCTACATTTTACCAGTGGCATTACATAAGAGTGGCTCGGGGCAACAAACATCAGAACATGATATCTGGGTTGGTCCCATTTTTGTTTGGTATACCCACCTTATACTGTGTGATGCTAGCAAATCTAGTGCTGGACTTACTCTGTTGACTTGTCCCCCAGTCCCCACTTTCTTTCCTTTTTCAACCTATAGATCGGGTTTATATTGAGTTTGTAACGTGTTTCGCTTTATTTCCCTATTAGACCTAGAGACCAGTTGGATAGCCAGTCTCTGCTAGTTTTCGCCCCCATTATTTCCTCTTTCGACCAAGTCCTGGATTCAGGTAACAAATCCTCCCCCACCCCCATCCCCTTTCTTCCTTGTTTGAACCAAGTAGTACTAGATTCGAGTGCATGAACTAGTTTTACCTCTTAAACGTAAAAAATTAGGTGGTTTTCGAACAGCCGATCGATCCTATCTACGAGGGGCACGAGAAATAGTAAAAGATACAAATGCAAAGACGTCGAGGATCTTGGGAAGTAGAGCAAGGCCGGTTTCAAGGAAGTTGTACACGATGGTCGCCAGGATGTCGCTAGGTGGGCGGCGGAGGCCGGATCTGCCCATACCACGTCGGGCCGAGGAAGAAGGGTCAAGGCCCTCCCACGCCACCGGTGCTTGGGAGAGAACGGCAAGGCGAGCTAATCAGACGCCCAAAGAGCAGTAAGAGCCGTCGCCGAGGACGACCGCGTGAATGTTGCACCTTCTCACCTTCCCAGGCGGAGAGGATCCGACTGGATCTGTGACCAGAGGTGAGCAGAGAGAGAGAGAGAGAGAGTGGCCACCGCTGTCGTGTTTAGATCTGGAGACGACGAGACAGTGTGAAGAGAGCAACACTAGCAAGCAAGCGCTGAGGCTCCTGCCTATATAGTGAAGTAGTACTAGTTTTCTTTTGTTTACCGGAGCCGACTTGACCTCGTCAAGGACTGTCGAGAAGTCTTCATGCACGTGGCCCGGAGGTGCAGTTGTCATCATTTTCATCTGAAACGCCGGATTATAACATATAACACGAAAAAATGCCACATGACAAGAAATCATAACCTCACTGCCCAAAGGAGACAACATGAATCCCGACAGACAAACTAGACAATGAACAAAGCTCAAATTAAAGATAAACTCAGAGAAAAGGGGTCCGTCGATAGATGTCCTAATTACCATAGCCGGCTTGACCTAGATGGCAGCCGAGTAGTCTTCGTGCATGTGCCCCCAATGACTAGCCCAACTCGGTTGTTGTCGCTGTTTAACCCTCGCAGTGATCCGAAGCACATGACACCAAATTTTGCGAGATGACAAGAAATCTTTTTTTAGATTTCTCACCACAACTACAACCATGTACAACACAGCCTGCACGATATGTAGACGACAGCCAATCAAGGCGTGTTTGCTGCAGTCTGGTCACATGCATGGACGAACTGATCTTCCGTGTCTTGCATTGATCGTCCAGGAACCAACGTAGTACAACACTTCTCTAGTACTATCGCTCGTCTCCCTCTTCTATTAAGTCACCAGACTTGCGGGGCCGGGGAGTGTGCCTATGGTCGGCTCTCAATTGCGGTCCCACATGTGTGTGCAAACGCAATATGACGCGCGTTCCATTCGGAGAGCATCGTGCCAGACCGACCGACCGTCTGGGGTGCGATGCGAACGCGACAGGCGTGTTGTATAATCCATACATGTGTACCGCTGTTTTCTAGAGGCTTTGCTCCATGGCGCAATCCATGGATACAAAATTAGTATATTGTACTATTTAAAAGTCGAGGGCGGGGCTTTTCATGCGTAGTAGGCGCGGCAGTTCCGCCTAGTTGGTTCAACAGAGATGCGAGAAGATGAGGGAGTAGGCTGCTGCAAACGTAGGGCTGTGTGATTTGACAGCGAGTTACTGCTGGACAGGTGGGGCTCCGTGATTTGACTTGCCATTATCATTTTAATCTGGCGCTACCACCGGGCGTGAGTCTCGATTCTGACCACCTCCATACAGGTGCCTCTCCCAATGCTCCACCATGTAGTAGAGGCTGGCTCTTGCATGAGAGCCCACTTCTCCACTTTTTCCTTGCCTCCCTTTCCTCCACATATGCAAAAATGTCATGTAAAGTGCACTATTGTACTTACTTGCTCCTATAGGTGCTAAGCTTGCCACATAGGCATAGAGTCTGATGTGGCAAGTTAATCAAGAAGAGAGAGACTAGTTTGGTGACCCAAGGAAGAAACGGTGCTAAGCGCGTGTACCTAGGTGAAAAGACACTTTTGAGTCTATAGCTAATTAAGTGAAGCAAACTTAGCAACAAAAAACTAATAAGCACACCATTTCATTGGAAAGAGGTCACTTCTTGGCAAATGCAATAAAATACTAATCCCTGTGTCCCATAATATAAGAACGTTTTTGGCACTACACTAGTGTCAAAAACGTTCTTATATTATGGGACGGAGGGAGTACGAAGAACGAGATAGAGAGAAGTAAAAAAATAAATACACTTATAGCCAACCTTATCGCTAACCTTATTGTAGTATGAGTGACTAAGTGATGACTATGTATGACATGCCAACATCAGACAGCCTAATGCACCATGTTAAATCTCCAAGGACGCGACCGCGCGAGCGACGCGACGGTCGTGGTAGGCGCGACCATGATATGGGCTGCTGGCAGCCCTTGGATCTGAGATCAAATGGTCGCATGCTAAGTAGCTGAAAATTTGCAGAATAACCCTCCAGGATAGGATATTCACCCATAGGTCTAGAATCACACAATGCAACCGTTCAATCTCAGATCCAAGGGCTCTCGGAAGCCCGTATCATGGGAGAATGGAAAGCCACTACCCTGCCATTTGCATGCTGGCAGTTCTCTCCTACTCGTCCCCGCACGTCCTTTAATACTACGGCGGTTCGCTCCTAGTCGTCCCGTCCTTTCACATTAAGGCATTTCCACTAATCCTAACCCTCCTCCCAAATCCATGGTGTCCCAAATCTCCATGATCGGCGGTGAGTACAAGGTTCGAACCATCACCGGAAATGAGTTCGACGTCATCTACACCCGTTCTTCCACGACGGTGAAAGGATGCCTTTCTCGCTTCAGACACATGTTCGAAAACTCATATGATGAGTGGGTCGCTGGGCTAGATGTTGCATACACCACAGTCCTGGGACGAGAGAAGGATCTAAAGGACGAAGAGAGGAAGAAGCCCGCCGTGATCCAGGTTTGCGTGCATGACTTATGCTTGGTCCACCACATATGCCATGCCGACGTTGAATGCCTGGATTTTAAGAACTTCCTCGAGAGCAACCTAGTCAAGTTCGTTACTGTAGACTTTACGAACGACAAAGAAGTCCTGGGTCAGATAGGCCTCATTGTAGGCAACCCTTCAACCTCCAGAGTAATGGCCTGGTGTCCTCTCATCAGCCTTCAATGCTGACCCTGCCAGGACCATGGTTCATCCTTCGTACCGTAAACTGGAGAAACCTTCATACATGTTTCATCGTTATGCATGGCAGTGGAATGTACTAGATATAGACCACATCCACTATGCTGCAATGGATGGCTACCTTTGTTTCAATATCTACAAGGGTTGGATGAAGAGCAAGAGCCTAGTGTGCAGTTCAAGCAAAGAAGTATCGAGCAAGAGGAAGAGGGACAAGGACGATGTCGAGGACGTGGACGAGGACTCCTAGTAAGGTGGCAGTGTCGTTGCTCATGGTGGTTCTAATGCAGTGTCTACTGAAATAGTTGCAAAGTTTAGTTTCCGGTGTGCTTAATTTAATTTGAGGGGTGTGTTGTGCTGAGCCCCCAGCAGAACTATGTTATGTTTCTTCTCGTTACTTTAACTCTTCAGTACGTACATACTAGTATTTCTTACATTTTATCTTTTAGTTGGTATAGTACTACCAGTCATTTCTTCACATTATATACGTACAATATATATGGCCAACATCATATAGCCAGCAGTTTAGTTGTCAAAGAATTTTAGGGTGCTTAGTTTTGTCAAAGAATTCCAGGATGCTTACTTTTATTTGAGGGGTGTATTGTGCTGGACACTTATTGTGACTAGCCTTTTTAATAGTACTATATGCATAATTTGGCGACGAGCGCTCTCTATATGTACCACCTTTTTTTAATTTAAAGTTTTGCTCCATGGCGCCATCCATCGATACTACTACTGTACAACAGTATACATTTTTTAAAAGGCTAGAGGGCGGGGCAGCTAGCTTGGTCGGTTTCACGAGAGGCGAGGGCCTTTGTGATTTGATGGCTCATTACTGCTGGAAGGCGGGGCCTTGTGATTTGATTGCTCGTATAAATGCGCCGACGACCTGAGGAGGAGCAAAGAACCGTGCGGTATACTCAAGTTTTCCACTGGAGTAGTGCTATGACGGAGGAGCACGAAACATGGCAGCCCAGTGCCATATGGCGATAAAAATGATCTAATTTGCTAGTCATCTCATTGTTAGCATTGTTCTATTCATTCCCTCAAAAAAAAAACATTGGTCTATTCATGCCTCGCAGAGAACGTGACACATGCGGCGAAACACCCGAAGCAAAAGATGAAATATAGGAGCAAAAGAAGAAGGAAGATTATCACGCCAAATGATCTAATTCGCCGCGGAGTCGTAACTGCATCTTCATCGCCTCCACGACCTCCATCTCCTTGCGCATCTCCTTCACCATCTTCTTCATTCTGTCCATGACGCGGGATTTCTCGACACGAGCCTTCATCATCTGTTCCACGGCCGCAGACACGCACCTTTGACAAGCCAGTGCTCGATGCGGAGCTTCGCCAACTCCTCCTTTTGTTCCATGATGAGGGCCTGAAACATCTTCATCGAGGAACTACTATTCTCATGCAGCTTCTTCCAGCCAGCGTTCTTCTCCTTCAACAGGTCGATCTCGTGGCAGAGCTTCGCCTTGTCCTCCTGAAGTCGCAGGATTTCAACGGTCGCTTTCTTCTACGAGGCAATGCTCTTCTTCACCGGCATCACCAAGCCGGCGGTCAACTCCCCCTGCTTATTGAGCTCAGCGGGCATGTCGTCGAGGCTCTCCTTCAACAGCTCCACCAAGCCTTGGATGAACTCCTTCGCTTATTGAGGTGCTTATTGAGCTGATCGGGCATGCCGTCGAGGATAACGACTCCAGCTGCCGCTGCTCGGCATGTTCGCCTCAAGGGCTAGGGCGCCTCCGGGAGCCATAGCTTGCCCGTGAGAGATCTTTCGAGGTCTCTGCGTGGCGGTGAGCCCTCTTTTTTTTCCGCATCCTTGGTTGCCGCTCCCTTGTTACGAGTAGTTCTCGACCTAGAGCTCTGCTCACTGGCCATGGCAAGGACAGGCGAAGAAGAAGTACTTATGAGGAGGAAAGGTAGAGTAATTTTCGGTTAGGTAGTTCCCCTTTTCATAACCTAAGTACTAGCACTAGTACTAATACCTGCATAGTGGGAACACGTTCAGGTTTGGTACGTACTAGTAGGTGTGATCAGGGTTTCAAATGGGATGGGAACAAGGTAAAGATTAATTGATGGTTTTGGTTTCGAGGCCCAAAACGGCGCCCAATGAGTTTACTGGAACATAAATTTCAAGTAGACTACACTGCTCAAATGAGTAAATATTATGTTACTGTCAAAAATTGGCACAAAATACGAAGGAGACCAATGGAAGTACTACTAGCAACCCATGATTTAACTACTCGCATGCGCCGCATGGAGTAGTAATGTCTTTCTTCCGCCCTCACGTCCATTCAATTTGCATGCGCTGTATTAATTGACCATCAATGAAGTGAACGACTTTACACGCGTCAAAATATCACATGGGGTGGATCTTGGTACAAAATTGTGTTCGCCCGTGTACCCTCGTGTGCGTGCGAGGGAATGAGTGCGTGTGTGGCGTGCGTGCACATCTTCACTTCGTGCATGTACTGACAGTATGGCTCAGGGAGGACGAGTACAATCTTCTGGAACCAGTAGCACGTCACTGTGACCAGTCCACACAAGGAGGTCGCGACAACGCCTCCACATCTGCCACGTGGCTTCATTTATACCCCTATATAGTGTATAACTTTGAAAGTTGGTCATTGGATGAAGCCAATCTGACGGTAAAAAGATGGCAAATCCGAGCACTACTTGTCGTTGGATATGATCTACATTCCACCAGATTTTGCCACATGTTGAATCTAGAAAACTCCACATGTAGAAGCATAATGCACAAACCACCAGAATCTCATGGGTGCAATGCACGTGTACCTTACTAGTGAATGTAGCATGCCATTGGAATTCTAATTTACGTGTTTTCCACATACTCGAAGTACTAGTAAGGTACACGTGCATTGCACGCATCAGATTTTGCAACCAAATTATGAATAAATACCACACTATAGCATGTAAGCTCTGAGTCATATATGCCTAATGTAGACCTTTGTTTAATTCTTATAGTTCATCTCATTCAAAGTCAATTAGTTTTTATAAAAAAGTTAGGGCCTCTTGCATTCGTAGGATTTCCAGAAGGCGGGAATAGGAAAAACATGGGATTACAGTGGAATGTCGTCTTCAATGCTACAGGATTGTATGAGTGTTTGATTGTGCATAGAAAAAACGCAGAATTCTTTCAAAGAGGTTTGACTGGATGGGATGTTTCCTATGAAATCTAGTGCAAATGAATCATATGGAAAAATTCCTATGGTTTGCAATCCTACGAATCAAACAACCAAGATAGGAAAAAATCCTAAGGATTAGAATCCTCCAAAATTCCTTTAAGAATCCTTTGAATCAAAGAAGCCCTTAATCTATTTTATGATTCATGGAATTGTGCATTGTAAAGCATGAAGTAAAAACAAATAATGGCAATTCAACTAGAAAAAAAAGTTTGGGCAGTTATGATACGGAAGATTCGAGAAGAAAAGAGAACCATTGTTGTTTTGAGGTTTGTCCATTATGCTTAAGTTCAACCATGGAGTCTGTTAAATTGTACATGTGGCAAAATCCAGTGGGGGGCTAGAAGATGGTGCCAGGGGCCGAGTGGAGGGACACTATGAAGGAATGCACAAGTGCGAGATCGATATTTAGAGAGAGGAGGCGAGAACATGCGTTGTTACACGCAGTGGCGGAGCCATGAAAAATAAATGAGCTAGGGGGCCAAGCATTGCTAATCCTTTATGAGGAGGGTCAATTCATGAACTTAAACATTTTTAGCAGCAATTGTCTAATGATCACATTCATATTAGCCTCGATATATAGTGATGTTAGGGGGGGCAGGGGCCTTACTGCCCCCTGTCTTCGCCATTGTGCGCGCGTCTGAGTGATGAAGCGGAAGGCATGGATGATGAGATGGGGGCGTTGGATATATAATTAATGTGGGTGTATTAGCTATATATGTTAATCCTATATAGAGAGGTATAGATTGATTGATGTGGACGTGGGAAAGAGGGTGAGACCTCATTAGATATATCGATTGATCGGTTTGTGTGGAAAACTATGAAAGACCTAGCTATATACACACATACATAGATCGTTGCGCATGCACGCGTGAGAGATAAAAATGCCCAATATGATGGAGAGCGGGATGTGTGTGGGTGTGTGCCTTCATGGGAGACCGACCTGAAGAAAATGATTGCATGTGTGCGATGGATAATGCCGACTGGTAGTGTGTGTGCATGCATGCACGAGAGAAAGTTGGTGGTACAATTATAAAGAGAAGACGACTGTGTGGGTGTAAAAGACTAGGTGAGGTCATAACCAATGTAAAGTTGAATTCAAATATTTGAATAAGAGATCCTGATGTTTGAAACCCATGCAAGCATGAATATAACAGAGATCTGCGCGGTGTGGTTTGGAAACGAGCATGTTGTAATGTATACACATTGAACAAGGTCAGACTGACTTGAATTTGAGATACCGATGGCAGACATCATTTGGCCACGTCGCATCCGTGCAAGGACACATTATTCTAATTGGAGATGATGGGTGGCTTTCGCATCACATATCTATATCTATACCCCTATATATATTATATTTTATATATTTTTATATTATGTGCGGGTAACTTTAACTTTGAAAGATGGTTGTTGGATGAGGCGAATCTGATGGTCCAAAGATGGCAAATTTGAGCACTACTGGTCGTTGGATATCATCTAGATTTCGCCACACGTATAGTCTAGAAGACTCCATGGTTGAACTTAAGCATAATGCACAAATATAAAAACACAAGCACTTCTTCTTTGTTCTAGAATCTTCTGTATCAGAATTGCCCAAATGTTTTTCTACATGATTTGCCATTATTTGTTTTTACTTTATGTCTTACAATGCAAAATTCCATGAATCTTAAAATAGATTAGCTTTCTTATAAAAACTAGATGACTTTGAATGAAATGAACTATAAGAATTAAACGAACATCTACATCATGCATATATGACTCAAAGCTTACATGCTATAATGTGGTATTTATTCATAATTTGGTTGCCAAATCTCATGCGTGCAATGCACGTGTACCTTACTCTAGTCTAAATGGTGTTTGTGTGTGTATTGTGCGTGTCGAGGTGCAAATTGTCTTTATTTTTGGTACATGTTAAACTTGTTCTCCCAAAATTTCAAGCCGCGCCTTGTTATGCCGAAAATTCAAGCTAGCGTCTCTGTCTATCGTGCTGCAAAACTCCCGCCTCTTCAACCCACGCCTTGTTAGCCCGAAATATTTAAGATATATCTTTGTCTCGTTGTGCTCCGATAACTCCCTCCATCTCAACCCGCGCCTTGCTACTTCGAAATTACAACGCCTGCGAAAACTCCCACCTCCTATGAACTCCCGACACGCGAAATGCCCATGGTACCCCTGAACCGAAAGAACCGCCTCAAATCGGTGGGGGTACTTTTGTAACTTACCTCACATTTCAGACAAGCGCGTCCCTAAGCCATGGTTCCCCACTGCCATCCCATCCGCCAACCTATTCGTACACTGAGGCCGCGAAAACCCGCGACGAAGCCCCACACCCTTCTCCGTCCACCACCCAGCCGAAGCCTCTTCCCCAACGATGTCGTCCACAGCAACACCTCGACGTCCCTCATCCACCGTACCGGATGAGGGTCCGTCATCGATCTCGTCATCCCACCGGTTCAGCCACCCCGTCCTCTACCTCCAAGGAGCTGCCCCGATGTTCCCCTCGTCTTTTGCGCCCCCTCCATTCCCACACCGATGTCTTCACATGCACCACCAGAAGAGCATCATCATCACCGTTTCCTCGGATGAAGCTGCGGCCTAATTGGCACCACAAAAGAGGTTGTACACTAATCGCCGCATTTTCTTGTTGATTCGATCTCATGGTGCTACCGGCGCTCGGTCCCGAGCCGACACGGCGCGGCTCCATCCACGGCGGCGTCGCCGGACACATCCTCCACGGCGTCGCTCCCTCAGCGGCGACGTCCACATTAGTAGGAGTTGCTGCTGCTTTAGCTCTCGCTCGCGATGCTGCTCTGCTCTTGCTCTCGGTCCCCTACCTGGTCTGCTCTTGCTATTGCTCTTGCTCGCGCTGCTGCTCTCGCTCTTGCTTGCGATGCTGCTCCCATTTAGCTACTCCAGTCGACTGAATCGACTTTTTGGTCAGTCGATTTTCAGGGGGGGGGGCTCGCCGGTGTGAAGGGAAGAACCAGCCGCAGCGAGGAGGGGGCTCGCCGGAGAGGTACCCCACTATCTATCTTAGGGTTCAGGGTGGGGGCGATGGTCGCCGGCGGTGGAGGGGCGGTGGCGTGGGGATCATCGGAGAAAAAGCTCGGCACGGGGGGCCTAGAGTGATGGCCGGGGCGGCGGCGGACCGGCGGTGGGGAGTGTTTTAGTGCGGCGGCGGCGCCAGTGGCGGGGGGCTGCTGTTTGGCCGGTGGTGGCTGACGGCTCAGGGGCTGGAGGTTGAAGATGAACTGCAAGCCCTTGATTTCGTATCCAACGGCTGCAAAATCGACTGACCAGAGATGAAAAAGTAAGTCGACCGACGTGTAGCCTCACCTTGCTAGTGCGTTCAGTTTCGACAGCAAAATTCAGTTTCGGCAGTTAAGTTCAGTTTCGATAGTTAAATTCAGTTTCGACAGTTAAGTTCATAGATGAGCGGTTGATGTATTTTACATCTAGCACTTTGTGGTTATGTATTTTGCGTCATGTATTGGAGATGCTATTAAAATTCCACTCAGGTTAACGTTGTCTCTCTTGTCCTGCTTCAGCCTCGGCGTTGTACAACTCACGGGAGCTGCTCCAACGACGAAACCCTCCATCAAAGTGGAGCAGTTCCTCGGGCTCCATCTCCAGATGCCTAAGATCTTCTTCCCCTCCTCCGACAGCCAAATCAGCCGGAGCATCCTCACCGGCCAACCCAATCACGCTGAGATCAACATGGCTTCGCCAAAGAGGTTGTACACTTGTTGCATCTCTTTTTACTCTACATGTTATATATATTGTCCTCTAAGCACTCGTAGTAACGGGAAATATGATTATTTTATCATACTATATGACAAGTAGTGAGGTACCAGGCTACTTAGCAATCCGTGATGGACTCTCTTGAACGCCATCATTATTTATCTCTACGTGTTTGAGCTGTGCATTTGTCGATGGGCCTGGGAGTTGAGCTAGTATGGTAGTGGCCTGGGTCCAAAGTAATAGAAGTAGCAAAAAACATTTTTTAGTGTAGGATTTTCCTTGCTCAAGCCTGCCTACTAGAATCGCCAGTGCTTGAAAGGAAAAGTGGATGAAAAACATAGGAATTGGAAAGTTTCCTATGGTACTACTTTTCAGGAATTTGGTGCAAAGGAATGGAGCAAAGGAAAATTGTAGGATTTGTTCCTTTAGTGTCTCCTTGAAAGAAAAAACGTAGGAATTCTAATTTCCACTTGTCTCCTTTTCATATTCCTATTCATCAAGCACAAGACTAAGAGATAGTAGCATAATAGCATTATAACCTACATTTTCTTGTGGTTTGACTTAATCTCACCATGCTTTTTTGCATCTTGTGATCTTCCAATTGTTGTGAATCAAACACCCAGATTGGTAGAAATCCTGTGTTTTTGAATTCTCTGTTTTGCACGTGCATTCCTATCCTATTCTTGTCTATTTCCTATCCCTGCATTGTTAGAATCCTCAAATTTAAACAAGCCCTTACTCAATTACTTCTCTTACACATATGTGTCAAAGAAAACCATGTGTGGTTTCTCCTGCTCCTGCGGCGCTATGTTCCACCCCAGCTCAACTGCTCCAACGACGGAAGGGTTCACCACAGCAGGGATTCGTTCTCCAGACTGTCTCTCGTCGCCTCAGATCTTCCTCCCCGCCACCGGCAGCCACGACAACTGCATTACCATCATCAACTGAGCAGATGACCTTGAGGACTACACGGGTCCGCAAGAGAGGTCGCACTCTTCCGTGTTTGCTTACATTATGCATTGATTAATATGATGGCATGCTACATTATCGTCATGTTCACCTATTATACTGCGAGTCAGGTCCAAACTAATGCTGAAACTTGAGTTTTTAAATGGTTGTGTGGTACATATTGGGGCATCAATCAGTACTATCTGTCTACTATCTGGTTAATCTCGGGTGTCTACTATGAGTTTCATGTTGGGTGCAAACAAACATTAAAGGAGATATTATCTATATTTTTAACTAAAGCTATTATCTGCCTGGTATCATTGGTTTTGGGTCTATCCACAGTTTGCTACCATCACTCTGGATTTTGTGCATGCACTCCTTACATAATCTCACTATTTTTTATTCCTATGCATGCCAGTTATTGTACACAATGAAACTGATCATGTAGACCAAAAGACGAGCCTTGTGTGGCAATAAAATTTCATCCAGACGTTGTTCCATGGTGCGTTCAAAGGCAGCCCCCTCCACCCATTTCAGATCGTAATCAAGAGGAAGATAACTGTTTTGAGGGGGATTCAGAAGGATAAGACCACTCCTATTTACCCCATGAGGTCTTCGCTCTAACTTGGCATGCTGATGTTGGTAATATCGTGCATATGGTGACTTGCATTGCTTACTGTATACATTAAATATGTCATCTGCTAAGTTTAGACATGCTTTGTGTCAATGCCATCTATTTAGTTTCTTTGTCGTATATGTGAATCATGCAATGCCATCTTGTTTAGCCAGGCATCATATATGTGAATTTTGCAATGCCACCCAGGTTAGCCAGTCATCTTATATGTGAATTGTTTCATGCCATAATTTTTTTATTACGTGTTAAATTTGTCAACAATTTTAGTACATTCAATTACTCTTCCTGTGCATCAGCCATTCGGCACAGTCATGGAAAAATCTGGAGTGGAAACAAGGTCTTCAGAGCAGACAATACTATCTGACGAAGCACATGTCTTGCTGGTTACCGATAGCTTCTCAGAGGAGGATTCAGAGACAGATGACCAGTCATATTGTAGCGACCCGACCCGAATGGATCAAGTCTCTGTGCTTAAGTGTCATCCCTGGATCGGTATGCTGACACACACAGTACTCAAGGATTTATTACAGAGGTAAATCACATGTATAAAGTAACGTAAATACTATTACCTCAATCCAAAATAGCGGAAGTAACAAGGTTGTGGATTCCCATCAACACCAACGGCAAAGTTAAGTGTAGAAATTGTAACCCTAACGTATCACTTACTCGTCGTAAGATCCTGCAACATGAGACATTACAGCCACAAAGGGTCAGTACATTGAATGTACTGGCAAATTCACACTATAGAGCAATGCTAAAATATGGCTATCACTACATGCATATATGGCTGGTGGAAAATCTCTATGGTTATAAGGGTTTTCCGAAAGCCAATTTTTCCCTACTGCAAAGGAATACATTTATTTAACTATCATGGTGGTTGTTAAACATTGAGAATGGTTGAAAGCATTCTCAATCCCAATTAATCATCATCATTAAAACCCAACAATATTAATTTAAAGTAACATGATGAGATCAACATGATAATCCAAGTACTAGATACTCAAAATGTCCATAACCGGGGACACGGCTAATCATGATTAGTTTATACACTCTGCAGAGGTTTGTGCACTTTTCCCACAAGACTCGATCTCCTCCGTTTGATTTCTCGCACTACATGGTGTTTAAGAAACGGATGACCAAGACATAGTCTTCGTAAGCGCTAGCACCTTACGAATGGGTAGACCGTACCAACCTACCACCCCTACATCAGCTAGTCTACCACTGTAAGAGTTCGCACGACTTAATCAACTATGCTAGAGCCCATAGTAGCATGTGGCTGCACACGGAAGTTTCTAGCATGAATAATCTTATGATCCCTTTGAGCCTGGGTGGCGATCCATAAAACAACAGGCAATCCTGGTCTACCCAGGTGCCTAGATAGGCAAATCCTGGAATAACCAGGTACCTCAATCCACCAAGATGTGTAATAATGTTGCCACCTTAAATAAACCATTAATTAACAATCTCACATCTGTCATGGCAAAATCACTCACCCAATCCACGTCTACTTGCATAACATGGCAAAATAAGCAAACGTAGAAGTAACTCCCAAGGGTTTGATAATAAATCAGGTAATAGGTACTACCTCAAACTACTTCCCAAAACCGACAATTTAATTAGATCCTAATCATGCAATGTTTGAGGATTGATCTAATGCATAAAAACTCGGTATGAAAAGGGATATGATCAAAGTGTGAACTTGCCTGCAATGTTGATGAAGACGATTCGCACTCAAAACTCTTGATAGTTCTACTCGTCACACTCTGGTCAATCTATCGTAAGCAATCAATAGTAATCACACATAAGCAATCACTCAAAAGATCGGAAAGAACGAAGAAAACAATTCGGAAAACATCAAAACCAAGCAAATAACTCTTGCAACATAAAACAATTTCTAACAGTACCAAAATTATGTGAATTTGGCCTTATCAGAAAGTTTAGGTCAAGAGCTTCGATTTGCAAAAAGAATCAACTAAATCGGAGTTACGAGACTCAAGTTATGATCAAACGAAGTTCAAATTCAAATCTGATCTAATTCAAATTTTAAACTTTCAAAAAACATGTTTGAGTTGTTTTACTAGGTAGAGGGGATCATAACGAAGAAGAGGGCCTTGGTTTCGTTGAATTCCGACTTACGAGCAAAAAGTTGTAGTCGTTTGAAAACTAGGGGCTAATCTGCAGAAAAAGTATTCACAGATAGGTCCCTGGCCGAAAATTAAAAAGAAAAAGGAAAAGCTCTACAGAACGAACGTTCGTTACAGAGCCTAATCCGACGAACTCGTTCACTACAGAATCCTAACTAATGAACGTCCATAAAATAAATTTAACAAAAAATAATCTAGACCTAACTTAACCGAAAAAGAACCGAATTAAAACCGAACTAGGGTTTTACCGATCGGGGCGGTTTTCCGTCAGAAAACCGGCGGCGGAACTCCGGCGGCTTCCAGCGCGGCATCGGCGAGAACAGGCGACGGGCGTCGGCGGCGACGACGGAGTAGCGGGGAAGGGGCGGCGCGTCGAGGCGGGGAGGATGGCGGCGTCGGCGGCGGTCCACTGCGAAGGGACGGAGCGGGCGGCGGCGGCTCCGGTGAGATGTGGTTACGGCTCCGGCAAGTCGCGGAAGGAGAGGAGGAGAGAGAGGGGCCGGGGTGCTCCGCTTATAAAGGCGGGAGGGGCGGTGGCGGCTCGCGTGCGCGAGGGGGCAAGGGAGTCCGGAGGCGGCATGGACGTCGAGGCGGCGGCGGCTGTCGTGCGGGCGGCGGTCTCCCGCTCGGGTGGTTCGGGGGCGACGGGGCACTGGACCGCGACCTGGCTGAGCTGGGCCGGCCTAGTTCGGTCGGGAGAGAAGTTTTTTTTAACAACAGTCGGACAAAAATAATAAAAAACAGAAACCACAAATACTAAAAATGATATATAGGCATATAATATATCAAAATTTTCAGAAAATTATTTCCTACAAGTTGAACATTTTTCTAGAGTCAAATAAAATCCACACAAATTCTAATAATTCAAACAGTGCTCCTGCTCTAATAAAATCCAATAAAAATCAATTTAAAAATACCAAAATTAATTCAAATTTATTTCTCTCCAGTTTTCTGATGTAGGGAATCATGTTACCCTATTTTCCATATATTTTATTTTTGGAGAAAAATAATTTGTATAAAACTCAAATAACTCCAAATTGAAAATAAATTCAAAAGAACTTTGAATTTAATTCTTTGAAACTCCCAACTCATATTTCATATGTTTTGAAGAAGTCATTTTATCTTCGCTCGTGAAAATCATTGAGTTGCATAAAGTTCCAAAATTGGAAATATTTTCCAAATGAAATTCAAATATTTTCAACACCCCTTGTCATTTAAATAAATGGAACAAGTCGTGTCATCTTCTCTCCAGGGTTTTGTGATGCAAAGAATTTGAATTCCCGAAGATCATTAAAGCAAAAATGAAAGTTTGGGAAAGTCCTTTTATTCCCTCTCATTTAACTTTCAAAAAGTTTCAAATTCACTCACTTTCAGTCAATCAATCAAACAATCAATCAAAACTATCTATTTATTATAACATTCCAAAATTTAGAATTTTGGGATGTTACACATATTCCCCCCCCCCCCCCCCCCGAGATGCATGCTCTAACTTGGCAGGGTTATGTTGCTCATATCGTGCATATGGTATCTTGCATTGCTATGTCATTTGCTTAGTTTAGACATGCTTTGTGTGAATGCCACCTCTTTAGTGTCTAATTACCATATATGTGAATTATGCAATGCCATCTTGTTGCAAGACATCATATATGTAAATTATACAATGTTATCTTGTTGCAAGGCATTATATATGCGTATTATGTAATGCCATGCTGTTTAGGCAAGCGTCCTATATATGAATTATATCATGCCGTCCTTTTTTTGTATTTCTCATTGCTTTTGTCGACAATGTTTGTATATTCAACTGCTCTTCCGGTGCATCAGCCATTTGAATTGGTGACGGAGAAATCTGGAGTGAAAACAAGGTCTTTAGAGCTGACAATGCTACCTGCTGAAGTAGATATGTTGCTGGTTACAGATAGCTCTTCAGAGGAGGATTCAGAGGCAGATGACCAGTCCTATTATCCCCCTGAGGTTTATGCTCAAACTTGGCAGGGTTATATTACTCATATCATGCATATGTTGTATTGCAATGCTTAGTTTTTACATCATATACACAATATTGAATGCCATCTCCTTAGTTCACACATCATATATGCGATTGCCCTCTGCTCACTTCCTTAGTATATAAATCATATATACATAGACATCATGTATCTGAATTATGGCATGGCAACCCATTTTCTAAAGACATAATATAATTATATCATCTCATCCTATTTACATAGTCATCATAGTTTAAATTATGTCATTCTATCCGTGAATTATATCATGCCATCATGTTTCCATCGACCACATGTTTGTGATTTATGGCATGCCAACCACTTTAATAGACACATCGTACAGTTATATCATGTCACCCTGTTTACATAGTCATCATATTTTGATGTATGTCATTCTATCCTGTTTCGTTAGCCATCATACATGTGAAATTGTGTCATGCTATCCTGTTTAATTAGCCGTCATATATCTGAAATTATGTCCTGCTATTCTGTTTGGTTAGATAACATAAATGTGAATTATTTCATGCCCTATTTTCTTTCCTGCAATCCATTGCACCTGTCTATCTTACAATGTATGTACATTCAATTAATTTTCTTGTTTTATCAGCCATTTCAATTGGAGGGAGTGATGACAGTATCTGTGAGAGTAAAAACGCGGTCTTCAAAAAAGATCGTGCTACCTATCGATGCAGATAGAACCACGGTTGTACTTGCACAAGAACCAGCCCCACCACACATAACCCACACTCATGCAGATTGTACCCCTACCCAGTTGGACAGAGAACCAGCTACACCCCTTCTAACCCCAACCCCAGCAGATAGACACCCAGTTCCCGTTGACACAACACCGTCTCCACCACAGAGCACCCAAACACGAGCAGTTAGTAAGGCAACTGCAGTGCCCAAAGCACGAGGACCACCACTCCGAATCCCAAGTCAACGCTTAAAGCAGAAGAAGAATTGTTCTCAGGTCAGGTTCTATAGCTATGGTTCATACTACTTTTCTCTTGCATCACTGTATTTACTGATACCAACTAATTTCAAATTTGAAGGATGCAATTGAAACTCCAATGGCGCAACAGGTGTGTTTTAAACCTGTTTCTTCAACGTGTTTGGTTGTTTGCTGTTGTAACTTGCTCTATGTTGATTTCAGTTTCAATTGAATAAACAGTTATGTTCTCATGCCATGCACATTACGAGTGTTGTTATTGATGTGTAGTTTCCCACACTTGTATTCTGTCTATGTTGCTTTGTCTTAAATAGATATGATTCGAACTGTATCTATCTTAATTTGGCAACATAAACTAGAATGATATAGACCATACAGTGACCATACTACATAGATATATGTTTGTTTCATGTTGTTATCCTGTCCACCTTACTACTGAACTTGTTTACCAAAATGAGTTTCATATACTACATTGTAAACCTGTGATATGTTTGTTTGTTTCTCTTTTAGAACGCGGATAAAATGTTGGATAAGAGTACCCCATTATGCAATGGTAAAGGAAGTAGTGCAGATAAGGTTCAAGATAGTGAGACATCCCTGTTGGTGTCCAAGAAAGTTGATAAAGACTATATTGAAGACACCAAGACAACCCCAAAGTCCTGTCTTGATGTAGTGTTTGAGTTACTGGCTACCACTGCTAGCACCAGCTCCTCGAACTCGTTGCCTGAATCAGTTCGGCTTCTTGAGTCTCAACTTCAAGTTGAAAGATATCGATCAAATGTTATGCGATAGGAAGCCGAAGGACCGAGGAAGTCCCTGCAGAATTCAGATGCATACTTTCTGGTGCAACAACAAGTGCTGGAGGACTTATGCGCCAAACAAGAGAAAGTTAATAAGCTTGCTAAGCATCTTTCCAGCATTATGGGTACCCAGGATATTGTTTCTTGAGCTCTTGTGAAGTGGTTTCAGTTCTGGACTTGTTTTGCTGCGGCGTTTATATGCTGATATGTTCCCTATATTTGCACTGGTGGCGAACTTTGATGCCCAATGGATGTAATATGTGTAATAACCGTGATAGCCTAGTGTAAGTAGCTGGCTTATTTATTTCCTTATTGTCTTGTTTATTTCTTTGCTTGTAGTCAGTGCAGTTCTTTTTTCGCGGTTTGCTAGTGGCCGCAATAACCTATTTTTTAAAACAAGGCCACACTAACCATGGGCTACATATTTACTGTAGTTACCATTTCCCTCCTACGGGCCGTAGAAACAATGGGCCTTCTAGGGGTTGTAGAAACAATGGGCCTTATACGGGCCGTAGACACAATGGGCCTTCTACGGGCTGTATCATCAATGGGCCTCGTACGGGCCGTATGATCGGTTGGCCAAACATGGGCCAATAACAGACCGCATTATAGTCGTAAACGGGCTAGAGTTGGAATCGTCTGTTCATGGGACGACCATAACGGGTCGTCGCTAATCGGCCATATTTGATGACGCTATGAAAACGGGGCAACATATTAACGGGCCACAAAACGGGCCGACTTTAACCTCAGGCTGAATTTAGCCCACAAGCAGAAAATGACAGTAACGGGGCGTAAGTAAACGAATGCTGGAAATGAGCCCAAGAGTAAATGGGCTCTGAGAAGGCCGAAAGATAACATGGGCTGGAAACGGCCCAACAGAATAATGGGCCGTTAATGGGTATAAAGTGATACATTGTTCATTACGGGTCAGTTTCACCACGGGCTGTTAATGGGTATAAAGTGATACACTGTTCACTGCGGGCCAGTTTCACCACGGGCCGTTAATGGGCCAAGAGTTACAAAGTGCCTCATATGGGCCGAAAGACGTCATGGGCCATACATGGCCAGAAGTGAAAACGGGCTGGAATCATATTGGATGGCCCAGATGACACTACTGGGCCTAATTCGGATAGGGCGTAATGTGCCTTGGGTTAGTGGGCTGTAAATGGGCTATATGCAAACATGTCGTTAACAGGCTTTCCATGGGCCGGCACGCCACCTTTTTACCAAGTCAAATGGGCCGGCCTTTTCACAGGAATGGGCCTCTATTGAGCCGTGCCACGTGCCGACGTATCATAGGCGCCTTCTGTCCAATGAGTGGATGACATCTGTCCCAATGATGAGCCGACACGTGTTTCCCCCAGCCAATGATGATTTTACACGTGGAAAATCCCTATTGGTCGGGGCTGTTAACGGGTTATCGGATCCAAAACCGGACTCGATAGCTTAACGGTGTTCCGTTACGGTGGATGCCACATGTCACCACCCTTGACGAAAAGCACTTACGTGATCGCTACGATTTATCATCATGGAAGTGGACACTTCCGTGATGATAATTTTGGTAATGTCATGGAACACTTCTACAACAGCACATGTATGACTAGATTCTGTCATAAAATTGTCATGGATGTACATGCATGACAAAAAACGCGACCTACTGTGACAAACACGTATCATCACGGAAGTGTATTTTTTTGTAGTGTATGTTACCTCCCTAAGCTTCGAGATGTCTTCCACTGTGACAGAGGAGGCCATCCACCGGCCTTGAAGACTGGGTCCGGGCATGGCTGGAGGCTTGAAGCAACTAGGTTGACCCTTGAGTGTTGAAACTTGAGGGGGGAGGCAGAGGGGAGAACTAGCACAGAAGAAAGAGGACATGCCCTAACCCCTTTATAAAGGAGGGGGACATCAAGCGTCCCCTCCGTGGCCTTAAAACATGCCTACTCCCGAGGAATTATTCCAACAGAACAGTTGGGTTACCCACGCCCACGTTGATTAAAATCCCGTAATAAGGGGACACGATCTCTGCTTTGACAAGACGTGCCAATAAAGACAGCCCCTCGAGACGTGGGGCAGCAAGCTAGAAAATTATTCAAAATAATGGCCGGGTAATGACGTCATGTCGTACTACCAAAATTGTCAGCGGATTGGTCTCATGAAGTATTCTCTACGGGTGTGTGTGGAATTTGTTTTGCAGAGCCGGACACGATTCTTGTGTTCAGAATTTATTTTGAAGTGTTCGGAGAAGAAACCCACCTTGCAATGCCGAAGTCAATCTGCGCGCCGGACTCGTCATCATTGAAGCCTTATTCAGGGGCTACTGAGGGAGTCCTGGACTAAGGGGTCCTCGGACAGCCAGACTATATCTTTGGCCGGACTGTTGGACTGTGAAGATACCAGATAGAAGACTTCGTCCCGTGTCCGAATGGGACTCTCCTTGGCGTGGAAGGCAAGCTTGGCGATTCGGATATGAAGATTCCTTTCTCTGTAAACCGACTTTGTACAACCCTAGCTCCCCCGGTGTCTATATAACCGGAGGGTTTAGACTTCTAGGGTTTAGTCACAACGATCATAATCTCATAGGCTAGACTTCTAGGGTTTAGCCATTACCATCTCGTGGTAGATCAACTCTTGTAATACTCATATTCATCAAGATCAATCAAGCAGGAAGTAGGGTATTACCGCCATAGAGAGCGGCCGAACCTGGGTAAACATCATGTCCCCCGCCTCCTGTTACCATTAGCCTTAGACACACAGTTCAGGACCCCCTACCCGAGATCCACCAGTTTTGACACCGACATGGGGATCGCCGGAGAAAAAGCTCGGTGCAGGGGGGCCTAGAGGGATGGCCGGGGCGGTGGGGAGTGGTTTCGGGGCGGGCGGCGGGGGCTCGCGGTTCAGCCGGTGGTGGCTGGCGGCTCAGGGGGTTGGAGGTTGAAGATAAACTGCAGGCCCTTGATTTCGTATCCAACGACTGGAAATTCTACTGACCAGAGATGAAAAAGTCAATCGACTGACGTGTAGCCTCACCCCGTACGTACACATGCGTGCACGCAACACTCGCACAAACACACGCATGCATGCAGGCGTGCAACACTGACATGTACACATAACGAACACACGCACGCATGCAGGCGTTCAACACTGACACGTACACATGCACTCACGAACACACGCACATACGCGCACATGCATGCAACATCAAACGCACATTACGCACGCGACGCAACACTCGCAGACGCCGCATGCACACAAAGACACGACGCAAGACACACGCTCAACCTATACGTGCATGCACCCTTTGTTAAGGACATGGATTGTTACGGGTATTAATCAATCTTATCTGTGATAAGTAGAACATTGATGTTTGCAGCGGTTTTTATGAATCACAACATATCGAACGAGCTATCAACGTATATACGAAAATTTTAAAATTCTCTTACATTATATAGTAGGCTTATCTACATGAAATAGATGACGTCACACTCAATGAACAATCATCGGTTTATGAAATGCCCCCTTCTGACCGCCCTGGCCCACCAAAAGTTCCTCTGCCATGCGCTGCCTGCGTTGGGTCACTGACATGCAGGCCATGTACCCAAAGAGCCCACATGATAGTGGAAGAACGGCGTGGTCTCATACGTCCGAGTCGAGGGCGCCACTCGATGCACACCCGGCTGAACACGCCTCCTTAACGCATTCAAACGCCTCCATGAAACCCGCCCTTGTGGAAGCCGAGAAACCCACTCTGGACACACGTCCGTTCATGACCAGGCCGGCATTAAACATAACGGCGGCCGAGCTCCTCCCGTCCACCGTCTATTTAATCTCCTATTTAAATGAGGCCAAATGCTGGCCAAGAATCACACACCTCCACTGCTCCCCTATCTCCTCTTTCACCATTTTGTCCACTCTTACATGGCTTACGAAGAGTAGTTATCCTGCATCCAAGCCGGCTGGGTGGCCCGCCGAGCCCGCCGGATACGAGCTATGCAGCTCGCTGATCCACCTCCGTCCCCTTGCTTGACGGAGCCAGTCGCCGCCCCAAGCCGGTGCGCGGTTCAACAACTCGCCGCTCCAGGCCAGCTCGACGAGGAGCACCGCACGAGCGTCGTCACTGCCGTCCATGCCGCCGCCTCGTACCGCAACTCCTGTGTCTGCGACGGTGTCTCCCGTTTCTGTGGCTGAGACTCCCATGCCGGCGGCCGCACCATGCAAGCAGTGATAGAAGCCGGGTGCGCGGAGAGCGACGAGTCGGTGGCCAGCGCCTCCGTGTCCGCCGCCATCATCAAGGAGAAGTAGGACAGGGAGGCCGTCGCCGCTTGGGTCCCATGAAGGCCACCGTGGAGGCGATGCCGGCGTACACAGTAGGTGTTTTGTTGGATCCTTTTGTTGCGAGGACCTTCGTCGACCCCGCATGGGCTCTTGGGCATCAGCCAACGATATCAGTTGGGCAGTGGGGAAGCGAGTCGTCCTTTGCGCTGAAGCACATACCTCCGGGGCTCCCGGCAGTCCGGTGATCGTGCTGCCGGACATGAGGAACATAAATGGATCAGTGGGCGATCATTTAGGCTAGGTATTATATACATGTGCTGTCCAGAACTATCACCACATAGTTCATTTGAATGCAATGAAATATGTCATGTTTGTATGAAAATCTGGTATTTTATATGATTTACATCATTGTTTATATGAAATAACACCGTGTTTGCATGAATTTCGTCCGATTGGTTTAGTTGCTGTCAGAATGTGTACGGCTACGGTTGGATGGTGTAATTTGTAGGTGGGCGGTCGGTGTGCTGCCGGCTCGGGCAGCGTGGTGGGACAAAAAAAGCGCAAGTCATGCTAGCTCGTCTCCAACATGCACGCGGAGGATGCATGAGCACCCAAGCCATTCCTCGTTCACCGGTGACAAAGGCACCGGTGGACAAAAGGGTCGCCAATATTTTGGCTACCCGGGCAAGATCCAAACAACCCCTCCTAGCAGATTCAAATCCCTCGTTCACCGTGAAATTTTGCCATGTGTTGTTTTCATGGACTAGCAAGATGCCCGTGCATTGGACGGAACATCAAGATGCATTTTTTTACAAAACACCTGTTGTGATTGACCCATGCAGGAGTAATGCCATGTGTAAAAACTAATGATATCTCGAGAATTTTATCAGAAAAATGGTATCTCGAGAATTTTATCGGAAAAATGGTATCTCGAGAAAGATGAGAGATAAGGTGAGGAGGAGTGGGGCGTGGTGGTGACTGGTGGTCGGACTGGGCGGAGGCATGGGGATGGACGGCGCATTATGTCTAGGTTTGTATCTCTCTCTCACACACACACGTAGGTGGGGGACGTGCACGAAGAGAAGAGGTGCACTCACGGGGCACGTACTCGTGTCTCTTTCCCAACCACACCCACGTTGGTACATGGTGGAGCTCATTTCTGTATGAAAAGGCAGCCCACGTGGTAATTTGACACGTGTACTGGTTGTCCACTTGATGGAGGATCGTCTACCATGGGTGAACAAACAACTTGCGACTTGACGCGTTATGTTAAAAAAGAGGCAAATCATGTGGCGCCTACCTTAGAGGAAAGGCTCTATACACTGGAGTACTTTTGATGTGTCCCGTCAACTCACAGAATGAGGAGAAGCTTGCTTATTATGCCATCTGCGCCGCCCACGGGCGTGGTGGCTCGCAGGATGAGGTGAAGCTTGCTTACTAGTACGCCTTACGCCCGCTCCCTCGCCCACGCGCGCGGTGGCTCGCAGGAAAAGGAGAAAATTTTACCACTCCCTTCGTTTACTCCTCGTCCCTACCCTGGTTAGAGAGATTATCATATTGTTTGGAATATATGTCATTTAGTACTCCCTCCATTTAATTATACAAGGCCACTATAAAAAAAATTGTATCTATACAAGGCCACAAATAGTAATCGAGACAAAAGTTACTACTCCCTCCTTTCCAGTTTATGGCTCAATTTCAAAATCTCTCCAACCAAGGTAGACGGTGAGTGGTGGAATTAAATTCGTAGTTTGCACAAGTAATTAGTATGCTCGTTTTTCTCAACAAGTTATGCTTACCGAAACATTAATTAGAACGAATGCATGCATGACCGATAATTTCCATGAACTTCTACATGCATTGGTGATTTTTCTCTTGACATTGCTTGCATCGGGTGATTTAACGCACCTCGAAATCCAACATGTGATGGTACTACTACTACTACTAGTAGAATTGAGACTTATAAAACGGAAAAACTATTTTTTTAGATGAGCCCTATAAACCGGAAAGGAGGGAGTAGTAAGTAGTACTACCTCCATAGTGGGTACGTACTCCGTAAAATTAGATTCTCCCAAAACTAAGTTGCTTAACCTTTATTTTCTTGTTTTCCTTAATGCCTCCTTGCCTCGAACAGACTATGCCAAACTCCCCTGCCTGCCGCGTGGGAAAAGACCCGCCCTCGCCTTTTTTTAGTCCAGTTTTGTATCGATGGATCGTGTGAAGCAGCAAAAACCAACCCGTGTCCTGTACTCCTCAGTCGACGCTCGCTTTCATGAATTATGTACTTCCTCTCGCCGACATGTGGGACATATAGCAACCGGGTCGATGTGTCATGCACCAAATAACAATGCAGAATAGCAGGGGGGACGCACCCCAGTACTACCACCCCAGTAGTAGTAATGAGCAATGAGATGTCAAATCACAATGCCGCACCTTCCCAGACGGACGAAGCAACCATTATTTCACACTTTGTTTCTCCATCATCTCTTTCAAGAAAACCACTTGCTTCTGCCATTGTTCTGCCTCAAGAGGGACACGCAAATCTCCTTGGTACATCATGACACGTGGGACCGCATGACAGTCCATGCTCTCCCCGACCATCGCTCGGTAAAATAACCTCATTTGTACTACTTCCTCTGTATCGGTTTACACAGCATCCACGTCGTTCTAGGTTGAGAATTTAACTGGCTATATATGTGATGAACAGTATATGTTTAGAAACTACATCCGCTTAAGAATCCAATGATATACTTTCTGTGACATAGTAACTCATATTTAGTTAGTCAAATGGATGACCTAGAACTACGTGCACGCCCTATAAACCGAGACGGAGAGGGTAGTGCAGTACGTATCTTTTTAGATCAATATAGTCGGGATTCACCAAGGAGCAAAACCAAGTGGTAGGCTGCTCCTGTCGTGTTGGCGTAGCAACTCAAGCAGGGTCTGTCCGCACACAAAATGGCGACACACTTAACAGGACCCCTTTGTCCAACATGTGGCTCATCCACCATCTTGTTCCACGTGCGATGCACCAAATTACATTTTGGAGCAGCGGTTGGACTTGGAGGCACCCCGGTCGTAGCGCCACAGTAGTAGTAAATGAGCAATGAGGGGTCAAATCACAAAGCCCCACCTTTCCCGCATTAAGCTGGACGGACGAAGCAACCATCATTTCACTCTAGGGCACAAGAGTATAAAGAAAAGAGAAAACCAATGATGTGTGCAGCAGCTACCTAGGGCACCCTAGGGTAGGAGCCTCCACTACAAATCCGCTTCTCCCTCGTCCTCTTGAAGAAAACCGATGATGCGTGCGACGAGTAGGGTTTGTAGGAGTACTACGGCGTGCGGGGCCACGTCATAGTAAACGGGAGAGGGATTGATTTCGAGTCGACGCCTTAATATGTGTGGGCCCCTTAGTTTTACAGGAACGAGGCAGCATTTTGGGTTCGGGGACCAGTGGAGATATACGTACAAAAACTTGTGGACGTAGGTTCGACCGAAAGGCAATGATGCATGGGCCCTGCATTTTGATATACCCATGGCCGCGTGAAATTTCCTACTCTACTCAAAACTAGTAAGGTACACATGCATTGAACGCATGAGATTTGGAAACCAAATTATGAATAAATGCACACTATAGCATGTAAAGCTTTGAGTCATATATGCATGATGTAGATGTTCGTTTAGTTCTTATAGTTCATCTCATTCAAAATCAATTTGTTTTATAAAAATGTTAAGATTGATGGGGTTGTGCATTATAAAGCTTAAAGTAAAAAACAAATAATGGCAATTCATTTAGAAAAAAAAGTTTGGGCAATTATGATATGGAAGATTCTAGAACAAAGGAGAAGTGCTTGTGTTTTGAGGTTTGTGCATTATGCTTAAGTTCAACCATGGAGTCTTCTAAATTGTACATGTGGCAGAATCTGGTGGAATGTTGATGATATCCAACGGCTAGTAGTGCTCGGATTTGCCATCTCTGCACATTGGATTAGCTTCATCCAGCGGCCATCTTTCAAAGTTATTCGCACACTAAATAGGGGTATAGATAATGCATAAAAGTTCCTCCAAAAACATCTATAACTAAAGAGAAAAAATGAATTACAGTTAAAAGAATGACATTTCTAACAAAAATGTGAATGTGAACTACATATGTGTGCACGTGACCAGCACATACATTGTCAATACAAAATTTAATGCAAGAAATAACTTATGAGTAACATGCACAAATTGATGATGTGGTGCTTGCATGCATAGAGTACAAAAACAATGTGATTTATGACTTGCATGCATGACGTGTTCTTGTGCCATAGTTGCATGTCTTGGAAAAAATCTACTAGTGGGTTGTACCAGCTATTTAGGAATAGAAGATGTATACATGGAAGTTGTAGGGAAAGAGATGACATGTATCTCAATTCCTATGAGTAGGGATTGGAAAAGAGATGTCATTTGGTTCACATCATATGAACTTTTTTGAATCTAGAGATGACATATATCCAAATTCCTATGAGGAGGGATTAGAAAAGAGATGTCATTTGGTTCACATCATAGGAACTTTTATATTGAATATACGCTAATGATTATTTTCCTTTGAAATTATGGGAGTATAGGAATCCATTCATATGAACCAAGTGGCTCTAAAGCTATAAAAATGATATCATGTTTATTTCCTTTGAAATGTGGAGTATATGAATCTATTCCTATGAACCAATTGGCTCTAAAGGAAAAAAATCCTATAAAAATCATATCTTATAGAGTTCCTATGATATTCCTCCACACCAAAGGATGGTTGAAATTGCTGCAACTGATACGATGGCCTTTCTTGGTAGACTCCTCCCTCGTATTTATAGTTACCTCTCGAAGATGAATGAAATGATATATACTAGGTATTCTAATGTGCATTTTGGTACACGAAAACTTGGTAAAAGTTTGTGAGGTTGGAATTTTGAATAAAGCTATATGCACTGCATTTTGGAACGGAGGGAGGAGCATATGGTAGTTGGTAACACTCACTTGGAATATTTTTGTGTAGGAGGAGTGGTTGTTCTGTTAAATGACAAGGCAAAACTGACACTGTCGGATGCCGATCTAACGGTTCTTACGACATTCATCAGGAAATGGCTAGTGGCAAACATTTGTCTTATAATGATTTACAGACACATGCATGGCATTGATACGTGCCCCCTCTCTCTCACGCACACACGCACCCTCACGAGTCACGACTCTCCCGAGTCCTCTCGCACCCACCGTCTATCTGCAGGTAGACTTCACACACATATGTGCTCTTCACACCCTACCCTCAGAACTTCTAAAAAACAAAAGACGCCGCGCACCTTTTACTTTGGCTCACACTTCACACACTTATACTAGTACTCTTGTGGCGAACGTTCTTTGGGCATAGTATATTGTACTCTCACGAAGAGAAGCGGTGCACGCACGCACTAGTTCTCTCACATCCACTTGCGGGTACACGTAGGAGCGCATTTTTTTGAAGATGGTATAACAAAATCACTCCACTATATATATAAGCAGGAGCCTTAGCGCTTGCTTTACTAGGGTTCCTCTCTTTCAATATCTCATGCTCTCCAGATCTAAGCAAGACATAGGTGGACACACTCTAACTCTGCTCACGGCTGGTCACAAATCCGGCCTAACCACCTCGATCGGGGCAATGGTGTAGGTGCATCATTCACGCTATCGTCGGTGGCGAGGGAGGAGACCAACGGCTGCCCGCGCGTCCCGATTGGCGGCAGTGCCATTCTCTTCGAGAGAGCGCCGGCTCGGGAGGGCCTCCGACCCCTTCTTCCTCCCTGCGGTATTGTGGCCAAGATGCCGCCTCCCGATGCCGTATTTGCCACATGCCAACAACCCTTAGGTATATATTCCTTCAAAACCTGCCTTGCTCTACTGTCCCAGCTCCCCACTTGGTTGCGTGTGGATCTTTTTCTACTTCCGTTGGCTGTTCCAAAGCCACCTAGACTTTTACTATTATTAGATGTAAAGCTAGTTCATACAGTCGACTCTAAGAGTTGGTTCAAACAGGGAAGATGTCGACGTTCTAGGAACGGGGGTCCCTAGACTTTCTCAGCCAGTGGCCCATTACGGCTCAGCCAGTGGCCCATTACGGCTCGTCTTCATCAACAAACACTCAAGACCCTCACGAGGGCCCAAGCCTCACCGGGCGGACGACGCAAGGCCTCCTAAGGGGCGGCCTCACCAGGCAGGCTCGCGAGGAGGCGGAGAGATCAAGGCGAGGGGTACCTCGCGAGGTGCTCATGATGCAAGCCATGACGATCAAGACCAGGCGGGCGCCAGGCGGGCGCCAGCCCGTGCACTGTCCTTGTTTCCTCTTTGGTGCAAAGGGGGCAAGCGCAGGCGCAGAGTACCAAGGCATCAGGCAAAGGTTTCCATACCAGTGGAACGAGACCAAGACTAGCAGAGCGGCAGGACGGAGGTCACCGTGGAGCCCAAGACGGCGTCACCACCAGCGCCTTTGGCAGTCAAAGACCACCTTTAGTCAGGATAGCTTGTACTAGCTATCCCCTTTCAAAATGGCCGTTGTTGGCTCCCTTCTCGCTCAATATTTGGGAAGAGGACCAGGGCCTCTATAAATAGGGCTAGCCACCACAGTAGAAGGCATCGGATCCTAACCTAGCTCACCTACACACCACCACAAGAACACCTCTCCTCGCGAGGCTGTTCTTCCTCTGTACTGTTCATCATTAGCCCAAGAGGCAATCCACCATACCACACACTGGATTAGGGTATTACACCACAACGATGGCCCGAACCAGTATAAACCTCGTGTCTCTTATGTTGTTCATCGTGCTAGCTTAGAATCGCGGCGAGGTTGTGGGCGTGTTTCGGTAGGGAGAAGATCTTCACGCACACCCCAGAGTTCAAACCTTAAGGGTTTTGCCGGAACCCGAGATCTGACATTTGGCGCGCCAGGTAGGGGTGCACCGAAATCTTTTCTCCGCTGATCTGCGTCCCATCGCTTCATCGCATCCATGGCAGACGCTCACGGAGCTCGCGCCAAGAGCCGAGCTGCTCTTGCCGCCCGCGTTGCCCAGACGGCTCCCGTCGGTGGGTCTCCTCGTCGTTCTCTGTCGCATGCCGCCAACACCGCCACCGGCCTGGCAGGGAACGAGCAGCAAGGATCTTCGCTGCACCCTTCGGTGCGGCGGGACGGCCGCACCGCCACTCCGTCGCTGACCCCAGCTGGTTCATCGTCTCATGCTCCTCGCGCCCCCACGGACGTGCAGGCCGTGTTGCTCCTGGCATGTGAGCTCCTGCACTACCGCCCCGTCGACGACCTCTACGAAGAATGGCTCGCTCGCATCACCGAGCTCGTCAGTGACGCAGGGGGCTCTCCCACGCTGTCCCTCTCGCTGCCTCACCCTCCGTCATGCATGGGCGACGCAGCTCAGGGACGCCTCCGACGCCTCCTCCCCAAGAAGGCGCTACCGACTCCAAGGCGCCACGGCCTCGGACGTGACCCATCATGGCCCGATACCAAGGGCAAGAAAGAAGCTGCCAACAAGTCCCTCGGCCTCAAGAAGGCACTCACGTGCTCCCTGCGCTAGCACGACAAGACCGCATCCCTACACCACCACGCCAAGACCCTGTGCTGCCCTTAGTGGCGGTGCGCGGGAACCATCAAGAGCAAGCCCCGCGTCTGCAAAGGGCTCCGGTGGCCACCGCAGGTTGTCGTGCCTTCACCACAGAGCTGCATAGCGTCGCCTGGCTGGGCAAGTTCAAGTCAGACCTGCCTCCTCCCTATGATGGTACTACCGACCCCGCGGAGTTCCTACAGCTCTACGAGCTGGGCATCGAGGCGGCCAACGGAGACGAAAAGGTCATGGCAAACTAGTTTCCCATGGCGCTCAAGGATGGCGCCCGCACCTGGCTCCTGAACCTGCCTCCCGGCTCGATCTCCTCTTGGGACGAGATGCGTAGCCGTTTCGTCGCCAACTTCCAGGGCACTCGCGACCGCCCCCCGGCTGCGGGTGGCCTACGCCGCATCAAGCAGCAGCCTGGAGAGACCCTGCAGAAGTACATCCAGCATTTCAACAGCGCTCGCCTCAAGATCCCCAAGGTGACGGACGAGGCCAAGGACGTGAAGCGCAAAGGAGCAGCCGTACTCGAAGTGAAACCAGACATGAAGCATGGCAGGGACCAGCCGAAGTCGTCCAAGGGTAGTCGATTCTGCGCCTACCACAACCTCCACACCCATGACACCAACGAATGCCAGGAGCTCAAGGCCGTTCGAGAAGGATGCTTTGGTCGACGCCCCGAGCACAACGATCGGGGCTACGGCCGAGGAGGAGGATGAGGCGGAGGACATTGGGACGACCGAGGCTGTCGCTAGGAGTGGCGTGACCAACCTCGCGAGGATCGCTGGTAGGACCAGCCTTGCGAGGGAGCCTGGAGGGATCAGCCTCCTGAGGACCGCTTGCAGGGCAACGTAGGCCTTCCTCCTCTGCCGCCACCGCCAAGAAGGAATGACGACCACCACCAGGAAGAGGGGGCTGGGGGCTTCCGGAGCCACGTGCTATCACTTGCATCTTGGGCGGTGCCCAGGCCCCAGCTTCTCAACGCATCTTCAAGAAGTTTGCTTGTGAGGTGAATGCAGTCCTCCCCAAGCTCGAGGCCACGCGCCCTCTCAGGTGGTCGAAGTGCGCCATCACTTTCAGCTCAGCAGATCAACTCAAGTGTGTGGCTACCGCTGGCGTCCTCCCAATGCTTTGTTCCCCAGTCATCAGCAACGTACAAGTTACCAGGACCCTCATCGATGGCAGCGCAGGGCTCAACATTCTGTCTGTTGAGATGTTCAACAACCTTCAAGTGCCATATGATCAACTTCAGCCTACCAAGCCTTTCTCAGGAGTTACTGACGGCTCCACCACCCCAATAGGACAGGTCCGCCTCCCTGTCAACTTCGAACAGTGCAACAACTACCACACCAAGATCATCGACTTCGACGTTGCCCACATCCGCCTGCCATACAATGCCATCCTCGGGTATCCATGCCTGGCCAATTTCATGGTGGTAACCCACCATGGCTACAATATCCTCAAGATGCCAGGAAGCGGCGGAATGATCACAGTCCCCTGCAAAGAGAAATATGCAGTGTGCTCCCTTGAGCGCGCCTTCCAAGCTACATCAATCGAGGACCTGGACAGCAAGGGCGAGAACCCTCATGAGGCTGTCCCCAAGAAGAAGAAGACATTGCCCAGCTCAAGGCCTTAGGAGGTTGGCATTTCAGGAGGTGCTGCATCAGGATCCGCACCCGTGCAAGGGGCGCCTCCTTCCATCGCATAGGAAGGTGCGCCTGGCGCCCTCCTCGGGCAGGGCTCGGGGGCTCTCTTCTGGAGGGCCTCAGACTTTGCCAAAATCACGAGGGAGGCGCTCGGGCACCACTTGCACTACAAAAAAAAGACACGTCCGTGACATTTTGGGCCGAACGAATATTTTTCCTCTCATACATATGACACTTCTATGACGATAATTGTGACAAAACCCGGTATCATTATAGATGTGGTGGGCTCCTACTTTATGACAAAAAATCATGATAGAAAATGGGCTTTTCGTCCTGGGCGGGCCGGAGACGCAGTTGCATGACATTCTTTGGGCCGTCCATGACGGAAAAAACCGTGGTAGAAGTGTGGGGGAGGAAAATTTCGGGGAGTTTCCGGTTACGGTGGGAGGTCGGGGGCCGAGCGATGCGCGTTTCTCTCGTACACGTATGCGTGTGTGTGGGAGGCGTTGGCTCTAACTGAACCTGAGCGAGGCGTTGGGCTCTAGCTGAACCCGGCGACAGACCGCAGGCTACGCTAAGCATCGAACCCGAGCGAAGCGATCAATGGCTGTTAATCGATCCCGATCGATCGATTCTTCGCCATCGCTGCTAAGTGAAGCCGATCGATTGGATGAACGGTGAGTGTTATGGGGGGTTGGATGAATAAAGGAGCGGTGGCGTTGCCTCTGGATTAACAGGACCCCGTGGTGTGGAGGGCTGTATGAACAGTAGACGGTGGAGGGGTGCCCGTGGAGGATGGTTGAACAGGACCCCGTGGTGTGGAGGGCTGGATGAACAGATGAGCGGTGGAGGGTGCCCGTGGAGGGGTGGTTGAGCGATGGCGGTGGAGTAGCACGCGGTGGAGGCTGGATGAACAGGAGCCCGTGGAGGCTGGAGGAGGTCGATGGTAGCCCGTGGAGGCTGGAGGAGGTCAACGGTGGAGATGAACAATATCCCGTGGAGTCCCATTTTGCGGTACGCCACACCCCTCCCGATGAACAGGACCCCGTTTGACCATAGGAGGTCCGTTTCGTCTGCTTTATGTACGCCACACCCTCCCGATCAACACGACCCCATTTCGTCCGTAGGAGGTCCGTTTCGTCCTTTTTGCGGTACGCCACACCCCTCCCGATCAACAGGACCCCCGTTTCGACCCTAGGAGGTCCGTATCCTCCATTTTGTGGTACGCCACACCCCTCCCGATCAACAGGACCCCCATTTCGACCGTAGGAGGTCCGTTTCCTCCATTTTGCGGTACACCAGACCCCTCCTGATGAAAAGGATCCCGTTCCGAACGTGGCCGGTCGAACACAAGGCCGTTTCCTCCATTATGCGGTACGCTAGGCCTCGTTTCCATCGCATGTCCCTTCCAAGCCCTCCCGATGAACATGACCACGCATTCCGTTCCGACCCAGCCGGTTGACTCCCACGCGTTCCGTTGCCTCCCAATGAACATGACGCATTCCGTTGCCTCCCCATGAACACGACGCATTCTGTTGCCTCCCCATGAACACGAGCCCTCACCGTACGTATGCACGAGTAGGCGTTCGAGACCCCGCCTGTATGTACACATACGTGGCCGTATTTTCTTTCTTGCATCACGGCGGCAGACGTGCGTGTACATGCTACGTGCGGCGCCTCTACTACGACTGCGTCGCGGCGCCTCTACATCAACCAGTATGTACGCATACATTCGCGACCAGGATGACAACGCCACGTATGCTTCGACCAGGTGGGTCCCGATCATAGGGCACTTCCTTGCCTGCGAAGATGTAGCTGGTGGGTCCCAGCAGTCAGGGGGGCGAATCATTTTGGTTTTTTTGCCCGGACGCACTTCCTTGCGTGCGAAGGTGTAGCTGCTGGTTCCCAGCAGTCAGGGGGCGAATTGTTTTTTTTCGGACGCACTTCCTTGCGTGCGAAGGTGTAGCTGGTGGGTCCCAGCAGTTGGGGGACGAATCGTTTTTTTCGGACGCACTTCCTTGCGTGCGAAGATGTAGCTGGTGGGTCCTAGCAGTCAGGGGGGCGAATCATTTTTTATTCCCGGACGCACTTCCTTGCGTACGAAGATGTAGCTCGTGGGTCCTAGCAGTCAGGGGGCGAATCATTTTTTAGCAAAATACGGTGGCCCGTCCGGTGGGTCCCCGCTGTCAGGTGGAGGAATAATTATTTTGCCTGTAATAAGGAGGCAGTTCCTTGCGTCTGCCATGGACCCAGCTGTCAGCCTCTCCACGTACAGTCCATGTCCAATGGAAGTCGTTCGTTGACAACGTTGACCATGCCACACCGAGAGCACCACGGCGGTGGACGACGGCGAGGCCTAGGAAGGGGACGATGCGGAGCCGGGGACGACGCGGAGCCGGGGAAGACGCGGCAGTGGATGCACATGCGGAGAGGAGTACGAGGGTTCACTGGTTCGTCTGCGCTGCTGCCGCCGAAGAATAACAGGGGGTGTGGGTGAGTGGAGGGATGGCTTGGCCAGCGGTGGGAGTAGTAGGGGGCGGTGAGGCCTCCGCGGCAGCACAGCCGGCCACGGGAGGCAGGAGCAGGCGACACGACCGGCGCTGCTTTGGGCGGCTGGAGCAAGAAGACCAGAGGTTGAAGAAGCACGACGGCCGTTGGATGGACATCGTACGGTCACTGCAGATAGAATCGTTTATATTGACTATGTTGACAAAGCCCTTGGTACGTCAACTTAGTAGGCCTACAGGTCAGCTTCCGAAACGGTGCGCCCCAGATGTCAGGGGGAGGAATCATTTTTTGGGCTGGTGAAGCTAGAATATCCGAGATTGAAGAAGAAGCACGGCATCCGTTGGATGGACATCCAACAGCCACTGCTTCAGGAACCGTGTGTTGACTATAAGTTGACAAAGCCTTGCATACGCGTCAATTCTGTTTTTTTAGGGGACGCGTCAACTTAGTAAGGCCAGAAGTGTGTGGCAGAGAACTTATAGCCCATTTGAGATTTGTAAGAATGTGTAGCCAATTTTTGAATTCTAATGGAATTTACTACAGCCCATTTACAGTTTGTTAAAAGTACAACCCATTTCAACCAACCGTTCAAAACAGAATTCAATAAAATTTCCCACATTTTGATGGGATCTGAATATTTTTATCCCGAAATTTCTAGTCAGATTAAACACAATTTCAATATAAATTTATATTACGTAAAAATCCAACGAAACATTGCGCTCGCAACAATTAATGAAATAAAAATTTTCAATATCCAAAAATAATATTTTATAAAGTAATCACTGTTTGGTGCATTTTTTATAGTTACTACCCAGTTTTTATAATTACATCCCATTTATTATTTCTTAAAGCCCATTTTCTTGTTATGCCTAATGCATCCCTCCTAGGAAATATTTGCAACCAATGGGCGGAGAATAACAACTTGACCTTGCCTCGGGTATTCCTAAAAAAGTATAGCTGGGCTAGCCATTTTCAAATTTTGAAAAAAATTAATATCTGTCTGGATATCGGCTCGGGCTAGACGGGCCATACCAGCTTGATTAATACCTGCAGCGATGTTTTCGTTGTTGTTCAGAGGAGAAAATTAATATCCGGGGTAAACATCGAAAAACTCTGCAAAGGTGCTCACACCACAAAAACACAAATCGCTCGAGCTGCTTGGTCCCAAATTGCCGGCCGCTTCTTGTGCAATTCTCTCGTTTATTGACTACTCCCTCCATTCCGGTTTATAATGCTCAATTCAAAAATCTCACCAATCAAGGTAGATGGCGAGTGGTGGAATACTTTTTGTAGTTTTGCAAAACCACCTAATTAATTAATGCTCTTGTTATCCTCAAAAAATTATGTTTATCAATGCATTAATTGCAATGCATGCATGCATAAAGTACATGCATTGGTCAATTTTCTCTTAATACTCGCATGCAATTATTTAATGCACCTTGGAATCTGAACATGTGATGGAAAACAACCAAATTGAGCCTTATAAAATGGAAAAACTAAAATTTTGAGATAAGCCCTATAAACCGGAAAGGAGGGAGTACATAGGTCTACAATTGTGTGGGACCGTGATGTCACGAAACCAGGAGGAAGCAAAATAAATTATAGTTATATATATATATATATATATATATATATTTATATATACATATATAATAAGGAGGCACTTGCGTACGTGAGGCTATGGACCTGGTGGGTCCCCATTGTCATCCTCTCCAAGTAAAGTCATCTCCTCGCTCACAAGGCTTCCGCCTGAAATAAATACGGCCGCCTGCTTCCGGCAGGTGCGATTGCTCCGCCTTCAAACGACACAAGTGTTGTCCGTCTGGCCCATCTGCCGCACACACATTAATGATACGCGGTTGCCGAGGCGGCTATTCGACGCCACACGTCCGTCCCTCCGCCGCCCACCATTGCTATATAAATCGCTATGCCGGCCATAGCCGCAGTCATCCGCATCCGTTCCCTTTCTCCTGTCCACACCACTACTGCCCACCATGGCTTCCTTGCGCTCCAGCGCTCTTCGGGATGGGCGGACGACGGACCACAAGGAGATGGCGGCCATTGCTGCCGACCGGCTGTCGGGCAGGTAGCCGGAGGACGACGACGTCCCAATGGAGAACATGGTAGTCGATGATCCGGCGCCCACCCCGTCCTCCGTGCCATCCTCCCCGGTGCATTGCACCATGACCATCGGCAAGGCCCGTGCCCAATATATGGACAGGGTGAGGCAGATACGTGAGGAGCAGTTCTGGGAGGCGCATGCCGACGCCGCCTACAACCACCATCTCCTCCAGGAGCAACTGCAGGCGGAGGAGCAGATCGCCGAGGAGCGGGCGGAGCAGGAGGCGCTGCTCGACTCGTACCGCTCCGCCCGCAAGGGCCGCCTCGAGCGCTGGTAGTACCAAATGCGGGTGACGGAGGACAATGCTGATGAAATGGGCGAGGCACTGTTTGGTGAGTACGAGGATGAGGTAGAGGACAATGCCGGCTCCGACGAGTCCCCGCCTGGCCGGCGCCGACGAGGCTCGCCTGCCGAGTTTCGCGGGCGCCAACAACGAGGCAAAGGACACCGCCGGCTCCGCCGAGGCCCCGTGGCGCCAACAACGAGGCAGAGGATACCGCCGGCTCCGCCGAGCCCCCGCCCCACCAACGACGAGGCAGAGGACACCGCCGGCTCTGCCGAGCCCCCGCCCCGCCAACAACGAGGCATAAGACATCGCCGGCTCAGCCGAGGCCCCACCCTGCCGGCAAAGTGGGGGAGGATTTCCGCCGCTCCGCTGAGGCTCCGCCCGCCGGCAACGAGACAGAGGACATCGCCGGCTCCGCCGAGGCCCCGCCCCGCTGCCAACGAGGCCGCGCCACAAAGAAAACAAGGAAGAGTAGAACACGGTAAGTCGCCGCCGCTCGGGTCCAAGTAAGGCCACCGCTGCTACCCTCCAGTTGAAGCCAAGCTAGGAAGGTTGACCATTGACGGCCGGTTAGCTTCTTGGCGGCGGCGTGGAGTCGGAGAAACTCTTGTTGGAGAAGAATCTGCGTCTACTTAACTGAGTGCGGTTGGCTGGCCGACATATGGGCCCAACAGGCCACTTGTCGATTCTGCAACTTCACTGCGATTAAATCACTGAAAGCTTTCTGCATTTCGGCCGGGACACGGGTGGGTAGCTTCGGTTAATTAATTATACCTCCAGCGCACCCCTTTTTAGTTGAAGAATGTGTGAAATGTAATGAAATCCGGCATGTTTATATGAAATCCGACCGTGTATGAATGAATTTATTTCGATTAGTTTGAATTCCTGTATCACTGGCATTGGATGAACATACAAAACAATACGTACTAGCATTATTCACAGGGTGATCACCTCGTTTGCAGCAGTTTCACATGTACTCCATCCGGTCCTTTCTAGTCTGCATAAAAGTTTTGTCTGCAATCAAAGTATCTCTACTTTGACCAATCTTATACAAAAAAGTATGCACTTTCAGAATGTGCGAAGTAAAAGGAGCAGGAAGGAGTACAAAGAGTTTGAGCAGCTTTTAGCATTTCGTACATTGCAATCAAACACACAGTTCGGCAATTCATAGAAAACATTCAAAACAATCGATGATTATGCATCTCAGCGACTCACATGTCAGAGGCAATATTTGCTTCACAACTAAAGAATAAAGAAAAAATTGATCGACGCTGCTGAGATCAAAGGGCGTCCCATTAGAAAATATCAAACGCATATCTTGCTGAAATCAATGAGCAAAATTTGACAAGGTTGTCCCATTCCAAAATATCAAATGCCTAGGATTGTGGAATGGGCAGGGTTTGCCATCAATTCGTACATTGACATATCGTGCTAAATAAACCAGCTGTTCTTTTTGTGCAGTTCCACCAAAATCAACCAAATTCGCGCGTAGATTGTATGATTTCGCCCTTATATGTTGCAACGCCTTGAACTTATGGGCACCTCCTTTCTTGTGGTGGAAATGAATGATTCGATGTATTCATGAACATTTTGTGCAGTTCCCATTGAAATCAAGCTGAGCACCCCTGTTTGCACAAATACAAAAAAGTGACTAGTATAAAGCAACCTGTACTATGAATTGACAGTTTCAATAGGCACATACATGGTCCATGTAGAGCACACTTTTAGAAAAATGGAACTCACCAGAAAGAATCCTAGAACAACATTGTACTCACAAGATCACAAAGAAAAAATGGAGATTTGTCATTCCTTCCGAGCTTAAGTTAGTTTGGTCTTGTGGGGAGTAATGTAACCATCCTTCAACTGCTTCCTTCTGATGAGAAGATAGACATGGCTTCTTCATCCTGGCATAATCGGAACTAGTCACTTCACGTACTCCATATTCTTCTTCAGAGGAAGATGATCCTGTTGTGCAAAGAAAAGAGGACTACTAAATACTAGCATCCCTGTTTGCTCGAAAAAAAGGAAAGGAAATATTTAAAATAGCACAAATGAAGCACTTGTCAGGGACAATACCACTTTTTCATGACAAGATTCAAACAAAGTAGCACAACACCAATAGAGATGACAAAGCTCAATCATATGGATGAAATCGGGCGAGTACCAACCTTTGTTAGGAGGCTGATTGTGTAGAGCATACAGATGAAGCACTTATCCGGAACCATCTGTTGCTATCTACGGGGGTGGCCATGCTTACTATATACTCCTCGATTAGTTTAATGTTTCCAACATCTTCTTGTGCAGTTCCACTAAAACATATGGTATCTTCAAAGAAGATCCCTGTTTGCACAAGTAGAGATAATTACGTATGGCATCAAATCAGTGGCAAAACAATTGCTCGTTCCAGCCATAGCAATAAATTAAGATGCTAAACTATATCATTACTTGTGTCATCACAGTTCTAGTGCTTCATTACAACACCGGGAGTTGATTTTTGTTTTTCTTCCGCTTGTTCTTCCCCTTCATCACTTGGTTCAATAAGAAGACCTCTCATGATGCGGAATTCAAACAACTCACAAGAAGAAGATCTGAACCAAACTCGCCTTAACAGATAGGAAGTAAGATCTCCTCTTGTGCAGTTCCACTAAGATCAAGCAGTCAATCAACGTTGGCGGTGTGACATTTTGGTTGAACTGCACAAAACACTCCTAAAACAAAAGTGTTTTGTGCAGTGCAACAAAAGGTCACAATGGCAATGAGGTGAAGTAGATAACCCTGTTTACACAGAGGTGCAAAGGAAACAATTAGTTGTCAATAACGGTGGATAACACAGAAGCCAACAAAAAGAAGCATCTACCTTATCTAAATGGGAAATAAAGCAAGACAGTAGCATTTCTCAAACGGTGGCATTGATTAATATTAACATAGAGATTATATTAACAATAAAATTCGTTAAACATGTAATTTGCTTTTAACTGTGGCATTGCATAAATTTTCCGGCGGCATTATTAGAGGGTGTTTGTTTACAGGGACATTTTGGTGTAGGGACTAAAAAAACTCCATTTCAGTCCCATCTAAACCAAATAGGAGGGACTTTTAGGGACTAAAAGTGGGCATTTAGGACTAAAGAAAGAAGACCCTGAGGGAGTCTTTTTGGGACTTTTTCCAACAGTTGCCCCTGCCACGCGTCGCACCTTGTTTCTATTAGTTCATTACTAGGGGTAACATGGTCTTTTAGCATGTCATTTAATAACCTCTAGTCCATGTTTAGTCCCTGGAACCAAGCAGGTAGGGACTAGGGAGTTTTTAACCAAACATGGCCATTGATTTAACAACAGCTAATGAGTTGCACGGGACAGTGGACGCACCCGCACCATGTGCATCTACCGATGTACTGTGGTCATGCACAGTCTGTTGCAACAAAGAACAAACAACCAAGGAGCATATTTGTGTTGGTCCTAGTTTTGTTATCTTTAGACACCTTTCCCTATGTAAGCGCAGCAAATCTAGTCCTGCTCAAACTCTACAGCCTTGTCCCTTCCTTTCCTTTTTGAACTAGTACTTTCGCCCCTTCCTTTTCTCTTTGAACCACGTCCTAGATTTATGCGATACAACTTTCCCCACTACTTTCCCCCATTCCTTTCCTCTTTGAACCACATCCTAGATTAATGCTATACAACTTTGCCCCTTCATTTCCTCTTTGAACCACGTCCTAGATTCATGCTATATACAACTTTTCCCACTACTTTCCCCCACTCCTTTCCTCTTTGAACCACGTCCTAGATTCATGGTATACATGCAGCTAGAGCACTGCATGTGGAGTAAGTAAAATATACCTTAAGGTTCTCGGGGCGTGGTTCGGTGGGCGACGGGACGGCGGCAAAGAAGAAGGGGCCGGAGGCCCTCCCGTGCCGCTGCTGGGTGGAAAGTGATCAGCTGCGCCGGTAGTGGATTCCCTCCCTCGCCGACAGAGACAGCGTTAAGCCTCCTTCCCTTCCCGGCGGACGGATCCTGCCGGCTCTTTAAGCAACAGTGAGGGGAGAGAGAGGCCAATGATGTCTTTTTCAGATCTGGAGAGGGCGAGAGAGTGTGAAGAGAGCAACTACAAGCGCTGAGGCTCCAGCGTGTATATATATACTGGAGAGAGAGTGTGAAGCGTGCAAACCCTAGAAAACATTTTGACTACCAAAGAATCCTCTGGCAGAAATTATGCTTGTGTGTAGTTATCGAACCCGAGACCTCAAGTTTGATGAGCGAACAGGCTAACCAGCTACACAACCCTCCCGTTATGTTCAACAAGAGGAAAATAACCTTTTGTACATTCCTGCATTCGTGTGACAAGCATGCCGTGTTTTGTGTGTGTGTGTGTGTGTGGGAGTCATTGGGATTTCAATCATAATCGTGTCATGTGGCTTTGGTGGTAAGACTATCCATAGTGGTGCAGAAATAATGCAGCCTTAGTCACCTTACCTCTCTCCACGTAGTAATGCTTGGGTCCCACCAAATGAGGGTGAAACAAACAAATTAATAAGAAAAAATTAAAAGCGCCCATTGTGTATCTTACCTCACACATCTCGCCATCGCCGGGAACACCGGCCAATTGATCCCTCTGCTCGCTCACGTACTGTTTTAAGTGAATCCTTATTATAACATGCACACAAATTTTGGGCACTTGTATTCGACTTAAGTCAGTGTGCTCCGTCTAGGTGTAATAAGTCACGTTAGAAGGTGCAACGGGACCAAGGTGCGTGCGTGTGCGTGTGTGTGTTTAACAGCATGTGTGTGTTAGAGGGTGCGACAGATCGACCTACTCCTACAGAGAGATGGTTTGTAGTGTACGATTTTAGCCGCGAGAGTTGGTGCATCCTCTCGTTTCCGGGCGTGTCCGGTAGGGACATGCGGACAGCTGCCACGCCTGCTCCTGACCAGCCTGGCCCACCCAAAGACCCTCCATCGCCCGCGCGCGCTTCACGCCCGAAACGGTCAGCACCGCTCCAAAGAATCGGTGTTGCATTCATGCCTGGGCAGAGCGGACGCGACCTCTCACTGGCGCAAGAGTGATGGTTGCTTCGTCCGTCCAACTTACTGTTGGGTCTATGTGATTTGCTGGCTCATTGGTCTTTATTACTGAGATGGTAGGACTGCTGGATGTCCCACGCTTTCGGCGAAAGGAGGTACTACTACTACTAGATTACAATTTTCTCCATTCTTATAGCAGATGAGTGCAAGAGCAGTGAAAACACGCAGGCTCAGTGATTACATGGCCCACCTCACACTATCACCGTGCGACACCTAACTCTTTACATATTACTCCCTCCGTTCCTAAATATTACTAGATGAGTCCTCGTTGCCCTTGCAGAACAGCGGTATATCTCTCTGCGCAAAATTATCGATTTCATAGAACTAAAAAAAACTCTATAAACGCATGACGAATGTGGTAGCCAAACTAAATAAACTCCCATCATCATTTAGATCATCCCACGTAAGGAAAAAAGATCAGCCAACTCCTACTGCATAATGGGATTATCTTTTTCTTTTTGACATGTTAATGGGACTTAATGCTCACTTACATGTATGCTACCGGTGCATGCTTGCATGCAGACATGTTGATGTGATTTAAGACCCACTCATATGCATGTGCCACGGTATTTCTGCATGCTTGCATGTGGCTTAGTGCGGAGCCTCTCAACATCTTGATCAGATGGCTATTATGGACTGATTTACTTCATCTAAAAGCTACATTAATTTTGATGATGTGGCTCAAGGAGAGGATAGAGAATTCCTAGTAGTGGGGGCTAGCTATTACTAGTTGATAAGTCTTTGTAGAGATTCCACTAGGTGAACTACATACTGAACAAAATGAATGAATCTACACTTAAAATGACTCTATATATATCCGCATGTGGTTCATGGTGAAATCTCTACAAAGACTTATATTTAGGAACGGAGGAAGTACTAGTATAGTACTACGTACTATAATTTATCAGTGAGATAAATTTGTACAATGCTATGAAGCTTCCTGCTCCTGTTACATGTATCTTGCGTCCAAGGTTGCCCGTTGCAACATTTCATCAAATACAAAAGAGACTAACATGCATGCTATTGCATCTCAATGATTGACAGATCATAGCAAATATGTACTCCCTCCGTTCCAAACTAAGTGTCTCAACTTTGTGCAAACTTTAGTACAAAGTTGTACTACTACTAAAGTTGACACTTATTTTGGAATAGAGGCAGCTAAAGAAAAAAATGATCCATGCAGTACCTAGCCCTTGAACCGTGAACCCTGACCAGGCTTCAATTTGCTGGCAATGTTCGAGCTTCCTAATAAATGAAGTTTGCAACCTTTTGACCATCGGACCATTTTGTGCAGTTTCACCAAAATCGAGATGAGCATCGCTGTGGCAAAGAAATTGAAGAAGTGTGATCAGAATAAGATTACTGGGACTAGTTGATGAGACATAAACTCATCACAAATACAGTACGTAGAAGCCAGTAGAGGTTTCCCTAAAAAAAAGCCAGTAGAGGTATGAGGTATGTGTGGGGCAAAGAAATAGAGAAATATCCAAAGGGAGTGATGTGGATAGCTGGAGCAGTGGTCCAAGCCGGCTGTAAAGGGAGTTGTACCTGAGGGACGTAGCTCAACCTTGAGGAGGGCGGCGGGAGGCGGCAACTGCCCACGTCGCGGCAGTGAGCAAGGGACGAAGGCAACCTCACCGGCTTTGTGAGAGAGAACGGCGGGGACCCCTGATCGGGACATGTCGACAGTGGGTTTTCGCCGTCGGTGACAGCCACCGCATCTACACTAAGCATCCACCCCTTCCCCAAGCGGACGTGATCCGCCGGGATGTAGAGATGTGGCCACAGTCATTTTGTGCGAGAGAGTGTGAAGAGAGCAACCCCAGCAAGCAACCGTGTAGGCTGGCCCGTCCTGACTATGTATATAGTGGAGCGCTCGCGCGTGTAGGAGTAAACTCCTCTCCAAAATATTAACCTTGCGATTGGCTCTTCGCCTCTTCAGGAAGTCGAGCAATAATGGTAGTGCAGTATATATAGTTATGGCTATATGAGTCCGAAAGAATTGATGCACGTCCACCACGTGGGCGAGGGTCGAGGGGCGAGGGAGAGTGCTACTACCTCCGTCCTGGTTTATAGGTCCCTTTTATAGTTTGTGCCAAATTTTGACTAAATATTTAACTAACAAAATGTTAATGCATGTCAAGAAAAATTATCTCATTGGATTCGTATTTGTACATAGTTTTGAAAAATATAATGTTTGGTGACATGCGTGAACATTTTCTTAGTTTAATCTATGGTCAAAATTTGGCACGAAATACAATGGGGACCAATAAACCCGGACAGAGGTAGTAGTACATACGGAGCAAAATGAGTGAATCTACGCTCTAAAATACGTCTATATACATCAGTGTTTGTAGTATGTACTAGTAGTTCATATTGAAATCTACTAAAGGACATATATATTCCAAACAATATGATATAATCTCTATAACCAAGGTAGTAGGGACGAGGAGTAAACAGAGGGAGTAGTAAATTTTTCTCCCGTCCCGCGAGCCACCGCAGCGCATGGACGAGGGAGCGGGCGAAGTATGGAGCAAGCTTCACCTCATCCTGCGAGCCACCGTGCCCGTGGGCGGGGGAGACGGCGTACTAAGCAAGCTTCTCCTTGTTCTGCGAGTTGACGTGACACATCAAAAGTACTCCAGTGTATACAGCCTTGCCTCTAAGGTAGGCCCCACAGCCTCTTTTTTTAATTTAACATAACGCGTCAAGTTGCAATTTGTTTGTTCACCCGTGGTAGACGATCCTCCCTCCACCAAGTGGACAACCAGTACATGTGCGAAATTACCACGTGGGCTGCCTTTTTCGTACATAAATGAGCTCCACCGGGTACCAGCAGGTGTGGTTGGGAAAGAGACGGGAGTACGTGCACTGCATGCACCTCTTCTCTTCGTGCATGTCCCCCACCCACGTGGGTGTGTGTGAGAGATACAATCCGCTGTCAGTGAGTGTTTTTTTGTTTTGGGGTGGGGGTGGGGTGGGGGTTGATTTCGTGAATTATTTGTGGGAATATGTGTCGATGACATCTCAAACAAAATTTTGCATGCAATGTGTGTGAAATGGAGGCCTATCCATATCATACATAGAGGGTCGGGAAATCCACGAGAAGAGAGGGAGGGGTCATGGCTATCGATAGAGTCGAAGAGAGTATCAAGTGGGTGGGTGCGAGATCGATGAAGAGAGCCATCGAAATTGTGTGTGTGTGTGCAAGTCAAAGATATAGCGTTGGCCTACCGAACGCGTTAGAGGGCACATGACAAGTTTGTGTGTGGCAGGGAGACATGACTAGAGCACTCGATGTATCGGTGTGTGTAGGGGAGGGGTGGGGAGGGGTAGGCGGAGGCCTAACTATAGAGGTAGAACGACTCGTATTTGTTTTGAGAAGGAGAGATCCAGCTATGTCTTGAGGGAGATCGATTGACATCCATACATAACTGAAGGACGGGAAATATGATGGGACAGAGAGAGAGAGAGGAGAGAGAGAGGGAGGGAGAGGGAGGGAGAGGGTTAGAGTGTTGGATGGGTGATGGAGTTGCTTCTCGGAGATGTTGGGAGAGGCCTACTAGACAAACTGAGGGTGGAACTCCAATGTTATCGATAAGAGTGGGGATGTGTTTCTGTGTGTGCCTATGGGTGATAGATCTGTCGGGACGCATCCATGGATGATGAAGGGGAACCATGTGTTTGGTAAGCAAACCTAACTAGATCGGTAGATCAATTGTTGTTTGTCGGAGGAAGGGAGAGACACAACTAGTGAGGTAGATCGATCGACGTGTGGGTAAAAATGAGTTATAAGGACCTAGCTAGCTATATGTACAGCGAGAGATCGGTCGGTGTACGTCCATTTGTTAGAGGCAAATAAGGCCCAGCGAGACGGATAGACAGAGAGAATGGAGCTAGGAGGTGGTGCGAGAGGCCCAACTACTAGCTAGATAGGGTGAGGAGTGTGCGGTTGTGAGATCGATGAAAAGATGGGCGAGAGTTTACACGTGTGTCTGACCGTATGAGAGACACGAGGCAAGGACACATAAAGGAGGAGATTGAAGGTGTGTGTGTATGTAGCAGGCAGGCATCGCTGGAGAGGTTTATCGATCGGTGTGTGTCCGAAAGGAGTTGTGGAGACTCTGGGAGAACGTCCTAAAGAAAAAAAAATGAATGTGCCCGGTGGATAGAATGCCAAGGGAGGGGGAGGGCGAGGAGGGTGTGTGCATGCACGAGAGAAAGTTAGTGGTAGCTACAAAGGTTAGAGGATTGTGTGGGTGTAAGATACTAACAAAGATCATAATTTGATATGAAAGCGGATTCATATATTTGAATAGGAGATCATAGTGCTTTAAACATTGCATGCATGAATATAGCGGTGATACACGTGTTGTGCACATGTTATACCATAATGTGATAATGCATGGCGTTTGCAACTCACAGCTAAATCCCGAACAATCTAAACCATACTATACATCAAAAAAATCTCACATTTTATTTTAATTTGTGATAATGTGTGGCGTTTGCATCTTACAACTAAATATCGAGCAATCTAAACAATACTATATATCGAACATTCTCACATTTTATTTGAATTTGTGGTAATGTGTGGTGTTTGCAACTCACATCTAAATACTTGTAGGCGTACGGGGCGAGGCACCATACATAATGTGATAAATACATTATACATATGACACATGGTTTAGATTATGAAGATCTAGCTAGAGCTAGAAATGTAATGTGATTTGAAATCAAAATAAAGTGGATTCAAAATATCTAGTTCGAGTTCATATAGTACACATAGTTCATATGTAAGTCGAGACTAATCATGTGGTGTGCTGTGAACATAATACACAAACGATGGTTTAACTTGACAATAATGATGATTGTAGATCTTATTAAAACAGAGAAATGAATTCAAATGCTTTAACTTCACAACAATCATCACTGTAGATCTTATTCAAATTTAGTTCATATTGAAGCGGTAGTATATACGTTTGGAATGCACTAAAACATTCATTTGAGTAGTAGGTTGCATGCATTATACACGTAGATAAATATTTTAATTGAACATAACATGAATTCAAAGTTTTGAATGACATTTGTAGTGCGCATTAATTTGGTACAGTACAAGTTAGGCCTGTCCGGAAATTTCAACCCGCGCCGTGTTAGCCCGAAATATTTAAGATATATCTTTGTCTAGTTGTGCTCCGACAACTCCCTACATCTCAACCCACGCCTTGCTATTCCGAAATTACAACGCGCGCGAAAACTCCCACCTCCTGTAAAATCCCGACACGCGAAATGCCCGTGGCACCCCTGAACCAAAAGAACCGCCTCAAATCGGTGGGGGGGGGGGGTACTTTTGTAACTTACCCCACATGTCGGACAAGCGCGTCTCTAAGCCATGGTTCCCCACTGCCATCCCATCCGCCCACCAATTCGTACACCGAGGCCGCAAAAACCGCGACGGACGTCGTCTGCAGCAACACCTCGACGTTCCTCATCCACCGTACGGATGAGGATCCGTCGTCGATCTCATCGTCCCGCCAGTTCAGGCACCCTGTCCTCCACCTCCAAGGAGCTGCCCCGACGTTCCCCTCATCCTTCGCGCCACCTTGATGACCCACAAGTATAAGGGATCTATCGTAGTCCTTTCGATAAGTAAGAGTGTCGAACCCAACGAGGAGCAGAAGGAAATGATAAGCTGTTTTCAGCAAGGTATTTTCTGCAAGTACTGAAATAAGTAGTAACAGATACTTTTGTGGTAAGGTAAATTATAACGAGCAACAAGTAACAAAAGTAAATAAGGTGCAGCAAGGTGGCCCAATCCTTTTTGTAGCAAAGGACAAGCCGGAACAAACTCTTATAATAGGAAAAGCGCTCCCGAGGACACATGGGAATATCGTCAAGTTAGTTTTCATCACGCTCATATGATTCGCGTTCGGTACTTTGATAATTTGATATGTGGGTGGACCGGTGCTTGGGTGCTGTTCTTACTTGAACAAGCATCCCACTTATGATTAACCTCTATTGCAAGCATCCGCAACTACAACAAAAGTATTAAGGTAAACCTAACCATAGCATGAAACATATGGATCCAAATCAGCCCTTACGAAACAACGCATAAACTAGGGTTCAAGCTTACATCACTCTAGCAACCCATCATCTACTTATTACTTCCCAATGCCTTCCTCTAGGCCCAAATAATGGTGAAGTGTTATGTAGTCGATGTTCACATAACACCACTAGAGGTTAGACAACATACATCTCATCAAAATATCGAGCGAATACCAAATTCACATGACTACTAATAGCAAAACTTCTCCCATGTCCTCGTAAACAAACGTAACTACTCACAAAGCATATTCATGTTCATAATCAGAGGGTAATAATATGCATAAAGGATCTGAACATATGATCTTCCACCAAGTAAACCAACTAGCATCAACTACAAGGAGTAATCAACACTACTAGCAACCTACTAGCACCAATCCCGGACTTAGAGACAAGAATTGGATACAAGAGATGAACTAGGGTTTGGAGATGAGATGGTGCTGGGAAAGATGTTGATGGAGATTGCCCTCTCCCGATGAGAGGAGCGTTGGTGATGATGATGGCGATGATTTCCCCCTCCCGGAGGGAAGTGTCCCCGGCAGAATAGCTCCACCGGAGCCCTAGATTGGTTCCGCCAAGGTTCCGCCTCCTGGAGGCGGAGTCTCGTCCTGAAAGGTTGCTTGTGATTTTTTTCTCATCAAAAGACTTCATATAGGAGAACATGGGTGTCGGAGAGCCACCAGGGGGCCCACGAGGTAGGGGGGCGCGCCCAGGGGGGAGGGGCGCGCCCCCCACCCTCGTGAGCAGGGTGTGGGCCCCCTGGCCTTCATCTTTGGCTTATTTATTTTTCTTTATTTATTTTAAGGTATTCCGTGGACTTTCAGGACTTTTGGAGTTGCAGAATAGTCCTTCAATATTTGCTCCTTTTCCACCCTGAATTCCAAACTTGCGGCATTCTCCCTCTTCATGTAAACCTTATAAAATAAGAGAGAATAGCCATAAGTATTATGACATAACGTGAAATAACAGCCCATAATGCGATAAATATCGATATAAAAGCATGACATTAAAAAATGGACGTATCAACTCCCCCAAGCTTAGACCTCGCTTGTCCTCAAGTGAAAAGCCCATAACAACAAATATGTCCTCATGTTTACGGTAGAGGCGCCGATAAAAATAAAATACGGACATGAAGGCATCATGATTATTCTCATAACAAAGAACATATATAGATTTGTCATATGATTACTTATGTCCAAGTGATGATCTTTTCACAAAGCCAAAGTATGAATCAGAAACCTTATTGAGCATCAACAAATTATAACCTCAGTCATTGAAGCAATTGCAATTTATCATAACATCGGAAAGAGTCTATGTCAGAGCTTAAAAGCAAGTCCACATACTCAACTATCACTTAGTCCTTCATAATTGCTAACACTCACGCAATACTTGTGGTTACGGAGTTTTAATCGGACACAGAGGAAGTTAGGGGCTTATAGTTTTGCCCCACAACCTTTTACCTCGAGGGTAATGTCAACAATAATAATCCATGCTCCCCTACATCCAATTAGATATATATATATATATATATACAATGTTCTTTCCAACATGCTGAGCTTGCCAAAGGATAAAATGGAAAAGGAAAGGTGAAGATCACCATGACTCTTGCATAAGGTAGAGGATAATAATAAAAGATAGGCCCTTCGCAGAGGGAAGCAGAGGTTGCCATGCGCTTTTATGGTTGGATGCACAAAATCTTAATGCAAAAGAACGTCACTTTATATTGCCCCTTGTATGTGAACCTTTATTATGCAGTCCGTCGCTTTTATTGCGTCCACAACAAGTTCGTACAAAGCTTATTTCTCTGCACTAATAAGTCATGCATATTTAGAGAGCAATTTTTTTGCTTGCACCGATGACAACTTACTTGAAGGATCTTACTCAATCCATAGGTAGATATGGTGGACTGTTATGGCTAAACTGGTTTAAGGGTATTTGTAAGCACAAGTAGTATCTCTACTTGGTGCTGAGAATTTGGCTAGCATGAGGGGGAAAGGCAAGCTCAACATGTTAGAGGAACCATGACAACATACTTTATCTCAGATATAAGAAAATATAACTCATTATTTTGTCTTCCTTGTCCAACATCAACGCTTTAGCATGTCATATTTTAATGAGTGCTCCCAATCATAAAAGATGTCAATGATAATATATCTATATGTGAAGCCTCTCTCTCCTTATTACTTCCTATTAATTGCAACGATGACCAAAGCTATATTTGCCAACTCCCAACAACTTTTAATCATCATACTCTTTCTATGTGAAGCCATTACTTTCAATAAGATCAATATAAACTTTTTGTTTCTTTTTATTCTTTTTCTTCTATTCACTCAAGATCATGGCAAAGTAATCAATCCCTTGACTCAACACTAATCTTTATTATATATAGCTCACGGACTCGATTGCATAGAGGGATCCTAAAGCAAAACTCAAAACTAGATCATGCCATGACTTTATTCTACTAAATCAAGATATTACTAATAGGATCGAACTAAGAAAAACGGTAAAGATAGGAGTTGTGATGGTGATACGATGCAGGGCACCTCCCCAAGCTTGGCAGTTGCCAAGGGGAGTGCCCATACCCATGTGATTATGTCTCCTTCTTTGTTGTTGGCGGTGGAGGTGTTGTTGATGATGCAAGCTTGTCGTCCACCTTCCATGGCATAGGTTCACCCTCATAGAAGGATCATCGAGTTTCCGGAATCCTCAAATCTGCAACAGAAATAGCTCGAAACAAAAACAGAGGATATTTGCGTGATACGGTCATCACAACCTTCGGGAAAATAGATAATGAATTTTTACCGACCAAAATACGTAACGTGCAAGAAAACGGAGTCCGGAGGGCACACGAGATGCTCACGAGGTAGGGGGGTGCGCCCAGGGGGGTAGGGCGCGCCCTCCACCCTCGTGGAGGCCTCGTGTCCTCCCCGGACTGCTACTTATTTTTCTATTTTTCTAAATATTCCAAAACGGAGAGATATTGCCTTAGAATTTGTTTTGGAGTCGGTTTACTTACCGTAACACAGACCTATTCCTTTTCGGAGTCTGGAATGTTCTGGAAAGTGTCCCTTATGTATTTCTCCGGGGTTACGATTTCATTAATATTAGTTTCAACATTTATAGGATTACCTGAGATATAATGTTTGATCCTTTGTCCGTTTATCACCTTCAGATTTGTGCCTTCGAAGTTGTTGATTTTTATGGCACCGGAACGATAGCCTTCCTCGATAACGTAGGGACCTTCCCATTTGGAGAGAAGTTGTCCTGCAAAAAATCTTAAACGAGAGTTGTATAGCCTACATTAAACTCACGCTTTTGTATCCTTTTGCCATGCCATCTTTTAACTTTTTCTTTAAATAACTTGGCATTTTCATAGGCTTGGGTTCTCCATTCATCAAGTGAGCTAATATCAAATAACCTCTTCTCACCGGCAAGTTTGAAATCATAGTTGAGCTCTTTAATAGCCCAATATGCCTTATGTTCTAATTCGAGAGGTAAGTGACATGCTTTTCCATAAACCATTTTATACGGAGACATACCCATAGGATTCTGATATGCAGTTCTATAGGCCCATAATGCATCATCAAGTTTCTTGGACCAATTCTTTCTAGACCTATTAACAGTCTTTTGCAAAATTAATTTGATCTCTCTATTACTCAATTCTACTTGACCACTAGACTGCGGGTGATAAGGAGATGCAATTATATGATTAACGTTATATTTAGCAAGATCTTACGGAAAGCACCATGAATAAAGTGTGAACCACCATCAGCCATTAAATATCTAGGGACTCCAAACCTCAGAAAAATAACTTCCTTAAGCATTTTAATAGAAGTGTTATGATCAGCACTACTAGTTGGAATAGCTTCTACCCGCTTAGTAACGTAATCAACCGCAACTAAAATATGTGTATATCCATTAGAGGCAGGAAAAGGTCCCATATAATCAAAGCCCCAAACATCAAATGGTTCAATAACAAGTGAGTAATTCATAGGCATTTCTTGACATCTACTAATATTACCAATTCTTTGACATTCATCACAAGACAAAACAAACTTACGGGCATCCTTGAAGAGGGTAGGCCAATAAAAACCAGATTGCAATACCTTATGTGCAGTTCTATCTCCAGCGTGGTGTCCTCCATAAGCTTCGGAGTGACACTTGCGTAGGATCTGTTCCTGTTGTCGGGGAGGCTGATCGTACCCACGAACACCTATGGGGCCGGCGGACCAGGCCCCTTGTGGTTCGGAGGGCGGCGGAGATAGCACGAAGAGCGGATCGAGGCGAGGCACACGAGCAGTTTACCCAGCTTCGGAGCTCTCCGGAGAGATAAAACTCCTACTGCTGCTTGTTTGATGTATTGTGTTCTTGCTAGGGAGCGATAAGAGCTACAAAACCTAGCGAGAGCATATCTGGTCTCGAGTGAGTCGAATGAACCGAACCGAACCCTTTCTACGTTGCGCATGGGCCTCCTTTTATATGCACAAGGGGTCTCCGACAGGTGCCAACATAGGCGAGGGTACAAATGTAAAAACAGGAGTTGGTACACCTACTTGAGCGATTATGCTGATGCAAAATACCTAACTCGACGGCAAGGGACAAAGCAATAAATGCCCGTCTGTGTCGCCCAAACAAAGGCAACAGAGACCGTCAGGTGCACCACCGCCGCCACGATGGCAAGCTTGTCGGCCGCTTATCGCTGCTCTCCGCTGGCTGCACAGCCTTCTTGACACGCTGCGCGCATGGAATGGTCCCATGGCGACACGTTCTTTGGATGAGCCGAGCGGAGATGGAGAGAGGTTGTCGCCGCTGCAAGCGCCTTGCCGCGCCAAATCTTGTCGCTCGGGAGGCTTGTCGCACTCCGCGCCTTCCCGGCAAGCTCCTCTTGCCGGGGCCTTGTCTTCTTAGTCAAATACTTTGTTCTTGAATGGCTCCAGAGGAGCCACGGAGGATCTTGGCGGTGACCAGGCAAAACCTTGCCGTGGGGTGCTGCAACTGTCCGTGCACGAGTGCGGGATACTAGGGTACCCCTAATCTAGTACACCGACAGGAGCCCCGGCTCGGGTCAGACACGGTGCCGAAGCGCCGCCGGGCTGTGCCCAAACAAGCAGTGCACGGTCACACGCGGCCTCGACACGCCGTAACTTCGCCCGGACCCACCACGACCCCCTCTAACGGCATGCACCGAACGTGGCATCGTGCGAGAGATCGTGGGCGCGGTCGTGGGGGTTTCTTTATTAAGAAAAGCGGAACGTCCGCCCCCTCCCCCTCTCTTATAAGCGGGGGAAACAAGGGCAGGCCGTCCACTCCGCCATTGCTGTCTTGTCAAGAAAACCACCGCCGCTCCCCCCTTCTTCTCCAAAGGCGAAGAGAGCAGCGCTCGCCCCTTTCGCCACAAGCGCACTCACCGGCCGGCCTCCTCCGCCGCCCTCGCCATGGCTGGAAAAGCCGACAAGGAGAAGGGCGTCAAGTCGGCCGAGGCGCAGCGGCTCGCGGCGCTGCACAAGGAGCGGGCCATCTTCCCCCCTCAGCTCGGTGCAAGGGAGCTGCGGGATGTCTTCTATCTCTTTTGGTCGACGGAGACGCGTGCGCATCCGCGCATGAAGGTACTCCCCGCCTCCGCTTCTGATTTGGCCCCAACTGTGTACCCCTTCTTTGCCCTTTTCTTCTATTGCGGGCTTTGGCCGCCCTTTTCCGAGTTCTTCTGCGATATCATGAACACATATGGCCTCCGCCTCCTTGATTTCACCCCCAACACCGTCTTGACCATGGCAGTTTTCGCACACCTTTGCGAAAACTTTGTCGGGATCCACCCAAATGTGGCACTCTTCCGCCACTTCTTCGTGCCCCGCGTCGAGAGAGGAGAGCCACTTGCCGGAGGGATAGCTTGGGTCTCCAGGATCGCCGAAAGAAGCCTATCTGGAAGGAGAGTTCCGCAACAAGTGGGAGGAGTGGAGAGCCAATTGGTGTTGGGTCATAGAGGAGAACCCGCAGCCCTTCACTGCCGAGCGCCAAACCCCAATAGTGCGCGGCAGAGATTGGAGTAACTTACGCCGAGGATGCTAGGTTGAAGATAGTTGTGACCCGGATTTTGCGTGTCGCTTGCCGGACTAATCAGTAGGCGCGGTTGGCGCAGACTTCCTTCGTCTCGCATCGCTTCCCTTGCAGGAGAGGAGGAGGCCTGCTTGGGAGTTCCAAATGCGGCAGACATCATGAGGCTGTGACCGGGCTGAATCGAATTTCACCGTCTTGGAGCTGGATGCGATCTTGCTAGAGCTGTTCAAGAACGACCCGATCACCCCGAGTGGTTTAGGTTGCCGAGGGGGTCGCCCCATTGTGCAACAACTTCGGCGCCGACCGCATCCGCGCCATGATGCTGCCAGCGATTCCCATGGGATCGTTCCAACCTGGCAGGAGCCCCCCGACGAGGTCGTGCAGCAGTTCTTCGACGACTTGGAAGAAGTGCCGATCCGCTCCGACGAGTAGAAAAGGCTCACTCGCGACACCACCGACGAGGAGATGGCGCGTATTGCCACCAGGGTGGAGGACGCGGCAGCTCGCCGCCGGAGCCTTCGGCACACCGTGGAGGAGGCGGACGCGCGGCGGGCGGCAAGCCTTGCCGAGCGAAGGAGATCGCCCGGTGAGGACGAGCTTGTCGAGCCCGAGGCCGGGTCGAGTGGACCCGCCGAGGGCGCTTCTTCTCCAGCAAGACCCAGCGACTTGCCGCTGGGCCGGAGCCCCGGCCCGCCAAGAGGCGTCTCCACAAGGCCGTAGACGAAGTCGGGCGGCAGACTGCCCACAAGAAGAAGCCACAGCGCGCCATGGGGGTAAGCGACAGCGATGTTGCTGGAGCGCCACATTGCTGCGACAACCGGGCGGGATCTTCCTGTGCCACCGCCGACGCCTCCGCTTAAGCGGCCAAGAGAGCCTACTCCCGCCTTGCCGCACCGGGGCGAGCTGAGTTTGACTTTCAAGACTCAGCTCCGAGGAGGAAGATGAAGAGTAAGCTCTTGAGATTGTGCTTGTATTTCTTCAACTTTATTGCTTCATCTTGAATCTGATTTGCTTGCTTCGACTCTTTCCTTTTTCGTGACGCTAGCCTGCAGAGAGCGTCGAAGAGGGCTAAGATCCCGACGGTCGTCGTTGAGGACGATCCACCCGTGGCAACAGAGGAGGCGTCTGAGACCCCTTGCCGGACCAGCAACCCTTCCTGAGCAGCCCCTCAAAGACAGTCCCGAGTAAGTGTGCGGTTATCTCCTCTTCGTTAGGTGTGCAGGGGTGCTCCTTCTTTGTTGATACCTGATTGTTTGCTTGTGTAGGAGCAGAGCAGCCTCATCGGAGGGCTCAAGCCGCCTCAAATCCTGTCTGCTGCCACTACGCCGCCAAGGGAGGATTCTCCGCAAGGGAGCACCCTCCGACAAGGGAGGCTACTCCGCAAGGGAGGCTACTCGGCAAGGGACAGCGCCAAGTGACCCTCCGGTGGTCGAGGCCATGGCTGCGGATCCCGTTGCAGGTAATTTCCTTACGAAAATCTCCCTTGGTCTTGTTTTCTTTTGTTTCTCTTTTGAACATTTGCTTGACTACTCTTTCTTCGCCGACGCAGAGCCGATGGAGGTCGAGGCTGCCGGCGAGGAGGAAGCGCGCGGCAACACCGACGAGGTCGCCGTAGTGGAAGAAGAGGTCGTTGCTGTGGAAGAAGAGGTCGTCGCCGACGAGCCTGTTGGTGAGAAGGCCACCGAGGCTGCTGACGCAGGAGCTGGAGAGGGGTCGGGCGATCGCACTGACGGCCCTGAGGCCGCAGGAGCGCCAGCGCCACAATCGACACCGACTCCCGCCATCGCAGCTGGCCAGTTCGAGGAGCCTCACCCGCGCCTACCAAGGCCGGCGAGGGTGTCTTCATCAAACTCCCCCGGGAGCCAAGCTCAGGCGCCGGTCAAGGAGAGACCTTCGACGGCGAGCTACTCGCCTCCGCTGGGCTGACGCTAGTGGACGCGCCAAGCAGCAGCAGCGGCGAGTCTAAGGAGGAGCAGCTGCTGAAGAAGCTGCTGTCGCTCTACCGCGCCCGGCAAGCCAAGTTGGAGTCCCGGGAAGCACTTGTCGCGAGGGTAGGAGCAGACATGGAGAAGCGCGCAGAAGAGCTCCGGAGCGCCAACCAAGAAACTCTCCGCGACGTAGCAGAAGCGCGGGGGCAACTTGCAGAAGAGCGCACGACCTTCATCCTTGAGATGGCCGCACCGAGGAGGAGCAGCGGCTGGCTGCCGAGAAGCTCTCCGCGCAGAAAGCGAAATGGGCGCAGCGGAAGGTCAACCTGGACAGCCATGAAGAAGACCTTGCCGCAGGAGTCACTGGCGGGCGCTTAAGGAAGCGGGCGATGCTGCCACGCCGCCGAGGCCGCCAAGGAAGAGTTGAAGGCGAAGGTGGCACAGCTGAGGCCAGCCTCAAGAAGAATGGCGAGGAGCTTGCCGCGCTCAAGCGCGAGCGCGAGAAGGACGCTTACACCCTTAGCGAGCTGCAGGGACGCCTCGCCGATAGGGGCAAGGAGCTCGACGCCGCCAAAGATTCCAAGGCAGATCTTGAGCTGAAGTTGGCCACTCTGATGCAGACGTTGGACGGCGCCAGAGAGCGGGAGGTGGGCTTGTTGGAGACGATCAAGGCCAAGGAGGAGCTGCTAGCGAACGTTGTCTCCACACAGAGCGCCTTGAGGGAGAGTGTGGAGCACTGGATCAAGGTCTTGTGGACACCGGCGACATCCACAACGAAATGATGGAGCTGGGGATGTCGGACCTTGCATACTCCTCCGACGAGCATCTCCAACCCAGCGCCAAACTCCGTTTATTCTTCAACGGCGTGGTGACGGGCCTCCAGCGACTCCGGGAAGAGGTCCCAAAGCAGCTGGCCGAGGAATCACGCCAGATCTGCGGCAGAGCCCTCGAGAAGGTGTGGATGAAGGTGGACTTCCGCAATCCGGGCCTCAACCTTAGCGGCGCCCTCGGATCCTTGCCGCCAGATGCCAACGTGGAGGAGTTTCAAAGCCCTTGTCGCACCCATTGTGGACAAGGTGAACAAGATCGAGCGGATTGATGGCGACCGCGTAGACTAGGCCGCCAATTTTATCTTTCCCTTGTCGCCGATCATGTTTAGAACACTTTGTTAGATCAGCGACAAGTTATTTTGTAATATACTCTATCTTAGGCGATCAATGCAACGTTATTTCCTCTACTTGATTCCTTCCTTTATGTAATGCTTCGCCTTTACGCATTTGGGGGACTTGTCGGTGCGGGCACCTTTCTTGTCATGAAAGCGCCGAGTGCGGAACGCCAAAGTTCTTTGGCGGTCAAGGCCTCCGACAATCAACCTTGTCGTGACTAGCCGCAGCTCACTTAAGTTGTTGAGCGGACTCTAAACAAAGTAAGGGCGCGACTAGCCTGCGAGTTGGTTCCCCGCTACATGTGTTTTCCGTACAAAGTACTTCTCGTTCGAGGAAGATAACTTAAAAATTTAACAAATGATTGCTCAAACTTTGGCAACTTAGCTTTTCTGTCTCTTGCTTCCCGATAAGGCGAAACTTCCTCGAGCGATGCCTGGTCCATAGTATTATCTTCTCCTTCCCCCCTGGTTAACTTGTGCGCGAGGGAGCCTTCCTTTCTTTGAGAAAAGAGAAAGAAGAGAAAATAAAGTTATGGAGCCCAGCGGCTCGATTTTGCTTACCGGGTGTGGTTGCTGCACAAAGTGTTTAGCCAAGACATGCAATAAAATGATGAAAGCATGAATTTGACAAGTTGAGCGCAACACATGAGCTTTACTAATGCACGGGGTCTGCGCCCGGCTTTGTACAAAGGATTACGTGCAACAGCGGCAAGACTTGTACAAAAGGTGGTTGCCGGAACAGGTTCCGGAACAGGTTCCGGCAACCGCGCCCTATGGGTAAAACTTACGAAGATGCTCAATGTTCCAGGAGTTGCTCACCGGGATGCCATCTTCGGTCTCAAGGCGGACAGCGCCAGGCCTAGTGACTCGTTTCACCCGATAAGGGCCTTCCCACTTCAAGGCCAACTTGTTTGAATTCTTGGCGGACTGAACGTGTCAAGAACAAGGTCGCCTTTCCTCGAGACTTCGGCACTAACTTTGCGGCTATGGTAGTGACGCAAAGCTTGTCGGTAGCGAGCAGCTTCGCGACAATGACTGAAGACGATCCTCCTCAAGGAGCGGTAGCGTCATCTTGTCGCAGCTGCTCTTGCTCAAGCTCATCATAAGCGAGCACTCGAGGTGATCCGTATCACGAGTTCCGTGGGAGAACCGCCTGCTTCCATAGACTAGAGCAAAGGGTGTCTCGCCGGTGGCTTGATTTGGCGCCGCCCGATCGACCAAAGAACCACCGCAGCTCCTCGATCCAGCTTTCTTCCGTGACTTGTGCAGCCCGTCGAAAGTTCTGGTCTTGAGCCCGCGCAAAGACTTCAAAGATTTGCCCTTTTTCGCTTGACCGCTGCTTCTCGGGTGAGCAACGGAAGCAAAGCAGACCTTGGCGCCAAGATCTTGGACGCATCGCATGAAGGTGCGATCAGAAATTGTGTGCCGTTGTGGGTGATGATCCTGTTAGGGATTCCAAACGGCAAACAATCGACCAAGAACTTGATCACCGACCGTGTGCCACCTTCCTAATCGCTTCCACTTCCGCCACTTTGTGAACTTGTCGATGGCATGCACGCATAAGTACTCAAAGCCCCGACAGCTCGGGGAAGGGGCCGAGGATGTCGAGCCCCTGTAATCAAAAGGGCCGGGATAAAGGGATCGCCCGAGAGCTTGAGCCGGCTGGTGTATCTGCTTGGAATGGAACCGCACGCTTCACACTTGGTTACTTGTGGAGTTGCATCCTCGAGGGTGTTGGCGAAGAAGCCTTGCCGGAAAGCTTTGCCGGCAAGTGTTTTGCGCCAATGTGGTGACCACATATGCCTCCGTATTCTCGCCAACAGCTTCGGCCCATCTTCCCGGCAAATACACTTCAATTTCACCCGTTGAGTCTTCTTCGCATAAAGTATGCTGTCGACAAACCGGTACATACTTGATCGCCGGGCTACTCTTTCCGCTTCTTCTTGCTCTTCGAGAAGTTCTCCGTCTCGAAGGAAAAGGACAATCCCACGCGCCCATGCTGGAGCTTGCGGCTCGACAACGAGGACTAAAGGCACATCTGCTGCTGCGGGAACAACAGCTTCTACGGCAAGAACCTGCGGCTCAGCCGGAGCTTGATGCTCCCCAGCAAGCTTGCCGGAGCAAAACTTCTCGGGAGCGTCTGCTTCAACGAAACAAACCTCGGGCTTGTCGGAGCAGCATCGCCTCAAAGATCGTTGGTTTTGATCTTGGGGACCTTCGCGGCGGCGGCTTCGGGAAGCTCTGCCGGGAAGTAGTCACCAGAGAGCAACTTCCTCTTCTTGCTTTGTCCAGTTGACGGTGTTACGGTTGGTTGAGTCAGCTTGAGCACGAAAATCCCTGGTTCCACAGGCAACTTAAGTGCAGCACACTTTGACAGGCCGTCAAAGAATGTCATTCGAGCTCTTGGAACATGTTCCATTTGCAGTCACAAAGTGCTCTTCTAGCTTCCTCACTTCATCGACGAGGCTTCCATCAACGAAGCTCGATAATCTTTGTTCACTTGGCGGACGACAAGCTGCGAGTCACCCACGACAATATGCTTCTTGATCCCAAGGTTCACGGCGATCTCGAGACCGGCAAGCAAACCTTCATACTCTGCAGTAGTATTGTTTGTTGCTTGCTCCTTGGGAAAGTGCATCCGGACTACGATTTGAGGTGCTCTACGGTGGGTGCGATAAGCAAAGACGCCGGCACCGGGCGCCTTTGCAGCGAGAAAGCACCATCAAAGTACATCAACCACTCTTTGCTTGCTTCCTTGACGGGAATGCTCGCCTCCTCGAATCTCTTCATCTGGCGCTACGCCCATTCTGCTATGAATTTCGCCAATGCTCGCTTTTGGATAGTTGAAGTTCTTTCAAACTTGAGACCAAAGCTTGACAGTTCCAAAGTGCCCACTCGACCATCCTGCCTGTTGCCTCTGGGTTCTGCAGTATCGTCGTGAGCGGAAAGCGGGTGACAACTGTGAGCTCAGGTGCGTGGAAGTAATGGCGCAGCTTTCGAGGTTATGAGGAGGCCGAAAAGCAATTCGCACACCGTAGTACCTTGACCTAGCCCCCGCAGAGGGAACCGACAAAGTAAACTGGGCGCTGCACCATCCTTTTCGTGATCTGTTCATGCGCCTCACGCTGATTCGCCCTTATCGGGACGAGCTTGTCGGCGAAGCCCCCCGCTTGTCGCCGGACGTGCTTGCCATTGTTGTTGGCTCGTCATCCGCCTCCCTCTCCGCTACTAACGCAGCACTAACCACTTGATTGGTTGCTGCTATATATAGCAGCAACTTCTCTTGTGGTTTAGGTGCGACAAGTGTTGGAGTGGAGGACAGGTATCTCTTTAAGTCTCTGCAGTACAGCCTCCGCTTCGAGTCCATTTAATTGACCTGCCTTTTTCAAAATCTTGAAAACGGCGGTATGCCGCCAACAGATCTAGAAATAAACCTGCCGAGAGCAGCTACGCAACCGGCAAGTCTTCGCATTACATCCTTGACGCCGCTTTGGTGCTTCAATCTACACAATGGTTTTGATCTTGTCGGGATTGGCTTCAATCCTCGCTGAGACACGAAGAACCCGAGAAGCTTGCCGGAAGGGACTCCAAACACGCGCTTCTCGGGGTTGAGCTTGAGGTTGATCTTGCGCAGATTTGCAAAGGTCTCGTCCAAATCTTGAACCAGAGTTGCTTTGTCCTTGCTTTTGACCACTATGTCATCCATGCAGGCTTCTACATTTATGTGCATTTGCGGCTCAAAAGCGTCATGGACTACCCTTGCAAATGTTGATCCAGCATTCTTCAAACCGAAAGTCATCCGTATGAAACAGTATGTGCCACATGGTGTAATGAATGCGGTCTTCTCCTCATCTTCTTCAGCCATGAAGATCTGATGGTATCCTGAGTATGCATCAAGAAACGTAAAGCAAATCACATCCAGCCATGGAGTCAACAATCTGGTCGATGCGCCGTAAGGGAAATGGATCTTTGGGACAAGCTTTATTAACATCCGTGAAGTCAATACAAAGTCTCCATTTTCCATTTGCTTTATGCGACGACTACATGATTCGCCACCACGTAGGGATGGAGCACCTCCTCGACAAGGCCCGGCCGCTTCAGCTTCTTGATCTCTTCGCTATGAATTCTTGGCGCTCCACCGCTTGCTTCCTCGACTTTTGCTTGACCGCCGCGCATGAGGACAAACGGCCAGGCGGTGCTCAATCACTTTCCTGGGAACACCGGGGATGTCAGACGGTTGCCATGCAAACACGTCGACGTTCGCCTGCAGGAAAGCAACGAGCGCGCCTTCCTAGTTAAGGTCGAGAGAGGCATCGATGGTGAAGGTACCACCAGTGTCGTCCTCCTTGGCGGGCACCTTCTTGGTCTTTGGCGGAGCTACCATCTTCTTCTTGCACTTGCCGGTGGAGCTCGATTGTGCGTAACCGACGATAGCGCGGCACTCCGAAGAGGTGCGCTTGCCGAAGTGGGCATCAGAGCTCTTGCCGGACTTGGACTTTGTCTTCTTACCTCCGGGAGCTTCAGCGGCAAGTGTTTGGCAATCTGTCGCGGCTGCTGCTTCCCGGTAGATCTTGTCGGCACAGATAAGGGCATCCTTCTTGTCGCCATGGACAGAGATGACGCTTATCGGGCCTGGCATTTTGAGTAAGTTGTGGGCGTAGTGAGAGGCTGCCATGAACTTGGCGAGTGCTGGACGGCCAAGTATCCCATTGTAAGGCAATGGGAAATCGGCAACGTCGAATGTGACCCTCTCGGCCCTAAAGTTCAGCTCACGCCAAATGTTACCGGCAAGGTAATCTTCCCTTCGGCTTGCTCCTTCCGGATTGATTCCTTGGAAGGTGCCATCTCTTCGAGCTTCATTGTCGTGGATTTGAAGCTTACGGAGCACCACGGAGGAGATCAGATTCAAGCCGCCCCGCCACAACTAGCATCTTGGTGACCTTGAGGTTGCGGATGGTTGGTGAGGCCAACATCGGCAAGCACCCGACCGCAATTATGCGATCACGGTGGTCCTTAATATCAAAGACGATAGGCGTGCTGGACCACTTCAGAGGCTTGCGTGACTCTACGGATGGTTCCGCTGCATTGACCTCCCGCATCCATTGCTTGAGTTGGCGGTGGGAGGTATGCAGGGAAGCACCTCCGTCAACGCAGATGATCTCTGTGGCTTTCAAACTCCCTCGCTCATCGGGCGCCGCTTGCCTTCCATATCTTCGCTGCCGTCATCATCTTCATCCTTGTCGCGCCGCTGGAGGTCTGCTCTCCTTGCCGCTGCTTGGCCTTGCCGCATGGCGTCCTCCCGGCCGAGACGCTTTTTGCTTGCTCCCCAAAGCACCTTCCTGGCCTTCTCCTTGTCACGCCGCCAGATTCAGCCTCTTCGCTGCTCAACAAGGTGCTCGACCTTCTTGCAGCTCGAGGTCGTGGGCCCTTGGTGCGGTGGATCTTGGCAAGATCGCTTGCCGGAGCTGCCCCGCTTGTCGGGCGGCCGCCACAGCACTAGTGGTTGGCGCCAGCAACCTCCTTGCCGGGCCACCAGCCTTAGCGTTCTTGTCGCCACCTCCGCTGTCGGACTGCTCAACAGCTAACACTTCTCTGCCTTTCTTCTTCCTGTTGCCTCGCCGCCGGCTCTTCTTTGCCGGGCGGTCTCCTCACCGCCGATCTCGCTTCAGATTCTCTCCTCGAGTCTCCTCCTTCCTCGGCAAGGCACACTTACTTGTCGCCAAGGCGACAGCTCATCGACGTCCTCGACTTTGCACATCGCCATCTCCTCCTCATCCTGCGGTTCCGCACGCTCGATGAAATGCGCTGATCACCACGCAGGGTGGACATCTCGATGTTGTAGTGCACACGGCTGAATCTCCGAATGAACTTGCGCAGGACTCTCCTTCCTTCTCGGGCGAGCGGTGAAGGTCACTCTCTTGGCCATGAGGATTGTGGCCACATGTGAATGCACCAACAAACTGATGGCACAGATCTGCCCAAGAGGATATGGAGCTGTCCGGCAAGTGCATGAGCCAAGATCTGATGTTGGGCTTGAGCAATAGCGGGAAGTAGTTGGCGAGGATCTTGTCGTCCCGTTCCCCCGCAGCCTGCACCGCTGATGGTGTAGATGCCGAGGAACTCGATGGATGCGCCCCGCCATCATACTTCTCCGCACATCTGGTTTGAAGTTTTTCGCTGGGCCATCGACTTGCCGCAGCTCGCGAAAGTGAACGCAGGGCACCCTACCGCAGCACGGACAAGTCGCCTGCTCCTCCGGCGCGCTGCAGATGACAACAGAGGCCCGCCAGCTTGTTGTCGGACTGACGCCGCGCTTCTCTCCGCGCCGATGCGAAGTTCGGCGCCCTCTTGTTGTCGCCATGAAGAACTTGGCGCTGATCGCGGCGAAGCTCATGGGATCCGATGACGCGGTGGAGTCGCTGTCGAGGTGGATCCGGTGAGTCGGCGATCTTGGCCTTCGGGGCGGAGAGTGCATGGTAGTTGCACCTCCGACAGTCTCGTCGCCACCGGCTCGTGCCTTGTCGTCTTGCCGTGGAAACGACGGCGTTGGTTGCCGCGGAGCATCGCTGTTGGCAAAGCCGATGAGGCTCTGGATAGTGGCCCTCCACTCGTCGACCTTGTCGGCCGTTGGAGGGTAGTCGAGGAGCAGCTGAGCTCTCGCCAGAGCTTCTGCTGGAGTAGTGGGTGGCATTGGCGAACGGTGCGAGGAGCGTGATATGCTCGGACTTCTAACTATGTTAGAAGGAGCAGCACCCCGCCCAGCGCATCAGATCTTCACTCGTGCTGCAAGATGTTGGCGCGCATGCTGGTCTTGAGGGTCTCGATCCAACGAACGTATGGCATTGTGAACGCCATGACGTTGTTGGTCCCGCGTCTCCTGAGTGGGCGCGGGGGATGCGCGGACGCCGAGGTTTGCAGGGCCTTGTCCTTGGACTTGGCGACGTTGCGAACACCTTCGTCGGTGCCCGTTCCTCGCTGGCGTCTGCCCCCACCACCCGCTTGTCATGGGTGAGGGTGGGTACGACGCGACGGCTCTGCTGCCGCCCAAGCCTTCTTCTTCGTGGCACGTTGAGGAGATGTTGAGGACGCTGCTCGCGTGAATGTCGGATCAGATTCACACGGCCTCGACGCCTACCCGGGCGCGCCAAAGATGTCTGGAAGGCTGATCGCACTCCACGGACACCTATGGGGCCGGTAGACCAGGCCCCTTCTGGTTCGGAGGGGGGCAGAGATCGCACGAAGAGCGGATCGAGGCGAGGCACACGAGCAGTTTACCCAGCTTCGGAGCTCTCCGGAGAGATAAAACTCCTACTGCTGCTTGTTTGTTGTATTGTGTTCTTGCTAGGGAGCGATAAGAGCTACAAAACCTAGCGAGAGCGTATCTGGTCTCGAGTGAGTCTAATGAACCGAACCGAACCCTTTCTACGTTGCGCATGGGCCTCCTTTTATATGCACAAGGGGTCTCCGATAGGTGGCAACATAGGTGAGGGTACAAATGTAAAAACAGGAGTTGGTACACCTACTTGAACAAAGGTAGGTGCAAAATACCTAACTTTCTGACGGCAAGGGACAAAAGCAATAAATGCCCGTCTGTCGCCCCAAACAAAGAGTGCAAGGAGACCGTCAAAAGTGCGCCACCGCCGCCACGATGGCAAGCTTGTCGGCCGCTTATCGCTGCTCTCCGGCCGCTGCACAGCCTTCTTGACACGCTACAGCATGGAATGGTCCCATGGCGACACATTGCTGGATGAGCTGGAGCGGAGATGGAGAGAGGTTGCTCGCCGCTGCAAGCGCTTTGCCGCGGCCGGTCTTGTCGCGTTCGGAGGCTTGTCGCGCTCCGAGCCGTCCCGGCAAGCTCCTCTTGCCGGGGCCTTGTCTTCTTAGTCAAATACTTTGTTCTTGAATGGCTCCAGAGGAGCCACGGAGGATCTTGGCGGTGACCAGGAAAAACCTTGCCGCGGGGTGCTGCAACTGTCCGTGCACGAGTGTGGGATACTAGGGTACCCCTACTCTAGTACACCGACACTGTTCATGCTCAAGCACACAACGTCTAATAACACCATCTACTCCTTCTTTATAAAGATGTGGGTCATCCCAAAAGTAATGTCGCAAATCATAAAAGAACTTTTTCTTTTGTTGGTATGTGAAGCTAGGTGGTATAAATTTAGCAACAATATAATTAGGATAATCAGCATACAATGGAGTGCTACGAGAAGTGCTTACAACATTTAATTGTTCATCAGGAAAGCTATCATCAATAGGTAGTGGGTCATCAAGAACATTCTCTAACCTAGACAAGTTGTTTGCAACGAGGTTCTCAGCTCCTTTTCTATCAACAATATGCAAATCAAATTCTTGCAGCAAGAGAACCCATCTAATAAGTCTAGGTTTAGCATCTTTCTTTTCCATAAGATATTTAATAGCAGCATGATCGGTGTGAATAGTTACTTTAGAATCAACAATATAGGGTCTGAATTTATCACAAGCAAATACAACTGCTAAAAGTTACTTTTCGGCAAGAGCATAATTTCTTTTGAGCATTGTCTAGAGTCTTACTAGCATAATGGATAACATTTAATTTCTTATCAACTCTTTGCCCTAGAACAAAGACCTACAAAGATAATCACTAGCATCACACATAATTTCAAAGGGTAAATTCCAATCGTGTGGCTGAACAACAGTGCAGAGACTAATGCTTTCTTAAGTATTTCAAATGCTTCTACACAATCATCATCAAAGACAAATGGTACATCTTTTGTAATAAATTAGTCGAGGTCGAGAAATTTTTGAGAAGTCCTTAATGAACCTCCTATAAAATCCGGCGTGACCAAGGAAACTTCTTATACCTTTGATGTCCTTGGGACATGGCATCTTTTCAATAGCATCAACCTTGGCTTTATCAACTTCAATACCTCTTTCAGAAACTTTGTTATTTTCATATTTTCATATTTTCATATTTGAGTTTTCTCAAATTTGGAAAATAGGATCATTTGATTTTAATTATTTTATCTTCAATTATTTCTATTACAAAAATATGAGAGAGGGAAAAAATGACTTTCCCAAAATAAAGAAATAATGAGGATTTAATAATAAAATCAAATAAGATTTTATTTTGAAGTTTTTCGCCATTTTATTTGAATTTAGGAAAAATGCGCGTTTTTCAAAATTGCATTTAGGCCCCAAATAAATGTTCATCTTGTCTGGCTTGATTTTAGAAGCCGGGAAAAATTTATTTCGGGATTTTTGGAGTCCGTTTATTATTTCTTCCATTTGTTTTTCTGCGCGAAATTATTAAAAAAAACGAACCGACCTACGGGTCGTACCCGAGCGAAACTCCGCTCGGGGGCAGCCTATATAAAGCACCGCCTCGAGTCTCAGACCAACCCCGCCACTTAGCCCACTGGGCCAGCCGGGCCACGCCGGCCGCTAACGGAGTCACTGACCACGAGCCGGAGCCGACCCCGGCCAATTCGAGTGTAGGTGTACTAGAGTAGGGTACCCTAGTATCCCGAACTTGTGCAGGGGCAGCTTGCAGCCCTCCGCTGCAAGGCTTACTGGGTGACCGCCAAGATCCTCCATGGTTCCTTTGGAGCCATTCAAGAACAAAGTATTCAAGCCAAGGAGACGAGGCCCCGGCAAGAGGAGCTTGCCGGGAAGGCCACCCAAGGCACCTAGAAGACAAAACCCCGACAAGAGGAGCTTGTCGGGAAGGCCACCCAAGGCACATACAAGACAAGGCCCCGGCGAGCGACAAGCTTCCGGGCGCGACAAGACAACAACCGCGGCAAGGCGCCTGCCGCGGCAGACCACCTCTTCAGACTCCACGCCCAAAGACATCCACCGACGTGTCGCTCAGGACCTTTCCAGACGTGACAGGACGAGAGGTCAGGCAGCCAAAAGGTGCGAGGGGGCAAGCAGCGGTGACAAGTTATCCATCGTGGCGAACGGTGGCGCCTCGACGGTCCCTCGCCTCAGACCGTTAGGGTGACTAGATGGGCATTTAATGCCTTTGTCCCCTCGCCGTCGGGGTTAGGTATAGTACATCAGACAATCGCATAAGTAGGTGTACCAACCACTACTTTTCCATTTCTACCCTTGTCTACATTGCCACCTGTCGGAGCCCCTTGAGCATATAAAAGGAGGCCCATGCGCAACGTAGAGGGGGTTGGTCGGTCAGTTCCCCCAACGCTCAGTCTCGTTAGCAGCTCGTGTGTACTGTAGCACCCAAGCGCTCCCGAGCAAGAACGCAATACACCTAGACATGCAAAGAAGAGAGTGTTATCTTTCCGGAGAGCTCCGAAGCTGGGTAAACCTCTCGCGTGCTTCGCCTCGATCTGCTCTTCGTGCGACCTCCGCTCCCCTCCGAACCGAAAGGGGCTCGGTCCGCCGGCCCCATAGGTGTTCGTGGACCAGATCAGCTTGCCCCGACATCTTTGGCACGCCAGGTAGGGGGCGGCGAGGTTGTGTGAACCTGATCCGGCGTCCACGCGAGCTAGATCTTCATCATCTTCATCAACATGCCACCGAAGAAGAAGGCTTCGGCGGCAGAAGCCCCTGCCCGGCTAAACCCACCTCCACCGGAGCAAACGGGTGGTGGGGTAGACGCCGCGAAGAATGGACGGCGACGGGAGCTCACGGTGCTGCCAAGTCCAAGGACAAGGCTGCGCAGACCTCGGCGTCCGTGACATGCACCGCGCTCGCCTCAGAGACGCGAGACCGACAACGCCATGGCATTCACAATGCCATACGCTCGCTGGACCAAGATCAAGCCGGAGGATCTCGGGATGCTCAAGACCAGCATGCACGCCAACATGCCGGGCGCGAGCGAGGCATCGGTCACCCGGACGGGATATCGCTTCCTTCTAACATAGTTAGAAGTCCGAGCATATCCCCGCCTCGCGCCGCTCGCCATCGCCACCCACCACTCCAGCCAGAAGCTTTGGCGAGAGCTCAATCTGCTTCGGATTACCCTCCAACGGCCGACAAAGTCGACGTAATGGAGGGCCACCATTCGTAGTCTCATCGGCTTCGCTTAACGGCGACGCCCGCGGCAACCGAAAGTGCATCGCTGCCGCGGCAAGACTTCCAAACACGAGCGGTGGCGACGAGACCGCTGGGGTGCAACCACCATGCACTCTCCGCCCGAAGGCCAAGATCGCCCGACTCGCCAGATCCACCTCGACAATGACTCCACCGTGTCATCGGATCCACGAGCTCGCCGTGATCGCCGCCAAGTTCTACACGATCGACAAGAAGAAGACGCCGAACTCGCGCCGAGCGCCAAGAGAAGCGATGTCAATCCGATAAGCGCTTGGCTGGGCTCTCCGTCGACATGCACGCGCCAGAGGAACCATTGCGACCTGTCAGACGCGTAGGTTGCCCTGCATTCACTCGTGAGCTGCGGCAAGTCCAGGCCCAAAGCAAGAAAAACTTCAAGCCGACGCATCAGAGAAGTACGACGGCAAGACGCATCCGTCGGAGTTCCTCAAAGCATCTACACCATCGCGGTGCAGGCTGCCGGGGCGAGACGACAAGATCCTTGCTAACTACTTCCCGGCTGGTGCTCAAGCCTAATGTCAGATCTCGGCTCATGCACTTGCCGGAAAACTCCATATCTTCTTGGGCAGATCTATGCCATCAGTTTGTCGGCGCCTTTTACAGCGCCACAAGCCCCATGGCCAAGAAAGCGACCTTCATCTCGCCGCCAGATGGAAGGAGAGCCTCGCGCAAGTATATTCAAAGATTCACCGTGTACAAAGACAACATCTCAGATGTCCACCACCGCCACAGGTGATCGGTAGCGTTCCATCGAACGTCGCGAACCGCAGGATGCGGAGGAGATGGCGATGTGCAAGATCAGAGACGCCGATGAGCTATATGCCCCGGACGCACAAGTGTGTACGCGGCCGAGGAGGGGAGGAGACTCCCGGAGAGAGTAATCAAGCAGAGGATCGAGTAGTGAGGAGATCGCCTCGGCAAAGAAGAGCCGGGCAAGGGCAAGTAAAGAAGAAAGGCAGAGATGTACTCGTTGTTGAGCAGTCCGGCGACGGAGGTGGCGCCAAGAAAGCCAAGGCTGGTAGCTCCGGCAAGGAGGTTGCCGCTGGCACCAACTGCCAGTCTGTGGCAGCCGCCGACAAGCAGGACGGCTCCGGAAGCAAGATCGCAAGATCCACCGCACCAAGGGTCATGACCTCCAGAGCTGCAAGAAGGTCGAGCAGCTTGTCGAAGCAGCGAAGGATGAATACGAACGACGCGACAAGGAGAAGGCCTGTGAAGGTGCGGAGGAGCTAGCAAGAAACGCCCCGGCCGGGGAGGGCGCCGCTGCAAGGCCAAGCAGCGGCAAGGGAGACAGCCTCGCCATGTCAAGCGATAAGGACGACGCATTTACTGACGACGAGGACATGGATGATGACGAGGCCGATGAGCAGGAGTTCCAGAAAGCCACAGAGGTCCTGTGGCGTTGACGGCGGTGCTTCAAGATACTTCACACCGCCAACTCAAGCAAGTGGATGCGGGGAAGTCAATGCAGCAACCATCCATCGAGTCACGCGAAGCCTCGAAATGGTCCAGCTCGCTTATCATCTTTGATATTGAGGACCACCACGATCGTAATCATGCGGTCGGGTGCTTGCCGATGTTGGTTTCACCAACTATCCGCAACCTCAAGGTCACCAAGATGTTAGTTGACGGTGGGGCCGGCTTGAATCTGATCTCCTCCGCGGTGCTCCAGAAACTCCAGATCCCTGATGGCGAGCTCGAAGAGACCGACACTTTTCAAGGAATTAATCCGGGAAGGAGCAAGTCAAGGGAAAGATCACGCTGTCGGTGACATTTGGCAGCGAAGTTGAACTTCAGGACCGAGAGGGTCACCTTTGATGTTGCTGACTTTCCATTGCCTTACAATGGAATACTTGGCCGCCCAAAGACTCGCCAAATTCATGGCGGCCTCTCACTATGCCTACAACATGCTGAAGATGCCAAAGCCCGATAAGTGTCATCTCTGCCCCTGGCGACAAGAAGGATGCTCTTATCTCAGGCCGACAAGATCTACCGGAAGCAGCAGCTGCAACAGATTGCAAGCCACTTGCCACCAAGCTCCCGGGGAAGAAGAAGACCAAGTTCGGCAAGAGCTCGATGCCCACTCCGCAAGCGCACCTCTTCGAATGCTGCGCTACCGCCGAGGACGCACCATCGAGCTCCACCGCAAGTGTAAAAGACGATGGCAGCTCCACCAGAGACCAAGAAGGTGTCCGCCATGAGGACGGCACCGGTGGTACCTTCACCATCGCGCTCTCTCGACCCTAAATAGGAATGCACGCCGTTGCTTTCCTCGCGAGCTTAACGCCGACGTGTTTGCGTGGCAACCGTCCCGACATCCCCGTGTTCCTGTGAAAGTAATTGAGCACCATCTTGCCGCTTGTCCTCATGCGCGCCCGCCAAGCGTAAAGTCGAAGCAGGTAGTGGAGCCGCCAAGAGTTCATCGCGGAAGAAATCAAGAACCGGAAGAAGCAGGCCTTGTCGAGGAGTGCTCCATCCTACGTGGTTGGCCAATCCTCGTAGTTGTATCAAGAAGGCTAACGGAAATGGAGGCTTTGTATCGACTTTACCGATGTCAATAAAGCTTGTCCCAAAGACCCATTTCCCTTGCCGCCAAGATCGACCAGATTGTTGACTCCACGGCCGGATGTGATTTGCTTTCATTTCTGGACGCATATTCAGGATATCATCAGATCTTCATGGCAGAAGAGGATGAGGAGAATACCGCATTCATCACCCCATGTGGCACATACTGTTTTGTACGGATGCCCTTCGGGTTAAAGAATGCCGGTTCAACATTTGCAAGAGTAGTCCATGACGCTTTTGAGCCGCAAATGCACAGAAATGTGGAAGCATACATGGATGACATAGTGGTCAAAAGCAAGGACAAAGAGACCCTGATTCAAGATTTAGACGAAACCTTTGCAAATCTGCACAAGATCAACCTCAAACTCAACCCCGAGAAGTGTGTGTTTGGAGTCCCTTCCGGCAAGCTTCTCGGGTTCTTCGTGTCTCAGCGGGGAATTGAAGCCAATCCCGACAAGATCAAGGCCATTGAGCAGATTGAAGCACCAAAGCGCCAAGGATGTACGAAGGCTTGCCGGCTATGCGTAGTCGCTTCTCAGCAGGTTTATCTCTAGATCTGCTGAGCGCGCCCTGCCATTCTTCAAAATTTTGAAGAAGGCAGGTCTGATGCAATGGACTCCGGAAGCGGAGGCTGCGCTGCAGGACTTGAAGAGATACCTGTCCTCCACTCCAACACTTGTCGCACCTAAGCCACAAGAGAAGTTGCTGTTATATATAGCGGCAACCAATCAAGTGGTTAGTGCTGCGTTAGTAGCGGAGAGGGAGGCGGATGATGAGCTAGCAACCATGGCAGGTGCATCCAGCGACAAGCAGGGGGCTTCACCGGCAAACTCTGGTCCCGACAAGGATGGATCTGCGCATACACATGAGAAGATACAGAAAAGAATGGTGGAGCGCCCAGTTTACTTTGTCAGTTCCCTTCTGCAGGAGGCTAGGTCAAGGTACTCTGGTGTGCAGAAATTGCTTTTCGGCCTCCTCATGGCCTCGAGAAAGCTACGCCATTACTTCCAGGCACATGAGATCACAGTTGTCACTCGCTTTCCGCTCAAGAGGATACTGCAAAATCCAGAAGCAACAGGCAGGATTGTCGAGTGGGCACTGGAATTGTCAAGCTTTGGCCTCAAGTTTGAGAGCACTTCAACTATCCAAAGTAGAGCATTGGCAGAGTTCATAGCAGAATGGACGCCAACACCAGATGAAGAAATTCCAGAAACAAGCATTCCCGTCAAGGAAGCAAGCAAAGAGTGGCTGATGTACTTTGATGGTTCCTTCTCGCTGCAAGGCACCGGTGTCAAGGCGTGCTACTTGTCGCACCCACCGTGAGAGCACCTCAAGTACGTAGTCCAGATGCACTTTCCCAAGGAGCAAGCAACAAACAATACTGCAGAGTATGAAGGTTTGCTTGCCGGTCTCAGGATCGCAGTAGACCTTGGGATCAAGAAGCTCATTGTTAGGGGTGACTCACAGCTTGTTATCCGCCAAGTGAACAAGAATTATCAGAGTCCGTTGATGGAAGCTTATGTTGATGAAGTAAGGAAGCTGGAAGAGCACTTTGACGGCCTACAGATGGAATATATTCCATGAGCTCAGAACGACATTGCTGATGGCCTGTCAAAGTGCGCCGCACTTAAGTTACCTGTGGAACCAGGGATTTTTGTGCTCAAGCTGACTCAACCGTCTATAACGCCATCAACTGGACAGAGCAAGAAGAGGAAGTTGATCTCTGGTGACTACTTTCCGGCAGAGCTTCCCGAAGCCGCCGCCAAGAAGGTCCCCAAGATCAACCTCAACAGTGCTGAGGGGCAATCTGCTCCGACAAGCCCCAGGGTTTGTTTTGTTGAAGCAGACGCTCCCGACAAGTTTTGCTCCGGCAAGCTTGCCGGGGAACGTCAAGCTCCGGCTGAGCCACAGGTTCTTGCCATGGAAGCTGATGTTCCCACAACAGCAGATGTGCCTTTAGTCCTTGTTGTCGAGCCGCAAGCTCCAGCATGGGCGCAACAGATTGTCCATTTCCTTCAGACAGGAGAACTTCCTGAAGAGCAAGAAGAAGCGGAAAGAGTAGCCCGCAATGAAAGTATGTACCATTTTGTCGACAAAGACACCGCATGTAAGAAGACTCAACGGTGTGAAATTGAAGTGTATTCACCGAAGACGGACAAAAGCTGTTGGCAGAGATACATGGAGGTATATGTGGTCACCACATTGGCGCCAGAGCACTTGCCGCAAAGCGTTCCGCAAGGTTTCTTTTGGCCGACCGCCTCCAGATGCAATCGCACAAGTAACCAAGTGTGAAGCGTGCTGGCCCATTCCAAGCAGATACACCAGCCAGCTCAAGCTCTCAGACGATCCCTTTATCCCGCCATTTTCGTCCGGGGGCTCGACATCTCGGCCCCTTTCCCCGAAGTTGTCGGGGCTTTGAGTACTTGTACGCTGTAATCGACAAGTTCACAAAGTGGCTGGAAGTGGAAGCGATGAGGAAGGTGACAGCGCATAGCCGTGATCAAGTTCTTCAGGTCGATTGTTTGCCGTTTCGGAATCCCTAATAGGATCATCACCGACAACGGCATGCAATTCACAAGCCGCACCTTCATGCAGTACGTCCAAGATCTTGGCGCCAAGGTCTGCTTCGCTTCTGTTGCTCATCCAAGAAGCAACGGTCAAGCGGAGAGGGCAAATGCTGAAGTGCTGCACGGGCTCAAGACCGTAACTTTCGACAGTGCTGCACAAGTGCGGAAGAAACTGGATTGAGGAGCTGCCGGTGGTTCTTTGGTCGATCAGACGACGCCAAATCGAGCCACCGCCGACACCTTTCGCTCTAGTCTATGGAGCAGAGGCAGTTCTCCCCACGGAACTCGTATATGGATCGCCTCGAGTGCTCGCTTATGATGAGCTTGAGCAAGAGCAGCTGCGACAAGATGACGCGCTGCTCCTTGAGGAAGATCGTCTTCAGGCTGTTGTACGAGCTGCTCGGTACCAGCAAGCTTTGCGCCGCTACCATAGCCGCAAAGTCAATGCCAGAAGTCTCGAGGAAGGCGACCTTGTTCTTTGGCGCGTTCAGTCCGCCAAGAATTCCAACAAGTTGACGCCGAAGTGGGAAGGCCCTTACCGGGTGAAACGAGTCACTAGGCCTGGCGTTGTCCTCCTAGAGACCGAAGATGGCATTCCGGTGAGCAACTCCTGGAACATTGAGCATCTTCGTAAGTTTTACCCATAGGGCGCGGTTGCCGGAACCTGTTCCGGCAACCACCTTTTGTACAAGTCTTGCCGCTGTTGCATGTAATACTGTGTACAAAGCCGGGCGCAGACCCCGTGCATAAGTAAAGCTAGCGTCCTTCACACACCTTGTCAATTTCATGCTTTTTACTCCTATTTTGCATGCGTTATCTAACACTTTGTGCAGCACCTACCCCTGGTAAGTAATAACGAGCCATAAGGCTCCTTATCATTATTTTCTCTTCTTTCTCTTTCTCGAAGAAAGGAGGGTTCCCTCGCACACAAGTTTGTCGGGGGGAAAGGAGAAGATAATGGTGTGGACCAAGCGTCGCTCAAGGATGTCTAGCCTTACCGGGAAGCAAACGACAGAAAAGCTAACTTGCCACCGGGAAGCAAACGACAGAAAAGCTAAGTTGCCAAAGTTTGAGCAATCAGTTTTAAAATTTTTTAAGTTATCTTCCTCGAACGACTGTACTTTGTATGGAAAACCTGTGCGCAGAGGAACCAACTCGTAGCTAGTTGCGCCCTTACTTTGTTTCGAGTCCGCTCAACAACTTAAGTGCACTGCGACTAGTTGCGACAAGGTTGCTTGTCGAAAACGGCACCACCAGCAAAGGCCGACGTCCCAAGACTCAGCGCTTATGGCTCAAAGTGCTACGACAAGTTCCCGAAAAGCGTAGGGCAAAAACATACAAAGGAAGGAATCAAGTAAAGGAAATAACATAGCAATTGATACCCAAAATAGAGTTATATTACAAGATAGCTTGCCACAACCCTAATGGATTGTTCCTATGACATGACCAGCAATGCAAGAGAAAGAGAAAGCAGGCGGCCTAATTCCACGCGATCGCCCTCAACCCTCTTGATTCCGCTCACCCTATCCACAATGGGTGCGACAAGGGTCTTGAGCGCCTCCACATCAGCATCCGGTGGCAGGGACTTGAGGATGTTGGTGAGGTTGAGGCCTGGGTTGCGGAAGGCCACCTTCATCAACACCTTCTGGAGAGCCCCCGCGCAGATCTGGCGCGACTCCTCGGCCAGCTGCTTTGGGACTTCTTCCCGGAGTCGCTGGAGGCCCTTCACCACGCCCTTGAAGAACAAGCTAAGCTTGGCGCTGGGTTGGAGGTGCTCGTCGGAGGAATATCCAAGATCCACCATCCCCACCTCCATCAGCTCCCTGTGGATGGCTGCAGCAGTATCCACTAGACCCTCGGTCCAGTGCTCCACGTTCTCCCTCAATGCACTCTGGGCGGCAACAAGACTTTCAAGACAGCCCCTCGTCGGCCTTGATCTTCTCCTTCAAGGCCGCCTCCTGCTCCTCGGGCGCCAGCCAAATACCGAGTCAAAGTAGTTAGCTTCAACTCAAGATCTGCATTGGAGTCCCTGGTGGCGCTGAGCTCCTTGCTCCTCTCGGCGAGACGGCCCTACAGCTCGCCAAGAGTGTAGGCGTCCTTCTCGCACTCGTGTTTGAGTGCAGCAAGCTCCTCGCCGCTCTTCTTGAGGCTGGCCTCCAACTGCGCCACCTTCGTCTCTAGCTCCTTCTTGGCGGCCTCGGCAGCTGCGGCAAGATCCTTTGCTTCCTTGAGAGCCCCGCCAAATGTTTGCTCGCGCATGGCAAGATCCTCCTCGTGGCTGTCAAGGTTAACCTTCCGCTGCGCCAACTCACCTTCTGCGCAGACTGACTTCTCGGGCAAGCCGCTGTTCCTTCCTCGGCTTCAGCCTTCTCGAGGATGAAGGCCTTGCGCTCCTTGGCGAAGTTGCTCGCTCGTCCGCCAAGGACCGGAGAGCTTCCTGGTTGCGGCCCCGGAGCTCCTCAGCGCGCTTCTCAATGTCTGCTCCCGCCTTTGCGACAAGCGCTTCCCGGGATTCCAGCTTGGCTTGTTGGGCGCGGTAGAGCGACAGCAACTTCCGCAGCAGCTGCTCCTCCTCAGGCTCGCCGCTGCTGCTTGGCGTCGGCTAGCGTCGGCCAGCCGGAGGCGAGCAGTTCTTCATCGAAGGTTTCTCCTTCGGCCGGCGCCCTGGAGCTCGACTCCCATGGGAGCTTGATGAAGACGCCATCGCCAGCCTTCAAATAAGCGCCGGGCTGGGGCTCTTCTGAGCCCGACGTTGCGGCAGCAGCGGAGGGATCGGCGGTCGGCGTAGCGCCTGGCGCTCCTGCGGCCTCAGGGCCGTCAGTGCGATCGCCAGACCCCTCGCCAGCTTCTGCGGCGGCAGCTTCGGCGGCCTCTTCGCCGGTGGGCTCGTCAGCGCCGGCTCCTTCTTCCATGGCGGCAGCTCCATCAGTGTCGCCGCGCACGTCCTCCTCGCCGGCGACCTCGGTCTCCATTGGCTCTATGGCGGATGGATGAAGAAAGTCAAGCAAATATTTAAAAACAAAATCAGAAAAAGAAGAACACAAGGGAAGCTCTTAGGCAAGAAGGTTACCTGCGCCGGGGGCTGCGGTCATGGTCTCCGCCGCCAAGGGATCGCTGGTGCCGTCCCTTGCCGGAGAGCTGCCCCTTGCCGGAGAAGTCCCCCTTGCCGGAGAATGCTCCCTTGCCGGGGAATCCACCCTTGGCGGCGTAGTCGAAGCAGAAGGAGGCTGCTCTGCTCCTACACAAATCAACAGTCAGATATCAGCAAGGAAAAAGCACCCATGCACGCCGAACAGCAAGAAGTAGACCATATACTTACGCTGGGGGCTGCGCTGGGGGCTGCTTTGGAGAAGAGTTGCCTCATCCGGGAAGGTGGTCTCGGACGCGCCTCCTGCTGTCGCAGTGGGTTCGTCCTCGATGACAACCACCGGGGTCTTAGCTCTCTTCGACATTCTCTGGGTCGGCGCCCTGAAAAGGAATGGATTCAGAGTAAAGCAAATCAGATACAAGACAAAGCAACAAATCGAAGAATTACAAGTACAACAAGGAATCTTACTCTTCTTCTTCCTCGTCGGAGCTGAGCGCGGAGAGGTCAAATTCTGGCCCGCCTCCAGTACGACGAGGCGGAGGAGTGGGCTCCCTTGGACGCTTGGCGGGAGCGGGACTGGTGGCCTGCGAGGGCCCCACTCCAGTCGCCGCAGCGGCGTGAGGTGCTCCCGCGGCAAAAGTGCTTGCCGCGGTAGAGCGCGTCGCTGCATCGCGTTCTGGGTCTGCCTCGCCGCCTGCCGCGTCTCCAGCCTTGCGAAGACGCCTTCTTGGTGGAGCTGGTGGCTCCGCCGTGGCAAGCTGCTTGGAGGCGGGGAGGATGCGCCCTCGGCGGGTTCGCTCGACTCGGCTTCAGGCTCGGCAAGCTCCTCCTCGCCGGCAAACTCCTTTCGCTCGACAAGGCTTGCCGCCTCGGCTGCCTCTGCCTCCTCCACAGTGAAGCCAAACTCGCCCGCGGCAGCGGCTGCTGCCGCCTCTTCCAGCCTGGTGGCAATGCGCTGCATCTCATCGTCTGTGGTGTCGTGGGTGAGGCCCCTCTGCTCGTTGGGGCGGACCGGCATTTCCACCAGATTGTCAAAGAACTGCCGCACGACGTCATCTGCCGGCTCTTGCCAAGTTGGGACAATTCCATGTGAGTAGCACGACGGCATCATTGCACGGATGCGGTCAAGCGCGGAATTGTTGCACAGCGGAACGACACCCCTCGGCAACCTAAACATCTCTGGATGATCAGGATCGGGCTTGAACAACTCTAAGAGCATCGCGTCAAGCTCCAAGACGGTGAAGTTGAAGTTGAGGCCCGGGCGCAGCCTCATGATATCTGATGCGTTACGAAATTCCTGTGCAGGTCTCCTTCTCTCCTGCAAGGGGCGCGGCGGCGAAGAAAGTCCGCGCCAACAAGTGCCTACGGTGAGTCCGGCAAGTCCGAGGTGAAGGATTCGGTGATCGCGATTCAAATTTGAAGGCCCTCCGGGGCCAGATTACTCCAATCATTGCCGCGCACTACTAGGGTTTGGCGCTGGGCGGTAAAGGGCTGCGGGTTCTCCTCGACAATCCAGCACCAATCTACCCTCCATTCCTCCCATTTTCTACGGAGCTCTCCCTCCAAATAGGCCTCCTTCTTGCCGACCCTGGAGATCCAAGCAATTCCTCCGGCAAGGGGCTCTCCTCTCTCAACACGGGGTAAAAAGAAGTGACGGAAAAGAGCTACATTTGGGTGGACTCCGACGAAGTTTTCGCAGAGATGTGCGAAAACTACCATGGTCAGAACGGCGTTGGGGGTGAAATCAAGGAGGCGGAACCCGTAGGTGTTCATGATGTCGCAAAAGAACTTCGAGAAAGGCGGCAGAGCCCGCAGAGAAGAAGAGCGCGAAGAAGGGATACCCCGTCGGGGCCAGTTCCGCAGCAGCGGCGGGGAGTACCTTCATGCGCGGATGCGCCCGCGTCTCCGTCGACCAGAAGAGGTAGTAGTTCTCCCTAAGCTCCCTCCGCAAGCCGCTGCGCCTCGGCCGACTTCACGGCCTTCCCCTTATCGGCTTTCGGGCCCATGGCGGAGGCGGTAGAGGAGGTCGACGGCGTTGATGATGCTGGTGACGATGGGGGGCGGAGCTCCGCTCTCTTCAGCATTGAGAAGAAGGGGGGAGCGGCGGTGGTTTTCTCGAGATTGGACAGCAACTGGCAAGGTGAGCGGCCTGCCCCTGTTTCCCCTGCTTATAAAGAGGGAGGGGGCGGACGTTCCGTTATTCCGAATAAAGAAACCCCCACGATCTCGCCCACAATCTCTCACACGACGCCACGTTCGATGCGTGCCGTTCGTGGGGGGCGTGGTGGGTCCGGGGTGAGTTATGGCGTGACCCGGGCCGCGTGTGCCCGTGCCCTGTTTTGGGCCTGGCCCAACAGCTCGGCACCGTGTGTGGCCAGGCCGGGGCTCTGTCGGTGTACTAGAGTAGGGGTACCCTAGTATCCCGAACTTGTGCACGGGCACTTGCAGTCCTCATGCGGCAAGGCTTACCGGGTGACCGCCAAGATCCTCCGTGGTTCCTTTGGAGCCATTCAAGAACAAAGTATTCAAGCCAAGGAGACGAGGCCCCGGCAAGAGGAGCTTGCCAGGAAGGCCACCCAAGGCACCTAGAAGACAAGGCCCCGGCAAGAGGAGCCTGCCGGGAAGGCCACCCAAGGCACATACAAGACAAGGCCCCGGCAAGAGGAGCTTGCCGGGAAGGCCCGGTGAGCGGCAAGCTTCCGGGCGCGACAAGACAACAACCGCGGCAAGGCGCTTGCCACGGCAGACCACCTCTCTGTACCTACGCTCCAGCACATCCACTGACGTGTCGCTCAGGACCTTTCAGCGCTGGCGTGACGCAGAGGTCAGGCAGCCACGGTGACGAGGGGGCAAGCAGCGCTGACAAGTTTGCCATCATGGCGAACGGTGGCGCCCCTGACGGTCCCTGTCTGCACTGTTAGGGTGACTAGATGGGCATTTAATGCCTTTGTCCCCTGCCATCAGGGTTAGGTATAGTACACTATACACTGTACAAGTAGGTGTACCAACCACTACTTTTCCATTTGTACCCTTGTCTACGTTGCCACCTGTCGGAGCCCCTTGAGCATATAAAAGGAGGCCCATGCGCAACGTAGAGGGGGTTGGTCGGTCAGTTCCCCCCACGCTCGGTCTCGTTAGCAGCTCGTGTGTACTGTAGCACCCAAGCGCTCCCGAGCAAGAACGCAATACACCTAGACATGCAGCAGTAGGAGTGTTATCTCTCCGGAGAGCTCCGAAGCTGGGTAAACCTCTCGCGTGCTTCGCCTCGATCTGCTCTTCGTGCGACCTCTGCTCCCCGCCAAACCGAAAGGGGCTCGGTCCGCCGGCCCCATAGGTGTTCGTGGGCCAGATCAGCTTGCCCCGACATCTTTGGCGCGCCAGGTAGAGGGCGTCGAGGTTGTGTGAACCTGATCCGGCGTCCACGCGAGCTAGATCTTCATCATCTTCATCAACATGCCACCGAAGAAGAAGGCTTCGGCGGCAGAAGCCCCGTCCGCGTCAAACCCACCGCCACTGGAGCAAACGGGTGGCGGGGTAGACGCCGGCGGAAGAATGGACGACGACGGGGGAGCTCACGGTGCTGCCAAGTCCAAGGACAAGGCTGCGCAGACCTCGGCGTCCGTACATGCACCGCGCCCGTCTCAGGAGACGCGAGACCGACAGCGTCATGGCATTCACAATGCCATACGCTCGTTGGACCAAGATCGAAATGGAGGATCTCGGTATGCTCAAGACCAGCATGCACGCCAACATGCTTTGGCGCTGCGCGAAAGATCGCCGGACGGGATATCGCTCCTTCTAACATAGTTAGAAGTCCGAGCATATCCCGCCTCGCGCCGCTTCGCCATCGCCACCCACCACTCCAGCAGAAGCTTTGGCGAGAGCTCAATCGCTCTGGATTACCCTCCAACGGCCGACAAGGTCGATTTAATGGAGGGCCACCATTCAGAGTCTCATCGGCCGCTTAACGGCGACGCCCGCGACAACCGAAAGTGCATCGCTGCCGCGGCAAGACTGCCAAACACGAGCCGGTGGCGACGAGACCGCTGGGGGTGCAACCACCATGCACTCTCCGCCCCGAGGGGGCAAGCAGCGCTGACAAGTTATCCATCGTGGCGAACGGTGGCGCCCCTGACGGTCCCTGTCTGCACTGTTAGGGCGACTAGATGGGCATTTAATGCCTTTGTCCCCTGCCGTCGTGGGGTTAGGTATAGTACATTATACCTTTGTACAAGTAGGTGTACCAACCACTACTTTTCCATTTGTACCCTTGTCTACGTTGCCACCTGTCGGAGCCCCTTGAGCATATAAAAGGAGGCCCATGCGCAACGTAGAGGGGTTGGTCGGTCAGTTCCCCCCACGCTTTCGGTCTCAAGTTAGCAGCTCGTGTGTCTTGTAGCACCCAAGCGCTCCCGAGCAAGAACGCAATACACCTAGACATGCAGCAGATGGGGAGTGTTATCTCTCGGAGAGCTCCGAAGCTGGGTAAACCTCTCGTGTGCTTCGCCTTGATCTGCTCTTCGTGCGACCTCCGCTCCCTGCCGAACCGAAAGGGGCTCGGTCCGCCGGCCCCATAGGTGTTCGTGGGCCAGATCAGCCTCCCCCGACACCAAGGTGCCTCAAAATCCCCACCGCCGTTTTTTTAGAAAACCCATTCGGTTTTCGTCGGTTTTTTTAGTTTCCATTTTTTTATTAGATCGGTTTATTTATTTTCGGTTCGGTTAAGTAGCGAGCGATCGCTCGTTCGTTCGTTTTTACGAACGTGTACGTCAGATTAGATCTAGTTAACGAACGTTCGTCCGTTAACCTGTTCGTCGTTTTTCTTTGTCTCGGATTTAATCCGCGATTTTTCTGATCGCGATCTCCGATCCGATTTTCGTTTTAGTATAACTTTTCGCTCGTTTATCGGAATCAGGCGATTCAAGCGCCTGGAATTTCATCTCGAAACCCTCTTTCCGAATAACCAACTTAAAAAAGTTTTTGCCTCTGTAAAATTTGACTTAGATCCAGATTAGTAAAACGGAGTTGTTTTCTTTCGCCGTTTGACTTCCGTTGCTTCGTTTGATTTGATTCTTCTTGCAAACCGGAGTTCTTAAGTTGAACTTTCTGGTTAGACCTTTTGTTTGAGTTTTACCCGTGTATTAGATGAGTACTTATTGTATGCTTGTTTATTTGTCTGCGATAGAATACCCGGAGTGCGTCGCCTGTTACTTCGAGTCTCTAGGTTTCGCGGATCATCAGCAAGGCAAGTAATACTTTGACCATACGTTTTCTACTACCCAGTTTTATTGCATTAGATCAATCCTCAAACATTGCATGATTAGGATCTAACTAAATTGTGGGATGGGAAGTAGATGAGGTAGTACCTATTACCTGTTTATTATCAAACCTTTGGGAGTTACTTCTACGTTTGCATATTATGCCATGCTATGCTAGTAGACGTGGATTGGGTGAGTGTATCCATGACAGATGTGAGATTGTTAATTAATGGTTTACTTAAGGTGGCAACTTAAACACACATCTATGTGGATTGAGGTACCTGGTTTCCAGGATTTGCCTGTTTTTTTGGACCGCCACCCAGGCTCAAAGGGATCATGAGATTATTCATGCTAGAAACTTCTGTGTGCAGCCACATGCTACTATGGGCTCTAGCATAGTTGTCTAAGTTGTGCAAACTTTTACGGATAGACTAGCAGATGTAGGGGTTGTAGGTTGGTACGGTCTACCCATACGTAAAGTGCAAGCGCTTCTGAAAAACTATGTCTCGGTCATCCGTTTCTCAAACACCATGTAGTGCGAGAAATCAAACGGAGGAGATCGAGTCTTGTGGGGAAAAGTGCACAAACCTCTGGAGAGTGTATAAACTAATCATGGTTAGCCGTGTCCCCGGTTATGGACATCTTGAGTATCTAGTACTTGGATATCATGTGAATCTCGTCATGTTACTCTAGTTAATATTGTTGGGTTGATAACAATTACTTTAATGGGATTGAGGATGCTGTCAACCATTCTCAATGTTTAACAACCACCATGATAGTTAAATAAAATTTATTCCTTTGTAGTAGGGAAAATTGGCTTTACGCAAAACTGTAACCATAGAGCTTTCTACCAGCCATATATGCATGTAGTATAATTATTTCCATTGTTATTCTCTATGTGTAACATTGCCAGCATATTCCATGTGCTGACCCGTTTTCGGGCTGCAACGTTTCATGTTGCAGAATTTTCAGACGACGAGTAAGGTGCTTAGGTCGTGGTTCTATACTCAGTGATGCCTTTGGAGTTGATGGACTCGCTTATTCTTCCAAGCCTTCCGCAGTTATCATTATTATATGGCCTTAAGCCATATTTATTTTATTAAGTTCTCTCTTGAGATATTCTATGTAATAGGTGTGTGATTGCTACTCTGTTATAAATCCTTCAAGTACTGTGTGGTGTCAGCATTACTGATCCAGGGATGACACTGAGCACAGAGATCAGACTGTTTGAGGTCTGGTCGCTAAAAAGATGGTATCAAAGCACACGCTGACTGTAGGACACGACCACTAAGTTAAAGCCCTAGATCACTACTCTCTTCTCATTTCTGACTCCTCATCTTTTCAACTCTTTTAGGATGACGGAAGCGAGGATCAAGTTCACCCAGCCGGATGAAGATACACCCTTTGGACGACACCTGAAGGAAGTCACTAAGTACCTGAACATAGGAATGCCAAGGTCCACCGTGACCTACAATTCCACTTTACCCAAAGAGGAGCGCTGGAAGATTCAAGCTCAAGTTCCCGGAAGGACGTTTGTGCCAGTCACGGAGCCCATAGAGTGTGTTTTTAATGCACCAACCTGGAGTCTGGGAAAGAGCATGGCAGCTCACATAACCATGGGACGCATTGGAGAAGTTTACCAAGATGACCTCAAGGATACTATCTACCAGATTTGCGGACGCCGAGATGAACAATGGGAGATAGTTAGCACTAAGAAGGATCTATCCATTGCAGCTTTCATCCAAGAGTTAAATCAACACATTCGACGCCAGGAGAACCAGATGTGCGCAGACATGATGGAGTTGAAGAAAGCAAAAGCCAAGATTATCGTACTAGAAAGAGAACTGAAGGCCACTCGCAAGGACTACATGGAGGAGATTGTAGCTCTAGTGAGACAAAATGACGATCTTAAGGAGAAGATTGAAGAGCTCATGGGGAATTCAGCACCCGGAGGAGAAGATGAAGATTGCACCTGTCCAGAGAACTACATCATCATCGACGACACCGATTCCGATCCTAGTGATGATGACTTCGAAGACGGAGCTGGAGCAGACATCATGGAGTCTTCATCGGAGCAGTTTTTCTAGTTGACCACCATAACAGTAGTAGAAATTTCCCCCATTAAAAATTAGTTTTAGTCCAAGCACTTTGTAACGATAGTTAGACCGTTGTTTGCCCTTGTTGAATTGATTGGAGTGATATTGTGTGCTTTTGTCACATGTGCATATGGGTTGTGTTTTCTCCCTAGACCTCATTCTATTCTTAACTCTCATCTTTTCTATAAACCCCTCAGATGCCTCCGAGACGCGACCCCGGATTTGTTTTCCCGCCAGAGATCACTCAGTTGATTCAGCAACAGAATGTCTTGATTCAAGCATTGGTACAGAACCAAGGCAACAACAACAACAACAACCACAACAACAACCCACCACAACCACCACCTGTTGACCATTTGACCTGTTTCTTAAGGCTGAATCCGCCGGTGTTTTTTCCAGTAGCACCGAGCCGATATTAGCAGATGATTGGCTCCGCAAGATAGGGAGGGAGTTGACCACTACAGGATGTACAGATGGGGAAAAGGTGAAATTTGCCGCACATCAGCTTGAAGGACCCGCAGCAGCATGGTGGGAGAAATTTATAGCCACTTATCCTGTAGACACTGTCACATGGGATCAGTTTCAGCAAGCTTCCCATACTACCCATGTTTCAGCAGGAGCTATGGCCATGAAGAAGCGTGAGTTTCGCAACTTGCGCCAAGGAGGACGGACAAGGCCAAGATGTGGATGACTTGTAAGTTAGCACGTTATGCCCCGGATGACGTTACTACAGATACAACTAAGGTGAGAAGTTTCTAGAAGGACTGAATGATGAGCTGAGCATGCAGTTGATGGTAGCCACTTTCAATAACTACCAGGAGTTAGTAGATCGTGCTCTTATGATTGAAGGGAAGCAGCAGCAGATTGACAATCGCAAGAGAAAGTATGGACAGAGGAAGTATAACTCTGGAGCTCAGCAGAAACTACGCTTTACCCTGAAGCCAGGAGGGCAATTTCAGCATACTCACGGAGGAGGTAGCTCGCACAATCATAATGGCACAAAGAATGGAAATGGGAATGGAGGAAGCAATGGACAAAACCGCACCAACCCGTCAACACCATCCAAGGTGGACCTGAGCCATATCACTTGTTTTAAGTGCCGTAAGACTGGGCATTATGCAAATGAATGTCCGTAAGCCCAAAATGGTAACGCAATGGAAGCTTAGGAAATAAGCCGAACCCTTTCAACAGGGGAGGTGAACCACGCTATCGTGGAGGAGGTTGAAGCTCACCAGACGCAAAGAATAGGTAAGTTTTTGGTTAAGACATTTACTGCAGTTGTTCTTTTTGATAATGGTGCATCGCATTCATACATATCAAGGGGATTTGTGGATAAGTATAAATTACCAACCCAAGCCCTTAGGTCACCCATGCTAGTAACCTCACCCGGAGCGGAATATATGTCAAGTATATGGTGCGATCATCGACCGCCATTAAGGATTGGAAACTACTTATTTCCCTCGGACCTAATAGTTTTGGAATCCCAAGGATTGGATGTGATATTAGGCATGGATTGGTTATCAAAGTACGGAGGGAATATTGATTACGCCAGTAAGTCGATTTTGCTTACTACCCCAGAAGGAAGGAGAATCAAGTATGTATCACGGCATGAGCCGAGGAGGGCACATGTAAATTCCTTATCAGGAGTTGTGCAGGAGGAAGTAAAAGTGGTAAGGGATTATCCGAACGTGTTTCCGGAAGAGTTGCCAGGCATGCCGCTGAACAGAGACATTGAGTTTCTAATTGAACTACTGCCTGGCACTGGGCCGATATCTAAGAGATCGTATAGGATGCCAGCCCAAGATTTGGAGGAAATTAAGAAGCAGATTAAGCAGTTACTGGATAAAGGTTTTATTCGCCCAAGTTCTTCGCCTTGGGGATCGCCAAGATTCTAGTGGAGAAAAAGGATGGATCATTAAGAATGGTTGTTGATTATCGAGGATTGAATGAAGTGACCATTAAGAACAAATACCCGTTGCCGATGATCAACGACATGTTTGACCAATTGCAAGGAGCTAAGGTATTTTCCAAGATCGATTTGCGATCAGGATACCATCAGTTGAAGATTCGGGAGCAGGATTGTCACGACCGGTTTTTCAATAAAAATATTTATTGAACAACTGACCTGTGAAGACCAATATGAGGAAAATCCTTCATACCGGTTGACAAAACTTTGATACAAGAAGCCAGTAGCATTACAATATTACAAGGGTCGGATCAAGATGCCCAACCAATTATTACAACCCGCCAATGATTAAACATAGTGGCGGATATGACTCAAAAGGTGTGGGGTGGAAATACTAACGACTCGAGCTATGAGTGGTTGGTGGAATAACACATGGGATGGTTAATAAGTCTACTGCGTTGGCGGCTCATCGGCCGAGGTGAGGCTCGATGAATTTATTTGGGTAGCGGAAGCGGATATATCACAATGATCGATCCAGGGTCGACGAGACAATCGGGATTCCTCTAGGCATTGGACTCTCTATCGAACTCTTCATCCATGAGATCGCCTTCGTCAGCATCTGGCCAAATCAACAAGCCAGGTGAGTACTGTGAAAGTACTCGCAAGAAAGTTCGGACAAAAGATATAACAAATGAATGCATGAATGAAACATGGTTAATCTCAACATTTCTCAATTAAAGCAGCATAGCAAAAATAACAAAGAAGGGAATCGGCGGTAGTCCACTCAAAAAGCCATAGAAGATAAACTCAAAACCTATCGGGTGTCTGAAGCGACGCCTCGAAGGGTGAAGAAATAAGCAAAACATGCCACGCAAGCGGCCGAGCGACACCTCATAAAGGGCTTATATTGAAAATAAAGATTCATGCGTGCATGATGGACGCTTGAGCGACATCACGTAAAGGGCTTATAATGAAAATAAATAATAATAATGCCGCAGTCGGACGTCTAAGCGACATCACAGAAAGGGCTTATAATGAAAATAGATAACAACAATGCCGCAGTCGGACGTCTGAGCGACATCACATAAAGGGCTTATAATGAAAATAGATAACAACAATGCCGCAGTCGGACGTCTGAGCGACATCACATAAAGGGCTTATAATGAAAATAGATAACAACAATGCCGCAGTCGGACGTCTGAGCGACATCACAGAAAGGGCTTATAATGAAAATAAATAACAACAATGCCGCAGTCGGACGTCTGAGCGACATCACAGAAAGGGCTTTAAATGAAAATAAATAACAACAATGTCATGATCGGACGTCTGAGCGACATCACAGAAAGGGCTTATAATGAAAATGGATAACAACAATGCCGCAGTCGGACGTCTGAGCGACATCACAGAAAGGGCTTATAATGAAAATGGATAACAACAATGCTGCAGTCGGACGTCTGAGCGACATCACAGAAAGGGCCTTCATCACATAGATATAGCACTCATAATAAATATTCAACACATGAATATAAACGGGTTAGTACATCCACAGGAATAAACATTTAACCGGACTTAGTACTCATGTGAATCACCAGAGTATCTGTCACCAAAACTGACACTTGTCGGGATAAGATAATACGTAACTTGGACATGGATAAGATGATTCGAGGAATTTGGACTCTGCAGAGTTTGTACTAAAATTACTCACAGCCAACGGATTTCCGTAGTCCTAAAAGACTAGTTCCGTTTATGGTATTTCGGAAGAAACACAGCTAACGAGTACACACCCATCATACCTCACGAATGCCAGGAATCACCCTAGACATCGTCCGAGAAAACTTTTGAGACGGGGAGATCACAATCTTGAATAGCATGGGATCAAATTTATATTCGCGCGCTCTAAGGGTGCCCCTCTCGGTCCCAACCGAAACACCCATGCCCCCGACCGGATGACTGGCTTTAATCCAGGGCCATGGAACCATCATCACGGCCTCTCCATTTGGTGTGTACCAGAAAGCGGTTTGCAACTTACTAAGCCATATCCCTTGCAGAAAACATGTGGTAGTACGGAAGGGAAATGGATGGAAACCAAGCGGTAATGCAGGTTCACACTGAAGTCAAAATGGTGTGGCATAAGACTGGCATGCTACGACACTGCCATCTTGCCCATCCTCATGCCAACACATGGCCATGCACATACACATCCATCACGTATGGATTATCGAACTCACTTGCCTCAACTTGCATGAAAAATAACCTTCATCGGTATGCTCACAAACTTGCCATGAAACTACTTAATGCAAACTTGCAGAACACTCATCATATCAAATGTTCAAACATGCTTGCCTGGTTTAGAGTAGTCGGGGTCTAGCTCGGTGAAGTTCGCGGTTCCGTCACCTCCTCCGGAACCTACGGTATAGCGAAAAGGCATACTAACGTGAAAACCAACGCGTGCATAAAAGTTGTTCCAAAAATTTTCCAAATAAATCCCATAAAAAACTAGACAAAATTATAAGACTGTCAGAAAAAGAATCACTCAAAAATCACTTTTTATTAAAGAGTTATAAGGGTTTCTGTCCAGGGACTCATCTGTAATGTAATAGAAACGCGCAAGACCACATGGAAAACGTACTCTGCCCGAAGGGGCCAACGGAAAACGGTTCGCGGGAAAAGAAAGAGAGGCTGACATGGGGGGGTCCACATGTCAGGTTTAAAAGACCTCGCCGGCGCCCGAAGGCTGCGGTGGTCGCCGCGCCGAGCCACGGGCGAGTCGGGGAGTTCGGAGTGTACCAAGAGTATCGCCTTGTCCTTCCGTCGGTGGGTGGTGGACTTGGGCGTCGGGAACACCACGCCGACGCGACACTTTCTCCGGCGGACGGGGCTCGGCGATGGTGGATCTCGCCAAGGAGGGCTGCAAGAATCGAATTGAGGTGGGGTTAGAGCACTAGGTGTAAGAGGAGGTCATGGACGAGGTTTGAGCGCCGGAGATGTCCTCACCGCAGTGAATCAAGCTGGTGGCCGAGGCGGATCGGGGCGGCCGGAGTTGGGGGAGGAGACCTCCTCGAGGTCCTCCCAGTGGCTAGGCAGGGTCTTGGTGAAGTGCAGGGGTGGTGTGTGCACGAGAGCGAGCTCGGGGCTCCTTTTTATAGGCGATCCGAGGCGGTGGCCATGAATGGACTTCTCCGGTGATGGTTACGGTGGCGCAGAGCTTGGTCGGGGAGGTTTAGGGAGTGGGGCGTCAGCGTGGAGTTCCACTGGTGCCGTTTTGACGCTAAACCAGCTTGGATTAGGAGCCCTGGGTGGATTCGACGGAACGGGGCGGCGCGGGTCCGTCGGTGGCAGAGAGCACGCTCTGTGCGTGCCGTGCCACGGCGACTGTGCTGCATGCGCGTGCTGGCGAGGAAGTGGCCACGCGGAGCCACCAGATGGATTGGGCGGCGCCGAACGGCGTTACGCCACCGCTCGCTTCCCGGTCGACCGCTACGGTGGTTCGGCCACCGCGAAGACACGCCTTAGGGCGGGCTGTGGCGCCACCGACGCCAGAACACGCCAAGCATGCGTGTGAGGATCCGGACAGGCACGCTTAGGTCGTGGAGCAACGTGCCAAAGGCACTGTGAACATGTGACTGAATTAATCGACGAAGATTGACACCGAAACTCTGAACTTTCTGAACTTAGCGAAGATGCATGTAAACAAAGGTGCATGCAAGGTGTTCGACAGAATGGTTTTGGCACGTGGGAAATTTTTCTTGAGCTGATCTTTGGTGTGGTGGTCTCTCATTGCATCTGAGGGTTTCCTGAATTTTGGTAGTATTTTTGGAGAAGGGTATATATGAATTTCACCAAATTTGGCAAATCTGGTCCAAACTTGCAAAGGAGTGAAATTTGAAATATTTGAAAAGGAGAAGAGTGGATCAAGATGGTTACGGGTTGTGGGTACCAAGGACTATCCAAGGGAGTTGGTTTGAGGTCAAAACTCAAAAGCATTAGGGTACTTGCTTTGCAAATCACTTAGGCTCAAAAGAAAAGACAGAATTATTTTGGGAGAGGAAATAATTGGAATAGAGTCCAAAAATGGATTTTACTAGTTTGGACAGAGTGTTTGAGTTGAACCAAAGTGGAAGGAGGGTTTTGGGAGAAATTTACCACAAGAGGCATGGTAAAATCAAGGATGAATCAAGACCAAAGAATAACCCAAAACCAAAAAGGTTTCTTTTTAGAAGAAAATAAATCCAAGAAATGCTTTTTGAGAAGAAAACTCAGAAGAGAGGTTTTTTTTAAGATGGGTTTAAATGACCTTCTTCAAACCAAGCAAGGGTTTTGCTGAAAACAAAACCAACAAAAATTTTTGGAGTGTCACAGCACCTACCCCCTTAGGAAAAATCTCGTCCCCGAGATTCCAGTTGATTTTCAAATAATTGTGGCTCTTCTCGAAGGAAATCCTCTCTTTCCCAAGTGGCTTCATTTTCGGTGTGGTTGCTCCACTGAACTTTGAAGAACTTGGTGGTTTTCTGTCGGGTTCTCCTTTCTGACTCTTCCAAGATTTTTATCGGATGCTCCCGATATGTGAGATCTGGTTGCACGTCAATGTTTTTATGGGGTACTTGTTTCTCTGGGTTGCTTATGCACTTCCTCAATTGGGAGACGTGGAAAATGTCGTGGATGTCGGATAATTCTTCGGGTAAGTCTAGCTGGTAGGCCACCGTGCCTCTTCGTGCTACTATGCAGAAAGGCCCGATGAATCTCGGTGCTAGTTTTCCTTTAATCTTGAATCAGTGCAGGCCTCTCATGGGTGATACTCGTAGGTACACAAATTCACCGGGTTCAAAATGGACCCTACGATGCTTCTGATCGTAATAACTCTTTTATCGACTTTGGGCTGTCTTGAGCCGGTCCTTAATTTCCTTGACTTTATCTTCAGCCTCCTTGAGCAGGTCTGGGCCGAAGATATGACTGTCTCCGGTTTCCGACCAATTTAGCGGGGTACGACATCTTCGTCCGTACAGAGCTTCAAATGGTGCCATTTGCAGGCTGGACTGATAGCTGTTGTTATGTGCGAATTCTGCGTATGGTAAGCTCTCCTAGTACAATCCGGAGATGTTCAGCGTGTTCTTCTGGTGTTTTGGAGTATACCAGAATATCATCGATAAATACGACAACAAACTTATCCATAAACTTCATGAATACTTTGTTCATGAGGTGAACAAAATATGCGGGGGCGTTTGTCAGTCCGAATGGCATTACGGTGAACTCGTACAATCCGTATCTGGAGGTGAAGGCGGTCTTGGGAATATCCTCGGTTCGTACTTTCAGTTGATGATATCCCGATCTTAAGTCAACCTTTGAGAATACCTTGGCCTTAGCGAGTTGATCGAATAAATCATTTATTCAAGGCATCGGATATTTGTTCTTGATTGTGACCATGTTTAGCGCTCGATAGTCTATGCACAATCTCAGTGTTCCATCCTTCTTTTTGGCGAATAAAATTGGTGAACCCCATGGTGAGGAACTGGCTCGTATGTACCCTTTTTCCAACAGTTCCTTTATTTGCTTCTTCAGTTCCACCAATTCGGATGGTGCCATTCTGTAGGGTTTCTTGTATATGGGAGCGGTTCCGGGTGCTAGATCAATGCTGAATTCTATCTCTCAATCTGGTGGCATGCCTGGTAGTTCTTCGGGGAATACGTCTGGAAATTCACACACTACTGGAACTTTGCTCAATTCAGAAATATCCACCTTGTTTAATCTCGGCTGCCTGGATATTCTTCTTTCCTTGGCTGAAACTTTTATGGTCTTCCCGTGGTGATGGGTGAGAATTACAGTCCTGTTGAAGCACTCAATAAAACCTTTGTTGGTGGTTAACCAATCCATCCCTAAGATGACATCCAGTTCTTTATTTTCCAATACGATAAGATTTGTGTGAAACTCCAACCCTTCAAACTCGATAACCACACCCTGGCAATAATTCTGGGTAACTTGCTTAATTCCAGGGGACTTGATGATCATAGATTTTCCCAAGGGAAACATCGAAAAATTATTTTGCAAAGCAAAACTCTTCGAAACGAACGAGTGAGAAGCTCTAGAATCAAACAAAACCATGGCAGGTATTGTGTTGATGTGAAACGCATCGAGTGCGATATCCGGGGCATTTTGTGCTTCCTCTTTGGTCACGTGGTTCAAATGACCCTTCCGTGGTTGTTATTTGGGTTGAAATTGTTGCGCTTTGGTGCCAATTATTGCTTCCGTTGTTCGGCTTTGGGGTCGAGTTCCTTGGCTTGGGGCACTGCTTGGCGTGGTGTCCTTCTTCTCCACAAGTGTAATGTAACGCCTGGGTGGTATGTGAACTCCTTGTCCCTTGCATGGAAATTCTTGATTGGGCGTGAGATGCTTGTCGTGGGTTTGGGTGTCCAGTTCTTCTGAACATCTGTCTTGTTGCGGTGGTTGCGGGTGTGTTTAATCTGGTCCCTCTTCCGCTTACGGAAATCTTCTAAGCTGCGTCTCTCATTTTCCAATGTAATGGCCTTATCCACCAGCGTCTTAAAATCTGGAAATGTGTGTACGACCAATTGACATTTAAGCGCGGGTGTCAGACCGTCTAGGAATTTCTCCATCTTTTGGTTTTCTGACATACGCTCCTCGTTGGCGTGAAGCGAGATAGCGAGGTAAACCGACTGTTGTATTCGACACTTGTCATTGTCCTTTGCTTGAGGTCATCAAATTCTCTCTTTTTGATCTTCATAAGGCTCTTAGGAATATGTGCCCCACGAAAACTTTCTTTAAATTCTTCCCATGATATATTATTTTCGTTGGGGTGCATGTGCAGGAAATTTTCCCACCACGATTCGGCTGCTCTAGTGAGATAATGCGGAGCATAAAGTACCTTCTCAAGGTCTGAACACTGGGCGATAATTAATTTTCTCTCCATGTCTCGAAGCCAGCCCTCGGCTTCTAGAGGTTTGTCAGTGTGAGAAAATGTTTGGGGACGCTGGCGTCTGTAGCTCAGATAACTTGGGTTGTCAGCTGATACGGTCCGCGGTGATTTCCATATTAATGACTTGGTTCAAGATTTCTGATGTTGCCGCTGACTTTGCTCATAAAGACGGCACATTTGGGAAAGTGTCGTTTCACCGTCTCTGTTGATTTGTCTCGTCTCGAGTGAAATTGTTGCACAGGGTGTGTCATAATTTTCCTCTGTCGGAGTTGGCATGGAGCGTGTCCAAGGACGAGACATAGTTCACTCTGGGGATATATTTTGGAACACTCATAAGAAAAGAAATTGAGCCGCAAAAATCAATAAATTCAAGAAGATGCGAAAAGTTGCAAATGCTCCAAGATTTTTCAAGAGAAAAATACGTTTGTGCACGGAGAATGACTGTTCATTACATATCTTACATGCAAGCAGTAATTATACAATACATCACTCAGGATATGCGTACATAAATCCTGACATGTTATTTAGTCTAGTGCACTCCTCCGGATCCTACATGATGCACAAACAGACTACTTCTCACAGCCTATTTACATATAAACATATCGCACAATTAAGATACATCGCCTGGCGGCTAAGCGCACTTAGTCGGAGATGGTAAGGATTTCCCTTGGCCTGCCAAGGGTGAGGCGTAGAGAGGCTGGGGACTCAACCTCCTCCTCGGAGATAGGCTCCAGGCGATAGGTGCTACGCGGAGTTGGTGGAGCAGGTGCCCTGTGCGGGAGAACACGAATCTGAGCGGGCACGAGGGGTGGTGCAGAACGAACCGGAGTAGGCGCAATGACGTGGTTGAATTCCTCCGTGGTAGGCAGGCGACGAGTAGCGGTGCGAGCACTAGGAGCGAACGATGCTGATGATGAGACGAAAGTCAGTGGTGGTGCAGCACGCAGGAGTTCCCTCCTGTTGGCGGTACAGCCATGGACTGAGTTCATGCGGGCAGCTACAAAATCGTCCACCAGGTTGTCGAAGGCTGCCTCCAAAGCCCGAAGATACTCGATGAGCATCTCAAAAGCTTCATCCCGTTCTCCTCTCGGGGCAAGAGAACGCGAGTGGCAAGTGTATGGCACGTGACATGGCAGGTAGCGGTAGCGACGAAGTCTTCATCGAAGTCAGGATATCCCTGAGACGGGCTATCGCTTCACGGGCTGCCATCTGTAGCGCGTGCTTCTCTGTGGGCATGGCTCTCCCCACGAACCGGTAACGCTCAACTCGTCCTCTCTTGAATTCCACCGCAGCTTGGTGCATGGTTAGACGGTCATTGACCTTGTGCTGAGAGAGAGAGAAGACTGGGCGCTATCCGCCCCATCGCGACTTGGACGATGAAGGAGAGAAGCTTGACAAACCCATCGGGCATGTTGGCGAACATCTGCGACTCGAAGTCGTTGCAGGCCATCTACAAAAGTAGGCAAAAATCCTGAGGAGTCAAAACATAAATTTTATGCTGACTGTCAAACATTGACTACATTTGTAAAAAAAAAATAGCTCTAGTATGCTAATAATCGATTAGCGATCGTACCTAGTGGCTTCCTACAGTCAGCCTGGCTCTGGTACCAAGCTGGTCACGACCGGTTTTTCAATAAAAAAATTTATTGAACAACCGACCTGTGAAGACCAATATGAGGAAAATCCTTCATACCGGTTGACAAAACTTTGATACAAGAAGCCAGTAGCATTACAATATTACAAGGGGTTGGACTTAAGATGCCCAACCAATTATTACAACCCGCCAATGATTAAACATAGTGGCGGATATGACTCAAGGGTGTGGGGTGGAAATACTACTGACTCGAGCTATGAGTGGTTGGTGGAACAACACATCGGGATGGTTAATAAGTCTACTGCGTTGGCGGCTCATCGAGCGTCGAGGTGAGGCTCGATGAATTTATTTGGGTAGCGGAAGCGGATATATCACAATGACTGATCCAGGGGTCGCACGAGACTGACTGGGATTCCTCTAGGCGTCGGACTCGCTATCGAACTCTTCATCCATGAAATCGCCTTCGTCAGCATCTGGCCAAATCAACAAGCCGGGTGAGTACTATGAAAGTACTCGCAAGACAGTTCGGACAAAAGATATAACAAATGAATGCATGAATGCAACATGGTTAATATCAACATTTCTCAATTAAAGCAGCATAGCAAAAATAACCAAGAAGGGAATCGGCGGTAGTCCGCTCAAAAACCCATAGAAGATAATCTCAAAACCGATCGGGTGTCTGAAGCGACGCCTCGAAGGGTGAAGAAATAAGCAAAACATGCCACAGTCGAGCGTCTGAGCGACACCTCATAGAGGGCTTATATTGAAAATAAAGATACATGCGTGCCGCAGTCGGACGTCTGAGCGACATCACAGAAAGGGCTTATAATGAAAATAAATAATAATAATGTCATGATCGGACGTCTAAGCGACATCACGTAAAGGGCTTATAATGAAAATAGATAACAACAATGTCAGCAATCGGACGCCCGAGCGACATCACATAAAGGGCTTATAATGAAAATAGATAACAACAATGCCGCGATCGGACGTCGAGCGACATCACATAAAGGGCTTATAATGAAAATAGATAACAACAATGCCGCGATCGGACGTCTGAGCGACATCACGTAAAGGGCTTATAATGAAAATAAATAACAACAATGTCAGCGATCGGACGTCTGAGCGACATCACAGAAAGGGCTTATAATGAAAATAAATAACAACAATGCCGCAGTCGGACGTCTGAGCGACATCACAGAAAGGGCTTATAATGAAAATGGATAACAACAATGCCGCAGTCGGATGTCTGAGTGACATCACAGAAAGGGCTTATAATGAAAATGGATAACAACAATGCCGCAGTTGGACGTCTGAGCGACATCACAGAAAGGTCTTTCATCACATAGATATAGCACTCATAATAGATATTCAACACATGAATATAAACGGGTTAGTCCTTCCACAGGAATAAACATTTAACCGGACTTAGTACTCATGTGAATCACCGGAGTATCTGTCACCAAAACTGACACTTGTCAGGATAATATAATACAGAACATGGACATGGATAAGATGATTCGAGGAATGTGGACTCTGCAGAGTTTGTACTAAAATTACTCACAGCCAATGGATTTCCGTAGTCCTGAAAGACTAGTTCCGTTTATGGTATTTTGGAAGAAATGCAGCTAACGAGTACACACCCATCATACCTCACGAATGCCAGGAATCACCCTAGACATCGTCCGATAAAAACTTTTGAGACGGGGAGATCACAATCTCGAATAGCATGGGATCAAATTTATATTCAAGGCGCTCTAAGGGTGCCCCTCTCGGTCCCAACCGGAAACACCCATGCCCTCGACCGGATGACTGGCTTTAATCCAGGGCCATGGAACCATCATCACGGCCTCTCCATTTGGTGTGTACCAGGAAAGCGGTTTGCAGCTTACTAAGCCATATCCCTTGCGGAAAACATGTGGTAGTACGGGAAGGGAAATGGATGGAAACCGAATAAATGCAGGTTGACACTGAAGTCAAAATGGTCTGGCATAAGACTGGCATGCTACGACACTGCCATCTTGCCCATCCTCATTCCAACACATGGCCATGCACATACACATCCATCACGTATGGATTATCGAACTCACTTGCCTCAACTTGCATGAAAAATAACCTTCATCGGTATGCTCACAAACTTGCCATGAAACTACTTAATGCAAACTTGCCAGAACACTCATCATATCAAATGTTCAAACATGCTTGCCTGGTTTAGAGTAGTATGGGTCTAGAACTGAGAAGTTCGCGTTTCCATCACCTCCTCCGGAACCTACGGTATAGCGAAAAAGGCATACTAACGTGAAAACCAACGCGTGCATAAAAGTTGTTCCAAAAATTTTCCAAATAAATCCCATAAAAACTAGACAAAATTATAAGACTGTCAGAAAAAGAATCACTCAAAAATCACTTTTATTAAAGAGTTATAAGGGTTTCTGTCCGAGGACTCATCCTCGTAATGAAACAGAAAAGTTCCAGGGGTTTAACTAAGAAAACAGAAGACGGTTCGAATAGAAACGCGCAAGCCCACATGGAAAACGTACTCTGCCCGAAGGCGCCAACGGAAAACGGTTCGCGGGAAAAGAAAGAGAGGCTGACATGGGGGGTCCACATGTCAGGTTTAAAAGACCTCGCCGGCGCCCGAAGGCTGCGGTGGTCGCCGGCGTCGAACCACGGCGAGTCAGGGAGATCGGAGTGTACCAAGAGTATCAGCGTGTCCTTCCGCGTCGGTGGGTGGTGGACTTGGGCATCGGGGAACACCACATCGACGGCGACACTTTCTCCGGCGGACGGCGGCTCGGGCGATGGTGGATCTCGCCGAGGAGGGCTGCAAGAATCGAATTGAGGTGGGGGTTAGAGCACTAGGTGTAAGAGGAGGCTGCGGACGAGGTTTGAGCACCGGAGATGTCCTCACCGCAGTGAATCAAGCTGGTGGCCGAGGCGGATTGGGGCGGCCGGAGTTGGGGGAGGATACCTCCTCGAGGTCCTCCCAGTGGCTAGGCAGGGTCTTGGTGAAGTGCAGGGGTGGTGTGTGCACGAGAGCGAGCTCGGGGCTCCATTTTATAGGCGATCCGAGGCGGTGGTCGTGAACGGACTTCTCCGTGATGGTTCTGATGGCGCAGAGCTTGGTCGGGAGGTTTAGGAGTGGGGCGTCGGCGTGGAGTTCCACTGGTGCCATTTTGACGCTTAAACCAGCTTGGATTAGGAGCCTGGTGGATTCGACGGAACGGGCGGTGGTCCGTGGCGGCAGAGAGCATGCTCAGGCGTGCCGTGCCATGGCGATCGTATGCTGCATGCGTCTTTGGCGAGAAGTGGCCACGCTGAGCCACCAGATGGATTGGCGGCGCCCGAACGGCGTTACGCCGCCGTTCGCTGCGGTCGGCCGCTACGGTGGTTCGCCACCGCAAGACACGCCGCAAGCGGGCTGTGGCGCCACCGACGCCAGGAACACGCCAAGCATGCGTGTGAGGATCCGGACAGGCACGCTAGGTCGTGAGCAACGTGCCAAAGGCACTGTGAACATGTGACTGAATTAACTGACGAAGATTGACACTGAAACTCTGAACTTTCTGAATTTAACTGAAGATGCACAGAAACAGTGCATGCAAGGTGTTCGACAGAATGGTTTTGGCACGTGGGAAATTTTTCTTGAGCTGATCTTTGGTGTGGTGGTCTCTCATTGCATCTGAGGGCTGCCTGAATTTTGGTAGAATTTTTGGAGAAGGGTAGATATGAATTTCACCAAATTTGGCAAATCTGGTCCAAACTTGAAGTGAGTGAAATTTGAAATATTTGAGAAGGAGAAGAGTGGATCAAGATGGTTCTGGGTTGTGGGTACCAAGGACTATCCAAGGGAGTTGGTTTGAGGTCAAAACTCAAAAGCATTAGGGTACTTGCTTTGCAAATCACTTAGGCTCAAAAGAAAAGACAGAACTATTTTGGGAGAGGAAATAATTGGAATAGAGTCCAAAAATGGATTTTACTAGTTTGGACAGAGTGTTTGAGTTGAACCAAAGTGGAAGGAGGGTTTTGGGAGAAATTTACCACAAGAGGCATGGTAAAATCAAGGATGGATCAAAACCAAAGAATAACCCAAAACGAAAAAGGTTTCTTTTTAGAAGAAAATAAATCCAAGAAATGCTTTTTGAGAAGAAAACTCAGAAGAGAGGTTTTTTTTTAAGATGGGTTTAAATGACCTTCTTCAAACCAAGCAAGGTTTTTGCTGAAAACAAAACCAACAAATTTTTTTGGAGTGTCACAAGGATATACCTAAGACGGCTTTTACGACCAGGTATGGGCTGTATGAGTATACCGTTATGTCATTTGGTCTGACTAATGCCCCAGCCTATTTTATGGACATGATGAACAAGGTGTTAATGGAGTTTTTGGATAAGTTCGTCGTGGTATTCATTGACGATATTTTGGTCTACTCAAAGAATGAAGAAGAACATAAGGAGCACTTGCGTTTGGTACTCGAGAAGCTCAGAGAACATCAATTGTATGCCAAGTTCAACAAGTGTGAGTTTTGGTTGAAGGAAGTTGGATTTCTCGGACATGTTATATTCGGAGAAGGTATAGCAGTAGACCCCACTAAAGTTGCCACGGTGACAAACTGGGAAGCGCCAACAACAGTTGGAGAGATCCGGAGTTTCCTTGGACTCGCATGATACTACCGGAGATTCATTGAGAAATTCTCGAAGATTGCAAAGCCTATGACAGAATTATTGAAGAAGGATACCAAGTTCATATGGATTGAGGAGTGTGAGGCTAGTTTCCAAGAGTTGAAGAAGTGTTTGGTTACCTCACCAGTATTAATCCTGCCAGATCAAAGCAAGGATTACAAAGTTTATTGTGACGCTTCACGTCGAGGACTTGGAGCAGTGCTTATGCAGGAGGGAAGATGTAACGCCCCAGATTCGATGCGCCAGGTGTCTGCCAGTTATTCGCCGTCGTTGCCATGTCATGTGCTTGCGTGTTGCACTTTGCCATGTCATCATCTGCATTTTATATCATGTCATCATGTGCATTTCATTTTGCATACATGTTCGTCTCATGCATCCGAGCATTTTCCCCGTTGTCCGTTTTGCAATCCGGCACTCCTATGTCTCCCGGCGCCCCTTTTACCTCTTTTCGTGTGCGGGTGTTAAATGCGCTCGGAATGGGTTGCAACTTGGCATGCGGTCTTATTATAGTGTAGACAGAGCGCCTGTCAAGTTTCGTCGCATTCGGAGTCCATTTGATAGCCCAACCAGAACCTACCGCATAATATAGCGGTGTATTCGCTTGGACGTTTCGGTCTCGGAGCGATACCACCGGCCTCACTTCTCTTCTCTCCTCTCAGCCCGAGGCCTCTCTACACAGCCCACCAACCCCTCACCTAGTCCCTCACCGCTCCGGAGCCGCCCGATGGTGATCGTATGGTCCGAAACGTTCTCAAACCCCCCTAACCCTAACAAATGTGCTATAAATGGACGCCCCTTGTCCATTTTGGGCAGCCTAACCCCCCTCCACCTACCTCTAGCCTTCCCCTCCTCAGATTCCGCGCCCCAATCATCAGCCGCCGCCTTCTCCTTGATTTCTGGCGCTAACCACAGCCTCGCCGCCACTTGGCGCCGCCGCCAGCGCCCTACGGCCAATCAGGCAGCGCCACATCGCTCCTTTTCCACCCCGCAGCCAACCAGGGCTGGCCACGTGCCCCCTGCTCCTCCCCGCCGCCGCAGGCCCTCCCGGCCCGTGCGAGGCCCGCTGAGCCCGATCTGGGCCGAGGAGCCCGCCGCCCGCACCTCGGCGCCCGGCGCCGCCGCCCGACGACGGTCTCGCCGCCCGTTCCCCGCCGCCGTGCACGGACCGCCGCCCGTCTCCACCCGGGCGGCCGGCTCCGACCCGCCGCCCGAGCGGCGCCTCGCCGCCCTCTCCCTCCTCCCCGTCGCCTTTCTCCTCCTCCCTCTAACCCCTCTCTGCTCCCAGGGATCCGCCGCCGCCCGTGGAGCTTGCCGCCGCCGCCGCCTTCACCGGATCCGGCCAGGAACCACCGAATCCGGTTACCCCCGCGCCGATCTACCCGTCCCCAGCCTCCTCCGACCTCCTCCGTCACCGGCGAGCTCGCCTCGCGCCTCCAACCGCCGCCGGCCGGCGTTGACCCGCCGCTGGGACGGCCTCGTCCCAGATCCCCGAGGACCCCCGACCCAAACGTCCGGATCCGTCCCGCACCGCGCCGTCCCGGATCACTCCGTCCCAGGTTGACTTTCCCCGAAATTGTTGCATATTTTATTGCATTTTCATCGCATCATAACTCTCTGCATATAGCTCTGTTTCGTGCCTGTAATATGTCAAATTGTTCATATCGAAGTTTAGATCATTTTATCTCATTGCATCATTTTCATTTGAGCTCATCTTGATGCCCGAAATGCTTTTGGAAGAGGACTATGTGATGTTAGTTTCTGTTTCCTAACAGAACTTGCACTTTTGTCATTTTTGCCATGATTGATGTGTGCATCCTATGGATTTGAGTCCTACATGTGTTTTGTAATATGCCATGCCGTCTTTCCAGGGGTGTATGCCATGTATTTTTGTGATCTATGTGGTGACTAGCACAAGCATGCAAACTAGGCTTCATGATGTTGCTGATTTTAGCCCTGTTTTGCTGATATTTTTATGCCATGTTAACTTGATGCTACCGAGAGTTCCATGCTTATTTTGAGATACTTCAGTAAGGATGTTTTGTTCTACATGTCTTGCTATATCCATCCATGCCCTTGTTTGAAATTATGGAGTGCCATAGCTTGATTCAATCGAGCTCTACTTTTGCTATAAAATGTTTCCTGGCAGGTTGTTTACATGTTATTCAATTTTTCCAAGGTTGTTGTAGTTGATCCTTGCATGCTATGTTGTTCTTGCCATGTATAGCTTCTATGCCATGTGTTCTTACTGTTGGTTACCTTGCCATGCCATGTATTGCTCTGTGGTGAGTGGTTTAAGCTTACCAACATGCCTACTTATTGTTGTTCCTGCCATGTATGAATCTGTAATATATCTTGCCATGTTTACATGGGTGCCATCATATTTTGTGATCCTTTTTGGCTTATGGTCAGTAAGGAACTTTTGTTCTATGAATTTAGTAGATTCATGCCATGCCTTTTTTTGCCATGTTAAGTTCCTGTAGCATGCTGTTTGATAGCTCTAAACATTGCAACCTGATGTTATTTCTGCCAATGCCTGAAACTGTTATTATTTGCAATCTTGCCATGTGTCTTTGAGCATGTTCTAGTTGTTTCTGGAGATAGCTCACTGTTCATGTTTTGTAATGCTTTACCTGTACATCATGCCCATGCCTTTTGTTTTCATGTTGAGGTCCTATAGCATGTTGTTTTGATGCTTGCAATATGCCTACTTGCTGTTTTGGACAGATTGTTGTCTTAACTTGTATAGGGTGTATGTGTTGATCCGTTGCTCCGTTTTGAGCGTGCTCTATATGAAACTTGCTTGATTTTGCATGTAGTTTCATATTATCATGTTGCATCCTTGTTTTGAGGTGTTTGCTTGATGTTTGTATGCATTTTGCATCAATGCCATGCTTAACTTGTTTTGCTCATATCTTCTAGGCCGTAGCTTCGAATCTAATGAACTTTATATGTAACTTGACTAGAATTTCGTGTAGATCATCGTGGTGCATCTTAAATTGCTGTTTAACAACTTGAACATAAAGTTATTCAGATCTGGACCAATTTCTAAATTTGCATATGAGGACTTACCGGAATTGTTATATGTTGTTTCCGGCTTCATTTACACTTGCCTTGATGTGTTGTTCTTGTTTGCATCCTCTCTTGCCATGAGTAGCTTCATGTAGCTTTGTCATGCATCATGCTTGGTTGTGCATCATGTTTTGTCTATGTGTGGTGTGTTTACTATGTTGTGTGCTTCTTCTTGTTAGTTCCTGTTTCGTTGCGATCGTGAGGATTCGTTCGTCTACGCTTGGTTCGGCTTCATCCATTCGTCTTCTTCATGGACTCGTTCTTCTTCCTTGCGGGATTTCAAGCAAGATGACCGCTACCCTGGATCTCACTACTATCATTGCTATGCTAGTTGATTCGTTCTATCGCTGTGCTGCGCTACCTATTACCTGTTTATCAAGCCTCCCAAATTGCCATGTCAGCCTCTAACCTTTAACACCCTTCCTAGCAAACCGTTGTTTGGCTATGTTACCGCTTTGCTCAGCCCCTCTTATAGCGTTGTTAGTTGCGGTGAAGATGAAGTTTGTTCCTTGTTGGAACATGGAGATGTTGTTCCTTGTTGGAACATGTTTACTTGTTGGGATATCACAATATATATTATTTAACTAATGCATCTATATACTTGGTAAAGGGTGGAAGGCTCGGCCTTATGCCTGGTGTTTTGTTCCACTCTTGCCGCCCTAGTTTCCGTCATATCGGTATTATGTTCCCGGATTTTGCGTCCCTAACTCGGTCGGGTGATTTATGGGACCCCCTTGACAGTTCGCTTTGAATAAGACTTTTCCGGCAAGGCCCAACATTGGTTTACCATTTGCCTCACCACCACCTATTTTTCCCTTGGGAGTCGCTCTCTCGAGGGTCATCTTTATTTAGCCCCCCCGGGCCAGTGCTTCTCTAAGTGCTGGGTCGAACCGAGCCACTTCTGGGGCCACCTTGGGGCAACTTGAGGATTGGTTTTACTCGTAGCTGTCTCATCCGGTGTTGCCACGAGAACGAGATATGTGCAGCTCCTATCGGATTGTCGGCGCATCGGGCGGTCTTCTTTGGTCTTGTTTTATTGCCGTGAAATGTCTTGTAGCCGGATTCCGAGACCGATCGGGTCTTCCCGGGAGAAGGAATATCCTTCGTTGATCGCGAGAGCTTATCATGGGCTAAGTTAGGACACCTGCAGGGTATAAACTTTCGAGAGCCGTGCCAGCGGTTATGTGGCGAGATGGGAATTTGTTAATGTCCGGTTGTAGAAAACCCGAAGTTGATCTTAATTAAAATACACCAACCGTAATGCGTAATCGTGAGTGTCTCTTTTCGGGATTAATCGAGAGGAGAACACGGTTTAAGGTTATGTCTGACGTAAGTAGGAGTTCAGGATCACTTCTTGATCATTACTAGTTGACGACCGTTCCTTTGTTTCTCTTCTCGCTCTCATTTGCATATGTTAGCCACCATATATGCTTAGTCCCGCTGCAACCTCACCACTTTACCCCTTCCTTTCCCTTTAAGCTTTGCTAGTCTTGATACCCTTGGTAATGGGATTGCTGAGTCCTCGTGGCTCACAGATTACTACACCACCAGTTGCAGGTACAGGCTTGCGATGATCATGACGTGAGAGCGATGGTTGCTTGTGTTGGAGTTCTTCTTCTGCTTCTTCTTCGATCGGGGATAGGTTCCAGTGTCGGCACTGGGCTAGCGTGGTGGATATTGTTTGAGTTTCTGTTTATGATTCATCCGTAGTCGGATGTTGATCTTGTATATGATGTTGATGTATTCTTGTGGCATTTGTGCCTTTTGTATGTATCCCCATCTATTATGTAATGTTGATGTAATGATATCCACCTTGCAAAAGCGTTTTCAATATGCGGGTCTATCCTTGGTGGGACCTTCGAGTTCCTTTTGGATAGGGTCGCATATTGGGCGTGACAGAAGAGTTGTTTCATATGCTTCACGACATCTTAAGCCTCATGAGTTAAATTATGCTACTCGTGATTTGGAGTTAGCAGCAGTAGTGCACGTACTGGAGACTTGGAGACATTTTCTTATTGGGAACCACTGTGAGGTGTATACGGATCACAAGAGTTTGAAGTACATTTTCACGCAGAAGGAGTTAAACCTCAGACAAAGGAGATGGTTGGAGCTCATCAAGGATTATGATATGAGATTGCATTATCACCCCGGAAAGGCTAACGTGGTAGCAGACGCGTTGAGCCGTAAGAGTCATGTCAACATCCTAATGACCGGAGGTTTACCAAAGGAATTAGCCGAGGAATTCCGGGAGCTAAGTTTGGAAATAGTTCCTAGAGGCTATGTAGCAGCGTTGGAGATTCAGTCTACTTTGATGGATAAAATCAGAGAAGCACAAAGGACAGATAAGGAAGTTGCTTCTATTAAGGAGAAGATGAGAAGGGGAAAAGCAAAGGGATTTCGTGAGGATGACCACGATACCTTATGGTTTGAGGACCGTGTTTATGTGCCAAGTGATCCGGAGATTCGGAAGTTGATTTTGCAAGAGGCACATGATTCGCCGTATTCGATCCACCTCGGAAATACTAAGATGTATTTGGATTTGAAGGATACTTTCTGGTGGACCGGAATGAAGAAGGATATTGCAGAGTATGTAGCAGTTTGTGATGTGTGTCAGAAAGTGAAGGCAGAACATCAGAAGCCAACAGGATTGTTACGGCCATTGCCTATACCCGAATGGAAGTGGGATAAACTAGGCATGGATTTCATCACGGGATTGCCCAGGACCAGTTCAGGCTATGACTCGATTTGGGTTGTAGTCGATCGTTTGACGAAGGTAGCTCATTTCAATTCCAGTAAAGACTACCTACAGCAGTGCCAAATTGACTAAGATATACATGACCAGGATTGTATGCTTGCATGGAGTTCCGAGGAGTATCGTATCAGATAGAGGAACCCAATTCACCTCAAAGTTCTGGAAGCAGTTGCACGAAACTTTGGGAACCAGACTGGAGTTTAGTACAACTTTTCATCCACAGACAGATGGACAAACAGAGAGAGTCAACCAGATTTTGGAAGATATGCTAAGAGCATGTGCCTTGGATTATGGATCAAGTTGGGATGACAACTTGCCATATGCGGAGTTTTCTTATAACAACAGCTACCAAAGCAGTTTGAAGATGGCACCTTTCGAAGCCTTGTACGGAAGGAGGTGCAGAACCCCGCTACTGTGGGATGAGTTTGGAGACCGCCAGTTTTTTGGACCGGATTTTATTAAGGAGTCTGAACGGAAAGTAAAGTTGATTCGCGATAGGCTCAAGGTAGCCCAGTCAAGGCAGAAGAGCTATGCGGATTCAAAACGCAAGGAGACAGAATATGAAGCCGAAGACAGAGTTTATCTTCGAGTATCTCCGCTTTGAGGAGTTAAGCGTTTTGGTGTTAAAGGAAAATTAGCGACACGTTTTGTGGGACCATACAAGGTTTTGGAGCGCATGGGAGAAGTTTCGTACAAGTTGGAATTACCCGAGGGTTTGCCAGGATGTGTTCCATGTTTCTCAGTTGAAGACGTGTCACGCAGAGATGGCGGATAGACCACTGAGAGATACTGTGCCACTAGAGGCGATTCAGTTGAATAACGATTTGACCTATGAGGAGAAACCAGTTAAGATTCTGGAGAATGCCAGCCGAGTCACCCACAGCAAGGTCATTAAGTTTTGCAATGTTCAGTGGAGCCACCACACTGAGGATGAAGCCACCTGGGAGCGAGAGGAAGATCTTCTTAAGGACCACCCTCACCTATTTTCTAGCCAACCCGAATCACGAGGGCGAGATTCATCTTAAGGGGGTAGGTTTGTAACATCCCAAATTTTCAATTTGGAATGTTATACATAGATCATCATTGCATATCATATTTTTTTGCATTGTTGGCTTGATCCTAGACATTCTACGCAACTCAAGGACCCACAGTGAGAGTTGGGGATTTCGTTATTTTCATATTTGAGTTTTCTCAAATTTTGAAAATAGGATCATTTGATTTTAATTATTTTATCTTCAATTATTTCTATTACAAAAATATGAGAGAGGGAAAAAATGACTTTCCCAAAATAAAGAAACAATGAGGATTTAATAATAAAATCAAATAAGATTTTATTTTGGAGTTTTTCGCCATTTTATTTGAATTTAGGAAAAAAGCGTTTTTCAAAATTGCATTTAGGCCCGAAATAAATGTTCATCCTGTCCGGCTTGATTTTACAAGCCGGGGAAAATTTATTTCGTGATTTTTGGAGTCCGTTTAGTATTTCTTTCGTTTGTTTTTTTGCGCGAAATTATTTAAAAAAAAACCAACCGACCTACGTGCCGGCGGGACTCACTTGGGAGCAACCTATATAAAGCGCCGCCACCAGCCTCGACCCAGTAAAGCCCGCCCGCCGCCGCCGCCGCCGACCTCGCCGAGCCGCCGCCCAGCTGGAGCCGCCGACCCGCCGCCCGAGGTACCTCGAAATCCGCGCCGCCATTTTTTTAAGAAAAACCGTTCGGTTTCCCGTCGGTTTTCGTCGGTTTTTTTAGTTTCCGTTTTTTTATTAGATCGATTTATTTATTTTCGGTTCGGTTAAGTAGCGAGCGCTCGCTCGTTCGTTCATTTTTACGAACGTGTTCGTCAGATTAGATCTAGTTAATGAACGTTCGTTCGTTACCCTGTTCGTCGTTTCTCTTTTTCTTGGATTTAATCCGTGATTTATCTGATCGCGGTTTCCGATCCAATTTTCGTTTTAGTATAACTTTTTGCTCGTTTATCAGAATCAGGCGATTCAAACGCCTGGAGTTTCGTCTCGAAACCCTCTTTCCTAATAACCAACTTAAACAAGTTTTTGCCTCTGTAAAATTTGACCTAGATCCAGATTAGTAAAACGGAGTTGTTTTCTTTCGCCGTTTGACTTCCGTTGCTTCGTTTGATTTGATTCTTCTTGCAAACCGGAGTTCTTAAGTTGAACTTTGTGGTTAGACCTTTTGTTTGAGTTTTACCCGTGCATTAGATGAGTACTTATTGTACTCTTGTTTATTTGTCTGCGATAGAATACCCGGAGTGCGCCGCTTGTTACTCCGAGTCTCTAGGTTTCGCGGATCATCAGCAAGGCAAGTAATACTTTGATCATACCTTTTCTACTACCCAGTTTTATTGCATTAGATCAATCCTCAAACATTGCATGATTAGGATCTAATTAAATTGTGGGATGGGAAGTTGATGAGGTAGTACCTATTACATGTTTATTATCAAACCTTTGGGAGTTACTTCTACGTTTGCTTATTATGCCATGCTATGCTAGTAGACGTGGATTGGGTGAGTGTATCCATGAGAGATGTGAGATTGTTAATTAATGGTTTACTTAAGGTGGCAACTTAAACACACATCTGGGTGGATTGAGGTACTGGTTTCGTGATTTGCCTGTTTTTCTTCGGACCGCCACCCAGGCTCAAAGGGATCATGAGATTATTCATGCTAGAAACTTCTGTGTGCAGCCACATGCTACTATGGGCTCTAGCATAGTTGACTAAGTTGTGCGAACTCTTACGGGTAGACTAGCAGATGTAGGGGTTGTAGGTTGGTACGGTCTACCGATACGTAAGGTGCAAGCGCTTCTGAAAAACTATGTCTCGGTCATCCGTTTCTCAAACACTCTGTAGTGCGAGAAATCAAACGGAGGAGATCGAGTCTTGTGGGGAAAAGTGCACAAACCTCTGCAGAGTGTATAAACTAATCATGGTTAGCCATGTCCCAGGTTATGGACATCTTGAGTATCTAGTACTTGGATATCATGTGAATCTCGTCATGTTACTCTAATTAATATTGTTGGGTTGATAATGATTACTTTAATTGGGATTGAGGATGCTGTCAATCGTTCTCAATGTTTAACAACCACCATGATAGTTAAATAAACTTTATTCCTTTGCAGTAGGGAAAAAATTGGCTTTACACAAAACTGTAACCATAAAGCTTTCTACCAGCCATATATACATGTAGTATAGTTATTTCCATTGTTATTCTCTATGTGTTACATTGCCAGCATATTCCATGTGCTGACCCGTTTTCGGGATGCAACATTTCATGTTGCAGACTTTTCAGATGACAAGTAAGGTGCTTAGGTCGTGGTTCTATACTCAGTGATGCCGTTGGAGTTGATGGACTCGCTTATTCTTCCAAGCCTTCCGCTGTTATCGTTATTAGATGGCCTTAAGCCATATTTATTTTATTAAGTTCTCTCTTCAGATATTCGATGTAATAGGTGTGTGATTGCTACTCTGTTATAAATCCTTCAAGTACTGTGTGGTGTCAGCGTTACTGATCCAGGGATGACACTGAGCACAGAGGTCAGACTGTTTGAGGTCTAGTCGCTACATCAAGACAAGATTAGTTTCTCCACATCTCTGCAAAACTCGATCAAGATTGCTCAAGCAATCATCAAAAGAGGAACCATAGACGGAAAAGTCGTCCATGAAAACCTCACAAATCTTTTCACAAAAGTCGAGAATATAGCCATCATGCATCTTTGAAAGGTAGCAGGTGCATTACATAAACCAAAAGGCATACGCCTATAAGCAAAAGTACCAAAAGGGCATGTAAAAGTAGTCTTTGATTGATCTTTAGCCTATTACGTGTATTTGAGAGAAACCAGAATAACCATATAGAAAGCAACAATGTGTATGTTTGCATAATCTTTCTAGCATTTGGTCAATAAAAGGTAAGGGGTAATGATCTTCCTTAGTAGATTTATTTAATTTGCAGAAATCAATTACCATCCTATAACCTGTGATAATTCTTTGCGGAATTAATTCATCTTTATCATTAGGGACAATAGTAATACCTCCCTTCTTAGGGACACAATTGACAGGACTTACCCACTGACTATCAGCAACGGGATAAATTAACCCTGCCTCCAGAAGCTTGAGTATTTCCTTTCTTACCACTTCTTTCATTTTAGGATTCAAACGGCGTTGAGGATCACAAACTGGTTTGGCATCCGCTTCCAAATTTATTTTATGCTGACATAGAGTGGGACTAATGCCCTTAAGATCATCAAGAGTATATCCAATAGCGGCACAGTGCTTCTTCAGAGTTCTCAATAATCTTTCTTCTTCATGCTCTAAAAGTTTAGCACTAATAATAACAGGATATATTTTCTTTTCATCAAGACAAGCATATTTAAGATTATCAGGCAACGGTTTAAGCTCAAACACAAAATCACCCTTGGGTGGAGGAGGATCCCCTAGGATTTCAATAGGCAAATTGTGTTTCAGAATAGGTTCTTGTTTAAAGAATACTTCATCTATTTCCCTTCTTTCATTCATAAACTTATCATTTTCATGGTCTAGCAAATAGTGTTCCAAACGATCACTAGGAGGCACGGAAATAAAAGCAAGACCAATAATTTCATCCTAACTAGGCAATTCTTCTTCATGATGTTGTTTACTAAATTTAGAGAAATTAAACTCATGAACCATATCATCCAAGCCAATAGTAACAACATTCTTTTTGCAGTTTATCATAGCACTAACAGTATTCAAGAAGGGTCTACCAAAAATAATGGGACAAAAGCTATCTTGTGGAGAACCAAGAACAAGGAAATAAGCGGGATATTTGGTTTTCCCACACAAGACTTCAACATCTCTAACAATTCCCATTGCGTATATAGTATCTCTATTGGCAAGTTTAATTGTAACATCAATATCTTCTAACTCAAAGCAGTGCAATTTCATGCTTAATTTCTTCATACAAGGTAATAGGTATAACACTAGCATTAGCACCCATATCACATAGGCCATGATAACAATGATCTCCTATTTTAACAGAAATAACAGGCACGCCTACCACAAGTATATGTTTATCTTTAGCACAAGGTTTAGCAATTCTAGCAGTTTCACCACAGAATTGAATAACATGCCCATTAATATTATCAGACAAGAGATCTTTAACAATAGCAAAATTAGGTTCTACTTTGACTTGCTCAGGAGGTGTATAATTTCTAATATTGCTTTTACGAACAACAGTTGAAGCTTTAGCATGATCCTTCACTCTAACAGGGAAAGGTGGTTTCTCAACATAAGAGGTGGGAACAATAGGATCATTATAAGTGATAGTCTTTTCTTCAACTTTAATAGGTGCAGCTACTTTTACTTCTATGGGAGGGTGATATTTAAACCACTTCTCCTTAGGGAGATCAACATAAGTAGCAAAAGATTCATAGAAAGAAGCTAATATCTCAGAGTCAAGTCCATATTTAGTGCTAAACTTACGGAAAATATCGGTATCCATAAAAGATTTAACACAATCAAACTTAGGTGTCATACCTGACTCCTTACCTTCGTCGAGGTCCCAATCTTTAGAGTTGCGTTTAATTCTATCCAATAAATTCGATATGAATTCAATAGTCTTCATCATAAAAGAGCCAGCATAAGAAGTATCAAGCATGGTGCGATTGTTATCAGAAAGCCGAGCATAAAAATTCTGAAGAATTGTTTCTCTTGAGAGGTCATGATTGGGGCATGAATATAACATTGATTTAAGCCTCCCCCAAGCTTGAGCGATGCTTTCTCCTTCGCGAGGCCAAAAATTATATATATAATTGCGATCACGATGAACAAGATGCATAGGGTAATACTTTTGATGAAATTCCAATTTCACTCTTTGATAGTTCCATGATCTCGTATCATCACATAGCCTATACCATGTCAATGTGTCTCCCTCCAAAGATAAAGGGAAAGCCTTCTTCTTAACAACATCATCGGGTATACCTACAAGCTTAAATAGTCCACAAATATCATCCACATAGCAAAGATGCTCGTCAGGATGCTTTGTTCCATCTCCTATAAAAGTATTAGCTAGCAGTTTTTCCATGATACCCGAAGGAAATTCAAAAGGAGTTTCATTTTCAATAGGTTCAGTAGGTTGAGGATCAAATCTTTGCTCTACTGGACGGGGTGAAGATACCCTGAACAAGCCCCTCATAGAATTACTTTCCATAGTAACAAGTGACAGAAAATTTCAGCACACTATATAAATTTTTCCTTACCAAATTCCACTTACCAAAGGCGCTACACTCCCCGGCAACGGCGCCAGAAAAGAGTCTTGATGACCCAAAAGTATAGGGGATCTATCGTAGTACTTTCGATAAGTAAGAGTGTCGAACCCAACGAGGAGCAGAAGGAAATGATAAGCGGTTTTCAGCAAGGTATTTTCTGCAAGTACTAAAATAAGTAGTAATAGATAGCTTTGTGATAAGGTAAATTGTAACGTGTCGGGGAGGCTGATCGTACCCACGAACACCTATGGGGCCGGCGGACCAGGCCCCTTGTGGTTCGGAGGGGGGCGGAGATCGCACGAAGAGCGGATCGAGGCGATGCACACGAGCAGTTTACCCAGCTTCGGAGCTCTCCGGAGAGATAAAACTCCTACTGCTGCTTGTTTGATCTATTGTGTTCTTGCTAGGGAGCAATGCGAGCTACAAAACCTAGCGTGAGTGTGTCTAGTCTATGACCAGTCGAATGAATCGAACCAGCCGAACCTGCGGAACCCTTTCTACGTTGCACTCGGGCCTCCTTTTATATGCTCAAGGGGTCTCCGACAGGTGGCAACATAGGCGGGGGTACAAATGTAAAACCAGGAGTTGGTACACCAACTTGAACAGTGTACAGTGCCAAATACCTAACTCTGACGGCAAGGGACAAAAGCAATAAATGCCCGTCGTTGTCTCCCCAAGCGATGTATCAGATGTCGTCAGTGCACCTCCGCCGCCACGATGGCGAAGCTTGTCAGCCGCCGCTTATCGCTGCTCTCCGCTGGCTGCACAGCCTCTCGACACGCCCATGGAACGGTCCCATGGCGACACGTCGCTGGGTGAACTGGAGCGGAGACGGAGAGAAGTTGCATGCCGCGGCAAGCGCCTTGCCGCGGCCGAATCCTTGTCGCACCCGGAGACTTGTCGCGCCCCGAACCTTCCCGGCAAGCTCCTCTTGCCGGGGCCTTGTCTTCTGCGTGCCTGGAGTGGCCTTCCTGACAAGCTCCTCTTGTCGGGGCCTTGTCTTCTCAATCTAATACTTTGTTCCTGAATGGCTCCAAAGGAGCCACGGAGGATATTGGCGGTGACGAGGCAAACCTTGCCGCGGGGTGCTGCAACTGTCCGTGCACGAGTACGTGATACTAGGGTACCCCTACTCTAGTACACTGATAGGAGCCCCCGGGCCTGGGCCGTACACGGTGCCGAGCGCTTGTCGGGCCAGGCCAGGCGTAATCGCAGACGCACGCGGCCTCGACCATGCCGCCTTCGCCCGGACCCACCACGATCCCCACTAACGGCACGCACCGGACGTGGCGTCGTGGCGAAGATCGTGGGCGCGGTCGTGGGGGTTCTTTATTGATATAAGCGAACGCCCGCCCCTCCTCCCCTTTATAAGCGGAGGAAGCAGAGGCAGGCCGACCACCCCGCCATTGTTGTCTTGTCAAGAAACCACCGCCGCTCCCCTCTTCTTCTCCGGTGCGAAGAGAGCAGCGCCCCGCCCCCTTTCGCCGCAAGCACACTCACCGCCGTCGACCTCCTCCGCCCCCCTCGCCATGGCTCCGAAGGCCGATAAGGAGAAGGGCGTCAAGTCGGCCGAGGCGCAGCGGCTCGCGGCGCTGCGCAAGGAGCGAGCCATCTTCCCCCCGCAGCTCGGCGCACGGGAGCTGCGTTACGTCTTCTACCTTTTCGGTCGATGGAGACCCGTGCGCATCCGCGCCGCGAGGGTGCTCCCGCCTCCGCCGCTGATCTGGCCCCAACAGTACCCTTTCTTCGCCATTTTCTTCTATTGCGGTCTTTGCCCGCCGTATTCGGAAGTTCTTTATGCGACATAATGAACACCTTTAGCCTCCGCCTCCTTGATTTCACCCCTAACGCCATCTTGACCATGGCGTTTTCGCACATTTGTGCGAAAACTTTGTCGGAGTCCACCGAATGTGGCACTCTTCCGCCATTTCTTTGTTCCCAGCGCCGAGAGAGGAGAGCCACTTGCGGAGTGATAGACTGGGTCTCTAGGATCGGCAAGAAAGAGGCCTACCTAGAGGGGGAGTTCCGGAACAAGTGGGAGGAGTGGAGAGCCAACTGGTGCTGGGTCGTAGAGGAGAACCCACAGCCCTTCACCGCCGTGCGCCAAACCCCAATAGTGCGTGGCAGGGATTGGAGTAACTTGGCGCTGGAGGATGCGGTGAAGATAGGTGTGACCAATTCTGCGCCTCGGGCTTGCCGGGTTGTGATGGGAGCAGTTGGCGCAGATTTAATTCGCCGCGCGACGCTCCCTTGCAGGAAAGGAGGAGGCCTGCTTGGGAGTTCTAGAATCTGGCGGACATCATGAGGCTGCGTCCGGGCCTGAATTGGAACTTCACATCATGGAGCTGGATTCAGTGCTGCTCGAGCTGTTCAAGAACGACCCCGAACATCCAGAGTGGTTTAGGTTGCCGCGGGGGGTCGTCCCTTTGTGCAACAACTCGGCGCTCGACCGCATCCGCGCCATGATGCCACTGTGTGACTCCCACGGAATCGTCCCGATATGGCAGGAGCCCCCCGACGAGATCGTGCAGCAATTCTTTGATGACTTAGAAGAAGTGCCGATCTGCGCCGACGAGCAGAAGAGGCTCACCCGCGACACCACCGACCAGGAGATGGCGAGGATCGCCACCAGGGTGGAGGAGGCGGCAGCGCCCGCTGCCGCTGGAGCCTTCGGGTTCACCGTGGAGGAGGCGGAGGCGGCAAAGGCGGCAAGCCCTGCCGAGCGAGGGGAGGTCGCCGGCGAGGAGGACGAGCTTGTCGAGCCCGAGGCCAGGTCGAGTGGACCCGCCGAGGGCGCTTCTTCCCCACCGCCAAGCGACTTGCCGCTGGTGAGCCCGGCTCCGCCGAGGAGGCATCTCCACCGAAGTTGGAGACGAGCCGGGCGACAGACCGCCCACAAAGAAGACAGCCGCTCGACGCGCTCCACCGCGGCAAGCGAGGTTGCCTCGGGAGCGCCCCACACTGCGGCGACAACCGGGGCGGAATCTTCTCAGGCCATCGCCGACGCCTCCGGCAAGCGGCCAAGAGAGCCCACTCCCCCGCCTCATCGCACTGGAGGCGGGCCGGAGTTTGACTTCTCCGCGCTCAGTTCCGAGGAGGAGGGCGAAGAGTAAGCTCTTGAGGCTTGTGCTTGTATTTCTTCAATTTTTATTGCTTCATCTTGAATCTGATTTGCTTCGTTCTGGACTCTTTCCTTTTGAGCACTTTGGCCCGGAGAGGCGGCGAAGAGGCCAAGATCCCGGCGGTCGTCGTTGAGGGCGATTCTCCGTGGCGGACGGGGACGCGTCTGAGACTGTCTTCTTCCGGACCCGGCAACTCTTCCCTAGAGCAGCCCCCAGCACAGCCCCCAGAGTAAGTGTGCAGTTTTCTTCTTACTATTAGGCGTGCAGGGGTGCTCCTTCTGCGTTGATTTCTGATAGTTTGCTTGTGTAGGACCAGAGCAGCCTCATCAGGAGGGCTCGGAAGCCGCCTCCGAGATCCTGCCCGCTGCCACTACGCCGCCAAGGAGAACTCCCGGCAAGGGAGCTCCTCCCGGCAAGGGAGGCCGCCCGGCAAGGGAGGCCACCCGGCAAGGGAGGCTACCCGGCAAGGGACGGCGCCAGCGACCCCCAGTGGTCGAGGCCATGGCTGCGGATCCGTTGCAGGTAACTCCCTTACGCGAAAATCTCCCTTGGGCTTGCTTTCTTTTGTTTCTCTTTTGTTTCCCTTTTTGAACATCTGCTTGACTGCCCCTTCTTCGTCTGACGCAGACCCGATGGAGGTCGAGGCCGCCGGCGAGGAGGAAATGCGCGGCAACACCGACGAGGCTGCCGTCGAAGAAGAAGAGGTCATCGTCGTGGAAGAAGAGGCCGTCGCCGACGAGCCTGCTGGCGAGGAGGCCGCCGAGGCTGCCGACGCGGAGGCCGGGCGAGGGTCTGGGCGATCGTGATCGACGGCCCCCGAGGCCTTGGGAGCGGCAAGCGCTACACCGACAGCCGACTCCCCGGCCCGCTGCACAAGGCCAGTTCGAGGAGCCCGGCCAGTGCCTACCGAGGGCGGCGGCGTCTTCATCAAGCTCCCCTGGGAACCGAGCTCCAGGGCGCCGGTCGAGGGCGAGACCTTCGACGGCGAGCTACTCGCCTCCGCTGGGCTGACGCTGGTGGACGCGCCAAGCAGCAGCAGCGGCGAGTCCGAGGAGGAGCAGCTACTGAACAAGCTGTTGTCGCTCTACCGCTCTCGGCAGGCCAAGTTAGAGACCCGGGAAGCCCTTGTCGCGAGGGCGGGAGCGGATATGGAGAAGCGCGCCGAGGAGCTCCGGAGCGCCAACAAAGAAGCCCTCCGCGACGTGGCGGGCCAGCGGGCGCAGCTTCGCGAAGAGCGCACGGCCTTCATCCTTGAGAAGGCCGCGGTGATGAGGAGCGGCTGGCTGCCGAGAAGCTTCGCCCAGCCAGGAAAGCGAGCTGGCGCGTGAAGGTCAACTTGGACAGCCATGAGGAAGAACTTGCCAGGAGTCGCTGGCGTGGCGCCCAGAAGCGGCGGCGCTGCCGCAGCCGCCGAGGCCGCCAAGGAGGAGCTGAAGGCGAAGGTGGCACAGCTGGAGGCCACCCTCAAGAAGAGCGGCGAAGAGCTTGTCGTGCTCAAGCGTGAGCCCGAGAAGGACGCTTACACCTTGGGCGAGCTGCAGATCCGTCTCGCTGACAGGGCCAAGGAGCTCGACGCCGCCAAGGATTCCAAGGCGGATCTTGAGCTAAAGCTGACCACTCTAACGCAGACGTTGGATGGCGCCAGAGAGCGGGAGGTGGGCTTGTTGGAGGCGATCAAGGCCAAGGAGGAGCTGGCGAATGCTGTCTCCGTCCAGAACACCTTGAGGGAGAGCGTGGAGCACTGGACCGAAGGTCTCGTGGACACCGCCGCCGACATCCACAACGAGCTGATGGAGCTTGGGATGGTGGACCTTGCGTACTCCTCCGACGAGCATCTCCAACCCAGCGCCAAGCTCAGCTTGTTCTTCAAAGGCGTGGCGACGGGCCTTCAGCGACTCCGGGAGGAGGTCCCGAAGCAGCTTGCCGAGGAATCGCGCCAGGTTTGTGCAGGGGCCCTCGAGAAGGTGTTGATGAAGGTGGCCTTCCGCAACCCGGGCCTCAACCTTAACGGCGTCCTCAGATCCTTGCCGCCCGAAGCCAACGTGGAGGAGCTCAAAGCCCTTGTCGCACCCATTGTGGACAAGGTGAACAAGATCAAGCGGATTGAGGGCGACCGCGTGGACTAGGCCGCCAACCTTATCTTTCCCTTGTCGCTACTGATCATGTTTAGAAAACTTTGTTAGATCAGCGACAAGTTATTATGTAATATACTCCATCTTAGGTGAATCGATCAATGCAACGTTATTTCCTCTACTTGATTTCTTCCTTTATGCGTTTCGCCTTACGCATTCGGGGGACTTGTCGGTGCGGGCACTTCGCCATGGCGCCGAGTCGCGGAACGTCGGCGACAGCTTTGGTAGTGCCGCCTCCGACAAGCAACCTTGTCGCGACTAACCGCAGCTCACTTAAGTTGTTGAGCGGACTCGAAACAAAGTAAGGGCACGACTAGCCGGGCGAAGTTGGTTCCTCTGCGCCTGAGTTCTCCATACAAAGTACTTATCGTTCGAGGAAGATAACTTAAAATTTTAAAAACTGATTGCTCAAACTTTGGCAACTTAGCTTTTCTCTCTTGCTTCCCGATGAGGTGAAACTTCCTCGGCGGGCGCCTGGTCCATAGTATTATCTCCTCCTTCCCCCCTGGTTAACTTGTGCGCGAGGGAGCCTCCCTTTCTTTGAAAAAAGAAAAAGAAGAGGAAATAACGTCATGGAGCCCAGTGGCTCGATTCTGCTTACCGAGTGTGGTTGCTGCACAAAGTGTTAGCCAAAGCATGCAATAAATTCATGAAAGCATGAACTTGACAAGTTGTGCGCAACGCATGAGCTTTACTGATGCACGGGGTCTGCGTCCGGCTTTGTACAAAGGATTACATGCAACAGCGGCAAGACTTCTACAAAAGGTGGTTGCTGGAACGGGTTCCGACAACCGTGCCCTATGGGTAAAACTTACGAAGATGCTCAATGTTCCAGGAGTTGCTCACCAGAACGCCATCTTCGGTCTCAAGGCGGACAGCGCCAGGCCTAGTGACTCGTTTCACCCGATAAGGGCCTTCCCACTTCGGCGTCAACTTGTTTGAATTCTTGGCGGACTGAACGCGCCGAAGAACAAGGTCGCCTTCCTCGAGACTTCTGGCATTAACCCTGCGGCTATGGTAGCGACGCAGAGCTTGTCAGAAGCGGCGGCTCGCCGCAATGACTGAAGGCGATCCTCCTCGAGGAGCAACCGTCATCTTGTCGCAGCTGCTCTTGCTCAAGCTCATCATAAGCGAGCACTCGAGGCGATCCGTATAAGAGTTCCGTGGGGAGAACTGCCTCTGCTCCATAGACTAGAGCAAAGGGTGTCTGGCCAGTGGCTCGATTTGGCGTCGACTTGATCGACCAAAGAACCACCGGCAGCTCCTCGATCCAGTTTCTTCCGCACTTGTGCAGCCTGTCGAAAGTTCTGGTCTTGAGCCCGCGCAGCACTTCAGCGTTGCCCTCTTCGCTTGACCGTTGCTTCTCGGGTGAGCAAGCGAAGCAAAGCAGATCTTGGCGCCAAGGTCTTGGACGTCTTGCATGAAGGTGCGACTTCGTGGAATTGTGTGCGATGTCGGTGATGATCCGGTTAGGGATTCAAAGCGGCAAACAATTGACTGAAGAACTTGATGCTTGTTGTGCCGTCACCTTCCTCATCGCTTCCACTTCCGGCCACTTTGTGAACTTGTCGATGGCGACGCATACAAGTACTCAAAGCCCCGACAGCTTCGGGGAAGGGGCCGAGGATGTCGAGCCCCAGACCGAAAATGGCGGGATAAAGGGATCGTCTGGAGAGCTTGAGCTGGCTGGTGTATCTGTTTGGAATGGGCCGCACGCTTCACACTTGGTTACTTGTGCGATCGCATCACGGAGGGTTGTCGGCCGGAAGAAACCTTGCCGGAAAGCTTTGCCGCCAAGTGCTCTTGCGCCAATGTGGTGACCACATATGCCTCCATGTATCTCTCGCCAACAGCTTACATCCATCTTCCACAGGAATACACTTCAATTTCACACCGTTGAGTCTTCTTACATGCATGTATGCTATCGACAAAGCTGGTACATACTTGACCGCCTGGCTACTCTTTCCGCTTCTTCTTGCTCTTGGGAAGTTCCCTGTCTGAAGGAAATGGACAATCTGCTGCGCCCATCTTTGGAGCTTGTGGCTCGACAACAAGGACTAAAGGCACATCTGCTGCTGCGGGAACATCAGCTTCCACGGCGAGGACACGAAGCCTGCCGAGCTTGATGGTCCCCGACAAGCTGCTTGGGAGCAAGACTTGTCGGGAGCGTCCGCTTCAACGAAACAAACCACAGGGTCTGCCGGAGCAGACTGCTCCTCAAACCTGTTGGTGTTGATCTTGGGGACCTTTTCAACGACGGCCGGGAAGCTCGCTGGAAAGTAGTCACCAGAGGCCAACTTCCTCTTCTTGCTTTGTCCAGTTGATGGTGTTACGGTTGGCTGAGTCAGCTTGAGCACGAAAATCCACGGTTCCATTGTGCAACTTAAGTGCAGCGACTTTGGCGAGCGTCGGCAATATCATTCTGAGCTCTTGGAACATGTTCCATTTGCAGGCCATCAAAGTGCTCTTCCAGCTTCCTCACTTCATCGACGTAGGCTTCCATCAACGGACTCTGGTAATCTTTGTTGACTTGGCGGACGACGAGTTGCGAGTCACCCCTGACAATAAGCTTCTTGATCCCAAGGTCCACTACGATCCTGAGACCGGCAAGCAAACCTTCATACTCTGCAGTATTGTTTGTCGCTTGCTCCTTGGGAAAGTCCATCCAGACGACGTACTTGAGGTGCTCTCCGGTGGGTGCGATAAGCAGCACGCCGACACCGGTGCCTTGCATCTAGAAGGCACCATCAAAGTACATCAGCCACTCTTTGCTTGCTTCTTTGACGGGAATGCTCGTCTCCGGAATCTCTTCATCTGGCGTTGGCGTCCATTCTGCTATGAATTCTGCCAAGGCTCAGCTTTGGATAGTTGATGTGCTTTCAAACTTAAGAACAAAGCTCGACAGCTCGATGCCCACTCGACAATCCTGCCTGCCGCCACGGATTACGCAGTATCCTAATCAGCGGAAAGCGAGAGACAACTGATAATACGTCTGCTTGGAAATAAAGGCGCAGCTTTCTCGAGGCCATGAGGAGGCCGAAAAGCAATTTTGCACACAGTACCTTTTGACGTAGCCCCCTGCAGAGGGAACCGACAAAGTAGACTGGCGCTGCACCATCCTTTTCTCAGTATCTGGTCATGTGTCTCGCGACTCGTCCTTGTCGGGACCAGAGCTTGTCGTGAAGCCCCCGCTTGTCGCTGGATGTGCTTGCCGTGGTTGCTGGCTCGTCATCCGCCTCCCTCTCCGCCACTAACGCAGCACTAACCACTTGATTGGTTGCCGCTATGTATAGCAGCAACTTCTCTTGTGGCCTAGGTGCGACAAGTGTTGGAGTGGAGGAGAGGTATCTCTTTAAGTCCTGCAGCGCAGCCTCCGCTTCGGGAGTCCATTTTACTGGACCTGCCCTTTTCAAAATCTTGAAAAATGGCAGGGCGCGCTCAGCAGACCTAGAAATAAACCTGCTGAGAGCAGCCATGCAACCGGCAAGCCTTCGTACATCCTTGACGCGCTTTGGTGCTTCAATCCGCTCAATGGCCTTGATCTTGTCGGGATTGGCTTCAATCCCTCATTGAGACACTGAAGAACCCGAGAAGCTTGCGGAAGGGACTCCAAACACGCACTTCTCGGGGTTGAGCTTGAGGTTGATCTTGCAGATTCGCAAAGGTCTCGTCCAAATCTTGAACCAGAGTTGCTTTGTCCTTGCTCTTGACCACTATGTCATCCATGTAGGCTTCTACATTTCTGTGCATCTGCGGCTCAAAAGCGTCATGGACTACCCTTGCAAATGTTGAACCAGCATTCTTCAAACCGAAAGGCATCCGTATGAAACAGAATGTGCCACATGGTGGTGTGATGAATGCGGTCTTCTCTTCATCTTCTTCAGCCATGAAGATCTGATGGTATCCTGAGTATGCATCAAGAAACGAAAGCAAATCACATCCAGCCGTGGAGTCAACAATCTGGTCAATGCGCGGCAAGGGAAATGGATCTTTGGGACAAGCTTTATTAACATCCGTGAAATCAATACAAAGTCTCCATTTCCCATTTGCTTTGCGCACGACCACAGGATTGGCCAACCACGTAGGATGGAGCACTTCGCCATCTCTTCCAGTTTCTTGATCTCTTCTGCTATGAATTCTTGGCGCTCCACTGCTTGTTTCCTGACTTTTTGCTTGACGGGCCGCGCGTGAGGACAAACGGCCAGGCGATGCTCAATCACTTTTCCTGGGAACACCGGGGATGTCAGACGGTTGCCATGCAAACACGTCGACATTCGCCTGAGAAAACAACGAGCGCGTCTTCCTATTTAGGGTCGAGAGAGGCACTGATGGTGAAGGTACCACCAGCGCCGTCCTCCTTGTCGGGCACCTTCTTGGTCTTCGGCGGAGCCACCATCTTCTTGCACTTGCCGGTGGAGCTCGACGGTGCATCCTCGACGGTAGCGCAGCACTCAAGAGGTGCGCTTGCGGAGTGAGCATCGAGCCCTTGCCGGACTTGGACTTGGTCTTCTTCCCCAGGGAGCTTCAGCCGCAAGTGCTTGGCAATCTGTCGCGCTGCTGCATCCGGAAGATCTTGTCGGCCTGAGATAAGGGCATCCTTCTTGTCGCCATGGACAGAGATGACGCTTATCGGGCCTGGCATCTTGAGTAGGATGTAGGCGTAGTGAGAGGCCGCCATGAACTTGGCGAGTGCTGGACGGCCAAGTATCCCATTGTAAGGCAATGGGAAATCGGCAACGTCGAATGTGACCCTCTCAGTCTTTGTGACCTTGAGGTTGCGGATGGTTGGTGAGACCAACATCGGCAAGCACCCGATCGCAGTTATGCGATCAGGGTGGTCCTCAATATCAAAAATGATAGGCGTGCTGGACCACTTGAGAGGCTTGCGTGACTCTATGGATGGTTCCGCTGCATTGACCTCCCGCATCCATTGCTTGAGTTGGCGGTGGGAGGTATGCAGGGAAGCACCTCCGTCAACGCAAAGGACCTCTGTGGCTTTCTGAAACTCCTGCTCATCAGCGTCGTCGTCTTCCATGTCTTCGTCGTCGTCCTCATCTTCATCCTTGTCGCGGCCGCGGGGAGGTCGATCTCCTTGTCGCTGCTTGGCCTTGCCGCGGCGTCCTCCCCGGCCGGGACGTTTCTTGCTTGCTCCCCCGGCACCTTCCTGGGCCTTCTCCTTGTCGCGCCGCTCGTACTCAGCTCTCTGCTGTTCGACAAGCTGCTCGACCTTCTTGCAGCTCTGGAGATCGTGGCCCTTGGTGCGGTGGATCTTGCAGTACTGCTTGCCGGAGCTGTCATGCTTGTCGGCGGCCGCCATCGGCCGGTGGTTGGCGTCGTGACAACCTCCTTGCCGGAGCCACCAGCCTTGGCGTTCTTGTCGCCACCTCCATTGCCGGATTGCTCGATTGCTAGCACTTCTGGGCTTTCTTCTTCCTGTTGCCTCGCCGCCCGGCCCTTCTTTCTTGGGCGGTGTCATCACCTGTCGAGATCCTGCTACGCATTCTCTCCCGAGTCTCCTCCTTCCTCGGTAGCGTGCACACTTGTCGGCCAAGGCGTACAGCTCATTGGCGTCCTTGACTTTGCACATCGCCATCTCCTCCCTCATCCTGCGGTTCCGCACATTACGATGGAATGCGCCGACCACCGCGGCGGTGGACGTCACGGGATGTTGTAGTGCACACGGTGAAGCTCAATGAACTTGCGGGGACTCTTCTTCCTTACAGGCGAGCAAGTGAAGGTCACTCTCTTAGCCATGAGGTTTGTGGCACCTGTGAAGGCGCCAACAAACCGATGGCACAGAATCTGCCAAGAGGATATGGAGCTGTCCGGCAAGTGCATGAGCCAAGATCGGCGTTGGGCTTGAGCACGGCGGAAGTAGTTGGCGAGGATCTTGTCGTCCCGTCCCCCCGCAGCCTGCACCGTGATGGTGTAGATGCTAAGGAACTCCGACGGGTGCGTCCTGCCATCATACTTCTCTAGCACGTCGGGTTTGAAGTTTTTCTGGCTGGGCCACTGGACTTGTCGCAGCTCACGAGTGAACGCAGGGCAACCTACCGCGTACGGCAAGTCGCCTGGTCCCTCCGGCGCGTGCATGTCAACAGAAGGCCCAGCGCTTGTCGGATCGACGTCGCGCTTCTCTTCGGGCGCCGATGCGAGTTCGGCGTCCTCTTGTTGTCGCTCATGAAGAACTTGGCGCTGATCGCGGCGAAGCTCGCGGATCCGACGACGCAGTGGAGTCGCTGTCGAGGTGGATCCGGTGAGTCGGCGATCTTGGCCTTCTTGGCGGAGAGTGCACGGTGGTTGCACCTCCGACAGTCTCGTCACCACCGGCTCATGCCTTGTCATCGCGCCGCGGCAATGATGGCGTTGGTTGCCGCGGAGCGTCGCCGTTGGCAAAGCCGATGAGGCTCTGGATAGTGGCCCTCCACTCGTCGACCTTGTCGGCCGTTGGAGGGTAGTCGAGGAGCAGCTGAGCTCTCGCCAGAGCTTCTGCTGGAGTAGTAGGCGGCATTGGAGAACGGTGCGAGGAGCGGGATACGTCGGACTTCTAACCACGTTAGAAGGAGCAGCGCCCGTCCGGCGACCGTATCTCACTCGTGCCCGGCATGTTGGCGCCGCATGCTGGTCTTGAGGGTCTCGATCCAGCGAGCGTATGGCGTTGTGAACGCCATGACGTTGTTGGTCCCGCGTCTCCTGAGATGGGCGCGGGGGATGCGCGGACGCCGAGGTTTGCGGTGCCTTGTCCTTGGACTTGGCAACATCGCGAGCACCTTCGTCGGCGCCCGTCCCTCCGCCAGCGTCTGCCCCACCACCCGTTTGCTGTGGTGAGGGTGGGTACGACGCGGACGGCTCTGCTGCCGCCGAAGCCTTCTTCTTCGGTGGCATGTTGAGGATGTTGATGACGCTGCTCGCGTGAACGCCGGATCAGGTTATACGGCCTCGGCGCCCCTACAGCGCGCCAAAGATGTCGGGAGGCTGATCGTACCCACGAACACCTATGGGGCGGCGGACCAGGCCCCTTGTGGTTCGGAGGCGGAGATCGCACGTAAGAGCGGATCGAGGCGAGGCACACGAGCAATTTACCCAGCGGAGCTCTCAGGAGAGATAAAACTCCCATCTGCTGCTTGTTTGATCTATTGTGTTCTTGCTAGGGAGCAATGCGAGCTACAAAACCTAGCGTGAGTGTGTCTAGTCTATGACCAGTCGAATGAATCGAACCAGCCGAACCTGCGGAACCCTTTCTACGTTGCACTCGGGCCTCCTTTTATATGCTCAAGGGGTCTCCGACAGGTGGCAACATAGGCGGGGGTACAAATGTAAAAACAGGAGTTGGTACACCTACTTGAACAAAGGTACTGATGCCAAATACCTAACTCGACGGCAAGGGACAAAAGCAATAAATGCCCGTCGTTGTCGCCCAAACAGTGTATCGAGAGGTCGTCGGTGCACCTCCGCCGCCACGATGGCGAGCTTGTCAGCCGCCGCTTATCGCTGCTCTCCGCTGGCTGCACACCTCTCGACACGCGCCCATGGAACGGTCCCATGGCGACACGTCGCTGGGTGAGCTGGAGCGGAGACGGAGAGAAGTTGCATGCCGCGGCAAGCGCCTTGCCGCGGCCGAATCCTTGTCACGCCCGGAGACTTGTCGCGCTCCGAGCCTTCCCGGCAAGCTCCTCTTGCCGGGGCCTTGTCTTCTGTATTGCACAGGTGGCCTTCCCGACAAGCTCCTCTTGTCGGGGCCTTGTCTTCTCAATCTAATACTTTGTTCTTGAATGGCTCCAAAGGAGCCATGGAGGATATTGGCGGTGTGAGGCAAACCTTGCAGCTGGTGTCTGCTCGTCCATGCTGCAGTCACGGGATACAAGGGTACCCCTACTCTAGTACACCGACATAACGAGCAACAAGTAACAAAAGTAAATAAGGTACAACAAGGTGGACCAATCATTTTTGTAGCAAAGGACAAGCCGGAACAAACTCTTATAATAGGAAAAGCGCTCCCGAGGACACATGGGAATATCGTCAAGCTAGTTTTCATCACGCTCATATGATTCGCGTTCGGTACTTTGATAATTTTATATGTGGGTGGACGGTGCTTGGGTGCTGTTCTTACTTGAACAAGCATCCCACTTATGATTAACCTCTATTGCAAGCATCCGCAACTACAACAAAAGTATTAAGGTAAACCTAACCATAGCATGAAACATATGGATCCAAATCAGCCCCTTACGAAACAGCGATAAACTAGGGTTCAAGCTTCTATCACTCTAGCAACCCATCATCTACTTATTACTTCCCAATTCCTTCCTCTAGGCCCAAATAATGGTGAAGTGTTATGTAGTTGACGTTCACATAACACCACTAGAGGTTAGACAACATACATCTCATCAAAATATCGAACGAATACCAAATTCACATGACTACTAATAGCAAAACTTCTCCCGTGTCCTCAGGAACAAATGTAACTACTCACAAAGCATATTCATGTTCATAATCAGAGGGGTAATAATATGCATAAGGGATCTGAACATATGATCTTCCACCAAGTAAACCAACTAGCATCAACTACAAGGAGTAATCAACACTACTAGCAACCTACTAGCACCAATCTCGGACTTAGAGACAAGAATTGGATACGAGAGATGAACTAGGGTTTGGCGATGAGATGGTGCTGGTGAAGATGTTGATGGAGATTGCCCTCTCCCAATGAGAGGAGCATTGGTGATGATGACGGCGATGATTTCCCCCTCCCGGAGGGAAGTGTCCCCGGCAAAACAGCTCCGCTGGAGCCCTAGATTGGTTCCGCCTCGTGGCGGTGGAGTCTCGTCCCGAAAGTTTGCTTGTGATTTTTTTCTCATCGAAAGACTTCATATAGGACAAGATGGGCGTCGGAGAGCCACCAGGGGGCCCACGAGGTAGGGGGCGCGCCCAGGGGCGAGTGGCGCGCCCCCCACCCTCATGAGCAGGGTGTGGGCCCCCTGGCCTTCATCTTTGGCGACGATTTTTCTTTATTTATTTTAAGGTATTCCGTGGAGTTTCAGGACTTTTGTAGTTGCGCAGAATAGTCCTTCAATATTTGCTCCTTTTCCAGCCAGAATTCCGGCTGCGGCATTCTCCCTCTTCATGTAAACCTTATAAAATAAGAGAGAATAGCCATAAGTATTGTGACATAACGTGAAATAACAGCCCATAATGCGATAAATATCGATATAAAAGCATGATGCAAAATGGACGTATCACACCTCCATTCGCACACCGTCGTCTTCACCTGCACCACCGGAAAAGCATCATCATCACTGTTTCCTCGGATGAAGCTACGGCCTAATCGGCGCCACCAAAGAGGTTGTACACTAATCGCCGCATTTTCTTCTTGATTCGATCTCAGGGCGCTGCCGGCGCTCGGTCCCGAGCCGACACGGTGCGGCTCCATCCACGGCGGCATCGCCGGCCACTTCCTCCACGGCATCGCTCCCTCGGCGACGATGTCCACATCAGTAGGAGCTGCTGCTGCTTTAGCTCTCGCTCGCACTGCTGCTCTGCTCTTGCTCTCGGTCCCCTGCCCGGTCTGCTCTTGCTATTGCTCTTGCTCGCGCTGCTGCTCTCGCTCTTGCTCTTTCTCGCGATGCTGCTCCGATTTGGCTACAATTCAGTCAACTGAATCGACTTTGGGTCAGTCAATTTTAAAGGGGTGGGCTCGCAGGGGTGAAGGAAGAACCAGCCACAGCGGGGAGGAGGTCTCGCCGGAGAGGTACCCCACTATCTATCTTAGCGTTCGGGATGGGGGCAGTGGTCGCCGGCGGTGGCGGGGCGTTGGCGGGGTGGTGGCGTGGGGATCGCCAGAGAAAAAGCTTCGGCAGGGGGCTAGAGGGATGGCAGGCGGCGGACGGCGGTGGGGAGGTTTTGAGGCCCGGGGCTGTTTGGCTGGTGGTGGCTGGCGGCTCAGGGGGGTGGAGGTTGAAGATGAACCGCAGGCCCTTGATTTCGTATCCAATGACTGCAAAATGGATGACCAAAGATGAAAAAGTCAGTCGACCGACGTGTAGCCACACCTTGCTAGTGCGTTCATTTTCGACAGCAAAATTCAGTTTCGACAGCAAAATTCAGTTTCAACAGTTAAGTTCAGTTTCGACACTTAAGTTCAGTTTCGACACTTAAGTTCAGTTTCGACAGTTAAGTTCACTTTCGACAGTTAAGTTCAGAGATGAGCGGCTGATGTATTTTACATCTAGCACTTTGTGGTTATGTATTTTACTTCATGTATTGGAGATGCTATTAGAATTCCACTCGAGTTAACGTTGTTCGTTGTCTCTCTTGTCTGCTTCAGCCTCGGCATCGTACAACTCACCGGAGCTGCTCCAACGACGAAACCCTCCATCACAGCGAGAAGCAGTACCTCGGGCTCCATCTCCAGACGCCTAAGATCTTCTTCCCCTCCTCCGACAGCAAAGTCAGCCGGAGCATCCTCACTGGCCAACCCAATCACGCTAAGATCGACATGGCTTCGCCAAAGAGGTTGTACACTTGTTGCATCTCTTTTTTACTCTACATGTTATATATATTGTCCACTGAGCACATGGATTTGTTCCTTTAGTGTCTCCTTGAAAGAAAAAACGTAGGAATTTTAATTTTCACTTGTCCTCCTTTTCAAATTCCTATTCATGAAGCACAAGACTAAGAGATAGTAGCATAATAGCATTATAACCGTACATTTTCTTGTGGTTTGACTTAATCTCACCATGCTTCTTTGCATCCTGTGATCTTCCAATTGTTGTGAATCAAACACCTAGATTGGCGTAAATCACGTGTTTTAAATTCTCTGTTTTGCACGTGCATTCCTATCCTATTCCTATCTATTTCCTATCCTCGCATTGTTGGAATCCTCCAATTCAAACGAGCCCTTACAGAATTACTTCTCTTACGAGATAGTTGTCAAAGAAAACCTTGCGTGGTTTGTCCCGGCCTCTGCTGCGCCGTCGTCCACCCCAAATTAGCTGCTCCAACGATGAAGGGTCCAAAGACAGCGAGGATCCGGCCTCAGATCTTTCGCCGCCTCAGATCTTCTTCTCCGCCGCTGGCAGCCATGAAAACTGCATTACCATCATCAACCGAGCAGATGACCTCGAGGACTACACGGATCCGCAAGAGAGGTCGCACTCTGTCATGTCTGCTTACGTTATGCATCGCTTAATATTAGATGCTACTTTATCGTCCTGTTCACCGATGAGACTCTGAGTCAGCTCCAAACTAATGGTCAAACTTGAGTTTTTAAATGGTTGTGGGGTACATATCGGGGCCGCTATCAATAGTATCTATCTACTATCTGGTTAATCTCCGGTGTCTACTATGAGTTTCATATTGGGTGGGAAACAAGCGATAAAGAAGCCATTATACGTATTTTTTAAGCGAAGCCATTATCCGCCTACTATTATTGGTTTTGGGTCTATCCACAGAGTTGCTACCATCACTCTAGATTTCTGCATGCACTCCTTACAGAATCTCACTATGTTTTATTCCTATGCATGACAGTTATTGTAAACAATGGAACTGAACATGTAGAGAAAAAGAGACGAGCATTGTGTGGCAATAAAATTTCTTGCAGACGTCGCTCCATGGTAGGAACAAAGGCAGCCCCCCCCCCCCTCCATGCATTTCAGATTGTAATCGAGAGGAAGATATCTGTTCTGAGGGGGATTCAGAAGGAGAAGACAACTCCTATTTACCCCCTGAGGTCTTCGCTCTAACTTGGCATGCTGATGTTGGTTATATCATGCATATGGTGTCATGCATTACTTACTTTATACATCAAATATGTCATCTGCTTAGTTTAGACATCCTTTGTGCGAATGCTATCTGTTTAGTTTATTCATCGTTTATGTGAATTATGCAACGCCATCTTGTTTAGCTAGGCATCATGTATGTGAGTTTTGCAATGCCATCTTGCTTATCCAGTCATCTTATATATAAATTATATCAGGCCATCCTTTTTTTCCGTTACATATTACATTTGTCAACAATGTTAGTACATTCAACAGCTCTTCGTGTGCATCAGCCATTTGACACGGTGATGGCAAATTCTGGAGCGAAAACAAGGTCTTCAGAGCAGACTATGCTATCTGACGAAACGCATATCTCGCTGGTTATGGATACCTCCTCAGAGGAGGATTCAGAGACAGATGACCAGTCCTATCCCCCCCCCCGAGGTGTATGCTCTAACTTGGCAGGGTTATGTTGCTCATATCGTGCGTACGGTGTCTCGCATTGCTATGTCATTTGATTAGTTGAGACATGCTTTGTGTGAATGCCACCTGTTCAGTGTCTAATTACCATGTATGTGAATCATGCATTGCCATCTTGTTGCAAGACATTATATATGTGAATTATACAATGCTATCTTGTTGCAAAGGCATTATATATGTGAATTATGCAATGCCATGCTGTTTAGCCAATCATCATGTATGTGAATTATATCATGCTATCATTTTTTGTATTACGTGTTCCATTTGTCAACAACGTTTGTATACTCAACTACTCTTCCTGTGCATCAGCCATTTGAAGCGGTGATGGAAGTATCTGGAGTGAAAACAAGGAATTCAGAGCAGACAATGCTACCTGCTGAAGCAGTCATCTTGCTGGTTATAGAGAGCTCCTCAGAGGAGGACTCAGAGACTGATGACTAGTCCTATTTCCCCCCTGAGGTATATGCTCAAACTTGGCAGGGTTATATTACCCATGTCATGCATGTTGTCTTGCATTGCTTAGCTTTTACATCATATATGGATTGACATCTGCTTACTTGCTTACTATATAAATCATATGTTTGAATTATATCATGCCATCATGTTTACATAGTACATACACATCATCTATCTGAATTATGGCATGACAACCCATTTAATAAAGACATCATATAGTTATATCATCTCATCCTATTTAGTGTTTACAGTCATCATATTTTGAATTATGGCATTCTATCCATGAATATATGTGAATTATGGCATGCCAACCTATTTAATAAACACATTATATAGTTATGTCATGTCATCCTGTTTACATAGTCTCATATTTTGAACTATGTCTTTCCATCTTTTTTAGTTAGCCATCATAATGTGAAATTGTGTCATGCTATCCTGTTTAGTTAGCCATCATATATGTGAAATTGTGTCATGCTATCCTGTTTGGTTAGACAACATAAATATGAATTATCTCATGCCCTCTTTTATTCCCCACTATCCATTGCACCTGTCTATCATACAATGTCTATACTTTCAATTACTTTTCTTGTTTATCAGCCATTTGAATTGGAGAGCGTGTTAGCAGTATCTAAGGGAGTAACAACACGGTCTTCAGAAAAGATAGTGCTACCAGTTGATGCAGATAGAACCACGGTTGTACTTGCCCAAGGACCAGATCCACCACACATAACCCAGACTCTCGCAGATTGTACCCCTACCCAGTTGGACAGAGAACCAGCTACACCCCTTCTAACCCCAACCCCGGCAGATAGTAACCCAGTTCCAGTTGACACAGCACCATCTCCACCACAGAGCACCCAAACACATGCAGTTAGTAAGGGAAATGCAGTGCCCAAATCACGAGGACCACCACTCCGAATCCCAACTCAACGCTTAAAGGAGAAGAAGATTTGTTCTCAGGTCAGGTTCTGTAGCTATGGTTCATACTCCTTTGCTCTTGCATTACTGTATTTACTCATACCAACTATTTTCAGATTTGAAGGATGGAATTGAAACTCCAATGGTGCAACAGGTATGTTTTAAATCTGTTTCTTTAACTGGTTTGCTGTTGTAACCTGCTCTATGTTGATTTCAGTTTCATTGAATAAACAGTTATGTTCTCATGTCATGCACATTACAAGTGTTGTTATTGCTCTATAGTTACCCACACTTATATTCTGTCTATTCTTCTTTGTCTTGAACAAATATTATTTGAACTGTGTCTCTAACTTGATTTGGCAACAAAAACTAGAATGATATAGACCATAAAGTGACCATGGTACATAAATATATGTTTGTTTCATGTTGTTATCCTGTCCACTTTACTCTTGAACTCATTTACCAAAATGAGTTTCATATACAACATGGTAAACATGTGATGTGTCCGCTTGTTTCTCATTTAGAATGCGGACAAAATATTGGAGAAACGATGCAGCGTTATCCAATGGTAAAGGAAGTAATGCAGATAAGGTTCAAGATAGTGAGACATCCCTGTTGGTCTCTAAGAAAGCTGATAAAAACTATCTTGACGACAGCGAGGGAACCCAAAAGTCCTGTCTTGATGTAGTGTTCGAGTTACTGGCCACTACCGCTGGCACAAGCTCTTGGAACTCGCTGCCTGTATCAGTTCGTCTTCTTGAGTCTCAACTTCAAGTTGAAAGACATCGATCAGATGTGCTGCGACAGCAAGCGCTAGAGGATTCAAGCGCCAAACAAGAGAAAGTTAATAAGCTTGCTAAGCATCTTGCCAGCATTATGGGTACCCAGGATATTCTTTCTTGAGATCTTCTGAAGTGGTTTCAGTTCTGGATTTGTTTTGCTGCGGCGTTTATTTGAGCTGGTCGCCAACTTTGACAACCAGTGTATATGATATGCTGCTTTGTTCCCTATATTTGCACTGGTGGCGAACTTTGATGCCCAATGGATGTAATATGTGTAATAGCCGTGATAGCCTAGCGTTAGTTGCTTGCTTATTTATTTCCTTGTTGTCTTGTTTATTTGTTTGCTTGTAGTCATTGCAGTTCTTTTTCCGCGGTTGGCTAGTGGCTGCAATAACCTATTTTTTAAAAGTAGGCCACAATAACCATGGGCTAATATTTACTGTAGTGACACTGGGCCTCCTACGGGCCGTAGAAACAGTGGGCCTTCTACGGGCCGTATAAGAAGTGGGACTTCTACGGGCCGTAGAAGCAGTGGGCCTTCTACGGGCTGTAGAAACAATGGGCCTTCTACGGGCCGTATCATCAATGGGCCCTATACGGGCCGTATGATCGATTGGCCAAACATGGGCCAAACAGACCGCATTCAGGCCGTAAATGGGCTAGAGTTGGAATCGTCCGTTCATGGGCCGACCATAACGGGCCATCGTTAATAGGCCGTATTTGATGACGCTATGAAAACGGCCCAACATATTAACGGACCACAAACGGGCCGACTGTAACCACGGGCTGAATTTGGCCCACAAGCAGAAAATGACAGTAACGGGCTGTAAGTAAACGAATGCTGGAAATGAGCCCAAGAATAAATGGGCTCTGAGAAGGCCGAAAGATAACATGGGCTTGAAACGGCCCACCGGAATAACGGGCCATTAATGGGTATAAAGAGATACACTGTTCTTTACGGGCCAGTTTCACCATGGGCCGTTAATGGGTGTAAAGTGATACATTGTTCATTACGGGCCAGTTTCACCACGGGTCGTTAATAGGCCAAGAGTTACGTAGGGCCTCATGTGGGTCGAAAGACGTCATGGGCCATACATGGGCCAGAAGTGAAAACGGTCTGGAATCATATTGGATGGCCCAGATGACGCTACTGGGTCTAATTCGAATAGGGCGTAACGGGCCTTTGGTTAGCGGCCTGTAAATGGGCTATATGCGAACATGCCGTTAACAGGCTTTCCATGGGCCAGCCCGCCACCTTTTGACCAAGTCAAACGGGCCGGCCTTTTCACAGGAATGGGCCTCTGTTGGGCCGTGCCACGTGTCAACGTATTGTAGGCGCCTTCTGTCCAATGAGTGGATGGCATCTGTCCCAGCGATGAGTCGACACGTGTTTCCTCCAGCCAATGATGATTCTACACGTGGAAAATCCCCATTGGTCGGGGCTGTTAACGGGTTATCGGATCCAAAATCCGACTCGATAGCTTAACGGCGTTCCGTTACGGTGGATGCCACGTGTCGGTCACCCTTGACGAAAGCACTTCTGTGACGCGATTTATCGTCATGGAAGTGGACACTTCCGTGATGATAATTTTGGTAATGTCATGGAACACTTCTACGACAGCACAGGTATGACTATCTTGATTCTGTCATAAATTTTTCATGGATGTACATGCATGACAGAAAACGCAACCTACTGTGACAAACACGTAGCATCACGGAAGTGTATTTTTTTTGTAGTGTTGGAGGCGTGCTTCGCGGCACGTTTCCCTCAGGAAGTCTTAGGGCGTGGAAAGCCCAACCCTCAGGAGTTCATCACCAAGACCGCTTAGGAGCTTTAGGAAGCAAGAGCCATGTGCGGCGACCGCCGTCTACCTGGCGTAGCTCCCCATTCAGGCGAGGATGGTGGGCTGCGCGTCTGCATCGATTTCCCAGTGCTCAACTGAGCCACGTCTCAGGAGCGCCTCTGGCCTTCGCGCGTGGGACGTTGCGAGGTTCCGCCGCACAGCTATGTTCGCATGCCTTTCGGCCTGCCGAACGCAGCTGCTACCCACCAACGCCATCTGCGGAGAATTCTGGCGGCTCAGGAGGCCAGGCATCACGCGGTCCTGGAGGAGATGGAGATGATCCTCGAGGAACCGCCTGGACTCCCAGAGCCTCCCGAGGCTTAGGGCTCCAGTGGCTCGTGAGGGTTGGCCTCTTCACCACGCATCTTCAGCTACTCCAACACCCCCTTTACAATGGTACCAGGTGACATCTTCCAAGTTCATTTCAGCTGGGAGCGCCCTCAGGGCTGCATCATTCCCAGGCCGCATGGGTCTGTCCCTGTGGCATGTATCCCTTTGCTTATGTCTTTAGTTTACCTTGCTGGGAGCGCCCCTCGGGCTGCATCATCCCCAAGCCGCTCGGGCCTGACCTAGTGGCATGTATCCCTCCTGCATTTATCTAAGTTGATTTTTCCTCCATGCCTAACCTACCTATGATTATCATCTGCCGCCCAACATCGGCCTCCTCTCCCTCATACAAATCGCTTGCGCGTTAAAAGGGAGGATCCTGAGCATCGCGACTCAGGAGCTCTTACTGGCTCTCCATCCCTCACCACCTGGCCTTATCCACGGCATCGCGACCTGGCATACCAGCGGCGGCTAAGCTCGCTCGAGGGCCGGGACCTGAGGACGTAGAGCATTTGTATCTAACCATCTTGCAGGAACGCACAGCTGCCCAAGGCTCAAGACCAGGCGCAGCCCGCCTTGAGGTAGGGCCTCGTGAGTCCCGCGCTGGCTCACGAGTGCCCAGATACACCTCGTCTAGCCCTACCGTGCAAGCCACATGTCAGGGCGGGGCTGTACACGCCTCGGGGGCTCCTCCCGGAGGCCCCCCCTCCCACGTACTAGTGGAAGCACCATGCTCCGCGCTGGCTGACGACACTGCCAAGGAGCAGCTATGCCCGTGCACATACGGAAGCGCTATGCTCCCCGCTAGTGATAAACAACTGAGGGCTGCCCACAGTTGTATCAACCTCAGGGAGCCCAGAGCTCAGTGTCTGGCCTCATCGCAACACCTCCCCTCGAGAGCGTCACGCGAGGGAGCTGGACACGGGGGCTACGCCCGGGTCATGCTCGAGCTCACGCCACCCAGCCAGGTCCCTCGGACCTGGTCGTCACGCGCCCCTCCCCGAGCGGAGCCAAGGTATAAAGACTTTTTGAACGTCAAGGGGGACTCCTGAACATCGCGACTCAGGAGCCTAACTGGTCACGCAGCCCCTCACTCCTTAGTTCCGCAAGGCTGATGGCGGTTGAGGTATGCACGGGGCTGGGCCCTGCCGACATAGAACGCCAGACTTACCCCTACATTCCCTCCCTATTTGTTGTTTGCGCGTCAAGAGGGACTCCTGAGCATTGCGACTCAGGAGCCTAACTTGTCACGTAGCCCCTCACTCCTTGGACCCGTCCTGGTGATCTGGTCGGGGCTAACGGTGGTTGAGGTATGCACGGGGCCGGGCTCTACCGACGTAGAACATAAAGCAAATAGGAAGGAAACCGCAAGATTTCGAAGCAAATCCAGAAGCAAATATTACAAACCATAATTGTCTTCGCAATACCAAACGCAAGTTTAAATGCCTCCACGAGGCACAGTGCACATTGCAGGAGTTGAAACAGGAAAGAAGTCGTGAGAAGATTGATACGTCCATTTTGCATCATGCTTTTATATCTATATTTATTGCATTATGGGATGTTATTACACGTTATGTCACAATACTTATGGCTATTCTCTCTCATTTTACAAGGTTTATCATGAAGAGGGAGGATGCTGGCAGCTGGAATTCTGGCTGGAAAAGGAGCAAACATTGGAAACCCATTCTGCACAGCTCCAAAAATCTTGGAACTCCACAGAAGTTATTTTTGGAATTAATAAGAATTATTGAGCGAAGAAAACACCAGAGGGGGCCCACACCCCGGAAAGGAGGGTGGGGGCGCGCCCACCCCTACTAGGCGCGCCCCTATCTCCTGGGCCCCCTGATGGCCCTCCGATGCCCATCTTCTGCTATATGAAGGCTTTTACCATGGAAAAAAATCATAAGCAAGCTTACGGGACGAAACTCCGCGGCCACGAGGCGGAACCTTGGCGGAACCAATCTAGGGCTCCGGCGGAGCTGTTCTGCCGAGAAAACTTCCCCCCGGGAGGGGGAAATCATCACCATCGTCATCACCAACGATCCTCTCATTGGGAGGGGGTCAATCTCCATCGACATCTTCACCAGCACCATCTCCTCTCAAACCCTAGTTCATCTCTTGTATCCAATCTCGTATCAAAACCACAAATTGGTACCTGTGGGTTACTAGTAGTGTTGATTACTCCTTCTAGTTGATGCTAATTGGTTTACTTGGTGGAAGATCATATGTTCATATGAATATGCTTTGTGAGTAGTTACCTTTGTTCCTGAGGACATGGGTGAAGTCTTGCTATTAGTAGTCATGTGAATTTGGTATTCATTCGATATTTTGATGAGATGTATGTTGTCTCTCCTCTAGTGGTGTTATGTGAACGTCGACTACATGACACTTCACCATTATTTTGTCCTAGAGGAAGGCATTGGGAAGTAATAAGTAGATGATGGGTTGCTAGAGTGACAGAAGCTTAAACCCTAGTTTATGCGTTGCTTCGTAAGGGGCTGATTTAGATCCATATGTCTAATGTTGTTGTTAGGTTTACCTTAATACTTCTTTTGTAGTTGCGGATGCTTGCAATAGGGGTTAATCATAAGTGGGATGCTTGTCCAAGTAAGGGCAGTACCCAAGCACCGGTCCACCCACATATCAAATTATCAAAGTACCGAACATGAATCATATGAGCGTGATGAAAACTAGCTTGACTATAATTCCCATGTGTCCTCGAGAGCGCTTTTCTCATTATAAGAAATTGTCCAGGCTTCTCCTTTGCTACAAAAAGGATTGAGCCACCTTGGTGCACTTTATTTACTTTCATTGCTTGTTACCCGTTACAAATTATCTTATCACAAAATTATCTGTTACCTACAATTTCAGTACTTGCATAGAAAACCTTACTGAAAACCGCTTTTCATTTCCTTCTGCTCCTCGTTGGGTTCGACACTCTTACTTATAGAAAGGAATACAATAGATCCCCTATACTTGTGGGTCATCAAAGATCGCCCTTGGACAACACCGTTGTTCGCCAGGGGCTACGCCTCCGTGATGGTGTCGCCCCCGCCAGCTCCACCTCGCAAGGCCACGGGATCAGCAGCACCTGCCATGGGCGCAGTGGCAAAGGCACGGAACTTCGCCAGCAAGGCTTCCACCTGGCCCTTCACAGCTTCAGCAGCGGCGACGAAGCGCTTGTTATCCACGGGCTCCAGCAGTTCGTCGAGATTGGCACCAGGGTCGTGAAGTTAGACATGGCTGAAGACGCGCGTCAGCGCCACAGAAGAGAGGATGCGAGCTTCAACCTCGGCCATGGGGCCGACGCCGGCCACAACTTCCTCGAGCGCCTCGACCAGGAAGGGAAGCAGCTGGGCGGGGCCGTCCTTGGCGCCAGCCAGCGGCTTCTCCAAGCCGCTCTCATAGAGCGTCTACAGCGCCTTGCGAGACCTCTCCTCAAGGAGCTTGAAGGCCACGCGGTCCTTGGCTAGGACCTTCGCCTTGGCGTCCAGCTGGGCCCAGCCGGCCGCATTCAGCGGTCAGCTCGGCGTCGCGGTCCCCGACAGCGTCCTCCCGAGCCTTCATCTGCTCCTCCTTCGCCTGGCGGTCGCGAGCTTCCTTGGCGAGCTCATCACGCAAACCCTACAGCTCGGCCTCCAGCACCTTGCAGCGGTCCTGGGCGACCGTGGCATCCTTCAATGCCGCATCGCGGGTAGCGGCAGCCTGGGTGGCGGCCTGCTTCTCCTCCTCAGAGGCTGCCACGGCTAGCCTCAGCGCCGCCCGGACGGAGGTGTCAGAATGAAGCCAGCCGGAAACAAACTCCAGGCGTCCGGCTACCAGATAGGAGTCGGTGCCTTGAGGGTCTTCCCGCAGCTGACCCAACTCAGAAAGGGCGCGGTCCAAGATAGCAGAGGAGGCAGAAGAACCGGAAACAACGGTGCAGGAGGAGAAGGCGGGAGTATAACCACGGCTTGGGAGACTGGGGGCTCCTGAGTCCTGAACCTTGGTTACCTCAGCAACAGCATCAGGCGCCGGCACCTCCGGAGCCTGCAGGGCCATGGGGGCTGGCACCCCGCCAGAGCGCTCCTCCGGGCCACGCGAGAATGATCGGGCAGGGGAGGAGCGAACTTTACCGCCTCCCACGGGTGAAGGCGCGGCCACGGCAGATGATTCTGCCCCAGACGAAGCCACCGTGTCCTCCTTCTTCTTCTTCGCCGCAAGCGGCGGCCTAACCAATTGATGGAGAGCGTCGAGCCCGGGCAGCAAAAACAAGAACAAGACGGAGTTCGAAGCACTTACTGGTCAATCATGGCATAGGCCACCGATATCTTGCCGAGCTTAAAGCCCGAGAGCCTCTTGGTCCTGGGTGCAGCCTCGAGAGGTCCAGGAGCGGAAGAGGGCGCACCAGAAGGGCTGGAGGCGGCTTTGGGCGGAGCCTGGGCAGAAGTGGCCCCTCGGGAGATCAGCACCGACCTGTCCTTCTTCGGGATCACGGGAGGATCCTCTTCCTCCCGCGTGGCGTCGGCCTCGTCGTCGTCCGGCAAGGTGCGGAGGATGTTGGCCCTGCGCTGGGGAGAGGTATCCCCGGTCCCTTCTGTGATCGCCTCCGAGTCGCGCACCTCCTCTTCTTCGTCTTCCTCTCCTCCCCCGCCTGAAGACACTTCCACCGGCGCCGGCGCCCCTAGGCCTCAGGAGGCACCGTCGGCACCAGACCGTGCCCATCAAAGGTGGGCATGGCATCCACGACATGTTTCCAGTCCTGCCGGAGGAACAGGGGGGCAGGGGCGCCCTCCAGGCCTTCTAGGTCGTCTCCAACCAGGAGGCGAAGAGCTACGGCCAGGTCCTCTTTGGCAAAGGCCGCCGGGTTTAGGCGAAGCTCGTCGTCTTCGCCCCCAAGCATCCACAACGGGCGCGAGTGCGCCTGAAGCGGAGCCACCCGCTGCATCAGGAACTCCCTCAGGAGCATGGCCCCTGTCAGCTTCGCTGCCTTAGCGTTGCCCGGCCTCAGGTCGGCGTTCATCTTCTCCAGCACTGACTTCGCCTGATAATCGGTAAGCTTCGTGCGTGACCACCCTCCGTCAGACTGGGTGGCTCCGTTGGCAACGCCAACCGGGAGTGGATACATCTGGCATCCATCATGACCCACTTGCTCCGGAAGCCATCAACCCTCTTCCTGGTCTTCGAGATCGTGTTGGCCTTGGAGTACGCGACGAAGTTGGCGCACGCCGAGTTATGCCCGCCGTTGGTTCCGAGGGAGAAGAAGTGGCGCAGCAGAGCCATGGACGCCATCACCCGAACATGCACCTCGCAGTAGTAGTCGGAAATCGACAAAAGGAGAATGGAGTTGGGATGGAGATGAAGGGCCTGCAACCTGTAATGGTGGAGAACGGTGTAGAAAAAGTCAGAGAAGGGTGGAACCAGGCCAGCGACAACGGCGTTCATGAAGAAGGGGTAGAAGGTGCTCCCCTTAGCCTCCGGCTCGGCGGAGCCAGCCCGGAGTTCAGTCTCCCCCATCTCGCTGCCCTCCACCACCGTCATCAGGCGCGTAGCGACAAGATTCTTCTTCGACATGTTGGGGGCATCCAGGGCCGGCGAATACCAAGCCGGCAGCGCGTCGGCCTTGGCCTTGCGGGGCGCCATTGCTCGCTGAAAGGGGAGGAATTGAGCGGATCTGGAGATTTCGGAAGCAAGGGAGCGAGGAAGGGGATCCGGAGTAAGACAAAGGAGAGCAATGAAGGCAAGCCTTACCCAGGCCAGCCTTTTGTCAGTCGGGCAGTTGCTGAGGTAGCGTGGGGAAGTGGAGACGACCACGTCCAATCAATCGCCATGCGGCAACCAAGGCCGCAGGCTGTTGGGGCGCGCGGCACTCAGCACTTGCCTTTTGGCTTCGCTGCTAAGCCAAGTCCAAGCACGCCTTGGGTTCGGGGGCTACTGTCGGCGTTCTGGGAGCGGGGGTCCCCAGACTTGCCTACCTGCGGCCTGCAGCGTGGCCAGCCAGTGGCCCATTACGGCCCGTCTTCATCAACAAACACTCAAGACCCTCGCGACGGGCCAAGCCTCGCGGGGCGGACGACGCAAGGCCTCCTCAGGGGCGGCCTCACTTGGCAGGCTCGCGAGGAGGCGGGGAGATCAAGGCGAGGGGTACCTCGCGAGGTGCTCATGAGGCAAGCCATGACGATCAAGACCAGGCGGGTGCCAGGCGGGCGCCAGCCCGCGCAGTGTCCTCGTTTCCTCTTTAGTGCAAAGGGGGCAAGCGCAGTGTCACAGCCCTAGAGCTTGCTTGTAACTAGTGGCATTGCGTCCATGCATCATGTTTAAATTTCATTTGAATTTGAAATGGGGATTGCCTAAACCCTAGCATTAAAGGAATTCAAATAGGCTCAACCAAAAATATTTTTCAGTGACCCAAATGGCCTTCAAAAATGTTCACCATTTTTGGAAAAATGCTGAAACTTGATAACCAGAGATGTTGCACATTTTTCCATGACATTTGGATCTTTGAATTAAATCATAAGTATTTGAATTTGGACATTTAAATTCTATAAAATATTTTAAATGTCCAAATACTCCTAAACTGAAATGTTCCATGTTAGATATATTCTATACATTGGGCATGCACAGGTTTGCTGATTTTTAAAAGTGCACGGATATTTTTAATAAAGTCAGTAGAGTTTTCAGAATAATAGAAAACAGAAAATAAAGAGAAAGAGAGAGAATCTTACCTGGACTACTCGGCGCCCACCAACTGCCCAGCTCAGCCCAGCCCACCACCGCTTTCCCCCCTGTCGCCTTCCTCCTCGCGCCAGTAGGCAGGGGCACATGCCCGGCGCGCGTGGCCACACGCCGGCCACCTCCTCCCTGCCTGGCTGCCTCCTCCTTCCCGTGGACGCCTCCCCGAGCGCCACGCACCCCCCCTGACCTCTCTCTCCCTCACCGCGGCCTCGTCCCCTCCTCTGGCTCCCTCCCTCTCCCACCGAGCAGAGCTCGTCGCCGCCGCTCGCCACCACCGCGGCCACAGGCCCTCCCTCGCTTCCCCGACTAGCCCACAAGCTCCGCCACTCCATCCTCGCCCTCCCCGCCGTCACACGCGACCGGAGAAGCCCCGAGGCGCCGCCTCGTCGTTTTTCCCCTCCGTGGACCCGCCGGTCGCCGTCGCCCAATTCGTCGGCTCCGGACCGCCCCCGACCTCGCCGACGACGCCACCGGACGCGCTGTGAGCTGCTGCGTCAAACCCCTCTCTCCCCTGGCTCCTTTTCTCTCGCTAACGCCAAATTCCACCGGAGCCGATTGTTCCTCGCCGCCGGCCATGGCGTAGCCGTGGCCACAACCGCGCACGCTCGCTTCCGAGCACACCACCGCCCTCACCGCACTCGCAGGAGTGCAAAACGCCACCCCACGCGCCTCGCCGTACTCCCTAGCATCGTGTTCGACCTCGGCCGAACTCCGGCGGCCGCCTAGGTCGTCGCCGGCGCCGATTCCGGCCACCCCGACCCCGGCTAACTCCACCAAGAGCTTCGGCTCGTCCCGCCTCCTCCTAGATGCCCTCCGGGCCATTTGGTCGCCGGAGTGGCCAAAACCACTCTCGCCGTAGCGTCGCTGCGTGACTAGGCGCCGGCAATGACGTTGAGTTTGACCATGGGTGGGCCGGGTTGACTCTGTTGAGTCAATGACAGTGGGCCCAGCCACAGTTAACTATTTAGGATTAGTTTTAATTAATTTTAGTTAAGCTAATTATCTTTGACACGCGGGACCTTGTCGAGGTTTGACCCGGACCATGTTCCGTTGACCATCGACGCCACATCGACGTCAGTCGACTATGATAATACCCTTTTCTGGATTTAATTTAATTCAGGAAATTCGAAAATACCCCAAACTTCAAATATTCATAACTTTTAATCTGTAACTCCAAATTAAATAATTTATATATGAAAAATGATCAGAAAAATATGAAGAATCTGTTTATGGTACTTTCATGCATGATTAAACAAGTTAACCTAACTGAATAGGATGAATCATGATTAGGACAATTTATGAAATAACATTTCGAGTTGGAATTTGTTCTTGTTTGCATTCCACTTCAATTAACTTGGCTAGATTTTGCATTAGGTGAATTCAGTACCTTAACATGACATGTCATTCATGTGATTGTGCATTGAATTGATTGTGTTCTCTCTTGTTTGCCGGTAATTGCCCCCCTCTCGATGAGACGACGTTCGACGATTGTTCGATGACACCGATGAAGAACTATATTATCTTGAAGTGCTGTGCAAGCAAAAACCCCTTGTTCATTCCGATATAATCCCACTCTCTCGCTCCTGCTCTATTTTACTGCATTAGGACAATAACGACTCATGTGTTACTTGCTGCGGTAGCTGAACCCCTTTATCCTCTGCATGACCTGTCATTCCACAGTAATTAGATGAACCCCACTAGCATGAGTAGGAGTTGCTTGAGCCATGTTGTGCCTACTCATTCATGCTTGTTTGTCATGCCTGCTACTGCTTAGAGTTGAGCCAGGTCTGATTCATCGGGAATGAATCGGAGGTGTGTGAACATGTCCTACTGCGTGTGTGGGCTAAGTGTGTGAACACGATTTGGTAAAGGTAGCGGTGAGAGGCCATGTAGGAGTACATGGTGGGTTGTCTCATTGCAGCCGTCCTCAGGAACTGAGTTCTGTGTTTGTGATCCATGAAACTGTTACTACCACGCATTGGGATCCTTAATTGACCCTCTCGGCTTCTTAACCACCCTTGTCCTCAGTCCAGGAGTTGCAAGTAGTTTCTGGTGTTTATAGTATGCCAGGGCCAGACGTTAACGCTGACCATAGGGGTGGGTTGTGTTGCGGTAGGCACCGTGGGGTCTCTGTACCGATTCGCCTGCTTGGTGTCTCGGGAACCCTGCACACATCGCTCGGGGCTGTATGGGAAACCTCGGCCGGACTCCTGGATGGAACCCGAATAGGCGATAAACCCGGACTAGGGACTTGAGTGTTTAGGTAGGTCGTGGCCGACACCCACGTTGGGCTTCCGCTTGAAGGTTGCCGAGTACATGTCGTGTAAACGGCGGTAAGTGGTGAGAGCGTGTGTGAAGAAGTACACCCTGCAGGGTTAATATGATCTATTCGAATAGCCGTGTGTCCACGGAGAAGGACTTCGGGTTGCCTATATCAGTTCATAGACAAGTGAAAGTTGATACTCTAAAATGCGCAAGATAAGCGGGAGTGCTATGGATGGCGTTCTCGTAGGGAGACGGGAGCGGGTCCATAGTGGTGTATTGACATGGTGAATATGAGGACTCGAGAGCGCCACCTCAAAAGAGTTACTTGCAGTCGTAGTTTAGGATAGCCACTGAGTTAAAGCTGGCTTGCTGCAGTCAAACTCCACCACCCCCTTTTGATAATGATGCATATGTAGCTAGTTCTGATGTAAGTCTTGCTGAGTACGTTTGTACTCACATTTGCTTATTTTATGTTTTGCAGAGAGACTTCGGTCTCGCTAGTAGTTCCGGTTGGACTACCACGGTTAGCTTGTTACGTCAGCTACGATCTTGTGCCCTCGGCAGGATCTGGTAGATAGTCAGGCTTCTAAGCCTTCTTCATTTATAGTTGTCTGTACTCAGACATGTTTTGCTTCCGCTTGTGCTTGACTTGTATTGTCTGAGTGTTGGGTCATGAGACCCATGTTGGTAATATCTCGCTCCTCGGAGCCTATTGAATAAATATTTGAGTCGTAGAGTTATGTTGTGATGCCATGTTGTATCTACACATATTGAGCATATTGTGTGTATGTTTGAAATGCTTGGTATGTGTGGGATCTGACAAACTAGTTGTTTATCCTTGGCAGCCTCTCATATGGGGAAATGTAGTCTCGTGATTACGAGCGATAGTAGTCCGCTTCTGACTGGTTCATCGAGTCCCGCTAGCCCAGCACTACTGCTTGGACACTTGATCTGGCCGGCATGTGTTTCACTTCGTTCGATGTCCGTCCCTTCGGGAAATGTCACGCGGTGTTATTCGGAGTCTGCCTAGCCTGCTACAGCCCGGGATACCGGAGTCCTGTTAGCCGATGCTACAACCCGAATTTATACGTTGATGACCGACATGCTCGATGTGATTCATGTATGCCTGTCCCCATAGGTTAGCGCCGCTTTGGGTTCACGACTAGCCATGTCGGCCCGGTTCTTTATCATGTGGATGCTAGCGACACTGTTATATACGTGAGCCAAAAGACGCAAACGGTCCCGGGCCATGGTAAGGCGACACCCGTGGGAATACCGTGCGTGAGGCCGCAAAGTGATATGAGGTGTTACCGGCTAGGTCGATGTGATTTGGAATCGGGGTCCTGACAGCATTGGTATCAGAGCCTGACTACCTGTAGGATTACCAAGCTAAACTAGTCGAAGTTGTGTCTAGAAATGCTTTAGTTATGTAAGGGAATTGATTGTGGAAGGGAACGTAAGGCTCTTTTTACTCCTTATACCTCATGGCCTTCTAATCTGAGTCATCCTCTTCTCTTCTACGGGTTTAAGAATTAGGCTTCTCATCTATCTATCGAGGATGACGTGTTACTAATCCATAGACCTTTGAGATTGTTGGTTTTAAGCCTCGATTCAGTTCCTACTATTTACGTATGATAACTGTTGATTTCGGAACCTTGATATTGTGATGTTGAGTGGCTATGCCACCATTTTGCAGGATGTCTCAAATCATTTTGAGCATTTACAGCCGTTATGCTGTCCGAGTCATCCCAGGTCTCTAAATAGTCTGATGCATTTGCAAATCCTTTCCTTCCGTTCCGATGTCCTTTTGACCAGGTTAATCACACAAATTAGTATGTTGAGGTACTCCGCTGCCTCAACATATAAGTTGGAACTATTATTATGACCCTAGGTGTTTAGGAAGTCATCCAGCAATTTAGCAATGCTGTTGTATCCCCAGTGTGATGATTCTGGCCATTATTCTTGAAAGCCTCCCGTGATGTTATTAGTTAGTAGGTACTCTATTTATGGGTTTTTGAACCCGAGATTCACCCTACTTACCTAATGTTGATAGTGTTGCTCGTACCTTTAGGATACTAGTAACTTTATGATGACGATCCTCGAGGTCCGTGGTATTTCTTTCTTCCAAATACTACGAACCTCTTATGGCAGAAGTTCCTTGTTGAACCAAAACATCACAATAAGAGTGCTCTTGAGGAGTTCTCCATTCATAATTGTGAATCTGCCAATTCTACTTTTCTGCATGGGTTATCCGGGAGAAATGTTGAGCTTTGCTCGATATACTAATCCATGCCTCCACAACTCGAAGAGTTATATGTTCCCCGATGTTGTTCCTCCTTAGTTGTATTCCGATCCCCGTCTATCAGTTGATAGTCAGGAGTAGTTGCGTTTTCGTCCTCATCGATGCCCATTTTTCTTGTGGTCCGTCAAGCCATTCTATTCTCGGAATGACTAGGAGAAACAAACTCGATACCTCATCCATATCTAGGATTGGGTCAAAGCAGTTGTATTCCGCAGATCAAAATGCCAATCCAGCTTTGATTCTGCTCTACCTTGGAGTGTTACCATCTTTATGTCAGGAACATCATGAGAATTGCACCTTCTCTTATGAATTCTTGTCGTAGTGATACTTCTCGCCATCATTGTTCATTCCTCGGTCCCGTGTTGATGCAACCGGAATGCCGACAAGTGAATTGTGATGTGTGAAACCGATACTCCTAGCAACCTCGTTGCTTGGTAGTTAATGGACAATATTTTCATTCTTAGCGTGTTGGTTATTAAATCATCATACTAAGATTGATCGTGCTACCTAGTCCTTATTTACGGTGCACCTTCGATCAATGATTTAGGATTATTCAATCCCTTTCTTATTTGATCATATCATCTTGCCCTGAAAAGCAAGGTTGTTCTCGAGCTTAGTAACATATCGGTGGTTTGTGATTTTCCGAATATCTTCTCGGAAGTATTACCAGGTTGTCCCCTGACTGTTATGTTGAGCTCGTGATCAAGTTGGTTTCTTGTGAACCACCCTTTCTCCAAGAATCTGTGTTGGATACCCCTAAGCTAGTTGGTTAAGCCAAACAACAACTTGGAGAGTTGGAGGATAAAAGCTTGCCTGACTTAGTTCATTCCAAAGGGATATTCTTGTGTGGTGTGTGTTGAAGAAAGATGATATCTTCAATGATTGGTCTCTGTGATCAGTTGCTGGACCTATTGTCTTATCAATCCTTTGACTTGAGTATGGGCTATTATTAACTCAAATCAGAACCAACGATGTTCGTAATGTTGTCTTACTCGTGGTTGATCCCTCGAGCATACCCCATTACATCTTTTGGTGCGACAAATGCTATCACCGTGTTCACATGATGGTGGAAGTCGATTGATATGGAAATTCCGATGAGTTGCTGTTGAGCCCATCAGTAGCATTTTGTCTCCCCCATGAGTCATGTTGAACATCAACCTAGTATTGGAAACTTGTGTAAGCATTTCTTCGTGTTCCGTTCATGAAGCTTATGCTTGGATGGGAAGAGTGACTTCCTCGAATTCATGTGCTTTAGGTGTAAGTTGCCGCCATGAATTTGAGAAAGGTTTGTTTTGTTTCCTTTGGAATCATTCCAAGTCAGTCATGCACGCGAAGTATTCTATGGTCTGATAGACTGATCATCTTCATTCCATATGAATTCCATAGCACACCAAGCCACTGATTGATTTGTTCAAGGAGAAGAAGTTCCTTCTTAAGACCGCGTCTTATACCAGGACTTCGTTATCCTCGATGATGGTTCCCCACCTGAACTCGGTAGTGTTTGATGATAAGACTACCATGTGGTCATTCTTGTCTTGGACAACATGCTCACATGTATGTAGCAGAACCAGCTCATGTTTTGGAGCTTGCTATCGTAGTTCATATCCCGAGAATCTCGCAACGTTATCCCATCGATTTGTGTTGCAACTTTTCTTTCAGACATGTGAGTCTGAAGTATCCTGTTTCTAACCAGACCTGAATCTCAGGCAGATATGGTGGTTGGAACATTCCCAACATTTGCATTTTGTTCCCAGCTTGCACCCTATTGTGTCAACTCCCCATGGGCTGCCTTTCTCGGTAGTTGCTGTCCAATATTATCTTCAAAAGTGGTCCTACCAAGGGTCCCCTCCACCTCCAATGATAAGCAAAATCATCCATTGTGTTGTCTTCAACAAGGTAGTCCACATCATCCATTCTAGTCTGGGTATGCCATTCCTTTGCACTCCACCAAACGATCGTTTGCGAATGCCTTAGGCTGGTATAAAGAGTTTCAATGATGTTATATCAAAAGTAATTCTTTTTGCCACTTAAGGGAATAGTTCCTCGCGTCACCTCCCCTGGGGTGCCCCGTTATTGAGTCGTGGCAATTTTTTTCCTCGCCACCTTGACACCATCTACCATCTTTCTAAGCGTTGAATTGTTGCCCACTAATCACACACCATTGTTTGTTCTTCCATCCCTCTCGATGTGTTTTGTGTCTCAACTCGAGATGTTTTTAAATCTCATTCCGTGAGTCGATCATGTTTATTTGATCTTCGTGAAGATCGAATCCTGTAGGGTTTCCCCCTTCTTTCTGTTGTCATGTTGAGTGAAGATCTCGAAAGCAAAGACGTCAAGACCAAGATGATGGAATGAATCAACATTTTCGAGAAGGGCAAATGGATCATGAAGATTGTGATAGTTCTGTGACTTCCCTTTTCCTCTTACTTCACGTCTTGAATCTCGGGGCGAGATTCTTGTTTAGTGGGGTGAGTTGTCACAGCCCTAGAGCTTGCTTGTAACTAGTGGCATTGCATCCATGCATCATGTTTAAATTTCATTTGAATTTGAAATGGGGATTGCCTAAACCCTAGCATTCAAGGAATTCAAATAGGCTCAACCAAAAATATTTTTCAGTGAACCCAAATGGCCTTCAAAAATGTTCACCATTTTTGGAAAAAATCTTGAAACAAGAATCAGAGATGTTGCACATTTTTCCATGACATTTGGATCTTTGAATTAAATCATAAGTATTTGAATTTGGACATTTAAATTCTATAAAATATTTTAAATGTCCAAATACTCCTAAACTGAAATGTTCCATGTTAGATATATTCTATACATTGGGCATGCACATTTGGTTGATTTTAAAAGTGCTCGGATATTTTTAATAAAGCCGCATGAGTTTTAGAATAATAGAAAACAGAAAATAAAGAGAAAGAGAGAGAATCTTACCTGGACTACCCGGCGCCCACCAACCGCCCAGCTCCAGCTGCCCAGCCACCACCGCCTTTGGCTCCCCTGTCGCCTTCCTCCTCGCGCCCGAGGGCAGGGCGCTTACCCGGCCAGCGTGGCCACACGCCGCCACCTCCTCCTGCCTGGCTGCCTCCTCCTCCCCGACGCCTCCCGAGCGCCACGCACCCCGACCTCTCTCTCCCTCACCGCGCCTCGTCCCCTCCTCTGGCTCCTCCCTCTCCCACCGAAGCGGAGCTCGCCGCGCCGCTTCGCCACCACCGCTGCCACAGGCCCTCCTCGCTTCCCGACTAGCCCACAAGCTCCGCCACTCCATCCTCGCCCTCCCCGCCGTCACACGCGACCGGAGAAGCCCCGAGGCGCCGCCCCGTCGTTTTTCCCCTCCGCGGACCCGCCGGTCGCCATCGCCCGATTCGTCAGCTCTGGACCGCCCCCGACCTCGCCGACGACGCCACCGAACGCGCTGTGAGCTGCTGCGTCGAACCCCTCTCTCCCTGGCTCCTTTTCTCTCGCTAGCGCCAAATTCCACCGGAGCCGATTGCTCCTCGCCGTCGGCCATGGCGTAGCTGCACATAATCAAGCACGCTCGCTTCCGAGCACACCACCGCCCTCACCGCACTCACAGGAGCGCAAAACGCCACCCCACGCGCCTCGCCGTCCTCCCTAGCACCATGTTCGACCTCGGCCGAACTCCGGCGGCCGCCTAGGTCGTCGCCGGCGCCGATTCCGGCCACCCCGACCCCGGCTAACTCCACCAAGAGCTTCGGCTCGTCCCCAGCTCCTCCTAGATGCCCTCCAACCTATTTGGTCGCCGGAGTGGCCAAAACCACTCTCGCCGCCGCGTCGGGCTCGCCGGCGGCTAGACGCCGGCAGCCGACGTTGACTTTGACCATGGGTGGGCCCTGGTTGACTCTGTTGAGTCAATGACAGGTGGGGCCCAGCCCTGTTAACTATTTAGGATTAGTTTTAATTAATTTTTAGTTAAGCTAATTATCTCGACATCGCTGGGACCCACTGTCAGGTTTGACCCGGACCATGTTCCGTTGACCACTGACGTCACACTGACAAATACCCTTTTCTGGATTTAATTTAATACAGGAAATTTCAGAAAATACCCCAAACTTCAAATATTCATAACTTTTAATCTGTAACTCCAAATTAAATAATTTATATATGAAAATGATCGTAAAAATATGAAGAATCTGTTTACGGCACTTTCATGCATGATTAAACAAGTTAACCTCACTGAATAGGATGAATCATGATTAGGGCAATTTATGAAATAACATTTGGAGTTGGAATTTGTTCTTGTTTGAATTCCACTTCAATTAACTTGGCTAGATTTTGCATTAGGTGAATTCAGTACCTTAACATGACATGTCATTCATGTGATTGTGCATTGCATTGATTGTGTTCTCTCTTGTTTGCCGGTAATTGCCCCCTCTCAGTAGACGACGTTCCGACGATTGTTCGATGACACCGATGAAGAACTATATTATCTTCAGAAGTGCCAGGCAAGCAAAACCCCTTGTCCATTCCGATATAATCCCACTCTCTCGCTCCTGCTCTATTTTACTGCATTAGGACAATAACGACTCATTGTTACTTGTCATGTAGCTGAACCCCTTTATCCTCTGCATGACCTGTCATTCCACGGTAATTAGATGAAACCCACTAGCATGAGTAGGAGTTGCTTGAGCCATGTTGTGCCTACTCATTCATGCTTGTTTGTCATGCCTGCCATCGCTTAGAGTTGAGTCGTGTCTGATTCATCGGGAATGAATCGGAGGTGTGTGAACATGTCCCATCAAGGTGTCGCCTAAGTGTGTGAACACTATTTGGTAAAGGTAGCGGTGAGAGGCCATGTAGGAGTACATGGTGGGTTGTCTCATTGCAGCCGCCCCTCGTGAACTGAGTTCTGTGTTTGTGATCCATGAAACAGTTACTACCATGCATTGGGATCCTTAATTGACCCTCTCGGCTTCTTAACCACCCTTGTCCTCGATCCAGGAGTTGCAAGTAGTTTCGGTGTTTGTAGTATCTTTGGGGCCGTCACATAACGCTGACCATAGGGGTGGGTTGTGTTGCGGGTAGGCACTTTGTGGCCCGGTGTACCCGATTCGCCCGTTTGGTGTCTCGGGAACCCCGCACACATCGCTCGGGGCTGTATGGGAAACCTCGGCGGACTCATGCGGATGGAACCCGAATAGGCGATAAACCTGGACTAGGGACTTGAGTGTTTAGGTAGGTCGTGGCCGACACCCACGTTGGGCTTCCGCTGAAGGTTGCCGAGTACATGTCGTAAACGGCGGTAAGTGGTGAGAGCGTGTGAAGAAGTACACCCTGCAGGGTTAATATGATCTATTCGAATAGATGTGTCCACGGAGAAGGACTTCTGGGTTGCCTATATCAGTTCATAGACAAGTGAAAGTGGATACTCTAAAATGCGCAAGATAAGCGTGAGTGCTATGGATGGCGTTCTCGTAGGGAGACCGGAGCGGGTCCATAGTGGTGTATTGATATGGTGAATATGTGGACTCGTGTGCGCCACCTCAAAAGAGTTACTTGCAGTCGTAGTTTAGGATAGCCACTGAGTTAAAGCTGGCTTGCTGCAGTCAAACTCCACCACCCCCTTTTGGTAATGATGCATATGTAGCTAGTTCTGATGTAAGTCTTGCTGAGTACGTTTGTACTCACGTTTGCTTATTTTATGTTTTGCAGAGAGACTTCGGTCTCGCTAGTAGTTCCGCTTCGACTTCGACGGTTACCTCAGCTACGATCTTGTGCCCTCGGCAGGATCTGGTAGATAGTCAGGCTTCTCAGCCTTCTTCATTTATAGTTGTCTGTACTCAGACATGTTTAGCTTCCGCTTGTGCTTGACTTGTATGCTCTGAGTGTGGGGTCATGAGACCCATGTTGGTAATATCTCGCTCCTCGGAGCCTATTGAATATATATTTGAGTCGTAGAGTTATGTTGTGATGCCATGTTGTATCTACACATATTGAGCATATTGTGTGTATGTTTGAAATGCTTGGTATGTGTGGGATCTGACAAACTAGTTGTTTATCCTTGGCAGCCTCTCATATGGGGAAATGTAGTCTCGTGATTACGAGCGATAGTAGTCCGCTACAGCCCGGTTCACCGGAGTCCTGCTAGCCCAAAGACTACCGCTTGGACACTTGACTGGCCGGCATGTGTTTCACTTCGTTCCTATATGTCCGTTCCTTCGGGAAATGTCACGCGGTGTTATTCGGAGTCCTCGCTTAGCCTGCTACAGCCCGGGATACCGGAGTCCTGTTAGCCTGCTACAGTACTCAATTTATACGTTGATGACCAACATGCTCGATGTGATTCATGTATGCCTGTCCCCATAGGTTAGCGCCGCTTTGGGTTCACGACTAGCCATGTCGGCCCGGTTCTTTATCATGTGGATGCTAGCGACACCGTCATATACGTGAGCCAAAGATTTAAACGGCCCCGGGCCATGGTAAGGCGACACCCGTGGGAATACCATGCGTGAGGCCGCAAAGTGATATGAGGTGTTACCGGCTAGGTCGATGTGATTTGGAATCGGGGTCCTGACATGCAGGCGCAGAGTACCGAGGCATCAGGCAAAGGTTTCCATATCGTTGCGACGAGACCAAGACTAGCAGAGCGGCAGGAAGGAGGTCACCGTGGAGCCCAAGACAGCATCACCACCAGCGCCTTTGGCAGTCGAAGACCACCTTTAGTCAAGATAGCTTGTACTAGCTGCCCCCTTTCAAAATGGACGTTGTTGGCTCCGTTCCCGCTCAATATTTGGGAAGAGGACCAGGGCCTCTTTAAATAGGGCTAGCCACCACAACAGAAGGCATCGGATCCTAACCTAGCTCACCTACACACCACCACAAGAACACCTCTCCTCGTGAGGCTATTCTTCCTCTGTACTATTCATCATCAGCCCAAGAGGCAATCCACCACACCACACACTGGATTAGGGTATTACACCACAACGGTGGCCCGAACCAGTATAAACATCGTGTCTCTTGTGTGTATTCATCGTGGTAGCTTAGAATCGCGGCGAGGTTGTGGGCGTGTTTCGGTAGGGAGAAGATCTTCGCGCGCACCCCAGAGTTCGAACCTTAAGGGTTTTGTCGGAACCCGATATCGGACAGTAGCAAGTGGGAAAGTTGTAGCATGAATCTAGGACTTGGCTCTAAGAGGAAACGGTGGAAAGTAGTAGATACTGGTTACCCAACCGGTCTCTTGGTTGAAAAGGCGAAGAAAGCATGGTGGATGGCGAAGGGTGGGGGGAAGTTGACCTGTCTCTTGGTTGAAAAAGGAAAGAAAGTGAGGGATGTTGGGGGACAACGCAAATGAGAATGAGCAGGTCTAGATTTCCTGTGCTCACATATGAAAATGTCATTGAGGAGATAAAAAATGGGACAAATGCAGACATGCTACCTGAGTGTTTGCCGCTCTCGGCAACCACATCTGCCTCACCATTTTATGCTCCAGCTATCCCTACGCCCATATCGCTACCGTTAATGTAAATTCACACGAAACATTAAGCTATGCCACCTAATGTCACTATAAGTAATGGTCTAGTGATAAATTGTAGCAATGCCACCACCATTTTATGAAGTGCTTCCGTCTTGCTTTATTTCCCATGAATTGTGTTTTTGCTGTTACACTTAAATCACACATCGCTAACGTTGATTCATCCCTGTGGAACTTCACAAATTTGATTGCACATTTACTAACCATGTGCTACTATCATGACAGTATTACTAATGCTATTGTTATGCATGTTAATCTAGTGGTAGTGTTGATGTGATGTGATGTTACTTACTTAAGGGCACTTTCATACTGTCAATCTAGTGCTAATTATAACACAATAGATGTTGCTGTTAATCATACGCCACTGCAAATATCTTTCACTGTTTAAATAACCATATTTTGTTTGCGCAAACAGGGATGTCTGTCTCCATATCATTTCTATCTGCGCAATCAAAAGTACACACCTCAGTTTTAGTACAACTGCACAAAATGAGATGGCTATTCCTAGTTGCCGTCCTCTAACCACCAGTGTTCCAGGTATTCCTACATTGGTAGTAACTAGGTAGAATGACCAACGCAATCTAAAAGAAGCTGATTCGTATGTTTTACTTCCTGATTGAAGTGCAGGGACGGGCGAAAACAACTGCATCCTAGTCCGGAATGCACTTTCTACCAGTTCATCCATGGACCGAGGGCTAGCTGGCACGACTGCACGGCGGTTTTTGGGACAGGTGCGCAGACAAGAGGCATTGTGGTCTGCTTATTTCTGCAAATAGTGGAGCTTAAATTTAGTGGAATGCATAATAATTTCAACTGGTCAGTACACTACATGGTTCGGTTCAGCATTCCAGCTGAGAACACAATTATAATTGGTTATTCTAGAGTGAGAGAACCTAACCCTGGTTGGTGGCAACAACAAAAAACCAGAGTGAACTCCAGGAAATTTAAGCCTGCCGGGAGGCCGTTTTCTCAGTGAAGCCTTACTTGTTTTTTCCTGATTTGTAAACCTTCTCACAACTTTGTCTTTTCCTGTGAACTAGTATATGTTTGTTATGTTCTATGAATCATTCAGATGTATAAAATTGCTTAACTTATGCTTTTCACGTTTTTTATGAAGCCGAGTTTAATGTGAGTGTTCCACATGAACGTTGGACTAGCATGTGAACATTTGGAATTTACACTGTGGCCTCAGTTAACTGCATGAACCACTGTGACAAGATACATAGTTGCTTATATGTCAGTCGGTAGTTTTTCGATTGTTAGCTGGTCGATAGCTAGTGTTGAAGCGAGCTGAGCCAATGTGCCGTGTTTTGCACAACTGCTTACAAGTGGTGTAACACCAACAGTATTTACAAGTACTTATGTATAGGTCAGCGCACAGTTCTCGAACGAGTACTCTATTTCATCAAACACACACTGCTCGTATGGTAAACCGTGACAACTTATGTCTTACCATGCCATATTCATGAAAAAACTTGTGAAGATGCATCTGTTTCAGCAACAATTACGATGGTTCTCACATGATTCATGGGGACACAAAAGTAGCAGCAGTTCCCATAAATGGATTCGAACAGAGTACTAGCCCCAGAGGGCTCGATAACAGGCAAGGTGCGGATAATTAGACACAATCCAAACTATTATTAAACACTAGCTGGGGAGACTATTTCATGCCTCGATCTAATTTGGGATGGACACAAGATGGACCTTGCCATGAACATCATCGAGGACGTCCGGCAGCAGCCCAATCCTGTGAAACTTCATGAAGATAACCTTGTGGCCTTGCCACTCATAAACTTGTTTGTGGAGGCATGCCACATCATCTTCCTGCGTAAGCTTGACAAGAACATGCCTCACAAACGAAGGAGTAGCTTTGAACTACTTGTGCTTCAGTACACCCTAGACAACACGCCTAACAACAATGAGGCTGGAATACAACTCGACATCGGTATAAGCGCAAATGGCTTGCAGGACCCAACAGCCTAAGAACTCTGTTTTCCTAGTGCGTATATTCAGGTCATCTACCTCATAGTGAGTACCATGTACAACCACACAATCCTGGTCTGCATCAGGGCTCTAATTGAAACATAAACAAATTCTGAATTACTTTCCAATATAAGAAACACAAGTTATTTAAACCACTATGTATAGCATGGCATCGAAGCTAATAAAATTTTGCATTGTTCATCACCACATACTAAGATGAAAAACCACAATCGAGATCGGCAAAGAAAATCACCTTGGGCAGCTCAGCGGGGGGGGGGGGGGCACATCCACGAAGGGGGAAAACTGCTCCGGCAGTGCCCCGGGGGTTGTAACCACAAACGGGGCATTGACCATCTCAAGAGTGTCCATGAGCGATCTGGGTCGGCTCGGTGGCTGCCTCCATCTTCTTGGAGCTCTACATCTCGTGGGGATCAGCCTCCCGCGTCTGCTCCAATATCGGCAGATCTTTGCCTAGTTCTCCTTCATCCATCATGAAACTGACGAATACTAGGAGACCACTGAAAGGAAAACACAATCGCAATGACAATGAAAAAAAAGAGAGTGAGGATAGGTTACTACTTTGCAAAAGTTCTTTTTTTCTGAACGAAAATATACCAACATTACGGATCTGCTTACCTTCCCTTCGTTGGGAGATAAGAACAGTGGCAGATGCGAGTGTTGGCTTTCTTGAAGACGGTGAGGGAGAAGGGGATTCAGCTAAGAGTGAAATGATGGTTGCTTCGTCTGTCAAACTTACACTGCCGCACTACGACCGCGGTGACTCTCCGCTTGCATAATGCCTTCTAATTTGGTGCATGGTATTTGGGCCCGCGCACTGCATGGCCCTCATGTCGGTGAACAAAAGTAAAACGACATTTTATAATCCCCAAGTGCAGGGAATCATCGTAGCAATTCCCAAAGGTGGAAGTGATAAGTATGGAGTGTCGAACCCATAAGGAGCTAAAGGTAAGATCAATATTCTCTCAAGCCCTATGTCGGGGCAGGCTGATCTGGCCCACGAACACCTATGGGGCCGGCGGACCGGGCCCCTTTCGGTTCGGCGGGGAGCGGAGGTCGAACAAAGAGCAGATCGAGGTGAAGCACGCGAGAGGTTTACCTAGCTTCGGAGCTCTCCGGAGAGATAATACTCCTACTGCTGCTTGTATGGTTTGTATTGTGTTCTTGCTAGGGAGCGCTGAGAGCTACAGTATACTCCAGCTGCTAACGAGACCTAGCGTGGGAGTGTTCGAACCCCTCTCTACATTGCGCATGGGCCTCCTTTTATATGCACAAAGGGGCTCCGACAGGTGGCAACGTAGATGGGGGTACAAATGGAAAAACAGTGGTTGGTACACCTACTTGTACAGTGTACAGTGTAATATACCTAACTATGACGGCAGGGGACAAAGGCATTAAATGCCCATCTTGTCGCCCTAACAGTGCAAACAGGGACAGTCAGGGGGCGCCGCCGTCCGCCACGATGGCAAACTTGTCAGCGCCGCTTGCCACCTCGCACCGCTGGCTGCACAGCCTCTCGCCACGCGCGCCTGGAAAGGCCCCAGGGCGACACGTTAGTGGATGCGCTGGAGCGTAGGTACTGAGAGTGGTCTGCGCATGCAAGCGCTTTGCCGCGGTTGTTATCTTGTCGCGCCCGGAAGTTTGTCGCTCACCGGGCCTTCCCGACAAGCTCGTCTTGCCGGGGTCTTGTCTTGTAGGTGCCTGAGGTGGCCTTCCCGGCAAGCTCCTCTTACCGGGGACTTGTCTCCTAAGTGCCTTGGGTGACCTTCCCGGCAAGCTCCTCTTGCCGGGGTCTTGTCTCCCTGGCTTGAATACTTTGTTCTTGAATGGCTCCAAAGGAACCACGGAGGACCTTGGCGGTCACCCGGTAAGCCTTGCCGCGGAGGGCTGCAACTGCCCGTGCACAAGTTCGGGATACTAGGGTACCCCTACTCTAGTACACCGACACCCTATCTACCACTGATACGACTCTACGTGCACCGAACGTTTGCTTCCAACTAGAAACAAGAAATAAAACTGTGTTGTGGGTATAAAGAGGATAACTATGTATGATATCGGAGAGCTAAAATATAAAAGTAGGTGATGTTATCACAAAGTTAGAATATATTACTAAATAATACAAATAGCAAGTGTGGAATAATGGTGGATTGGTGTGCGGAATTCTCCTAAGCAATTGTTAACAAGATCGATAGTCGTCATTGCAATTTCATATGAGGGTGAGGCATAAACTAACATACTTTTCCTACTTGGATCATATGCTCTTATGATTGGAACTCTAGCAAGCATCCGCAAATACTAAAGATTCATTAAGGTAAAACTTAACCATAGCATTAAAGCATCAAGTCCCCTTTTATCCCATACGCAACAACCCCCTTACTCGGATTTAAGCTTCTGTCACTCTAGCAACCCACTATAAGTGAATCATGAACGTATTGCAACACCCTACAGCGGGAATCCCTCACGCTTGCGCGACACGGAGGGCACCATAGGACAGCACCAATAATAAAACATACAACTCGTACCAATCTAGATCATCAATCAACTCAGGGACAAAAGATATCTACTCAAAACATCATAAGATGGCAACACATCATTGGATCATAATATGTATCATAAAGCACAATGTTCAAGTAGGGGTTACAGCGGGGTGCGGGAGAGTGGACCGCGTAAAAGAGATGAGGATGGTGATGATGATGGTGATGTTGATGAAGACGATCACCGTGGCGATGATTCCCCTCCCGATGGCACTCCGGTGCCACAAAGAGAGATGAGGAGAGGTTCTCCCCCTTGTGCTTCCTCCTCCATGGCTTTCCCCCTCTGGTCCTTGGCCTTCTTGGAGATGATGGCCCCTCAGAGATCCTCCTCCATGGCCTCCGATGATGATGGCCCCCTCCGGCAGGGTGCCGCAGAGGGCCTAGATTGATTTCTCGTGGCTACAGAGGCTTGCGGCGGCGGAACTTCCGATCTAGGTTAATTCCCGAAGGTTTCTCTATTTATAGGAATATTTGGCGTTGGTTTCACGTCAGGGGGTCTCCGGGTTGTCCACGAGATAGGGGGGTACGCCCTAGGGAGGGGGCGCGCCCCCCACTCTCGTGGGCAACCCGGGACTCTTCTGGCCCAACTCCGATGCTCCATGGTCTTCTTTTGGTCCATAAAAAATCCTAAAAAATTGGCACGTCATTTGGACTCCGTTTGGTATCCCTTTTCTGTAAAACACAAAAACAAGGAGAAAATGTAAACTGCACTGGGCTCTAGGTTAATAAGTTAGTCCCAAAAATCATATAAAATGACATATAAATGCATATAAATCATCATAGAAGGATAATATAATAGCATGAATACTTCATAAATTATAGATACGTTGGAGACGTATCAACATTCAGTAGAGGGAGATGTTTTGATGACCTAGGAGGAGCCAGAAGCGGTAGTGTATCCACTGTACTAGAAGTAATTGTTTTTCTGGGTAGCTGTAGAGTGTCTCCACTTTACTAGTAGCAATTGTTTCTCTGGGCCCAAGACAAAACAGCCCATCCACCCTAGTAAATAATAAAATCAATTCAAAAGCCCATATAATTACTTAATGAGAGGCGCTACCCATACCCAGCAAACCACCCCCCAACAAAACCTGGGTGCTCTTCTTCCTCCACACTCCCACCCACCTCACGTGAGCTCGCTCCACTCGTACCCCCAAATTCCTCACCTCACTCCTACAGAAAACCCCAGCTCCCCTTCATCCTCACTACTACAGAAAACCCCCAGCTCCCCTTCTTCTTCACTCGCACTATAACTAGGCTCGTCATTCGTTACTCTGCTCAATCCGTGAGCGCGACGCGACGCCCTTGAGGAAAATGAGGTCGGCTGACCCCAGCGCCAAGAAGATGAAGCTCCTGCGAGCGGCGACGCCTATTGTAGATCCTGCACCCGGCAGCACGGGGAGAAGCGGCGACCCCGCCCCAACCGGATCCCAGGAACCCGTAGAATCTCGGGTGGACTGCATCAGCAATCTCCCGGATGCCGTCCTTTGGGAGATCTTTCTCCCAACCAAGGATTGCTGCCACACACAAGGCCTCTCAATTCGGTGGCGCTCTCTATGGCGCGTCGTGCCCCTTAATCTCAACTGTCGTCAGCTATCTCTCTTCAATGATTTTGAAATCACCAGAGCCATTATCTCCTCCCATCAGGGCTCCGTTCAAAGCCTCTGCATCCTGTCATGCTACCTGAGCAAGCATACCATGCTGTGCACGGTGGACGCCTAGCTAAAATCCCCTGAATTCACAGAACTATAGCTGCTTGAGTTCTACTATTCCCCTGGAAATCACCTACCAGATACCGAATGCCATGTACTTGTGCCCTCAACACCGATGTCCATCTCGCGGTTTTCCTCCTTCCACACTGGCACCTTTGCGTTGTGCTACCTACCAGACAATCTGGAACTAAACCTTTGACTCCCATTTCTCAAGAAACTTTCACTTGTGCGGGTTCATATATCGGAGGCCTCATTGCATAGCATCATCCACACCAGTTGCCCTGCCCTGGAGTGCTTGGTGCTTGTTTTCACAGTTAGAATCGGTTGTCTCCAAATAAAGTCGCCTAACCTTGTAAGAATTGGAATTTCTTTTGACGAAAGGCAGCTCATCATCCAAGATGCCCCTTCACTTCAAAGGTTGATCCTTGATTCTAGTTACTCACCGTCACAAATAACCGTCCTCTCTGCGCCTAAACTAGAGACCTTGGGTGTAATACATGATCTCCGTGATCATTTCAATATGGTGTTTGGCTCCACAGTTCTTCAGGTACTTTATATTGTCATCTACACTTGTAACCTAAGCTGCATTTTAAATTTCTGCACATAAGTTATATATCATCTTGGAGTACACATTTTGTACTAATTGATGTTTTATGCTCAATCAAGTGTTTCTCCATGGATGGCCTATCAATGGTGCTGGATTCTGTCAAGTTCTTATATATCCAAATAAATAGTTTTGATCTGAACAAGATTATTGGCTTGCTGCAATGCTTTCCATGTCTGAAGAAGTTGTATATAAAGGTGATAATTTCACGCACATCGGAAGCCCACATATAGTGTACTAGAATTAACCGTTCAGCTGTTGCTCTTTCGACATACTCTTTTTTCAGACCTTAACTATTTTCAATCTTCATGTCTATTTAGGCAATAGGATGGGGTAAGAAAGTTATAACCAATCGGTGGATTCGTAAGCACCGGGATTTTCTCACTTCTCATGACATTCGATTCAAGATAATAACGCTAGAACAATATGTAACCAACCATGCAAACACTAGATTTGTCACATTCTTCCTGCTGAATGCGAGGTTACTATTGTCCATCAGGCTTAAGTTTATCAGCAGCATGGTTTTGATGGATGGGTATGTCGAAGAGCAAAAAAGGAGTTTCAAGTGGGCAAAAGAGCTTCTAAATGTGCCGGGCTTCTATTTACAACATATTGTGGTCATAATCCAGTAAATTTTACGACCCAGTATGTTCATTCTATGGACCTGACCGATCCATTTGACTGTGACTGCTCAAAACATTGCTGGAGTTAGATGTTGTTGCCCTTTTCAACTTGGGTTTCGTCTAAACCTGATGAACAATTAACCCTTGTCCTTTTGTACAGTTTGTAAGCTGGATTTAGATGTTCTTGCCCTTTTCAACACGGTTGTGACTGTCATATTTTATTTGAAACAAGGCAAATGGCTTGCCATTGGTTTAATTTAGAGTGAAACAAGGGAAATAACATCACTCTCGACGGCTGCTTCAGCTCACTGTGCTTTACAGAAGCCAAGTGATTAGCCCCCACCAGCACCCACTAAGGGAGTCCCGGATTAAGGGGTCCTCGGACAGCCGGACTATATGCATATGCCAGATTGTTGGAATATGAAGATACAAGATAGGAGACTTTGTCGCGTGTTCGGATGGGACTCTCCTTTGCGTGGAAGGCAAGCTTGGCGGTTAGGATATGAAGATTCCTTTCTCTGTAACCGACTATGTGTAACCCTAGCCCCCACCGGTGTCCATATAAATCGGAGGGTTTAGTACGTAGGACAACAACAATCATAACCATAGGCTAACTTCTAGGGTTTAGCTTCTACGATCTCGTGGTAGATCAACTCTTGTAATATTCATATCATCAAGATCAATCAAGCAGGAAGTAGGGTATTACCTCCATCGAGAGGGCCCGAACCTGGGTAAACATTTTGTCCCCCGCCTCCTATTACCATTAGCCTTAGACGCACAGTTCAGGACCCCCTACCCGAGATCCGCCAGTTTTGACACCGACATTGGTGTTTTCATTTAGAGTTCCACTGTGTCGTAACCATAAGGCTCGATGGCTCCTTCAATCATCCACAACAACGCAGTCCAGGGTGAAGTTTTTCTCCCCAGACAGATCTTCGTATTTGGCGGCTTCGCACTGTGGGCCAACTCATTTGGCCATCTGGAGCAGATGGACAGCTACGCCCCTGGCCATCAAGTCAGGTTTGGAAGCTTGAACTACACCGCCGACATCCGTGGAGACTTGATCTTTGACGGATTCGAGCCCATGACAGCCGCGCCCCACCGCCATGATGAACATGACCTAAATATGTCATCAGACTGTGTGCAGGAGATTGCGCCTGTAACCGCACTGGCCCTAGATCCAGAGCAGAGCGCGCCATCCGAGGACGGGATGCTCAACCTCGCCATAGAAGCCACGGACTCAGCGGCGGTAGAGCCGAACACAGATCTGACCTCCAACAAGGCCTATGTCATCGGAACCTCAGACTTGTCTCCGACCATAGGCTCCGAACCGCGTGTATCCGCACCCGTCGATCGGGCGCCAATCTTAGAGTTCAGCTCTGCGGACATGTTCCAACACTCACCCTTAGGCGATGTGTTAAACTTGTTAAAGTCTCTCTCCTTGTTAGGAGACTCTTGGCCGAACTATATCCGGCTTGAGTGGGAAGCGGACGACGAGGAATTTCGTTACCCACCCACCACCCACTTGATAGCCGCTGTCGACGATTTGACCGACATGCTTGATTTCGACTCCGAAGACATCGACGGTATGGACGATGATGCCGAAGAAGAACATGAACCACCGCCCATAGGACGCTGGACAACCACCTCCTCATACAATATATACATGGTGGATGCACCCAAAGAAGACAATGGCTATGACATAGAAGATCCAGTCGAGGATAAACTTCCTGACAAGAAGTCTAAGCGCCGACGTCAGCGGCTCCACTCTAAATCACGAATAGTGATACCAACACAAGAGAGAACAACACTACGGACGATGTCGAAGACAATGAAGACCCTGCCAAGCCAAGTTTTGAACAGGCTGAACGGGAAGATGGGTGAGCCAGCCCTGATGAACAGGCCATGAACGACGACTCGGAGGACAACAACCACATCCCTCTCTCCGAGGAGGAGGTGAGCCTCGGCGATGAAGAATTTATCGTGCTAGAGGATCCCGTCGAGCAGGAGCACTTTAAGCGCTGGCTTATAGCCATGGTAAAGAGCCTGAAGAAGAAGAAGCAGCAGCTTCGAGCTGGTCAAGATCTGCTCACTGATAGATGGACTGAGGTCCTGGCAGCCGAGGAATACGGACTCGAACGCCCAACAAAAAGTTACCCAAAGCGTAAATTGCTACCTCAATTCGATGACGAGGCACCGGATCTGGCACTACCAGCGCATAATGCGGCTAACCGACCACCGCGTGGCCGAGATAAAACGACAATTCAGCCCGAGCACCAGCCGGCACTACCTCGCCGAACAAATAGAAACACAACAGCTCGGGGATACACACATGACCTGCGGTACGATTTGGAAAACAGAGCAGGACAAACCAGATCGATCTATGGATCATGGGGGTGCGCCCCAACATGCAACAATTGCCACCAAGCCGGATATAACAAGCACAAACCTGTCTGGGCCGAATACAGCAGACCGGCTCCATCCGAGCTACGTCCCGACATAGCCCGACACAGAGGTGCCGCACACCCCCTCTGCTTCACTGATGAAGTAATGGAGCACTAATTCCCAGAAGGGTTCAAACCTGTAAACATGGAATCATATGATGGAACAACAGATCCCGTGGTATGGATCGAGGACTTCCTTCTCCATATACATATGGCCCGCGGCGATGACCTCCATGCCATCAAGTATCTCCAGTTAAAACTCAAGGGACCAGCTAGGCACTGGTTGAACAGCCTGCCCGAAAACTCCATTGGCAGTTGGGAGAACCTGGAAGATGCATTTCTTGACAACTTCCAGGGCACTTATGTCCGACCTCCGGATGCCGATGACTTAAGGCATATAATTCAACAGCCCGGAGAGTCAGCTAGGAAATTCTGGACTCGATTCTTAACTAAAAAGAACCAAACCGTTGACTATCCGGATGCCGAAGCCCTAGCGGCCTTTAAGCATAACATCCGCGACGAGTGGCTCGCCCGACACCTCGGCCAAGAGAAGCCGAAGTCCATGGCAGCCCTTATGACGCTCATGACCCGCTTTTGTGCGAGCGAGGATAGCTGGCTAGCTCGTAGCAACAACACCTCAAGTAAACCTGGCACTTCTGAAGCCAGAGATAGCAATGGCAAGCGCCGACGCAACAGACACAAGCGTCGAAATAATGACAATAATGCTGAAGACATGGACGTTAATGCCGGATTCAGTGGCTCCAAGTCCGGTCAGCGGAAAAAGCCATTTAAGAGAAATAATCCGGGCCCGTCTAGTCTGTACCGCATACTCGATCGTCCATGTCAAATCCATGGCATCCCCGATAAACCAGCCAATCATACCAACAGAAAATATTGGGTCTATAAACAGGCCGGCAAATTAAACGCCGAAAACAATAAAAAGGGATCACAAAGCGACGACGACGAGGAACCCCGGCCACCGAACACAGGGGGACAGAAGAAGTTTCCTCCCCAAGTTAAAATGGTGAATATGATATACGCTACCCATATCCCCGAAAGGGAGCGGAATCGCGCACTAAGGGACGTCTACGCGATGGAGCCAGTCGCCCCAAAATACAACCCGTGGTCCTCCTATCTGATTACCTTCGATCGAAGGGACCATCCGACCAGTATCCGTCACGGCGGTTCAGCCGCACTGGTGCTTGACCCTATCATTGACGGATTCCACCTCACACGCGTCCTCATGGACGGTGGTAGCAGCCTGGACCTGCTCTATCAGGATACAGTGTGCAAAATGGGTATTGATCCCTCAAGGATCAAGCCCACAAAAACCACCTTTAAAGGTGTCATACCAAGTGTAGAGGCCTGTTGTATGGGCACAATCACCCTGGAAGTGGTCTTCGGATCCCCGGATAATTTCAGAAGCGAAGAATTACTTTTCGATATCGTCCCCTTCCGCAGTAGTTATCACGCACTGCTCGGACGAACCACATTTGCTCATTTCAATGCGGTGCTGCACTATGCCTACCTTAAGCTCAAGATGCCCGGACCTCGCGGTGTTATAATAGTCAACGGAAATACAAAGCACTCCCTCCGTACTAAGGAGCACACCACGGCCCTTGCAGCAGAAGTCCAGAATAGACTTCTTAGGCAAAACCTCAATTCGGCAATAAATCCCCTGGACACCGTCAAGCGGGTCCGAGCTACTCTGCAACAGGACCATCCGGCTCGTCTAGAGCTCAGCTAGCAATCCGGCCTTCGTCCCAACCCCAATACAGCGCTGAAATTAGTGTGACGTGTACACAACTACGTACTTAAAATACCATGGGCATGGACAGAGGCACATCTAGACCGCGGTCCACAATGCGGCTCAACCGCTCCTGGATCCGCATACCTTCACTTTTGCTCCTTCTTTCAGGTTTTTTCTCTTCTCTAGGCCTTTTCTGATAAACCTTCTCATCGGACCCATAGCGGGACGGATACGCCAAGAAAGCTAGGGGCTCGGACGTACAAGGGAATACCCAGGTGGTCTCTGATCATCATACCTGTTTTAAATACCCGCATGCAGCTCGCTCTTGGTCATGGCATGTCAAATAGACTTATTTGCTTATCGCACTACTTGTACACATACGCCTTGATGTATTAATCAAATTACAATGAAAAATAATTGACAGTGTCTGCTTATTACCTAATTTTTTCCTTGTCCATTTATTTTCAATTGCACCCGTACATTCTGGTACGCCTTAATTCGCTAGGGGCTTCATCGTACCCCATAACACGGCTAGAAAGTCCGAAGACTTTTACAATACAGTTCAGCACCCCGAACTTATAGCATTATATGCATCGGCTCCGAATCATGTCTTTGGTCAATAGTTGCGTTGCCCGGCTCCTGTGCTTGCTACCTTACATTTCGCTATATCAGCTAGGGTAGTAAAGGGAGAACTACTGCTATTGTGTTCCGGTTCTTCCGGACGAGCACCTCAGTAGAGAAATCCGAAAACTGACTGTCATGATGCGGCGAGAGCTGGTAAGCTGTTCGAGAGGTTTTCAAATCGTTAGAGATTTTTTTTATGCTTTATGCGAGGAGTCGGTCTTTATACGATTAGGTGTGTATAGCGCCCCAACTTCAGCCTTCCGAATACCAGGGGCTACGCCAAAATTTAAAATTATAGAACTCATATGGCTAAGTGAGGGTGATAAAGCTGTATAGTCTGATTGCCTTGTTCGTTGCGCTAAACACCTCCTTAAAGGAGCAAAAACTTGGGTAAAGAGTGTTTAGATTTATCCCGAACACCTCTTTACTAGCTACATGGGGGCAAAAGCCGACGACTGGCCAACTCTCAGATTTTATAAACGGCCGCACAGGAGGTAAAATTTTAAATCACAAGCATTATATTACATAAGGACCTTGTTCCATATTACAGGAATAATGCTTTCAGGGGAAAATGATATCCTTAGCACATTGCTCCGCCACAAGGCGGGATCCCTTCATGACACTGTCATAGTACATCTCGGGCTTGCGGTGCTCCTTGCCCTCGGGCGCACCCTCGGTCATCAACTTTGTGGCATCCATCTTCGCCCAGTGCATCTTAGCATGGGCGATAGCCATCCGCGCACCCTCAATACAGAGCGACCACTTGACGACAACAAGCCGAGGACAGGCGCTGACCAGCCGCTTCACGAGTCTGGAGCAGCTACTGGGCATGGGCTTGGCAGGCCATAGCCGGACTATTAGGTCCTTCATGGCCAGTTCGGCCGCCTTGCGCAGCTCGACCAACTGTTTTAGCTAGTCGCTAAAGGGCACCGGATGTTCTGGTCCAAGGTATTGAGACCAAAACAACTTCTTTGTAGAGCTCCCTTCTTCGGCTCGAAAGAACTCTGCAACATCTAATACGCTGCATTGCACATCCGCAAACGCTCTTGGAGAACTCCAATTTCTGGTAAGTAAAAAGAATGTTTCCTTCACATACTTGCTTTCCATAATAAAAGCCTTACCCGTCGCGATCTTCTGGGCCGCCTGGATTTCCGTGAGGGCGCTTTGGGCTTCGGCTCGGGCATCTTGCGCGCTCTGGGGGACCTTGGCAAGTTTGGACTCTTGACTCTTCGAGTCACGCTCCAAGGACTCGCACTTTTTGACGGCATCTTGGAGCTCTTGCTAGACCTCGCTCACCCGGGCCTCCTGCTTCTCGCACGCGGCGTATTCCTTAGCCGCTTTGTCCTCGGCCTCGGCCTACGCCTTCTTGAGGGCCGCTACTTCGGTCGTGGCCCCTAATAAAGTTCATCACACTTTAGTCAGTACGAACTTTTCATCCTTCCTAAATATAAAGCACCGATTAGTGCATACCTTGGATGTCCTCCAGCTGCTTTTTCATGAGGCTGAGTTCTTCCTCGGCCCGCTCCAGATTCTATGTCATCCCGGAGACCTCCGCAGTATGAGCGGTAGCGCCCTGCAGCGACGCCTGCTTATTCACATAGACATGTTATGTTAGACTCCTGCGAAAAATATTTTGATCCAGTGTTTGGTTTTTCTTTTTGAACACCGAATAGAGCATCAGGGGCTACTCTCTACAAGGTGATATTCTTTTACAACTATATTACTTACCTCAAAGCCTGTTAGAAGGCTAATGCAGGTTTCGGTCAGTCCGTTTTTGGCGGATTGAAATTTCTCAATCATCGTACTCATAAGAGTACGGTGTTCTTCCATAATGGAAGCGCCTTGTAGCGCTTCCAACAATCTATCCGGTGCCTTTGGATGGACAGAGGTCACTGGTGGAGGCGGCTTGCTCTCCTCATTCGGGAGAGGCTGCCTGCCTGAATCCAGAGCCACTTGGGTCTCCGGAGCTGTATTCGGCTAAGGACCGAACTGGATGCGGCCCCCATCATCGGGGTCTGTAGGGGTCTTTCCCCCATGTGCTCGGCAACCGGGGTTTTGTCCTCCGGCATCACCAGAACGGTCTCCCCTTGGCCCGGTATCCTTTGAGACAACACCTCGGTGCTGTCTGCGGCCTTGTGGGAGGTGGCCGTCAGAAGGGACCCGTTGTTCATCGCCGACAGGTCCAGCGACCCCTCCGAAGAGGAGCATAGCTCGATGTTGGACTGGGCCGGACTGCAGATGCATGGTATAATACGTTAAAAATGATAAAGTGAAAATACCGGAAATATTACCGTGTCCGGATACTTCGATTTGACGAGGGGCTTTACCCTGGGCCCCCACTCCCCGTTGTTGTTGGTGGCTGCGGCAGAGTAGTCCAGAAGGGAGGTTTTACCCTTCTTGTAGGCCTTGGCCTCCCCATGTGTGGAGGCCTTCCTCTTCTTTCTCCCCCAGTGGGAGGGGAACGGGTCTTCTCCTCCTCCTCCTCATCGTCTTCGGAGGAGGAGTGTGTCTCGGCGTCTTCGGACGTCACGTCTGAAACACCCTTGCGATGGAGACCACCTCTGGTCCCCTTGGCCACCTTCTTGGCTTTCTTCCCCGACACTTCATAAGGTGCCAGAAACAGCATCTTCGTCAGAAGAGGCGTTTTTGGATCCTCAGGTAGCGGAGCCGGACATTCATTCTACTCCGCCATTGTTACCCAGGCCTGAAAGATTGGCATGGAGGCTTAGGTTCCTCCCGCAGATATGCAGGTAAAAGGTATACCTTGCAAACATAAAAGAACTTGCCAGATTAGCCCAATATTTTGCGCTAAGCCCATGATCTTCGGGCGTGGGCGGTGGTACCTCGCCGGCCTTAAAAAGCACCTTCAAAATATCTTCGTGTGTTGTATCAAAGAGCTCTAGCAGCGTCTGGTGCTTGGCCGGGTCAAACTCCCACAAATTACAAGTCCGGCTCTAGGATGGAAGAATCCGGCGGAAGAGCATGACCTAGACCACGTTAACTAGCTTGATTTTCTTGCCTATCATGTTCTGGACACATGTCTGGAGCCCAGTCACTTCTTCCGTTGAGCGCCAGGCTAAACCCTTCTCTTGCCAGGAGGTGAGCCGCATGGGGACTCTGGATCGGAATTCGGGGGTCGCCGCCCAGTTGGTGTCGCGCGGCTCGGTGATGTAGAACCACCCCGATTGCCAACCCTTTACAGTCTCCACAAAGGAGCCTTCGGGCCAGGTGACATTGGGCATCTTGCCCACCATGGCGCCTCCGCACTCCGCTTGTTGACCGCTCACCATCTTTGGCTTCACATTGAAGGTCTTCAGCCATAGGCCGAAGTGAGGTGGGATGCAGAGGAAGGCCTCACACACGACAATGAATGTCGAGATGTTGATGATGGAGTTGGGGGCCAGGTCGCGGAAGTCCAGCCCGTAGTAGAACATCAGTCCAGGGACGAATGGGTGGAGGGGGAATCCCACCCCGCGGACGAAGTGGGAGAGAAACACCAGCCTTTCTTGGGGCTCTAGGGTAGGAATGATCTGCCCCTTGGCTGGAAGCCGATGAGCGATGTCTTTGGACAAGTACCCTGCCTCCCGGAGCTTCCTGATGTCCTCCTTCTTGAGGGAGGAGGCCATCCACTTGCCTCCAGGTCCAGATTCGGACATGATTGGAGTGCTTTTTGGGCGGAAGAGATGGGTGCTTGGGCGCTGGTGCTCGAGAATGGATGAGCGGAGGAAGAGAGGGGAATCCTTATCCCTTTATAAAGGCAGTAAAAATCATGCGCCTCCCCACTCGCCCTAAAACTCGCTTATTTCCCAAGCGTCGTGATGAGGGCACGGTTAGGTTACCCATGCCTGCATTGATGAGAATACCGTGATAAGGGGACACGATCTCTGCCTTGGCAAGACCCGCCAATGAAACCGCACCTCGAAATACGGAGGGGTAGGATAAAAATGGTTTTTTAAAGACCGGGCTGTGGCGAGATGTCACGCTATGAGTTGTCAGTAGATTTGACTCGTGGGATATTATACTCTCTACAGTGGTATGTAGAATTTGTTTTGCAGAGCCGGACACAATTCTTATGTTCAAGATCTACTTTGGTGTATTCAGAGAAGGAACCCGCCTTGCAATGCCGAAGACAATCTGCATGCCGGACTCATCGTCATTGAAGCCTGGTTCAGGGGCTACTAAGGGAGTCCCGGATTAAGGGGTCCTCGGTCAGCCAGACTATATGCATATGTCGGATTGTTGGACTATGAAGATACAAGATAGAAGACTTCGTTCCGTGTCCGGATGGGGCTCTCCTTTGTATGGAAGGCAAGCTTGGCAGCTAGGATATGAAGATTCCTTTCTCTGTAACCGACTATCTGTAACCCTAGCTCGCTCCAGTGTCCATATAAACCAGAGGGTTTAGTACGTAGGAAAACAACAATCATAACCATAGGCTAGCTTCTAGGGTTTAGCCTCTATGATCTCGTGGTAGATCAACTCTTGTAATATTCATATCATCAAGATCAATCAGGCAGGAAGTAGGGTATTACCTCCATCCAGAGGGCCCGAACATGGGTAAACATTGTGTCCCTCGCCTCCTGTTACCATTATCCTTAGACGCACAGTTCGGGACCCCTACCCGAGATCCGCCGGTTTTGACACCGACACCCACAAACTTATTTCGAACTAGCACATCAAATGGGATGCAAATTTTCATATGAAAGGCTGCATGACCGTGACAGATTTGGATTCTGACATTTGGGACCCATGAGGAAATAGCCTATCCAAGGTGGTGTCGACTTACTAGCCAGTCAACAAACGATTCTCCCTACCAGCCGTTGGATTGACATCCAACATCTGTCGTGTATCTTCTATCTCTTGTCTTCTTCCTCCAGTCACCCAAACAAAACCACCCCGTCGGCTCCGCCTTCTCCCGCCTCCCATGGCTGGCTATGCCTCCGCCGCCCTACCGTACCCTCCAACGTTGGCCAGTCCCTCCCTCTATTCCCCCATACATCATGTTATTCTTCGGCAACGTCAGCCCCAACACGCACCCGCACCCGAACGAGTCAACCCTCATACTCCCCTCCGCCTGCGACTGGACCGGTGCACATTCCACGGCTCCGGTTTGTTCCGTCCGAGGCCTCGCCGTCGTCCTCTGCCTTGGTTTGCTCGCCATGCGCGGAGCGCCGCCCTCTTGCATTGTCAACGTCGTCAACAACTGATAACCCACAAGTATACGGGATAGTTGTAGCCTCTTTCGATAAGTAAGAGTGTCGAACCCAATAAGGAGCTAAAGGTAGAACAAATACTCTCTCAAGTCCTATCGGCCACTGATACGACTCTACACACGCTTGATGTTCGCTTTACCTAGAACAAGTATGAAAGTAGAAGTACTTTGAAGGTGTTGTTGGATAGGTTTGCAAGATAATAAAGACCATGTAAATATAAACTAGGGGCTGTTTAGATAAAGATGCAATAAAGTACATATTAGTAGAGAGCTTTTTGTTACGAGAAAGTTATTTGTCCCTAGGTAATCGATAACTAGACCGGTAATCACTATTGCAATTCTATTTGAGGGAGAGGCATAAGCTAACATACTTTCTCTTCTTGGATCATATGCACTTATGATTGGAACTCTAGCAAGCATCTACAACTACTAAAGCTACATTAAGGTAAAACCCAACCATAGCATTAAAGTATCAAGTCCCCTTTATCCCATATACAAACAACCTACTTACTCGGGTCTATGCTTTTGTTCACTCACGCCAACCACCATAAGAGAATCATAAACATATTGCAAACCCCCTACAGCGGGGATCCCTCACGCTTGCGCGACACGGAAAGCACTATAGGACAGCACCAATATCAAAACATGCAACTCAAACCAATCACGATCATCAATTAACCCATAGGACAAAATGGATCTACTCAAACATCATAAGATAGCCATACATCATTGGGAAATAATATATAGCATTGAGCACCATGTTTAAGTAGAGATTACAGCGGGTAAGAGAGAGGTTACACCACTGCATAGAGGGGGGAAGAGTTGGTGATGAAGGCGGTGAAGTTGTTGGTGAAGATCATGGTGATGATGATGGCCCCGTGGCGTTCGGCGCCACTGTAAGCAAGGGGAGAGAGCCCCCTTCTTCTTCTTCTTCTTCCTTGACCTCCTCACTAGATGGGAGAAGGGTTTCCCCTCTGGTCCTTGGCTCCAATGGCATGGGAGGGGCGAGAGCCCCTCCGAGATTGGATCTATCTCTCTATTTCTGCGCACACAGATTCTGCCCCTTCACCGTTTCTTTTATATCTGGAGATCCGTAACTCCGATTTGGGTGAATCTTTAGTCCAGATTTTTCTCATAAAATTAGCTTTCTTGCGGCAAAAGAAGAGCGTCAACCGCCTTACGGGTGGCCTAGGAGAGTGCCAGGCGCCCAGGGGGGTGGGCGCGCCCCCCTGTCTCGTGGCCACCTCGGACACCGTTTCGCGTTGATTCTTCCTCTGGAAAATCCCAAATATTCGAAAATAATTATCCGTCCGTTTTTATCCCGTTTGGATTCCGTTTGATATTGGGTTTCTGCGAAACATAAAACATGCAACAAATAGGAACTGCATCGGCCTTTGGATCAATATGTTAGTCCCAAAAATAGATAAAAAGTTGCCAAAAGTATATGAAAGTTGAATAATATTGGCATGGAACAATCAAAAATTATAGATACGATGGAGACGTATCAGCATCTGCAAGCTTAATTCCTGCTCGTCCTCGAGTAGGTAAATGATAAAAAAGATAATTTTTCATGTGGAACGCTACCTATCATAATCTTGATCATATGTCTAATCATGGCATGAATATTAAGACACGAGTGATTCAAAGCAATAGTCTATCATTTGACATAAAAACTATAATACTTCGAGCGTACCAATAAAGCAATCATGTCTTTTCAAAACAACAAGGCCAAGGCAAGCTTATCCCTACAAAATCATATAGTTTGGCCATGCTTCATTTTTGTCACACAAAATGCTCCCATCATGCACAACTTTGTTGACAAGCCGAGCAATTGGTTCATACTTTCTAACGGGCTTCAGCTTTTTCAACCCTCACGCAATACATGAGCGCAAGCCATGGATATAGCACTATAGATGGAATAGAATATGATGGTGGAGGTCTATGTGGAGAAGACAAAAAAGGGAGAAAGTCTCACATCGACGCGGCTAATCAACGGGCTATGGAGATGCCCGCCGATTGATGTCAACGCAAGGAGTAGGGATTTCCATGCAACGGATGCACTAGAGCTATAAGTGTATGAAAGCTCAAACTGAAAACTAAGTGGGTGTGCATCCAACTTGCTTGCTCATGAAGACATAGGGCATTTGAGGAAGCCCATCATCGGAATATACAAGCCAAGTTCTATAATGAAAATTCCCACTACTATATGAAAGTGATAACTTAAGAGACTCTCTATATGAAGAACTTGGTGCTACTCTGAAGCACATGTGTGGTAAAAGGATAGTAACATTGCCCCTTCTTTTTTCTTCTTTTTTTTGGGTGGGCTTCTTTGGCCCCCTTTTTTATTTAGGCTTCTTTGGCATTTCCTTTTTCTTTTTTTTCTCTTTTTTATCTTTTTTTTCATAGGGCAATGCTCTATAATGATGATCATCACACTTTATTTACTTACAACTCAATATTACAACTCGATGCTAGAACAAAGATATGACTCTATATGAATGCTTCCGGCGGTGTACCGGGATGTGCAATGATCTAGCGTAGCAATGACATCAAAAAATGGACAAGCCATGAAAACATCATGCTAGCTATCTTACGATCATGCAAAGCAATATGACAATAAATGCTCAAGTCATGTATATGATGATGATGGAAGTTGTATGGCAATATATCTTGGAATGGCTGTGAAAATGCCATGATAGGTAGGTATGGTGGCTGTTTTGAGGAAGATATAATGTGGCTTATGTGTGATAGAGCGTATCATATCACGGGGTTTGGATGCACCGGCGAAGTTTGCACCAACTCTCAAGGTGATAAAGGGCAATGCACGGTACCGAAGAGGCTAGCAATGATGGAAAGGTAAAAGTGTTTATAATCCATGGACTCACATTAGTCATAAAGAACTCATATACTTATTGCAAAAGTTTATTAGCCCTCGAAGCAAAGTATTACTACGCATGCCCCTAGAGGGATAGATTGGTAGGAAAAGACCATCGCTCGTCCCCGACCGCCATTCATAAGGAAGACAATCAAAGAAACACCCCATGCTTCAAATTCGTCACACAACGGTTACCATACGTGCATCTATGGGACTTGCAAACCTCAACACAAGTGTCTCTGCAATCCACAACCACCCACTAACATGACTCTAATATCACCATCTTTATATCGCAAAAACTGTTGCAAGGAATCAAACATATCATATTCAGCGATCTACAAGTTTATGTAGGATTTTATGACTAACCATGTGAATGACCAATTCTTGTCATCTGTCTAAATTTATATAAGTGAAGCAAGAGAGTTTAATTCTTTCTACAAACGATATTCCCACGCTCTAAAAAATATAAGTGAAGCAAAAGAGCATTCTACAAATGGCGGTTTTCTATGTGAAGAGAAACAGGAATCCAAACTTCAAATGATATAAGCGAAGCACATGAAGCATTCTATAAAGCCATACTCAAAAGATTTAAGTGAAGTGCAATGATAATTCTATAAATCAACCAAGGACTATATCATACCACCATGGTGCATAAAAGAAAAATGAAAACTAAATGCAAAAGATGCTCCAAGACTTGCACATATCGCATGAACGAAACAATACAAAAACATACTGATACTTGTTGAAGAAAGAGGGGATGCCTCCGAGGCATCCCCAAGCTTAGATGCTTTAGTCTCCTTCAATATTTACTTGGGGTGCCTTGGGAATCCCCAAGCTTGATCTCTTGCCTCTCTTCCTTTTCCTCATATCGAGACATCCTCGATTAGACACTTCATCCACACAAAACTTCAACAGAAAACTCGGTAAGGTCCGTTAGTATAATATAGCAAATCACTACTCTAAGTACTGTAGAAAACCAATTGATATTTTTTTTTGCATTGTGTCTACTGTAATATAGCTTTTTCATGGCTTAAGCCACTGATATAAATTGATAGATTCATCAAAACAAGCAAACTATGCATCAAAAACAGAATTTGTCAAAAACAGAACAGTCTATAGAAATCTGAACATTCACCATACTTCTGGTACACCAACAATTCTACCAAAATTAGGAAACATATACAAGTTATACAGAAAGACAGTGCAAAAAGAATCAGAACCGTTTGACGTTCCAGCAAACAATGTAAAATCAAGCACTATAGCCAAAGTTTCTGTCCTGCACCGTACAAACCAACAAACATTGTAAACATCCTAAAGGAAAACCTTGGCACATTATTTTTATAATACAATGGAATTGTACAAGGGGATAATTATTTTTGTTGAAAATTTTCTGTAATTAAGATTCACAAAGGTTCTGTTAGCATGAACAACGTTCAAGGAGCTCTCCCACTTCAACGATGCTTGCCTCTCTCACTTTCACTTTCCTTTCTGAAAAGTTTTTAGGTTTCCCCTCTATATTTTTTATTTTTAAACTATATAAAAGCACTCAACAGAAATAAATGACTCTCTAAAACTTCCGAGTTGTCTCCCTGGCAGCGCTTTCTTTAAAGCCATTAAGCTAGGCATTTAGTGCTCAAGTAATGGATCCACCCGGATCCCAAGGTATATCAAAGCCAATTTTAATTAACAATGATTTGTAATTTAGTAGTGAGCACAAAGTAACATATATCAAGAAACAACAAAGTCTAACCCTCTTCCTATGCATCGGCATGTCATAAAAGAACAATTCATGCACACATAGTAAAGGCCAATGCATAGTATAAGCAGATTCTTGTAATTCTATCATGTTGGAAACATAGAGAGGTGGAGATATAGTTCCTCTCTCATAATAATTGAAAGTAGGAGCAGAAATCACATGCATATTATATCTATCTAAATCATCATGTGTAGTGGTAAAAAGCAACCCATCAATATAATCCTTACTAAGCGCAAACTTCTCCGATATAGTGTAGTTTGGAGAATTCAAAAAGATAATAGGACTATCATGCGTGGGTGCAATAGCAACAATTTCATGTTTAACATAAGGAACTATAGAAAGTTCATCTCCATAAGCATAATTCATATAGGCATCTTGGCCACAAGCATAGCAAGCATCTTCAAAACGGGATATTTCAAGAGAATCAATGGGATCATAACAATCATCATAGCAATCATCCTTCGATAAGCACGAAGGGGAATTAAACAATGTATGAGTTGAAGAGTTACTCTCATCAGAAGGTGGGCACGGGTGATCAATCCGCTCTTCCTCCTTTTGTTCTTCTCTCTCCTCATCATCTTTTTCATCCAATGAGCTCACAGTTTCATCAATTTCTTCTTCCATAGCTTCCTACAAAATATTAGTCTCTTCTTGGACAGCGGAGACTTTCTCAATAAATGCATTAATATTGTAATTATATTCATAATTTTCATAGCAATATCTAAGTATAGCAAAATTTTCTGGTCTATAAACTGAATCATCAAAATCGTCAAACGCTTTAAACATAGATTCAATCTCATAAGCACCCATAAAAGCAACAAATTCTTCTATTTGTTCCACAACATAGTAATCATAGATACCATTAGCATAAGATTCTAAGGTTTCATTATCATTAAATTTGCATGAAAAGGGAAGGTGTGGAGCCTTCATCCTAGAGCAGCAAGTATAATCATAGTTGCCTAGCATACCACTTCAACATTTGAATTTGATCCCATAATAGTTTCCCTTTTTGTGTCAAGCGATAATCCCTAAAGTATTCACGTTGATCCAACGTTACGCCCATTACATAGTTGAATGGGGTTTTCTCAGGATTATTAAAGTAGTACATAATATCTTTCACATAACGATCATTGAGGGTTTTAGGAGGTTCGCCATCTCCATGAGCAGCAAGTACACCTAATTTTTTTGGTATTTCGTGTTCCATATCCATAACTAAAGATAGAGAACAACTAAGAACAGAAAATAAAAATTACTTAGTGATAAAGCAAACAAGCACACACGAGAATATTCACCCCACGCTATGATTCCCCGGCAACGGCGCCAGAAAAAAGGTCTTGATAACCTGCAAGTATACGGGATAGTTGTAGCATCTTTTGATAAGTAAGAGTGTCGAACCCAACGAGGAGCTAAAGGTAGAACAAATACTCTCTCAAGTCCTATCGGCCACTGATACGACTGTACGCACGCTTGATGTTCGCTTTACCTAGAACAAGTATGAAACTAGAAGAACTTTGAAGGTGTTGTTGGATAGGTTTGCAAGATAATAAAGAGCATGTAAATATAATCTAGGGGCTGTTTAGATAAAGATGCAATAAAGTAAATATTAGTAGAGAGCTTTTTGTTACGAGAAAGTTATTTGTCCCTAGGCAATCGATAACTAGACCGGTAATCACTATTGCAATTCCATATGAGGGAGAGGCATAAGCTAACATACTTTCTCTTCTTGGATCATATGCACTTATGATTGGAACTCTAGCAAGCATCCGCAACTACTAAAGATTCATTAAGGTAAACCTAACCATAGCATTAAAGTATCAAGTCCCCTTTATCCCATATGCAAACAACCTACTTACTCAAGTTTGTGCTTCTGTTCACTCACGCCACCCACCATAAGAAAATCATAAACATACTGCAAACCCTACAGCGGGGATCCCTCACGCTTGCGCGACACGGAGAGCACTATAGGACAGCACCAATAATAAAACAGGCAACTCAAACCAATCACGATAATCAATTAACCCATAGGACAAAACGGATCTACTCAAACATCACAAGATAGCCATACATCATTGGGAAATAATATATAGCGTCGAGTACCATGTTTAAGTAGAGATTATAGCGGGTAAGAGAGAGGTTACACCGCTGCATAGAGGGGGGAAGAGTTGGTGATGAAGGCGGTGAAGTTGTTGGTGAAGATCACGGTGATGATGATGGCCCCCGGCGGCGTTCCGGCGCCACCGAAAGCAAGGGGGAGAGGGCCCCCCTTCGTCTTCTTCTTCTTCCTTGACCTCCTCCCTAGATGGGAGAAGGGTTTCCCCTCTGGTCCTTGGGTCCCATGGCATGGGAGGGGCGAGAGCCCCTCCGAGATTGGATCTATCTCTCTATTTCTGCGCTCTCAAATTCTGCCCCTTCACCGTTTCTTTTATATATGGAGATCCGTAACTCCGATTGGGGTGAATCTTTCGCCCAGATTTTTCTCATAAAATTAGCTTTCTTGCGGTAAAATAAGAGCGTCAACCACCTTACGGGTGGCCCAGGAGAGTGCCAGGAGTGCCCCCTGTCTCATGGCCACCTCGGACACCGTTTCGTGTTGATTCTTCCTCCGGAAAATCCCAAATATTCCAAAATAATTCTCCATCCGTTTTTATCCCATTTGGATTCCGTTTGATATTGGGTTTCTGTGAAACATAAAACATGCAAAAAAACAGGAACTGGCACTGGGCACTGGATCAATATGTTAGTCCCAAAAATAGTATAAAAATTTGCCAAAAGTATATGAAAGTTGAATAATATTGACATGGAACAATCAAAAATTATAGATAAGGCGGGAAGAAACGGCCTTGTGTTCGACCGGCCTTGGTCGAAATGGATGATGTTCATCGAGAGGGGTCTTATTGACTGGGAATGGACTTCTCTTGGACCTCCCACAGTCGAAACGGGGTCTTATTGACTGGGAGGGGTGTGGCATATCGCAAAATGGAGGAACCAGACTTGTGTTGGAGCGATACAGTCGAAACGGGGGTCCTGTTCATTGGGAGGGTTGTGGCGTACCGCAAAATGGGACTCCACGGGCAACTGTTTATTTCCACCGTCGACCTCCTCCAGCCTCCACCTACGACTGTTCATCCAGCCTCCACCGCTCCTCCACCGGCTACTGTCCAACCAGCCCTCTCCACGGGGTCCTGTTCAACCACCCCTCCACGGGCCACTGTTCATCCAGCCCTCCACCGGCTACTATTCAACCAGCCCTCCACGGGGTCTTGTTCATCTAGCCCTCCATGGGGTCTAGTTCATCCACCCCCAACCGGCTTGATCGGGGTCCTGTTCATCCAGCGGCAACATCCTCTACTACCACGGGTCCTGTTCATACAACCCTCCACCGGGAACTGTTCATCCACCCCCCCCCCCCAACAACGCTCACTATTCATCCAGAGGCAGCATCGATCGGCTTCATTTAGTTGCAGTAGCGAAAGAATCGCCCAATCGGGTTCAGTTAACAGCCATCGATCGATCTCTCGGGTTCAGTAACGCGTAGCTTGTAGTGCAATCGCTCGGGTTCAGTTACGCGAATGCCTCGCTCGGGTTCAGTTTGAGCCCAACACCTCCCACCCACGTGTGTACATGTACGAGAGAAACGCGCAAACCTCCGTGCATCGCTCGGCCCCGACCGCCCACCGTAACCAGGAAAACCCCGATACTTTCCTCGCCCTCGCTTCTACCACTGTTTTTTCCGTCATGGACGACCCAAAGAATGTCATGCAGCTGCGTCTCCGGCCCGCCCAGGATGAAAGCCCATTTTTTGTCATGGTTTTTTGTCATAGAAGTAGGAGCCCACCACATCTATGATGATACCAGGTTTTGTCACAATTATCGTCATAGAAGTGTCATAAGCATGACAGAAAAAATTCGTTCCGCCCAAAATGTCATGGATGTGTCTTTTTTTTGTAGTGAGTGGAGGGGAGATTGGTGTTGGATTCAGGATGAGAGTGCTCCAGAGTTTTTCCAGGCATGGATGAAATGCCTCGAGTGCGGCGACGATTGGAGGGCGTTCGGCCTTACCGAGGACAGGATCCGCCCGGCAATAAATAGGATCACCCGTTTGAAAGCTGCCGGGTTGACCATAGAGCATGTAGGGGCTGACTTTCTCCTTCGCCGAATTGCGACACTGCAGCAGGGGGACAGATTTGCTTGCAAGTATGGGGATGCTGCAGACAGGATGAGATTGTTCCCTTGCCTGGCCAATAACATGTCGGTATATGGCCATACCTGGTTGTGCGATCAGTTGTTCGGCAGACATGGGTTGTTCTAACTGCCGGCGAACATCATCCTACTGAACATCAACTCTGCTAGGGATTAGATTCTGAAGTGGATGCCAGGTTGCAATGCCCACGGAGTTGTGGGTGATAGGCGACTGCCCACGTTCGATGAAGAGCTGGAATGGGTTTCCACCCTGGTTGAACGGGCCACCAGAGTGGAGACCAGAGTGTACAAGTGCACATCCAAGGTGGAGGCGGCGTACATTAAGAAGTGGCTAGAGGAGGATAGGGCACTCAGGGCCACATCGATGGCGAAGGCCAAGGAAACGGCAGTGGGGAAAGGAAAGACTGAGGAGGGAGGTTCATCCCATGGCAAAGGCAAGGCGCAGGCCTTGGAAGGGGTTGCCGGGGATTATCCTACCGGGGGAAAGGGTGCCGGGGATGAACCTGCCAGGGATGATCCTTCCAGGATGGAGGCCCTGTACACCATGGTGACGGAGGCCCAGGATGGAGAGCATGTTGCGGAGGCGGAGGAGCCCGTGGAGGAGTGTCTTGCGGCAAGCCCTCAGGCTCCCGAGCCGGTCTTGGACCCACGTCCTCGCAAGCAGGCCGCTAATCGAGGAACGACGGTATCCGATCCTGTGCCAGCTGCCAAGAAGGTGAAGGAGGCTGCCTCCAAGAGAAAGGTCCCTGAAGCCGTGCGCCGGCATTCCCCTCGGCTTTACAGAGCCAAGGTTCCTCCCGCCGAATAACTAGCAGCCATGGATGATGTTCCCAGCGCCGGATCGAGCTCGAGCTCTTCGCAGAGCTTGTCTTCATCGGAGCACCTTACGTCCTGGCAGGAGTCGAAGTTGTCGGAGAGCTCCGCTCGCCCTCCCCAAAAGAGGATCAGGGCGCCCACGCTGCCCATGGAGTTTGAACTAAACTCCATGCTTATTGATGAAGAGTAAGGGAGACCGTTTCCCCCTTCTCTAACTTTCTTGTGTTATCTTCAGGATGAGTGCTTGTATCTGTTGACTGATCTTGCTTGCTGTTGCCAACAGGGAGGAGGAGGAGGGAACGGAGACCCTCGTCCACCGGTCCAGGCGGCTCAAACGCACAGAGCCACAGATGGTGGTGGAAGAAACATGACCAATAGGGAGTAGCACAAGCGCTCCGGCACCAAGCCCCCAGCTCAGCCCCTGGCCCGAAGGCATAAAGGAGATTCCCCGTGCCGGGGATGACGGCAAAGAGCTCCTCTCCATTGAGGACAAAGGAGGGGAAGGGACCACCCAAGGTTAGCCCCATCAGGAGGGACCCACCCCCCCCCCCTTGGTGGATTCGATGGATCCTCGCCAAGGGTTCCTATCGTGGATTCGTCACGACAGATGTCCTAGTGTGAGGACTTAGTCGTGAGGCCAATGCATCTATGTGGTAGCTTGAGAGGGGTTGAGTGGGATGAGAGACGCGAGATTTTACCCAGGTTCGACCCCTCACGATGGAGGTAAAAGCCTACATCCTGCTTCATTGATATTGATGATGATGATCACGATTACAGGGGTGCTCTATTTCAAGAGCTATTGACTTGTCTGTCTATCTAGACTTGTCAAACATGGGGTGCCCTGCCCCTCCTTATATAAGTTGGAGGGGCGGGTTACATATGGAGTCCTAGTAGGACTAGGACTATTCTATTGCAAGTGGAATCCAAGTCTCGCTTCTTGCTTCCCTTGTAAGAGAAATATTCCTTATGCCTTTCTCCTTAAGCCAGCCCACAATAACATAAGTCGGCCTTCCCATGAGCCGCCTTCTGGGACGCCGGGTCTTGTCGCTCCTCTGACCCGCCCACTGGGTCACCAATGAGTCACCGGGTCCAGCGGGGTCATCAGTGAGTGGAGAGATCCGGGCGGGTCACTTAGTGAATCACCAAGCCAGGCCGGGTTACACTACGGGGTATATCCCCGACATTAGCCCCCAGTTTAATTTGGATTAATCCATGTTAAACTGATCCTACAAAATAAACACAAGAACAAATTTGACAGGTTGTGCTCCGAGTTAAAAGTTTGTATGAACCGGCACCTGATCATCCTCAAGTCCTTGTCATTTCCTTCTTGATACATGTCCATGAACTCATAGCAAATCTCTTTAGCGGATATGTTCAAATTTTGCCAATGCAAAAAATCCAGATACTTCTTCTGAAAAATCTAGGTCAACAAGCCAGCTTCATAGTCAATCTAATTTTCAGCCGGCTTGAAGATGTAGAACTTGTCGAGTTACAATCACCAACACTGGTTTGCTAAAACTGAGAATTTGAAGATGTTCCTCCCTTATATGCATATCACATGTAACCCCCAAGTCTTAAGAGGATAATATAGTGATAGATTAAGACTTGGTCTAATATAAATGCTGCAACTTTGGAGAAATCCAGGTTGTTCATGTAAGTCACCAATCATAAACTGAACACTTTGAACTTCCCATGTGTAGCCCCCAAGTGCCGGGTCATTATGCAATAATGAATAGGGACTTTTTAGATTTGATTATGTAGACTTAAGCAGCAATCTGTAGCCCCCAAGGGCCGGCTCAGTAAGATAATACTGAGCTAGGACTTACATGTACTTCAAAAAATAACACCAAATGATGTAGCTCCCAAGTTTCAGGTTACATTTGACAGGAGCAATTAGTAGCCCCCATGGGCTGGCTCATCACTCTGTGATGGGCCGGGTCTTCAATGAGGCAAGTTAAAATGAGTTTGCATTAGCCCCGAAGTGCCATGGTGCATGCTTGCAGGGACATGGGACTTGCATACTTGATGAAATCTTGACTTGAATAATGTAGCCCTCAAGTGCCAGGTCGTATGCATGAAGCGACTCGGCACTATTCCTTCCATTGTAGAATAAATCATATCCGTTGATAAAGAAATAATAACCATCGCACTGAAGTGGCTTTGAAAACCTCATTCATAATACTGGTTATTGATAACCATAATAAAAATCTAGCCGTGTTGGCTATTAAAGATTTGAATAATATAATCCGGTATGAAAACCTCAATCATTCAATATCATAATGAAAATCCAGCCAAGTTTGGCTATTAAATATTTGAATACTATATCTGTTGACAAGTAAATCCAGAATTAAATACCCGGCGGCTCTTGGCCGATGGCGACTTAATACACATCCATTGTAATCCGAGATTTTTGTAATCCGGCGGCTTATAGCCTTTGTAAAAATCCAGAACTGATAACCCTTTTGAAACACCAATTTTAATCTTTAATGATGGGCTTGAACTTAATCATTTATGTAAGCTATAGCTCTGCATGCTCTGCACAAAGTTTAAACAACATATGCCATGGCGACTTGTCGTCAAAAGCCAGGGCAGGTAACAACCCAAACATAATATAGTCTTATGTAATCACTGAAAATACTAAGCAAGGCCATTCAAGCCTAAACATACTGGCGAATTAAAGTTCATAACCAGGGCGGGTTATCAAACCTCGCATATTCTTATAATAACTAAAAACATACCTGTAAAACTGGCTCATGCTGCTGGCTTACATCACCATATCCAGTGAGGGTGACAGCGCAAAGATTTATAAGCGCATGATTCCAATTGCGCAATCCAAAATATAGTGACGACTTAACGTCAAAGGCTAGGGACATTTACCAAAACCAAAATATTCATACCATTATTGAAAGACATACATGTAGATTAATACCATGGTGATGCCTTGATAATTATAATCCGGAGCCAATATCAACCCGGAGTCATGAAATATCATCATTTTGATTGCTCAAGGCAAAATATCCTGGCGACTTAAAGTTTGTTATCAGGGCGGGTTACCAAACCCAATATGCTCAATTATGAGTCGTATAATCAAGGCTACATGGCTTGATTTTTTTATACCATATGTTTATATGGAACAAGGATATGAATCCAACAATGTTCAAAGGAAACAACAAATCAGAAAAACAAGGCTTTCATTGGCCGCCAAGCCTTAATCTCAAGTGCTTTACATGGGCCACACAACCACTAAGTTAACCCTTCATTCAAACCTGTAAGCCGGGCCTCACATGACCAACCGCCATTTTAACCTTGACAAGTTCAGGGTCTTTACAACAAGATTGACTGTCAAGAGTACGGCGGGTCATTCTAGGATTACCTCGGCGGAGTGGCAGACATACAGGCAGGATAACCCGGAATTTGGTGTTTATACATGGCATACAAGCCGATCAAGAGGGTCAGTAAAGCTATGTTCATTGAACAGGAAGCCCCCAAGTGACCTATAATGAGCCCTAAAGGCAGGATAACTATGTTTGAACTGCGCACTGCAGCAAGTTCTCTTTGGTAACCTTTAGCTCGGGCAGGAAGCCCCCAAGTCATTTGTAACAAGGCGTGTAAACTGGATCAAAAGGGTAAGCACATATATGCTCATTCAGCAGGAAGCCCCCAAGTCATTTGTAACAAGGCGTGTAAGCCGAATGAAGAGGGTAAGAATGGCTATGCTCATTGCGCAAGAAGCCCCCAAGTGATCTATAATGTGATAAGCCAATAAGGTAGGATACCCATGTTTGAACTACGCACTGCAGCAAGTTCTCTTTGGCAACCTTTAATTTTTTTTTAGAACTCAAACTTGCGAGAGATGGATTCTTTTTGAACCAGATGTTGAACCAGATATTAAGAGCTCAAAACGTTGTAGGCGAAAGATTTCCCTTGAACCAGATTTTAAACCGGAATCTCTTTTGATATCCCGGAACTCTTCTATTGCTTAAATTTTGCTGAAATTTTTTGTTTGCCAGGCATCTTCTTAAGCCAGAAGTTTTCTGACGGCCTTTAAATTTTCATCAATGCAGCAGTAGCCTCCGGTACCGGGGTTATTTTCCCCTCCAATGACCCAGGGTTCTTGAACTTGCTGAAAGTGGCAAAACTTTGTTAGGTCATCTCATTGTAGCCCCCGAATCATAAGACGACTCGAGGAGTTGTCTTGAGATTCTCCATACTTGACCGTGATATAAACCGGCATATAGTTCAACAGTGGAACACTGGAATGTATGTAAACTAGAGGTTTGAGCTGACCTAATGATCCTCTCGATATTTGTTGTATATCTCCGACATATGTCATGCAACAAACCCGTGACATGAGAGTCACCTTTGTAGTAGAAAATTTTCCTGATATTTTTTATCAGAATTTATCAGCCATAGGGTTGTAGCAACGATGGAAGAGGTGGCGGCTTAAAACGCGGAGGTGGCGGCTTAAAACGCGGCCATAGCAAAACCGGGCACCGGGCGGCTCACAAGGGATCCTCCGGGTCATGCTTGACCATTGATTTTTTTTCAGCCTGACTCTTTCTTTATCCCACCAGTTTAAAATTTCCCCTCATTGGGTGCATCAGTGAGTCAGGTGATGGAGACAGCGGCTTCAGACCGCTGGGCGTGGCGGCTTGGCGACGACGGTTTAGAGGCAAGGGCGAGCGGGATACACCGGAGCCGGTCCGGGGAGTAATACGTCTCCAACCTATCTATAACTTTTGATTGTTCCATGCTATTATATTATGTATATTGGATGTTTTATATGCATTTATATGCTATTTTTATATGATTTTTGGGACTAACCTATTAACCTAGAGCCCATTGATAGTTTCTGTTTTTTCCTTGTTTTTGAGTTTTACAAAAAAGGAATACCAAACGGAGTCCAATTGACGTGCCAATTTTTGATGATTTTTTATGGACCAACAGAAGCCCCCAAAGTGAAAGACACTACTAGGAAAAGGGGTACTAATGGTGCACCAGTTTTGCCTACTAATGGCCCATCGCTGGTGCGCCATTAGTATCACGCCACTAGAATTTTTTTTCTAATGGCGCACCAGGCAGTGCGCCATTAGTATCTGGTATACCAATGGCGCACTGTGCAAAGGCGCCATTAGTTTTGCCTTGTCGCCACTAATTAGTACTTGCTATACTAATGGCGCACCACCGTAATGCGCCATTAGTAACATTTTTTTAATTTTTTCTTAATCTCAGGTCACTATTTCACCTATGAGATATCCAACACATATATATACAACAAGCATCCATATAACAATCATAGCCAACACACAAGTTCCATCATATATACATACATAGCCAACACACAAGTTCCATCATATATATATATATACATAGCCAACACACAAGTTCCATCGTTACATATTACAAAAGTTTCACATTGCTCATCCAACACCGTTATCCATCAATTCACAAAAGTTTCACATTGATACAAAATAAAAACACAAATGGAAAAGAAGCACTCCATCCATGCAAGCTTCCGTGAATTAAATCAAATCTGGAAAATGATAAACAAGAAGTTAGAAGAAGAAAAAGAAGAAGACTAGAAGAATACTAGAAGAAGAAGAACACTAGAAGAAGAAGAACACTATAAGAAGAATAAGAAGAATATTGGAAAAGAAATAAGAAGAAGACTATAAGCTTATTATGTAAACTTGATCATTTTGTGCTAACATAAGTTATTTTGGAGCTAACCTATAGGAAACTAAGCATATAAGCTCTAAGTTAGTATATTAGAGCCAACTTAGGTAAAATGAAGCTAACCTATGTCATTTTGGAAACGAAGAAGAATAAGAAAAAGACTATAAGCCTATTATGTAAACTTGATCATTTTGTGCTAACATAAGTTATTTTGGAGCTAACCTATAGGAAACTAAGCATATAAGCTCTAAGTTAGCATATTAGAGCCAACTTAGGTAAAATGAAGCTAACCTATAGGAAACTAAGCATATTAGAGATACCATAGGTAACTAAGTATATATATATCATTTTGGAGATCTGACATACCTGACAAAGTTCAGTTCTCATGCATTATTCTTCTCCTACTCCTTCCTCGATGCAGTGCGCCAAGAGCGGCAGGCGGTGGAGGCGGTGGAGGCAGTGGGATGTAGTCTTCTACCTCAATTGGCGTGGTCATGTCGCCCAGCTGTGGGATCGCCGGCGCCACCACCGGTGCGTTGTCATTGTCAGGCACCACCACCATCGCGAGGCCACCTTCAGGCACGACCATCACTAGGTCATCCTCAGCCACCTCCATCTCTTTCCCATGGTCAGCCACCACCATCTCTTGCCCATGGTCAGCCACCACCATCTCTTGCCCATGGTCAGCCACCACCATCTCTTGCCCTTGGTCAGCCACCACCAGCGCTAGGTCATCCTGCAGCTCCTCATCCCCACTCTGCTCCTCTTCTCCCGCACTCCAGTCCGGATCATCCTTCTTGTTGTCTATCTTTGCTAAGAATCGCTCTTTGCTTCATACCAGAATCGCTGCTTTGCTTCGCTCTCTGACCATGGTCATTCTTCTTTGCTCCCATGACCTGTCCAAATACAACAATGACCGTTAACAATCGATGTGAGACAAAGCCAAATGTAGAGGAATAAGAAGAGGCAGAATGTACCGGCATCATAATCTTCAGCGTAGCGCATGCGACACATAGTCGCGTTGAACACCTTCACGATGAGCATGGTGGCGTCGTCGTCGTACGTGAAGAGAAGGAAGTACCCCAGCCACCGCAGGTCGTAGGCACGGTAGAACTTCTCACACCCACGAGACAAGTACATGTGGCCCTCCTTGATCACCAACTCCACATCCCACAGCCTGTGAAACCCGCTGTTGGCCTGTCGCACCTTCACATTATTTGGCGGATCTTCACCCATCAGCATGTTCTTAAAACTGTCAGGCAGCCCCTGCAGTTTGGGACAATGAGTGATGTAGGCAAACAACAGATATCATAATGAGATGGGTGAAGCTAGGGGGATCTATCATTTTATATACCTGCGTCATGGATGATACTGAAGTCCCAAGTATGATAGTGAAGAACTCAGAAGCATCCAACTCGTACTGCGATGTCGCAGAGCGGCGGTGGCTTCTTCCCGCCATCTCTGATAATTAAGCAGCAGAAGAGACCAATTAGTACCCTTACAACAGATCATAAAACATGCATGATAACAGACATTAGTCGCAAGTACCCCATATGTCCTATTTTTAGCAAAGTAATGCTAAAATTCACGGAAAATTTCAGCATTAGCTTTGTTGAAAATAGGACATATGGAGTACCCGAATTTGCCGGAACGGAAGTTAGTCGACATTCCGGCAAACTCAAGGGCCTCTCGGGGTACCTACAACATCATCACAAGTACAGCAGCAGCAGTAGTGAATACAGGCATAACAAAGACAAAACTATATATTTTTATGCAAAGAAACAAACGAACACTAAGAGTAGAATGTTCTTGCAACAAACATTATTGTGTGACGTCGAAAGGCATCACTCTGCTTAAAGGGAAGGATGACTTAAGTGGCTGATGTATATGATTGCACCACTTGACCTGCACTTCTCTATATTATATGATGTAATCAAGAACTTGAGCAAAAAGATAAATAGGAACATATTTCTCACCTTGGAGGTGTTCTTTGTTCTTTGCTGCTTTGCGAACTTCACTTCCTTTACCTCCTCGTAAACCTGAAATATGCAGATGTTAGAAAGGTTAATGAACCAACAGATGCCCTAATGGAAGTAATAACAACATGACAGCAAACAACCAACAAACATGATGGGCTTAAGATTAATGAACCAACATAAAAAAAGGTAGGCCAAATATTCATGTCACTTCCATTAGGGCATCATCTTCCTACAACTACTCATCTTCAAAGAAGACATGATACTACTACTGTATCTAATACAACAACATGACACTTGTTACTGTATCTAATGTTCCTACAACTACAACTACTACAACAACATAAAACTACTATGCATCATCTTCCTACTATAATTGCTACTCATCTTTAGAACCAAACACCAGCAAAAACAGAACCAAACTACTATAATTTCTACTTAATTTCACTATAATTTATAGTTCCCAAGCTATGCATGCAAATCAAAATACTAACATATCCAAACCTCATGAGCATTTAATAATGCTTATCTTAGTAACAACAATACCAGCTAAGCGATGCAAAAGCTTGTATGATCCCACAGGCAATACACGATTGAGCAAACTACATAAACTAGAAGGAAGCACAGTTGGAGACTGAAAGTCAGATTGTGTCCTCAAATTAACAACCCATTAACTTTCTAGAGACACACATTGGTCATTGCTGGCCTTCATTATATGCATGTGTAGTGTAACTGCTTGTAAGACCTGGATGGTGTGCTGGAGTGTTATGCTATTCTTGATGTACTACTATTAATATTGTACAAGGTAGTATTATACAACACTGCAGAATAAAATGCCTGTGGTCCATGGTATTTATATATTCCATGCTATTCTTTGTTGTTCTACAAATAGACAAACTTAGACTATAAAGAGGTAGCAAGGAAAATGATTTTAGCCCACCTCTGATGCAAACAATACTAAAATAGAAAAGTTTTACACAGGTACGGTTGAGCTAAATATGGCGTCTTTATACCATGACACAGTTTTACACAGTATATCTTCACCATAAAAGAAAAAAGAATCATCATCTTATCTTCACAACACAGTTTTACTGGGTTGTTTATCTGCTTCTTGCGCTGCATGGGCGGAGGAAGGGCGCCACCGGTGGAGAGGGCGAGGCCGAGGACGGCGTGGGGCTTGAGGGCTGCGGCCTGGTGAGGCCGACGAGGTGGTCGCCCCACGCCGTGAGCTAGGGTTCGGGGAGACGGCGGGCGGCGCTGAGGGGACGGGGCGGTGGAGAGGGGGTAGGGGGAGGTTGCGGGAAAAGAGAGGAGGAGGCGGACGGGGGCGCAGCTTCCGGGCTGGAGGGGCCTGTCTGAGGCGGGCATGGAGGGTTCAACCGGCAGTGGTGGCGGGCGGGCGTGGGGGCGGGGTGGGGTCGGGCGGGCGCGCCATGGGACGGAGGCGTGGGGGGGGCACGGGCGGGCGCATGTTGGGGCGGGGGGCGTGGGGGCGCGGGGGCATGGCGGCGTACGGTTGGAGTGGGGAGGAAGGGAGGGAGGGAATAAGTTTTTTTGCCAAAAATAAAAAAAATTACTGCGCACTCTGTCTCTAGTGCGCCATTAGTAGTTCTAACTACTAATGGCGCACTTTGCCCGGATGCGCCATTAGAATGTTTGAAAAAATGAAAAAAAAAATTGTTTTACTAGTGGCGCACGTTCTGCCTGGTGCGTCATTAGTGTATTCCACACTAATGGCGTATCTCCACCAGGTGCGCCATTAGTATATAGTAGTGGCGCACCACTTCTCTAGTGCGCCATTAGTGTCAATCCAATCTTTAGCCCTTTTCCTAGTAGTGAGAGTTGGGCCAAAAGAGTCCCGAGCCATCCACGAGGGTGGAGGGTGTTCCCAACCTCCTGGGCGTGCCCCCCTACAAACCTATGCATAGGGTTTGGCACACGTTTTCGTCTTGACTCTCTGGTAGAAACTTTTGGGCACTCTTTGAAGTTTTTTGTGTTGGTTGAATAGATGAATCTGATATTATGTGATGCATATCGTATAATCATACCCATGGATACTTGAGGTGACATTGGAGTATCTAGGTGACATTAGGGTTTTGGTTGATGTGTGTCTTAAGGTGTTATTTTACTATGAAATCTAGGGCTGTTTGTGACACTTATAGGAATAGCCCAACGGATTGATCGGAAAGAATAACTTTGAGGTGGTTTCGTACCCTACAATAATCTCCTCGTTTGTTTTCCACTATTAGCGACTTTGGAGTGACTTTTTGTTTCATGTTCAGGGATAGTTATATGATCTAATTATGTTATTATTGTTGGGAGAACTTACATTAGTGAAAGTATGAACCCTATGCCTTGTTTCCTACCATTGCAATATCGTTTACGCTCAGTTTTATTGCTTGCTACCTTGCTGTTTTTGTAATTTCAGATTACAAATACCCATATCTACCATCTATATTGCTCATGTATCACCATCTCTTTGCCGAACTAGTGCACCTATACAATTTACCATTGTATTGGGTGTGTTGGGGACATAAGAGACTCTTTGTTATTTGGTTGTAGGGTTGTTTGAGAGATACCATCTTCATCCTATGCCTCCCACGGATTGATAAACCTGAGGTCATCCACTTGAGGGAAATTTTCTACTGTCCTACAAACCTCTGCACTCGGAGGCCCAACAACGTCTACAAGAAGAAGGTTGCGTAGTAGACATCAAGCTCTTTTCTGGCGCCGTTGCCGGGGAGGCTAGGTAAGCAGCACTAACACCCCGTCAACTAGGCTTTTTTCTAGCGCTGTTGCTGGGGAGGTTAGTGCTTGAAGGTATATATTTAGATCTTGCAATTGAATCTTTTAGTTTCTTGTTTTATCACTAGTTTAGTCTATAAAAGAAAACTACAAAAAAATGTAATTGAGGGTGCCTCATATGCTTCATCTTTTTAATTTCTTCCGTGAAAATCATGGAAAGGAAAATTGTGCTCAAGTGTTAGAAGAAGAATGCATTAAAATGTTTGGCACTAAATATTTGAATGATGAGCATGATTGCAATGCTGTTAGTGTGGATTGCTTGAATATCCATGATGCTAATGATATGCAAACCCACAAGCTTGGGGATGCTATGTTTGATCAAGATGATATTTTTAGTCCCCCAAGTTTTGATGAGAATATTTATTATGATGAAATCATGCGTCCTATTTATGATGATTATATTGATGAAAGTGGGTTTGGAAGAGCATCAACTTTAGGAAGCAATGATCCCACTATTTTGGTGGGTGTTGAATCTTATTGTGATAATTATGAAAGTGGATTTGGAGAGGTCATGACTTTATTTAGTGATGAATCCACTATTTCGGAAGAGGTTTGTCGGAGTAATGGGCCACGGGTAGGCAAACCTGAGCCCCCGGACTTTTCAAGACGTCGGGGCAGGCTGCGCCCCTCAAGACCCCAAGATGAAGAGCCGCTTTCCGAGAGTCGGCGGCAGAGCCGCCGACTGCCCCTCACGGCCGAGAACCAGAGACGGCTTTGAGATAAGCCGACTCCTAACTGGCGGCTTCCAGAGGGGCCGGCTATGGGGAATCGGCCCGCGACTCCCTCCTCCTGCCTACGCAATTACGGACGGGATGGGGTGCGGCCGCCGCATGGCCCATCCCTGCCCCGTTCACGAAGGGCAGGCATGGCCACAGTGCACCGTATCGATAGAGATCTCCATCCGGCGCGGCACTGTTGCCATGCCGGCCCTGACATCAGTCCCGTAGGTAGCGCCCTGAGCCCACGACGGCCTGTCTGCATACGACCCGAGACGCGGCGGGTGCGAGAAAGACGGCGAGCGCCACAAGACGGACCCGTTGGGAGTCGGCCCCCAGGAGTCGGCCGGCCCCTCCCACGGGCCCCGCACGCCATTAACCAGACAAGACAGGAAATGGCAACAGTGATCGCCCGTCAGGCGGCGGCACTGTCGGCATGACCCCATGACCAAGCCAGCGTCATTAGAGGCGCGGCTACAGTAATCCGCAGCCGGCAAGACCCGACAGCGGCGGACAGGGCCTGTCAGCCCCATGCCGGGCCCGTCAGCGGGCCCCAGCAGTCGGCGGAGAAGACGGCGACCTGAGAGACAGATGGCTGGGACCCGCGCCCAGCCGGATTACCATTGTACCCCCAGGGGGTAGGCCTATATAAACCCCCCGGGGCACACATGCAACAGGTTGGACCCTAATAGCTTTAGATACACATAGAGGGAAGAGAAGAGCTAGTCGTGCCCTTCTCCTTCCTCACCCCGAACAGCTCAAGGAGCAACCTTGTACCCACTTTGCCATAGTGATCATGCAGAGACCCCGCAGAGCAGCAGTAGGGGTATTATCTCCACGGAGAGCCCTGAAGCTGGGTAAGATCCGCCGGCGTGCATGCCTTCGCCTCATCCCGTTTCCAGGCACCGGCGACGTTCTACTCGCCCCCACCATGATAAGCCATCCTTTGGCATATGTCGCACCCAACCCCCGACATTTGGCGCCCACCGTGGGGCTAGGTGCACCGTCATCCGGAGACCTGCTCTGGACGGGAACCTTTTCCTCCCTGGCGAGCGCAGCCAGCCTAGCACGCCAGACGGAGTCTGCGCCGACTCGCTGCATGATGCTGAGATCGCCTGCGCGGCCATCTGCCTCGCCGAACTTGCCGGCGAGGTTCGCCTCTCTGACGAGCCCGCATCCGACGCAGTCACGGGCGGCCCCAAGAGCCTCCTCGCGGGCCTCCTCGACCAACTCCATGTCGCTGGCGAGCCTGCCACGGACTTGGAGTCCGTAGGCTCCACCGAGCCGATGCTGGTCGACTCCGACACCGCGTCGCTCGACGCTCCCCACCAACGTGGTGGTCTACGATGAGCCGCTCCCTCGCACGGAGAGCGGCGGAAGCACCGTCACAGAAGTGCTCGTCATCGGTCATGGCGAGCATTCCGGCGAAGGAGCTCATGACCCTCTCGACGCGGCTCTGCAAGACCTGACCGTGCCTATTCCGGAAGACGCTGACGCCGAGATGCTGGAGGCACGCCGCCTTCAGCTCGTCGAAGGCGTGAAGAAGCTGGCAAGCATGAGACGCTTGTCAGAAGCCTACCAGCGTGAGATGGATCGCGCTGTGGGCGGCGCGCCGGCCCCGACTGGGCCTAGCCGCCTTGGCGCGGTCTAGCAGCGCGGCGTACCAATCGCCAACCTGTTCCGGGCCAATCGCCATGTGTACGCCACGCCTGCGGAGAACATCCGCGCCGCCAAGGCAGCGGCGGACGAGCTGGACAACTTCGAGGGTGAGGAGCGCCGCCTGATGACGGAGCGAGTCCAGCAGCTCCTCGACGCGGCTGCCGTGTAGAACGAGGCCGGTTGCCGCACAGAGGCGCCACAACGAGAAAACGACGACCTGCCTCCCCGCCGAGATCAAGGCGCGACGTCTCGGACACCGACTGGCGGTGTCCGCGGAAGAAAAAACAAGGATCCGGCTGTCAGCCACAGTCGGACTCACATCTCCATCGAGCGCGACCAAGACGGCCGCCCAAGAGCAGTGGAACGGCGGGATGACAATCTGCCTCCTCCTCCCCGCAAAGAAAGGCGAGTCTCCCCGCCGCCCGTCGAGCATCCGACTCTCGGCGACCGCCTTGGCCGCCGAGAGGGACTCGGATAAAACAACGCCCGCCACCGGATCGACCGACTCCACCGATCCCTGGCGCTGGAAGAAGAGGACGAGTTGGGTCCGCCCTGTTTCGGACCTCGCTTCCGAGACGAGCCCTTTCCTAGAGGGTTCACGCTCCCCCGAGATACACCCAAGTACACCGCCTCCGTAAAGCCGGAAGACTGGCTGGTCGACTACTCCATGGTCGTCAACATAGCAAACGGCAACAAGCGTGTTGCCGTAAAGTATGTTCCGCTCATGCTCCAGGGCACGGCCCGGACATGGTTGAACAGCCTGAAGCCCCAAAACATCAACAGCTGGGTCGACTTCACCGAAGCCTTTGTCCGCAACTTCACAAGCACGTACAAGCGACCTCCCAAGCCTCGCCAGCTTTCCTTGTGCGTGCAAGGCCCCAACGAGTCGACTCACGACTACCTCACGCGCTGGGCCGAGCTTCGGAACTCCTGCGAGGGCGTGCACGAGGTGCAAGCTATCGAGTACTTCACCGCCGGGTGCAGAGAAGGCACCCTCCTCAAGCACAAGCGCCTTTGCGACGAGCTGCTGATCATAGCAGACAAGTACGCTACAGCCGACTCCTCCATGAAGGCGGAGATTGAAGTTAGTGCGACCCGCAAAGTGGCTCCTCAGGCTCCCAGAACTCCGGATGGAGACACCAGTCGGCGACAGCAACAGAACGATCACAAGCGCAAGGCCCCACAGCCGGCTTCCAGCAGCCGGCAGGCTGCGGCAGTCGAAGACCAGCGGCCGGAGGGGCAGCCTCCGGCCAAGCGACAGAAAGGCGTCAAGTCCAACTGGTTGCCGGCCTTCTCTTACGAGCAGACTCTAGATGGTCCCTGCAAGTTCCACAGCGGCGCCAAGCTGTCAAACCACACCACTCGGAAATGCCACAGGCTCACCAGGATCGCCAAGGGAGACGGCCTCCTGCCTCCCCGCTTTCTGGGCCGCCGCCTCCCCACCGCCCAAAGAGTCGGGCTGTCAGCCGGCGCAAAGGCAAGACGAGTACCCAGAAGAGCACGGAGCCTATGTGGTGTTCACCAGTGTGGCCGACGATCGACGCAGCAGGCGGCTGCAGCAGCAAGAGGTGAATGCAGTAGCATCAGATACTCCAGAGTTCATGCACTGGTCCGAGAGGCCTATCAGTTGGAGCAGAGCTGATCACCCAGAGGTGATGCCGAGTGTCACATCCCAGTTAGACCATGCATTAGTGTGTGCATCATGTTTAAATTTTCATTTGAATTTGAAATGGGGAAGACAGGAAACCCCCAGAACCCCTCTTAATTCAACTAGGGTTTACTAAAAATTATCTCAATGAACCTGAAATGCCCTTCAAAATGTTCATCATCTTTGCTGTGGTTCGAGCCTCCGCCAAAAGTGGTGCACCATTTTCTAGGTCATCCAAAGGTCTTTGAATTAAATCATAAGTATTTGAGTTTGAGCATTTCAAATTATATAAAATATTTCAAATGCTCAAATATTGCCAAACTAAAATGTTTCATGTTGGAAATATTCCAACAATGGACCAGAGCAGTTTGGTGATTTTTGAAACTGTTTTAGTATTTTTAAAAACTCCACAAAGTTGCAGAAAATTAGAAAAAGAAAAACAAGAAGGAAACACTTACCTGGCACCTACTAACTGCCCACCCGCTGCCCAGCCCAGCAGCAAGGCCAGCATGCAGCTGCTTGGCTCAGCAGGCAGCCAGTGCTTTCGGGCGGCGAAGCACCGCATGGGTGCCACGCACCTGGTCGCCGCCTCGCCGCTCCCTCGCCACCGCGACGTGGACCGTCCTCCTCTCTCCCCGAACCCCGGACACCTCCGCTCCTCCCGGCTTCTCTCTTTTCGCTCCCCGCCATGGCCGACGCCACCGTCGCAGCACCATCGCCGTAGACGTGCTCCCCGCCATCCGTGCTCCTTCTCACCGTGTCCAGGAGCTCCGCCGCCCTCGTCTTCGTCGAGCTAGCCGAACCCCGCGTGCTCGAGTAGCCCGAGTCGACCGCACCGACCTCGCCCGAGTCCACCGTCGCCGGAGATCCCCTTCAACGCCGTCGCCGCTCTGGTCCGTCCCCGACCGCACCGAGTGCCCCTCTGAGTTGCCCGTGAGTCTAGCTACCTTCCCCTCCCTTTCTCTCTCGCTCTCGAGCTGTGTAGCGACTGCACGAGGATCAACCGCACCCGCCGCCGCGGAGCTCGTCGCCGACGTGCTCCCGGTCACCCTCCGGCCACCTCTTGGTGTCCATCACACTCACCACGTCACATAGGGCCTAGCTATGCACTCCCCGCACCTCACCGACCCCTCTAGCCTAGAGTTCATCCTCGGCCGAACTCCGGCGGCCGCCTAGGTCGTCGCCGGCGCCGATTCCGCCGCCTGACCCCAACCCCCTCCACCAAGAGCTGCGGCTCAACCCCAGCTACCCATAGCCACCCTCCGCGGCTCGTTTGGTCGCCGGAATGGCCAAACACACTTCCGCCGCCGCGTCGGGCTCGCAGGCGGCTAGATGCCGGTGCAGCCGACGTGGACTTTGACCACGGTGGGCCCTGGTTAACTCTGATGAGTCAATGACAGGTGGGGCCCAGCCCTGCTAACTAAATAGGTTTAGTTTTAATTAAACTTTAACTAAACTAATTACCACGACACCTGGACCCACAGTCAGATTTGACTGGACGTCTCCGTTGACCACGACGTCATCTCGACGCATGGTCGATTTAATAAATTAATTCTTTGGATTTATTCTAATATAGGAAATTCCAGAATATAGTTCAAACTTCAAATATTCATAACTTTTAATCTGTAACTCCAAATGCAAAGATTTATATATGAAAATTGATCAGAAAAATCCATTCTATCCATGGGTACAGGTTTTATGCATGTTAAAACAAGTTAACCTTACTGTTTAAGCAGAATAAGATATTACACCTTTAGGACTATTTTAAATGAGCTAGCATTTGAATCTTTGATTCAAATGAGTTCATCCCTTCTTGTTTCAGTTTGCATTAGGCCAATACACATCCATATTGCCATGTCATAGCATGCATCATATTGTTGCGTATTGCCATGTGTGTTTATTTTCGGTATGTCTTTCGTGATAGGTTCTGCCTCCGAGGATAATCCCGACTATCCGTCTGAAGGGCAGTATCCTACCACCACTCCAACAGGCAAGCAACCCATTGATCATTCCGATACAAACCCATGTTCTAGCTACGCTCTTGTTTTCTTGCATTAAGACAACGCGATTCAAGCTGTTGTGTGCTGCAGTAGTTGAACCCACTTCCTTTGCATGACTGTCATTGCCACAAAGAACTAGATGAAACCCACTAGTATGTGTAGGAGTTGATTGAGCCATGTTTGTGATTCCTACCATGCTATGCTTGCTATGCTTAGAGTTGTGTCAGTGCGGCTCATCGGGATGATGAACTGGAGTGAAAGGTTGTGTCGGGTTCGAGTGAAAGTGTTGAACACGTTTTGGTAAAGGTATCGATGAGAGGCCATGTAGGAGTACATGGTGGGTTGTTTCATTGAAGCCGTCCCTAAGAACTGAGATCTGTGTTTGTGATCCATGAAACAGTTACTACCACGCATTGGGACCCTTAATTGACCCTCTCGGCTTCTTAACCACTCTTGTCCTCAGTCCGGGAGTTGCAAGTAGTTTCTGGTGTTTGTAGCATGCTGGGGGCCGCACGCAACGCTAACCATAGGGGTGGGTTGTGTTGCGGTAGGCACCGTGGCCCGGTGTAATGATTCGCCCGTTTGGTGTCTTGGGAACCCTGTACACATCGTTCGAGGCCGTATGGGAAACCTCGGCCGGACTCCCTGCGGATGGAACCCGAATAGGCGATAAACCTGGACTTGGGACTTGTGTGTTTAGGTAGGCTGTGGCCGACACCCACGTTGGGCTTCCGCTTGAAGGTTGCCGAGTACATGTCGTGTAAACGGCGGTAAGTGGTGAGAGTGTGTGAAGAAGTACACCCTCGCAGGGTTAATATGATCTATTCGAATAGCCATGTCCACGGAGAAGGACTTCGGGTTACCTATATCGGTTCATAGACAAGTAAATGGATACTACTAAAAGCCTCAAGATAAGTGTGAGTATCATGGATGGCCCTCTCGTGGGATGACGAGAGAGGATCCACGGTGGAGTATTGTGATGGTGATTAGTGGACTGGGTAAAGCGACAAATTCTTTTCAAGTGGTGTCACGTTGGATAGATTAGCCTAGAGTCAAAGCTGGCTTGCTTAAAATAACTCCACCACCTTCTTGAGAATGTGCATGGATGATAGTATTCTGTGGTAAGACTTTCTGAGTACCTCCGTACTCATGTTTGCTTAATTAATGTTTTTCAGACGACAACACCGCCCCTTCCGATGGGTTCTATGTAGACCTTGACATCGACGAGTGAACTAGCCACCCGTGTGGTGATCCAAAGCTTGTGAAGGGCCATCAGTAGATAGAAAGGCTTCAACAAGCCTTCTTTCTTTTTAAAGTCTGTACTCAGACTAGTTTGCTTCCGCATGTGCTTGTATGTTGTATGACTTGAGTGTTGGGTCATGTGACCCCTACCTGTATGGATATGTTATGTATGGCTCCTCGGAGCCTTCTAAATAAAGTACCTTGAGTTGTAGAGTTTTGTTGTGATGCCTTGTTGTATTTATTCATATCAGGCATATTGCGTGTATGATTGAAATGCTTGATATGAGTGGGATCCGACAAACTAGTTGTTTATCCTTGGCAGCCTCTCATATGGGGAAATGTAGTCTCGTGCTTCCGAGCGATAGTAGTCCGCTACAGCCCGGTTCACCGGAGTCTTGCTAGCCCAGCACTACTACTTGGACGCTTGACTGGCCGGCATGTGTTTCACATCGTTCCTATGTCATCCTTCGTGAAATGTCGCCATGTGTTATTCGGAGTCCTGCCTAGCCTGCTGACCCGATTCACCGTAGTCCTGTTGGCCTGCTACTGACCCGAATCTATACGTTGATGACCGCCATGCTCGATGTGATTCATGTATGCCTGTCCCCATAGGTTAGTGCCGCTTTGGGTTCACGACTAGCCATGTCGGCCCGGGTTCTTTATCATATGGATGCTAGCGACACTGTCATATACGTGAGCCAAAAGACGCAAACGGTCCCGGCCCATGGTAAGGCGACACCCTGGGAATACCGTGCATGAGGCCGCAAAGTGATATGAGGTGTTACCGGCTAGGTCGATGTGATTTGGAATCGGGGTCCTGACACCGAGCTCGGGCTCCTACGCCCTGGTCTTGGGAGCCACACTTGCCGCGGATAGGCGGGCCGCTCGCTTCTCGCAAGTGCTGATAGACGGAGGCAGTAGCATCAACATCCTGTACAAGGACACGATGGAGAAGTCAAGAATCAAGCAAAGACAGCTTCAGAGCAGCCGGACCGTGTTCCACGGCATTGTACCTGGCCTTTCCTGCTCACCGATCGGCAAGATCCTGATAGATGTCCTCTTTGGGGACAAAGATCATTTCTGCCGAGAGCCAGTTTGGTTCGAAGTGGTGGACCTCGAAAGTCCGTGCCACGCTCTGTAGCCGACCTGCTTTGGCCAAGTTCATGGCGGTCCCCCACTACGCCTACCTCAAGATGAAGATGCCGAGTTCCAAGGGGATTCTGACCATAGCCGGCGACTACAGAAAGTCGTTCGCTTGCGCAGCTGAAAGCAGTCGGCTAGCCGAGTCCCTGGTGATCGCAGCTGAGAAGCGGCTTCTTGATCGGGTTGTGGCGATGGCTGGCAAGCAGCCCGAAATATCACCCAACCCCAAGGAGTCGGAAGCTGAGGGCTCATTCAAGCCCGCCGAAGAAACGAAGAAGATACCCTTGGACCCGGAGCACCCGAAGAGGTACGCTGTCATAGGTGCAAACCTTGACAGCAAATAGGAAGGCGAGCTCGTCGATTTCCTCCATGAGAACCGGGACATTTTCGCATGGTCCCCTAAAGACATGCTGTGTACCGACGGAATTCGCCGAGCACAAGTTACATGTCCGATCTGATGTGAAGCCCGTCGGGCAGCCCTTGCGCCGCACGGAAGAGAAGAGACGAGTTGTTGGAGAAGAGATTGCCCGGCTCCTAGCAGCCGGTTTCATTATGGAAGTGTTCTTTCCAGAATGGTTAGCAAACCCGGTCCTGGTACTGAAGAAGAACAAGCTGTGGCGGATGTGTATTGACTACACAAGCCTCAACAAAGCTTGCCCCAAGGACCCGTTCGCTCTGCCAAGAATTGACCAGGTGATAGACTCCACAGCCGGATGCGAGCTGTTGAGCTTCTTAGATGCATATTCAGGATATCACCAGATCAAGCTGAAACTGGCTGACAGACTGAAGACCGCCTTCATCACGCCGTTTGGAGCCTTCTGCTACCTGACCATGACGTTCAGCTTAAGGAATGCCGGCGCCACCTTTCAGTGTTGCATGCAGAAGTGCCTCCTCAAGCAACTCGGCAGAAACGCCCATGTCTACGTGGACGATGTGGTGGTGAAGACGGAAAAACGAGGGACACTGCTGGAAGACCTTCAGGAAACCTTTGAGAACCTGCGCCGATTCCAAATCAAGCTCAACCCGGAGAAGTGCGTCTTCGGAGTACCAGCCGGCCAACTCCTTGGTTTCTTCGTCTCTGAACGCGGCATAGAGTGCAACACTATGCGTCTTCGGAGTACCAGCCGGCCAACTCCTTGGTTTCCTGGTCTCTGAACGCGACATAGAGTACAACGACCAAGCAGACACCCTGGCACGAATCGGCTCCACCCGCCAGGCAATACCATCCGGCGTCGCCCTTCAACGCCTCCTCAAGCCATCTGTCAAGCCTTCACCAGAATCAGATTCCATTTTTGTGCCGGCTCCCCCTGAAGAAGTCGGATCCGACTCAAGAGCCTCAGCAGACGACACGAGAATTCTTACAGATGGCTCCAAGAATGCCGCAGTCGAAGCCAGCCCGGGGACTTCAGAACCCGGCCCGGGGACTGCAGCAACCGTTGCGAAGACCCTAGAGCTCGGACCGGGGACTGCACCAGTCGGCCCGGGGACTTCATCAACCCAGCAAGCGGCCGCGGACTCCAGCCCGCCGCCTCCCAGCCCAGCCGCCCTCGTCCAAGTAGCAGTACTGGCAGTTGAAGGAATAGCAGCACCCTCATGGGCCCAGCCCATCCTGAAGTTCCTAGTAAGCAGAGAGCTACAAACCGACGAAATCTTGGCTTGGCAAGTACAACGCCGAGCGGCAGCCTACACCATAGTCAACAGAGAGCTGGTCAGGCGCACCGTCACTGGTGTCTACCAGCGTTGCGTCGAGCCAGAGCAAGGCCAAGCGATTCTCGAAGACATTCATCAAAGCGAGTCACGGCCACCATGCGGCCTCAAGAGCACTCGTCGCCAAAGCCTTCCGACACGGTTTCTTCTGGCCAACTTCCCTAGAAGAGGCCAAGGAATTAGTCCAACAATGCAAGGGGTGCCAGATGTTCCGTTCCAAGCCGTATCAACCGGCTTCCGCACTCAAGACTATCCCCATCGCCTGGCCCTTTGCCCTTTGGGGCCTGGACTTGGTGGGACCATTCAAAGCAGCACGAGGCGGCCTAACACACTTACTTGTTGTGGTGGACAAGTTCACCAAGTGGATAGAAGTAAAGCCCATCAAGAAGTTGAATGTTCCAACTGCAGTGACTTCCATCGCTGACATCACGACCCGATACGGCGTACCACACAGCATCATCACCGACAATGGCACAAATTTTGCCAAAGGCGCCTTGGCCCGTTTCTGTGCGACACAAGGCATCCGACTGGACTTAGCGTCCGTTGCCCATCCGCAGTCAAACGGCCAGGTAGAGCGAGCAAACGGCCCCATCTCGTTCGGCATCAAGCCTCGGTGGTCGAACCACTGGAGCGTTCGGCCGACTGTTGGCTTGATGAGTTGCCAGCCGTCCTCTGGAGTTTGCGCACGACTCCAAACAAGTCAACCGGCTTCACACCTTTCTTCCTCGTCTACGGTGCTGAAGCCGTCATCCCAACGGACATAGAGTTCGACTCCCCGCGAGTCACCATGTACACCGAGGAGGAAGCAGAAGAAGCACGTCAAGACGGTGCCGATCTGCTGGAAGAGGGCCGGCTGTTGGCACTCAGTCAGTCCAGCATCTACTAGCAGAGCCTGCGCCGCTACTACAAGAGGAAGGTCAGGTCGAGATCTTTCCAAGAGGGCAACCTTGTGCTCCGACTGATCTAGCGAACAGTCGGCCAGCACAAGCTGTCGGCGCCTTTGGAAGGCCCCTTCATTATCAGCAAAGTGCTGGGCAACGACTCCTACTACCTGATCGACGCTCAGAAGCCCCGAGCATGCAAGAGGGACGACTCCGCAAAGAGACGGAACAGCCATGGAATGCAAATCTTCTCCGAAGATTTTACAGTTAGTGCAATATGTACGACGCTACCTTTTGTGTTAAAGTACCAAGACTTCGGGCCCCCCGAGACGAGCTCGGGGACTGCCCTTTTTGTTATCCTCAGTATGATAAGAATTATGCCTTCGAGTATGTTACTCTTTGTTATGCCGCTTGGCACCGGTTTCGACTAGTCGACCTGGGACTTCGCCGCATCTCGCGCTATGGAATGCTTCCTGTAGTCGGACAAGTAGTGTGTGGTGCCTAAGCCGTCTCCTGTCAGAAGCGGCAGCTCGCAGAGCGACTGTTTGGTGGGCAGGAGTAAGGAAGAATGGTCGCCCACATGAAAAATGGCTAAGGACCCAAACCATAAACATAGCTTAAGCCGGCTTCCAGCCTCTCTTCGCAAAGCCGAATCTTGAGTAGACGGCTTGCTGCTTTCTATCCAACTTGTTAAAAAGACTCTAAAAAATAGCCAAGTACTTGCCTTCCCAAGAGTAGCCAAGCACTTGATCCAAACGGCTGTCCGCAGAGCGGTTGTCCGACTGGCAAGGCGGCGACTAAGGGAAGGCGGCAAAGGAAAAAGCCATATGAGCAATGAGCAAGGAAAGATAGAATTAGGATAAATATTTACATAGCATAGGCCCTTGGCCGAATCTTCAAGCAGAAATTCAAAATACACCCCGCAGGTGGAATTGTGTAAATTAACAAGTTTTTCAAAGACTATTAAAGCAGATAAAATAAAGGCAGGACGGCAGCCTAGGAAGCGGCAGATGGTTTTGGAGGGCCAGAGGAGACGGCGGTGTCAGGCAGCGGGGCGGCCGGCTGGGCAGTCTCGGCTTGATCATCTCCGGCGGCTGCCGGCCAGCCTGGGCCGGGCGCTCGTTCTTTGGAGGCGCGGTCGAGCTGAGGCTGGTCGCCCGCTCCGTCTTCTGGCGCCTCTGTCTCACCTCCGTCCTCCGCCTCACCTTCCTCCTCAGCGCTGGAGCTGATCACCTCCGCCGAGTCCTCGTCATAATCCGGGTTCATCCCGAACCACTCCGGCGGCGCTTCCCCGCCGTCCTTAGCCCGCTCAAGGACGAAGATGCTGGTGTCCGTGTAGTCGGCGATCGCCACCGCATGCTCAATGAGGGCGTCTTCCGCAGCCAGCAGCAGCTCCGCTGGCCTTCGACCGAACGCGCCAGCCGGTCCAGATCCAGCCACGGATACCATGCCTTGACGAATTCCAAAGGCCCGGCGCTCCGGCCGGGCGCGGAACCCTTCCAGGCCTCAAGACGGCCAACCGCGACCTCCAGCCAGTCGGCAGTCCGACTAGGAGTGCGCAGAACCGGCATGTCTGGCCATAGGGCAGCGATCGCCTGTGCGCCTACACAATGAAGCCGGCGCAGCATCCGATGGGCCGGCCGCAGACGGGCCTCGATGCTCAGAAGCTGCTCGTCAAGGGTCCGTGGGGCATTGGCAGCAATCTCCGCACCATTTGCCCTCCGCGCCTCGTGATCAGCCTCGATGGCTTGATTGTCCGCCTGCGTATGGCCGGGGAAGAAGTCTACCAAAACGAAAAAGAAGCAAGTCAAAAAATCAGGAGCCAGCCCGACCTATAGTCAGCGGCTCAAAGAAAGAAAGTAAAGAAACTCACCATCGACGATGTCCTCGATTTCATGGAAGCCGGAGGTCAGTTGTGCCTCCATGTCAATCCAGGAGGAGCGCTCGCTTTTGAACTCGGCCAGGAGAGCAGCCTCTTTCTTCTCCGCCTCGTCCTGCGCCTTCTTAAGCATCCCCCTCTGCTCCGCCAGCTGCGTAGCTAACAGGTCATACTATGGGGCGAGCTTGTTGCACTCGTCCCCCTTGGCACGCAAGGCGGTGTCGGCTTCGCCCAGCTGCCGTCGGAGAGTGGCGTTGGCCTCTGAAGAATAAAAAGGAAAGGACGTTAAAGTCGTCAACTAAGAAGGTCGCTGGGAAGATCCGGCCCGACTGCACGTGATCGGCCTGAATCTCGGGGACTACAGCCATGAGTGCGCCCTTGCGCCCAAGAAGAAAGAAGACTCACCCTGGCTCCTCGACAAGTCGGCGGTCCGCTTGCCCAGCTCCTCAACATTGCCGTTGAAGGCAGTGACACGGAGGTTGTGATACTCCTGTGATAAGCATTTCAGACAAAGGTAAATATTTGGAATTCACCAGATGGAGTTCCGAGGCTGCTTTCGGCAGCCGGCCCGAAACTCGGGGACTACACCAGTGGAGTGCTCGCGCCCCCTGAAGAAAGAACAAGAAAAAACTCAAAGAAGAAAACATACCCGAACGGCGGCTCGCGACGCCAGAAGCAGCTTGGTGCAGTTCTGGATGGCGTCGCCCTCGGCTCGCAGCTTCGCCTGAACGTCCGGAAGCGCCTGGTTCAGCGGGCCTTTGCCGCCTCCTCGCACCCACACAACCGGCGCGGCGCTTGTCTCCTCGGCGTCTAGGATGGCCGAGCTGGCGCCGGTCTCCAAGGGGCGTGGCACCGAAGTCGCCTTCTCAAGACGGCGGCGCACTCGCGAGGCGACTTGAAGGAGCAGCTTCGCCTCGGCCTCGTCTTCAGTCGGCGGCACCGGCGGGTCCGCCTGCTGTTTACCTCGCACGCTCCCAGACAGCGGCGGAAGCGGCGGAGGCGGCGGTGGCGGCACGGCCGTGCCCGACATGGAGGCCTCGCCGCCTTCCTTCTCCATGATGGGGTGCTCACTGCCGGCTCCCTCAGTTTGCCCCATGAACTCCGGGGGCGGCGGCGCGGAGCTCAGTGGGGTGACGAGCAACGCCGACTGGAGGCGCGCGGCCTCCTCGGCTCGCCGCTTCGCCGCGACGGCGGCTTCGGCCTCATCCAGCTTACGCTGGGCAGAGGCCGCCGCCTTCTCGGCCTCCGCCTTCTCCAGACGGGCGGCCTCCTCCTCGTCGCGCTTCTCCTGCGCGTTCCGCTCCGTCGCCTCCCGGAGGTCGGCGGCGGGGTCAATCCGCCGAGTGGTGGCGGACGTCTCTGCCGACCCCATGGCGGAGCCGCGGCGACCCTCTCTAAAGTAAGGGGAGCCTGATGCGACGAAGACGTGTAAAAGATTTGGACAAGATTCACCGGAAGAAAACAAGACAAAGCGGAAGCACTTACGCGGAGACCGATGGCGGCTTCTTCACTTCCTTGCGGAAGCGGTTGGCCTTTTGCGACCGCCTCTTCCCGCTGGTCGCGGCGGCCGTCCCGTGAACTTCTTCGACGGCCGCCAAGCAAGCTCGGCCCGGCCGGTGCTTCTTCAGCGCGCCTCGACCACCCAAGCCGGCGGAGGAACTCGCGCTCGGCTGGCCGACCTTCGGTTGCCGGCGCGGGGCGACTTCCCCCTTGCCGTCATATTCAGGCCAGTCGGCAAAGGTAGCTGAGGGCCTGAAGTCGTCAGCTCCTCCTCCTCCTCCTTCGGCATCGGCCTCCATCGCCGCCGCCCCCAAGTCAGGGTCGTCGACGTCGCTCTCCGCCCGGTCGGGGACGAACTCATGGGCCGACCCCGTGGTGCCGGCTGAAGGCTGCATGAGGGGGTTCTAACTCGAAAAAACCAAAAAAGATCAGAGGTCGGATTCGGCTGAAAAAGAAGACAGAAGAGGAAGAGAGACGACTTACCATAGGCGGGGGGTTGGCCATGAGTACGGCTCCTTGCGAACTGCCAATCCGCCGTGAGATTGCAGTTCGCAATGTAGTTCACCGTGGTTCCGCCACCTCCGTGGGGCATGTCCTTGGAGCACGGTGGCCCAGGGGTCGGTGGCCGCTCATCGGCCAGATCATATGAGTTCGGCCTTGAGCGGAAGGACTCGGCGCGCCACGGCGGCCAGCAGGTCGGCCCGGTCGAAGCCCTCCGACTGCGTCGGCTTTTCGAGTCATGTGACGGCGGCGGCACCAGCGGGAGTCAGCGTCCTGGCCAGGTGGGACCAGCTGGGGAGCCTCCCCGCTAGTACGCCGGCTTCGTAAGGCGGTAGATTGACCCAGTCGCCTTCTGGAGTGACCTTCGTAAGGTGGGACCAGCTGGGGAGCCTCCCCGCTAGTTCTTCACATAGAAATATGATCGCTGCCACATCTTCACCGACTTGATCAGCGGAATGGTGGGGAACGGGTTGTCGGCCACCGATCTCCGCATCGCGATGAAGGTGCCGCCGCAGGCAGCCGCGCCCGGCGACGTGCGTGCCGAGCTTGGACTGGAAGAACTCCCCCCCACAGCTCGATGGTGGGGAGAACGCCGAGGAAGCCGTCGCACAAAGTGGCGAAGGCTGCCTGCAGCACCACCATGTTCAGAGTAAGGTGGTGCGGCTGGAGCCCGTGGAACTCCAAGAAGGCGTGGAAGAAGCCGCTCGCCGGCAGCCCTAGGCCGCGCATGAGCTGCGCGCAGAATATGACCCGCTCGCCCTCCTCCGGCGCCGGCGATATTTCACCCACCGGCGCGGCGCGGGTCCGCACTAGGCTCTTGCAGGGGAGGCGGCGCGTCTGGCAGAGGAATTCAATGTGGTCGTCGTCCACCTCGGAGCCGTCCCACACGCCGGAGTGTGCGGCAGGAGGTGCAACGGCGGAGGAAGAGCTCATCACCGCAGCGTGGCGTGGTTCGGCGCGGCGGCGGCAAGAGGAAGAAGAGGCAAGAGGAAGCGGGGGAAGCAGGGAGATGGGCGCGCGTGCTTCGCCGCCCCCCTCCCCCCGCCTACTTATAGGCTCATAGGCTGAGAAGCCGATGGGGCGGACGTGGGATTAACTGCGCCCAGGACCCCACGCCCCCCACGATTTAATCCACGCAGCTATCGCGCAAGATTCTGACGTGGGAACCCCAACCACCCGCACGGCCGCAACAGATCCGTTCGCGTGCCGAGGCGCGGTACTGGTGGGTCCCGCCTGACGGCCTATCTCGTCACGCGCGTGGGTGGGCAGACTGACCCTGCCGCGTGGCGTCACGGGACGGGCCCGCAACGGGCCACCGCCAGGAAGCTTATCAGGCACGCTGCCTGGTTCCCGCTACGACTTTCAAACTCTCTAAGGGGCAAGACGGCCTTCTGCGAGTCCGGCTCCAGCTAGTCGGCCTGGAGGAAGACGGCGAGCAAGGCCCAGATTCCACCACCAGAAGGATGAAACTGTTGAGGCTCCTCGACATGTCGCCCTCGACGCCTCACCAGCTTCGGGGACTACTGTCGGAGTAATGGGCCACGGGTAGGCAAACCCGAGCCCCCGGACCTTTCAAGACGTCGGGGCAGGCTACGCCCCTCAAGAACCCAAGACGAAGAGCCGCTTTCTGAGAGTCGGCGGTAGAGCCGCCGACTGCCCTCACGGCCGAGAACCAGAGACGGCTTCGAGATAAGCCGACTCCCAACTGGCGGCTTCCAGAGGGGCCGGCTATGGGGAGTCGGCCCGCGACTCCAACCTCCTCCTGCCTACGCAACTACGGACGGGATGGGGTGCGGCCGCCGCGTGGCCCATCCCTGCCCCGTTCACGAAGGGCAGGTGAGGGAGTCCTGGACTAGGGGGTGTCCGGATAGCCGAACTATCATCTTTGGCCGGACTCCTAGACTATGAAGATACAAGATTGAAGACTTCGTCTCGTCTCCGGATGGGACTTTCCTTGGCGTGGAAGGCAAGCTTGGCGATACGGATATGTAGATCTCCTACCATTGTAACCGACTCTGTGTAACCCTAACCCTATTTGGTGTCTATATAAACCGAAGGGTTTTAGTTCGTGGGGACGAACAACAATCATACCATAGGCTAGCTTCTAGGGTTTAGCCTCTACGATCTCGTGGTAGATCTACTCTTGTACTACCCATATCATCAATATTAATCAAGCAGGAGTAGGGTATTACCTCCATCGAGAGGGCCCGAACCTGGGTAAAAACATCATGTCCCTTGTCTCCTGTTACCATCCGCCTAGACGTACAGTTCGGGACCCCCTACTCGAGATCCGCCGGTTTTGACACTGACGTTGGTGCTTTCACTGAGAGTTCCTCTGTGTCGTCACCGATAGGCCCGATGGACCGTTCAACCATCAGCAACGATGCAGTCCAGGGTGAGACTTTTCTCCCCGGACAGATCTTCGTATTCGGCGGCTTTGCGCTGTGGGCCAATTCGCTAGGCAATCTGGAGCAGATCGAAAGCTACACCCCTGGCCATCAGGTCAGATTTGGAAGCTTGAACTATACGGCCGATGTCCGTGGAGACTTGATCTTCGACGGATTCGAGCCACAGCCGAGCGTGCCGCACTGTCTCGATGGGTACGATCTAGCTCTGCCGCTGAACAGTGCCCTAAAGGCCGCACCAGTGCCCGCTCCGACCCTTAATCCGGAGCCGGTTTCGCCAATCGAGGACGGTTGGTTGGACACCGCCGCGGGGGCTGAAATCTCTACGGTGATTGAGCCGAACACCATCCCTGTCCTTTGCAAAGCTCGTGACTCCCAGGTGCCGGACTCCTTTCCGGACTTCGAACCTCCCGCGCCCCTGCCAGTCGAATCCGAATGGGCGCCGGTTATGGAGTTCACCGCCGCGGACATCTTTCAGCACTCGCTCTTTGGCGATATCCTAAACTCATTAAAGTCTCTCTCTTTGTCATGGGAGCCCTGGCCGAACTACGGTCAGGAAGGTTGGGATTCGGACGACGATGAAATTCAACGCCCACCCACCACCCACTTTGTAGCCACTGTCGATGATTTAACCGACATGCTCGACTTCGACTCCGAAGACATCAACGGTATGGACGACGATGCCGGAGACGATCAAAAGCCAGCGCCCACGGGGCACTGGAAGGCCACCTCGTCATATGGAATGGCGGAGGATGACCCCTCCAAGAAACAACCCAAGCGCCGACGTCAGCGGCGCTACTCTAAATCCCGCCACAGTAAAAACGGTGATTCCGGCACGGGAGACAATAATACCCGAGCGATTGCGAAGATGACCCTCCGGCAGGACTCAGCGCAGGAGGAGGGAGGAGCAAGTCCGCACGATAGTGCGGCAGAAAGAGAGGTAGAGGACGATAATTATGCGCCCCCCTCCGAAGACGAAGCAAGCCTCGACGACGACGAATTCTTCATGCCAGAGGACCTCGTCGAACAAGAGCGTTTTAAACGCAGGCTCATGGCCACGGCAAGCATCCTCAAGAAAAAGCAGCAACAACTTAGAGTTGACCAAGACCTGCTAGCTGACAGATGGACTGAAGTCCTTGCAGCCGAAGGGTATGAACTTGGACGCCCCTCCAAAAGCTACCCCAAACGCAGGCTGTTGCCTCGATCAAAGGAGGAAGCACCCACGTCACCAGCGCACGACATGGCAGACCGGCCACCCCGTGGCCGCGACAGAGAATCCTCTCGGCCCTCCGCTCAAGCCACGCCCCTACGCCGCTCAAAAAGTACCAAGGCACGGGAAAACGCGCCAGACTTACAAGATATATTGGAGGATAAGGCAAAGCATACAAGATCGATCTACGAGATCGGCGTGGGCGTAACGACTCGAGATGATTACCGTCACGCCGGATACTGACAAACCCGGCGGGCCAAACACAATAGACAAAGCTCATATGAGCTACGCCGTGATATAGCCCAATCTGAGGCGCCAAGACACCCACTATGCTTCACGGATGAAGTAATGGATCATCAAATCCGTGAGGGCTTCAAACCCGTGAACATCGAATCATATGATGGTACCACAGATCCTGCAGTGCGGATCGAGGACTATCTCCTCCATATCCACATGGCCCGCGGTGATGATCTACATGCCATCAAATACCTCCCACTCAAGCTTAAAGGACCAGCTCGGCATTGGCTCAACAGCTTGCCAGCAGAGTCAATCGGTCATTGGGAGGACCTGGAAGCCGCATTCCTTGATAACTTCCAGGGCACATATGTGCGACCACCAGACGCCGATGATCTTAGCCATATAATTCAGCAGCCAGAAGAATCGGCCACACAATTCTGGACACGGTTCCTAACAAAGAAAAATCAGATCGTCGACTGTCCGGATGCAGAGGCGCTAGCAGCCTTCAAACACAACATCCGCGACAAGTGGCTAGCCCGGCACCTAGGACAGGAAAAGCCGAAATCCATGGCAGCCCTCACCACACTCATGACCCGCTTTTGCGCGGGAGAGGACAGCTGGCTAGCTCGAAGCAATAACTTGGCCAAACACCCTGGTAGTTCGGATACCAAGGACAGCAATGGCAGGTCGCGTCGCAACAAGCATAAACACCGCATTAACGGTGATAATGCTGAATATACGACAGTAAATTCCGGAATCAGAGGCTCTAAACCCGGTCAGCGGAAGAAGCCATTCAAAAGAAATACCCAGGGCCCGTCCAACTTGGACCGAATACTCGATCGCTTGTGGCAGATACATGGCACCCCCGAAAAACCAATAACCACACCAGCGAGGATTGTTGGGTGTTCAAGCAAGCGAGCAAGCTAAGCGCCGAAAACAACGACAAGGGGCTGCATAGCGATGGCGAGGAAGAGCCCGGCCGCCCGAACAATAGAGGATGAAGGGCTTTCCACACAAGTGCGGATGGTGAACATGATATACGCAACCCACATACCCAAAAGGGAGCGGAAGCGGCGCACTAAGTGACGTATCTGGCGATGGAGCCGGTCGCCCGAAGTTCAACCCATGGTCTTCCTGCCCGATCACCTTTGATCGAAGGACCACCCACTAGCATCCGTCACGGCGGATTCGCGCATTGGTTCTTGACCCAATCATTGACGGATTTCACCTCACCAGTCCCCGATGGGCGGCGGCGGCAACTGAACCTGATTTATCGAGGATACGGTGCGCAAATGGGCATAGACCCTTCAAGGATCAAACCCACAAAAGCGACCTTTAAAGGCGTCATTCCAGTGTAGAGGCCAATTGTACAGGCTCGATTACACTCGAAGTGGTCTTGGATCCCCGATAACTTCCGCGGCGAGGAGTTAATCTTCGGCATAGTCCCGTTCGCGGCGGCTATCACGCCTGCTTGGGCGAACCGCATTTGCAAAGTTCAATGCGGTGCCGCACCACGCATACCTCAAGCTCAAGATGCCAGGCCCTCGAGGAGTAATCACGGTCAATGGAAACACCGAGCGCTCTCTGCGAGCGGAGGAGCACACACGGCCCTCGCGGCGGAGGTGCAAAGAAGCCTCTCACAGCAATTCTCGAGCCCGGCTATTAAACGTCCGGCCACCGTCAAGCGCGCCCGGAGTAACCTACAACAAGACCGCCTGGCACGATCCGAGCACGCGTAGCAATCCGGCCCCAACCCCAACCCTCGCGAACTCGCGAAACCAGTACTACGCGCACGTAATTGCGCTCTGAAGAACCATGGGCATAGGGGACGGGCCACGACAACGGCACGCCCAGAATGCGGCTAGACCGCACTAGGGGCTCCCGTTTGTTTCATTCCTTTTTTTGTTTTTCCTTTTTCTTCCTTTTACTTTCAGGACTCTGTTCTACAGAAGCCCTATCCGGCATTCGCGCCGAATACACGATGCAACAACCAGGGAAGCAGAAAACTGCGTCGAGTGTCCAGGTGGTCTCTATTACGAGCAGTATCCCTGTTTTACATACCACAACGCAAACTTACCCCTGGAAGAGGGACATGTCAAAAAGTCCCGTACCTTGCTTATCACACAATTTGTATCGTCTGCTTTTATTTGCAGTTTCTTTTGAATAACCAATATATAGCTCTTGCCTATTATTGCATTCTTTTCCATTATATATGTTCATTTATGACATTGCGCAACCGTACAATTTGGTACGGCCAATACACCAGGGGCTTATGTACCCCAAAAACATGGTGTGACAAGTCCGAACACTTTCACAAGTGCGGCACTCCGAACTTATAGCATTATATGCATCGGCTCCGAATCATGTGTTGGGTCAATAGTTGGGTTTGCCCGGCTCCCATGTTTTGGTACCTTACATTCCGTTATATCGGCTAAGGTAGCGCTGGGAGAACCACTGCGATTGTGCCCCGGTTGAGCTGGGTTGAGCACCTCAGTGGAGAAAGCTAAAACTGAACGTCATGATAAGGCGAGAGCCGGTCGCTGTTCGAGTGGTTTTTTCCTGTCCCTAAAGACTTATGCTGCTTAGAGCAAGGAGTCGGCATTGTCCGACCAAGGCGTGGATAGCGCCCCGAACTCGGTCTTCCGGATACTAGGGGCTTCGCCGAAATTTAAAATTATAGAATTCTATGGCTAAGTGAGAGTGTTCAAGCACTATAAGTCCGGTTGCCCTGTTCATTGCGTTGAGCGCCTCCCTCGACGGACCCAAGAATGGGAACAAGAGCGCTCAAGTTTATCCCGAACACCCGGACACTTTCGTGGCATGGGGGCTGAAGCCAACGACTTGCCATCTCTCAAATTTGATAAACAGCCGCCTGAAGGTAATATTTTAAATTAACAAGCGTTGCTTAAGCGCATATGAACAAGTTTTCAGCGACAGGATAACAAATGCGAGTCTATTCAAAATTACATCTTTGGAGCACTCATCCGCTATCTGGCGGGCACCCTTGAGATGCCCTCATAGTACATTTCGGGCTTGCGATGCTCCTTGCCCTTCGGTGGCCCGTCTGTCAAAAGCTTATCCGCATCCAGCTTGCCCTTGCACTTTAGCACGGGCAAGGGCCCGACAGGCACCTTCAATACTGACGGAGCGCTTGATGACTTCAATCCATGGACAAAGGCGTCCACCGGTAGCTGCACTAGCCCAAAGTAGCTCCTGTGCATGGCTTCCAATGGCCACACGAACCACGAGGCCCTTCACGGCCTGTTCGGCGACCTTAGGAGCTTCGACCAGCTGCTTCAGCTGGTCGCTTAGGGGCACCGGATGTCCGCCTCGACATCTTGAGACAGAACACCTTTTTCGTCGAGCTCCCCTCCTTGGCGCGGTAGAACGCGGCAGCATCAGACACACTACGGGGCAGATCTGCGAATGCTCCTGGAGAGCTCCAAATCCGGGTAAGTAATAGGTAATTCACTTTCACATGCTTGCTTTCCATAAAGAATGCCTTACCCGCCGCTATCTTCTTTAATGATTCAATCTCTTGGAGGGCTTTTTGGGCTTCGGCCTTAGCGGCTTTGGCACTCTCAAGAGCCAAGGCAAGCTCGGACTCTCGAGTCTTTGAGTCACGCTCCAAACTCTCGTGTTTTTTCACGAGAGCCTGGAGCTCTTGCCGCACCTCCGCCACCCGCACCTCCTGCTTCTCTCGCTCGGTGCGCTTTGCGGCCGCTTTGCTTTCGGCCGCGGACACCGCTTCCTTCAGGGTCGCCACCTCGTTCGTGGCCCCTACAATACCCACGTTATTCCTGTCATTTTTTGCAACCGAATCCTTTCTATAAGGTATTTCTTTAATAAGGTATTACTTACCTTCCCTGTCCTCGAGCTGCTTCTTGGCAAGGCCGAGCTCGTTCTCGGACCGCTCGAGGCTCTTCTTCAATGCATTGACCTCCGCAGTCAGTGCGGCAGAGGTCAGCAGCGCAGCCTGCATTCGCATATTGACATACTTATGTTAGACTCCCGCGTATATCTTTTTAGATCCTTAGTCCGGCTTTTCTTTCCGAACACCGAACTAAGCATCAGAGGCTACTGTCTATGCGGTAATATTTTTACGTATTCTAAAATTACCTCAAAGCCTGTTAGAAGGATGGTACAGGCTTCAGTCAGCCCGCTCTTGGCGGACTGAACTTTCTGGATCACCACACTCATTACAGTGCGGTGCTCCTCGTTGATGGAGGCGCCTTTAAGCGCCTCCAGCAAGCTATCCGGTGCCTCCGGATGGACGGGGGTCACCGGCGTCGTAGTCTTACCCTTCTTATGAAGGGGCTGCTTGCCGGACTTCGGAACCACTGAAGGTTCGATGCAGTCGGCCTGAGGCCAGACTTAGAGCCCTCTGAGGTCTCGCCCAAGGCGCTGAGTCCGGGAGGTCGCCTTGCGGCGCCTCGAGACCACCTCCTCCTGGCTGGGCCCCTCTTGGGACTCCACCGCAGTGTCGTCGGCGACACGAGGAGAGGAGGCGGTGGGAAGTGAAGTACTATTCACATCCGACGAGCCCAGGGAGCCGCTCTACGAAGCGACAAGCTCATCCTTGGGTGGGCTACATGGTCATATTCGGCGTTAGAAGACACTATGCGACAAATAAAAAGTCATGAACTATTCCAGAGTCCGGACACTTACGATCTCGCCAGGGGCTTGGCCCTTGGTGGCCACTCCTCCTCGTCGCTGTCGGCGTTGGTGGAGAAGTCCAGAGGAAGGGTGTGACACTCCAAAAATTTTGTTGTTTTTGTTTTCAGCAAAAACCTTGCTTGGTTTGAAGAAGGTCATTTAAACCCTTCTTAAAAACCTCTCTTCTGAGTTTTCTTCTCAAAAAGCATTTCTTGGATTTATTTTCTTCTAAAAAGAAACCTTTTTGGTTTTGGGTTATTCTTTGGTTTTGATCCATCCCTGATTTTACCATGCCTCTTGTGGTAAATTTCTCCCAAAACCCTCCTTCCACTTTGGTTCAACTCAAACACTCTGTCCAAACTAGTAAAATCCATTTTTGGACTCTATTCCAATTATTTCCTCTCCCAAAATAATTCTGTCTTTTCTTTTGAGCCTAAGTGATTTGATAAGCAAGTACCCTAATGCTTTTGAGTTTTGACCTCAAACCAACTCCCTTGGATAGTCCTTGGTACCCACAACCCAGAACCATCTTGATCCACTCTTCTCCTTTTCAAATATTTCAAATTTCACTCACTGCAAGTTTGGACCAGATTTGCCAAATTTGGTGAAATTCATATCTACCCTTCTCATAAATTCTACCAAAATTCAGGCAGCCCTCAGATGCAATGAGAGACCACCACACCAAGGATCAGCTCAAGAAAAATTTCCCACATGCCAAAACCATTCTGTCGAACACCTTGCATGCACTATTTCTGTGCATCTTCAGTTAAATTCAGAAAGTTCAGAGTTTCAGTGTCAATCTTCGTCAGTTAATTCAGTCACATGTTCACAGTGCCTTTGGCACGTTGCTCACGGCCTAGTGTGCCTGTCCAGGAGCCTCACACGCGTGCTTGGCGTGTTCTGGCGTCGGTGGCGCCACAGCCCGCTTCTTATTGGCGTGTCTTGCGGTGGCCGAACCACCGTAGCGGCGGCCGGAGCGTAACGGCGGCGTAACGCCGTTCGGTGCCGCTTAATCCATCTGGTGGCTCGCGTGGCCACTTCCTCGCCAAAGACGCTGCATGCAGCATACGGTCGTGGCGCGGCACGCACAGAGCATGCTCTCTGCCGCCGACGGACCCGCGCCGCCCCGTTCCGTCGAATCCACCCAGGGCTCCTAAACCAAGTTGGTTTAGCGTCAAAACGGCACCAGTGGAACTCCTCGCTGCCGTAACCATCACCGGAGAAGTCCGTTCACGGCCACCGCCTCGGATCGCCTATAAAAAGGAGCCCCGAGCTCGCTCTTGTGCACACACCACCCCTGCACTTCACCAAGAGCCTGCCTAGCCACTGGGAGGACCTCGAGGAGGTCTCCTCCCCAACTCCGCCGCCCGATCCGCCTCGGCCACCAGCTTGATTCACTGCGGTGAGGCCATCTCCGGCGCTCAAACCTCATCCGCAACCTCCTCTTACACCTAGTGCTCTAACCCCCACCTCAATTCGGTCCTTGCAGCCCTCCTCGGCGAGATCCACCATCGCCCGAGCCGCCGTCCGCCGGAGAAAGTGTCGCCGTCGACGTGGTGCTCCCCGACGCCCAAGTCCACCACCCACCGACGCGGAAGGACACACTGATACTCTTGGTACACTCCGATCTCACGACTCGCCGTGGTTCGACGCCGGGCGACCACCGCAGTTTCGGGCGCCGAGGTCTTTTAAACCTGACATGTGGACCCCCCATGTCAGCCTCTCTTTCTTTTCCCGCGAACCGTTTTCCGTTGGCGCCTTCGGGCAGAGTACGTTTTCCATGTGGGCTTGCGCGTTTCTATTCGAACCGTCTTCTGTTTTCTCAGTTAAACCCCTGGAACTTTTCTGTTTCATTACAGATGAGTCCCTGGATAGAAACCCTTATAACTCTTTAATAAAAAGTGATTTTTGAGTGATTCTTTTTCTGACAGTCTTATAATTTTGTCTAGTTTTTTATGGGGTTTATTTGGAAAACTTTTGGAACAACTTTTATGCACGTTGGTTTTCACGTTAGTATGCCTTTTTCGCTATACCGTAGGTTCCGGAGGAGGTGACGGAACATGAACTTCGCCGAGCTAGACCCCGACTACTCTGAACCAGGCAAGCATGTTTGTACATATGATATGATGAGTGTTCTGGCAAGTTTGCATTAAGTATTTTCATGGCAAGTTTGTGAGCATACCGATGAAGGTTATTTTTCATGCAAGTTGAGGCAAGTGAGTTTGATAATCCATACGTGATGGATGTGTATGTGCATGGCCATGTGTTGGCATGAGGATGGGTGAGATGGAAGTGTCGTAGCATGCCAGTCTTATGCCACACCATTTTGACTTCAGTGTCAACCCGTACCAGTTCGGTTTCCATCCATTTCCCTTCCTGTACTACCACATGTTTTCCGCAAGGGATATGGCTTAGTAAGTTGCAAACCGCTTTCTGGTACACACCAATTGGAGAGGCCGTGATGATGGTTCCATGGCCCTGGATTAAAGCCGATCATCCGGTCGGGGGCATGGGTGTTTCCGGTTGGGACCGAGAGGGGCACCCCTTAGAGCTGTGAATATAAATTTGATCCCATGCTATTCGAGATTGTGATCTCCCCGTCTCAAAAGTTTTTCTCGGACGATGTCTAGGGTGATTCCTGGCATTCGTGAGGTAGTATGGGTGTGTACTGGTTAGCTGTGTTTCTTCCGAAATACCATAAACGGAACTAGTCTTTCTGGACTACGGAAATCCGTTGGTTGTGAGTAATTTTAGTACAAACTCTGCAGAGTCCAAATTCCTCGAATCATCTTATCCATGTCCAAGTTCTGTATTATCTTATCCTGACAAGTGTCAGTTTTGGTGACAGATACTCCGGTGATTCACATGAGTACTAAGTCCGGTTAAATGTTTATTCCTGTGGATGGACTAACCCGTTTATATTCATGTGTTGAATATTTATTATGAGTGCTATATCTTTGTGATGAAAGCCCTTTTTGTGATGTCGCTCAGACGTCCGACTGCGGCATTGTTGTTATTTATTTTCATTATAAGCCCTTTCTGTGATGTCGCTCAGACGTCCGACTGCGGCATTGTTGTTATCTATTTTCATTATAAGCCCTTTCTGTGATGTCGCTTAGACGTCCGACTGCGGCATTATTGTTATCTATTTTCATTATAAGCCCTTTATGTGATGTCGCTCAGACGTCCGACTGCGGCATTGTTGTTATCTATTTTCATTATAAGCCCTTTCTGTGATGTCGCTTAGACGTCCGACTGCGGCATTATTATTATTTATTTTTATTATAAGCCCTTTCTGTGATGTCGCTCAGACGTCCGAATGCGGCACGCTTGTATCTTTATTGTCAATATAAGCCCTTTATGAGGTGTCGCTCAGACGCCCGACTGTGGCATGTTTTGCTTATTTCTTCACCCTTCGAGGCGTCGCTTCAGACACCCGATCGGTTTTGAGTTTATCTTCTTTGGGTTTTTGAGCGGACTACCGACGATTCCCTTCTTGGTTATTTTTGCTATGCTGCTTTAATTGAGAAATTTTGAGATTAACCATGTTGCATTCATGCATTCATTTGTTATATCTTTTGTCCGAACTGTCTTGCGAGTACTTTCATAGTACTCACCTGGCTTGTTGTTTTGGCGGAATCTTGTGAAAGGCGATCTCATGGATGAAGAGTTCGATAGCGAGTCCGACGCCTAGAGGAATCCCAGTCATTCTCGTGCGACCCCTGGATCAGTCATTGTGATATATCCACTTCCGCTACCCAAATAAATTCATCGAGCCTCACCTTGACGCTCGATGAGCCGCCAACGCAGTAGACTTATTAACCAACCCGCTGTGTTATTCCACCAACCACTCATAGCTCGAGTCAGTAGTATTTCCACCCCACACCTTTGAGTCATATCCGCCACTATGTTTAATCATTGGCGTGTGGTAATAATTGGTTGGGCATCTTCAGTCCGACCCCTTGTAATATTGTAATGCTACTGGCTTCTTGTATCAAAGTTTTGTCAATCGGTATGAAGGATTTTCCTCATATTGGTCTTCACAGGTCGGTTGTTCAATAAATATTTTTATTGAAAAACCGGTCGTGACAAAGGGTCCTTCCTTTCTTGGAACCTCCGGCCTCCCAGTCGGGGCGGCCTTCCTTTTCTTCTCTCCCCCCGCTGGGGGAGAGGCTTCTTTTTCCTCCTCCTCTTCCTCAGAGGAGGATTCCGCCCCAGGGTTGTCAGGCGATGAGTCCGACAGCACCTGGCGCCGGAAGCTCCTTCGAGTTCCCGTGGCCTTCTTCTTGGCCTTCTTCTCCGGCACCACCTCAAAAGCCGAGCCAAGAGCCTTTCATTAATCGGGCGTCCGCTGGTCTTCGGCAAAGGGGCGGACAGTTAATCTGTCCGGACGTCTTCACGATCTGTCAAAGGTTAGGGAGTTTTAGATCCGCATAGAGTCAAACTATGAAAAAGAGTCCCATAAAGGGTAAAATAACTTACCTCGCTGGCTTGACGCTGCGAGCTGAATCCGCGATCTTGATGGCGGATGTGGGAGCCTCGGCACTTTGAACAACATCTTCCGTGCATCTTCGTGCGTAGTGTCGAAGAGCCTTTTCAGAGTTGGGTGCTGTGCCGGATCGAACTCCCACAATTTGAAGGCCCGTTGTTGGCATGGGAGAATCCGGCGGATGAGCATCACCTGGATTACATTGACAAGCCTGAGATTCTTGTCCACCAGGTTTCGGACGCAAGTTTGGAGTCCGGACAGCTCATCTGAATCCCCCCACGTCTGGCCCGTCTCTTTCCATGATGTGAGCCGTGTGGGGAAGCCAGATCGGAATTCGGGGGCCGCCGCCCATTGAGAGTCGCGCGGCTCGGTGATGTAGAACCACCCCGATTGCCACCCCATTATGATCTCCACAAAGGAGCCCTCGAGCCGTAGGACTTTGGCCATCTTGCCAACCATGGCGCCTCCGCACTCCGCTTGGCGGCCGCCCACTACCATCGGCTTGACATTGAAGATCTTCAGCCATAAGCCGAAGTGGGGCAGGATGCAGAGGAAGGCCTCGCACATGACGATAAACGCCGAGATGTTGAGGATAAACTTCGGGGCCAGATCGTGGATATCCAGGCCGTAGTAGAACATGAGCCCCCGGACAAATGGTTGAAGTGGAAAAACTAGTCCGCGGAGGAAGTGGGTGAGGAACACCACCCTCTCATGGGGCCTGGGGGTGGGAATGAGCTGCCCCTCGTCGGGTAGCCAGTGGGCGATGTCGTTGGACAAGTATCCGGCCTTCCGCAGCTTTTTGATGTGCCCCTCCGTGACGGAGGAGGCCATCCACTTGCCTCCCGCTCCGGACATAGTTGGAGAAGGTTGAGGTGGGATGTGCGGACTAGAACCTTTGGAGCTCGAGTCTTGGAAATGGATGAGCAAAGGAGGAAGAAGGCGTAGGTGAAAAGGTGGATCCTTATCCCCTTATAGGGACGGACGAAGCTATGCGTCCCCCGCCAGCCTGGTAAAACTCGCTTATCTCCAAAGCACCGCGATCGATGGCGCGGTTGGGTTACCGACATCCGTATTGATGAGAATCCCGGAATAAGGGGGCACGATCTACGCTTTGATAAGACGTGCCAAGGAAACCTCCTCGCTAAATGCGCTGAGGTGGGACAGTAAAAAACGATTCGAATAAAGGCTTGGCCGTGGTGTGATGTCGCGCCGCGAAATACGTCAGCAGATCTGTGCAAAAATTATTCTCTCTACGATGGTATGTGGAACTTGTTTTGCAGAGCCGGACACTATCCTTGTGTTCAAAACCTTCTATGAAATATTCGGAGGAGGAACCCGCCTTGCAATGCCGAAGACAATATGCGCGTCGGACTAAATGCGTCATTGAAGCCTGGTTCGAGGGCTACCGAGGGAGTCCTGGACTAGGGGGTGTCCGGATAGCGAACTATCATCTTTGGCCGGACTCCTAGACTATGAAGATACAAGATTGAAGACTTCGTCCCGTGTCCGGATGGGACTTTCCTTGGCGTGAAAGGCAAGCTTGGCAATACGGATATGTAGATCTCCTACCATTGTAACCGACTCGGTGTAACCCTAACCCTATTCGGTGTCTATATAAACCGAAGGGTTTTAGTCCGTAGGACGAACAACAATCATACCATAGGCTAGCTTCTAGGGTTTAGCCTCTCTGATCTCGTGGTGGTAGATCTACTCTTGTACTACCCATATCATCAATATTAATCAAGCAGGAGTAGGGTATTACCTCCATCGAGAGGGCCCGAACCTGGGTAAAAACATCGTGTCCCTTGTCTCCTGTTACCATCCGCCTAGACACACAGTTCGGGACCCCCTACTCGAGATCCGCCGGTTTTGACACCGACAGCAGGCATGGCCACAGTGCGCCGTACCGACAGAGATCTCCATCCGGCGCGGCACTGTTGCCATGCCGGCCCTGACACCAGCCCCGTAGGCGGAGCCCTGAGCCCACGACGGCCTGTCTGTACGACCCAGAGATGGCGGGATTTCACCGCTTTGTCGGGAGTGCAAAAGACGGCGAGAGCGCCACAAGACGGACCCGTTGGGAGTCGGCCCCCAGGAGTCGGCCGGCCCATCCCACGGGCCCCGCACGCCATTAACCAGACAAGACAGGGAATGGCAATAGTGATCGCCCATCAGGCGGCGGCACTGTTGCCATGACCCCATGACCAAGCCAGCGTCATTAGAGGCGCGGCTATAGTAATCTGCAGCCGGCAAGACCCGCCCGCGGCGGACAGGGCCTGTCGGCCCCATGCCGAACCCGTCGGGGCCCACTAGTCGGCGGGTCCCAGCTGTCACGGAGAAGACGGCGACTGAGACAGAGCGGCTGGGACCCGCGCCACCGGATTACCATTGTACCCCCGGGGGGTAGGCCTATATAAACCCCCCGGGGCACCCATACAACGGGTTGGACCCTAATAGCTTTAGATACACATAGAGGGAAGAGAAGAGCTAGCTGTGCCCTTCTCCTTCCTCACCCCGAACAGCTGAAGGAGCAACCTTGTACCCACTTTGCCATAGTGATCATGCGGAGACCCCGCAGAGCAGCAGTAGGGGTATTATCTCCATGGAGAGACCTAAAGTTGGGTAAGATCCGCCGGCGTGCATGCCTTCGCTTCATCCCGTTTCCAGGCACCGGCGACGTTCTACTCGCCCCCATCATTATTAGCCATCCTTTGGCATATGTCGCACCCAACCCCCGACAAGGTTCCAATTGATGAACCACTATTTTGTGATGACATGTATGCTATAAAGAATTATGATAACCATGAAACTTTTTATCATGATTTTAATTTTCAATTGGATTATGCCTCACATGATAGTTATTTTGTTGAGTTTGCTCCCACTTCTATTCATCAGAAGAAATTTGCTTATGTGGAGAGTAATAAGAATTCTATGCTTATGCATCATGAAAAGAATGCTTTATGTGATAGTTATATTGTTGAATTCATTCATTATTCTATTGAAAATTACTATGAGGGAGGAACATATGCTTGTAGGAGTTGCAACAATGTCAAGTTTCCTCTCTATGTGTTGAAAATCTTGAAGCTATGCTTGTTTTGCTTTCCTATGCTAGTTGATTCTTGTTCCCATAAGTTGTTTGCTCACAAAATCCCTATGCATAGGAAGTGGGTTAGACTTAAATGTGCTATACATATTCTTCATGATTCTCTCTTTGTGTTTCAATTCTTATCTTTCATGTGAGCATCGTTGAAATCATCATGCCTAGCTAGAAAGGCATTAAAGAAAAGCGCTTGTTGGGAGACAACCCAATATTTATACTTATTGTTTTTGAGTGTTCACATGATTAAGCTACTGTAGTAGTCATGTTTTATTGCTTTTGTTTCAATAAAGTGCCAAGTAGAAGCTTTGGGAAGACTTGGGTGAAAGTTAATGTGATCTTGCTGTAAAAAACAGAAACTTTGCGCTCACGAGATTAGCTGTAATTTTTTTACAAAAGAGTGATTTTAAGTTGATTATTTTTGCAGAAGATTAATAGACAAATGCCTCACATCCAACAATTTATTTTATAATTTTTGGAGTTACATAAGTATTCAAGAGTTACAGATCACTACAGGCTGTTCTGTTTTTGACAAATTCTGTTTTTCGCGTGTTGTTTGCTTATTTTGATGAATCTATGAATAGTATCGGAGGGTATGCACCATAGATAAGCTGGAATACAGTAGATAGTACACCAATATAAATAAAGAATGATTTCACAAAAGCAATAAAGTGGTGGTTTTATTTTCTTATACTAACGGAGCTTACAAGTTTTTTGTTGAGTTTTGTGTTGTGAAGTTTTCAAGTTTTGGGTAAAGATTCAATGGACTATGGAATAAGGAGTGGAAAGAGCCTAAGATTGGGGATTCCCAAGGCACCCCAAGGTAATATTCAAGGACATCTAAGAGCCTAAGCTTGGTGATGCCCCGGATGGCATCCCCTCTTTCGTCTTCGTTCATCGGTAACTTTACTTGGAGCTATATTTTTATTCACCACATGATATGTGTTTTGCTTGGAGCGCCATTTTATTTTATTTTGTTGTGCTTTCTGTTTGAATAATATCCCAGGATCTGAAATTCTTAAATGTAAGAGAGTCTTCACATAGTTACATAATTATTCGACTACTCATTGATCTTCACTTATATCTTTCGGAGTAGTTTGTCATTTGCTCTAGTGCTTCACTTATTTCTTTTTAGAGCACGTCGGTAGTTTTATTTTGAAGAAATTGATAAACTCTCATGCTTCACTTATATTATTTTGAGAGTCTTTTAGAACAGCATGGTAATTTGCTTAGGTTATGAATTTAGTCCTAATATGATGGGCATCCAAGAGGGATATAATAAAAACTTTCATATAAAGTGCATTGAATACTATGAGAAGTTTGATTCTTTATGATTGTTTTGAGATATGAAGATGGTGATATTAGAGTCATTCTAGTAGAGTAGTTGTGAATTTGAGAGATACTTGTGTTAAAGTTTGTGATTCCCGTAGCATGCACGTATGGTGAACCGTTATGTGATGAGTTGGAGCATGATTTATGTACTGATTGTCTTCCTTATGAGTGGCGGTCGGGGACGAGAGATGGTCTTTTCCTACCAATCTATCCCCCTAGGAGCATGCACGTAGTACTTTGTTTCCATTACTAATAGATTTTTACAATAAGTATGTGAGTTCTTTATGACTAATGTTGAGTCCATGGATTATAGGCACTCTCACCCTTCCACCATTGCTAGCCTCTCTAGTACCGCGCAACTTCCACCGGTACCATACACCCACCATTTACCATCCTCAAAACAGCCGCCATACCTACCTATTATGGCATTTCCATAGCCATTCCGAGATATATTGCCATGCAACTTTCCACCGATCCGTTTATTATGACACGCTTCATCATTGTCATATTGCTTTGCATGATCATGTAGTTGACATTTTATTTGTGGCAAAGGCACCGTTCATAATTTTTTTCATACATGTCACTCTTGAATCATTGCACATCCCGGCACACCACTGGAGGCATTCATATAGAGTCATATTTTGTTCTAAGTATCGAGTTGTAATTCTTGAGTTGTGAATTAAATAAAAGTGTGATGATCTTCAATATTAGAGCATTGTCTGAGTGAGGAAAGGATGATGGAGACTATGATTCCCCCACAAGACGGGATGAGACTCCGGACGAAAAAAAACTAAGAGGCCAAAAAAGAGAAGGCCCAAAAAAATAAGAGAAAAAGATAGAAGGGGCAATGCTACTATCCTTTTACCACACTTGTGCTTCAAAGTAGCACCATGACCTTCATGATAGAGTCTCTTATGTTGTCACTTTCATATACTAGTGAGAATTTTTCATTATAGAACTTGGCTTGTATATTCCAATGATGGGCTTCATCAAAATGCCCTAGGTCTTCTTGAGAAAGCGAGTTGGATGCACACCCACTTAGTTTCTTTTTTTATCTTTCATACACTTTTAGTTCTATTGCATCCGTTGCATGGCAATCCCTACTCACTCACATTGATATCGCCAGTTGATACGCCTAGTTGATGTGAGGCTATCTTTTCCCTTTTTGTCTTCTCCACAACCACCATATTCTATTCCACCATAGTGCTATATCCATGGCTCATGCTCATGTATTGCGTGAAGATTGAAAAAGTTTGAGAACATCAAAAGTATGAAAAAAATTGCTTGGCTTGTCATCGGGGTTGTGCATGATTTAAATATTTTGTGTGATGAAGATAGAGCATAGCCAGACTATATGATTTTATAGGGATAGCTTTCTTTGGCCATGTTATTTTGAGAAGACATAATTGCCTTGTTAGTATGCTTGAAGTATTATTGTTTTTATGTCAATATTAAACTTTTGTTTTTAATCTTATGGATCTGAATATTCTTGCCACAATAAAGAGACTTACATGGATAAATATGTTAGGTAGCATTCCACATCAAAAATTATGTTTTTATCATTTACCTACTAGAGGACGAGCAGGAATTAAGCTTGGGGATGCTTGATACGTCTCCAATGTATCTATAATTTTTGATTGTTCCATGCTATTATATTGTCTATCTTGGATGTTTTATATGCATTTATATGCTAATTTATATGATTTTTGGGACTAACCTATTAACCTAGAGCCCAGTGCCAGTTTCTGTTTTTTCTTGTTTTTGAGTTTTATAGAAAAGGAATACCAAACGGAGTCCAATTGATGTGCCAATTTTTTATGATTTTTTATGGACCAAAAGAAACCCCCGAACTGAAAGAGTTGGGTCAGAAGAGTCCCGAGCCGTCCATGAGTGTGGATGGCGCACCCTACCCCCTGGGCGCGCCCCCCTATCTCGTGGATGACTCGGAGACCCCCAGGACGTGAGACCAATGCCAAAAATTCCTATAAATACAGAAACCCCCAGAAATAAACCTAGATCGGGAGTACTGCCGCCGCAAGCCAATCAAGCAACCAAAAACCAATCGGGGCCCTGTTCCGCCACCATGCCGGAGGGGGGATCCATCACCGGTGGTCATCTTCATCATCCCGGCGCTCTCCATGACGAGGAGGGAGTAGTTCACCCTCGGGGCTGAAGGTATGTACCAGTAGCTATGTGTTTGATCTCTCTCTCTTGTGTTCTTTATTTGGCATGATCTTGATGTACCACGAGCTTTGCTATTATAGTTGGCTCTTATGATGTTTCTCCCCCTCTACCTTCTTGTAATGGATTGAGTTTTCCCTTTGAAGTTATCTTATCGGATTGAGTCTCTATGAATTTGAGAACACTTGATGTATGTCTTGCATGTGCTTATCTGTGGTGACAATGGGATATTCACATGATCTACTTGATGTATGTTTTGGTGGTCAAATTGTGGTATCTATGACCTTGTGAACCTATGCATAGGGGTTGGCACATGTTTTCGTCTTGACTCTCCGGTAGAAACTTTGGGGCACTCTTTGAAGTTCTTTGTGTTGGTTGAATAGATGAATCTGAGATTATGTGATGCATATCGTATAATCATACCCATGGATACTTGAGGTGACATTAGGGTTTTGGTTGACGTGTGTCTTAAGGTGTTATTTTACTACGAACTCTAGGGCTGTTTGTGACACTTATAGGAATAGCCCAATGGATTGATCGGAAAGAATAACTTTGAGGTGGTTTCGTACCCTACAATAATCCCTTCGTTTGTTCTCCACTATTAGTGACTTTGGAGTGACTTTTTGTTGCATGTTTAGGGATATTTATATGATCTAATTATGTTATTATTGTTGAGAGAACTTACACTAGTAAAAGTATGAACCCTAGGCCTTGTTTCCTACCATTTCAATACCGTTTACACTCACTTTTATCGCTTGCTACCTTGCTATTTTTATAACTTCAGATTACAAATACCCATATCTACCATCCATATTGCACTTGTATCACCATCTCTTTGCCGAACTAGTGCACCTATACAATTTACCATTGTATTGGGTGTGTTGGGGACACAAGAAACTCTTTGTTATTTGGTTGCAGGGTTGTTTGAGAGGGACCATCTTCATCCTATGCCTCCCACGGATTGATAAACCTTAGGTCGTCCACTTGAGGGAAATTTTCTACTGTCCTACAAACCTTGCACTTGGAGGCCCAACAACGTCTACAAGAAGAAAGTTGCATAGTAGACATCATGCTCTTTACTGGCGCCGTTGCCGGGGAGGCTAGGTAAGCGGCACTAACACCCCGTCAATTAAGCTCTTCTCTAGCGACCTTGCAGGAGAGGTTAGTGCTTGAAGGTATATGTTTAGATCTTGCAATTGAATCTTTGAATATATCCACCAATGTCAGGCCTCTGGAAGGGAGATGATCCTCCTCAATCTTGACTTTGCCAAGGCCTTTGACACGATTGAACATGCTCCCATGCTCGAGATTATGAAGCATATGGGCTTCGATGATAAATGGCTACGTTGGATGGAATCGATCTTTGGAGTGCAGGGTCTCGTCGGTTCTCCTTAATGGAGTCCCTGGTCGGAAATTTCAATGCAAATGTGGCGTGCGACTGGGTGACCCTCTCTCACCGCTCATTTTCGTTCTTGCCGCTGACCTCCTTCAAGCTGCAATTAATGATGCGTTCGCTCGTGGACTTATTCAGCTTCCCCTCCCCCGGGACAATGTTGATTTCCCGGTTGTGCAATATGCCGACGACATGATTTTGGTGATGCGGGCATGTATTGACCAAGCGACCCATATGAAAGGCATTCTGGAGGATTATGCTGCGTCCGTGGGATTGAAAATAAACTTTCACAAATCTACTCTTATCCCCGTTAACATTGACCATCAGCGTGCTAGAGGATTGGCTGGGGTTTTTGGTTGTAGTGTTGGATCCCTACCATTCACCTACCTTGGCCTCCCCATGGGGACGACGAGGCCCAGTGTTTTGGATCTTATGCCGATGGTGCACGCTGTTGAGAGCAAAACATCCACTGCACTCTCTCTGATGTCGTCAGGAGCAAAACTGACCTTGGTAAATTCGATAGTGACGTCGATGCTGATCTATGCCATGTACACAATCAAACTGCACCCGAAGGTGGTTGAACATCTGGATAAACTTCGCCGTTACTGTCTCTGGGCGAAAAACTCCGATGATGGGGTCAAAAACAACTCCCTTGCTGCCTGGGAGCTCGTCTGCCGTCCGAAACGGTGTGGTGGCCTTGGTGTTATTGACATCAAGACACAGAATGTAGCCCTGCTACTAAAACACCTGTTCAAGTTCTATAATCATGCAGATGTACCCTGGGTGGAGCATATTTGGAACACATATTATTCTAACAAAATCCCCGACGCTGTTGACACCGTGGGATCTTTCTGGTGGAAAGATATAATGCAGCTCAATGGGACTTTTCGTGGCATCACCAAGGTCACACCAGGTGATGGGTCTAGTTCTCTGTTTTGGAAAGATGTCTGGCTGGAAGGCGACGGTGATGAGACAATCATGGAGATGTACCCGCGGGCTTTTTCCTACTGCCTAAATGAGGATGACTCTATTGCTAATGTCCTCACTGCCACTGATCCGGCCTCGATCTTCAGTCTGCCCCTCTCAATCCAGGCTAGAGAGGAGGTCAGACAAATTCAGCTTGCTTCGATGCATGTGGGTGTGGTCGTCGGCAGCCACGACACCTGGGACTGCACGCTCGGGCGTTATTCTTCGAAGAAGTTCTATGAGCATTGTTTCAAGGAGATCGTGGTTGACGACGCTTTCAACTGGCTTTGGAAAGCCAAGAGCCCCATTAAATTCAAAATGTTTGGGTGGTTGCTTCTGGTGGATCGTCTAAACACTATGAATATGCTTAAACGCAGGCACTTCGCGGTCACGGGAAACACCTATGCCTGCATGTTCTGTCAAACCCCCCCCCCCCCCGAAGAAACCATTGAACACTTGTTCTTCTTATGCCCCTTTAGTCAACGGTGCTGGAGCAAAGTTGGGGTGTCCTAGCCAGTCGATGGCAATAGACTGGACCTCTGCTGGGGGGAGAGAGGCTTGGAGACAGCCCCTCTTCATGGACATCTTCCTCATGGCTGCTTGGAGCCTGTGGATGGAGCGAAACAATCAACACTTCAGAGGGGTCCAACACTCCTTCGGGGCTTGGTTGGCCAGGTTCAAGTACCTCCTAGAGTTGCTTGGTCCATAGCGCAAGAGGAACTTCGTCCTCTCCTTTCCAACTACATTGTAAATTTGGGACACTAGTGCTGTTAGATACAAAATAGCTCATATGGCTGGGGGGGCCGTTCTAATACCCCCCCTGTAACAACTATGTAACCGTCTCTTTGTGAGTAATACAAAAGTCAGTGGGAGCCTCTCCCACTATCGTTAACCTTTCAAATAAAATCTTTTAGTTTCTTGTTTTATCACTAGTGTAGTCTATAAAAGAAAACTACAAAAAAATGCAATTGTCTTCCATGAAAATGATGGAAAGGAAAATTGTGCTCAAGTGCTAGAAGAAGAATGCAATAAAATGTTTGGCACTAAATATAGTAATGATGAGCATGATTGCAATGTTGTTAGTGTGAATTCCTTGAATATCCACGATGCTAATGATATGCAAAGCCACAAGCTTGGGGATGCTATGTTTGATGAAGATGATATTTTTAGTCCCCCAAGTTTTGATGAGAATATTTATTATGATGAAAGCATGCCTCCTATTTATGATGATTATATTGATGAAAGTGGGTTTGTAAGAGTGTCAACTTTAGGAAGCAATGATCCCACTATTTTGGAGGGTGTTGAATCTTATTGTGATAATTATGAAAGTGGATTTGGAGAGGTCACGACTTTATTTAGTGATGAATCCACTATTTCGGGAGAGGTTCCAATTGATGAATCCACTATTTTGTGATGACATGTAAGCTATAAAGAATAATGATAACCATCAAACTTGTCATCATGATTCTAATTTTCAATTTGATTATGCCTCACATGATAGTTATTTTGTTGAGT